>OU383777.1:30398134-31648134 GCA_910950805.1 Acrocephalus scirpaceus scirpaceus
TCAAACTTCCAAAGGGGGTAACCTGGAGGGAGAAGCCCCAGAGCGTGCAGTGGGGTTTGAGTTCAATTCCCATCACTGCCCAAGATCTGCTGACACGTAACGGCTGCTGACACACGCACTCATCCCATTGTGCTTCCTCTCTCCTCTGCCTTTTCTACCAGGTAGTTACTGGGCTGTTGGACATTCCTTGCATGAGTGGCTGCAGAGGATTCCATGGCTGATGTCCCTTGGCTTGCTGGATCAGGGGCTGTGTGTGCAGAGCATGGCAGGGGCAGCGAGCTGAGGGAGCCAGAAGGTTGCTTGGTGTCCTGTGGGGCTACAGCTCTGCAGGGGCAGAGCAGCTGCCTGGAGCTGGATGGTTCCCCTAAGGGAATGAATGAAGGGGATTTCACAGAGGGGTTTGAATTTATGAATCATTTTCAGGTGGCAGAAAATTCAAGGCTGATTCTAAATAGGAAAGTTATCACCAGTTGTGTGAGATGGCAACATCTTCTTAAATTACCACTACTTCAAATCCATTTTGGTTTTAGAAGGCTGCTGGTTTTCATCTGTTTGTATCACAATTGTTGCTTGGGTCTTGGCTTCCCCCTGTCTGTAGTAAAATAACCAGAGAGCAGTATGAGCCCATACCTTTGAAAAAAGCTGATCTACTTCAAGTGAATAGAAATGCAATATTAGAGTAACAGAAATCTCTGTTTACCGTGAACCACAGTGAAGTCTGTCTCGTGCTGTGATACTGGGTGGCTGATGGACACTGGTCTAAGATGGATTTCCTGCAAACTGCAGTCTGAGTGGATATGTAGGTTTTGTTCTTAGGGGGTTTTGAACCTGCATGTCCACAGGAAAGTTGCTGTCCTGGCAAACAGTTTTTCTTTTACACCAATGTCTGGTTGTCCTAACCTTTGGACAAGACATTCTGTTTTTATTGTTTACAGCAGAGTTCTGTGGTGAATCACAAGGTATGAAACACATTTTCTAGGGAGAGGGGCTTGCACTCTCATTCCAGTTTTCCTGCTAGCCTTAGTGGGCTCCTGTGAAGTTTTAGGCAACTGACCTGCAACTAAACACATAGTTGACCCACAGTACATCAAAAATGGAATCCCTCACCCCAGCCCACATAACCGCAGTGTCTGCGGTGTGTGTTGTATTTCCCCAGTACCAAGTATTGCTTTATTGTTTATTAGAAGTATTTGTTTAAGTAGTCTTCTAGGAAAAGCCCTGCAATTCCAGGCTTAGGGCTTGACAGAAGACCATGTGTAAGCTACACTCCTAGTCCTCAAAAACTGAATTTTTGTATAAGGCTTTGGAATTTACAGTGAACTCTGACTTCTATGAATCATTTTCTATCATCACGATTGCTACTGCAGCAAACAATCAAGAAATGCCTGGCTATTTTTGATTGATACTCCTCATAATAAACTCAGTGGGTTTAAAATTTCTTTAAAACTTTAGGACTAATTATATGACAACCTGGTGCCAAAATTTCTTGTTTGGCTGCTGCAGTAATTCATGTTGGATTACACTCTGGGTTTGAATGTTTGCCATGTGTAATGGGCATTGATTTTATTGCTGTCAGCCCCTGTACTTATTGCACAGTGCAAGACAATGAAGATCGAGCTTTACTGTTGGTGGGTTCTGGGAGTTGTCAGTGATACTGGAAGTGTCAATTTCCAGATCCCAGCATGTGCTTTTCCAGAGCTTCTATACAAGTAGTTATGCTCTTAGTGGTTTTCTTACTAACCTAGTGATTAGAAACTTAAAAAAAAAAATTCATAGACACTCCATTATTTTGAAACATCCATCTAATTAGTACTCTTTTAATTACTGAAATTGGTGATACACTTTATTGCCCTTACTGTCATCTCTACTAATTATCAAGTATTGATCAATGTGAATATTGTTAGGAGTAGTAATAATGAAAAATGTTGCCAGCATAGTTCCTTAACTGTAACTCTCACACCCGTGCCAACCTTACCTAGGGAGCTACCTCATGAAGGTACAGTGGAGGTAGCTCTTGGAAAACCAAGTGATGCCTAGAATTTTGTTCCCAAGGCAGGCCAGCTCCCCTGCACTAAAATCCCTCGAGGGTATCTCAGTGAAGCTGCTCCCTGCTTTGATCAGTCATTGGTAGGGCACGCCCAGGGGTTTGAATCCTGCCCTGTTTGCTTCCCACAGCAGCATTCCACTCCCACCCTGAACCCTTCTGTGTTTTGCAAGTTCCAGGGTGAATGGACTCTTTGCCACCTACATTTGTTTTTTCTAGCTTGGAGCACCTGCAGACTGGCAAGGCAGGGTGAAGACTCATTTAAAACAAATGAGATGTAAAGGAGGGGATGCCCAGAGAACACCAGACACGTGCACAGAAGGAACAGGAGCTACCCTGCTTTCCAAGCCATACTACTTGAGCCAGAGTAATTTAAAACCAAACACTGCTGGCTGAGAAAAAAGAATTTATTAGAAACTGTTAAACACTACACAAAACTAAATTTTAGAGTATTTTTTTCAGTAGACAGCACTCCAGCCTTTGTACACAATACCGTGGACTTTGGACAGCCACTGTGCTTGTAAGGTATATCTTTAGGATGAGACATTCAAGCAGCATGCACAGTGAGAAAGGGGAAGGGGTGCAAGGACAACCCTTTTGATTTGCATAAATTCACAGAAGGTACACTTTTGTAATTGTTTCCCACAAGGCAGTTTGGATTGAAGGAATCACCACTACCCAGGAGGCAGTAAGGAGGCTCAGCTCTCCACCTCTGCCCTCAGTGCTGGTGCATGTTAGGACTTTCCAGTAGAAGGTGTTTCAATAAATAGAAATACATCTTTCATCCTACTGGAACACAACCAAGATTCCGAGGTTGCCGTACTTCCCTTGTCAGGCAGGTGCATCAGCAGAGACCTCGCTGCTTTTCAGGAGAAACAGGAGCAGAGTCTACAGATTAAGGCAATGCATTTCTTTAATTCAACATAGAAATTGTAACAAACTGCATATTTTCTGATAAATTCTGAAGTTTTTAATTGTAAAAAATAAAGTTACTGATCACATGCTATCTGCTATTCTTCATTAGGTACTGAAATACAGTGGAGCATCACTATAGTCACTGCCCCAACAACGTGGCAGCCAGTGACAGCTTCTCTTCCACCCAGGAGCTGCAAAAGAAGAAACTAATGACCCCTCCCCTCTCCCAGTTCAAATCATCCCTTGTTTCTTCCCAGCTCCCCCAATTTCCACCTCTCTTCCAAAAGAGGAAAAAAACACCCTTGAAACACTTATCTGGCTCCTGAAAGGAGCTTTATAGCAAGGCTCAACTGTATAGACTAGAAAAAGATATAAAAAGTGATTAAAATCTAAAAATTCAGAGAAGGAAAATGTAATAAAGTACGCATGGCGTGATAAACCAGGATACACATAGCAATTTGCTACATTTTTCAAAAAGTGCTAACCAATTTTAGCTTAATATAGTTCAAGAGATCTTACAAATTGCTATCATAGTGTAAAACTGCGTATATTGAAAAGACTAAAATCTGACTTGACTGTAGAAAATGTATTCTAATTTACATAGCATTTGTATTTAGGCACACAAAAATAAATACAGACAATCAAATGCTTCTTTAAGTCTGCAGAAAGTTATAGTTAAAACCAAGCAATTAGCTGTTGTGACAAACATCCCATTTTTACACCTCTCTCTCTATGCCACATGTGTGTACACAGGGGTGGATATCCCTTATGTCATCCTCAGGCCTCTGCAAAAGTTACTTAAGAGGGTGAGACTGTGTTTTCTGCCAAAAACAGGTAATTTGGGAACTACTGGCTACAAAGAGATAATTTCTCAGAAAACTCAGCTGATATTTTCTGTTAAAATGTTTTATTTCTGCTTCTGGGCCAGGAGGCTTCAGGCTGGAGTGGGAGCCAGGCTGAGCTAACACCAAAGGCTGTTAGGGCACAACAGGACTGGAGGGTTAGTGACAAGATTTTAACAGCAGTGTGTAAGAGTAAGGGAACAAATCAGATAAGGCTCCTTTGAGAAGATCTCCAGCTGTTCTTTCACGAAGGAGCACATGGTGATCTCAGTATTCCAGCAACCCTCCCTGCTGCTGCCTCAGTAAAACTGGTTTTACCTGAGGTGTAAGCTTTCCCGGGGCACATTCAGGGACCCTACAGTTGTTTTTAGAATGCTTGTGGTACCTCTAATAACCTCTCTGCAGGGCTCAGGGAAGCAGGAAAACACTTGGCTTCCAGTGGCACGGGCTCACCAATACCAGTCTGGTGATTCACGCCACAGTCCCTAATTAATGGAGAAAAGTATTATGCAGCTGAGATTGGCACAACTGGAAGTCTCTGGTCAACTGGGAACCTAACAAGAAATTCCAGCCTTTTTGATTTTACTTGAAGAAGAAACTTCTCTGTTCCTGCTAGCCTAAGGGCACAACCTGGACTGAGGTTATCAGTGTGTGGTGAATGAGGGATTTCAACACACAAAAATTATTCAAGTTATCCCACTATCTTGAAACAAATTGAAAAACATCACAAACAATACCAAGCAGCATAATTTTTATTTGGTGTTACAACAGCTGTGCAGCACCCATGCTTTTGGGCACCACATTTTACTGTTTATGACTTTTCTTTCTGAAATCTAAATAGTTGGGTTCAGACAACTCTATGTGCTTTTTTAATATACACATTGTGACCCCTGCATTCAGCCTGTCCAGTTAACACTAGAAATATTTGTCAAGGCAATTAATTATTTCATCTTTGCTATAATTAGGGAGCAATCAAAAGAAAAATTTTACTATAATCTGACTGATCACATGTACTGTACATACCTGTTCCAAACCCAACGTACTCAAAGTTTCTAAGTTAATGCACTCTCTTATTCAAGTCAAAATGCTGTACATCTAAGTATCCACACAATCGTACATTCCTAATGATTCTTCTTTACACCTTTATTCTTTTTAGAAATCTGTTTTTAAAAAGGCATAAAGAAGTTGCCCTGCAGATCTATATTTCTTTAGAACAAAACATTATACACTACTTTGAAAAATAATTTTATCAAAACCAAATTCAAATCACTGTCATGTACAATTTTCAGTTAACTCTTCACATTGAAATTGCACTTTGCAGATAGAATAAAACTAAAAACTGAAAACATATTCTATTTCCTTTCACAGGAGACTGCCTCTTCAAGATTTTTCTTCCGTGAATGCTTGTATTTGTCTACATATGCTTTCACTAGATTTGCCACTTTTGCAGAATTAACTTCTCCGCTCTTGCTATGACAAACCTGCAACAGTTCAAAGAACAAAAACGTTTGAAACATTTCCATTGATTTGCCACAGTCCCACATTATTCATTTGTTTCCCGACAGTTCTGATTCTTCCATCCCAGGCAAAACATACTTTAAAACTCCTAATACTTTCTGATTGCTTCCCAAATACTTCTGAATTCCCATTCAACTCTTCCACACAATAACCAGGTTCTGTTCTCAGAAGCCAAAGAAAACTCTTGGGGATGGAGAAAGAAGAAAGGTATTTTTGCTTCTACTTCCCCCTTTCCAGCAACTATGAGCTGTTCCCAAAAAAGAGAAACCCCCCCCCCCCCCCCCAAAGCTTGTCCCAGGAGAAATGTGTCCAGCCTGGATTACTGGACCAGCTTACTTTATCTACAGCTTTCCGCACAATTTCTTTGTATTCCTCCTTAGTGATATCTTTGTTTTGGTAGAAAGGTTTAATTGCAAGCTTGACCTCTTGTGCTGCTTTTTCTTGAATTAACAGTTTCTGAAGAGAAAACAAACTTGAGAATTGTATTTCACTGCCTATGTATCTTTATCAATCACAAGTTAAAACTTTACAGGAAAAAGGTTTCTACAGAAGATTAGAAAACCACCACCCCTCCCAACACATTTCAGCTCTCATGGGAGCTGCCTGTGCTCTGCTAAGAACAGAATGTTTTCCCACAGCAATTCAAGTAATATTCATAACAGTGCTGCTTTAAAGAAGACTACATTAAAAAGAGTCAGAGGCTAACCTGTGTCCTATGGCTGCCACAAAAATATTACATACATGATGGTATGGAGTATGTTACACTGAAGGGTCGTAGTTATAACTTGCTATTTTTTAGTACATCAAAATGCATTTATATAAAAATTAAAAATTATGTTTTAATGTAAATATATAACCAGTGTATATATAAATATATGCTGAACTTTGAACTTGCCTGGTCCTTCTTCGAGCTATCTGCACTGGCTTCCACTGTTACACTTGCTTTGTTTTCTCCCAATTTTACAGATGCATTAGAGCTCTTCATGTGACCTGATGATGTTGCATTACCCGAATGTGGTCCCTGAACTGTTCCCACGTTTCCCAGGACTGCTGCTGGAGCAGGCAAAGCTGGAGCAGTCATGCTGTTACTTACATGAGAAGCATTTGGAATGCCCTGTTTTAAAAAGTTATCAGTAGTTAATACATCATTCTTCTATATGGCAATGTGCCTTTCTAGGAGTCTCAGCTGTTCTAGAAGGAGTACAAATACTGCATGTTTTGGTTCATTACCTGATTTCCACACTGATCATTATTATGGAAGGTACACACATTACATCTACTCAAAGAAAAAAACAAAAAGAAAAGCTTGAGAAATAAACCATCTTCCATGTCACCACAGTAGCTGCCATTTTCTAGCTCTGATCCCAGTAATAAAATACCTTGCAAACAGGCATGGAGGGTGTTAGTACAGAGAGAAGGAAGTTTATGGCTGCAGAATCAATCTGATTTACAAAACAGGGCTGTGATAAGTAAACATTTTCTAAAAAAAATCAGCACCTAAAAACACATGCAAAAGGTACCCAAAGCCACACTTGCACTCCTGCATCATAATGATGCTGCTTTGAAAATATCTATTTTCATGTTTGTTATCAGCTTGAACTTGCAAATATAAATACAGAGACAAGAGATGAAACTCAGATGCTGGCTGAAGTACCAGGATCTGGTTTTCAGGAAAAGCCATTTTCTGGCCATTTCCAAACATCACCAAAAGGCACCGTACATACTTTGGAACTGAGAAATGAAGTAGCTCTCAGACTTCAGATAGAGGCCATTTTAAGCAACAGCCCAGAACATCCTCCTGACATGTTTCTGGCAGGCTACACTAAACACTCCTTTTTCCAGGTCATCACAACTACTCTTTACACATCTGCATTTATCTAGATGGAAAATAATGAAACAGGAATCTGAGCTCCTTGGAAAGGACAGAGAAATGGAGCTGTTACAATCAGCGTGCTAACGCTCACCAGTGTGCTCTCTCCATTTTCCTTTCAACAGGAAGGACAGGTGGTGTCCTGCAGTATTCAGTCATTTCTATTGTGCTACCACTGAGGTATTGTTGAATAAAAGCTCAAAGAAAAAACAGCAGCAGCTGCAAGGCCATTCAGGTTCATGGACACCAGTCCACAAAAGCAGGTAAGAGCAACAAGTGTAACATGGGCTTTAGGTAACTGCGATTTGCAGCAATACACAATCTTTACAGAAACATATTTATTCTGCTTTAGATAGGCTTCAGACCTCTGAAATGAGTATGTTCTGACTTCTTTAATTTCTGGCAGTTAAATCTACTGGATTTCCAATTGTGAAAATATTTTAATTCAGACAGGAGGCATTAATTAAATCAACAAGCAATCTATCAGGATTTTAGTTCCAGAAGTACCTTACTGGTTTACTTTGCAGTGTATTAAGTTATTTCATATGGCCTGTAACCCCACTCAGTATTTCCCACAGCACTCAACTCTCCTTATTCTAAGTTAATGAATATGAACAGATGACAGCAGTAAAAAGTGAGAACAGTGTAGGCCATTTATCAGTTCACTTCAGATCTTTAGAGGTAATGCATGAAAACAGAGGGTTAGAAATCATTTGTTCACTTTTTCAACCTGGAATGTAGGGGAAAGTGGTTTAGAACAGGCAGCAGCAAAAGAAAAGCACAAACCCCCAGTCAGCTCCTGAAGAGCCCTTTACTTATCATAAATGCAGCATTCTTGCAGGGCCATGGGTTCTCCTCCAAGTTGTTCATATTCCTTTCCTTGATATAAAAGCTTTTAATATAGACAGCCAGCTACAGGAGGAGCTCACATACACAAGAGTTGTTTTAAAGGTATCTACAGAGTCATAAAAAGATGGTCTGACCTGCCCTAAGCATGGCAGAGTCCTTTTGAAACTGGAGAAATAAAGTGGGAGTTAGGTCTCAAACATGGCATGCAAAACCAGGAGAATCACCTAAGAAAAGAGAAGTAAAAAACACCAGAGGCCTCAAAAATTATTAATAAAAAGGCTCAAAAGATTTAACAGAATAAAAAATGTGTGTGTGGGGAAGCCACTGAGATGGTGACAGCTGGAAAATGGAAGTGTAGAACAAATGGGTGCCATGCAGTACTTGGCAATTTTCCTCTGCTGATAGACTTCCATGGGCTGAGAACTGCAACACAGAAGTTTAGATCACTTCCTACATGTTGCTGAAAGAGTATTCAAGCATTTTCTAAAATGCTTAAAAATCAGGTTTGGAAGGGGAAAATTTAGTTTTGGAAGCAGGTCACTTCTAAGATAAAAAAGATAATGGACAACACTGATGAAATTTTTCAGTGTCCATTGCCACAGAAACCCGGTTATGATGTTGTATGTTGTCATTATTTAAAAGCTACAGTCTCATGAACAACCCATATGCTCATGGATGCTGCCACTTCAGATTTGGTGTGGGGTGGAAGAAAACGGGCAAGAGAGAAAGAAACTGCAAGTATAAATTAATGGTATTCAAGGTAAAGAATCCTTAACTGGTATTATTTCACCACTGTTCTTGCCATGGCTTCTGATAAAGCATACCTGCAATTGTTTTCCATCTTGCTGTGAAGCAATGTAGTTGACTTGTTGAGATGGTGGGGGTGGAGGTGGAGGCGGAGGTAATCCCTGAGAAAGATTTGTGGGAGCAGCTACCTGTATGAGAGGCACTCCAGTAGGGAGATGCATGGGCATTGGAGGGTGGATGTTGAAAGGATTTCGTTGCATATTCATCAAGGGAGGATGGACACCCACTGGATATGGGAACATATTCATGGGTTGGTGCTGTGCATTCACTTGTGGCATTACATTCATTTGTTGCTGCATCATATTTATTGGTAGCTGAGAACCATCACTTTGCTGGTTGCCTTGGTCTTTGAGGTTTGGATCTGCCAAAACAAAAACCAGACAGTATATCAAGAAGAAATTCTGTACTTCATAAAGCAAAAGGGAAGTCAGGTGTCTAAACTCTTAATTAAGGATGGATTATCAAAAAGCTTTCTATATTCTGAGTATTTTCAAGATATTGCACAGTATTCACCACCATACATGCCATGAGACCAAATGCTCAAACTTTTTAAACTTTTCCAAGTTTAAAAAGTTCAGGTTATTATGAAAGCCTGCGTTTCGAATTTGTTTTCTCAACTTGTTCCCATAACACAGCCAATAATTATTTCATGACAATGAAACTGCAATTTTTTACCAAAGAGCAGGAAGACAACATAATTTGAATTTACCCAGTTCTGCAGCTGCAACTGCAGGTTAGTCACACATTACCACATCAGCAAGTCCGCTCCCCTTTGCCTGAGTCACACACACTCACTTTACAGTTCTGATAATTACAGAAATACTCTGCTGAGATTTTTCACACAGAGCAGTAAGTCATCCTCAAACCATTTAAGAAATATTCATATTCAGAAAGAGTTGTTCAAAGACCCCCATAATGGTACAATAGGTAAAACCTAGAAGTAAAAATAACCTCTTAGGGTAGCAGGTAGAACTTCCTAAATTAATTACTTTGATATCCCATCTTCTCTTCAACAGAAGCCAGAAAGTGAAAATCGGAACATAAGCAGCAAGCCTTCTAGAAGTCAAGAAATTAGTTTGGAGAAATGATTGATAGGCTCCAATTTAGACAACAGTCCTTTGAATCCCTTCCTTGAGGAACCCTGTCATCTAATACACAGGGATCACAATCTAAGGCCTTATATGTCAGACCAAATCCTCATTTTTAAAGATAATGGGATAACAGAATCACTGAGGTTGGAAAGGACCTATTGAGATTCTCTGGTCCAGCCTCCCTGCTCAAGCAGGGTCAGCAAAAGCAGGTCTATGTCATGATGGCAACCTAGCCTGTTTTATCCAGTTATGAGAGGTTGTTGTACTATTCTCAGCTGAGTTCAGGTTCCGAAAGTGAGTAACAGCATGATTGTTCCTGAACTATACGAAAAAGTCTTTGAATCACAAAATGTTTTCAGTTACAGGTTTGGTTTTTCCTGCAGCAGACCAAAGGGTGACAACGTTGCCTCAAAACTAGGAAGCCACTGATGCAGTTTTGTCTCTTAACTTCTTAACTATTCAGCATCAATCTCATCCACGATTCAGTTAACTTACTTTCTACCAAAAAGTTTATTTCTGTCAGGGCAGTTGTCTTTTAGATATAAAAGCCCCTCAAAAACTGATTTAGACTTATATTAACATTTTAGAGGAATTTTAATACTGAAATACAGTAAAAGCACTAGTTTTGTATTTATAAATTACTGTAGATTTCTTTAAAGCATTTAAATAGGATTATGCTTATCCAGGAGCAAGATAAACATCAACATACTGCTTTGTCATCTCTAAATTCTGCCATGTGGGTCTGCACAGGCAAATTCATGTCTCTTTGAAATGAATTAGCCTTCTTAAAGTTGTGCAGATGCTAAAAGTAACCAGTAAGACATCCTTTCTTTTCAGCCAAATCAATTTACTTCAGCAGCACTCCTCAGATGCACACTCCTTTAACCCAAACTCGAACTTTACGCAAAACCAAGAAGCCATCAAAATACAAGAAATCACCAAACTCCATACCTTTACCCCTCCATATTGCAAAAAGAGTATGGATTCACCCCAGATTATTTTTTAAAGAACTGATGAGCACATCAGATGACAGGACAATGTGACAGGATTTTGCTCAGCTGCTGCATCTGTGACTTATATTATTATATATTATATTTCAAAACCATTAATACCTTGTTCAGGTATCTCCTCTTCTTGTCTCATTCCCCATCCAGACTGTGGGCTTGATGAATTGCGTCCCCTTCTCGAATAATAATTCTGCACATCAGCAGGTAAAGTCTTCCTCACAGCCCAGCTGGATGCAGATGTCCACCCAGACCTGTCAGCGGGTGTATCGAATGAATACTCTTGTTCATTCTTACGCTTGTATGGCTGCTGTTCTGAGAACCTTGAAGCTTCATTCCCAGAACCATTTGAGTTCCCTGAGAGAGGTTTTCTGTTTTGCCAGTGATTTTCACTCTGGTCTCCATATGTGAAACCACTTCGGCCACGGCCACCTCGACCACACTGACCTCTCCCTCGATTCGGAATCCAGCTTGAACCAAAGTTTTTATTCCAAGACTGTCCTGCACTGTCATGCTCTTCCCAATGTGGTTTCTCTCTCTCTCTGTTCCTGACTTCAGGAACAGAGTTTATCCTCTCCATTACCCAATCTGGACAATCATTCCTCTGCTTATCCGAAGAACATTGATCATCATTGGTTTTTTCTGTATTATTGTCCTTCTCCCTTTTAAGGTTTTCATTCTGTTTCTCTTGATCACTTCTCCTGTATCGATCATTTCCTCTGGGACTCCTCCAGCTGTCATTTGCCCATCTCTCTTTCCACCGAGGTGAATGACTTTCCCTCTCATTTCTAGAGAATGAAGAACTTTTATTTCTAGTCCTAGATCGTGATCTTGATCTAGAGCGTGACTGTGATCTAGACCACCTCCTATTTCTTCTTCCTCTGTCACGATCTCTTCTTTGATTATCTCTATCACTGCTTCGAGACCTAGATTTTCGCCTTGGAGATGAATCCTTAGTTCCTGATCGAGAAGATGATCTCCTGCTTTCCCTGACAGTTTCCCTTTTGGGAGATCGAGATGGTGTTTTTTTCTCATCTCTGAGTGTGTCTCTCTTTGGAGAGCAAGATAAGGATCTCCTTCCCTCCCTCACAGTTACCTTCTTGGGTGATCGTGAGCTCCTGTCTTCACTTGTCTCCCTTTTAGGTGATGGTGATTGAGATTTCCTGCCCTCTCTCCCAGATGGAGACCAAGTTGTTGATGGAGAGTGAAATCTAGATCTTCTAGTTCGAGCCTTTTTCTCTTTTTTGAGCTCTGGCTGGCACTCTCTTTCTTGAAGAACAGTTTCATCTTTTTCATCAGAACCTGATGCAGAGTTTCCCACGTCACACTGTAAGGAATTAACTTCTCCTTGCTCTATACTTTCAGGTGGTGGTAACTGCTCAATTCTAGGTTCATTCTGGTCACTGCAAAATGAGTCACAGTCCATTGGTATCATTTCATTGTTATCTTCACCAAAATGTTTATGTTCGGCATTTTCAGGGGGTGACTCTAAAGTTCCACCCTCTTCACTTTCTGAAATGGTGTTCTCTTTTAAGGGTTGTTCTGATGTACTGTCCATGGAAATACTGTATATTAATGCATCTGGTTCTTCATCTTGAACAGGTTTTGTATTTGCACGGTCTACTACTGGTTGTAGTTTGGTCTCAGAATTACCAATTTCCATGGCTTCAGGATGCTCAGGCAATTCACTTGCAGGGCTCTCTAATGGCTGATCTTTTCCCAATGGCTCCAGATGTTCCAACAATTCATTTTCTGGATTAGCTATGGGTTGATCTACTTTTGTCAAAGTTTCTATGTTCTCCATTAATTCTTTTTGAGGACTACATGATGTCTGATCTACTTCTTCAGAAGTTGCATGGTCGTGATCTTGATCTAGATCATCTTTGGGACTAGCTACTGTTTCTGCTTGTTCAAGAGTATTTTCATAATTGTCCTCATTGGCAAGATCTGCATTTTTTTCAGTAACTTTTTCATCTTTTACTTCAAATTCCCGACTTTCACTTCCTAAAGTTAGTACTGGGGGTTCTTGGAGAGAAAAACTTACATCTTCATTGCCTGAAGTATCTTCATCTCTGTCACATTCTCCTGTAGTTTCCTCAATTTCTGCATGCTCACTACAGCTTTCCAATCCATTAGCAGATTCCATTTCTACATTATTCTTCTGTGGGAGGTTTGCATTATTGCTTTCATTATCTGACTGGTGGTCTTTATCTAAAGTTAGGACTGCTTCAGGCTCAGCATTGTCATCATCTTCCACTGAGCCACAGGGTGATTTTTCAGAACGTGCAGAACTTCTCAGTTTCTTTTTAACTGCAGGTGTTTGTTGTTTAACTGCTCTTTTGGACTTGCGTTTTGGAGGAGCATTCTCTGCTTCTGAATGAGTCTTATTCAGAGATGGGTTATTGCTATCAGGGGCACTGCAAGCAGAACTGCTTGATCGAGGGGAGCTCCGAGACTGACTCAGAGCCTCGTTTTTGCTGTTTCGTGCAGACCTTCTTGTAGGAGTAGTAGTAACTGATTTCCTCCTACTTCCTCTAGTGCCAGATGAACCAGAAGCTTCCTTTTTCTCTTCTCCTTCTTGGGTACATGCAACAGCATATCCTTTGCCTAAAGATTCTAAAAAAACAGAAGACATTAGGATTTGATAATAACCATTTATCCAAACATATTTAAGAACATAAAAGGGCCTTCTGCAGTGTAACAGATATCCTCAAATAATACAATTTAAGGTTTAGTATGAAATACTGCCACAGCTTTTTTCTTTTTTAAATGAAAACTGGTTGTTTTAAAGAACAGAAACAAGGTAAAGAGACACATCACACATCTGAATGCACACTTTAGAAGCAGTGCTGGCATGGCTACATGGACAGTGAAACTGCTATTAACACGGCTGCTCAAAGATAGTCAGCATTTAAGTTGTTAGAAAAGTAATGAATTAATCACACAACACTGTTAGCATATAGCAGTAACACAGGCCTGTTGACAGTGAAGCTCAGTACTAGAGAAAGGGACATTTTCCAATGGTCACCAGTGGATGATCACATGCACAGCAGTTGATCACACACTGCAATGACAGTGCAAACTTATTTACATTATAGGGCAAACTGAACTTAAACTCTGCCACAAGACACCCAAGGTGCCTGCAGCCTACAATGCATCAAAAAAACAAAAGCTCTATGAAGAATGACTAAGGCACACCTAGCAAGCAGCTCAGCTCTTGTGCTGATACTGCACTAATTTTATGCTATCTACCATTAGACAGAAGTCTTGTTAGGGAAGCTAAGGATTATATTCACTGCACAGGGAAGACTGCACTGTCAGTACCTATGAAAGCTTCTGGTGGACAGCTCAGGAATTAAAGATTAATGATAATTAAGTATATACACTTGAATGTAATACTTCAGAACTAAATTAATTTCTTGGGATATCCATTAATTTGTTTCATATTTTGCATAGATTTCAGGAAGCATCAAGAATGTGGTGTTTAAATGATTTATTTTACAGCTTCAATTTCATACATGAATAGTGCAAACTAAGAAAGATTAATTGCTATGGATTTTGCAATGAATCTCACATAACATGTGATTTTAACTCTGTATATTATTTCCCATGCTTTTGCTACAATAAAATATTTGTCTAATGTATTCACAAACAGATTTTATGAAAGTAAGATTGGAATAAAAAAAGTAAGTAACAGCAAAAAAGCCTCTTTCTATCCCTTACTACTTTGTTAGCAGGACAAAAAAACCTATCACTGTATTAAATGCAAACAATAATCTCAGAATGTATTCCATAACCACTTTGCTAGCCTTTAAAGGAGCACAGGACTATAATCACATCCTCTGACCTTCCTTGCAAACACACAATAATTTGTTTGAACATGAAAAAAAAAAGTAGTGGTTCTGGGTTTGCATGTCCAGTGATCAAGTAACCACTTGAGAAAATGAAAACCAACATCAACTGTATAAAAGGCACCATGTATTTAAAAGAAAATAACATGATGGTAAAGAACTTCTAAAGGAATTCCAGGTGACCGACACTAATTTTGGGTTATCTACTCTAACAGTCTCACCAATCATTTTGTTACAAAGTGACTTCTCCAGTGGTTAAGCAGCACTTACTCAGCAACAGGTGGCTGTCTCAGACTAATTATGTCTTCAAACCTATTACAATAGCCAGGAAATCAAGTCAGATGTTACATGACATTTCAAATTTTAATATCTGTGATAATTTTCTTCAAGGGAGAAGAAATTATCTTGAAATAATAATAATAAAGAAAACAACCAGCAGAATACAAGAGGAATGTGGGAATCTGGACAGAATTAAAAGGTGAATTATTTTTCTAGCACACTACTAGTAAAATTTTAACAGAAAAGCTTCACAAGCTTTGGACTTGGACCAAATAAAAGGCATTTCAGCTCACTGACTCTATTGAAAAATACTTTAATCACACAAAAACTGCATAATGCCAGCATAAATCATAGTGGTATTTGTAGATTCACTAATGCATTTTCAGGTCAAGTTAGAAAAAAGACTGTTTAATGGTAACAGACTACTAAAACTGCAGCAGCTACAGGGATGATTCAGACACTACAGTTATATGGTCATCATTGTTATTTGTGTGCCTCCTTGTACAACTCTGGAAGCTACTGTCAGCTTTTACTCTGATGCAAAACTGTATACTTTAGGTGTGACCAAAAGTTGAGAAGAGTGTAAAAAGAAAACAAAAAATGCTTATGCTATGATCTTTCAGGCACAATTTAGTAAGAAATGCAAGGACCAGTTTGCATCTTTTTTTAAAATGCATTTATTTTCTTCATTCTCCTTTTCTCCACCTTTTAAAAAATTCCTTTTATATATATTTGCCATGCACCTCTAACAGTATTCAGATTAGGTTTCTCTTTATCTTTGTCTTTACCTTTTCTTATGCATGTCACCCTTTTACTCAGATGCTATATGAAAACTGAATGGGGAAGGAACACTCACTCAACAGAATGTGACTAAAATCCTCAAGGGACATCTTCATATCCACCATCCCCTGGTTTTACTAGGAAATTTTAAGACTCTTACTTCCTGCATGCTCCTTATCAAGAGAAAGTATTTAAATAAAATACGATGACTTAAAACTCTGAATCTTGAAACACTGTAGTATGTTGGCACCAATCTTAAAATTCAATCTTCATCCACAGTACAAGTATCAACATTCTAATCAAGACAACTGACAAAATTCTGTTCTAAATATAATTTTTTAATGTTTCTCGTGCATTCTAACAAAAAAGCCTCACTATAGAAGTAGAAAGGTAGACAGGGAAGTCAAGAGGTACGAGCTAACATGTGTACTACTAGAAGCAAATGGTTAAGGATCAGTTACATTGCACTGCCAAACATCAGAGACTGAGGAAGCAACCATTGCCCTTCACTGGGAAATGTGGCAGCGAAATACATACTTTTAAAAATAATAAAAAATATGAACGCAACGGTTTCATGATCCTTCTACTGGTTAATTCCTTCCAGCAATTTACTTCCACACATTTTTGTAAGCCAGGAGACCCAAGTCTGTCCTAGCTCTTTGCCTACTTGACAAGTGAAAGTGGTGTGATTCCCAATTCAAAGAAAGTATTAACTCTAGCCTTAAGAAATAGGACTCCTTTGTTTCCACTTCTTTGAACTTGTGCAGCTTTTTGGAAGAGCAACTAAGTGCTTGCTGAGTATGAAGACAGAGGTTGTTAAAGTAACTGGAAGAAGGCAATTCCTTCCTTGTCTTCTGCTGCTTTCCTGACAGACCATGGAGCTCTAGTACTTTTGCTAGGTTTTGCCCTGTAGAGCTTGTAGGCAAAGTGCAAGAGATCCATACACTTCACTGCTTCCTGACTGATGTTCTCTGCCTGAAAAGTCTGTTCCTCACACTGCACAATATACCTCTGAAATATGACATTCATAATGCATCAAAATAAGATTTTTCCTTGAACAATGGGAAGTGAAGAAAGAAGAGCATGAATGGAAAAAATGTTGCAATTAGAAATGAAATTAAGAAATTAGAAATGAATAAATTTCTAATGCAATTAGAAATGAATAACTTATTAATTTAATCTTCAAAAGAATAAGTTATACCCACTTTGGGGTGGATGATTCATGTTCTGTATTCCAATTTCAGAAATTAAGTAGCTGACTTTGAAATAGTACCAAATTGCATCAAAACAGATTTTTTTTTCCCTGTTAAGTGTAACTAACCCTGTTTGATTTCTGATAATTACATTTTAACAATACTCCACTTGAGCTATAAATAAAACTTACAAAAAAAAAGTTTACCAAAGTTTTCCAAAGGCCTGATATTTGCTGGAAGAACTCTTCCAGCCACTGCAGAAGAAGTGAGAAGAAAGGTCTCAGCTTCAGCTCCACAAGATATTAAAGGAACACTGCAAAGTAAAAGCAAAAGCAGTAACATTAGTTGTTTTAGCTGTTTGCAGCAAGTCTCGGAAACAATGCACAAAACCAAAAACATATTAGGCAACTACAAATCTTTCAACTTTTTCACAGCTGGAGAGGAACACAAAGCTGATAGTGAACAAAACTTTCCTTGTCATATTTAATTTCAGATTAATTTTACTGCCTAATCTATTAAAACTATTTGAACAAGGTATGTTATATTAAAGTAATATATGTCTGGCTTTCTTTAAAGTCAAACATAGAACAGTAATAGCCAGTAGTGGAAATAAGGGTCTTAGTGCTGATTTAGTACTTCAGCAGAACAGCAACCTTTTCTGCAGAAAAATGAGAAATAGTCTACATGAGAATTTAGAAAAGTCTCCTTTTTTTTTTCTTCAAACAGAAAAAAGAAATATATACTTATTCAGACTCCCTCAGCAAACCTTAGGCAAAAACAGAGTTTAGCTAGAGATCTACAATTTTTGCATTATCACTTAGTTGGAATGAAATTTCTCCTAAGAAAATGTACATGTAATAAATTTAAGTTTATTATTTCAATTCTAGATGCAATTTTTTATTATAATTAAAAAACTCTTCACTTGCTATTTTAACTTTAGTCTTTGTGTTTATACAATATAGAGCAAAGATACATAGTGAAATTAAGATCATAGAACCAATTTCTTATTGGGTTATTTCAAAATCAGTTATTTTTATTGTTCTGCTTTACACTCACAAAAATATCCTTAGAGCATGTTTCAACACACATCTGCTCTCTGAGAGAAAAACCCCATAGAATTATTTTATGTTCTCTGTTTCACTTGATATAACTCCTGTTAGCTCTTTGTAGATGCAAACAGGATTTTTTCATAAATGATTACAGAAAAAGTGATAGAACCAACCCATGAAAGCAGGGTGAAGGGTGGTGTGGGAAATCAGAACCAGACTGATGTTAAAGCAAACATAGTCTGATATCTAGGGACAGCAATAATTTTAAAATATTGAATATTAGCTTCCACATAAAAAATATATTCAAACTCACATTTCTGTGAAAAGGTGACATATTAAGATGCACAAGTCAGTGGAGTTACTATGCTTGTCGTGAGTACCAAAAAAGTATTAAGTCATACAGAAAAGAATCTATTGACATAAAAACACCAGGCAGCAAATACACAAAAATTTAACATGTTAAATGCAAACACTATTTAGTTTCATGAAAATGATATTCTATCTGAAGAGCAATTTGAATTATTCAAATGCCAAACTTGAAGTATGAAGATCCATTATGAATCCAAAACACAGACCTTTCAACTCTAGCAATCACAGATGAACAGGACAATTCCAGTTCTTGTCTCTTCTGTCTGATCCCTGCATTGATTTCTGTGAATTCTGTACTGAAAGACAAATTTCATACAAGTAGTTATAAAAAGTAACTTTGTACTATGACAATCTTGTATTTCAGTAATTGCTCCTACCAGTGGCTTTATTTAACAGTATTAGAACTTTCAGCAGTCATGATTAAACTATGCAGTGGTTATTGCTTAGAGGAAAAAAACAGTTACAGCAAACATAAAAGAAGTCCTAAATAAATAAAGCAGATGGAATGGAAAACAGATGAAATGTGTCTGCTAGGGAGTTGAAGGATGGAGAAACTTTGCATCCTTGACAAATAAATTCTGTTGCATTCATGGAAAAAAATTCATCTTTTAGAGATTGTCAAAACCATACCGACATAGTACTTTTTTTTTATTAGGTCACATTATCCAAATAACATTCTTTTAGACTGTTTTTTTTCCTCCCATCTATTCAATGAACTTTTTTTTATACACCCATTCTTAAGTATTAGGCTTAATTAAGTATTTTGCTTAATGCAAAATTGCTTCATGGATGTTCAAAGTATTCCTCTTGGAATCAAAGAACAACAACAAAGAAGACTGTTTCTGATACAAACCAGGATATTTACTGTTAACTGTTTTGGTAACTGCTGTTGTAATAACAGGGCTAAGCCTTTCATATCCAAGGCTAAAAATCAGCAGGGAATTAAACATGAACTAAAAATAAAACTCTTTTTAAATCAATGAGATTAAAACGCTCAAATGTGTGCTTCTGATGCTGAACACATGACACAAATTGGGGTGTGCCCTTAATAGCACTCATTTTAAAATGTTTGTGTTTATCTTTTGACTGCTCTTCATCAATGAATTAATACTCTGGCAATCTTCAAAATATGTCAAGGCAGTATATATACAGGTAGGAGGAGAAGGAATTTCAGACTCTACAATACAGTAACCCATCTATTTATACAAAGCACTAGTACACACTAACCAGTCATTTCTACAGCTAAAAAAGGATTCTTCACTGCTACCACCAGCCAGAAGTGTGCTGAAGAAATTAGTTCTGATGCACTCATTCCAGCAGGTCTGTCTTCTGGGCTACACAAAAAATAAATTATGAATTAAAGACACCTAAAATAAAATAATTAAAACTAAATACATGAAGATGCACTGAAATTAAATTAGCAAGACTTTATCTCATAAAAAGCAGATACCATAATAGCTCCATAGGTGTATGCAGAGATTTGCAGCTACAGCAAACAAATTTTCTCTATTCAGTCACTAAATTTTCAAAAACTGCTCTTTGCAGATAAACTTCGTATTTTATATAAAGCAAAATTTTTAATGTTCCACACAGACATTATGAATAAATAAACCTGATCTTCACTATTGCACAATTCTGCTACCTAATGCACAACAGAAAGTACAGCTCGACCACCTTCACACCTCTGCACAGCGGTTCACCAAATGTTTCGTTTCAAGTAACAGGAAAACCTAATGAGCGTAGCTGGGATTCTCCTTTGCCCTCAGGTAGGCTTATGGAATTGAAGATTCTCTGTTGTGTCTAGTTACTGAGCCCTCACTCAGAATCCACTTCGTATTTCAAAAGATACCACTACTGACTTATGTTGCTAACAAGACCCAGCCATGTGCTGCCCGGTGCAGGCGTGCAGGGAGCTCTGCTGCTGGGCACTGTGCTGGCTGCAGGGGAAACACCAAAAAACAAACCCCAACAACAAACCATCAATAGCCCTCCAGATACTCTTCCCACACTAACATATACCTACACTGATCCAGTGTCACAGCATCTAGAGGGCTCATACCACCTCAAATCTGACTAAAACTTTCCTGTTCATCCCCTATGATTGGTATTTTAAGACAGGAATTTAGAATACTCCCATAATTTTAATTCAGAAAAATGAAAAAGAAACTTTGTAGTGGGTTGTATAACAATACATGTCTTGATATGAAGTCATTATGCATATGCTCCATCAAAATTTGGCACAGAGAGCTGCTTTTCCTGGGAACATGCCCTATCTTATCAGTGTACAAATATTAAATTTTGCCAAAAAATGGTTGGGTTTAAGCTTTATTTTAAGAATAATACAAAATTTGAACATTAACCCTTCTCCCTCCAATTAAAAAAGCTATCCAGATGTTCCACAAGTGTCCTTATGAAGTAGTTGCTAGTACCTCGCGGCTTTCTTTTAAATTTTGAACATTTCTTGGATAATTGAGGCCCGTGCCTCCCCCTGAAGGTTTTTAATGGTTCTACTTTTGTTTGTGCACTTTTTTTTTTGCTACAAGTACTATTTGAGACATTAATGCTATTAAACACTTCACCATAAATCAGTGAAACTAAAAATGAAAGCATTCCCCAACCATGAGGTCACATTAGTGGCTGATCTACCATTAAGCCCTATCTTTCCAGTTCAAAACCCCTTCAATGCAGTGAAAGGTACTTTAAGTTTACAGGGCAACAGAACCCAAACTTCCAAATACCTGACTTAGAAGGGGCAAACTGGAGCTAATAACATCCCTGACAACTAGGGTGTAATGAGCACCAAACAGAAATTACAGCTCAGGCCATCAGCTGCTGAAAACAGACAGGATGTGCCCCACACTACATGAAACAAAGCAGTAACCAAAACAGGGACTTGAACATAGCTTTTTCTCCCAATATTCAAATTTCAGGTAAGACAGAATGATGGCAAATGATGGCATTTACACTTTGGAATTAAATTTATTGCCACATTCATTTACAGGTACAACTATGAGTAAGAAAGCACTGATCAAAAACTTGTGTCTCAGAGACACAAAGTATTTTCAAAATGAGAGATGGTAGAAATCAAACAAGAGAGCCTTTACAGCTCCTTATAAAGCTGGCATCTGGTGATTCTGTGTTTATAGCCTAAGATTTATGAACATGAAACCTGGAAACAGAAACTTTCTTGATGGAAATCTCCCATTTAAAAAAACCCAACTTGATGCAAACCATAATGTCTATGGCAGATTCACATAAATTACTTGGTTGGTTATGTCTATATATATTATTGAAAATAATAAAAACCTTCATATAATGGTGCTTGGCTGACAGCTTGTACATGAAATCATCTTCCTTTGGTGAAGATGGATGAAAACAGGGTTCGGGATCTTATAATGTAACATCCTATTCTAAATGAAATTAATTTATCACCACAAAACTAAGTTTAATCTGAGAAAGAAGCTCATATAACCTAGCACTAGATTCTAATTACTTCAAGACAAAAAAAGACAAAATTAAAAAGTTTGAATCATACCAAAATCAACAAATAGAAGTTAACCTTGAAAATATGCAGGAAGGTAGTCTTAAAAATGCTCTAATGAAAGGAAGTATTTACAAATGTTTCATTATCAGAACCAACCTTGTTTATCTTCACAGAGAAAGCTTTCCTGTTTTGTTTGTCATACAAAATATTACCTGTGGAACAAGGAACAAAACTTTGATCTTAACTTTAGCATATTAGTTCTTGATTGTTCATCAAAATCATTAATGCAATGGGAGATTAACAAAATGTGTATCTTGAGTGCATTTACAATGTTTACATACAAACTCAGTGAAATGAAAATGCACACCCCTTCACAATAGCTTTTTAGATATCAAGCAATTTTTACCTCTTCAGATATTTGCTTCATTTCCTAAGTAATGAATACTTATCAAACTTCTATTGAATAAGCCCCTCAGAATAGCAAATCCAGAACACAGTTAAGTGCTGATTGTGAATAAGCAGCACAGTTAAGTGCTTGCTTTTTTTGGTGAACTCTCACCAAAAACTTCTGTGAATAAAAGGTAGTCATTAGCTGTTCCCCAGCTGCCTGATGCAGAAAATTACTTGAGGTTGACACCACATCCATTTGACTTGTGACTGAAATTGAAGTTTTCCAGTAATACAAAACCAGGAGTTTCACATACTGCAATTCTGTTCTAGAGGTTCCACACTTCTACTACTTGGAATCTGGGTTTTATACACAAATGTAAGCAGTTTTAAAAAGTTAAATTGGCTCATCAAGAAAAGATATTCTAGAGTTCCTTAATAAAACACAGCAATTCTGCCAAACACCAACTTACTGTATTTTTTCTTCACAATTCTACTTAATTTTACTGTTACTGGCCCTCTGTTTGGACATACAGCTCTTCTGCAAGATCAAAAAAAGACATTAAAAAAGCAGCTTCCAGGCACATCCAAACAAAATGCTCTCCTATTTGAAGATATTTTTATTTTATGCACATAAACCAAGTTCTAACTGCTTCAAAACCTGAACTTGCATCATGAACATCGTCTTCCATATATTAAAAGCCACAGTGCTTCAAACAGCTTAGATAGAAAAGAAAAAAACAATTTACACAAAAATTAATATCTTGTATTAAATCAGAATGCTCAGTTTTCTTTGATTTCATGGCAACATGTGAAAGATATTATAACCTGCCTCCTTTTAAGAGTATCAGTCAGTGTTGATTCAGAGTGATGAATCTTATTTTCTTATGTGTTAAAAAGGGTAATTTACCTCCAGTTATCTTTGCTGTGGTAAAGTCTGCTTCACATTAAACCAAGAAGTCTGTATTTTTCATACATTTCATGAAACACTGACTTTAGATAAGCACTATTTAGCAAAATTCATCTGTATAATCCTGAGCTTCCCCTTATACAATGCAGCAAATGTTACATGATAATTTTTTCCAAAACAGAAGTGTTATTTCCATATAACAACAGAAATGTTCTCTCTCAAGCTTGCTTGAATAAAATCATTTGTTGACTATAACTATGTTTTATAGAAGAGGAAGATCACCAGTGTTTATGATAACATTCAAGAAAAGTGGATGTTTGTTTAAACAAAGAAAAAGATTTATACTGTTAAAATTTGATGTAGCGATACTTCAAATTAATGTAAAATTGGTCAGATTTGCTTGAATGTGCAACTTTCACGGAGCTCAATACAAGAAATACCTTGCCCTTTACTTCATCCTTGCTATTTTAACTATTGAAGTGGGAATTACAGCAATGATAAAAGTAAAATTAAACTATCACTCATGAAAACTAACTTATTTTAAAATAAAAATAATTTTAATAAGATTTTCAGGCTATACATATTAAACCAGTTGATTTTATACATTTTGAATATTCCAATTCAAATGCTTGAAATCACACAGATGACCAACCTCACAAAACTTCTTATCTTCACATGGCTGTAAGTTTCCTTATTGTAGGCACAGCTTTCCTCTTCCTCCTTCCTTCTTAGCTGTTTTGTAACCTGAACCTGTGTTGTAAAATAGAGTCAATCCAATCTAGAATGTTGTGACACTTGGGCTTTAAATTCATACAAAGCCTCTTCAGGTCGATACAGAAGTTAAGCTCAAACAGAAGGACTAGAAAACATTTCAAATCTTACTTCTTTGACTTCACAATTTGGAGACTTTTTTCATAAAACAGAAAAACTTACACCTTGAAATGTTATTGACAATGCCTGAGATGCACACTAAGTTCACAAGATCAAAAAAGCCCCGAACATTCAGATTGCCATGGCAAATGTCTCAGAGCTACAAACAAGTTTCCTTTAAGAATCTAAAAGCCAAGTTTTTTTAAAACTAAGTTGGTTGTTCAGAATACACAGGATTCACCTTGGGAAAATGTTAAACTACCACTGAACTTAATATGCTTCCTCATAATTAATACACACCCAATTTTCTTCTAGAGTAAAATAACTTATGTATTTTTTACAACAGTAAGTTTTTCCCACATCTCAAAAATATTGAGAGGAATACAACTTTTATTTCACAGTGTGAAGTTGCTTCAATGGTTATATTGCAATTGTTTGCATTAGAAACTTTCTTCATTCCCAAAATCTGGCTTTTTATGCAACCCGTTAACGTATTAGCATTCAGATTTTGAATATCACAAAGAGAAAGGTCCCAGTCTCCTGACAGCACCACTGATAATGCTGACCATTGTGTCTGCATATCTTGGTACACATTCCATCTATTCCTACAGCTTTGGTGGCTCTTTTTCAGAGACGGACATTGTTCTCTGCCCACCTGTTTACACTGCAGTTTTGTGAACAGACAATCTTTCAAACTGGATTTTAATACACCTTTACACCTTTCCAAATGTGAATTTCAGTTTATCTTGTTTCAACTGCTTCCTTGATTCTTCAGAAATAAAGACAAAATACACAAGCATGGTTTTCTTATGAGAGAGAAGCATCTCTAGCTGCCAGCACAGCTCCTTTATAGGTGACTACCTGAGCCTCGAGAAGTACAAGAAATGAGTAATGGAAGCCTGTTTTCTAAATGTCATCAAGTGCAAGAGCAGCATAAGTATAAACTACTTATAAGCATAATTTCATCACAAAATTTTCAAATTATACATGGAATTATCAGCATCTTTCTATATGCATTTTTAAGATCAACTATCAGAAGAGATTTTTTCCTACTTGATAAACTACTCTCCATATCAGTATTTTTAAGAAGAATTCAGAGCTGAAAAACAGATTTGGCTTGAACAACATTTAACATAGATTCCTCTTGTCTTCATGTGTTTTTGTCTGGGAATTGGAGGCTATGAAGACAGATGATTCACCTCAGCTAAAAAAAAAGGCAACGCTGCATGATAATTGGTACAGCAGTTGTTTAGAAAACCTAGTTTAAAAAACACTTTGAGACCAATTACTACACTTCTATTCTTGGATATATCATGAATGCTCAAAGACACTAGAAAGTAGCAACAGCAGTTTTATGATTATTATTACCATGGTAAATACTTGCTCTGAAAAAATAATTAGGAATAATTCCTAGCTTCAAATGTGTAATAAAAGCATTGAAGCAGTAACTACTTTGTTAGGAAAGCTTATTTAACACAACACATTTCATTTTGCATGACTAAAAGGCTGCAGCATAGCTTGGACATTCCTACAACAAAAGTTATTTAAGAAAATAAGTCTGGCAACATACCTTTATCTGCTTATCCAGTGCATCCAGCCTGCACACTGCTTGAAATGGTCTGCGATCAATAGGACATGAAGCCTGTGTCTAAAAAATTATTTTTCTTATTACAAACTCGGTAATGAGCTAAGAGAAGCCTTAATTTTCTACACTTTTATTCATTATTACAGTAGCTTACAGAAGCACACAAAATCCCAACTTGTTCACAGTAAGAGTGCATTTGGACACATTATCCATACACTCAGTATTTTGTTTCATATAAGCAGATTGCTCTTTCAGGAAAAATCTAAAGGAAACAAGAATGTAACATAGCAGTTGTGTTTAAAGAAGGAAAAGCATTTAATGCATTTTACATCAAGTTACCTTCATTTTCTGGTTTTTCAATTCCTTTTAGGTAACTGATTTTTACCAATGTGTCCTGATTTTGGCTGGGATAAAGCTGATTTTTCTTATTAGCTGGTACACTGCTTTGGGCTATGTAAGATTAATCCTGATAACTCACTGAAAAGCATAACAATATGCAAAGTCCTCTGCATTTCACGTTGTTCTAACATTTTATTTCTTAATTTTATTTTCAACAGGAATTTTGTTGCATTGTGTAGCCCCCAAAACATAAAACTGCTAAGGCCAAAAGCAAACAGTGCTTATAACACATCTCTTTTGTTGCAGTCAGCAGACAACAGATTCCCACATGTAACACATCTAAAGTTTTATAAATCAATTTTCAAGGAAAGGGAACTGAAGGCTATTTTACCCTACTGCTTGATGGAAATAGCGATTTATTGTTTTTCCCTGATCACCTAAATGCTCTCTTATTAAGGCTGCACTACATCAGATAAAACACACACACACAGAACAATAATGCATTAACCATGGAAATGGGAAATTTCAACTGAAGCTCTACCCAAGTAGATCATGTAGTGAATCAACTTTAAGAAAAATCCACATAGGGATATTAACTTTTGCTGTGAGAGAACCCTTTATTCCTTTTAATACCAGACATGTTTGCTGTGGGGGCGTGGTTCTTTGTTTGGTTTGGGGGTTTTGTCATCATTACACCCTCCACACCCACCTTAATTCCACTAGCCTTCAGAGGCTCAGTTCAACACTTTTAAAACAAAATAAAAAACCAAAGCACACACTCAGTCTCCAGCCCTAATTCGTTCACTGAATAAGACCCAGTATATGAACTGCAAGAGGCAAGTAATTTCTGCAATTTAGAGAGCTACAGGGTGTCTATGCAAGCATGATGCAGTAGTAGAATTGCATAAGTAGCTGTGAAAAACCTGCACATGAACTCTGCCCCAAAATGCAGTGGTGAACTTCATTCCTGTCTTTTCATCAAGGCTTCTAATTTTCTAGTTAATTCTGTTCTTTTCTCAATTTCAAAGAGTGCTCAACTCCTATTTCACATACCAGCCCCCAAACACAGAGCATTCAGAGAGTTTCTGAGCTTCTGATTTCAACTTAAGTACATAGAACCAAATTAGATTTTGGTTAAAAAACCCCAAACCCATCAAACAAACAACAACAAGGAAAAAAACCAACAAACCCAGGAATAGTTTCAGGAACAAGCTGTTGAACAAGAATGTAAGTTAAAGCCATTACCTACCCTTTGATGCTCTGGTATTTTATCCTAACTAAAAACTTCCTCTTTTGGGGGATACCATTGCTCTCTGTAGTGTCATGGCCCCAGATAAGAAAAGCATATTGGGTAATTAAGCCGGGTCCCTAAGGACTCTGATCATGAAGACAGTTTTTGTTCTGTAGTCAAGGCACAGCTAACTCATAGTAACATAGTAGTGCAACGTTCCATTGGGATATTTGATAGCGTGCAATGCACTGTAGCTTCTGAATCCACTGCAAACATCAAGGCCCATACTTTCATTTTTAGATATACCAGATTGCAAAAGATAGGTAGAAGTAAGTTATTTTTCTTAGCCATTTTTATCCTTGTTTCAGGATCTACCTTAGCTGAAATATTTATCCAATACAATATCTCTTCCTGCATTAAATTTACACATGAACGTCAAGTTGTCTTCCCAAGTTTAAGTCACTGTAAGTTATGTTTATTCATTGTAATAAAGTATCATAGAATACTAAGTGATATGAGCAGCAATCCAAATAACTGTTTTTGCTCATAGAAAGATGCTCAATGTTCAGTTCTTCTGAACAAATGTTTAACAACTTAATACAGTTTTACACAGTAGTAGAAAGGGAGGAAAACATTCTGGAAGAGTCAAAAACTACCATGAGGTTCAGATATGTTCAGAAACAGCAGATGCTCTTTTCACTCCTACTCAGTTGCTTTTTGTAGCCTTAGCATTTTCTGTAAGCTGACAACATTATCACAAGAGAAATTCTAGTATACTCAGGACATTTGGTTGTACACCCATACTCCCTAGCTGGAGTACAGTTGTTCAGTACCCCAAAGGAAACGAGAGGTTACTTCTGTCTAAACATGCATCAGCTGTCATCTCTCTGCTAACAAATAAAAGTAAACCTTTAAAATGTTGGGAAAAGTGGAAGAAAAACTTTAAAGTTCTTCCCCTGTCCCTTTTCCCAACAGCAGGACAGGATTTATATGGCTACAGAAAGGAATAAAGGTAAAAAAAGTCAACATTCATTACAAGAAGCAATTATGAGGCGTAGTGGCCTTTAACTAATCTCTCATGTTTGAAAACATGGTTCACGTAACAAAGGTGGTGAGTCTTCTCTCACCAAAGGCAGGTTAGCAATTCTACTCTTCTGAGTTTTCTGTTTAGGGAGCATTGTAAGTAACAGTGAATGTACACTGTACTTTTTGATGAAGAACATTTAAAGCAAGAAAGAAGATGCTGAAATGGAACAAGTCCGAGGAGCAGCTACCACTTCTTTCGTGCACAAGGAAGAAGGTATATGAAATGTATCACAACCTTGGAAGAACCACAGATTTTTACAATATCTTTCTTTATCATAGCTTTAAAAATCAGAACACACAGTATGTAATGTAACCATCAATATCATTAGAACCTCAGCACTGGTATTAGTGACCGGCTTTGCTTTGCTTCCCAACAGTTCTTTCCTTGGAAAAGCACACACTAGTCGCTCAGCACACTTCAAAATGTCTTTGATTGTTTTATTCTCCACATGAAATTATTGAGAGTTTTTCTGTTAAACCTGATAACTCCACAGTGATTCATCCTTTCATCCATCCTGTGATATCTGAAGAATTCACTTCATAAAATATGTAAGCATTCACAAAAATGTGAAAGCCCTAAAAAGCTGTCCACAAGTAATATGTTTGGTTTTCAGATTAAAAAAAATATTGCATTTTATTTGGTTTTTATGACTTTCTAGAAAAATTTTACTTTAGCTCCACTGGCATAACTTAATTTCTATATTCCTGTAGCTGCTAGAGCAGTACAGAACTGTGATCTCTAAACTCAAGGAGCAATTGTCCCCTATTTTAACTGCATCACTTCAAACACATCACATCAACAGCATCTGAAAAAAGTGAGGTAGGCACAAGGCTGAAGCAGTTACTATATTCCAGCTAGGAATACAAACAGGTGCAAACTAACCCCAAAACTGATTGGCTGATAAAATAACTCTGACAGATATCCCTGCCTCATCAAGTTCCATGTTATGAGATTTCATAACAAGTAGTAACAAGATGCAAGTACAGAATTCAAGTTGCTGCAGTAAATCCCTCCCCCAATTTTTTTTTCTCCAAGTGGCTCATAATAAAGTCTGTTCTCCAAATTTTGTATTGAAAAGCTGATACAAAAACAAACATGATCCTGCACTCTTAGATAATCTGTTAAACAAAAATAGTACCAGATTCTCCTAAGTAAATTCAGGCTAAAGCAAGATTTAGACTGTTAAAGCAATGTCTGTATATTTCACTTCATCTTGTTAATAACAGTACGGTAAAAAGCCCACAGTTCCACCTCCAGCTTCAGAGAACAAGGAGACCATTACACCACAGGTAGTGAGAAACACCCTCTCCACATTTTAATGAAAGTAGGAAGACATCAGAAAATGCACTGTTTTCTAGAAACGTGTAAAAACTTACAATTACTTTTTTTTCCATCTACTTTTTAAAAGCAAGTACATTTAAAGGTTTTATAATTTATACTTTAAGAAAGCACTATTTCTGACAAGTCTTTTTTGGAGAGAAAAATCACTGATAGTAACGATACAGAGTGCAAAAGAACAGATTACAGTTTTAACACCTAATCAGCAGACTACTTAGTTACAAATCTAAACAGCTCTCTACTCTCTACCTACATGACACAGCTGGCTAGTTCTCAAGTTCCAATTCAAAATTGCCATAAAATGTTGACATATTAAGTTTAATTGTATTGACACTATTAGAAGAACTGGAGTAAAACGAAAATCACTCAGACTTTTGCACTGCACTTCAACATCATTAACATTCATAAGTTGCTACACAAATGTTCTTGCAAAATCACAAAGTAGTTGATGTTGGAAGAGATCTCTGGAAGTCATCTTGCCCAACCCCCTGCTTAAGCAGGGAAATAGCCAAGAACAACTGTATACTACAAAGCAAACACATAATTTGCAAAATCTAAAATCTAGACTTTCTGAAACAATTTGATTAATACAGTTTTTCTGAACATCAGTTCTCAGATTAACTGTCTATGTATAAATCACTTTGGGTATACTTGAACAGCAAGGTTTTTTCCACTGTTATTTTTGGGGTTTTAGGTTGTGTTTCTTTGAACACAATCTATGTTTCGTTCATTAGTGTCATCCTAGTCTTGACCGCAGTGCTCTGTACTGCAGATCACTGTGGAGACTGTTGCCACATAAGCTGATTCCTCCTATACCCTTTAGAAAAAATGGAATCAGATCAGAAAGAATACACATTAAGAATCTCAGTTATCATGCAGGTAACTCTACCTCAGAAGAATACACATGTGCAGTAGTATACTCCACATACTCACTGATACAAACCTTGTATGAGCACAAAGGTAACGACTAAGAACTGAACATCAAAACCTATGAATAAAACACCTAAGAACATAGAAACATAATGCAAGACAGCTCTTTGTGCCAACTGCTTCGTTTTATTTAGTAAACCATGAATCCTGTACAGGGTCTACCTGAATATGCCCCAACGCTTTGGAGAATTTACGACTGTACATACCCCACTTTCACATTCTTCAGAAGGGGAAAAAGTAATGAGGGAAACCAGGACCAGAGCACGACATAAATAAGCTTGGTAGGTGAAGGTCACTGGAATCAATGCTTGTTACACAAACATTGTAATAATGCAGACGACACACTGAATCTTTTCTTCAACACTCTTCTTTCGTGACGGTTCATAAGAGGAATTAATAAAACAGAGATAGAAATCTGTGGTACACTTATTAGCACTCTGAGGAACAGAAAGGAAGTTACAAAGCCTACAGTAAAGTAAATATTTATTGTTTCTAAGGTTGTTTTTCTTTACTAGAATAGAGAAATGAAGGTAGAGATTTTTCTCTAATGCATACAAGCAAGATATCACAGCTGCTAAAGCAGTTGTCTTAGCTGAGGTGGTGTTAACTTTGTGCATATTTGCCACAGATGCCTAGTTAACTTTTCTTTGCATCAGTTTCACTTAAATCCTTTCAGAACCGATTATAAACTAAAACATGTGCTTACACACAAGTAAGCACAAGTAAACTTGTTTAAATACAAGTTTATCAGAAAAAAAGTTTAAAAAATTAGTTTTGACCCGACTACTTTTAATACATTAAAAGTATTAGAGATGACAGAAACACATTCATGTAATTGCTTCCTTTGGTGTAACATGACATTACTGATGGTGTTTAAAGACTCTAGATAGGGGATTTTTGTTGTTGGCTACACTCTCCCCTTTTTTTCTGTGGCCGGAATAATGTTACCACATACATGTTCTTTATGCTGAAAGCAACCCTTCACTTACACTGTCCTTCTACATTCCCACTGAAGGGTGTGTCCAGTAACCTCAGCTCCTGATTTAGTACCTTTTACTTTTTATGATCTTCTAGCACACACTCACCGAAATACAAAGCCTCAAGCTTGAAAGTCTTCATTAGTAAATTACACCCTGTTGGTCTACAGAAGTAGTTGACAGCTGACACAGGATGACAAATATTTATGTTAATCTTCATGTGCCTACTGAAAACAGCCCTCAGCAGTCTGCCAGCCCAGTGCTGCCCAGCAGTGACTGGGAGAGCGCTAGTTAGCATGGCCAAAGGCACACAAGTTGACAGTCTAATAATATAGAAGAGTTTAATAGTATAGGCAACTGAATTTTTTGCATAGCAATGCTCTCAAATGCCACAATTAACACAGCCAAAGACAGCAGAACAATTTAAGGGACACATTAAAAAGTCACTCTCAAGATTAACTGCATTGTAGGGATTCTTGGTCTGCCCCTCACTTTTCTTCAAAGGGAAAGACAGTACAGCACTCTAATGCTGTTTAATTCTGAAACTAAATGATAAGATTCAGCTAACAGGATCTTGCCTGTTCTGTGGCAAGTTTCCTACCCCTCTTTAGCCTTTGAAATAAAGGCGATTTTTATATATTGGTTTTTTATTGCTTTTAAGTGCTTTTTTAAAATCTGTAATCTCTCACTACTTAAAAAGTAAGATGTTCAAAGTGTTATGGCTGCTGCTTTCAGACAGAAGATCTGCTGGTACAGGACACTTGACTGCAGCTGCAATGTTGAACATCTCCTGTAGATTGAAGAGGGAGTAGAACAGTAAAACACTTATCTTCTGCCTAAACTACCCTGGTTTTGATTAGATCTACACAGTTATATACAAAAGCCATAAACTCTCAGGAGAACAATGATTATGTACAATTTGAAACCAACAGTTTAAAGAAGCAGCTTCTCCTGTTATATTTTCAAGTCCAGATGCAACACAGAATAATAAAAAAAATATCCAATTTGAACACAGACTGCTGGCAAAGCCTCTAAGTGTATGGAGCACAACTGAAGATACACAAAAGAACATGTCAAATAATTTGATATTAATATTTTTTTTAAGATTTCATTCAATAATTTTATTCTCAATTTTGTTTTTCTCCAGCACTTAAAGAAGAAAATACTATTTCTAAATGCAATTTGTTTATATCCTCCAAAAACCCTTTATCTTTACCCAGAATCAGGCAGTGTGTTTTTTAAACAGCAGGTAATTTTCGTATCTTTTTCAAATCTTCATTACTAAGAATGACTTAAATAATGGTTATGATCAACCAAGAACCAGAGAAAGCTAACTCTTATGCAACACTTCTCAAAAAAGAACACATTCAGTTACTAAGCATTAGCAACAGGCAAAAAGCACACAGCAACAGCATGTTTTAAATGGTGACATGTTTATAATATTTTCCTATAGTTCAAATCTACAGAACCTCATCTGCTTCTCACAGCTGAAGTCTGTGAACTGTCACCCAGTTTTCAACAGTTTTTTTGTCACTTTACTTTTAATTAAAACTACTAGATTAGGCAGTGGAGTTTCCATGACTCCAACAGGCCTGACTGTCAAGTAACCTCAGAAAAGGAAGCCTGGCTGGCTTTACCTATCTGATGTCACTAATGAAAAACAGCAGCAGACTTATGTAGCTTTAGAAACTCTCTCACATCTTTTTTATGGCATTGCACCTACTTTACCTGTCAACTGTTAAGAGAAGTTGCTTTTATTCTATTTGAAGAGCACTTCAGACCACAAAAAATAAAATTGACATGATAAGAAAAATGTCGTATCATTCATCTGTCCCTTTAGAACAAGAAAATTTCTCTTCCTCGTGGGGCTTAAAAGCATCTGTTAGACAATGTGAATAAACTCAAATCCAGCAGCAAGCCAATATACTGTACTGCTTCCCTGTGCATGTCACTGTTTAATGCTTTTCAGCTGTCATTATAGCAACCAGCTAAGTCACTCAGGGTAGAATTGCAGGTGAGTTTCCTCTTCCCTTACAAATAAAATTGTTCCAATGAATCGAATGCAAAACAGAAAATCTGGCAACAGAAAACTTTGTTTATTAACTGGTTTGTAAATCTAAAGCAATTTTAATGTAATAATCTTTTTTTTTAATACTCTGAAGTTCATATAAATTCTTCAGAAAATTGTGTTACCACTGGCTTTCAGTGATAAATAGCACAAAAATTGAAATTAAAAACATAGCAAGAATAAGCATATTGCATACATATACAGACAAGTGATACCAACCTTCTAAAGGGAGTACTGCAACCAATCATCATTTACTTCAAAAGAATGATATTGCAAAGAAACCAAACAGTGGTCTCACTAAAGTGACAAACTAATTCAAGCCCACAGAAGCAGGGCAAAAGGCAACAAACCCCGCTCATCCCAGTACAAAGCAATATTAATTTGGTGTTTTATACTGATAACTGAAAGTTACAGGAAAGGTAAAGACACCAGATTGAATGCAATGATTGCATGACCTAGGTGAGAGAAAAGGGACTAAATAGAACAAGATCATCAAGGATTTGCTCAAAAAGTCATTTTTCTTTAAGGCTCTAGAACTATCTACAAAGTTATTGACATAGAACAAAAAACAGGCACCATTAAAATGTATTTTTTTTCCAGAAAGCTTTTAGCTGAATTCTCTTTAGAGTCAGAAAACTAAGGTTGTATCCCTCATTTTGTAGACTAACGTGAATACATATTGGTCCTAGCCCTGAGTTGACACTACAACAAACAGCCTAAAGGTTATCACAAAGTAAGATTAAGCTAATAACAATGCAGTAGTATAGCATGTACATAATACAGGCTGATCATCCAAACAGCCAACACCTATCTGTTTACTTATCCCTAATCTCTAACAACCATTAAGTTACTAGAGTAAAATCGTCTAGTGAAAGAAAACACAAAATACTTTATCACATTACGAAGAAAGTTTTTGAAAATCTATTGACAAATCGGTCATTGAACACTTCTGCGCAAAGCCAAAATCTGTAACTTTCTCTAAAAAATATCTGTAGGTATTAGATACAATAGATTTCACTGAAAAATAAAAACACACCTTGATGCTCAGTCTTACCTCAGCCCATTTAAGAATACAAGTCATGCAGAAGGTATGACTGCAGTTCTCAGGAAACCCAATCTCTTGTTCTAGAAGACAGTTCAGACAGATGGGGCACGTGTTGCCATCATAAAATAAAGTCGAACAGGAACAGCTTTCCTCCTTTTCTTCACCTGGTATTATTAACAATGACACTTAGAAGTTTTGACAGTTTTTGAAACAAAGTCCTTCTAGATTTAACTAATAAAGAAGTAAGAATTCTTTCAAGTGCTCCTCTGGCCAGCTTCTTAGCTGCATTTGACCTGAAAACCTGAATTCAACTTGCTTGTAACTACAGAAAAATGTGTTTCAGGTGAAAAAAGCTAAGCAACTTATTTCATAGACTACTGTACCAGTCTTTGCCATTAAAACAGTGGGAAGCTAATTACAAGGATATTTCAATAAAGCAGGCATCACAGTGTTTCCTATTGGTTATGAAGTCATTTAGACATAATTCTATTAAGTTCTTTCTCCTTGTGTGTTTGCACGCTCTCCATGACATAAATTACACCAGCATATTTTATATTCATTATCTTATATACACATGGTCTACCTTACTTCAGTTTTTTTCTCTTAGAATTATCTTAATCTGAATATCTTCAAATAGTTGCCTGATCATGTATATTAAATAAAAATGCTCCCTATTTTGTTACAGTTAAAGTGTTTTCAGAATACAAAAATGTATGAACTTTTCTTCATGAAATTTTACTCTGAATTAATAATTTTCTCATTTTTGTTTTGCTACTAGAAGTTAACAAGTAATAACAAGAGAAGAGACAGGAAATTATTTGGGGACTTCACAGGCCAAAGCCAAATATTATGAGATAGTGGTTATGTTTGCACAACTTCTTTTAAAATAAGCAGCATATTAATTAAGAGAGCAAATGAAAAAAATCAGACCTTCACAGCTTGAACCTGAATAATATGCTTCAGTATTTTCCCACACACAAACTTTACCTTCCATGCCCTCATGCGTCTGATCCTCAGTATCTTGAATACATTGCTTTCTGTTCTTCATCTTACAAAATGTAGTCTGGAAAATACAGAAGCAGTTCATTTAGACTGCAACTTGAAAATAAAAAAATTAATGAGTATTCTCCATTGTAGAATAGAAATACATGATATTAGAAGTTAAGAGATCATTTACAATGTTTGCAATTTGTAAGTATCATTATTGCCGTCTAGCAACTGATGTTTCTAACTTCAAAATTTGCTTTTGTTCAACAGATGCAAAGTTTATGCAGTGTTTTAAGACTACCGCTGCTTTTATTTTTAAAAATTAAACATATTGCTAAGTTTCCATGCAAACCACCCCATGCAACACCACAGTAACTAACATCTGCAAACTGCCCTATGCAAATAGTTGAAGCAACAAACTTTAAACATTTAAGCATCAGAATAGTTGGTTGTTTTACAAACCTAGAGTCACCGTAGTAGTGGCAAGTGAGAAAAATGAAAGCAGCTTATATTTGTATGACAAAAGCAATAAGGAAATAATTCAAACTATTTGCACTCAGTAAAACATGTAGAGAAATTTGTATCAAACAAGGGACAGGTTACAAGCACAGATCATCATGAATGGGGATTTTTTTAACTGCTCTCTGAAGGAGACAGCACAGATAAAGTACATCCCAGTGATTCACGTCACAAAGGTTGAAAGAATTTGACTCTGTATAAGAAATAGCAGGTATATGTTCTTTGGAGGCTTACTTAATACATATAGAATGAAACACACTTGAAAAAAGAGTATCTACACCAAGGACTAGATAGCCTGCATTTCAAACTCCTGTAGTCACAGCAGAAATAGCATATACACCTAAAGCTCCAACCCAAGCCCCAGAGGGAATAACAGGTTTCTTCAAAACTATATGAAGCTTTAAAAAATAGTAGTATTTAAAAGGACAAACTAAAACTTCAGAAGACATTGAAGAAATCATAGATTACCAAGATCTGCTACTTAAGCATTCAAATCTGAAGCAAACCAACCAAGGTTTACTCTCACACTTAGACACCTTTGCTAGATAAAGCAGCAGGACAGAGCTGAAACTGCCACAATTGCACTCCTCAACTAAGCCTCCTTCTATTTCACTCAGAAACTACAATATTTCCCCTTTACCATGAAGACATCTAGAAGAGGGAGACACAGAATTTGCTTCCCCAAACTTTTCTTCTGATCAAGTCTTTATAACTGGATCTTGGCAGCAGGAAATGTTTAATGATCATTATTTTATACTAAGAAAAACAACTGCTGCACATTCTTATCACATATACCTCTCATTTTCTTAGGCAACCCAAGAAATCAGGACTCAGATCTGTGAGTCTCAAAACACAGACAGTTTGCTAAATAAATGGTCAAAACTGTAAAACTAGTTAGAAATCTGCCATTAGAATTCAAAGTGGCTTCAATATTCCTACTAGCAATTACTTTTTGATTTCTCAAAGGGAACATGGGAATCAATCCAACTGAGGGTAGGGAAAAGTGAAGGGCCAAGGAAAGAAAAGCCTAGCTTTAAGGGATTTTCCTGCTACACGGCTATCACATTTTTATACCTAAAATTATTTAAAAGGATATCATTAATACATGGCATCAACTGTAGGCTGGTTACCAACACTAATACTAACACTGATCGAGTTGCAGCCAATGCTGTAAGGTACAGGCAAGTTCTATTGGCAGAACAACCACTGTCCAGACCTCCACCGTTTGCAAAGGTGGAGGAAACCCAACCCAAGTCAAGTTGCTCCTTTAAAATTTAATGCCTTCAACTAGCAAAATCTGCATGAAATTAGGACAGGTAAGACCACCATAACCACGTTTGAATTTAGGAGATTGTGGTCTGTTGGTCTATTGCTTTCACTCTGATTTGCACAAGTGGCTTTGGCCCCAGAATGTGGAAATCATGCAGTAGTGTGCGGTATAGATGCTTTTATACATAAAACATAAGAACATCACTTCTGCTCTGCATCTTAAAACCTCAACAATGCTTTACAGAAGCAGAAAATTCCACGAGCTGTACTCAAACATCTTTCAACTCTACAAGTCCCAGGACACCTTATAGCTGAGTCAGTTTCAATACAAGATCAAGAATTCAGCACTCTGCATACATCCACAGAAAATTATTTAAACAGATTCAATCTAGATACCAAATTAAGGAGTAGCTTTTGAGTTCACACTTATTATAATAGAGGTCTAGAATTCATTAAAACAGATTGCAGAAAGAGAACACAGAAGCTCTTCAAATCTGTTTTTCCCCAGAAAAAGTAACCTTTTACTCCATTGTACTCTTTCTAGATACAGACATCCTAGAAATTCTGACACACTTCCAATAATTAGAAAAACAGAGATCCTAAAATTCTGACAGAATATCAGTAAATCCACGGCATGCAGCAACTAAAAACATTTATGTGGTGTTACTACACTCTTCTCACAAGCCTATAATTTAAACAGATAGTGAGTGCTGCTAATGCATTTCACAGATCACTTTGCACAGCACAACTTTGTCAGTTTGACATTGCATTTCGCACAACACAGCAGAGGAATTTAATACTGAAGTTTTTATAAATAAAGTAAAAGATACCACCAAAATTTACACACTATTTAAAAAATTAACTTGGAAAAAACTGTTTTCTCCACTACTTTAAAAGTGGCACCACAGGCATTAGAATAGCAGAAGAGTTAACACTGGACTGTTATTAAATTTATATGATTAAAAGCAGAGTTAGGAGAAGATAGCCTGGTGGTTTAGAAAGAGACGACAGCATGAAAAACAGAATACTTATTTTTTCCAAAATGTGAGAAGACAGCAACAAGCACTATACTATGTTTATGCTGACCAAAAAAAACCCCAAAACCCCACACCTCTCCAAACTCTACAGGTAATCCTTCCTAAGAATGCCTAAAGACAGCATAGCACTACAGCCAAGATGGTACTTCTCTGGTGCTGCTATATTCTCAATGGAATTACTTAGAGAAATTATTACTTATAAATTATTCTCTTATTACTAAGAGAAATATCCTACTTTATTTCATATTTGACATGAAGACAAGGGTATTCTAGTATATTAAACTGAGAACAGTGATCAGAGACACTAGCACAAGTACACAACAATACCTCATTTTCCCTGTTCTCTTAAAACAATTAAATGTTTAAATTTCCAGGCTATTCTTCCAAGGAAATTGAATTCCTGTTCTTGTTTTCATGGAATGCATCTGCCAACAAAAGTGCTGGAAGACAGTTGACTGTAGATTGTGGTGATACATTTGTCATTGTCCATCTGAGGAACACAACTTCATGGAGAACTTAAACTCCATAAAGCAGACTAAGTGCCATGCACACATTAAACTATTTCCTATATCACAAAAGTACAAGTGTGATCCACAGAAACTACTTCATACAACTCACAACCTAAAAACACACTAATTCATTGTGCACGTGGAAAGAAAAGACTTGGTCTGTTCAAAGTCATGCCTCTTAATTTCTTAATGAATCTATTATATTAAAATCTTAAATAGACATAGAAAAAGCATTGGATTTAAAGCATTATAGAAGCCTAGTTATAACTGACATATGAAATTAGCACGTGCCTTCTTGTTGCCTAACTACAAGACAAAGCCTTTACAAACATTCTTTATACCCTGTAAATAAAATGCAACAACTAACTACACTCTTCCTCCAACACAATAACCGTCTAGAGATTCATCTACACAGAAGTACCCCAGTTCAGCTGGAAAGGGGGATGGAAATCAAGTACACATGCAACAAGGTCTCCAGTGAGAAAGCGCAAAATGATGTCCAAGATATCTTACTCATTTCTGCAACAGATTTAACTAAGGAAACATTTGTAATCGAACTTTCAGCTTCTTAGATACACGTTGCATTAGTACTCAGAGTAGCAACTTATTTTGACTGTTCTGTTTCTATTAAAAATATTTTACTTTAAAAAGGATTTGGGGGACTCTTAGTTGTGTTTTTTAATTACTCAAGAAACAATCAGTTTCAATTATGAAACAACAGTCAGACATGTATTTAGTATACAGAATTTATATGCTTAATAAACAATAACACCCTTTACTCCGATCAAAATTTTGGGTAGTAATAGGTAGGACTCTGCTTCTCCCTTTGCATTTTCATGGTCATTAAGAAACCTGGGAAAGAGGTTTAAGCTGCTCCCTCAGCAAATATGTGTTTAAAGAAAATAGATCTCAACAACTAGTCACATTCACAAAACCAGATTTTTGTTGTTGGTGGTTTTTGTATTGTAGTTTTAGTAGTTAATGACAGAACATGTATCCTCTGAAGTTCCTCATACAGGCTCATCCTAATCTCGGGACCATTACTGGGAAAACGTCCAGCTGCTAATGAAAATTTTTAAACATTTTGCCAGAACTTTCGTGCTATCTAAGAGATAGGCTGAGAAAACACTTATAAATTGCAATGGCAGATGAACATTTGAAAAGCTTTTGACCTACTTGTATCACTATGTCTAACACAACACATACACCAAGAAAAAGAAAAAAAACCACCCCACATTACTGGATATTTGTCTAGGTACATCAAGAATCTTCACAGTTGGTTTTTTTTTTTATTTGGAAAAACTTCTGATTTGTCAGAAGAGCCTGGAAGGTAGACTTGCTTCAAGTGACAATTGAATAATGTTGTTTGCCCTTCAATAAATGAGGGTTACATTAAGAATCTGGAAGCACTTATCCTTGATTTTCTCCTTTGTGCAGTAAAATCTCTTGGCCCAGCACATTAGTGAGAATAGAACCAACGGTGACACTCAAAAGCAGGCTTTTAAAGAGGATCTTTACTCTTTGTAAGCTCAAATTGCACTTTGTCTGCATTCCCAAATCAAATGCAATAGAACCAACAAAGATGAGAAGAAAGAAAAGACCAGTGCTATTCCTTGGGGAATAAAGAGAGAAATCTTTTTCTATAGGTGGTTTAAGCCTATTCATGGTAGATCCAGTGTCTTGGAAAGAATCACTGCTATTCAGGCAAGAAGATACTGCTGATTTAAAGAGTTTCCAGACCCTCTAAGGATGCAATTACCAAAAGAGCTGAGATAATCTAACAGCTTGCTGCCACCCAAAGAAGCAGCTATGTTTCTCACCACTAGTGATGGTGAGCAGACACACTAAGAGCCACAGGTGTCCAAAGACATTGCAAGTGACAGAATGAGGGAGGGAAGACATAAAAAGGCATTGCCCCTTTTAGCAGTGGTAAAGTGTAAAAAAAGCTCAAACTTTGTTGTCAGCTGCACCCCCTTCAAGGACAGAGCAGTACCTAGCTTACCTAGCTAGATCTGCTGCCAGGTCCATGAAAATGCAAGGTAAAGTCACAGGAGAAAACTACCAAAGCCAAATGGCTAGAACTATACCATACTAAACAGTACACTGCTGTCTGTTGCACTTTCCCTTCCCTACACATACACACAAAAAAAATTAACGCCAAAAAAAACCCCAAAACCCCATAACAACAAAAAAACAACCCCCACCCAAAGCAACACAGTGTATATTATCCTCAGATTTTCCACAATCTAGCAGCAAGATACTGACAGGTACACTTCAATTACAGATGCTGTGGCTACAGCTGTCCCTGCTAGAATCAATGCTTTCATTTTTGTGGCCCACTCAACAGTAACAATGCGAATATCAGCTGCAAACACTCACTCATGTCCAATCAGCACTTGACAGGACAACACCTTAACTGCCTCCTAAACAGGGAAGGCAGGCACAACTCCATCAAAATGTGCTTGAGACCTGCTGCAGTGACTCAAATGCAGTGACTATCATTTAGTAACCTGTCTGACCATCCAGAAAGTCAAGAGTTTTAAGGAAGACTTAGAACCTTACAGTGGACACACACACATACACACAAGGTAATCTCCCTCCTGTATATAATGCTTACAAACTGTCTCAAAGTCTGCAGTACAGATATTTTCTTGTTAAACCAGTGGAATAGGCAGTGTTCCTCAATGAAGTTTAACAAAAGAGTACCTGGAAGACTTAAGCGCAAAATAAGAGTAGTAAGAAAGATGCCGTTTAATAAGACCTCACATATTTGAGAATATTCTATAAACTGTGGGGGACACCATGTCTTTTACGGAATGTTGCATGTTGAAGTGCTGCTACAAATCAGATTCAACTCTAGAGTTTTGCAAGCAAAACACTTCTGTTCACTGGACAGAGTAAAAAGGTAGCCTAGCAATGTCAGCAGCACCACTTCACCTATCTGTGCCTTGAACACCTAATGCTGATCCCCAAGTTGCTCTACTATTCTGTGGTTACTAAATGAAAAATACTTTACTTATCATAGCTATTCAACATGCAAGGGTGAATAACCAAGTTCTAGCTCTACTTAGAAAAGTCATTATCCAAAAAAGCTTCCCTACAACACAGAACTAGACAGGTTACCAACCTGAAAAAAAGGGCAACATACTTACATTCCAAAACTTGCACTTTGCTGTTATAATATATATATATATATATATATATATATATATATATATATATATATATATATATATATATATATAATGCTCTTTAGTACAAACTTACCAAAGCTTTAAGAAGCTTTGTAAAACTGCAACAGATTTACTACCCAACAGGTATCAACAGTTACACTCACCAACAGGAACCTACTAAGGAACTTCTATCTCTTCTCTGCACTGGGAAACTCAAACATGCCAGAAGCATCCCTTCAACCTCAGAGTCCCAGTCATGCAGCTGGCCTCCCAGTCTACCAACTTTCATGCTCCTTCCTTTCCCCAAGTAACCAGTTCTCATTAGTTTTTAGCTAGTAATAAAGAAAGATAAGAACATAGGTTACAAGAAGTAACAAAATGAAAGTCAAAAATCTTGCACTAGAAGTTAACTGGTAATGAAGCTATCAGTCTTCAGCAAAATTCCAAATCCCATCCTTCCCATCTGAAGAAACAAACCAAAAGAACAAGCCATTTAAATAATTTTTAAGTAGTAACTAACTTAAAACAGCATCAGGCACCAGAATTTGTGAAATACTGTTATCACCCCTCCCTCCCCACAAAGATGACACACATGGGATGGCTGATTTGCCCAAACTTAGGAGCATCGACATAACTACTGGGACAATCCATATAAAAACTGATGCTTCCAGCAAGCCACAAAAAGCATGATGTTTGACAAAAACAGCTAAAGCCTCAAACAGATATTAATTCTCTTTGTCAAAAACACACTGAAGAAGTTTTCCCTGTATTCATCAGTTCTCACCATGCTGTTACACAAGATGGAGCCCCATCTTCTGAGGAAGCTCATGGAGAGGTGGAGGAAAACTGATCACAAGCTTGCACAGCAGTTAGCAGTTCTGAGTATGCTACTGGTACGAATGGGTAATTAACTACGGGAGGCAAATTTCATTTCTCACCTTTCTGCATGTCTGCTATAAAACACTTTGTTGCAGCGGGACAGATAGCAGAAGTTTAGAATCTTTCCTGAACTCGTTTTAAAGGTGACAATAAACTGTACTTCAGCAGATTTCTCCACAAGTCAATGTACATCAACTACCCCCTAAGATTTTCAGTATCTGGTAGCGGCTGTGAGGTTAGCTCATAAAACCACATGACATTACATGTCAAAGTATAGCTAAGTGGCATCTCTATACTATCAGTATGTTTTGGGGTGACCACTGACAATCAGAATGGCTCTATGTTTAGGTAAATTCAATTCGTAGACCAAAAACTAGATAAAGCTAAACTTGTTAGTCAGCAAAGAACAGAATGAAAACAAAAAAAAGGCACTTGGGGGAGTCAGTTGTCACAGTGCAGCTTCATTTGATTTAAAGTATATGTTCCCAGCTGATCAATCTAACCTGTAATTTAAAGTTACACTTGTGTCCCAGCTGGCTCTTTGGTGACACTTCTCAAGTCTGTGAGAAAACCCTTTCCTATTCTGCTAGAGGACAAATTACTTTACTCAAGCCACTGTCAGCTCTTGACAATGCAAAAGCAGCGAGGGCAAAGCCATGCGGCTTACCTGCATGCTAAACTATGGCAATTTTGCAGGGTAGCCCCTCAGTAAGTCTGCACTGATAACACTGCTTTCCAAAGATGTTCTGAATTATATAAAACAATCCCAGGCCTAATCTTTACAGAAGTGTACAGCTGAGCTGACAATAACCATAAGGAGGAAACATTCATTGGAGCTGTACCTAAGTCCCTTGGGAAAGACCAGCTTCATTTATACAGAAGACAGGATGAATAAAACCCTCTAAAGACTTATACAAGATGATGAAATGTGGTCACAGAAATTAAAAGCCCACCTTATTTTTCTTTCCAAACCAGTATTTTCAACAGAAGGCAATGTGCATTGTGCTGCTGTTTCTCCTCAGCATGCACGTGTATGATAAGCCTTGCAACAGAAGAAGCACTTCACCACAACCACCCCTGTAGGAAGAACATATGTTTGCCACTGGCTATGTCACATCATTTCATATCCTGATAGCAAAACACATAAATACTGTAGTAATTACAGTACAGTAATTACATACAAAAAATATGAAAGAGAAAATAGTGTACATAACACACTCTTGCAAAATGTAGAATTCAGCACTTAGGTGTTTTTTCTAAGTAGTCTGTGACTAAACTGGGTGAAATTGAGATTTACAAATAACAGGAACTCCTTAGGCATTAGGTACTATTGTCATAGTGCACATGGTTCAAGCAACTAAATTGAATGAGCTAAACTCAGGACCTTGCCTTCTGCTGCTCAGGCTCCTTAGTCACATGCACACTTTTGCAGCTGGAAGGGATAGCATTACCAAAGTCAGCAAAAATGGCTCAGCCATTTCCAAGAACAGTGGGGTTTTTTTTAAAGTTCTTTCTCCTAGCCACTTGGAAGCACTAGTATTTTCATGCTTTCCAGCAAAGAGCAGATATTTGGCAGTGTGTCACGGAGAGTAAGAACATGCTTTCCACACACAAGTAACCCTTCCAAATACAGCCATGTCACAGATCTGGGGTGGGGGGAAGAAAGTTTGCATTTAGTCAATAAATCTTTGCTAGTCATTGCATTTAATTTTTCCCCTCCATAAACTTGATCTGTGCTTAGCACACACAAATAATTTGAAGTTCCTATCCCACTGCTACACAGCACATACAACATTCCCACAAGATCAATGAGCATACTTCAGCCAGTGCTATGGCAACACAGCAGGACTTGTTGCAGTCATCTTTCTGATGCTAAAGAAACTAGAAAGACCACCTTTATTTTTTTTAATACCATCCTAATCATACCCAAATAGCCAGACTCAAACATCAAGGATGCAGGAGCTGAACCAGAAGACCTTGTAAAGACAGAAGCAGAGAAGACCAAGACCTTTTAACAAGGCAAGGAAAAATGATGGGCAAACCCGATGGAGTAAGACTGAGCTCAAATGAAAAGCTCAGGGGCAGCTGCAAGAAGCATATTTAAGATGCAAAAAGCAATGGGGCAACAGAACGAGAGTGGTAGGTGATTAGAGAAGCATCTTGAGCTGTAGACAAAAAGGATGATTGCAGCAAGGAAACAGCATGCAATTGTCTAACTACAGACTACCACTATTTTTTCTTTTACCTAAACCACAGTAGTCATATTTTTTAGCTTCTTGCAAAATGAAGGACATTCCTCTAACAAAATTATTGTAATACACAGGCTTCCCTATAACTTTATGGTTTAACTTACATGGACAAAAAAAAGAACTACAGAAGATTGACTAGAACAATAGGTACAGCCTTGATAAAAATATCCTGAACTTGAGTCCTCTATTAAAAGCATGCTGTTCTTTCATTTGAAACATCAAATCAAGGGTTTACACTTGTGTCATGTTCATGACATGTTCGTGATTAAAAAAAATTGTATTTCTGCAAAAAGAAATTTCACATCACAAGTAAAATATACAGACACCGAGTCAAAAACAAACAAAAGAAAGAAAATAACATCCCCATTTAAAAGTACATTTTACCTCTCTGAGGCATACACTTTAAAAAAAACACACTAGATGAAAGCTATGGGGTCAAAAATACAGTCAAGCTCCTTCTTGCTTTGAATAAAAGCATTTCAGGTCAAAGACCTACACTAACCTCTTACAAAACCTGAACAAAAAGAAATGCTGTATTTGTGGAGTTTGCGAGGAGTTTATGACTACTATAAGAATTTTAAGCGTAATTGTATTTTGTACAAAATATCCTACAATATCTGTAGAATAACAATGCACAGGATGCCATTTCAGAAGTAGTAGATAGAGGAGGAGTAAGCAGTTTCAATTACTGTTGATCTTGTTTTCACAGCCCTTACTCAGCAATAACTTTCAAGACAGCTAAAATAAAGTTAGAAAACTTCAGCCAGGAATGGAAGACAGGTAATGTAAGAAAAGTTCCTTCTTAACACAAACAGCAATGCAAAGAAAGGTAACACAAACTGCTAATGCAGGATGGCAACCTCAGACCTGAGCTCGAAAATACAACCTGAACACCATCACCTTTCCTTCCAATTTGTGAAGTGAGTCTAATAGATAGTCATGCTAATCACCTTTTTGGCTTCACCATATATATGGCATCAAGAAATTATCTATAACACAACAGTACTTTACTGTGAATTCTTAAGCGACCAACATAGGCTTTGTTATAATTGATTATTCTATGCCATTGCAAACCTTCAAAAAGAACTTAAGCTTTCCATATCAACAATGCTAGAAGCTCCCCACTATGAGGAACTCCATTGTCATTCAAAGTTTCTTGCCAGACAGGAACCACAAAATAACCACTGGAACCCACTAACTTATCCAAGACTTGCATAAGGTACCTTTCTTGCTTGGGCTGATGAAACTGCACCTTAAAAATCACAATTGGATAGGTTTAAAGAGAAGAATATACTTTACTTTCATTGTTATAGGTATCTTTATTAGGTAACATCTCTAAACCAAAACTCCAATGAGCTCAAGGTAGCCCTAACAGATTGATTTTCTCCAGCTGTTTCATAGGACTTTCAATTACTTTTTGTTACACTCATCTATCCACAATGGTCACTACCTCTTACCTGACAACTGACAAACTAAGAATCTTTTTAAAAAAGCAGAACTGCATATAGAAAGTGCTTATTCAGTAGCTATATGAAAAGCAGAGAACTTCATTGCCTCTCCTATGCCCAGAACTGCTGAAGTTATTCACCCTGAACAGCGAGCAGGCCAATTAAGATCACATGCCTTCATATTCTATCTTAACATCCAGATTTTTAATATCAGTTCGACTCATTTTCATGTGTTTCCATATCTCTTGTGGCAGCAAGAAAAGCACAAGTTATCATTGCTCCACTTTTGGCCTGTGTTGCTATCTAAAGATATGGACAGAGACGAAGACTTCTATCAGACACTGATCACATGGAATTTCACATTCTTTATTACTGCTGGCAGTCTAACAAAAGCCAGTTGGTAAGTAGAGAGATAACATGGGTTAACTCAATTGACATTTTCAAGCAATTTCGTACTAGCTTGAAAAGGTTTCAAATGTCACTAAATGCATCACTTAGGTTTACTCACAGAGTACCTGCAAAGGCAGATCACAGTTAAGCAGTACTTTCAGCCCTAACCATTGCATTTTAATGTGAGCTCACCAATCCTTAAATTAAAAAATGCATTAAGACAGACATTATTATTAGTGTCTTTTAGAAAAAGTGATCAGATACAGCAATTTACCACACTATTAGGCTTCAGAGAACAGCTACAGGAAGACATTTCTGCTTCCCAATTCTCTCTACATATTCTTTTATACACACACATATATTCACACACAGAATCTGAAAATCTCAGGAAGAAGAAATACCACCAATCACAGAACCATAAAATTAGAATGTTTTATTTTTCATTTTTGCTATGACAGAGTATTTTTCAGTTCAAATTCCAATTCTGTGTTCTCATGGAGGTAAAAAAGAAAGAGCAATACTACTGTTTCATCAAAATAAATTTGTGAGAGAGCATAACTTGCTAATAAAAAATAAATAGGTAAAAATAATCATCTTAGGACAACATACACAAATGTAAGATGTAGATGTACAATGCCTACACAGGTGTCTGTGTATTTGTTTCATGAATAAATTAAATGCAGTATTTTGATCGTCCTTTGTGAAGTCAATTAACAATTTCCCAAGTTCAGAAGTGACAACTTCCACATTTAGTTAAATTGAATTTGCTTCTCCAACTCAAAGTCTTTAGGAAACTTGATGCACTGCAACAAAAGGACATAGGAAAGTTAAATTCTTCAGGAAGAGGCAGCTTCCTCTTTTGTATTTTTTTTTTAGTGTCATGTTTTGACACTGGCTAAAAGCCTGGCACCCACAAAAAACTATACACTCATTCTCTTCTGCTACAGCTGAGCAGAGGAGGGGGAAAGAAAAACTGAAGAGCTCGTGGGTTGAGATAAGGATTAGGAGAAAACACTCAAGGGCAAATAGGCTTTAACAGTATAAAGAAAATTTATTAACAGAATTAAAAATGGATAATGAGAACTAAAATAAACCTTTAGAACACCTTTTTCCTCCCTCCAGCCCCTGCTTCCTTCTCACTGACAGAACAGAGACAAAACATGGGAGTCTTTAGTTGGTTTGTTATTTTTTAAAAAAATCTTTCTTCAATTCACTTAGGGAAAGGAGTTTGGTTTTTTCCTGCTGTGCTGTGGGGTCCTCCCCATGGGAGACAGTTCTCTGTGAACATTTCTAGCATGGTTTTAATTCACAAGTAGCAGTCCCACCCGACCTGCTGCAATGTGAGTTTCTCCCACGAGCAAACCATTTTCCCACAACTGTTTTTTGGGATCATTAGTTCATGGGGTGTAGTCTTTTGAGGATGAGCTGCTCTGCTTTGGAAGCAAGGGTCCTTTATCTCTGGAAGCAAGGGTCTTCTCTCTGTTCAAGTTTCCCACTATGTTACAGCTTTTCAGCATCTGCTTGCTCCAGCATGAGCACCTTTTCTCATGGGCAGCAAGTGGAGCTCTACATACCCCCAAACACTTCATGAATTACAGGGAAACAGTTTGTTGTACTGAAGTCCTCACCACAGCTTGTAGAAAAATCTCAACCTTGACGTCCAGAGCACCTCCTCCTCCCTCTCTCTCCTTTCACCAAATTTAGTGTCTCCACGTTGTTCTCCTCACATCTTCACCTTTTCATTTTCTCTGACTCGGAAGAAAATTGTTATTTGTAGGTTGGTTTGTTCTCAAGTTCTATCAATTGAAAAGTTCGTATAGGGTTTTATAGTGCTGAAAGGTTGACCCCATCTGGGCTCCACATCGGGGAATTCCTCATCATGCCCCTCAGTCGACCACCTGGTCCCCTCCAGCACCACGTGGGCAGCACTGGCTCCATTCAGCGCCTCTCTTCATGCAGGGCACTGAAAAGGAGAAGCTGCTGCCACTGCCCCTGCCCTTCTGCCAGCAGCATGGCTGGTTAAAAGTGGCCAAGTAAGCACAGTTTGCTGCACACTGTGCCAAGATAGCCCCGATCGCATAGACACTCCTGGCACTGTCTCCATCTGCATGGTCCTGGCCACATGGCCACTTGTGGCATGGAGATGGCCCCCAGCAGCACAGAGGCATTACCAACTTTTCTAATTGGGCCAGCCAATATGGCCATCATCAGAGCCTTCAGGGATCGGCTCTGCTGGACACAGTAAAACTTTTGAGGAGCTTCTCTCTCAGAAGCAGCCTCTGTGGCTTCCTCTGCCCCCACTAAAAGCCAGGCTGTATTAAACCAACATGGTTGGTTGGTTTTTTTAAAGCTCCCAACAGAAAAAAACTACTTGCTGGATGTGGTGTGGGGCACTTAAATACAGATTATGCATATTCAACATTCGAGAGCCCTTCCAAGGCATCACTCTCATCATGCCCTTGGGTGCTTCATCAGAGCCAGATGCGGAGGACACAAACCTCTCGAACAGAGCTGTTTGAGACAGCAGAGCTGCAGCTTTAGCAAACAGAAAGGTAGAGGTGCATTCACCTTCCATCTTCCAGCTACAGCCCTCCCTTTGCTACTTCGTGACTGCAGCTGTGTTCCTACACAAGAGAATCAAGTAGTTCAGGGTATCAAAATTAAGCAACTTTCTTGCAAATTGTGTCCATATCCTCATCAGCTGGGTGAAAACAGATTAAACAAGTAGGGAAGATACAATACCACTGCACACAGGCCCTCTCCAATCAAGCTCACTGCCTTTCAGGCCAAGGTGAACTAGTAAACACAGATAAAACAAAATGTGTCTACACTGCTGAAAAGCCATGAACTAGCCCTTGTTTGGAAGTGCTCTAAAGCATATGCACTTAAGAGATCTCTGGCATTGATGTGTACAGAGGATGCTTAACACTGCATCTCCAACCCATAATTAAAAAAGGCAGCAAGACTAGACAATGTCAAGATTTATAAAATCTACTTCAGCCTTAGGGGTTTAGCAGATTAACCATAACCATTTAAGAATTCATTCAAAAAACTGCTAACAATGCCTAACAGCACTGAATAGTCAGTTTAGCCATCATAAGGAATTGCTCTACATGTTTTTATAAGTATTAACTGGAAAGACAATTTTTCTCCCTCACCTTAGACTGTTGGCAAAGAAAATCTGAACAGTGGACTGACAAAAAGTCAGGCTTCAAGAATTTTGGTGTAGGTATGGCAAGTCAGCCCTTCAAATTTTTACCAGCAGTGGTTTTTTCACCCCTATTAATATAAAGTATGCTTAAATGCACCATTTTTTGAAAGACAAATCACCCTTTAATTACTATATAAAGCAAACTTAAGTAATTCTAAGTTTTTGCACAGGTTTTCTTAGTATTCAGGACAGTGGAAGACTGAGAAGATTCTGCAAAGAAACTCTGTAACAAGATAAAACCAAAACCCAATAGATATATGTAACCTGAGAAGAACAACCATGTATGATGAGCAGAACCATCTACAAGTTTTATAAAATCAGGGGCTAGAAGCCATGCAACAACTACATCAAACTACAGCCCATTGAGAGCACAGAGAAACTCTTTATCACATAGATGTTTCCAACGCAATAGCTGACTAACTGGAGAATAAGATAAACTTACAACTGCCCACTGGGTCAAACTCAACAACCTTTACATGTGATGGAGAACCATAAAATCATGGCCAAAACACTCACCATATACCTGGAAAGGTGTTTCCAATGGTAATCAGAATACAAGATAAGCTAGTCAACCCAGGATTACTGCTGTTCAAGAAGGTCAGAAAGAACATCCTATTGCTTTACAGTCTGGGAGAGAGAGATTTCCTCACACAAAGTTGTTGCCTGCTCCGCTCATTCCAAAACAGACTTCAAGGTCAGTGAAGCATGAAAAAAATGGATATATTTCCCAAGTGTGTAATCTGTCACTCTGAAAGTTGACAAATCAGCAAATGTGAACTGCTGAAAAGAAAGCTTCAAAAGATTTAATATTCTGACTAAAAATCTAAAGATCCTTCCCCACCTCCTATATGTCTCATCTTATCTCAGGAAATCACAAAATCAAACACTGTATTCCTACAAATGTTAAAGAAACACTTGAAAAAGTACTTGGAATAATTTCCAAGTATTTTCCATGCCACTGAAGAAGATGCTATCCATTTACTTTTAATACTGTGAGTTTCTAAATATAGCTTTTCCCATTAAAAAAGAAGAGACATGGATGATCACATATAATCAACCAAATAACAGCAAATTTTTTGTCACTCCGCCATTTCATTTAAGAAGCGTACTACTTATTTCTGCTAAGAGCAAATGAAATCATGACAAAGTGACTCTCCCGTGTGTAAGAAACTGAATACCTACATTGTCAAACTTTAAGTCAGATTATACTTAAAACTGTGATCCACTGAAAAGAAAATCAAAAGTCCCCAACACATTAGTGACCTACAAACTTAACACTGGACACTCAATTAGCTAGATTTCCCTTTAAGGTTACCAAAGCTATAAAATTACAAACTTCAATAATCAGGGACATTCCAATCCATCATATAATAATTACTTAGATGGGCACAGCCTTAACTGTCTCTTGACATTTTAAATAAGTAACTCTTTGCCAACAGCACCTTGTTACTGATACTAAACACACAGTAACTACCTGGGCTTTCTCTCTGTTATCTCGTTCTTCCTAAAAATTTAAAATTAATTAGTAGTATAAGAGGAAAACATCGTGAGAGGGAGAGACCAATTTTAGTCCTAACAATACTGCTTTGTTTTGAAGTTATAAACGTGGAGATGGACTGTCAAAGATGAGTTACATTTTGAGCTCAAGCTAACAATATTCTTTAATACTCACCAAAGGGGAGGGGAAAAAAAAAAAAAAAGGAAACTAGGACACCATGTACTATAAAACACGAGAACTGGAGATTATCTCACTGGCTCGGTAAATTGCTTCCAGGCTCCAGCGCTCCCCTGCGCAACTTAGCTGATGTCGAAGTCGCGATCCCACAGCAGCACAAAAGCAGAGCTAGGCTTTGAGCTGAGCCTCTCCGTGCGACTTCCTCCACAACTGTAAGGTCCCAGAAGCCGCTGCTCCACCAAAAGCCGCCGGTGTTTACAGCTCCAGGCGCCCGGTCGTGCGCCCACCCCACTGGGAGCGGAGGGACGGCGGTGGTCCGCAGGTCGTATCTTTGTTCAGCCCCGCTCACGGGCCGGCGGACAGGGCTGCTGCTCCTCCCGGTGCGGCTTCACAAAAGCTTTCGGCACGGAGGGGGCCGCGGGTCGCCCCGGCCGCCCCGCTTTGTTTCCCCTCTCGCCCCAGGGGGGCCGGCGTGCACGGGAGCCGGACCCGCGTCTCGCTGCGGCCACCGAGGGTCAGCACCGGGCCGGGCTCTCGGTCGGCGCCACGACGCGGGCGGCGAGGAGGGGTGGGGAGGGAAGGGAAGGGGGGAAAACGCGGCCGGAGCCGACGGCAAACTCCGCCCCAGCCCGGCGGAGCGGCGGGAGCGCCCCAGCCCGGCGGGCTCCGCGCGGGGGCGAAGGCCCCGGCCGAAGCGGGACTGCAACGCCTCCCGCCTGCCCTCCCCTCCCGGCCCGCCAGCGCCCGGCCCGCGGCCCCGAGCACTTCCCCTCGCCGCGCGGAAATTCCCCAGGGAGGCGGTCGGCACAACCGCCGTGCTCACCTGGCGCCGCGGCGTTCCCTGGAGCGTTCTCTGCCCCGCAGGGAGCGCCGGGTCCGGGTACCTGCGCTCCCTCCGCCGCCTCGGGGCTGCCGGGGCTCGCGGGGCCCCGCGCGCTCAGCGCCCGCCGCGCCGCCACATGTCCGCGCGTGGCCGGGAGAGCGCGGCGGCAGCGCCGGCGGGGCCCGGCTGGGGGCGCTGCTCCGCTCCGGCGCAAGCGGCGCCCTGGCGGCAGAGAGAGACGCCTCCAGAGCGAGCCGCGCCGCGCCGCCCCCCGGAGCATTATGGGATAGGTCCTCCAGCACCGCCTGACGGGGAGGGCGGGAGCGGGAGAGCACGTGACCAGGCGGTCCCGCCCCAGCCGGGCCCCAATGGGGTGGGGGGCGGGGCAGGGGCGGGGCGGGACGGCGAGCGCCGCGGGCGGGGGCGCCCTCTGGTGGCGGTACGGCGGTCGGGCGCCGCCGAGGGACGGGCGCGCGGCTGGTGACGTCATCTAGCTGCGTCGTGGGGCACGCCGAGTGCGAATTTTTTTTTTTTTTTTTAATTAGTATTAGTAGTAGTAGCATTTTAATGCATTTAGGCAGCAGGCACACTGGACGAGGCCCTGTGACCACAAGTGTGTGGGAGGGGGCAGCGTGGGTCCGGCCCCGCAGGGAGAGAAAGCAGTGCCTGCGGGGCCCCAAGGCGCCGCGGGGTCAGCGCTGGTTCGTGCCGGCTGCAGCCTATGGCCGCGGATACAGTGACGTCTAATCTCGTACATCTCCATAAGCAGTTATTTTAAAAGCAGTTTGCCGTGATGTCGTACGTGTCCTGATTATGGCAGAGAGGAAAGCAGTTCAGTGCAGCAGCCGCTTCTGTGCGCTGGCCCTGTTACATCTGCATCACAGCACCGCCAGATTCTCCGCCTGCTGGAGGCTCCCCCACACGGGCTCAGAGGCAGCGGAGAGCTGGGAAGCGCCGTGGAGAGCCAAGCCCTGAGCTGAACCCCCCAGGGCAACACTTCTGCCATAGCAACAAACAGGAAGGGGAAGCAGCTCCCCCAGATACGCAAGCTTGGCTGAGTGTCTCCTTGCGTTCAGAATGAAGTCACAGCCTGAATAGAGTAAAATGTATGTTAGAGTCTGTCTGTCAAGAATTATAATACCTTATTAGTTGCCATGATTACTGAGAGAGTATTAATTTAGGATCAACTCAGAAGAACTTGAGCTAAGTAAGAGCAGGCTGTGGGACGGAATGTAAGAAGAGTGACAGGAAGGAAGGAAAGGACTGTGTTCATGGGAAGGCTGCAGGGAAATGTAATAAGAAGTAAGACTACTTCCATAATTTGGAAAACAGATTTAGGAATGGAGATGAAATGTTTAAGGTAAATCTGACTTTAAAGCGATTAACAAATTCCTCAAATTCTTCAATGGGATTATATAAATAAAAGAATAAGGTGTTAGGGAAATTGGCATTAAAGAAAGCTTTGTTATAAACACAAGTGCTGTGTTTTGACTTCACTGGGATCTTGAATGACCCTAGAACTAGACACTGAAGCAGTTAGGAAGGGAGAACCATAGCAGCAAACCAGCCGTATGTTTGCCTAGACATTCACAGGGGTACGGTTTTGTTGCAAGGAGGGCATACTATACACAGCTACTGTATGTTACTCTTTGTTACTGTTGAATCTTTTAATTAAAATGTTTACTAAGTCACTTGCGGCTCACAGATGCACAGAGTGCTTGGAATTCACTGTTTCTGTCACAAGTCACAAAGATATTGCTGTCACCCACTCATGCTGCACAGATCATCTCGCATAGAAGAGCCAGGCAAGCTGAAGAGAAGTATCTGTGTGAGAGAGGAATGCAAAGAGAAACACTCATCACCTCTGCTGTGCTGTCTGTACTTTCATTTGATCCTCTGATTGTTTACCTCACATCCATCCCAGCACTGGCCTTTATGGCTACTCACACAACTTCAAGATATGTAGTAACAGTCAAGTGGCCTTGGCCTTCTCTCACTCACCTTTTGAGATGGACATGTTTGTACACTGTTTATGATGGGGAGGACAGCAGTGATGGACATCTGTGACTTCCCTCCTGTCAGCTCTGGCAAATGTGGCTTTAGTTGTCCTATGTGTACATGAAGTTCCAGCCTGCAGAGGTTTCCAATCCAATTAGAGCTGAAGGACAGTCCTGTCCTTCAGTTGGATGCCTGCTCCCAGAACCAGTCTGTCAAGGATGAGTGGCTGGTCTGTTTTGCCAAACGTGAGCATGAGATATAGCTCCTTCTGTGAACTCTTTGCCTGCTGAAAGGGGGAGTGAGAAGTTAAGTTTTGTACAGGGGTGTAGAAAAAGGGGGTCATGAACTCTGATTTTCTACTAATCTCAGCAAAACCTGTGATACGGACACTTTAATAAATTGGTCATTCATGCAACCATTAGTATTTTTCTCAAAAATCAAAACGAGGAGTATGATTTGACCTGAAGAGATAGCTGAAAGATCATCAGGAATTGAGATGAAGATGGTAGGAAAAGAAGTATTAGCTGAGGCAAAGTTGATAGAAATGGATACAGAAATTGTTAACATTTCTGGATTAGTGGATGAGTTGTCAGCACCAGCCAGTTTTGCTGAAAAGAGAATCCTATATTCAAAATCTAAAGATCTGGGAGTCAATCGTGATCTTTGACATTTGATAATTTTGTTTTCATGCTTTATGTGGTAAAAACATAATGTCTGTAGTCAGTTTTTATGTGTTCTGAGTCTTTGGCTTCTTCAATTGTTCTTCAAGTGACTGATGGAAGAGGTTGTCCTTAGTCGAGGTGGATACCACACCAGTAAATCCTTTGCAGGGGAAGGATAGGACTAGCAGAGGCAGTTACTGTTGTCTTTTTTAGGTAGTTATGAGTAGGGCTCATAATGTTTCTTCATTTTCCAGCTAGATCCAGAATGTTCTGCTGAAAGACCATGAGTAAACCTCAGGCTGTAGGAGACACACAATTTTTAGCAGTACTTTAGAGGCCCTTTGTGCATGTCCTGTGTTTTGTTTGGGAGATTTACTCTGCCCACTTTTTCAGAGTTTCCCAGTATCCATGAGAGCTGGAAACTTCCCTGAAGTGGAGCCTCTCACCAGCTTATGTTTCTCACAGGATGACAGCATGATATGGAAGCACAAGCAAAGCTGTATTCATGGCACAGCTCTGAATATGATCAGAAGCCAGATGTGCCAGAGAAAAACTGGAATGCATGCAGGGAAAACAGTGTGAGTGAGGGCATGGACATTTGGAGAGAGGAGCAACAGGGATACTAGAAATAAGAGTGGTATTAGGGTGAAGGAGAGAGGGAGATGATGGCAGAACTGACTGAGACATTTTGATCACAATTTGGTAGAGCAAAGGAGGGGAGGTGATGCTTGATGAAAGTAGGGATGGGACTCTTGGAGGACAAAATGGTAGTCATCCATCAGAGCAGAAACTAGAATTGTCATAGAGCACAGAGGGGAAGATGGAGACAACTGCTTATTTGTGATGTGAATTTAAATTCTTAACTTGGAAGTATTCTGTGCCATCCTACCATTTGCCATTAACACAACATTGCAATGATGGCAATGGTAAGTGACTTTATTATTATTATTACTTTTTTAAATGTAATGAGCCTGAAATGGTATCTCTGGGGTCTTGAAGATTCCAGTACTACATTCTATCTCTTGAAGAGAGGAGATGAAAAATCTTTAGTACAGTGAGTAGTTCTTTCTGCTGTGACACTGTTGGGACTCATCAGTTAAACCACTGAAATATGCTATGCCCAGGGAACAGAACAACTATTGATGATATAATACTTTTGCAGTCTGATTTCAGGTGTTCATTTAAGTAATAAATGATTCATCTCTTGGGCTCTTGGATTTTGAGCTTTTAAAGAATGTAGGTATATGCAAATGGCATTAAAAAGGTGGACTCTGAGAGTTTATTCACAGCTCATTCACCCTTTCTGCCCCATGCAGAGTCAGCCATGTATATGATGCTCCTTCACTTAGTCTATTCTTCAAGATCTCTGGTGGCGGACTCTCTTTCCAAAGTCTCCTTCCTCAAGCAGGCCATTTCTCTAGTTTAAAATGTATACTTTTGAAAAACTGTTCTGATTCATATCTGTTATCCTTCCTACTGCATCAGAAGCCCATTCATTTATCCCTGTCCACCATAAGTGCTGGTATCAGATTGTCCTCTTTCTCTTTGAAACAGATTTTTACTTGCTTTTACCATTTTAAATTCCTTTTCAATCTCTCTTTTAGGTTAAACAACATTGAAAGGTCCACTAAAGTCAAATATATGATAAGTGTTTTGTCTGCTGTCCTAGGTTACAATGTAAAATTGTGCCCAAAGTTTGTATTCTATCCCCATGAGCCGTTGGAGCCAAGGTGGGGCAGTGTTTTCCTTATCTTCTGTTAACGAGCCTAACAATGCCTTGCCACATGACTCATAGATAACTTCCTCCGGGAGTTATCTCTGTTTAATGGGCCATCAAGGACCCACTGCATGACTCATAGAATGAGATCATCCCATTGTGAGATGCTCCACCCAGGGGGAGGAGCCAAGCATTCCCACCTGGATAAATCCAGGGTTTGAGACAGCACAAGTGGTTTTTATCCACTGGACTCCCAGAGGAGACAAGAGCTACCAGACCTTTCTACAGGATCACTGCTTCGACAAGACCATCTCATCTGGACTGCCACTACCACCCTAACAGGGTGTCAGGTTGTATTCTGACTCTGTCAGTAGGTTTTTTTTGTACTATTACTTTTATTTTACTTTCTTTTATTTCTTTTCTTTTCCTCTTATTAAATTGTGTTTCTGACTTGTAGTCTTTCACTGGTTTTGCTTTCAAACCAGTATATCTGCCCTATCCAAGGAGCTTGATATTTTCCCATAAAAGGAAATGAGAGTGTTTTGGCAGCAGTTGTTCTTGAAAAATTAGTGTTGGACATTGTCTTCTTCTTATTGAAGTAATTTAAAAGTGTCAACTTGATAATTTTTTCAGAGAGTTTGTTTTTGGGGCTCTGTCTCTCCTTCTTCCCAGCAATAAATTTTTATTATTGTTTTAATCTGAAATTCTACTTTGTCTTGTGTTTATATATTATGCAAAAAACCCCAATTAACTAAACATAAGCTAAGTGAATTAGCTCATTGTTCCAATAATGTGGTGTTCTGAAGTTTCTGTCTTTAGTATGGCATTCTCATTTCTTTTTAGGGAATTTTTAATTTTGAAATTCTGATATGTATACCTAAGTAAGTAGGTTGTATGTTTTCTTTGTCAAGATGCCTCAAATACTTGGCTGCAGAGAGAACACTATTTCAGTGATAGAGCTTTTAATTTTTTTTCTTGTTTTAAAAACTGTTCGATTGAGAGGCAAGTTTCTTATTTACATCCAGTATATCTTTGCTTACAAGTTTCATTGTTTAGAAATACAGCATGATAGTCTATAAATAAAAGTAAGTGGGATGAGTTAACACAGACTAGTGAGGAATTTCAGACTTCTTTTTAGCCAAAGGGAATATAGAAGTATGGTCTAACACCTAAAAAAATTCTGAGAGTATAGTCAGTCACAGTATAGACAACTGTTCTGTTTCTTTTTTTCTTCTTCTTCTTTATTTTTTCTTTTATTTGTTTTAATAAATCACAGAATCACAGAATATTCTGAATTGGAAGAGATCCACAAGTATCATCAAAGTCCAACTCCTGGCCCTACACAGGACAAGCCCAAGAATCACAAATGCTGGCTGCCATATTGGAAACAAAGTTATCGAGCCTCTGCTTTGGAGCTTTGGTTGGTTATTTGTTTGATTGGATTGGTTTTGGGGTTTTTTTCAGTCTTCTAATTCATTCAAAGATACTGGTCAGTTGCTACTAGTTCTACTATTCACATTTGAACTGGCCACGTTTGCCATTTAGTAAAGTATTAGTTTTATTTATTTACTTACTATTTAAAGTATACAGTTGTCCCTGTTGGCCTAATCTTTGGCAAAACTGAGTTTCCAAAGGTGGACAGTATCAGATCAGATAAAGTTTGACAGCACACATTTCAGATTTCCATGTTCAGTATCCACACGTCAGTTCCTAGGAGTTTCCGTTCAAATAAAGTATGCTCTAGCTCTGAAGCTGAAGATCTTGGACAAAACCATAGGATATCAGACTTTCTCAGTTTTTTGTGGGTAGCAGCAACCCTTTTGTATAGGATCAGAGGAATTTTTTAATGGTCTTGGCTGGAATTTTTCTCTTGTTATGCCAGGTCGTTGGTCACACTTTGACTGTTCTCCTTGGAGATAGACTGGAATTCTCTGGAGTACATCCCACTGTAGAAATGAAAGATGCTATTAACAGCAATATTGAATATCTGGAAGAAGAAAAGGCTTCCTGTGTTAAGGCCTCTGAGGAAACAGCATGTGAGATAATTAGCCATAATTTATACTGTATAGCCATATAGTTTCCTCGGCAAGAAATGGGATAGGTGTTATCCTGTCATGGAGACATCATCCTTAAATTATTCCAAGAGTTCCCAAGAGCATTTTGCATCCTAGTACTGTGCTCTGACCAACCACATTTATTCTGCTCACATGGTACTCACATTCATGTAGGCTTTTGTCTTAAGACAAAAAAAAAATGGAGCTTTTAACACTAGTATGTACATACATCACAATTTCTAACAAAAATCCAACAGTGCACTCCTTAGCAAAAATAACCACCATTCTTTCCTTGTTCCAAATTATTTGTTCTAATTTGTGGGATGATGACCTGTCTAACCAATTTAGTCCATTGAACTTAAGCTGAACCATATTACATAATGTTCTGTTCACCACACTGAACAGGCTTACTGGTTTCACTCAAACTTGGTGTAACAACAAGTTGAGATAAATATTGTTTAATGTGTTGGTGTAAGTACCACCCTTCATCTTAGAAGAACTATAGGAGATAGCTAAATAAAAGCAAAGTCAAACTCAAAGGCACACATGGACTTGAACTCACTGGATGAAGAGATTTTGCTCTGGAACTGTGTATGACAGAGCAAGAGGAGGATGAGAGGGAATGAAGTTAACTGGTGTCATGGTTTAACCCCAGCCAGCAGCCAAGCCCTAGGCAGCAGCACTCCATAGACAGAGGAACTGCTCTTTATTGTGTCCCAGCACTCATGGACATCAACAACTTCGAAAACAGTGTTCCTGTGATTTTGAGATTTTTAATTTCATCTTTTCAGTAAGTATGAGTCAGCCAAGTTCCCCAAGTTGATGGTTGCATGGCTCTTCTTCACAAAAGGCAGAAAACAGAAATGTAATTCAGTGTCTCACAGGTGGAAAAAGGAATTGCTCTGAGGCAGCAGCTTTCAGGGGCTGGGAAGCTTCTTGGAGGACTTTCAGGCCATTTCTTCTATTAACTACTTTTAGAATTGTGTGTGTTTCTTTAAATGCATTCAGAAAATGTCACGTCCTAAGCATAACAGGCAATAATCCAAGTGACTAAAATAAGAACAAAACTTGGCCATAACTTTTTAAAAAATCATTTCAGACTTCAGATTATTTTCTGTATAGCTCACATGAATTACATCAGTTGCCAACACCACCACCATCAGCTTTTCCAAACAGTCATTTAGTTTTGTATTATTATCAAATATTTTATCTTGACAGCATAATTAGTGATTTACTGCACCCAAATTGGGCTATGTTATTACAGTCCCTAGACAGTAATCCCCAGCTGATCACCCAGTAGAGTCAGCAGAGAGGTTGCTAGCTAATGGTCCAATACAAACTGAAGTGCTGTTCACTATCTAATAAACACATTTGTTCATAGCACACTTGCTAATAAGGGCACCACTAAAAAGAACATTCCTTAATCATATATAATACCACTGGAGTATTTTTAGTGCATACTAAACAATCTTTTTACTCAAAAGAAGAACTAAGTATCCACTCTACTAAAAGTACACCCCACTTAATACACTCTGAGAACAGTATGTTCAAAATCATGTTGAAATTAATTATTTCTGACATTTCCTCCAAAATAACACTTTAACAAGCCTCTGCTTGTCTGCAGCTGCTCAGGATGACATTATAGAAGAAGGCAGCTAGGTGGAGGAGTTGTTAATGTTATGGTGCCCACATTCATGCAGCCAACCTCAAGGCTGGACTAGGGAGGTGTTAGCTTTATGCTCTGAGAAGGGTTTTGTTGAATTGCTGAGATTACCTACAGGTTATAAAATTAAGGAGAGCATAATTATTTCTTAGGTCCATCATCCCGTGCTCTGGGGTTTTTCTAGGCTGTTTTGATTTATTTTGTTCTATGGTTACATTAAAAATATTCTTGTTACTTAAGCCAGGACTTTTTGCAGTGAAGCTTTTTCCACCTGAAGTTTGCTTGTCCTTTGTATTTAAAATGCTGAAAGAAAAATCTAGCCAAAACTCTAAGCACTTTCACACCTATAAATACTATCTAAAAATAGGGAAGTAACCTTCCCAATAATAATTCTGTGACTTGAGCACTCTGCTCAAGTCAACTAATGATACCCCTCTGCTGCAGTTTTTGGCACCAGAGCTGTGTGGCACACCGCATGCTGTGTGTCCCTGTCCCTGCTGCTCTCAGCTCTGCATGACAGAACAGTGAGCCTGCCATGGTATGAACCCATCATCCAAGCGAGGCTCATGGGACACAGAAGTGGAAGACAAATTTTGGAGTAGTGTCAGAAAGGAAAAGCCATAATCTCTTCAATAGACTCAGCAGATAAAAAGAGGGACTGGGTTGTAACTATCATATAATGTCAGAAATCAGAAGGGATCTGAACCATCAAACCCAATTAGCCGGCTGTTGAAGAAAAGAACGTCTTAATTTATGTTTTCCCCCCAACCTTGCTGCTACCATAGACCTGTTTAGGTGGAGTGACTGCAGGTAAATGCTCTCATTGCCCACAACTCCTTAGTGAGATGTTATCCTTCGTGGTCTGTGTCTTCTTTCTACATTGGATATATCCTTGTGATATGCCTACACAGGATGGTTATGTATCCATTTGTTTATTAGACAGAATTCACAGAATTGCAGAGTTCTTGTGGTTGGGAGGGGCCTTTAAAGGTCATCTGGTCCAACCTCACCTTGCTCAGAAGGGGCCAGTTAAAGCCAGTTGCCCAGGACCATGTCTAGATGGCTTTTGACTATTCCAGAGATGGAGACCACAGCCTTCTGTGCCCTGATATTCAGAGGGAACCAGCTGTGTTTCAGGTTGTGTCTGTTGTAATGGATTCTGTCTCTGGGCACAGTTGAAGAGAGCTTGGCTCCATCCTTTTTACACTGAAGGTGTTTGTACACACTGATGAAACCCAATGAGCTTCCTCTTCTCCAGGCTGGACAGTCTTAGATCCCCTGGCCTTGCCTCCTATGTGAGGCACTCTGGTCCCTTCATTGTCTGTGTAGTCCTTAGCTAGACTCTCTCAAATAGCTCAATATCACTCTCCTAGTGGGGAGCCCAGAACTGGACATAGCACTCCAAGTGTAGCCTCCCCAATCAAGGATCACATCTGTCAACCTCCTGGCAATACTTTGCCTTCTTTGCAGCAAGGCCACTTTGCTGGCTCATGTTCAACTGGATGTCCATCAGGACCTTCACGATCTTTTCCACCAAGTTGCTTTTCAGCAAGTATGCAAAAAAAAAAAAAAAAAAAAGCTATCAAATAAAATAGTTCTATAAATTTCCAAACTTCCAAAAGAGCTAAGTAGATCCTAATAATGCCATCTTCCCGGGTTAGTGAAAAGGAAGCGTTATAAAGTGTGAATAGAGTAGCCACATTTCTGCTGAGGGAGTACATTATATATCTTGTAGCAATTAATAACACTGAACTGTTAAGGGGAGTCAGTAATGACCTGCTCAGTTCAGCATTAAAATTGTGGCTGAGTCTATACCTGGTCTGTGGCAAACTTCGTGTTTTCAAGTATTGGGGTTCACTGCCCACTAACATTCTAAGCACATAGCGTAAGAGATATTTTGTAAGAGTGTAGCGTAAGAGATATTTTTGCCTGTCAACATCTTTCCAGCTGCTCTAAAGTCTGTAATACAAGTGGTAAAGAGACTTCAAGTAAAACTTTGTACCTTTTTAGCAAAATTGAGATCCAGCACTGAGACTGCACCTCTCCAGCAGAGTTCAGCTAACCCCTCCAGAATGCTGGATATGTTTGTTGAACATTCTCTAGCCCTGCAAACTCAGTGTTTCCTTGATGCCATTTTCCCTGTCACTGCATCAGAATATTGGCTCTTGTGGGAGGCTGGTGTTGTGGTGGCCTGGAGAGCACTGCTGCCCATGAAAGCAATTATTCTGCTTCCCCCACTTTCCAAAATATTTCCAGAATAGGTAGGGAACCATTCTAAGGCTGAGATTAAATTACCAGATGGCAGCTGCTGGGTTCTGGATGCTTCGTTTTTTTTGTGGTGGGAGTGATGGACAGCCTTCTTGTGCCACTGCTCAAAGCCATGCAGCAAGCTCTCTGGAGAGGCTGGTCATGAGATGGCCCTGGAGCAAGCTGGATCCCTGGACTTGCATGTAGCAAGAAGAAAATTCCTGTCAGCCAGCTTATACATGTTCCCTGTCCCTTTCTTCCCCCCAGCTCCTGGATACACTTCCTGTGGTAGTAGTTTGTGGGGATTTCTGTGCTAATTTTTGTAAAGCAGATTTCTAAGTTTTAGAGGGAAAATGCGGATTTTCATTTGATTCTGAACTAATAATTCTTGAAAAATTTAAATGGAAACAAAAACTGCATATACTAGCTACAATTGTCCATATTTTTTCAAACTATAGTTACCTAGATAAGTGTGGGAAACTATGCAAACTCCTTTTTAAATAGGACCTGTTCCCCAGTTGAGCATCAGGATGAGCAGTTGGAAAATCCCATCAGAGAACCCTCCTGGGGCAGCTCCTGTAAAGCAGGCAGCCAGCAGGTATTGTACGCCTGCAGCCGCAGAGGATGCCCGTTAACACAACCAGACGCAAGGTGGAGCTAGGTTTGAGGAGACGGAGGTCAAAGCATCCCAGGAGATGCTCCTTCTGGCTTGGGAGGAGAGGTGCTGCCTCCCAGAGTGCTGGCAGGTTTCCTACTTGTTGTCTTCCAGACATAAATGATCAGTAGGCTTTCAAAGAGAGAGCAAACACACAGAGGAGAAGCAGTTGTCAATAGAGAAGAAGTTTAGCAAGCTCTTCAGCAAAGCTAAATAGTGAGATTGAGTGCCAGTGAGCACAGGGCCCTGGCTACACACCTAACTGCTGCAATGGAAACATAAGATTAGGGGAAAAGTTTAATTTTCTAGATGTTGAATATTGTGAGTAATTTCCACCAAGAAACCATATTTCATCAGGCTCTAAAACACAGCCTATGACTTGGAATAAGGCAGCAGTTGTTTCTGGGGACGTTGCTGGCTGTGACTGAGAGGTTTAACTGAGCAGTAGCATCCTGCATTTCCAGGGGAAAAAAAAAAAAAGGATTACTGCAGCAACTCCTTTCAGAAAACTTTTCTGTTCACTGCAATGAAGTCAGTTCAAAATTAATTGCCATGTTCACTACCAGTTATCCACACCATTTGAAGAAGATATGGAGTTCCCCAGCAGCCAGGCAGAAGAAGCTGTAGGTGGCACCATGGCACTCTGCGAGAGGGCAGTCTGGTGCTGGGCAGTTCTGACACATAACTGAGCTGGTGAACAGAAGCCACAGACTCAGTGGAGACACCACTTGTATGTCATGTTGCAATTTCCCTTCCTCCAGCAGCCCTCTTGGCCTCTATACATTACCCATCTCTGGCTTTCCCCACCAGATAACCGCTTATTCACCCTCTTCTTTCCACCCATCACAAACACTTCATTGTACAGCACTGATGTCACTGGGTTTTGCTGGAGATGTATTCTGGTTATCCTTTTTTAGAGAGGGCTAAAATCTGTGATTGAGCACAATGACTCACTTAAGGAAAGGAGCAGCCAGAGATACTATTAGTTCCTATTAAGGGGCAATGCCAAAACTTCACAGGATCAGATTTTATATGACGGGATATATTTAGCAATTTAGCAGTACTGTAAGTGAGGATGTGCATCATTTCCTGGGATTGTCAAGTCTTTGATGGAACTCTTGGAATGCAATGAATAATATTATTACAATACTGTACTTTCTTAAATGTACTGGGCATAATTAAGGTCCCACCCACAGGGGTCAGCTCCATTTGACTCGCTATTGTTAAGAGACTTCCACTTATTTTAACAATGGTTTGTTTAGTACATGAAGTCAATGGATTTCTTACCTTTGTGGAAAGTGTCATTTTACTATGTCAAGGACCATGTGGACTTCTGGAGTAAAGCTATAAATAGAATACAGATACTATTGGATCTGGTTGTCACTTAACAAAAGTTAAATGTGCTTTGATTAAATCAGTTCAATTATTATTTGCATCAGTGTATTATCTGGTCTAGTATATTTAGAATGGGTCTATACCTTTAAAGGTAGGATTGCTAAACCAATAACAGTGTAGACTGTATGAAACAATAACACTTTAAAAATTCAGATTTCTTAGGTATTTTGCTTACTCCTTTCATCACAGTGAACTAGTTTAGAGAGAAAAAAAAGTATTTCTTATTTTTACGTCAGTTTTGCCATCTGGAGCTTTTGCAGAAGCACAGAACTGATACACTATTTGTATCAAGCATTGCATCGATACTTTTAAGGGGATCCTATCAGGAGAAAAACAGTTTAAAGTATTATTACCAATAACAGCAAAATAATTATTAATGAAAGCCACTAGCAAAAAGCAATCTCTATTTTTTTAGCTGATTAGTCTATGGATTTGATACTTGTTGTGTAAAATTACTTTCATGGGTTTGCTGATATGGCCACTTAGATCCAGGTCTTCCTAGGCATGTCAGTTTGGAAATCCAGGGCAAGCCTGGTGCTTGTGTTTATTATTAGGAGCCTAAATAACTTTGTAGAGTCAGAGGTCCTGCTAATGGAAACACATTAATGTTACTGTTACAGTGAACAGTCTGGTTGTCAAGCTTAGAAAGAAAAACAGTGAAAACCAAAACTTCTTTTTTGCTCTTAAAATAAGGAGAGAGGGCTAAAAGTTTCCATCCAGCAATACAGAAGATAACAGCAGGTGAGTGGCTTTCCACTTAGAAGCTCATGCTGCTGCAGATGATTTGCAGAGTGACCTACCCATGGTGCAGGAGTGGATAGGACAGTCGGTAGCTGCAATTGGGATACAGGTGAAGAGCCCTCCTCACCCTCTCAGTGAAAGAACCACAAAGGGGCAAAAAGCAGCAATTCCAGGCAATGCATCTTCTAGCTTTCTTAAGGCAAAGAACTGAAGCACCACAGAGACCTGACATCTCTGAAGGAGATGTTCTGTAACCCTGCAAACCCAGTCTGCTGCACTGCCCACCACATGGCATCACCATCATTTTGCCTGGGGAAGCTTAGGGCTGGCAGTTCTTGTCCCCAGGGTCACCATGTTCTTGGTGGGCAAACCATCACCTTACTCCTGTCTATATTTACTGATAACTGGTTGAGGAGCAGACTTAATCATCTGAGGCTGCAAGTATATGTTATGCTACTTTTCTTTCATACTTGCATGAGAGAAACACATCAGCACATATTACTGTGGTACTGGTGAATGTGCTGGATAATCAAGGCAGAAGATGCTGGCAGCACCTTGGCAGTATAAGCAGCCAAGATGCAAAGGAGTGGAAGGGACAGTGCAGATCATTGTACATATCTATGCAATTTTTCTCCTCAAGCTGAAGGCAAGAGGGCAGGGTTCAACACAACACTGGAATGAGCCTGGATTTCATTCATGATTAATTTTGCTGTCTTGCTTACATAACCCACCTAATCCTGCCTCCTAGCTTAGTAAATCACAGCTTGCAGTGTTCTTCTTAGGCATCAGCCCAGAAGATCGTGATGAAAAGCAAATCTCATTACCCATCAGCAGTGCGAGACATAGAAAATGGAAAGTAAAGAGAATTATAATGTTGCCACCTCAGTGTAATCAGTTTTATCTTCATTTTTATCCAGTATTAATTCTTAGACACAAATGCACTGTGACAGGGAAGTGGTAAATGAGGTAGGAATTGAAGTACAGGATTTTCTATTTTAGAGGAGCCCAGATCTCAGGCTGAAGGTGTGAGATTAGTGGGTCAGGGCCCATGCTTATTCCAGTGTCCCCAGTTAAGCTCTCAAGTAAGTAGGCTGGATTTACAAAGAGATCTTGAACCTTCCAGAATAGCACTCTCACTTACATATCTTGGCCAATAATATCAATGTGAGGCACTTAAAAACATTCTCTTATTTATTGATCTAAGCAGGAGATGAACTCTTCTGGCAATTTATTCCCAGTGGGAAGACAGAGTATCTAGGACATCTGACCTTGTATATTCTCCCTTGGTACTGGGGAGATGCAGGTTTGTCTTTCATTCTTTTGTGCAAAAACAAGGACAGTGCTGAAAATATGTGGGGCAGGAGGGGAGGGGGAAGCAAGGCTGGCCCCTAATTCAGTCACTTCAGTCACCAAGTTATATGAGTAACTTTGGTCTTTTTTCTTCAGACAGTTGGGCTTTTTTCTTAGAGTAATTTTCTCTTTGCTGAGATCGAAGTAGGGTATGGCCAAACAGCCCCACGGGGAGGAAAGGGAAGGGTAAGCAGAAAAAGCACTAGGGTGGCAGTCATTCACGGGAGCCTTTTATCCTCAGAGTGTCCAAGGAAGTAGTGCTAGCTAAATATTGGCTGTCCTCCAACAATCTGCATCTGGAAAACTACCCTGCTGGGGAAGGGCTGAACTAGGTGTTCAAACCAGCCCCTGCAGGCCTCAAAGTTGAAGTAAAGTAGGGTCTCCTAGGGACACAGCACCCACCATCTTTCCTAGGCCCTCCTTCACTTGGAGCTGAATCCAGCCCTTGACAAAGCAGGGACGTGGGATCATTGCTCCAGAGTGCAAATGATGGATGGAAGCAATGCTGTCAAGAGCACACATGACCCCATCTCTCTTTGACCAGTTCTGATTAGGAAACTTGTGTTTTGCAGCAGTAGCAGAGCAAACACAATCAAGAAGGCCATGTGAAATCAATTTTTATTTAATTATTCATTGCATAGTTCTATGGTGTACTGAGAAAATCATTCCAAATCCTATAGTACCCAGCTACTTTCAGCTGCTTTCCTGAAGGCAAGCATGTGACTCTGGTTTCAATTGCTACTGTAAATATACAATTATTTATAAACTACCTCAGAGGGACCATATGGTCCCCTTTTGAATAAAAATGCACAGACAGAGCTGAAAAAAAATCAGTGAAAGAGAGGCATAGTAAATTGATATGTAGCAAACCATCTGCTTCCATGTATGAGTGATGTTATAACGAACTGCAGGAGGCATGTTTAAGACAACCGTAGAGAGCCAGCTCCTTCTTGGTGTTTGCAGATCTGCTGGTCTTCTACCTAGTATCAATTTTGTGTTGTCATATGCTCCAGCAACATACCAGGAAAGCCATATTGGCTACCTTCTACATGCCTGGGACTAACAACCCTCTGTGGATTCTCTTGCATATGCCTACCCAGTGAACACACCTCAACTTGATATAAGTTGCTTTGATTTTTTGCTAGGTCTGTGAAACACACTGAGTATCACTAATTGACTGTGCTAAAATTAAAATGTTTTGAACAAGGTTATTTCTGTAAAATATATATATATATATTCCATATAGGTCCAAAATTTACTGTGACTTTGCTTGGATAATGTCAGAGTAATGTTTGTGTTAGTTCTCAGTTATTACAAAGGAGCTGTGAAAGCTGCAGAGATCAGGTTTATGTTATTGCTGTCATAATGTTGGGATACATTAGTACAGGTGGGAGCATTGTTGATGTCACTTGGGTTACAGTGCAGCAATGTGAACCCTTAAGTGAATCGCTGGCTCCACAGGGAGGGTGGCTCAGTACCAGCACAAGAGCAGCATAGTTGGTTGTGTGTGTGAGCACGTTGTCCCTGGTTTTGCTCCATTCAGCATTACAGGAGCTAGGCTGCTGGCAGGCCCTCAAAAGCGCAAAGGCAGTGACTGAAAACCATGGGTTTGTTATGGCAAGAAAAGAATGACAGGCAGGACAGCAGTCCTAGCACCGACCCCATGAGTTTGGGAACAGTTCAGTGGGCCTGTCTGCCACATGCACTGAGTTACTTTTGCTTTCCCATGGTTTGTGAACTCATCTAGGGGCCAAGAAGCTGTCTCTGCCCTTCCTGCCCAGCCTCTGAGAGCAGGCAGGCAGAGTGAGGATCACCTCTGTGCATGAGGAAAAGAAGTCTCAGGTCTGAACTGCTCCCATGAAAATCCAACTGTAGCTACTCTGCCTGGGCAAGGGGGAGAGGGGAGACACTTGAAAATACTTGGGATCTTTATAAAAACTCAAGTGTCTTGGTTTTGAAAGATGACAGGTATCTGCTAAAGAGAGGCAGGGCCTCTCTTGGGATGGATAATTCAAATCCCCTTCCCTCAAATTATTATAATTTAGAAAACTAAAACAGCTCTCAGGCAGAGATATGGGGATAGGAATAACAGTTCTTTACTAATAGGTATAACAAGGCAAACAAACAACAACAACTACAGCAATTAATAGCAAAAACAGAACCAGGGACCTTGATGGAGCTTGGTTTCACAAAACCCGGGGCAGTCTGGTCTCTGGGGACTCCAAAAAAAAGGTACCAAGCTGGAACGGTGGGGTATCCCGGGCTGGTGGATCGGATGAAGTTCGGAGCTCCGTCGGTGGTCACTGGGGGGCAGGGGTGTCTGGCAGGGAGGGCAGTGCGGGCCCGCGGTGCAGAGCAGCTCTAAAGCAGCGCCGAGGCAGTGGGACAGGGCTGAGACAGCTCCAGCAGGGCAGCAAAAGGAGAAATCAGGATTTTTCCTGGGCACACAAGCAGATGATAGCAGCTCTCTTCAGGATCAGATCCTGGTGGTGCCGGTGAAAAAACCACGCAGCAACAGCAGCCCAGTCCACTCCCGACGCAGACCACACCAAAAGTGAAGCTGCCTTCCAGCCCCCATCTTTCTCCCCCCCCTCGGGGGAAACTCCCGGAGACAAAGGGTGTAGCCAAGGGCCAGCCTCCACCCAGCCTCCATGCTTTGTTTCACCTGAGCACTTGTAAGTACCCAGCAATTAGTTGCCTTGCAACTCTTGGGAAAAAATTCTATAGGTGAAAAAAAGAAACATGCCTAGCCCCCAACATCAAGAAAAATATAATTTTCTTTAAAAAGGCAAATAGAATGAACATTTAAAGAATATAAACAATGTTCATTTTATGAATTATTATAGTTGGTATAATATCCATTATATCCTAATAATGTAACAATATTATGACTAATATAGGGATCAGTATTACTAAAATTCATTCCAATGGTTCATGTTTTGACATGGGAATTCCAGCTACAGGCCAGAGACTGAGTCAGACAGAAAAGGACAGAAGAATTAAGAAGGAGATTATAAATAAATTTATTTGCCTTGCTCTCTTCTCCAGTCTTCCTCAAGGCTGTCAAACACAGGACCACAGTCAAAAAAGCCTTTGGGCCAACATCTGATTGCCTGGCCAACTCTGAGGAGATGTTGGGTCTCTTGAGGGCACCTTCTTCCTTTGCAGTGTGTTTTGTGCTTCTTTTCGGTGTACTTTGAACAGACACTTCATCATCTTGACTGTGTATTGGGGGGCAGTTGGAGACTCTCATGAGAACCAGCAGCATAAAATGCTGGGATGAGAGAGCAGCACATTACTAAAAATGAAAGCATGGCTCAACTAGAAACCTGTATTTCCACACAAAGCTTTCTGACCCTCTGTCAATCTTTCCATACATACTTCAACCAGTAGTAAAGTTATGTATGTGCAACCTTTTCTTCTTACTCCCCTTCTAGGTTTCCCAGGGGAGGTGCAGCTTGCTGGAGCATCTCTTTACAGAGTTTACCAAACTCCTTTGGCTGTAAATCAGTGGACAGAAAAGATGGTCCTTCTAAAAGCACTATCTTCTGACTTAAAACAGCAAAAGCAGTAGGCATACAGCATCTTGCAGAGAAGTTAAGGCTCTCACAAGCAATGTCAACTGGGCTGCTAAATTACTTGCACATATTAGTGCAGTGGTATGGCTATTTTTTTTCAGCTGTTGAAGCAAAACATGTGACTGTCTTATCCCAGCCCTAACAATTTGAAAAATTATTCCCAGTGAGGCTTGTGTTTGCCTTTTATTAACTTGGTTGGGTGGGGTGGATTTGTTTCAAGGGTCATCAGAAGCTTGGACATTGGCGTAACACTTCAGTTTCTATGTGTTCAGATGTAAAATGATGGTGAAGGAGGAAATACTTTTGATGACCCAGTTTCCCTAGAGCTGAGAACAAATAGATATATTTTCTACAGCATGCAGTATTGCTGGAAAGTGGTGAAATGCTAAACTGCTGGTGTCTGTGCTGATTTTCCTCCTGACTTGGACAAGAATGACAAATTTGTATTATGGATTAGTCTTCATGTGTAGCCTGCAATGACAAATCCTATAGGCAGTGATGGTTTTGCTCTGCTGACTGGAGACAAGGACAAATAGCAATAGCTAAGGACAGACTTAAAAATAGAGTGTGTATGCAAAATAATATTTGCCACAAGAACAGAGACGTCTTTGGTGCTAGTTATGCAATTCTCAGTAGCCATCATTAGCCATGTTGGCTACCTCCTCACTAGGCTGGGCCTTGTGCATTTGATGGCGTTGCACTGAGCTCTGTTACCATGATCGCACTTGTCTTTAATTTTTTTTATTCTCAGTGGAGATTTGAAGTAATATTGTCCTGAGAGACCTAGAGCTCATACAACTCCAGTGAATTTTCACTCCTAAAGATATTTTCCCTAGTAGTGCTGTCTATTTTCCTGGGGTTTTGTTGACCTTCTGCATTGTTTAGAGTCAGTTTAGATACTTTTTAATTTCTTACCAAGGTTGAAACAAATAAAATATAAATCCTTTATCAGCACTAAAAGATACAAAGGCTTGAAGCCCTATCTAGCATTTCTCTTATCCCCTCCAACTCCTCAAAGTAATTCATATATAACTTAGCAGAAATCCATCAAGGCAGTTCTTCAGAAGTCCAAGACATTTTATCAGGTTATATAAATCTAAGGCTAATTCCATTGATCACAGTGGATGTCAACTATTTCACAGCAGGGTGTAAACCTTGGAAAGTCTGTGGAAATAGTGTCTGGAAATAGTTCTGTGTATCTAATTAGTTAATTAGTCTGGTGTGCCTACCACTTAGTAGGTGCTTGCTAGTAGCCTTTGTGAAATAAACTCTGTACCAACTCAAGATGTTTGTGGCTAGATTTCTTTGCTCATAAAACTTGGCACTTGAAATTCCTTTGAGACATTAATTAATTCTTTAAAAAATGCACAGCATTTTTATATGGGTGCTATATAGCTAATCTGGTCCCTTGTAACTAGACTGTGGGCTTTCTGTCTTGGACTCATCCAGATCTTCCTGGAAGGCCTCTGGGATTGAAATTTTGCTGAGGTGATCCATAGCAAGGATACATGAAATCTCTTTTGTGGCTTTGAGCCATAGAACATCCCAAAGTTAGTACTTCCCCAGCAAGGCAGCAGAGGTGTTACCAGCTATATGTTGGGACAATGCTGCTTTTGCTGGATGCAGCACTGATGCAGCACCTATAATGCCACAGGGTTGGAAACACTGCATGTTCTTGTGGGTAAATGCCCTCTTCCTGTCTGTCCCATTATGAAAAGTACCTCTCAGAGCTGGCTTTGATGAATCCTGCTCCTTGTGGGTATTGTTTTCCTGTCTCAGCTGTGCTAACCACGTTGTTTCCTCAAGGGTAAGTGGGTAGGTAAAGAGTGTGTTGCAAGACTTCTTTCCTAGCTATTAGTTTTGACCCATTTTGTTTATTGGTATCTGGACTGTTTGTCCAGATGTGAGTAAAATAAAAAATACCCCTAAAAAGGTGCTTTCCAATTTTAGATAACTGTTTTGAGCCCTCAGTGGTATTCAGTTGCCTGAGAGGAAGTATTGCTTATTTCTGCAGTAAACGTAACTAGTGGCCTCTTGTGCTTGATAGAGGGTTATAATGTAAATATAGAAATATTCTTGCTTGAATGAACTGATTTATTACTGTGCTCTCTTTTAGGATAGTGAAATTGTCCCCAGAGGGGTTAAGGTGTTGGTGATGTGCTTGCCTGTGTGCTGAGGTGGAGCCTCACTTGCTCAGTGCTTTAGCTGCTTGTGTGGGGTTTGCAGACTGCACGGGGTACATCTTCTGCTCTGGTACACCTACTCATCATGGTATATCTAAATTCACACTCTGGTCATCCACACCTGGGACAAGCTTTCTCCTCCCAGGTGTCCAGAGCATGAGTCCTACCAAGAACTGAATTTGCCCTGGTGTAATTTATAGCAAGCAGGGACATGCCAGAATACTACATGAAGGAAGATAACTAGGTGGCATGCAATTATCTGAGCACATTTCCTACTCCTTAGAGAGCACTCCCATCTTGGTGGGCACCGGCAGCTTTGTTCAAAAGATTTCAGGCCATTCTTTATTTTTTGAATGAGCAGGGGTGAGAATATCATCCCTTCTCTGGGTGAGACTGGTCTGAATGGTACAGCCAGTAATCACATGATAATTTAGGACATCAGCATCCCGTGTGAGGATGACATGTCTGCATTTGTAATGATAATGAATGCATTTTGAAGCCATCAACACAGCTAGGACTCATTTATTTAATCGTATTTGTCAACTGACTTTAATTGTTTCACAACTAGAACTCTTTCAGAAAACAATTTCTGCATCTCCTAGTACCCGCATTCCTAGGGTTTGTTCCCTTAACTACAGGGATTGCGGATTCTGGTTAAAACAATCTGCCTCTGGAAATGGAGAAGTTGACCCTGCTTGTTCTACACAGAAAGATGCCAATTAGTTCTCTACTCAAGTAAAAATTGAACAAAGACTTGAATGTTCCTGTGCCTGTTGCTTTACAGGATTGTTTATCAGTTTACAGGGAGGCCGCACTGCCTTTTCAAAGTGCTGCTGGAGGGCTGCCAGCAATAGTAAGAGAAACTGGGCTCATTGTTTAAGTGCCACTGGATGCAGGAATTGCAGACTGATGCCTGCTTTCCTTTCATTTTGTGATGATCTAATTGCAAGAGATATATAATTCCTTGTTATGTCAGGGAAGTTGTTTCTCCAGCATCTGGTACTCCTCTGATTATCTACTAACGGTATCTGAAAATTAATAGGAAATCCAGCTATTATGTAAGAAGTACTACAGGGAACTGCTCCCTGCACTAAGCCTGAGAAGACTTCAGAGACTGCCAGAACTGGCTTTGTCAGTGAACATATAATTTTCTTTTTCTTTTTTTTTTCTTTTTTTTTTTACATCCTAGTAAATTACAGGCTTTGGTTATGGTTTGAGGAAATGTGTTCTACAAATGTTGTAGCATCTGCATGCTGCTGTTTTTACTGCACCCATTGTACAGGTCATTAATCTGATCCCACATTGTAAAAATTTCTCCACCCTCTTCATTGGTTTGTTATCGTAACACTTTCCAATACCTTGACGCCTAACTCTGCTATGTTCCCTTATAATTACCTGGGGTAGAACAACAGGTTTTTTATCCTCAATACACTTGGTTTCTGCAGTGGTGCTGCTGAGCACCACACTCACCCCATCTCTGTCACAGACTGCACACCCAGCTCTGATGAGCTGGAACTGGTGGCTGGGGAGACATCTGGGCAACAGACCCTCCTCTCATCCTCATCAGCTGCTTACCAGGATAAGCTCATAACATGAGCCTGAAGAGGAGAAATGGCAGCTGCATATGTTCCCACATCTGATACTTGGTTTTCAACTCTGTAATCACTGTCAAACACCTCTGTGCAAGGGTTGTTGCCATCCAGTGCTGTGCAAGGGGAATGGTTAAGCAAACCCCTCCTAAGCAAGGTGAGGGGAGCTGGCAGGTTTGCCTGGGCTGTGAGGCAGGTCTGTAGCAGGCAGTAGCAAGGATGGTCCAGCTGTTGCAAAGCCTGAAGTCAGCACTGCTGGGAAAATAGTGGGGTTTGGAAAGAATAATTTTTGGGAACTTACCTGAGCATGGGTCCCAAAAAGTGTCCAGGAAGGAAGACCACATGGGAGCATGTCATGGGCATGGTCAGTACTTGGTACGTCTTAAGAGTTTAGTCTGAAGCAATGATCTCCACCAAAAACTAGGTAAATTTCACCAGCTTTTCATAACTGGCAAGAGGACAGTGCTTAAGGTTTGCTGCCCAATCAATGGGCAAACATTCTCCCAAGGATACATGTGTCCTAGGTAACCCAAAATGCTATTGTATTCCATATCCATCTGTGTCCAAAAAATCATTACTGTTTACGGCCCAGCAGCACAGCCAGAACTGCAACTGTGGGACAGTCAGGAGGTGCCAATCCCTTTAAAAAGTTTGGTCTCACACTGTTTTCCCTTTGTCTCCATATATGCAGTTGGCAGTGAGGGCTGCTGTCTTGGAAGGGGGCGGTACCCTGCCAATTTGGGTGTCTCTTTGTTCCTGTAGTTCGTGCGATTTAGCAATTTTGTATTTAGTGATTATTCACTGCTGGTTTTTGCCTGTTGCTGTTTCACTTGTTAGTAAACTTATTTTTTCCACTTGCATTGACTGGTATTATTTCTTTATTGGTGGAAAGAGATTGGTTGGAACTAAGGGGAGGTAACTCATTTTAGAGTGTCCACTTCTTTAAATTGTCTTAAACCAAGAAAATGTGGCAGGCAGGAGGAAGGGGATCTGGTTACCTCTGGGAAAAGGGCCTGACATTTTAAGCCAGGTAGCATTTTTAAGGAGGGGATGTGGTTCTTGTCTCTGGGGTACATTCTAACTCATGTTGATGATACACTTTCATCCATTTTTCCAGGACAGCAGCTTCTGTAGGCCCATAGCTCAGGGAACTCCCAGTGTGGCTTTATCTGCAGATTGACTCTAAGACAGGGCTGGCCTGTGCCACCCCAGCCATCAAGGTTTACTTTCCCAGCCATATTGTCTAAACCTCAACTGATCAACACCGTTTTCTAAGAATACCAAAAACCTCACATTTTTCAGGCAGCAAGCCCTGACAAGGTTGAGGCACACTAAGCCAGCAGCACTGTCCCTTGCCAGTGCCATGGTATTTAGAACACTGACAGCTTCAAGAGACTCCATTTTCCATACCTGTAAGCTGAAAGAGAAATGCACGGCACTTACTGTTTGCAAAACAGAGATGCTGTGTTGCTCGAAAACTTCTAACCACACTAGGATCTGTTAGGAAGTCAGTATTTTACTGACTTACAGTAAAACGGAAGAGATCCTTGGCACAACTGATGGCAGAAAAAAGGGTTCTGCTCTCCTGCATGGGGCTGAGAACAGGGAAGGAAGCCTCCTCACAGGAAACAAAGCCCATGGTCAGTTTGTGGTTAGAAAGTCTTAGAGAAATGGACTTATCACTTGTGCCTGTTCCTACCATCTCCACTTTCTCCACACTTCCTAAAGTTGGCATAAGTTCTTACTCTCAGCTCTTAGTGTAATGGAGAATCAGACATCTTAACAGTGGCTTGAATTTGGGCTTCAGCTTGAAGACTAAATGCAATTTCACATGAATTTAAGTCAAACTAAGACCCTAGCTGAACCATATGGAGGAATGTCTTCCTTCGGATAAAAGTATTGCTTACCCTAGGAAACAGGGGTTTTTTGGGTTTTGTTAGTTGTTTGTTTAGTTTAGTTTTGTTTTTCACTCCCAAACAGGGACTGGTCAGATATATTCAAGAGATCTGCCTGACTTTGGGGATACAAGCCAAAAGTAGAAGCATGTGGTTGGAAAGGAGATTGGCGTTTTTAACTTTGGCTGTGTGGTTTTAGGTGAACTTCAGACGAAGCTGTCAGACTGCACTGCAGAAGGCAACAGATATTTGTGATAGTGTCTGCAAGCAAGGAAAAAAAAAAAGAACTATAGTTTCTCTTTTTTCATTTGGTCCATAAATTATGTTCCTATGTCTTAAGATATGGCTATGAGATGATTAATTTTGGCTGGTGTCTGCAAATGTATGCCAAACAGAAGAGACTATTAAACCAGTCCAGTGTAGAAGCTTGTACCTCTGTGCTCTCAGGTTTTTGGTTTTAAGATACATCCCTGAGCTTGGAGACCAGACAATGGCTTCCAAGGATCCTCTGATTCCAAATCATCCCATCACTTCTCCTGCAGAGGAGCCTGGAGAGCTGTACTCATCCCGTGCAGTCAAGTAAGCTCTTCAGTTGTTTGGACTCCGGCCAGGATGACTTTTTGTAGGTGGTCACTATAATCTGAACACTAGTAAAATTAGCTGGCAAAGGCAAAAGTTAGTACTTTCCAGACCCTTTAAAGCTTTGACAGAGGTACTTTGGCAGAAACAGCTGTCTAAGACATTACTGTCTTTGGGTATCCTCCTCATACATCTGCTAACGGCTTCTGCTTCCATAGCTGAGAAAAGTCTGGCAGGGGTTTAGTCATTTCAGGCATCAGTTTGACATCTTAACTCATACCCAACTTAACAGCAACTCTTTAAGTTAAATTGCCTGATTTGACCTTGAAGCAGATTGGCAAGCATTCAGACAGTCTTCAAAGAGCAGGCAGAAACAAGTACTGGCCTTGAGGAACGCTGTCATCTTCAGCAACCACAGGCTGTGGTAACCATCAGCCCCAACTTCAGGTCCCTCTAAAACTGTATCAGAAACTTCACCCTAATGTTCCATAGCTGTTTGTTGATACTTTGCTCTATATACTGCACCAAATCTAATGTAGTTGGTTTTGCAAGAGCTGCATGCCCTAAATTTAGTAAAAATACTTGGATAAAGAGCAAGATAGCATTTGCTGTTCAAGCCATTAAAAGGATACATCATCATCCCTTTGGAAGAATGAGTAAGGCTCCAACATTAATTTAGATCACAATTTTAATGTTTAAAAACTAAGAGGTAACAGAGAGCATAGAACTTGATACATTTTATTTACACATAGAAACTGAAAAACTGTGTTGTTTATTTGGATATGAGCAGCACAAAGTTAACAGGTGATGTTAACAGGAGCAAAATATTACCAATGACTCACTTCAACAATCTATTAGAGATGAGCTTGTATCAAGCATACATCATTCAAACAACATTGTTTATACTGGATCTGTGTGAGCCTTAGCATATGTTGGGACACTAAAAACAGGTTCCTATAAACAATGTAAGGTTCAAGTCTAGTGGGAAAATACCTTTACAGTTTATATTTTGTTGGCTGTAACTGAAAACAAAACGTACACTGGTATTAATTTGAAAAGCTCTGTAGAACTGACTGTATATAGTGTTTTTTCCCTCAAATTTGTGCTCAAGATACAAGCAAATGTTATTTCAAGTTTCATTTTCATCCAAGCCCATGAAGTAAACATGGGAAAAACCCCACAATTATTTTTAGAAGCATTTCTTAACCTCAATTTTTCAGCAGTCCTGAAAAAACATTTTCATGCTTTCCCAGTGAGAAAGTCTATGCAAGGCCTCTGATGGATGCACTCTCAGGACAAACCCAGCCCTCCCTTCCCCATCACCCTCACCCATGGACACACAGCTATCCAGTGACCTCTGCCTGTTCACAAGGTGGGATGTGCAAGCAGTCCCTGGCCAGGAAAGCTCTTGGCAGCCTCAGGTGCCACTGTTTTGGTCTCATGAGAGCAGCAGGGTCTGAGGCAGAACAGCCACAGGACTCTGCAGGAGGGGAGGGGGCTGGAAATGGCACCAATTGCTCTGGTTGCTGCCGACGCCTGGCTTGTCATACATTTTTTTCCTGAACTACTGGCATTTCTAATGGCTGAAAATGGAAATGCAGCTGCTCTGCCCTGACTTGTGTTTGTACTAGTTGGGTAAATACATGCCTGAATACAACACAGCATAATGCTAGGTCAAATTGCTGGCTGCAGTTTGCCATGGTTTCTTCCATAAAGCCTTTTCAGCACTTGACTACCAACTGACCCCAGCTGAGGAGGTAAGAAGTATCTGGGTACCAAAGGGGCCCTTTAACAAGGGAGATATTTTACCCAACAGGAAGACTGGCAAACTTGCTGTTGAGAAAACAGGGAATCATGCACTGGAATTAATCCTAGCAATTTAACTGGACCTTTTATTTCTCTTTTTACTTTAGGGATGTAATTATAATTTCAAGTTTAGGATTTAACTTGAGAACTCTTGGGACAAAGAAAAGGATATACATTTTGCTAAGAAGCTAAAGTATTTGTATTTCTATTAAAATTATTCTTAATATGCAGAGCCTATCTCAACAATTCTATTCATAGGGGATAAACAACTGCAAAAATATACAGCATCCTATTTACAATATATATGTACATAAAAATGAAATTTCCTACAATACAACACAACTGCATAGATTTGTCTTCAGAAACATAGGTATGTATACAATTTGTGAATTCTAGACTTTCCAGCCCTGTACCTTTTATTAATTCGTTACCTTTTTTTTCACAGTTTGTTACAGAAATCCTTACATTAGATACAAATAAAACATTCTTTGCTGTACGTTATAGGAAATAAGGATTCTCTGACGCCAAGGGCTCTGGGGATTTGTTTATGAAAGCACCGTGGCGCCAGCTGATAAAGCCATCTCATGGAGCTGCTGATGGAGCTGAGTACATTCTGTGGTGCCTTTCTCCTACAGGCACTGGAGTGGGACATTAGGACTGGAGGTGGGACACCACCACAAGAAAAGTTTTGTTTTGACCAAGGTGCTCTTTAGCCTTAATGTAAGGTTCAAGCAAAGAAAGGTATAAATTTAAAGATAAGCTAGACATACCATTAATTGTTACTGTTTAATACTCAGTATCAGAGAGCTGTGTTGCGCTTATGCATTGTAAGGCAGATGTACAGACAAAACCCACACATCATCCCATCCACACTTGCATGTGTGACCTATTACAGGTGGAGCACAGGCTTTGGGTTCATATGTGGCTCAGAGGAGCAGCCCTCGGGAGTGGATGAGCATCCCCATCCCTGACCTCGCAGGATGACACCAGCTGTGCCCTAGGCTTGCACATGTGCCAGGCACCACTTGGTCTGTGTCAGCTCTACAAAAGGCCTGTGCTGGTGCACAGATTTGGCATTGGCCCTCTGACCAGGAACAAGCACCACCCAGAGAGGTCACTGCCCCGAGATACTGTTCCCAAATAACAATTTACTGTATTTTACTACCTAGGCATGTTTGCCATTGGACAGAGAAGGGTAGCTGTATTACAGTTGCTTTAAGCCCATAAATATTTTCTTTGCAATGTGCTGTGGACTAGGAGAGGCAGCAAGGCTGTCTTTTAAGTGTAGGATTAACTCTTACAATTTTACTAGTAATCCCTGCTTCTAATTAGTCCTTCCTTGTCCCTCACCACTTGATTGTTGCTGCTACACAAATGAGAATTTTAAAGTTTTTTTGTTGCAGTTATTAGGAGCAATTTTGCATCCAGTCTATGACACTTGCAGTGCTCACAATAGTGATAAACTCTCTATGAAAAGAAAGCATGCTGTCACCTACTAAGTAGATATGGTACTCTGGATCCTATTAATTTTACAACAGAGAAACTCCTACAGCATTTCACTGTGCTCTTAAAATCCTAACTAAAATGTGGGACTCATACAATCGTGGCTATAGGTTCACTATTCCAAATGAACTGAATAACAGCAGTACATTTTACAGATAACCTCATACAAATATTGTCATCCATCACTGATGTTGACAGTTACAGCAGGGTCTATTGCATTCTGTTAAGAATGTATAAACCTGATGAGAAAACAAAAAGCACGTTATTTCACGTTCATTACCACAGACATCAATAAACACATGATTCCTTTCCATAAATATCTATAAATATGATGCCAGTAAATCAGTCTAAGCAAAATTCCCTCTTTTTTTTTTTTTTTTTTTTTTTTTTTTTTTTTTTTTTTTTTTTTTTTTTTAAAGAGACCCAGAAACAAAGTCTGTTTAAAGACTTAATATTTTGGGTATCTATTTTTCAGTATATAAGACATGCTTTGGTGGTTCAGTACCTTGGGTAATTTCAGTTCTATGCACACTCAGCTCATTCTCCATATTTACTCACTAAAACTTCAGTATGCAAATAAACTGGGGAAAAGGAGAAGGCAGAATAGCAAAGAGGAGAGAGAGAAATAGTGATGGAGGAGATTTAGGAAGATGAACAATCAGTGACCCAACAGCCCTTCAAGCTGAAGGAAGCTGGGTGCCAAAACTCAATGGTTCATATTTCAAACAGCAGACTACAGACTGTTTGGAAGGGGAGAGGAAGGAGGAGGGACATATGTGACCTTGCTGGAACCCTGTGCAGCAGATCAGACCTCTAGCTCATATCTGGATACTTGAAAATCATTTCCAGGATCTCATCTCTCACAACCCCCCAGCACACAGAGCTGTGCTGCTCATTAATCAGTAGTAGAAGAAAGATAAAAGGGGAAGGAAAGCAGGAGAGCCCGGTAGTATCTTAAGGATAACACTGTACAGCATTCTCAGGTCTGAGTTAGGTTTTTAGGATAAGATCCAGAGAGATTATAAGGCACCTCAAAACCTGAAATACAACCTCAGCAAGCTGAGTTAGAGAATGGTGTGAGATGCTGGGTTTCTGTTGCAGTGACCACTGAGGGTTGGGTGCCTGCAAAAGGAAAACCACAAATTTACATCCCAAGCTGAAAAGATGCCTGGAATGAGCTGCAAAGAGATAGGAGGAACAAAGCACAGGCTCTTCTCCCCAGAGCTTGCCTAATACTTGGTCTTGTAGGCCACGGTATGGACTTGTCTGTGAGTAAGGGCAGGGATCAGTCTCATAAGGGGACAGCGCACAGAGAACCGGTGACCTGCACCATCACAGGCAAGGGTCTGAAACCAGCCACAGGAAAGTACAAGGGACCTTAGCACAGGGGTCCCAGGTAGCTCAGCGGTTTGTGTGTTAAAGGCTGGGCTAGGGGGTGCTTGGGAGAAAGCACCTTGCTGGGAGAAGGTTTCCAGTTTTGCTCTTGCTGCTGGGCTATTTAAAGTACTGGGGCAGCCTGTGGAATCCACTCTGCCTTATTTCTGGATCACAGTGAAGTACCGTCAAGAGGCAGCCACCTCACTGCCTATGCTAAGGTACAGATCTGGAAGTCTAGGCTTAGTAGGCTTAGTTTCTGCAGCATGAACAATCTACATCTCAATGCCCAAATTCCTAGGAAGGCCCCAAACTAACCTCTCTGGATGTTATCTTTAGAAACCTACTTTCAGGTTCCTGAGATGTGTTCTGTGATCTCAACTCTCAGTGTTCTTAACTCTCGAGCCATGTAGCACAAGGCAATGGCAACTGAGGCAATTCAGTAGTTCACAGAAATCCCAAGATCCCAAATACTCTATCCCTAACCCTAAAAAGAGCAAGTTGCAATGAGAGGTTCCTCACAGCTGATGATGGTCTGCTTCCACAGTAACAAAGGGAGTTGTCAATGAACCAGCTACTGAGAACAAGAAGGTCACTGCATACAGACAGGTATGGCTCGAGCCATGAAGCAAAGCTCCCTTTAGCCATCATTTCTTTCTTTCTTTCTTTCTCCACATTCATATTCTGAGACAGTTTTAGCTCACATGGTGAATGACACGAAGTGAACACATTTACGCTGGTGGCAGTGCACTAACAGAAGATGTCTGCTCAGGATGGTGAGTGACCTGCTTAGCTTTTGAGTCTTTACAAATGGTTCTCTACACCAGCTATAAGGCATTAGGCAAATGCTTATTCTGTGGACAACTGTTGCAAGTTACAGTGTTTCTGCTAGGAGTAATTGAATATCTTCTAATTGTTATGGAGAACTAATGAAAAATGTAAATGAAATCTTTTAAATATAAAAAGTATTTCTGTTCATCTAAAGAAATGTTGCAGATTTCAATTACCATTAGAAATCTAGTAGTTTGGCAGAGTGAGTCAGTCAAATCCTGCTCCCATTGCTGTCAAAGACCCCAATGACTTCAGTGGGAGAAGGGTAAGACACAAGAGAGGAGCAAGTCCCTACAAGGTATGGAAAAGGCATGAGGTATGATTAAATGCGTAGGTTTTGATAAAACTGGAGGTTGGTATTTTTTTTTCTGAGAGCAATGGGGCATTACTAAACAGTTTAATGCTGAAGAAAATGCAGACTTCTTATGGAAATCTCCAAATGTCTGCTTCTCTTCAGACTCAAGTACTCATGGTTTGGGGTCAAGTTCTGGTCGATCTCCAACTCAAGTGTGCCAGAGGAGTACTGGCTGGCGGTGGTGGCTGTCCTCCTGCTCCCTGCTCCGCATCACAAAGACACACACACAGACACACACAGTCGGTTCCCCAGAGCCATGAATGGGCCAAGCCCTGGGGCTGGTTCACCCCCCAAAACATCACAGAGAAGCACCAGATTTAGGTCCTACGCTTACACAGCGCTCAGCTATGCTCTTGTGGTGCTTTTCATGCCTGTATCCAGAATGCTACAATTAACCCAGTGAGGCAAATGGTGCCTGAAACAGCAACAGAACGAACGAACAAACCAACAAACCAGATGCATACAATTAGAGAGCAGAGTTTTGGCTAAAAGAGGGGGGAAGGATGTGAACAGACGACACTCCAGTTGGAATTGATAGCAACAGGTGCTGCTGCCCTAAAGGAGCAGAGCTTGTGGCTGAAGGGCTAAGGATAATAATGGAACAATGCAGTTCATGGGTGGAAGAGGGGAAACTAATTGTGATGAATTTCTGTGAGCGATGTTCTACATAATCTCATGGACAATTAACGCTTTTTGCTGATCAGAGAGTGATATGCCTGTTGGAAGAATGGGTCTGTTTTCTGCAAGAAAATACTCCCATGACAGTATTTTCAGTACTGGATAATCATTATTTGGATTTGATTTGATTTGAGTAAACTCACAAAAGGTGGAATAGACAACAGAACGGATGGTTGCGATTTTGGTGTGTAGCAAACAGGGGTATCTTCTCTTGAGAAGAAAGTGAACTTCAGTGGCCTTCAGCACTGCCTCCTGATTGTACCCAGTCATAAATGACCAAGGGAATGCTCACTAGGGAAAACAATACCCCCAGTGCCAAGAAAAGAGAAGCCTGAAACAGAAAAAGGAGAAAAAATTAACGAATAAAAAGAAAAGACAATTAATTCAAGTATGTTAACTTCTCTTAAGGAAATGTGTAAGGTGATGTATCGAAGTTATCAGCTAAAATGAGCTAGCACTTCTGGTAAAGACAAGACCCACAGAAAATTAAATAGATTAGTGTCACTAATAATTACGTGCTGAACACCAAACTAATTTTTTTTTCTCCTTTCAATTCACTTCTTAAACACTGATCATCCATAAGAGGATTAAGTGAGTCTGTTTTTAGGACTGATCAGCTCTGCTCTCTCCAAAGCCTCAGGGAAATCAGTATATTCTTCCCAATGGATATGTGTTCTTCAAAGTTCAGCCCTTTTGTCATGGGATCTGTGGATGCAGCCAAAGTGAAATATGTTTTCTACCTGCCTGGTCAGAGAAGAAAAGTCTAGTGCATGCCCCATTAGACTGGGAATACACAGGAGTGTTGCATCTTTTCAGCTTCAGCACTCTCTGGGGCTCACAGGAAATCTTTCAAAGGTCCATTTCTATCTGCTCATGCATGCCAAACAGCTGACATAACACTTCAGCACGCTGCTTCATGTGGAACCACCCCAAGTCTGACTCAGGTCCATTAAAACCATGAGGAAGACTGCAAATGGAGCACTTTACATGCTTTCTGGATCAACACACAGAAGCCGGGAGAGCTTGCTGTGCTGAAAGTCTTGTTGAAGTCGGTTGGAGGCTTCCTGCATCCTGCTGATGGCTGCTGCTGCTTGCCAGCCAGGGAAATACCTCATCCTGCAAAGAAAGGCCTCCCCAAGGCCCAACACAAGATGCCCTGCATGGAATGGCCCTTCCATCAGGGGCTTCCCAGGGTAAGCAAAGGAGAAGAGTGAGCACATCTGCCAACTGACTGAAGCAGAGAGGGAATGTAATGTAAAGGAGCTCACACATATGTTACATTAGGTCTACTTTGCACCTAACACATTGAAAAGAATGACAAGATGAAATGTTGCATTGATGGGGATGGAATGCATACCCAAATCCTCTGAGTCAACTTCGATCCATCCTGCTGTGTAATTTTTAAATACAACGATGAAGGAAGAATGAAAATCAGCATATTGGCTGAAGTGACCCCTGCAAAATTGAAATGAATGAGTTTTGTTAACTGTCAGCAACAGTTTATTATTGCGTTGCTGATTAGCAACTGTTTTTTAATTAGTAGTACAAAACCAGGATACTCTACCTACAACTCCAAAAATATCCTTCATGGATGGGATAAAAATGACTAACAGGTTGATGATAACCAAAAGAATAAAAGTAACCAAAACATGACGGCATAAGTCAAATTTTGTTTTTCTGGCCATCTCAAATAATGATGAACGCACCTGTAGGGAGAGAGAAAGTTTTCTGTCAAGAACAGTGTATGAGCCAATCCAAAGCTTCCCATGTTTATTTTAACTGGTTCTTCATATGACAAGTGCTGCATAGATCTGTCAGAAATTTTGGGTTGCCTGAAGTAATATCCTTTGAAATACTCCTTAAAGTCAATTGGTTATTTCAGAACTGTAGGTACATGTGCATGTGCAGCAGGATACTCCTCACTTTTTAATATGCCTTTTTGAATCCTTCTGCACTTAAAAAGGAACTTCACCTCTGAGCCTGCTCCAGTAAAGTGATGTGACGTAAGAGAGGACCCTTGTAGATTCAATTTAAAATAGGTTTAAGACCAAAAGTTATTTATTTATTTACTACATAGAGAACTCCTCCAGAAGTTCGTGGGAGTCTGGCATGAGAAAAGACTAATCCAAACTCAAGCTCAAGCTCTTTTTGTAGCTGCAACATTGTAGTCTCAGCCACAATTGGACTGTGGTTTGAAGGACTTGAAGTTTGATGGACTGTGGTGCTGTGTGCAGCTGTTACCAACTTCCAAACCATGCAGACTTTTTTACTTACAGTGAAAAACAGCACCGGCACAGTGAGTATCACTGCCACAATCACAGCCAAGCGCACGGTCAGGATGAGGATGTCATCTTTGCTCTGGTATTTGTGAAGCAGATCTGACTGCACATTCTCTATGGGAAAGAGAGTTAGGTAAGTGTTCTGGCAAAAAGGCAATTAGTCCATAAAAATCATTGCTTAACAACAGCCTTCTTGAACAACAAGTGATTTATCTGTAAACAAAAGAGTATGGAATGAAACATCCTTGAGTTAAAACAGAGCTTTGAACAAAATCCCAATGATCCCATTATTCCAGATTATTCCTTTGGAGGCCTGACTTAGGAATGCATCTTAATTCATGACAGTACATGCCTAAGTCTAAGGTAATTTTCACTGTAGAAAAGACAACAGTGAGACATACATGAAAGCTTGCTTACATATATACATATATACAAAAATAAGTAAAGTGGAATCAGCTATTTTTAATTGGTTCTGTGGACTTTTTCTTAAGTTTCAAATGATACAAAAATAAACGCATGCACTGCAATGGCTGAACTTAATATAAACTGCAAGGTCTTGAGCTGAATTAGTCTAAACAGCAGATAAACTTCCAGCAAAAAGCAGTGCCCCTGTTCTCAACTGAGAACAAAGCCTATCTCGGGTCAGTTCTCAGCAGGACACTCTGACATGTGCACTCAAATCCTTCAGCAGCTCCTCTGAGGGCTGCCAGCAGAGCCTGCAGCTCAGCTCCATGCTGGCCAGCAGCCCCAGCAGCCAAGACAAATCACAGGGGGTGCTTAACGGGGAGGTGCTGGCAATATTTTAACACAACCTCCTGCCAAAATGTTTCCTTGAAGCTGTGATAAATAGTGCAGAGCAGGTCTGCATGTACTAACCAGCCGGAAAACCAAGTTGCTGAGGGACCTACGTGTTTGCTTTGTAATTTTTAAATATCCAGGAGCAATAATCTAAAGGGGTGGCTGTTAAGCATGCCACCAAACACACTTGCTGCCCCTTTTTAGGCCCATGTTTTGTTTCTGCCTGCTAATCTTAGAAAGCTGGTAGTAAAACATAACAGCTCTTAAAGGGAACTCAGTGGCCATGTCTAATTTACCATCTTTGGCCCTTAGTAAAACCTCATGTATTCCGGGAGGCAGAGGGATCTGTCCTGTGGCAAAATGCCTACACTCCCCCCAGGGTGCCCTTCTGGGTAGAGACCACAGGTCAACACCACCTACGCAGTGCCTGAATCCCCACCAGGAGAAAGAAAATGCTCTCCCACCTCCCTGCAGATCAGGAGTGGGGTTTTCAAGCCGGGCACATGCACAGCTTCTGCAACACAGAGCTTACTCTGCTCCTGCAAGCATAGACTGCAACTTCTGTACCACTCACGGGCTGCAGCCAGGTAGGAAGTGAAGGGCAAGGCTTACAGTTGAAGGTCTGTTTTCCTTTCAGCTAGATACACCACAGAGCCCAACCACACTGTGACCTTTTAGGGGAAGAAAAACACCTCTTTTCTGTAATTCTGCAATGTAAATATAGTCATCACTGCAACACTTTTGAGAACACAGCAAACAGACAAGTACTATTGGTGTAAAAAAGAAATGGTCACAATTAAAATACTGTTCTTACCCAGGTAAGGGTAGAGAAGAGGGTTAGAACACTGTAAGTGAACATATGAAAGGTAAGGTCTTTTCGGTCTCAAAGGGAAGAAGGAAGGAATTTTATGGAGGAATTCTGTAGTCCCTCAGTGTCTTTTTTGCAGCCTTTAACTGCACTGACACTGCAGAAGGCCCAGCAGAGCTCTCCACAGCTTCCACCTGTAGGGTCTCAGTGCTGGAGAGCAGGGATGCCTAATGTGGGAAGAGGCACACAAGACACCCCAGGGATTCCTCCGCCATTTGCCCTCAGGAGGGCCAGAAGGACGCAGCCCCTACCTCCTCCATGGACTCCAGACCCTCGTCCTTGAGGGATGTGGGAGATTCCCAGAGAGGAGCGCCACAGATCTGCCTCCTCAGATCCCTGGGGCAATCACATCAGAATCTCCTCCCTGCCAAAGTGAAGGGGTCCATGCTGATTTACACCCACTTGCTCCCTGGGGCTGCTAATTTGATGCAACTCTAGGAAAATGTGTTAGATGGGAGCAGCTGGATGAGAACGGCTGGTGCTGTTGTCACTTGCAGCCTATTTGTGGGTTTATTGGAAAAATTAGAACAGATGACCTCGAGTTACTTCAACACATGTATACTCAAGACCTCATAATCAGAATGAGAGTCTGAGAAAGCAAATATGAGATAGGTACGCCTTTGGAAAGAAAATGCCACATTTAATATTTACTTATTTTTTTTCTCTTGCAATTAGTGGCTCACAAGGAACAGTATAATAAATGAGGAGATTGTAACAAAAATGCCACTTGGAATAGAGTGGTGAAGACTGATAGGTGACTCTCAGGAAAAAGGCAAACATCAGCTTTGTCACCTGTCTTGTAACCCCTTAAATGTCCATGGAAAAAGACACTACTTTTCAATGTTCTCACGATAGTGGAACATGGGAGTTTCCAGGCTACATTTCATATTTTGTACTAATTTACTTAACAATTGTGCCTTTAGGGCATACATATTGTATCCTTTAGTGATACAACATAATTTGTTTGTTAACTGAATTGATATGCATGGAAAGAGACAGGGCCAGAGTCTCAAACACTGAGATAATCATTCTTTGGTGGCTGAGCTGGGATAATGCTCAAAGCTTCCCTACCATCACTGCCAGTTTGTTTAACCAAGACCTAAAGTGATCAGCTCTAGGGACACAGGAAATACATCTGGTCTGTTGCCTCTATGACGAAAGCGTTACTAAGGAAGTGAAAAAGCTGTGATGGCTGATTTGTTACTCATTTCCTAGGACCTGCTCTCAAATCTGTCTCAATTTTTGAAAATATGCATGCTTCAGCCACTACCAATGCACACATTATTCAGGTGAAGACCTTGGAACAAAATCTTAGTGGGGCCCAGCTAATCCCCAGTTCAGTAAAACAAATCTCTCCCTCATATTTTGAAAATGCCTTTTGCAAATAATACTTTCACTTGTTCTTTTCATCCACAGGGGAAAAGGAGGAAAGGATTTATACCTTCAATATGAGAACTTTAAGGAAAATTATTTGGAAAAGTATTTTAATATAAGTGGATGAGACTTTCCAGCTGGGATACACTATTGATTTTACATGTATCCCCTTTCTACTCAGATCAGTAAAGAACCGCATACTTACCATAGAAAGTCAAATAGCCAAATATGGCAGTCATAAAGTACATCAGAAACATGGCAAAAAATGAGATATTTGAAACCAACTGCATTTTTTTCTGTGAACGGCTGGAGAAAGAACAAGAAAAGAACACATAAGAATGGTTGGGCTGGATTTTTCCACAGCCGTTTCAAAATGTATTAGGTTTTTGCATAAGCATAGTAATTCTGGGGAGACTCATGAATGCATTTTCATTTAAAACAGAAACTCACTGACATCTGCACAAGGAAGAAAAGGACTGGGGAAAAGGATCCTACTTGGGGCTTAAGTGAAAAAATAGTGGGTGTGACCTGTGGGTCTGCTCCATGTCTGTACCTGCTTAAACAGTGAAGCTGTGTAGAGAGAGGATGACCCTGAAACACTTTGGTAATTAAATTAAAAGGTCAAAATTACAGACGCATAAAATTATACAGAGAAAAAAAACCCCAAAATGTTCTGAATGACTGCAGAGAAATATTTGTGTCCCCATGGGTAGAAAATACTGGAATTATGCTGACCTGTAAAATAGGTTAAGTGTAAACATTCCATCTTTTATTTATTCTGAAATATTCACACTCCAGTACCTAAACTTAGACTTTTAAATCCACACAAGGATGCCCTAATAGGCATCTGGGAACCTGCTCAAGTCACTTGAAATTTTAAGCACCCAGCAAGTGTCTGAGGGCTGAGGGCAGTCATGGCTCTGACTGACCCTGACCTCTTCCCTGGGGCTTCCCCATGGGCCAGGACCCCATTGTAGCTGCCCAGGGCTGTCAGCAGCATCACAGTAGGGCTGGTCTCCAGCTCCCCAAACCATCCCAGCTGGAGGTGTCAGTGAGACAGCAGCACCAAAAAAGATCTTTTAATATCAGTAAGGCTGAAAGCACTTTTATTTTCCTGGTACTGCAACAGATTTTTAGTTGCACTAATGCTGTGGAACAAATGCCATTAGTGGAACAAATGCCTCTCCTATGCCAAATATCAACTGGCAGAACTTGGCTTTCCCCAGTCTGCTGTGTACTTCCAGGGAAAACTCCAAGTATTGCATTATTCTCCACTTCCCTCGCCCTGCCCCAGGGCTATAGCATGCCTGGGAGGCCAAATTTCCTAGCTGACAGCCATGCTTTTTGGGTGTTACTAAAGCACACCTCCGAGTGGCACGAATGATTCAGACCACCTCTGTGCTAACACTTTCCATGTAACACGGTTCAAAACAATAAATTATTAAAAAAAAAAATAGGAAGGGCTTACTCTTTAAGTTCACTGTAAATCGGCAGGACTGATGGGTGGCACACAAACGCAAAAGCAATGGTGGGCAAAGCATACACAGTCTGTTGAGAGAAAATTTCAGAAAATAAGTTAAGAAGAAGGATTTGCCCCAGTGGTGTGAAGAAATGTTCCATGTTCAACTACCTCAGCTCCCAGCTCGCTGGACTCTTCAACCAAACATTAAGAGCCTTTCTGAGAAAGCAGAAGACCTGTCAATTAGCATGTATTAATGAAATGTGGGAAAGAGCACACTTTCAACAGGAGGACAAAGTCTCTGCATTGGTGGCACGAGTGCAGCACTGACTGTGCTCACAGAGCACAGAGCTGGTCACCATGCTGCTGGCTGGCTTTGCCCCCTGAGATGGGTTTGCCTGCCCAGCTACTGCCACCATTACTAGCACAGTGTCGCGCGTAAAGGGACATATGGTGGGTCACCGCTACTCTACCCTGCCTTGGCATGGAGAGGGGTGCGCACCCATGGTGCTAAGGCTGAAGTCCTGAAGAGGAAGCCCGTATCCAGACTGTAAGAAAAGAGAACAGGAATGCAGAACTTACAAATAAATGGGTATTTCAAGATAACAGACTGAATCCCTTAATTTCTCAGGCCAACAAAAGGACTAGGAGGGCTCTGGAAGGAGCATGCTTTTTCTTGGGGAAAGAGAAAGACTATTATGTCACCAGAAAGCACAGGAGGCCTCCAAGTGGGACCTCAGCCCCTTCTCCACTAAGAACTTGAGTGGGTTTCAGTCCTCAGCCGAAGTTCAAAAATGGTATCAGTGCTCAGGCACTTCCATTCTCCTGAGGGAACAGGAGAGGTCACAGGAAATTACAGGTCCTCCTCTAAGGATGAGTCCATTCTACATGCAGCTCTGTCCTGCCCTCTGAGATCTGCTTGTGCTGGTGACAGGCATTCCCTTCCCCCACAGGACATCCTAGGGTGCACCCCGGGCCTGACAGATTGAGTAAATGCGCTGGCTGCTCTCCAGAGGTCCCTCCTTGCCCAGGCCTTTGTCACTTCTACCTCACTCACAGTACGGTACTGTTGTGTCTCATCTGTAGGGATATTCAGAAGTTGCCTGGACACAGTGTTGGGTGGCCCTGGCTCCGCACAGGTGTTCGACCAGATGACCTCCAGGTCTCTGCCAATCTCAGACATCCTTCTGTTCTGTGAAACTGTCCTGTCTCTCCTCTCACAGATTGAAGTTGCTAAAATGACTGGCAAATTGTTGGCCCTGAGGGCAAACCTCTGGACTTCAGCTCCGGTGTGCCTAATTCAGATGGACCGATCCTTCCAAGGTGCCTACATTGGCTCTGAGGCAAATGCTGACACTTGCTGCAGAAGACTACCCTTCAATGCCTTCTGAAATATACCTACACCTAAGCTGCCATGGCACAAGTTAAATAATTCTTGGTCCATCATGCTGGATCTGGGGTGATGGTTACCCCCAACCAAAGAAAAGTGCTTTACTTGGCTTCTTCAACTGAAGCTGGTGGGTTAGCTTTTTTAAAAAAAATACTTTTGGCACACCTCTGCTATCAATGTGCATTCCCTATGAATGTGACTAAGGCCCTGAGGACCATGCCTTGATAGATAAGGTGCTATTTCACAGGGAGCACTGCATCACAGCTGACAGAAGCGATCCTCCTGTCCCCACAGTTAAAGACGGCTGCCCTCTCACATTCTCTTAGACCAACTTTTTCTGCAGCTGTGTGATGATGGAGGGAAGCATCCAGCTGAAAGGCAACCAAATTTTTGCTGGATTATCTTTCAACCATATCCTTTTCACAATCAAGTTCACCGCATGGCTACAGAAACATGTATCCTGTTACAAAGAAATGGTTTGTGTGCAGAAGGACAGAGATTGTGGGCTTTGGATGCAGGTGTGGCCTACTCAGCCTCTACTGAGCAACAGCCTAAAGGCACAGCTGCAGCATGGATAGTAAGCAGCAGTGGAAAGGAAGAATCTCCTAAAGAAAACAGTTATTGTCCAGTGGTAGCTTGGGCTCATAGCCTTAACCCATCTACTACCAGGGCAGGACAAGACGGCAAGGAGGCACATTTACCATGGCATCTCTGCAAGACTGGGCAAGGAGACACATTGTGCATTTACCACTGGATCACAAGTGTAACCATGGAGAATCAGACCCTTTGTGGTGCTGATCAGAATAAGAACATGGGGTGTAGGTGCATATATTATGTGAATTAAAAGTAAGTATTATAAAAAGAAACATACCTTGGAATTAAAGATAACATACTTTGGCTTACACGTATGTTCTGAGCTATTTGATAGGATAGATGATGTTGCATTTAGCCCTTGTCCATCACAGGGAATTTGAAACTTCTTGTAAATAACCTAGAATAAGAACAGAAGATAGCTAACTGCTAAACTAATAATAAAATGCAAAATTTAAATATCAGTGGAATTGTGGGCATCATGGCCTGTATCCACAATAGTGTGGCCAGCAGGACTAGGGAAGTGATCATTTCCCAGTACTCAGCACTGGTGAGACTTTCCCTCGAGTGCTGTGTCCAGTTCTGGGCCCCTCGCTACAAGATGGACAGACACTGAGGTGCTGGAACAAGTCCAGACAAGGGCAACAGAGCTGGTAAAGAGCCTAGAGCGAGTCATAAGAGAAGCTGCTGAGGAAGCTGGGGATATTTAGCCTAGAGAAAAAAGAGGCCAAGCAGGGACCTTATCACTCTCTACAACTGCCTGATAGGAGGCTGTAGCCAGGTGGAGCTCAGCCTCTTCTTCCAGGTAACAAGTGACAGGACAAGAGGAAATGACCCTAAGTTGCACCAGGGGGTGTTCAAATTGGACATTAGGAAATTTTTTTTCATGGAAATGGTTGTAAAGCATTGGAAAGACTGCCCAGGGAATTGGTGCAGTCACTATCTCTAAAAGTGTTCAAAAACCATAAAACTGGATGCTTCACTTGAGGACATAGTTTAATGGTGAACAAGGTGCTGGGTTGACAGCTGGACTTGATGGTCTTCAAGGTCTTTTCCAGCCTTAACAATTCTATGATTTCAAGTGACTCATCCAACAAAGAAAGCAAGCTGAACTTACCACTACCAGGAAAAATACCATGCAGCTTAATGAAAATCCACTGGTATAGCCAAGGTATCCTGAAAGAAATTAAGAGGAAGTCTCATACAGAATAGTTTTATTAGTCTTGGTTTTTACTGCTTTTTGCTTCTTCATGAAGAGTTCAAATGCATTAAACATTTAATATGTATTGTGAACTTCTGGGCAGGACAAAAACATGTCCTGCTGGTGCAGGAGTCTCCCAAAGTCTTTCAAGTCTCCTAACTTTTGAGCAAGCCTAAGCCTTGCTTTGACCTGTTGTGACTTCCTCAGGGTCACCTTTACAACAGTTTAACTGATTTTACTCTTAAAAGAGGTTATGATAATTGAGAAGAGCCTGAAAGTGTGCAATTGCAATCTGAATGTGACCCAAGTTCCCTGAGTCACATCAGCTGAATTCGGGTTTTTGTCTCAAAAGGAAGATTCCAAATGGACTTTGGTGCCAAATGTTGTTACCAGCATGTTTTTAAAAAACCACACTGTGTACCTACTGGCATCTCAGTGGATCCAAACACATCTGAAAATGCAATTCTCTGTACGTATCTTACTTCAAAGTCCAATACTTCCAATTAACTTCACCAGTAAAAATTCTGATGCTGATAGAAAAGTAATATTTTTTGCAATCTCACTATTTGTGAGATTTGTTTTTACGGGTCGCACATAAAATTCAACTACCTTATGAAATGAAGACCCTCCTAACTGTAATTTTTGAAATAAATTTCCACAATTGTATGGATAAAGCTGATTTATATTGAGCTCAATCATTGTGATAAATTAGTCCTACTTGTTTCAAAATGCTCAGAATACAGATTATTTCTGGATCAGCTTAGATAATAATGAGAGCATATTTTCTTATTATAGCATATATATAATATATGCATATATATTATATATGCATATATTATATGCTATATAATATTTTTCTTATTATAGCATATTATTCTTATTATTGTCAGTTTAGCTATGAGTGGCATAATGCCTGGGTTCCTTTTCTGATACTCGTGATGGCATTTTCATCTTACCTAAGTTCTTCAGGAGACATAAAGGGAGGATGATAAAAAACGTCACTATGACAACAAGAATCCGCCCATCCACGTACCATTCCCTTTATAAAACATTAAAAAAAAAATACCATGAGCACATTTAAACATTTTCTGATTTTCCTCACTCAGTCATCCTCTTTGACTTTTATACATACAGAACTATCTTTGGTCTCCTTTTACCCTACAAGCTCCTACAAAAGGAGAGAAGGGACCACATCTTGGCTTTGTAGACTCATTAAGTATCCATGGCACTGCTCTGACTCAGGTAGGGCAGATTTCCAGAGTCATCAAAGTATTACCCAACCATGGAGATCAGTGCGTGGGTCTGAGAGGCAGAGCCACCAACTCTGTAACCTGATATAAACTTCCCTGCTAGGATGACGAAAGACCACACAAAGGGCCATAGAACACAGGGGGCCCTGGGAGGCCACCACAAGTCATTTGCCAGACCACCCAGGCACATGACCAGAGCAGCAAACCGGGCTCCAGCAGGCTGGCATGCACTAGCTAGCCCAAGTCTGCATCTCCTCTACCAAAGTGCTTTGCATCCTACTGTAAAGAAAGAGGAGAAGGGGCAGTGTTAGTGATGTTCTGTATGACCTGTTTTTTAAATTGCTTGGTCTGGTCTAGTACGAAAGCCTGAAGAATGGAATCTCTACCACCTTCTCCTACACTGCAGCACACCATCTAATCCAGTGCAAGGTGTATTTACTAGTATAAAGAAATGCCACCCCTCTACTAAAGTAGCTGGTAAAATGCCAAGGAGTGATAAGGGGCAGAAATCTTAGTATTATATTCTGCAGTTGTCATAGGCTAGTATCAAAGAATTTCACTCTGTGGACATTGTTTTTGGGGCAAAATCATGTAAGAGGCTGAGAACTCAGGGAAACACACAGTATCTTTAACTTGCATTGTTCCCAGTATTTCAACTGTTGCCTAACACTGTATAATATTGGATTCCATGGTAAGACTTTTGTATATAACAAAATTCTTCATGAAAAGCTGGTGTGCAAAAAAGGCAACTAAAGCTTTCATTTCCTATCCATCTTCTCCTCCCCAAATTCATCTTGTCTTTTACTAACCCCCTGAGATACTCCTGTGAAAATCTACTTTGACAAACCTAACGGGTATCCAATACTTCAGAGCTTATGTAAACATATGCTTAAACTTTACTATACAATGTTAAATTCTACAGTCTAAGTACCAGAATGAATTCAACTTACGAAAAAGTTTCTTCTTCTCCCATTAGAAACTTTATGGCAGAAGGCAGCTCATTTTTGACTATGAAGAGATAGCTCAACATTGCTGGAGGAATAAGAAGATAATTTCAGAAAACTGGTGAAATAGTTTATGGAACAAACACTGAGAAGCATCCTTAACCTTTTCCCACATCAGTGTCTGATGACAGAAGACCCCAAACTATGACTACCTGTAAATTACAGATCACTCAGTAATGCAGTATTTTTAAAGGGCTGCATGCAAAATGATAGCCACAACTATACTGAGGAGCATGAAGATCCCTGGATGTCACGGAGAGAAGGAACCTGACTTGTTTGTAGCTGTAAAATCATTGAGATATTCCTGGGCTTTGGTTTTCAATATTTCTTAATTCCTTTACCTCCAACATTCTGAAGAGATGTAGATCCAAAAACAATCATTTTCCCTGGGGTACCAAAGATCTGCTCACCAAGCTTTTCATACACCATGCAGCCTGCACGAGAAGAAGAGGAGAAAGGTAACAAAAACACTACTGAAAGCTGTTGAGTCGAAGTACTTATGATTCCTTTTCAGCCAAGCACCTATCCATGCAGCCAAACCTGCCCTTTGCAAGTAAATAGGGAGCTCTCTTGTAATTTCTAGGGCTGAAAATTATGTAGAAATGTTTTCTTGACTTCTAAAATGTTACTGTTGGCTACCAGTCACTTCTGAAATGGAAGCTCTTAATGAGAGTATTACATCCCTTTAATGAGTCTGTCTATATCCCAAATGACATGTTAAGTTCTGGTGTCCTCATCCTAGCATATTAAGTTTTGCACCTGCAATGAGAGTAATGTAGAAAGGCTCCTCTCCAGAAAAAAGCCAGCACAGCAGGATCTACAAGTCAGCCCTGGCAGCCTGGACACACACTACGGCCATTCTGCAGTTCTGCTTGCCTTGACTGAATGATCAAATGAGGACAGCCACTGGTTTAGAGGATCAGTTATGGCTTCTAATGATAAAGCCTTAATTTGTGAATTCTCAGTGTTGTATGTTTTTGGTAAAGCAGGCAAAGGTGTAAAATACAACTAAAATTTCTTTTCAAATATCTGTTAGGCTTGTGAAACTCCTCTATTAATAGTTTTGTGTTTATGTTAAATGTGGGGATTTTTTTTTACTTGGCTGTGATGCAGGCTGATAAAAAGACTGGGCATTGTGAAGATGGTGAGATACACTGGAACACAAAGAGAAATATTGCAGATGTTACACTGGGCAGATGATTTTTAAAATGTATCCCATTATCTGGTTTTCTCTATACTACCTTACAGCTGACATTTCTGCTTTGAAGTTTGTGTTAAAAGGAAGTTTGAACTTAAATGTACCAGCAACATAGAAAACAGGACTTAGATTTTAGGAAGTAATGGGACACAAATGTATCTGCATTGAGGCACCTGTGCCTAGTTTAAATAGGCAGTTGCTGACACTACACATGCTACAATAGAAATCATGGGTCCAAAGTGCATGTTTAAATATTACACTATTCTTGTACACAGATTATTTTTAAAATATGGCTTTAGGCATTGTTAACAAGGAAAGAGGCTCTTGGACTTCAGAACAGTGTCATTTGACATAATACTGCAGGCAACTTCTAATTTCTGTGTTTAGATAGTGTATCTGTGTTACAGTTACACTTCCCTCTGTGAAGGAACTGTTCCCTTTTATTTTATTCTAAGAAAACTCCACCACAAAGATTATCAGGAGTTTCACACTAACCACTAAGGACAAACTGTATTTCCAGGTAAGCTTCACTACAGACAAAGATTCATTATATTTCATTTGCAATCTGATTTGTAATGCAAAGAACTATATGAGCTGTTCTTTCTAGCTCACTGAAGATAACATTTCTGGGCAGCAGAATTCATTCTTTGTCATAAGTTTTTCTCTTTACAGTGATGCTGTTCTCCATTGCCATGCCATATACTCTTTAAATTCTTATTATTTCTAGGCTTCTGACTCAAAGTGTGGCAAGCCTTCCTACTGTGTCAGCAAAGTGATAGAAACTCCGTCTTATGCAAAGCACCTGGCCTCATCTGAACACTTGCCACCTCCTGTTTTTTACATTCTACTGAGTGGTGTAACATCATAGATTACCTGTTTCCTTTGAACACACCAACAGTAGATGTATTGAATAAATAGACAGCAGCGTGACAGAAACCAAAAGCAGCCTAAAAAAGAATGGAAAATAAAGTTTACCACATGAGATGAGGTCTGACGTTGCAGTATTTCATGTCAGGCCATGTTCCTATTGACTCTGAGATAGTTTTTTATTCTTCCAACAATGCAAAAAGCCCTAAAATACATGTGATTCACATCCTGCTTGCAGTTCCACCTTGGAGGTAAAAAACTCTGCATGTAGAGAGATACAACCAAATAAAACTTAGCAGAGTTGCAGAGCACAGCCTCTTAGTGGGTTACATCTCCCCATATTGAAAAAAAGCAAGAATAAAGATGTTTTATCAGATAGGAATGAAGATTTATCAGAGCACAGACAAGCCAGATATGTCACTCAAAATCCATTCTAAGGCTTTTTTTTTTTCTGGAAGCAGAGTGAAAATTTAAAGGAGAGTCCTGTATTTAAGAACTTCCGTACCGAATGGAAGCATCTTTTCCCAGGACATGTTTCATATGCTACCGAAGGGTTGCCCAAGGAGGAGGAAGATGGGGAGAGTTAAGGCTGGACTGGCTTCCCTTGGGAATAAAGGCTGCAACCAAAGGCATGTACTTTGTCCAGGTAGGGATTCATGTTCCCTGACTGATGTCAGTCCTGGTCTGACATGATCCACAATTTAGCTTCACACAGAAGAATTGCAGGAAGTAATGACCAAACTGTTTGTGTAGGGAACTTGCTGGCACAAATGGTAATTAGTCAGTGCCGGGGGCCAAGTGCATAAAAGCACATTTTCTCATTGCTCAATGTCTTTAATCCAAGCACCATGTGTGCCTTCCTCTCCAACACTCTGACACACAAAGACCTGATGATGTTTTCATGATGTGTGCGAAGAGCATTCAGACAATCTGTTGGCAATTCTTTCCTTTATTATGACAACTACCCTCCGGACACTGAGAAAAACAAGGCTAAAAATCAAGAGAAAACAAACTGCTGCCACAGATAGGCAGCAACACATCTTTTTCATAGGAATACATAGAAAGAACATAATGAGAAGCCTCCTCCTCCCACTTTTTTATTAGTTTAGACTGGAAATACTTACTGCCAAATAATGACCGACTAGTTTCTTGGGGCCAGAGGAGCAGGGAGAAACATAAAGAGGTGATAGAAGGAACTGTCCTTTCACTAGCAAGAATGATGGTTGACAATAACAACACACTCTTTGTACAGCCCTAAGGGTGTTTCTCCTTGAGAAGGCGGAGAAGGGAAGGAAGACTGTACTGGCTGAGGTCACTCTGGTCCATTTTTTATGGATTTGCTAAGCCCTGCTCCTGCCCATGTTCCCTGCGGAGCCGTTCCGCCCCTGTCTGCCTACAGGCACGGCACTCAGCCCCAGTGCTCAGCTGCTGGGGCTGACTCACTCTCAGCCCCAAATGGCTACAACTCTGCATGCCAGCATCCAGCCTGTCTTAATATTAAAAGCTTCTGTTTTTCAGGCACTGAGCTCATGGAGCCTTTGCAGTGGTAAAAATAACACTCCCAAGCAGCCAGGTATTTATCTGATCTGTTGTCCTTAGTTCCCCATAGGGCTCCTACAGACACTTGGCATTTTCATTAGCACTGTATGAAAAACTTGTTTGTGCTAGGGCTGTGGTATGGACAGGAATATTCGTGCCAGAACCACCCCTTGGAAAGGAATGAAAATGTCCATGCCACTCGCTCTGCACAAATTCAAAACAGAAGCAGGAGAGCTTGTGCTGCAGTCCCAAAAGCATTCCCCTACTTTTTATTTTGTCTGCTTTCAAAGAAGTGCTGGTAGCTACGGAAGCCAACAGCAGATGCAAAAGTTACCTTCCCCCCAAAAACTAAACAGTTTAGGCCTGTGGACTGATACAGTGTTGGGAAGAACAAAGTGCTTCTGTGATGCCACTGCTGTCTTCTCCCAGATGCCACATTTACCAGGGAAACTGAGACCTGTGCTGTCCGTCCCCTCTGTGAAGTCCCAGGCTTTGGGGCTGGAAGACCTGTGAGGCTTATGCAGTTACAAGAATTATTTCACCGAGCAGTTCCGAACCCTCTAAAGGTGCAGAGGATGGAAGAGCACAGGGTTTGCTCTTGTACAGCCTCACTGTGGGCTGGTCTGCCAGCCTGCCCTAAAACACTCCAGGAGTTACACTGTGGCCTCCTGATCCCTTCCAGACATACCCAGCAGAAGTGGCTGCAGTGTGAAACTTCAGCTGTAGTCTCATACTATTCCCAATCTAACAAGCCCCTCTGCCTCAGCAAGGTTTTTCAAATCACGTGCAGTGCTGGGTTAAATGCAGGTTGAAAACGCCTTGTGCTTGGCCAGCTCATATTTCTCTGCAACATGATCCATCACTTTGGTCTGGCTCTCCAGGATGAAACCACAAGCAACAACAACAGCTCCTGCCATCCCCAGGTAGTCCAGCTCATCTCTAACTTCCCACACTTTTTGTGTTATCTTTCTACAGCAACGTTTTCTCCCCTTTTGCATACTGGAAATAATGCCCTCTTTTGGTCTAGGCTATAGTTATCAGTAAGACTGGGATTAAGTTCCTCTGAGTTCCTACTCTCAGTAATTTTGCCTAGAAAGTATAATGCTTTGTTATGGCACTGTTAAGCAAGTAAGATGTGTCATTGCCATGTTTATTTTGCACATCTTATGCTTAGGGTATCAGATCTGAATTGATCCAGATGTTCATGGCAGTGCACACTTCACACTGCAGGAGGCCAGAAGCTGTGAGAGTGGAAATCAGGCAGGGTCGGCTTTGTTAGTGCTGAAAATGCTCCTTAATTTTCCTGCACCTGCAGAATTTTCAGGGATGGTGTACGCCAATATTGGATAAAGCAACCTAGAATCTTTCCAGAATTGTGCTACTCAAAAGCAGTGAATTCAAGATCTTTCTCATGTGCAAAAAGCAGTGAAAGTATTGTTAGGACTCCAATCACCTGCAAAGCAGAAATGATCTACCTGTGACAGTGACAGCGGAACTATACATTTATGGAAAAAATGAACTGAATTAGAGTGTAAGAAAAAAATCTATCACTAATGGACTAGGTTTAATGCTGAAATTATGGCATGAGAGCAGAACACTTAAAGCAGCTCAACTTTCAAGCATAACGACAGACACCAACCACATTAGGATCCTGCATCTCCAGGCTTCAAAGAGGGAAGTTCTACTAACCTGCTCAGTTAGGTCCTGCTAACTTACTTCCTTCGATCTCAGCTGGCTGCTCTATCTCAAGGCATCATAAAGCTAATAAAAACTATTATCCACTTTTAAATACATACAGTTAATTCTATAGAGAACAATGCTGTCATTTACTGTATGAGATCTCCACATTCATGTTTGGCAATTTTTTGTACAATGTGTACAAATCTACAGATCTAGAACGCTCACTACTAGAGTTGAGCTCAGTCACCAACACACCTTGCTAGAAGTTTCTCTGGTGTTCCCATCACCTGTCTGAACTACATCACATAAAAAAGCAACTGCATTTTTACATCCTTTAGAACAAACACATGTGACTTAACTCTCATAAAAACTGCTGAAAGAATGAGGAAGGGAAAGGATTATAAAAAACTAAATCAGTAAGGAGAAATTGAGGCTGCTTCTTTGCTGAGAGCCTGTTATCACAAAAGAGGTGACAAGGCTGAAAAGACGTAACTTCTTTTTCTTTCCTTATAGTGATGCCTTTTCAGGACTACCTAAAAACAGAGGCCTTAAGGCATCAACAGCAGTGATTGCAACCACCAGTTTGTACTCTCAGACAAGGAGCATGGGTGGAATATTGCATACAGGTTAGACTACTCGGTAAAAAAAGCAGCAAAAATAAAATAAACTCTGTCAGTCTGCTAATGGAAGATGTAAATTACAGTTCAGCCTAGCTTAGTGACAACACAATAATGAGATGTTCTATGCTCTTAAAGTAAATGGATTAATTCCTTTGATTACTCCTAGATTTCACCCAACCACAGCAAACTAAGCTAGCAGCATGGATCTAGCTATGCTGGCACAAAACTCCAGAGCAGATGGCTATAAGTACCACTTTGGCCATGTACTCTGCTTTATACAGGGCTCAAATTATGTATTTCCCCAAATCCTAAGAAATGACAAGAGTTCTGTGTTTTTAGATTTGACATTCAAGAAATGACATCTCTTTAGAACAATCTGTAAACTCAATAACTATGTTGAATAGTTCTCAAATGTTGTAAATTTTTGCATTTCTTCTCTCAATCAACATTTATCATTGAAATCTGCACACAATTCCCAACTGATTTCTTAACAATCACTTTTCAAAATGAAATGTCTCATACTGAGATCCAGAATAACACAGTCTTAGTCATTCAATGGCACGGTTTCATTTCCCAACTATTAAATTCTCCTTCATAAAAAGCATCTTTTTTTTTCCCTGGAGTTAAATAATCTACCTCAGTTTTTTCTATACTACAATCTTGGCTATATTTATGTTGGCTCTCAAGGATCTCACTGAAGAAACTGTGTGAGTGAGGTGAAAATACTATACATAAATATGAAGGAATATAAATATTCTTGGTTTAAAAGAAGTGTTTATTGCACCATGCTTTGAAGAAAGCTTTGGAGATCCTGTGACACAAGTAAGAACTAGGTACTAACCCTCTGCAACTATTACTACTGAATATTTTAAATGTCTATGTAGCTTGCAGAGCACAAGAAAAATCCCTGTCTAGGTCTGTAGTAAATAATATAGAATTAATTTTCTCTAGCACTACAAGTAGTGGCTTTTTCTGCAAAAACATTTGACTGAAAAAAAGATGTCTGAAACTTGTAGCTAATATTTTCAGGCTTGAATGCTGTACTTGATTACACATAGACTATAAATCCCTCCACTTGTTGGCAGTGCACACACTCTTTACGCAGTGAAATTCCATGGAGATCAGCTACTCACCACATGAATACTTACAGAAAAAGGAGAATTCCTGTGTTGGCCAAGGCAAAAGCAAGACCCAAAATCCCACTGCCCATAATTGCATTGCTAAGGTTGAAGACAGACATTCCCAGTGAAGTAGTTCCTGGGATCTGGAGAAATAAAGACATATGTGTCAGCAACAGCTTGGGACAGAGCAGGGAAACACACCTGTGCTTCAAGCCCCGTGTTTTGTGATGTATCAGATGTAAGTAACTACTGCTATGGAAACAACTTAATAAAAATTGTTTGAAAGAAGAGAAAACGTCGCTGAACTCTGTCACAACCATGCTGCTCACTGCCCAATAGATTTTGGAAACTGACCTAAATGGTACAGGCAACACACAGCTCATACTGCACTCTCAGTTTTAAACCCCATCTTCCACTACACCTGAGAAACATCTTGGACATGTAATTTATATATGGTAAAGCCATAAGGAACCACCATAGCTTCCTGCCCGATAGAGGCTAGAGGGATTCCCTTGCCTCAACCCAACCAATATTGCTTGGGGGTTTTGTTTTGGGGTTTTACTTAAGTACTGATCCCAGGCAGTTCCCACTGGAAACTGAATTTAGTTATAGTTGTGTGTGCCCAGCACTTTTGAAGACAATGTCTAAAGGCCTTTCATATACACAACACGCTGTTCATTTTGACAGGGAACAGAACAGTGAGAGGGACTTACATATTCATCGCATTTCTTCTTCTCAAGGTGGCTGTTTGTGAGACTTCTTCTGCTTTCTCGATCCGAAATAAACTTGCTGAAAGAGGTCAGAGGATTTACTTCCAGCAAGTGTTTAGAAAATGGAAACACATTCATTCCATAAGCAGCATGTGATTACAAAATACAATACAATGTATAAAAACTGTATGTGAAAAGAGCTCAAACTCATAACTGTTCAATGAGCCAGATTATGCCTCACTGATGCAGGGTACATTGGGCATCAATAAAGGTAACATCAGCACAAGATCAGAATAAATGTGTGTATATACAAAATATATATATATACACAAATGGTCTTTTAGGCTATTTAGGAAAGAAGCAGAACCAATTTAGTGGATGGGAAAGTAATTTGTTTGCACAGAAGCTAAGAGGAGATACTTCTCTGGAGTGCTGCAGAGGCACATGTGACCAGTACCCCCTTGCTCCCAGCCCCTGCATGTGGGGTGAGCGTAACTAACACCACTCTACAAGACCAGCAGCCATTCTGTGTGGTCAAGTGGGTTGTACTTATACCCTTCCCTCATTATCAGGCCCTGAAAGTCCTGTGAAGCAAGTACAACAAGAAACCAAACAGACTTCTTCTTCCCCTCCCTATCGATCTCAAGACTTCTGGGCACCAGCTCAATTCCTGCCTTGCCAGGCTGGAGGGTCCCAGGCACACGGCCCACCAGGCAGTGGTGATGACCCCTCCACAGAAGGGGAAAGCGTAACAGCATCCTGAGCACTGACCATAAAATCAAGCAGTTACAAGTCCTAAATGGGGAACTTGGGACTGCAGGGGCCACTGGCCAGAGACAACCCCCTGTCCTCCACAGCCTCCAAGGATTATGGGAGTAGCCTATGTACTTTTACATGATTTTTGAGTCGAGATTATGATTGTATACTGATACAACAAACCAGAGATTAAGAACCTGACCCCACCTGCTGAGGATCCAGGTGACTAGAAATTGTACTATAAATTCTGTATTATGCTACCTATAGATTGTACTGCATTGACTCTGCTTGTTGAAATCCTGTGCCATTCTAATCATAAATTCTGTGCTACACTAATCATAACACCCTGCTAAAAAAATAAACCTTTAATTGTAACTATGAATTACTGCCATCATCATTCTGCCAAGGATCCCTAAAAGATTTCACCCATCCCCTCACTTTTGGGTGGCACTGCAAAACCCTGCATTGCCATTGAAACCTTAAGTTGCCACATAGGGTTGGTATGGCTGGAGTTAAAAGGAGGAAGATGTGACACACATGCCAGTGCTGGCTGGACAATCCCAAAGCAGGCAACCTGCTCTGTTGGTACACTGTTCTGGGCTACTGGATTTTCATGGAAGTGTCTTTGAAAACTCAATGCTGAACTCATCATTCTGCAAAATTAAACACTTCTGTGCAGGGAAACATAGAATAAACAGCTTTTCTTTCTCTTTACCCTTTACTTGTTCTGTGTCCTTGATGTATCCACATTTAGGAACTTACTGTCCCCCCACGGCAGTGTTGGCATCCTTGAGATTTACAACATTTCTTATTTGGATGAGCTGTTATTTTCTCACAGATCTTCTCTTCAGCAAACATTTTAGTTTGTATAAAGCATTCTTTCAGCTTTTCATCTTTTGAAGGTTTATGCACAATTAAGTCCCTGGCATCTTTGCTAATCCACAGATGGTTCTTAGTCTGCACTGGCTAATGCCTCAGCCATCATCCACGTCACATACCTAACCAGGGGCTGTCACCAAGTGTCAGAGCCCATTTTAGCTGTAGCTACATTAAGCTGGCTCTTCTTAAATTGAAACAGACAAACAACACTGAACACAAACAGCAGCACTGCTGGTCCTTTCCCACAGTGGGAACATCTACTGGCCAGGGATGTACAGTTCAAACTGTGACTCAAGACTTTGCATCATCTCAGTACATCCAGCAGTATTCAGGCTGGTAATAAATCCATTAACTTGTAAAGATAGAGCTTGAGCAAACTTCCCTACTGCCCCAGCTGTGGCCTAATTACTAGTGATATGTACGATAGCACAGCTTCTAAGGTTGTGCCAAAATCATGCAGCTATAATGCTGCTGACTTGGCTTCCAGAGCTGACACGCTGGGCCTCGTGTCTTTAACATTTTGTGTTTATGACTTAAATCCAGGCCTAGATGGCAAACTGTAAGTAGTATTTTAGCTGGGTTTTTTTGTAATTTTGACTCCTGCCCATTGGTCTGCTTTGATTTCCTTTAAATCAATAAAAAAGAACTATATGCTTCTCCTGTATTTTTTAAATACTAACTTCAGCAACTAATTTGCTGCAAAATATAGACATGTTAGATTTACCAGCCCTAACACAGCTGGAATAGATGGCTGAACCTCCCCCACCGTTTTATGAAGTGAAAAGCAATCACTAAGATAGGCTGATCCAAAATTAGTTTTCCAAAGCTCACCTTGCACGTATTTTATCCTCATAGAATAAAATCTCAACCTGATTCAGAGCATGTGCTTTTTGCCTTTCATGTCTGCTTAAAGCCCATCTCTTGAATGCAGGCAGCAGAGTGTGAACAGTTTGAAAAAGACATTCCAGCTCTCTCTCTCAACACCCTGCAGGCAATTTGTACAGGCAGGAGCACAGAGAAAAGTTTTGTCTCATTTGGATTTGTAACTGCTCCTGGGAACATCTGTGGGCTTTGCCTTCTTCTGTCATTTATGGAGATCATGTGTCATTTTAGATTTTGTCAAGAGTTATGATAGAAGTCACTAGTCTGCTCCCCCCAGTTCTGCTCATCCCCCTGAAGCCAGTTCCCCCTTAACAATTACAAAAATAACAAATTTGTAGATGTTATTATTATTGCCTTCAGGCATTGAAGTTCCATGAAAATGATTGTTAAAAAACTAATACATGATAAAGACAACACTTGAGTAACATTGCTCGAATATAAAAGTGACCACAGGACTTTCCATAAGAATACCTCTAAGAGAATAAACAGCTTCTGAAAAACTGGTATCTTCCATGGCCAACAAACACGTTATTTCCTTCTGGATGGGACTTTGAGAGAACTAGTCTGACTTGGTAAATTGAATCAAAGTACTTTTTTCTGGGTTAGTTCTAGAGTAAAAACAGAGTGGGCTTGTTGCCCAGCTGGGCTCCTCATCCACCCTGTGTTTCCCACGTCACACTGCACTTTTCTCCATTTATGCTGTGTGACGCGTACAGGAAGGCAAAGGCAGACGTGGGAATGCAGGTACTGGGATCCCAAACCATGAGGTACATAGTACTGAGCCCAGCTTTCTGATGGGGGACTTCCCAGTCCCTGCCTCCCAGCCCCAGGACAGCTTGCCCAGACAGCTCAGCAGTGATACAGAACAGGGGGCTGTGGGCTCTGCCTGTGCTGCATTTACTGTTGCAGACAACTTAACCCACAAGCCCAGAGGAGAGACCTGCCTTGGGACAACGCTTGGTGCAGCCATACCATACAACTGACAAGTTTTCCATAAATTAAAAATATTACTCATCTTAAATGAAATTTAAAAAGAAAAAAAAAGGTGGAAGGTAATCCAATGAATTCAGCAGAAACACATTTTATCAAGATACTGCTTTTTATAAACATTTTTTTTTTATTTCAGGGTGGTTTTTTTCCCCTAGAGCATATGAAAGAAAACATATGTTGGAACACTGGAATTTCTAGTTAAACTGTGCCATGCATCTGCTCTGCTTAAGAGACATGCTTAGAAAACAAGCCATTCAGTCATAGAATGTTGTGGTTTTGACCTTTATGAATATGACACAAATTAAGTGAAACGCCTGTTTATGCCGGCCTCTCCCAGCCCTCCCAAGGATCAGACTACTGTGAGAGGTGCTGTGGCAAAGCACTGTAGGACTGTCTGTACCATCAAAGCCCTGAGACTCCTTGACAAGCATGAAAGCCATTTGCACTGTTTGCTGTCTTCATTTCAAATACTTTACCCATCATTGAAAAGACATAACCTGTTCCTATATATTTTTGCTTTCCTGTTGTGTTTCCTGTATCACAGCTGAGTATGAAGAGACTATACAAAACTTTTCAGATACATTAATGAAATATCCTGGCCAAGATAAAATGAGCTCATCGTTGTGATGCATGAAGCCTCACAGCTGGCCTGGAAAGAATATCTTAATCTAATTATCTTCCTGGTTTGATTTAGTGCAAAGTAGAAACTTAGCCTTATTGATAAAGTGGTTTAAAAAGGGTGATGTTTAACTATGGTTTCCAAATTTAATTTATTTAAGGACTTCAATGAGAAATGTTTGATTAAGGTGATACCCCCAAGCTAACCACTTTGGCTAAGCAGAGTTAGCAAAAAACCATTTAGCCATCTCAGATACGTTTAAACATAATTAAATTAAAATGGTATTTTACAATGCCTTAAACATTTGTTAGGGAAAGCTAGTTTTGCCAAGATGAGAGAACTTTATCCTTAGGCAGCTTCTTAAACAGCATGCTAACTTAAGCAGTGGCAAAGATTTCCAGGGCAGGCATGAACAAGAAAGGCAGAGGAAAGCTTGATCTGACTTACACTTGGACCAGATCTTAGCATACCTACTAACAACCTTGTTAACTGAACAAGGGCTGCTGATAACTTACTAGCAGCTGTAAACCAAGACAGGCATTCAGACATCAGCTTCCTGAGAGCACTGTCATAGTTACAGTTAAGGAGTAAGTTATCTAAATACTGATTTACAATTATGTGCAGAGATGGCAAAGTTTTATAGCCAGGAGACATAGTTAATAGTCACAAAATCCATGTCTGGGTTTCATGCAAATCTCTGAATTGATATTTTCAGAAGACATTCCCATTCAACATCTGCATACAAAGAAAAACCTGTCTTAGTACAGCCTCTTCAAACCAACGTCCCCTCCCAACATATAACTATATATTTATGCCCAGAAAAGGCTGGAAAGTCAAAGAAACACATAGGATTCTTTTCCAAGATCAAGAAATATTTAGAGTTTACAGGCAGATTTGGAATCAGTTTGTGCCTGGTGTACCATCTCCAAAAGACCCTTAAAAAGCTGCTCTACATTGAGCTTGAAAAACGATGTGCTGAGAGAAAAAAATTTTAAATTAAATACAGAGAGCAAAATCAAAGAGGCTGAAACAACAAAAAAGTAAATTAGTTGAAAATTACAGATCTAATCTAAAGCTCAAGTGAAATCAACAGAAAAAGTCCCACTGATTCTGATGGACTTGGACACTTTACAAGGCCTCACATCACATGCTAGGCAGCACGAAATGTGTTGTTCCCTATGCCTGTTAACCTCTTAGTCCATGGAAAAACGGTATTTGCCAAAATAGTTATAGAAAGGGACTAACCACATCCTCTCAGGATGCATTCAGCACGGGAGCAGAGCAGGATATGCCTGCCTGCTGGTCACACAGGATGGCATGGAGGTGCTTGCACAGAGCAGCGGCTGTGCGAGGCTCAGTGACAGCCTCAACCCCAGGGCATCCTGGCAGGGCTGCACTGCTGCCAATTGCTGCTGCACTGGAGCATGGTCAGTGCGAGCTGCCTTGAAACTCTTGGTTTGGACATGGAGGGGAACATGAACAAACTGGTACATACAGGGCAAAATAGTCATGCATGGGATGCAAGTACTGTCCCAGGAGTGCCTGGGCAGATGGCTAAGAGAACCATAATATGCTATATCCTATAGCCAAATGATAGATCCTCCTGCAGAGGACGCAAGTTCTCCACAAAGGAACAGAAAATTGTGGAATATGTTAATTTGCCCTAACAGCCAGAACAGTAATCAGAAATTCTGCCTCTGAGTTTCTGACCCTTTTTCCTCACTCCATTTTTCCTCTTCCTTTTGCAGGCAGTCTGGAACCAACCCAGATCTAGCCACGCTAACTCCACAAAGCACACTGTGACCACAGAGGACCAGGCACACAGAGCACGCTCCTTCCCCACCCTCCATAAACATTCCCTGACAATGAAGCGCCAGCAGGGTTTTTCCCCATAACAGTTACTGATGGCATCAGCCAAAGTGCTGGGGAGGCACAGCCAGCCCGGTATAGCCACTCCTTGTCTCAAGGATATAAATCCTCAACAGGCTCCAGGGAGTGAACTTACCACTGTCAGCTCCTAAGCTCCTCTCCTTACAACATGAAACAGCAGGAAAGTAAGCAGGTTCATACTGGAACTGTTTTGTTTTGGCAAAGTTGGAGGGCTTTTTGTCTTTCTCTTGCCTTTTTTCTTTTTTTTAACAGAAGTGGTTTGTGTTTCACTTTGGCACTTCCCATCAAAGCAATTGCATCAGAAAATTCCTGACCAGCTCTAATCTTCACCAGCACAGCTGCGCTGCGGTCACAGCACCACCCACCCTGCTGGTGACGGCCCCAGGACTTCCCCAGGGCTGGCGGTGGGGACAGGCTGGCACTCTCCTGCCCCTCCCCCTGCCACCAGCCTGGGCCCCCTGCTCTGTCCCATGGAACGGCTGCTTTTGCTGTGTGAATGGTGTGGACAATGCTGGGTGATTCTTCCCACACCTGTCACCAGGATCCTTGTCCACCCATGCACTTGAGAGTCCCATAACTGACTCTAACCTCACCTGGGAAAACAGCTCTGAATTTTATTTTAACACAGAAATGAGTTTCTCATGTAGCTAGAGAAGATGCTGCCAACAGGAAGAAAAGGCAAGAGAAGAAGATTTTAAAGGTCATAAAACAGGAGGTGGCAGCCCTGCAGAAGGGTGCAGAATGATGTGCCGGCACAGGCTTCTCAGCAGGGCTGGATGCCTATCCAGGCACTGACTGGCCCTGAGCTCCACCTTGGTTTGCAATATTTGACCAGGAAGTTTGATCAAAACAGAGCTTCCTATTTTACAGCTCACAAAATACAAACAGGGTCTGTCAGCAGGTCTTTGCTGTAAACTGGATGCTCAGCACCTGTTGGAGGCTGGCAGGAAGGAGAACTGCTCTCTGGTGGAAAAGACAGCTCTTCAGAAATGACTGTAAGCTTATAGAAAAAGCCAATAGTCTAATAATTGTATTGGTAATAACTGTAACTAATAATTTTCATCAATATTGATGCATTTTTAAACTTGATCTGAGTTAGGTGTAAGACTCTGTTTTACCCTCTTCTTGCCACCTCTGCCTTACGGGAGCACTGTCCAATTTACCTTGCCAAATTGCAAATACAGACTGGAACTACACTTGCAGCCAACCACAGGAGCTATGACTCCTGTCGTAGCTTCAAGCAGAAGTTTGGATACATGGAGGTGGCCAGAAGAGTCATATCAGAGATCAAAGGTCAGCTAAGAGACTTCCCCAAAATTATGCCATTATATTGTTATTACTTCTTTGCTGTGTGCAAGCAGACATCTAAAAATTTTGGCTTTTTGCTGCATTATATGTTTGTGAATTTTATTAGACTAATTTGAAAGATTCAAAATGATGAATAAATTGCTACTCTGTTTGCTTTATCTGCTATTGCAGCCTGTGCCCAACAGATGTTACGTATGAAATTCAAATTACATCTTCAAATGGAGCATGACTTGGTAATGAATAATTCAAGACATATACTGAAAATTAGAATGCTGTTTTTAAACAGTGTGTTTCTTAGCAGAGGCAATGTCAGTGGAAAAATACTCACCTATTTATCTGGCCATTTTCCACCTCTGTGAAATCATTTGAATCATTGCTGATGTTATCATCTTCAGGGACAGTCATATTCTGCAATTCAGTCAGTTCTAATCCAGCTTTGAAAGGCATGCTGGGTGAGGAACTGTGCCTATCCAAGTAGTTCTTCAAATACTAGTGTTTGGTTGGTATCTCGTGGGTAAACTGCAGCCACAGTGTCAGCAACCTAAATAAAATAAAAGAAAAAAATCCAAGATGTATACCACCAACAGCAGGCAATATCACCAGGAGAAACCAGTGAAACTTGCACACGAGAGATATCCATACCAACCAATTTTGTATTGTTAGATGGACCTCAGGTTATGACCTAAATACATTGCAGAACAGTAGTAGTAAACTTGTATGTCTTAATGAGATCAACCTCACTAACCTTATAAATTTACCCTGTCCTGCAATCAATTGCTGAAGACAGTTTTTTTTGTTTAAAACTTATGAGCAAACCAAGCCTGTTTGTTCCTGGAAAAAAGATTAACCTCCTACAAATTAAGAAATAAAAATAATTTGCTTGACCAAATCCCAATTCAATAACTGGTGTTTGTCTTCAGAATGTTCTCCATTCTTACTTAAAAATATAAAATACATGTCCATGCTAATGCTAAGTGGGATAGAAAGAGGGCTAGAGTTATCTCAGTACTCTGTTCTACTAATATATGTATTGCAACCTGTTAAGGATTTTTGGGAAAGCAGAGGTGCAGTGGATGCTTTAAGTTTTTGGATGGTTAAACTTGTTATGAACAAGGAGAGAAACAGAAAAAACCTTAATCCCTAAGCTCATGTATCCCAGAAAGAAAGAGCAATGTATACCTTGTGTCAAGCACTTAGTATCTAGAGATCAGGTGATCTCTCCTCTGATAGCTGTGTTCCATAAAAGCACAGAGAATAACACCAAAGGCAGATCAGAGAAGTCTGCTACAGTGACATACTTCCTCATCAGCAATGCAAATCAACTGAATGACCAATATTTTCTGGAGTCCAACCACTCTCGGCTGAGCTACAACTCCAGCATGATAGTGAGGCAACAGCATGTTACTCACAAACAAGCTCCCGCACCACAACTCTCTCAATTCCCATTTTGTGAATGAATTTCCTGCAGTATTGCCAAACAACTATTCAGCCTGGGGTACATGGTGAACCCTCCGAAACCAGATTCATTTGGGGATATTTTTAAATTCTCAGGGCTAACTCAAAGCCATCAAATTGCTTGCATTCAACCAAAGAGGCAGGAGCATCCCCAAGCTCTTGCAGGGCGAGACAGAGGATGTAGTTCACTTGTTCAGTTATGACATCTGCCTGTTTCAAATTAAGTTTACAGAAGCCAGTACTTCTGTTTTATACCACATCCCAACCACGCAGACGACGGCTTTGCAAATGAGCAGTTTTTTCCCCTGTAAATACTTTCTCAGAAATGCCATCTTAAAGTTTACACTTGCTCCTCACAATTCCTCAAGAGCCCACCCGTCCAAACTTCAGGTGCCAAGTTTAAAGGCTAGCCTCCAGGCTAACAGCAGGGCAGGATCCCTTCTCTTCAACTGAAGGAGCAGTTAAGCATGTGATTATGGTGGCAAACACCACAGGGTACAAGGATAGAGTTCAGGGCATGTGAGCTGGGTACTTTTCAACTCCTCTGCAAGAGATTTCCACTACAGATACCAGGAGAAAATTGCTCAGGTATTAAAATGCTGGCACAATAAAATATTAAAAAAAAAATTGATTTAGGCTGCTGATAAATAAATGCAGACTGGCAAGCAGAGGGTGGTTTTAGCATTCTGGAACAGTCTTCCTGGAGGCTGCAGGGATAAAATAGTCTACCTATTTTGGAAGAAGAGCACTGTCTTTTTATAAAAGGCTAAAGCCACAGGAGACGGTGACTGCTGAGGTGGCAAGGATCAAGCCCGCTAAATTCTGAAGTTTCTTGTGACCATGAGTTCCTAAAATAAACAATTTCTTAAGAGACCTGGCAACCTCTGTACCAGGATGTGAGTCCCCTGGCATTTGAAGGCCTGTGTAAAGGTTCATCAGAGATTCAAGCAGAGAAGCTTTTCCTTTGGGCATCGTTTTGCGTCATAATGCCCAGGAGGATTTTCAGAACTGCCTTGACATTGCCTCTGCTTAATAAATTCCCCATTAAGTGTTTCAAGAGCAGGTGCTGAAATTAGCAGTGGTGTGAAGTAAGCAGCTCACTGGAGAGCTGGCTGCACAGCGCACTGATGTGTGGCTCCAGCTTCCCTCTCTGCCCCTCTGTCACCGAAACACTACAGGACCAGAAACACTGGCAGGAACACAGCTCCCTGCTTTATTCCCAAGGAATCTTTGCAGCACAAAAGTGACAAGCTTTGTCTGTTTCAACCAAAACCCTGCTTCTACAGAAAACTAATTGAATGAAGACTTTTCATAAGGGCATGTAGTGATAGGTCAAGGGGCAATGGCTTTAAACTGAAAGAGGACAAGTTTAGGTTAGATATCAGGAAGAAATTGTTTACTGTGAGGGTGGTGAGACACTGGAACAGGTTGCCCAGAGAAGCTGTGGATGCCCAATCTCTGGAGCTGTTCTAGGCCAGGTTGGATAGTGCTTTGTACAGCCTGGTGTAGTGGAAGGTGTCCTTGCCCACAGCAGCGGGGTTGGAATGAGACGATCTTGAAGGTCTTTTCCAATCCAAACCCTTCTATGATTCTATAAGACAGAGCAAAATCTTAGAGCAAGCTGAAGCACCAGCAATCATTTCAGCAGATTCCATGCTTCAATTAGACAAGTTGCTCCTGAAGCATCATGACAGTGGGCACATCTCTGAATATGCATCAGGTTCTTGCTAGGATAAGTGATTTACTAAAAAAAACACCAAAACAAAACCCTGGAACAAACAAACAAAAAAAACCTGAATGAAATCATGCATAGCACTTCCAAGTATGAGAAAACCTGATCTCAGTGTCAAAACATGAGGGTGAGGAGAGAGTAGTGGGGCTGGGAACTGAAGTTTTCATTGTCATGGCATGAACTCATCACAGATATTTGGCAAAGTAAAACCAACACGTCCTCTGCACCTCCACCTATAAAATCAAGATGATAATAGTGACACTAACACTCAGTTTGTGAAGTGCTTGAAGATTCAGAGACAAAGGGTGATACAAGTGTGATATCTGGAATAAAACACTATGCAAATCAAAAAATATTTTCAGTGATAACTTTATCTTAGAGATATACAGAGAAAACTCTTTGTCACTGCTAATTACTCTGGGTACTCTCCACAGTCAATGGGGTATAGGTGGTCACATGAATTTCATCCCCAAATCATCTACTCTAAACTTCAAGTTCACCCACATGACAAACCACAGAGCCTAAATAAAATCTAAAATCCCAAAGGTTAGGGTTCATGTCAACTAGCTTAATTCCCTACAAGTCAAGTGTCCACTCCAGGCCTGTCACTTGGCCTCTTCAGGTGCTGCTGGAGGACAACTCCTCTGACCCATGGGAGGGGTCTGCAGTCACAATGAGCTGTTCCCTGCAATTGCAATAGCCTTGCTCCCAAAAGGAGATTCAACACTGGGACAGCTGAGCTAAACAACTTGTGTCAGGTGTACGTGACACTAGTGCTGTGAGAAAAAAAAAAAAACCAAATTGCTTCAACTAATAAAAATTCACCATATGTTGATACTGAGCTCTATTGGAAGCACCAGGGTAATATTTGTACTTTTACGGCCTTTTCATTCAAGAAATGTCTTAAAAGAAATGCAAATAAAAAGGCTGTGTTGGCAAGAGTTCTTAGGCTGAGCTTTATTCCTAATTCACATTGAAAGACAGTAAATAATCATGTGAATAGTGACTGCAGAAATCCCAATCACCTCAGTCACTGTGCCTATTATTCTCTCCAGCCTTAAACCTCTCAAAAAGAAAACTTCCAAAGATCTGCCATCAAACCTCTCTTTCCTGACACACACCTAGTAAATCATAAAGGACAAATCAGAATTTTGCTCTTACTTCAAATTTTTCTACTCAGATGGGCAAGCACTCCTTCTTGAAGAAGGCATCACCCCAAAAGAAAACCAGCAAAGAGCTAACGACTGTTCAAAACGAACCTCAAGGATCTGTGTTTGGTAGCTGATCCAGCTCCTCTGTTTAGTAGAAAAAGCACTGCTCCAGCCTAGCAGCCAGAGCCTAGCTTTCTCTTTAAACATCCCATGATATGTCTTATAAAAAAGCCATAACAGATAATTTATTTGTAGTGTGCTCCTTGAAGAATATGGGAAAGATTACAACTGGTCACAACTTCAAAAGGATTATGAGATGACACAAGAAGATAAAATGAGTTTATTATTTTCAAGGACACCAAGACCTTTACACGCCATTAAAACACATTCCAAGAACTGTGGTCATTTTCTCTGTTGACCTGTGAAACATTTAAAAAAAAAAATCCCTAGAACTCCTGTTCCCTGGACTATTAAAATTCCACAAGACCAGTAATGGCATCAAAAACTTTATATTTGGAAAAAAATATGATAATACAGACAATCTATTTCTTCTGGTTCATGCATCAATCCTTTGTAGGCCGTACGTGGATGAGGTATAATGTCAGCAAACACTTTACCAGAAGTTGTGTTTCCAAAAAGAACATCATCACTCCTGGTAGTAATCACGACAGCTCAATTCACATGCCTTTTTTTTTTTTCATATCCTGTAAAAGATACAATTCCAAAAGTGTCATCTTAAGGCACATGGCCACCCAAAAGCTGACCCAGTATGTGAGAGGCATTTGGGTAAGTGGTCAAACTGGACAACATCTAGTCCATCTCTGGGTACGGTTTTTGCAATGTGCCCTTTCACTGGGCACTTCATTAACTGCGCTCTTCCTGCAGTCAAACGGTCTTGGGGTTGGCAAATATTCAAGACACACTAAGCACATTTAACTATGGAATTCAAGATAATTTGCTCAAAAGATAAAATGTGACTCAACTTTCTTCTCAAAGGGAGTTTTGCCAAGAACTCCTCTTGGTTGCTTACAACTCATCAGAACGCTGCACTTGAGTTTCGCACAAGCTGTTTTTATTCCTGCAAAGCCTGAGATGTGATACGTCTTTCTTAGCTGATACTTTTGAAAGTTCTTTCAAAGAAGAGCAATATGAGCGGTAAGACACCACAGATATAAATAATGAAACACGGGGACTGAACTCTGCGTATGGAGTATTCACTTAAATGACCAAAAACAAGAATAGGCTTTGTACGTAACAGTATCACACTGGGAGGCAGGGAAGCAACTATCTCCTTTTTGTTCTGCATTAGTGACACCTGACATGAGGGACACAATGCTCCAGACTTACTCCTCCTCATCTACAGGAAGGACAAAATGGAGAGATTAGAGAAGAGTCACTGAGATAACAAAGAGCTTGGAAATTAGACTGACTCACATCCACTGAGCAAACATCTGCAGTGCCTGAAATGTGATTGCCTCCAGCTCCTCAGCTCTGCCCCTCTGCAGCAGGCTACAGCCACAGGAGCAGTGGAAGGCAGTGGGTTCAGCCCGGCCTCAGTGGTGTCCCAGCCGGGGCCAGGTGCCACACAGAACCAACAAGGTGCTGGCACACACCTGTCCTGCCCATCAGCAACAGAGGCAGGATGAGGGCAGCGTGGTGGCCAGAAGGCCTTCGAGCTGCTGCAGCCATTTGCTTGGTGTCTGCAAGCCACCAACTCTCATCCCCAGGCTCCCCTCCCTCACAGCCCCCACGGCATGCAGGATGGAAACAGTTAAAAGATAAGATGGGAGGTGGGAAAACAAGTGGCAGAAGTTTTGGGAAGGAAGCTCTGAAAAGGGTGCTATAAAACAGAAGTGATGAGAACAAATGTGGATTGTCAACCTTTCTCTTGGTAGTGCATGACCTTGTGCTGCAACAGGAAAATGTTCCTGCTCTACCCCATCACTCTCCATGCTGCCCTTCCATGCTGCCATAAAGAAAGGGAAGGCAGTCCCAAATTAAGTCTCGACAGGCTACTCAGCTGATCAAAGGCAGGCAAATAAGAAACCATAAAATCCCAGTCTGATTCACCAAGTGATTCATTACTTTAGGCAAAACACTTAAAGATGAGCCATAAAGGAAAATGGTTTTAAGTACATTTTTGTTTTGAGCCCTTCCCAGTCAATTTAGGCAAGGCATTTGGCAGGGGACTATAGTCACATTTTTTCCTAATTATATTTCTTTGTGAAATCCTCTCGACAGTCTTGATTTTCAGAAGAGATCCCACAACACACCGCGACAAATAAATGCACTCTTGCCTTCCACAGAAAGTGGAAATGCTGTATGAGTGGGGCTTTATGGATCACTGCAACAAAACACACTATCCAGATGTATTTCTAAGGGTTAAACAGCAGCTCTGAAATTCCCATTTAAATAAACTTTTGTACTACAGAAGGAAGAATCCTTCGTATAAGTTCACATGTAACTCACATTTCCTCTGCCCCAGTTTACAAGTAACTTCTCTGCCTCAGTTTTCTTGACTGTAAGAAACTCAGAGCAATATTTGGTTGATAAGCTTGGGCAAATATTGAAAGAGTTAACTGCAAAACATGAAAAAGCTGCCATTTTTCCCAAGAGCAGCTGCTCAAACTTCTTGGATTGGATTAAGGTCACAACAGTAAGTATCCATCAGAAAGAAAATTGAATTCAGGCTTAAAATATTTAAATATTTCCACAACATCCACTTGCCTTCATAATACAAACTTTTAAGTGATAGTTATTCTCACGTTAATTGCTATGCAGATTCCAACAGAAATGAGCAAGATGCTAAAAAGAGAGAAGAGCACAGGAGAAAGGAGATTCCCATTTCTGTTCAGTCACCACTCTTCCACTGTTAAGAACAAGCTCCCAAAACAGCTAACACAGACAAAATGTAGGACAGAGACCCAGGAGGAGCAGCCTGCAAGCAGGAAGGCCGCGGGAGCACTGCCTCCCCTTCCATCATTTAAAACTCCTGTAAAAAGCAGGATCTGGGCATGAAGGACAATTGATCCTCCACATTTTACAGCAGTCTGCAGAAAGCCTCAAACTCAGGGGTTAATCCTCTTCACACGGGTGTGTGCAGCTTGGTGCTCACTGCCAACAACTGTCTCCCATCCTCACCCAGCCTGAGAGCCCAGTTGGTCCAAGCAGAGCATAAATAGTCTCAAGCGACAAGACAGAGGATGCTGCAGTGTGCTTCAGTGAAGTGCTCTCTCTATGGTGCCTCTTAAAAAGAAAAAAAACCCAACCTTCCAAAAAGGCAAAGTCAAATAGGAGTCATTCAGTACGACAGTGAAGCAGATCCCATTTTAGTCAGTGAATTTCCACCGAGCCTCAGCAGAAGGCCTCTGCTTCCCAGCAATATGGCAGTTCAGAGATTGCACGCAGGTTTTGCGAAGCGGATTTCAGCGCCATTTCGGCAGGGGCTCCTAGCCTGGAAAGGGCAGTTATTGATACCTATATTCTTCAGCAACAGATGGAATTTCCTTTTAGAGGCTTTTTAAACAAAGTTGGCGTTTTGGTAGCAAGTGAAGTAAAATTTAGATGGAGGATGCTGTTTCTTTTCCCCCCTGTAGCTGTTTTTCCTACTGATCTATGAAGGTTAGACACAGAATGTAGGGAATTTTTGCTTTGTTTTGGTTTTTTATTCCTGTAATTTATCAACTAACATGTATCTTTTCCTTACACTTTACTTTTAGAACAACGTCTGTTCTGTTATTTTGCCTTTCAAGCAGAAGTAAAAGCCAAACAAACCTGAAGGTGAACGAAGCACAGCTCAGGTTCCTATTTATAATTTGGACTAGAGGTTGGTTAGAAATGCCCCACAGCAGTCAGGGACTGAATAGCCTACGGACATGAGGTGAGTTCAGCTGGTGGCACAAGGAAACGACAGCTTCTCCTACCATAAAACCAGCTGCCAGATCCAGGGTCTATTTCAGTCCTTCCAATGTCACATAAACAAAGCACGGCTCTACACATCTCATCGTCTCCTCTCTCACAAGGAAACAGGCACATCCTAGCTACAGGTTGCATTACGAACTCTGCAAAACAATGGAACAAGCCCCCTGCCACAAGAGCGAGCCGGACGTACACACACGTGAGCCAGCGCACCCCCGGGCATTCACTCGGGCCTCTTTTTGTTCTCGCCTGTGCTCACTAAAAGCGACCACCTCAGCTGTTACTATATATTTACGAGCACCACGCACACGCGTGCGCGCCTTGGGCCCAGCCTGCATTTTCCGAGTACCGTAAAACTTGCATCGACCCCACGGCAGTGCTGGGTTTAAGGGAAAGGCAGGAGCGTTCCCCGGACGCGGCTGCACCGCGGCCGCGCACCCTGCGGGGGCTGCGGCACCCGCGACCGGGCCGTCATAAGGGGCAAACTCCTTTATTATTACTATTTTTGTTTTTCTTCGCTGCCAGCGGAAGCCCCTAGCCGCAGACTACCAGATTTTTGGTTTATTTCTGCGCGTTTTGTTTATTTGTTTGTGGGTTTTTTCCATGCCCGCCTCGGCAGTCGGCGAGGGCAGCATCGCCCCCCGCCGCCGGCGCGGCAGCGCGCCCCAGCCGCGGGGAGATGCCGCCCCAGCCGCGGGGAGATGCCGCCCCAGCCGCGGGGAGATGCCGCCCCAGCCGCGGGGAGATGCCGCCCCAGCCGCGGGGAGATGCCGCCCCAGCCGCGGGGAGATGCCGCATGGCCGCCCCGTCCCCACGTCCCCTCCGCCCGCCTGGCGCCCCCAGCCCCGCCCGCCTCCCCGCGTGCATTTTTAGGGTTTGCACTGGGCAGCACCGGGGGCGAGCAGACACGTTTTGCGGTGATGGGGGAGGGCTGCGCAGACGGCGGGGACAAAGCGCGGGCGGCGGCGGCCTCCGGGCTCCGGCCCGCGCTGCGCGGCCGCGGCGCGGAGACAAAGGGTGCGCGGGGAGCCGCGGCCCCATCCCTCCGATCGCATTAGCTGCTGCTGCCTACCTTCCCCAGGAGCCGCGGGGACCCTCTGAGAAGCGATCCACCTTTTCCGCGGGGATCCGGCTGGAAAACCCCGACAAAAAATTACAGGGATAAAAATAAAATAAAATTTAATTTTAAAAAAGAAGAAGAATAAAAAGGGGCGAGGAGGGAGAGAAATTAAACTGGCGAAACGAAAACGGCGAGAAAGATGCCCTTCCTCCTCCTCCCGCCGCGTGTGCATGTGGAGGTGGGCGGGCTGGCTTGGCGGGAGCGCGCCAGGCGCGCCGCCGCGGGGCCGGGGCCAGGTGCTGCAAATCGCGGCGGCTCTGCGAGCTGGCTGCGCACACGTGTCCGGGCAGGGGACCCATGGGCCCCCCGACACACCCAGCTCCCCGGCCGCATGGACCTTCAGCAGCTTTCTTTAAAAAAAAAAAATCCAAAACCAAACAAAAACCCACTGATTTTTTTACTCTTTTTACAACAGGCAATATTTTTTCTCTCTTTTTTCACGCCACGGTTGGCCACAGGAGAACCCCTCCTGGCAGGCAGGCTGGATTTTTGTGGCTTGAAATGGCTACGGAAGATCTGGCATTATTGTGTTAGCCGATTTCCTGTTTTGTCATGCAAAATGTATATGCTGCCATTTGTGTAAGAGATCAGAGCATTTCCTGCTGAGGCAAGACACCTTCCTCAAAATGAACAGGGAATTCAATGCACAGATGATTTGCTGTAGCTTGTTATTTCCATATTAATATCTAGAAAGCATTATATGAGCTTTTTGGCTTGGAAAAAACTTTTCAAGAACTAACCTGAAGCAAGATGGTATTGCAGCTGTCCTTGGCTCCCCCCTCTACAGAACTCATGACTTGCATGGGATATCACAAGGCAAAGAATGAAAGGGTGATGGAGCCTGTGGGTTTGAGTGCAGTTTGCCTGGCCACCCATGGAGGGTAATGGCTTCTGGGAAGCTTTCATGGCAACTCTTTCAGAAGCATTTTGAGGTACTTGCTCTGGAATTTCCATTACTGGTTCTCCTAAATGTCAGGCCAAAAAGGCAGATGACACACATGAAGAACTGTGGTTTTCAAATTACTGACTTTGCATATACAAATTGGATTCCTGTTTTGGTGCTTTCACCACATTTTTTTTTTTCCCAATAGGGCACTTCACAGAATCATAGAATAGTTTGGGTTGGAAGGACCTCTAAAGGTCATCTAGTCCAAGCCCCAGCAATGGACAGGGGTATCCTCAACTACATCAGGTTGCTCAGAGCCCCATTCAGCCTGACTTTGAATGTTTTCTGGGACGGAGCATCCACCACCTCTCTGGGCAACCTCTTGCGGTGTTTCACCACCCTCTTTTTCCTTATACCTAATGTAAATTGACCCTCCTTCAGTTTAGAACCATCATCCCTTGTCCTATTGCAAAAGGCCCTGCTAACAAGTTTGTCACTCTTTCTTACAGGCCCCCTTTAGGTACTGAAAGGCCACAATAAGGCCTCCTTGGAGCCTTCTTTTCCCCGGGCTGAGCAGTATCAACTCTTTCAGGCTCTTCTCATAGGAGAGGTGCTCCATACCTATGACCATCATCATGGCCCTACTGCACCAACAGCCCTATGTGTCTCCTGTGCTGAAGACCCCAGAGTTCTCTGGATGTGAAGCACTGCATAAACCGTTTAATTAACACCTATTTAATTTAATTAATACCTGGTGCACCCTGCTAGGACAAGAGCCATATCATCCTAGTATTGAGAGTGAAGCCTGAGGAAGAGCTAGCTGAACATGGGCATTAAGGCAAGGGGTAAACGTTCAACCTTACTCATGTGATTAAACCTCTCATATCAGAATCATATGCAGTTCCAGAGATATTTAGGACTGACAAAAGATGTGAGACTGGATTCCAAGTCAGGGGCTTCACTTCCCACCCAGCCCTCAGTGCAAGGTACCATGCTGAAAGCAGAGAAGCAGGTATTTGCAATTCACTCTGATTCGATTAGACTTAAATATGGTAAACTGAAAATCAATCTCTCCCCCAGATTATTGAATAAAAATGTGTATTGTATAGTGGATGGGGTCAGGTGGTGTTGCTGCAGGCAATAACAGGAAACTACTTTATTTCTTTAAAACAAAACATATCAGGCTCTCAGGTGAATGATCATTGATTTGATGTGTTCTGCTTTCTCCTTTGCTCTTATAGTTTTAAAGGCAGGCTATTTGATTCTTACCTTGTCATGTGCATTCTTAGAATGGAGGTAATTATTTTTCATAGAATTTAGAAAAAAATATTTTTAGTATATCTTAACACAGCTCCACAACAATGATAGCACTTCTCAGAAATAGAAGCTATTTTACTTTGCATCTTTAGTATTTCAAATTTCTCCACTCTCCCTCTCAATATCTCTCTGACTTTTTATCATTGTTGGTTCTGTTTGCCTTGATATGCTGTGAAATTTTGATGCTCATGGCAAGCGTCCTCTAGTTTTGTGGTTTCTTGTAAGCTTTTATTCAAGAGGTTTTCATGACAGTCACTCCTCATTGACCCTATTCACTCCTTCTGTGTCTTTCTTTTTGTTCTTTTCACTCATTATCTCGTTCCTATTTCTGGTTTAGAGATATACTATAAAGATTCAGGAATTTACCGTAATTTTTTCTTTCTGTTGCCAATCTTAAACTGGTATGAGATGGGCATCCATCTCAAATATCTTCTTGGATGGCTTTCAGTGCACTTTTATCTAGTCAAAATGAATCCTCTTTTCTTTCCTCTGAAATAACCCTGAGCCTCTCTGTTTGTGGTATCACCATTCTCATCCTGATTTTGTTCAGACTTGCAACTTCCAAATATCCTTTAGATTATATTTTGCCTGCCTAAAATGAATCAACGACCATGTTCATTTTCAGAACTACCCTCTGAAGTGCAATGTTCTTCCAGAGTCTGGAAAATTCCCTTCTGTACTGTCCTTCAAAAATTTGTGCTTATTGACTAACTTACACTTACTAATGGAAACTGCTGGTATGCAACAAAAAAATATATCTCCACAATAAAAGTGAACTTATGTCAAAATACACCAAATACTACTTTAGTTGACTAAATTATTGCATGTGTGAACATTTAGCCATTTTCTTCATGCAGTTTCAGAATACTGTTTGATTTGGCACGCATTTCATTGAAAGTGGGGCTTGTTTGGCTTCTTTGTTGTCTTTTGCTTTCAAATTGCAGCAAAGCCTACCAGACATTCCAGACACAATTCTTGCACCTGAAACAAAGCTGATGACAGAGCGTCATTAATTTTGTATGATTACCCTTACAACTATTTTACCCTTGGGCAAATATATGGCTACAGCCCAGAGGAATGGAGTTGCTGGAGCTGGAGGTGCCTGTGCCTGGGGCAGAGGAATTCACGGCTGATGTGATGAGCCTGACAGGTGGAGCTGGAGGTGCTTACAGAGCTCTCTTCACCTCTATTTTAGTACATCTGTCATTGGCATGCTTGAACTTATGTGTTAGTGCTTGTGTGAAAGAGAGGAGGATAAAAGAGAACAGATCAGAAGTGTAAAGCCAGGTGAAGGAGAAAATCCTTTGTTTTTCAGAGAAGGTGCTTACTGCTAGAAAGTGACCTTGAACATCTTTGAAGTCTCTGACTGCCATTCAATAATAGTGATGAAGCAAAGGGTATAAGCAATGGCTATTTTTGCACCTGAGTACTACCTCTAAGTCAAGTTGAACTAAAATGCACATAGATTTTGTGACTTTTTTTTTTTTTTTTTGTTCACTGCTTTTGTTTTTTGGAAAGAGAAAATTACGTCCATTTGCTGCAGAGAACCAATAAGCTTAGGTTTGATAACAGTGTCTTAGCCATGGGGCTGCTCACAGGAGGGGGCAGTACTGGTCCTTTTAAAGGAAGTAATTAGATAGGGAGATCTCTTTCTCACCAAGGCTTCACAGAGACTTTGGGCTCAAAAAGTCTTGGAGATGTGCTGCAAGGACAAACAAAATACTGGTATCTACTTGGGCTGGGTGTGGTTCAAGCCCAAACACACCATGGGGCTTGCTGAGGTGGCTGAAATCTTTCAGAGTGGAACAGCAAGCCATTGACTGCACAGTACAAATTTATTCTTGGAATTCAAGTAAATGTTTTAACAAATATCTATGGATTCTCTAGTCTGCCATGCTGGGATTTGCTAGCCAACAAAAATAAAGGTTTTGAGGATATCTGTCACCATGTTAAAAGCCTTCTGGTGCTAGCAGAGTCCTGACACTGAGTTTGTGACATTAGCAGAGGAGGATATTTTGCTCAGCAGCTGAGCAAGGGAGAACATAATTGACTACGATGCATGATGTACGATCTGTACATGACTGGTCTTGCGTGATACTTTGAAAAGAACTGCCCACACTTGTCACAGATTTCATGAACAGTGATAGTATCAGCTGTGTTTAAACGTGTTCAGCCGCCTCCAACTCTGCATGTTGAGACAACCATTTTCTGCTGCAAAATCTTGCATACATGTCTGTAATGCTGTGACCATGAGATGTTATCACTCGTTAGTTTCCTGGCCAAGGTATGGTATACGACTGATGATAAGTAACCCTGGTTTAATAGGAGTTGTCCTCTGCTCTTCGTCTTTAGATTCAGGAATTCACGGAAGGAACCAGGTAGTTGTACATTTTCTCCTTAACTCCTCATCATCTGCTCTAACTCTTTTCTTTGGTCAGAACAAGTGTTTTACTGGGATACAAAGTTTTCAAACTTCCTGCATGAGGCTAAGGAAATAGCAGTGGCTAAAATAAAAGAGATTTACAAATATGATAGATGCCTGCAGTGATACTGAAAGTTTCATTTAAACACATTTTAAAAGTAGGTGTAACAAAATGCTCCTTTATTTACTTGCCTTTAAGGTGTTGCTTCTTGAAGTCAGTTTATAGTACTATGTGGTCTGAGTAGATCATAAGGCTTTGATCTCTTTGAAATGAGTTAATTCAGACTTCGTGGTAACCAGGATGCTGAGTTGTGTTGCTACATAAAGATGAGATCCCCTCTTCTTTTTCCCAGAAAAGAACAAGTTTTGCCATTCTATTTGTATAGAGTAACTTCAGGGGCTTGCTTAGCATTTTGAGGGATAATACATGTGATGTCATGTTGTCAGAAATTGTCCTGGCAAATTGCAACTCCAAGTCCCAGCATATAGCTATTGAGAATGGGATGTGTCTAGAAACATGAGATAATTGATAACAGTTATGAATTAAATTATACTAAAAATACTTAGTTATGTATTGTATTAAATTATACTAAATATAATTCATTTAATCTAGGACTGGCCTGCTAGTGCAGAGCCCAGTAATTGAATTCTCCTCTGTTGAAGAAGACAGATTAAAAGATAGATAGATAGAGATATAGATATAGATACAGATATAGATATATGAAAGAAAAAAATGAAAACCTAGTTCAGAATTTAGGTGCCAAATATTATATATCTAAATCCATAACATTAATTAAAAGGTTTTGAAGTTGATGAGCATATCTCACTGCTGCTTAAATCCATGGCCATTGAGCAAAATCAGTGTCTTTAGAAAGCAGAGTGCTCATTTACCTGACTATATGTGAAATTAGACTTGTAAGTATCCAGGTTGTACATACTGATCTTAGTGTAACCCTGCAATAATGCGATCTGTTGAGCTCATGCTGTCATAAAACATCATGAAATGGGAGAATTTGGAAAAAATGAATGAATTTTTTTTGACAATTCCCATCTAATAAGATGACATAAGATTTTCAGGATGGTGGGAAAATGATGAATTCTTTAAATCAGCACAGTAAACAAACAACAAATAAAGCTTAGATTTACACACAATGAATTCTGAGTCATGGAGTAGAGGACTAGATTAAAATAAAGTCCCTTAAGAACATCTTGATGACCAATATTTTTTAAAAGAATAAACCAAAATAAAGCTATTGACCTGGCTGAGGGCATTTCAGGAAGTGTGGCTGAAATCTGACAGAAATAGTCAGTTTATTTAAAATTTGATGTTGCTAACAAATCTGTAAGACCAGGGAGATGCCTCATGTGGTACCCAGGACCCAACCCATACTTCTTCTGGTATTTACATTAGCTTTTGCAATTCTGTAAAATACAAACAAATTCAATATTCATTAAACATAAATTAAATCAGTGAGAGCAGAATTTATCCCATCATTCACAAGGTTTTGGGTATCGCATATTCCATGCAAGTCCTAAATTGTGACAGTGCCGTAGGCCAAGGCCATGCTATGTGCAGACACATTCAGTGGTTATTAAATGTGCATGTCTTTAATGACATATTTATAGAGGAGTAAAGTTCCATAGGAAAAGCATAAAACTAATAAAATTAAACATACTGGTATTTCATGTTATAAATATAGCAAGACTTCCTGATCTGCTCAAGACGGAAGTTTCAAGCTTGCTGGTGTGGCTGAGCCTCCCATGTGGCAGGGAGCTGGTCAAGACCAGTTGCACCTCACAGACAGGCTGTTGAGCTCAAGCTGCAGATGAAGAGAAAAGGCAAATAGCAGACAAAAGCGGCAAAGTATGCAGCTCTATTAGCAGTCATGCTTAAACACATTCTGAGGTACCTGTGCGGTAATCTATTTCTCTCTCTGGTTTTGGGCTTCATGTAGCAGCTGTCATTACAGTAATGAAGTGATTAGATCTGCTCTGTTGCCTAATTACAGGAGTAGAAATGGCATGTGTTCCTGCAATCTAGTTAAGTACTCTATATCTGAATCCTCTGATTTCAAGGATAGAGTTTGGGAAATTTAGAGCACATAATTCTTTTTTTTTAAGTGCACTTGATTGAAGTGAGGAGTCTATCATATTGTAGAATTATTGATTACATTAAGTACTTTGAACTTACACAGTACTTTTCATCTCAGCATCTCTTAGTATTTTTCTACAAGGGGCAAGTATTATTAGTCCCATTGCAAATTGAAAACTTGGGGAAAAAAGGAGAATACATTATTTATTTAGGATTCCCACCAAATGTTACAGCAAGTCTAGCCAGTTCAAGACTAAATACCCTTTTCTTTAATGTCCTCGAGAGGATGCTACAAGCAAGAGACCTTTTGTTGCATTTCGTTTGGATGAAAGGGTCTTCCATGCAGGTCCTGGTGCTAAAGGTTTTGGGTACAAAATGAGACTGCTCCCAGTCTCCAGTGGGATACAGCACCTGAAACTTTTATTTCCCAGAACAGTTCCTCACTCTTTGTACAATTCTATATAGTCATACTAATGATAGAAGCACAGTGTTAAAAGAGAGAAGGTTTCACATGTCTGCCTTAATTACTGATATTTAGCTCTCTAGAGGTAGGACTGCCTTCATACCAGCTCCTGACATCTTTGGAGATGGAAAACTAAACCTGCTCCCTACCAGCATCTGTTTTATTGTCTTCCAACAGCTGTGTATTTGCCCACCTAAAATATATTTCAACACTGTAGGCTTAAAACCCTCTCCTATCTAGGCTTACATCCCTCAGTGTCTTATCTGGGACAGTTGATGTGACCAGAAGTTGAACATCTGAGTGAAGACTTCCTGCCTTTTCCTGCAGCTTCTTCCAACGAATGTATGCAAGCAGAGGATGCTGTTCACTTAGCAATGCATACAACTAAGTGTTTACCCCCTTACAGAAACAAGATGATCATTATCAGTGGAACATTCACAACGCAAGCATTGACAGAAGCTCTTCACACTGGAAAAGGGATTCAGTAGTTTTGATTCCCACTGCTTTCAGTCATCTACAGGTCCCACCTGTTTCACCATCTGTTTCATGTTGCATAGTCAGAAGATGAAGAAAACAGGTAACAATAACTTTTTAATGAGACTGTTAAATTTCAAAGACTCATGTAAAAATCTAAATGTTGGTTTAAAAAATGTAACCTGAGAAAAGTGATAGTAGAAAATGTTCTTAGAAGATCAGACTGCAACAAATGCTTTGCCAGTAGATCTGGTGTATAAAGCTCTGAGTAACCAGAAGACAAAAGATATATTACAATATGTAGGATATATAAATTTACATTATTATTTTATAGCTAAAATTTAGAGATATCTAATGTATAATCTATATTAGCTGATGCTACTTTAGCTCTTATAATAAATACATTTTAAAAAAAATTCCTGAGAATGGGTTTAGAACTTGTATTTCATGCAGGAGCTTGACTTAGTTTGCTAAGTATACCTAGTCCAAAATGGCTATTTGAAATGCTGTCTTCCTAAAGCCTTGCCTTGGCAGAAAGCCATAGCCTGATCCTGCAATTTTGTGCATTCAGATACTGAAGTCACATTGGAAATATTGTTATGGACTAGTGTACAAAGCCCAATGTGTTTGTAGTATCACCATCATAGCCTAATGCAGATGTAAAAGGAAGGCATAACTGCATTTTGCAAATGTGTTCTGAAATATTCATGTTCATTACAAATGCTACCTTGTTGCATTTGTGTTGCATTTGTGGATGCTTTTCTAGAAGATTGTAGTCCAAAATTGCTGTTTTCAGAAAGGGTTGTGGTGCCAGTTTTGCAGAGTCTATCACCCCTTTATGTATGTGCAGGGGGGCTGTGAGCAGTGGCCTCTTAGGCAGTATCAATGTTAGAGCTAGCCAGAAGCTTTCTGAAGACACTGAAAACAGGGAGATGCATAAAACAACTGCTGTGCTGAAGCACCTTCTGGAATTTGGTCCATAATGGGGAGTCCAGGATACAATGGTGTAAATAATTTCTCAGAAGTTACAGGGGCCCAGAGGCAAGGAGCAGTCTGTGCAGGATCATGCCTCCCTACTAGACTGTGGTTGCACATCTCATTTCCTTCTAGCCAGGCTGAGGCATGCATCCTGGTTAGGAACAACATCATCCCAAGCCCTGAGCTCAGATCTGTTCACAGAAGGGCCTTTGCAAAAGCAGAAATGGACAGGTGGTGCACAGGCAGCTTTGCTTCCCTGAAGCCTGAGTTAGCATTTTTAACTCATGAGAGTTGTCTACAACAATTTGTCGGGGACTTGCCTTCCCACTGGAAGAGTTTGAACAAGAGATTTTTAATCCCATCTCTTCATGTCCCCTTCCCAGACCAGGTGCTCAAGAGTCCCCACTGCACTGGTGTTTTCCTCCCCCAGAGCGGGACCTTCCCTGGGCCCCAGGCAGCCTCAGTGGGGACATGCCATGGCAGGAGCAGCACATGGTGTGCTTGGGATCAGAGCAGGGGCACAGTGCTGTCAGAGGTGGTGAGGGCTGCTTTGTAAGAACGGGCTGGTGCTGCTAACCTTGGGTAAGACTCAGAAAGGATGCTCTATATGCTGACCTGGACATGGCAGCTCATTCCAGCTCCCTGCAGCAGTGACCACAGCCCTACAGGAGCTAAACAGGTCCCTGGGTTATAAAAGTGTATTTATTCCTCCATTACAGGTAAATGGCACTGTTCTGCAATTTTCCTTGGGTTTTCCACTTTTTGTTTTTTTGCACTAAAGTCTGTAGCTTAGAGCAAAGTTGAGAGTTGGGAAAATCTGGAAGCCAAGTGGCAGATTTGTGACAGAAAAAAGTAGCTGAGCTCAGCCACAAACTCTTCTCTCTTCTTAGTTGAGATAGGAGAAATCCAGTCCCACAAATCCTCCCCCTCAAGCCACTTAATGCTTGGAGCATGCCTGGCACAGGAAATGTCAAGACTTTGATTATGGTTGTAAGAAACGCAAATCAGGACCTTAAATGAAAGAGAGATTGGACTTTGGGACATGTCCACTGCCACAAACAAAACCAGCAGCCTGTATTGTAGGGAACCAGGAAACTAAAAATGCAGTATATCACAACTTGATTCACATGCATAGTTCTGTTCGAAAATGTTTTGGCTTTAACCAGGGGAGTGACTGATTGTCAATTGCTGAGAACCTCACCCTGTCCTCAGTAAATATTCTGCCATCAGAAAGGCAGTGTCCGTGAATGATCAAGAAGCTCTCAAAGCTTACAGCACTATGCAGTTATTACAGTCTGAGCATTTTTTAAGCAGAGCAAATATTTGCTTTCAATTTCACGGCTAACTGTTGCTGGCGACTCACAGGGCCTCTCTGGGCACAAGCACTCACTGGCTCCTTGTTTGCCTTTTGGTTTTCCGGCAGGAGAAGGATTTGGTGCCAACGTGTAGTACTACAAATATAAAATTATTTGCTTTTCTCTGACGTTCATCTAGTTTGAAATGGCTACTGATGCTTTTCATTTAATTTCTCACGTGGATTAAACAAACATTTAATTTCTCATGTGGATTAAATAAACACATGCCACTCACAACAAACACTGCTGCTCATGACTCATTAAGTTGTGCTTCCTAACCAGGTAATCAATTGCCTGAAAATGTTGCGACAACAGAGTTGATGACCTGTGTAATGTGAAAATGAGGGTAGCACAACCAAAGGCTGCCTTCTTCAGGCCTTTTGCACACAACAGTGCTGCGTTGGGGCTTCTAAAAATGGAGGGATTTTTTCCTTATCGTTTTAATCTCATGCTTGGAAAATTTTTGGACTGAAATTTATGTTTTTCCCCCTGCCCTTTTCCTTACCCTGTCTCCCTTTATTTAGGCTATCTTGCCCCATAAATAACATTATGTTACATTACATAATGAGAATGGTGGAGCATCAAGGGACAGACAAAACTTTCCCTTTTTAATACCTTCAGTCCATATATCTTTGCTAATTAAAAGACTACGCTGCCAGCTCACCTGCATTGCCCCATATGCTGATCCAGACCTCATCCCAGTGTGGCTTATGGACATAGGGACAGTAAGCACACGCTGTACTTTCCCTCATTTTTGTGATAATATGCAAAATCTAGGTGATCTATATGGGGCTGTTTGAGCATGGATATTTATTTGTGTGCTCTCTCAGAATTTTGGAGTCCACACTACACATTTGGAGAATGAAATTAAATTTTAAAAAATAATTATTTATATATTTTTTGTATAGAAATATATATATTATATATATATATATATGTAACATCTAGAGCTGAACTGCTCATGGAAAATATTTGTCTACTAACAAAAGTGACTGCCATCCCCCTGCATTTATCCAGTCTAAAAATACTGTGTCATACAGAATTCACTCATATTTCATTTGTGAGTCTATAATTTTCTCTAAGATTTTATCTCTTGCTGTGGAAGTGTTTATTTTCTCCTATGCCAGTGATGCTAGGCTTGAAGGGTTAGTATCGTTGTCTTGCTGCTGCAGTAAAACTTGCCCTTGTTTTTTTACTCATCTGGATTATTCTGTGTTAGCACATCATGAGAGATAGCAACAAGCCAGGACACAGTGCATGGAGATGGGGTGCACTAACACACTCTGGCAAGAAGAGGTTTGCTCACTGAGTAAGGCAAACTTCTGAGCACACATGGCCATCTCTGGGTAAGATGTGGAAGCAAACTTCAAAGCTTGGCAGAAGTAGAGGGAAGCTGCTCTAAGCCAAATTGGGTATGTGTAAGTTTGGCCACCCAGCAGAAAAGGTAGCTGGTACTAGCTGAGTAAAATGGAAAGATTTGATAAGTTTATCGTGTGAAGTGTGGGGAGGAGTACTGTTTCACCTGCCTGATGTGAGAATGCGAAAGGAGCAGTCAGTGAAACTTAGTTTCATAGCAAACTTTGGTTTGCTGCTTCTATTTCAGATCTATACAAGAGCTTGTGTTCATGCAAGCTTTTTTATTTCTAATTTTTTCTTTAATTCACCAATTCCTCTAATAAAAGATGTAATCCCTACTTACTAAACCTGTCTTGTTTATTTCTTATGCCTTTTGGATACAATGATGCTACATCCTTTGATACAAATATGTGTTGAATACAACTTATTTTGATATATATGACAGCATATTCTCATCTTTCATTTTACATCTTATGAAGGAGACAATGTGTTCTTGTGAAAAAGTTTATGGAGGGAAGTCAAAAAATTAAATTGTGATTCCTATGATTTTAAAATGGACTTTTCTGAGAATATGTGTTTCTCTGCTACACTGCAGTTTTTCCGTAGTCCTGTTTACAATGTACAGAAAGATTTCAGTGTTACTTCTTTGACACCTAAATTGAACAGTCTTCAGTTTATTTCTGTTTCCCCTGTATTTGGTTTTGAATATATAGATTTGTCTCTTTTCTGTTTTGCTGTTCTAGGAGATAGGTATGCACCTTTCAGACAAGTGGGAAGTGATTTATCTTTGATAGAAATATGTTATGACATATAATGCTCTTATTGATCTATCATGCTGTTATCTTCAGATGTGCTTTCCTTGCAGAACTGTTTTCTGTGCTAAAGAAATGAGCAGCTGAAATTCTGATAATCCCAAACTAAATCTGAATCAAGCTCATAAATCTAAATATAAAACTAATAGCAAGATGTGATCAGAGTTTGCATATGTCAACTTCATTTGCAAAGTCAAATTCTGACAGGAAGTGGAAAACAAGAAAATCATCCTCAAGAGGATCCTAATAACCTCCAAATTTGAGTATTTTTATCTTTTTTTTCCCATTTGATCCTCTTTAAGGATTAATACAATACATCAGGATGATGCTTCCTATGCAGGAAACTTAAGAGACAGAAAATAATGTTGAAAAGTTTTGTATTACATCAAAATGAAAAAAAGAATCATGAGAAGTGGATTTAGAGGAAATAGTTGCTTTTTCATAACTTTGCTACTTAGCAGGAGCAGGCAGGAATTTTCCTATTTTTCTCCGAAGTATGGGACACTAACTAGTCAGTGGGAAGGAAACACAGCAATATTGTTCTGTGTGCTCTCATATGACTTGGCCCTGCGGATCACAGTGGCTTTGCCGGCCCGCGTGAGCGGCCGCAGCATCGCCGCTGCCCTCCTGGCTCGGCAGCCGCTGTGCGAGCGCACCGCCGCCTTTAAACAAAGCATTCGCACAGCAGCCGCCTTGGGTCGGCTATCGCCATCTGCCTAATTCTCCTGCTGAGAACTCTCCATCCTAAAGTGGCCATGGCTTCCCTGAAACACCTTCAGATCCATTAGCTGAGAAGTTCCTTGAAATGTTTACTGTGAAAGGACATCTGTGAGAAATTCCTTGACTGGTGCTGCTGAAGGAATGTCTGGGAATATTTGTAAGAGCCCATTAAGTTGAAAAATAATGGTGTGTTCAAAGGCAAAATGCCTGGAAAAGTGCATCCCAGTGATAGAGTTTGTTTTCGCCATGCTTGGCCTTCCTGGCCATGCTGACGCCACGCCCTCTCTTATGGGTACCATGTCTGATGCCGTGAAACATGCAGGTATTTCAGCCTGGAAAATATCAAGAGAACAATTTTGGTAAGGATTCAGCAGAGTTTGTAATAGGATTAGGTATCCACAGCAGGCCAAGAAGCTGGGGTAACTCTTCTCATGCTGCAGGGATTCTCCCTGTGACCTTTCTTAGCACACGTCCCAGTTACTTGCTTGTTTCAGTGCAAAGTTTGAACTCCAGTTTCTTTCTTCAGTTTCCAAATTAACTCCATATAGAGGTCTTGAGAAAAAAAAAAAAGCTTGTTTTAGGCTTGAGTCCAAAACTACTTTAAAATAAGCATTAGTTAGCGAGACTGTTCCAGCTACTTAAAGCATATACTAAATTTGGGTCCCCAGAGCCCCAAGCACTGTGCAGGGAAGACCAACTTTGCCTTTGAGTTCAGGCAAGGCTGGAGCTAATGCTGCTCCTCTCCTCCAGCAGCATCGTTGGAACTGGAGTTCAGCTGCTTATGTTCCTGCAATAAGAGCAACCTTAGGATGATAAGAGCAACCTAGTGATGCTGTCAGGTTTGAAGATGGTTTCAATAATTTCCAGACATTGTTCTGTGTAGAAAATTTGGTTAGATGATAAGTAAAGACCTTCACTGGATTTTGGAGAGGATTTGCAATTCTCTTTCTGTTTATGCCTCAATTAATCCTTGTTAACTTTGTGGTTGGTTTAAAAAAGTGAAGGTACGTGTGTGACAGCTAGTACCAACATCACTTGAGATCACCATTGTTAAGACTATAAATCTCTTCAAAGCAAAGAATTTGCCCATTTTTGTGTCTTCCAGATAAGTGAACAATTTGGCAACAGCAGCATGATCCAAATTAATTATTCAAAATCTAAACTTCTTGCAATTTCTGCATTGCTATGATCTTTAAAATAATTCACCCTGGTGATCTGCCTTTGGTGCAGCCAACTATAAAGAAAAACTAAAATGGCCTCACATTCCATTAACATACTTCTTCACCTTGTTATTCTTTTCAATAGGCAAAGTTATCCTTCCTCAAAACACAGGCATAGTTCAGGCCATCTTTTTTTTTTCCACAAACGTTGTTTTTAAATGCCCAAGAACAAAGATAATTTCCTATGAGTCAAGGCAACTTCCTCTCTTTAAATGTAAATATCACCATCAATCTTTTGGCCAGAAAAAATACTTACTCTCTTTTCCTTCCTGTCTGGTTCCTGGAAAATTGCATCATTCCTACCATTAAAAAAATATTTTCAGGAATTGAAGTTTCTAACTCAAGGCCAGGACCTTGTTTATGACTTTGCAATTTTTATGAGATCCTTGTGATTCAAAATATTGTAATTGATTGTGAGTAGAAAAGCCTGGTATGTTTTGGTACAGAGTGACAATCCTAGGATCCCTCAAATATATGGATCAGGCTCGCTATTTCCCTAGGGAAAATATATTTTATATTTGAAGCACTAAAACTCATTGGTATAAAAGCTTTTTACAAAGTGAGAGAGCCGTTTTCTGGAGAGGCACACACACGCCCATGTATTTGCTCTGTAGGAGCAGCAGGAATGCTCCACCTGCAGGTTGCCTGTAAGGCTGTTGTGGGGCTGCACCAGCCACTGCTACCTGGCACGTCTTGGCTGCCCTGAGACACTTGGCTGTGCCAGGAACCAGTGCTTCTTTGTTTTCCAGGACTGGTTTCCTCATTGTCACCTTAAAAAACGGGAGAGGAAAAGGTTTTGTCTAAAAGCTAGAGACGAGTGAAGTCTGAAAAAGTTAGTCATCCCTTTGTGGCTTATTTGTGAGTTTTATACTCTAAGAATCAGTGTTTAAATGGTGATGTGGACCTCCATGCTACTCCAACAAGCTACCTCCTTGATTTCACTGAGCATATAAATACTGGTAATTGCTCACAGTCAGCAGGAAAAGCTCTGGCTTACAGTGATTTATTTTATTGCTTATGTTAATGTGCCAGTGGGATAGAAGATAGCCTTGTGGGCACTAAGTAACAAGAGTTAAGTAATGACTCTGGTTGCCCTTGGAGACTGTCAACACATCAGTTCTCTCCACTATTTTTTTCACATGATTTTGAAATAATTCTAAATGATTATGAATACTTATTAATTGAGCTGCTTTACAGGCTGGGGTGACTGATGTTCAGTTTTTCACACTTTCTTTTATATGTACCTTATCCAGGATTATTTCCACATAGTCCTTTTTCCCTTTCTGTTAAGGAAAGGCAAGGACACAAATAACCATGAAATCACTCTGGGATTTCTGATGTTTGGCACAGGCATTCTTCTCATCTCCCTTTTCATTTCTTAGTGAGTCTACTTTCTCTCTTCTTCCCCATTATGAAATAATTCTCCTTTTTTGTTCCTCTCCTGTGTTTCTTCTGGCTTGCTTTCCTCCCTTATGACTTGTGCTTCAGTGACTCCCATCGCCAACTCCAAAAATGCAGTTCTTTACATTTCCACTCCTGCTTCTGGGAGTCCTCAGTGACACTGACCTGATTGTGAACATTCTGGGGAGGGTTGAGAAGAAAACCTGAGGGACCAGCAGACCCCACTTGGCCAACAGTGATGGCTCCTTTCCCTGTGTAGGATAATTGGCTGCTGGCAACTCTTGTTCCCACCCTTCAATCACCATGATCATGCAGCTCTTTTGGTAGCACACACTTGAGTTTTTGTCTTGGACATCTTTCTCTTTTGGGCAGCTCAGCGGCCAGACCACCTCTTTGTCCCTGCATCTGCCTGCTTTCCACATCTTCCAGTTCCCTGGAAGGCCACAGGGAAAGTGGACTCATGGCTAAAAACAACAGCGGCTAGTGACAAAAAGCACAAACTGTGAGGATTTGCAAGCCAGATCAGTGTGCAGGGCAGCAGGCAAGCATGGCCAAGCTGCAGCAGGAGGATGCAGAGAAAACTTTGAGCAGTTACATTTTCAGTTATGCTCTCCAGTGCCAAAGGCAATCCATGGTTTCCTAACATTAATGCATCTGTTGGCTTTCATAGTCACTACCATGATATTGCAATATTTCTCACTGTTTCTTTACCACTGAATATTTGAGTCTTTCAAATATTTCTCCTCTTTTATACTTCAATAAAACATGGCAGTCAATTTGTCAAATTGGGTGGAAAGGACCTATATACTTCCACTTGGAAATCTGTTCATCTTTACAGTCTATGAAAAGATGATATGGGAAGACACAAAGCAAATTAAAAGTAAAGACATTTATTCGTGAGAAGAAAATAAATGCCAAGAGTTTGTAAAACCTTGGGAAAATTAGAAAATTGAATGGTCTTAGGTGTCTGTATTGGAGGGAGAAGGGAAAGCATTATTCTGCATATTATTCTGAAATACATTATTCTGCAGAAGAGTGTGAGAAATGAAAGCAGGAAAGATTCTGCAGAGGAACTTCTGTAGTTTATCTCTGTCTTATTGAACTATGTATAATAACTCATTGTACACAGACAGGGAAAGCACCATTCCAGTAACTTCAGCAGGAAGAAGTCTGAATCACATTGGCAGTTTGATTCAGATAACAGCAGAACAGACAGAAACAAAAGAAACTGTAAAAGTACTTTAGATGCCATGTATTTAATTTACTCAGTATTTATAAAAATAAGAAGGCAACAAAAGTAGTTACTCTAAGTAGTTAATGCCTTTTTAAAGAAGGATTTAATGTTTCTTTAATGATTCTGGATGACAAAGATTGTGTCTGATTCTTTCCAACATGTACCCATATTCAAGTAAGAAAGGAAATACTTCAGAGGTTTAGTTTTTGTGAAGCTGCTGCTAGAAAATACAGAAGATGAAGACTGATGTTCCCCGCCAAACTAAAATTTGCAGGGGAGGACAGCTGGATATTCTAGTAGTTAGCCATGCTCAGACATAATAACCGTCACAGGACTTCTCTGCTGGGACTTGGAGATAAGCAGTGTGTTGATCCAAGATACATTGTTTAAATGTGTTGAGAAATTTAACCACAAGATGGAAACTGGCTCTGTTAAGTGCAGGGGTAGTGAAGTGCTGCATTTGGCCTACCCCAATGGGTGGAAATCTGTGGCAGGAAGAAATCAAAAACATTTGTTTTATTTTAAAGTACAAACTTGGTTTTGAAATACAGTGTGACCCGGATGCTGACATGGCCTGTATTTTCTTTGGTAGCTTGTAGGAACTCACTGCAGTACTTAGGGCTGGGTCTTGGGGGAAAAAAGGCTGCTGCACTTAGGTCTCATAATCAATTCAGTATTCACATTAACTGTATAAGATCTGAAGGAGCAAGGATGTGAAATACAGCATATGTGAAATGAATGCTCTCACGGAGGAAAGGAGGATTAAAATCCAGTTTGCAGTGGCTGTTAGAGTGAGTGCAGGTCTCCATAGTACAATGTGTGAGAGGAGTTTGAGAATCATGGATCTTTCTTGGACTGAAAAAAACAATGTAGGTGTGGAAATCAATATTGGCTCTTGTCTGGTTACAATACAAGAAGAACTTGTATTCACTTCCATGAATGTGCAAATAGATTGGAATGGCCCTTGTACCTCTGTTCCCAGTGTGTCAATCAGACAAACTATGATCATTACATTAAGCTGGACTCATTTGCTTCAAAATATTTCCTGAGACACCCAGAAGAATGTAGGCCTTGCTTGTGCCTGGAAATGTCATCTTTGCAGTAAGGTGAGAGAGACACCTTTGGGATGTGATCTTTGGAAAGAAAGCAAGCGCCAAAATCTGGCACAAGCAGAAAACATGCAGACCCTCTGAGCAGGCTATGGACAGTCCCCATGGGTGGTCAATCCATATTAGTGCACATTTCGTAATTTTCTGCTCTCAAGATATTTTGGCTTGATTTCTGCAGGCAGGCTGGAGGATGCAGCAGCCTTGCTACTTCTGGCACTGCTCCTTAGCAAGAAATACCTGCACCCAGTGCTGGGCCCAAGTTAACTTAAGCAGCTTCTTGTGACAGCTCAATTTCCTGCAGCTGGTGTTCTTAGGAACTTCCTCAGTTATTTCCCAGAAAAACGCGTCCCTCATAGGTAATTTTCATTTAAGTCCAGTAATCCTCACAGAGCAACAGCTTCCTACTGGATGCCTCCCCAGTCATGTCAGAAAAGCAAGCACAAATGCAAATATATTAGGGGCAGCTATTTTCAAACCAATCTTCTGAAGGTCTCCTGGTTACCATTGTTTTCTGATGGGCAAAGAGGGAAACTGCTCACGCTCTCTGTGGCTGCTCTTCACATTTCCACAAAGCTGAGACTCTGCTGTGGCCTTTTTGATCTCTGTCTTAGCATTTTCCTCAGTTTTTTCCTCAGCCATGGTGCTGGGGCATGCTCCCTATGCCTTGCCCACAGCAGAAACTCCTGCCAGTTTTAGTCATTGCCCAAGTCCTCAGAGGAGTTTGAGTGGGGCCTCCAGGTGACAGTACTGCAGGCAGGGTGAGGTGCCCAGGGGTGGTTCATGCCACCTCTCAGGTGACCTGTCTGTCTGTCCTGTAGTCACCTGGGCTCCAGCCACAAGGTGCATTCCACCACTGCATTCCAACATCTCACTGCAGTGCACCGGAAGGAACAATACTGGAGGTTCAGAAACTGATACTTATTGTGATTGACCACATTAGCCCCAGCCAGTAACTCCTGAGAATTTGGGAACACCCAGAGCACCTCACCTGGCTTCATTTAATTTTGCTGCAATCTGAGCTGTTCGGAGATGATGTGAAGAAGGCTATTAAAGATCACATAAAACCTAGTTATATAAGCTACACTTCTTTTCCAGGACCCATGCTGAATTTCTGCGTTATTGCTAGCACCTATCCAACATATATCACCTATCAATTGATGATCTGTAATTGGAAAACCTTTATTTCCCTTTTTTGATATGTAAATATTAATGAAAATAAAAATTACCACTTATTTCTAATTTAAGTAATATTTTCAAATGTGGCTGGTTATGCCACCTGTTGCTGGGATTACCTGATTGTTCTCTTATTGGAGTATGTTTCTGTTCTTTCAAAGGGTACCTAGCTTCAGATGATTCTGACATTTTCTGTCATAAGTAACTGCAGTAGGATAGTTCTTTTGTGCATCTCTGTGGAAAAACAATCAGACTAAATGACTTAGCCCATTTGAGAATAAAATCAGGGAGAAAAGTATGTTTTCCTGTAGTAAAATAATAAATCGTATTTCCTGAAAAAGTTGCCCCTGCCATCCTCTCTGCAGCAGGGCTTCATGCTCAGCCGAAGGCTGGAGGGGCAAGGGTTGCCTAAACGAGGTGTGGAAATAGCCTTCTCTGGGCTGATGAAGAGCTGGAGGGGTGGCCAAAGAACAAGAAAATAAGGCTTATAGTTACAGTGGTGGCCATGAAGAGACCAGGTGGGTAGAGACTAGAAAAATCCAAGGAATATATTTCCACCTGTGCCTGGGTAAGGAAAACGTGGATGGATTGGTGCTGGGCTGGGGCAGGCACACAGTCATCCTTCATTGGGATGAAGGAAGGTGGCTTGCGAGAGCAACCTCAAGAGGTGATATTCCAGGGGAGGTGGCAAACTGGGACAAAGGTGCAAGCAAGAGTGACAGAGTTGAGAAAGAGTCACCTTATGACAGCCAAAAACAGCTGTGCAAGATCACAGAAGGAAATGCATTTGAAAGCAGGTGAGATCTGGACTGTCACACTTAAGACAATGGAAGCAGAAAGGAAACTGGAAACTGGTGCTGGGCACATCCACACTGGAAATGGGATGGCATGTCCACATTCTTTGAAGGAATGGAGGCTGCCTCCTGGCATCTTGGTTTCTTCTGGAGCTGAAATATGTGCATACACTGGCCATGCTCTGTTCTGTGTCTCCAGAAAGGAAACCTGGGCACACAAACTGGATGGGAACTGTGATGCCCTGCAAACAGGGATATGAGCTAAGCCACAGGGGACCTGAGGACATGACCTGATACAATCCAGCTGCTGCATGAACACTTGGGGGTGAGATGGCTAGGCATGACCTTGGGGCAGGACAGACTTGGCATGGCCAGGGTAGAAGAAAGAAGCAATTTCAGGGGACCCAGAACAAAGTAAAAGTGCCATCTGTCTCCTGGACAGACCTCAAGACATTTACAAAGCTCAGCATTGTGAATGAACTTGAAGTGACAACTTAGCCCTCTTTTGGAGCAAAGACTTTGAGGCAGGTAGAGATGCTCAAAGCATGGGATTTTACACACCATCCCAATATAATTTCAGTTCCTTTTTTAAAAAATCATTGCATCATCTTATTCATATCCCAAGATGAGCAATCTCTTTCTTGTGAGAAATAAGATGTAGAAAAGATTGCTTCTCATGTTATTTAAGTTGATGGAATTGCCTGATTGTAAAGGTGGGCTTAATTGTTCAGCTTGTCAAGCAGCATTCTTGGGAAAGGGCTTCTGCACTGCTATGAAGTTCCTGTGTGATAGCAGACACCTTAACAGAATGGAGCCTTTCCAGACATGATCACCCTTTCCAAATGGCTAGCTTGGTGCTTAGGGTCCTTGTTCCAAGCATGATCATCATGAAAAACCTGTTTGAAATTATGCTTCAGATGCACGTAAGCAAATGCTGGAAAACAAAATAAGCAAGCGGAGGACTTGTGGACTCATACCTGGCTGAGCCTCAGTGCTTCCTCCCCATGCTCCAGAACCATATCCTGATTAACACCTTCTTAAATGCCTGCAACACTGTGAAAACGAGTAATTCATGTTTCAAAAACATGACACTAAAAGGAGAACTAGAAAGAAATGAAGGCATTAATCCCTCACCAGGATGGACTTCAGATTTTGAGCAAACACATAAACACTGTGAACACACAGAAAGCATCTTAAAAAAAAAAATAATGAAGAGCTACTAAGTGAGGATTCCAGGAAAAAATACTTTGCAATCTTGTAATTAATGCAACCTTAATTGAGGATTTCCTAATTTCAGAGCATTTAATTATCTTTGAGTATTACTTTTGTATAGTGTTTTGCTGTACATATGACACACTGAGTTACAACTCCAGCATCTCTCAACCAATTCTGAGTATTTGAGACAGATACTCATATGACATAGAGATTTATGGAGAACCAAGAACACATATGCTGCACTTGGTTTGTAACCATTCTCCAAAATGGAAGCAAACCAGGCATACCAGTTTTGTAATTTTTTACATAAGCAGTAATTCTTCTGGAGATTCAAATGAAGGAAAGTGGCATAGGATTTTAGCAAGACTCACTTATTACACACATACAAGATCTAACACATTGAGTCTTGTCTCCAGCTATGCCTTTTCCATAAAAGAAATTATTTAATGCAGTCTCCTTGTAGAATTTGATACCTCATGCCCAGACTTGTTCTCTTTACGCTTGTAGTGTCATAAGTCGTGGATGTAGTTGTATGCCATTTTTCACCTCCCCTCTTTCCTGAAGTGTTCAGTAAGTCAAATATGTGTGAAATTAAAGGTACACTTTTAGCATGATCTCTAAAGAAAATCCTCCAAATGCCTCCCCCAAGAAAAAATCACACCCTTTCTCAGGATTATCTATTTATTTATTTCAGTTAAAACAAACATACAATGTTTCATTGAAACTGTGTTGCTGGCCAGGAGTCCAGCCAGCAACCATATCTAGGCTGTTGGCCTCTACCAGTAAGGCGGGTATTTACATATGTACACGGATGTACCGTGGGATGCCCGAATTTGGCGGCCTAACAAGCGTTAGATCGCAGAGGTGGTTAACTTGCTGCATTCAGGAAATCGTAACATCCATGGTAAATATTAGAGAGAAAGTATTCATCAACCTGAACAATGCTTTCTATGGACCCAAGTGATTCCTGTGTTTATTGCAACATATACATTTGTAATAAATACAATCTTAGTGTTTTCTTACACACCTTAGGCGTAACACACTTCTTTCATCTCTGTAAGCATTACACTTTGTTGGAAAAGGCTCTTTCCTTTGACAGCTGTTACACAGATGTACAACATGGACAACTCCTTGAAATGATGTAACAATCAGTAATGAGAGAGGAATATATACATAAATCCTGAACTCCAAACCTACGTTATATACATTATACTTACAGTATATACACACATACAATTTATGTACATAGACTATCATAAATATTGAAAAATAGTTTTAGTTTTAATGGATTAATGTTTTATAAATAACATGTTACATTTATGACTGAAATATCATGGAAGACAGTAATGTTTAACTGAGGTGACAGAACAGTGGTTTAATACTGAAGCTGCTCTTTTAGGTGGTTTGTAATGTAGGTAACTTTAAGAAGACAGTTTTGGAAAAAAAATAATCATTTAAAAAAATCACGTTGGAAATCGACCCAGCCAAGTGGAACTCAACTGTTGCAGGTGGAGTCAGTAATCAAATTATGTAACATATAATGTATAATCTGGAAATTGCTACATTCAGAGAATTAGTGACATGTACAATACACTATGAGGTGTCATCGCAAAAATCTTCTTCCCTTCTGGTTGCCACAGACTTTGTATTAACTTCTCACAACTCCTTCCTCTTCTACCATTGCTGTGAGAAAGGAAGGTATTTTTCACTTTCCTCTTTTTAAGTGTTGGCAAGGGAAGCACTTCATCCCTTATGTGCTACAAATTGCTCAAAGGTAGACAACATTTTAATCCTCTTCCACCTTCGCACATTTGTGGAGGAGGAAGAAAAGCTGCCAAAGTACTGAGGAGGCACATGCTCAGCACTTCTGTGGAGATCAGGTAACATGGGATAGTTAGCCATGGACGTACAGTACCTGAGGCAGAGAAGTACCTATGGAGCATTAGTCACTGCTGACTCCAGGATCATTAATTGCTAGTTGAGTACCACCGAATTAATAATACAAACAACACATGAGAAATCTAACTTGTCATTACAGTTTTACACTATAGTCTTAGTGACCAGTACTTACAGTCATGCAGAAGTATCAGTACAAAATACCTGCAGGTGTTTTTCCATAATTTTAAATGGCTGGGCAGAGCTTGACATTATCTGCCAAATGGTGGCTATTGTTTAGATTTATTTCTGATTAATTCTACAAGAGCAAAAAAGTCTCAGGCACTGTTTAATCAATAGATTACAGGCCTTTACTTGGTCTCTCTGACACAATGACTGAGTGGGACTTCATAAATTGGATTTTTAAAACATCGTGTCAGATGAAGACAGTTGACCACATTGCCATGACTATTTCATTAATAATCTCTATCTAGGCTTTTGTACCCAATATTGCTGCATTTGAGAACCTCTTACAAGCCAAGTACGCTGTTATACAAATGTTACCTCTCTTCAACCTGGGAACAAGAATGAAAGAGCAAACATGCACTAGAAACAAAATAGCTCATCACAACCATACAGCACCTGTTTCATCAGCTAGGGCTCGTTAGAAACTTTATCTATTTCTGAAGCAAACAAGTATGAGATGACTATCCAGCCTATGAGGTTATCTTTAATACTACTATACAGTATAAATCGGAAGAGGAATCCCAGTTGTGTATGTGAAGAGAGTTTGTACCAAGCATGAAGTATTGGTGCAGTTATTTTGTGGATTTGACTCAGAAACAGAATAGTCAAGTAATTCAAAATCCAATAATGGATGAGGAATTTGAGAAATACTGTACAGTTTTTGAGTATTATACAACTAGAAGACTACATTAAGATTTTTTTGTTTTCCTACAGAGTGTTTCAAGATAGATTGGATAGAAAAAATCCCAACAACATTGTTACAACTGACAATGGACCTTATTAATAAAGTGAACTTGAGGAGGGAGTTTTGTATTAATGGCACCATATGCTTCAGTGCCATTCAGTTTCTATCTATAACAGGAAAAAAAAAACCCCAAAAAGCAAAAACTCCAAACCCTGTTTTACTCAACTGCACTACTGAGTACCTCAAGAAGGGAAATGTCAATGCCATATTTACAATTTTAGATTACTTATGCTTTTCTCAAATGTACCCTTTTCTAAAGGGTGGGTTTTTTAAAGTTTGAAAATCTGCATTTCCACACCATTTTTGGTAACTCTAATTACTTACATAAGCCTGAAATGATTTTCAGGACTATTTTCTCTAAGGGAACTTCATGGGAAGCATTTAGTATCACAGAATTTTGACCTGAATTAGCTTATTTTCTATTTTGGTCATTAGAAGCATTATTAAAATAAAATTTCTTCTAATTATGTCTTTACAGAATCATAAAGTATGCTGAGTGAGAAAGGACCCATCAGAATCACCATGGCCAACTCCTGGCCATGCACAGAGCACCCCACGAACTACACCACATGCCTGAGAGTGTTGTCTAAACACTTCTTGAACAGGCTTGGTGCTGTGACCACTTTCCTGGGGAGCCTGTTCCAGTGCCCAACCACGCTCTAGGTAAAAAAACCTTTTCCTAAACCAACCTAAACCTCTCCTGACTCAGCTTCATGCCCTTCCCTTGGGTCCTGTCACTGGTGACATGAGTGAAGAGATCAAGAAAGTCAAACTAAGTTTAATTTAGGACACTAATTAATATTTTTCTGAGCTCTTCTACATTACTTTTTCATTCTTTTTAGAAAAATGTTTCTTAAAGTCAAAATAGTGCTTCTGAGGTCCATAAGAATTTTTGGTACAAAAAATAATAGCGTTTCTCTCTTTCTCTCGCTCTCTCATTGGTTATTTAAACACTTTGCTGTAAATTAAAGAGTTCTGTCTCACATCAAATGGTTCCATTAGGCACATTCAAGTAAAATAACAAAATATCCAAGTAACAATGATGAAAGCCAAACATGGCTTGATAAAAGTCTACAGAGAGTTCTGTCCATTCTCTGGAATGGAATAAAGTTGTCACTTCCTTCAGCCAGACACTCATGTGGTTTGATGTTAATATCCACTTCCATCATGCAGAATAGTTTCTTAAAAGACAGAGTTCAGATATTCTACAATCAGAAGAACCATCAACAAGGAATCTGCCTTTTAAAGGAAGCTGAATAGCTCATTTTCATTCTCAGTAGGTATCTGAGCGAACACTGGCATTTGAAGTGGAGTATTACAGAGATTAAACCAGGGCAGTTAATGGCCATCAGCTGTAACATTCTGGGTCCAGTCTAAAATAATCAGTGTCATACACCCAGTCATCACAACTATACCACTTAGAAAGAAGAATGAAGCCTGAAAAAGAAAACATAAAAGAAGTATTTCAGATTCTGCTATGACACTGTTGATAAACCACAACATACACCTATAAATTCATGCCCATGTATAGCACAAATGCCATTGCTCATGGAGGACACAGTAAAGGAGACAAGAGATCAAGTCAATGACAAGGAGCTAAGTATCTTTCTCATATTTTGGGTCCTTTGTCAAATCAAAAAGTACATTTATTTTCAGTATAGCAGACCCCACCCTCAACTAAGATAAGTGAATGTAGCTGCTGATACCAGTCAGGCTATGCCACTGTGCTAACTTGACTCTGTCTCAATATGTCTGATTGCATTATAAATCAGTATGTCTGTGATTAGTAAGAGCACCAAGAACAATCAAGATAACCCAAACAATTGGCAGAAATGAGCTTTTATGGGGAAAATTATGTAAATAAGTCTTCAAAGAATATTTGAAAAATGTTAAAGCTTTTTAAATATAGTTCTTAGGGTATTCTGTTGAAATCTGGCTCTTAGCAGCAACAGAATGACCCAGCTATTGTTGAGATTGGGGGCCAGGGGCTGAGACAAGTCACTGGAGTGAACAGAGTCTCGTGATGGCCAGTTCCTTGGTTTTGAGTTCCTGTGCAACTTCTCGCAACTACGCAAGACAACATTAAATGCCAATTCACTGACTACCTTCACCAGAACTTCAAAATTCATAAATCATGAAGATAATTAAATCTTTTGCTTAATTAGTAAGCAAGTGTAGTTACATATTTGTCTATACATACCCCAATCTTTTGCACTGACTTCATTGGTTCCTTCTTCACTAATTTGATATAGAAGGCAGAAGGAAGTATAAAGATCAGCATGGCAGCCGCAGAAGCACCTGGAGACAAAAAGCATGGAAGTATTCATATACTCTAAATATACTCTAATTAGATTGGAACTGCTTTTTCTGAAATGCAAAGGACAGCTTGATCTGACAAGAAAATGCTTACCAATGAATCCAAAGATGTCTCGAATAGTAGGGACAAAGATAACGAGCACGTTGGTAAACGCCAGAAGAGCAACAGTAATAGAACAGTGACGCCACCAACTGAACTCCTTCCCTGCCCAAAGCAGCTGGGTAATGGAACTGCGGATCTTTGGAAGGAAGGAAGTGGGGGAAAAAAGTTTAGTCTCGATTTTGGAAGACAGTGATTTGTCACCTGAATTAGACCTTCCTTCTGAAAGTATTTTAACATCATTTTCCTGAATGCTTCAGATTTTAATAGAAGGTGAAAGATGAAAGTAATATTGAGAAAAAAACCAAGGAAAAGTACCTGACTTGAATAAAAATAAATTCCAGGAAATTTTGTAACATCTAAGAATGCTGCTCAACAATATATACGTAAATGGCCAGATCGTATCCACAACGTGTATACAAAAGCATGCTGGCTTTTGTAAGGTGTTAATACAGCAGTGTAAGTATTTTTATAGAGGGGCAATCTGTTTCATTTCCCCAATACAGCCATACCAGGAAAACAATGTAACTGAATAGATCTGTATCTACTGCTTAGTAAATGTTACATATTTATTTGAATTAACAGAACAGCTATAAATTGTCAAGTTTATCAGAGTAAGTTTCCTTTTTCAGTTAAGAGAAAAGCTCTTCAGTTGTTCAATTAATAAAGAGGAGTTGCCAAATCAGTAAATGACTGCAGCAGTACAGGTGTTAGGAAAAAAAAAAATTACTTACTGGGAAAATAACTACAGGTACAGTGAGGGTGACAGCCATAAGTACAGCAAGACGCACAATAAGAAGGAGAACATCAGCACCCAGATAAGCGGAGTAAGTGTGAAGCAGTTCTGGTTCGACTTTTCCTATAAAGAAAACAGTATTTTAATTAGATTTAGTTGACATACTTCTTAAACATGTGTTTCTGCTCTAGATTCCACGCAAATTTTACAGTTACATCAATATGAATTGAAAGCCTCAAGAGCTCCTGTAAGAATGTATCCATTTTACACAGGGATGACTCGGAGGCACGGAATCTGGTTTAATCCAATTTTAATCCTATGTCTTGGGCCTAATTCTATTACTGATCTCCTTCGAGGTGTGCATTTATAGAAGTACTAAAAAAAAAGCTCAGCTAACAGTGTATATTTAGAATGCATAGTAAATGCTTGCTTGTTTTAAAAGAATACTGTGAGTTTGCAGAACATAAATAATTTTAAAGAACGCAGAGAGGCAATATTCACCATAAAATGTCAAGTATCCGAAGAGAGCAGCCAATAAATACATGAGGAACATGGCAAAAAAAGATACATAGGATACGTTCATCATTCTTTTACGGCTTCGGCTGTAAGAAAAAGAAACATTGTTAGTAGTGAGAACAAACTGTTTCATAATATATTTGTTTGTTTAGTGAAATTACAGATATATATCCTAACACTTACCCTTTCAGTTCTTCATAAATAGGAAGAATTGCAGGATGGCAGACAAAAGAAAATGTTAGGATTGGGACAGCATAAACAGTCTGAAAAAAAAAAAAGTATGTTTCTTAAGTATCTTAACAGACATTAGAAATTTACTTCACAAAGTCATCAGGAGATTCTTCAGTTTTGGCCTTATTTGGTGGTAAAGACCAGCTATTCTTTACAATGGAAAGTTTGGAAAAAGTTAAAACAAGTTTGTATTTTCTTAAACCCAGACCCTGAGGTACCAAATAGTCTCAAATGTCACTGAAGTCCATGCTGAGCTGAATGTATTTGAATTCAAAATCCTGTTCAGCAACTCACAGGCTTAAACCATTGTATCTTGAACTTGGGTATTGAGTATTACACATGTGTGGAGATTGACCACTGTAATTGGGAGCATTCTTGAGTCAAGAATTTGTGACTGGGAACAACTCAAACATCCTATTTGCACCCTTCTACAATTTTCTTCATCTTCTTCTGCAATCTACTTTTTAAAATGCTTCACTAACTTCCTTGAGAAAGCTTGAGAAATGCTGTGCTGAAGAATGAGAAATGTGTTTTTTGCCACTCAATCAAGCACCTCAAGCTCCTCTAGTTTCTGTGTATTTGACATGTAGAAACACCCAGTCTGCATGAGGCAAACAGTGCCCAAGTCTACTGGAAGAGAAAGTCTTAACACATCCCAATTTAAAAACTGCGCAACTGCTTGAAGGAAAAATTACCTAATTTATCTGCTACATACTTAGCCTCAGTTATTTTCAACAGAGCATCTGATTTTCAGTCAGTTACCTGTGAATTGAAGATGAAATATTTTGGCTTGCACATATCATCACTTGTTATATTTTCATCTATCAAAGGTGCCACTGTTGCATTAAATAATGTCACGTTCATGATGACACTGTCCATAGGACAAGGAATCTGAAACATCTTCCAAATTACCTAGAAATAAAGCCATGCATTTATTACTTTGACCAATGCAAGACATGAAAATTTTTAGAAACTGTGCTTAATTTCACTTTGAAATGTAGTTTTACAAGCACTGGAAGTTTACAAGATTATACTTACAACAATCAGAAAGAAGACCATGCAAAGTAAGGAAAAGCCACTGGTATAGCCCAAATACCCTGTGATTAAGAAAGATTAAAAAAAAAAAATCTAAGATACAATAAACAGAAACACCATTCAAGTCAAAACATTATGACAAAACATATTCTGTCAAGTGATCTCTTTGGATTGTCATTTCCTTAGCATTACACAGAACAGATTAATTATTCATTGACTTTCTGCTAATCCCAACCCAGATTTAAAGGTTCTGAAAGACATATTAGGGTCTGTGCATACAGTGAGTCTGTAATGTTAAACTTTTTAACTTACAAGAAAAAGAAGCAAACTAAAAAACCCCACAGCAACAACTATATGAATTGATTATTGTGTACTAAGAATGATATAGGATTAATTTTAATAGCATGCACTATCAGATAACTTAGCCTTTTTCCTTCTGTTTTTACTGATTTACTTAACTTCTAGAAAATAGTAATTTGAGAGTGTAATTCACATTGTAACTGTCAGTTAATAAAGGTCCACTACAGGATTCTCTGAATTAACAGCCTGTTAACTGAATTATTCACATATATCAGTGAATTACAGCCATTTCAGTTAAAGCATCTGGTATGAATATTCTGTTACTCCTCAGGATCTAAAATGAAAAGATATTGCCCAGGGTTAGCAGCCCTATTCTTTGAAGGCTATTACAGGATAGCTGGTAACAATATTGTATTATTTCACCATTGACCAAAACAGGTCAAACTTCGGGATAAGAACAGAAACAGTAAGTTACTGTTGAGCTTTGTTCTAAAGCCATCCTATCTGCTGTCCTTTCATTTTCCACAAACACATCTGTAATTTAGTATACTTGTCTTGATTTTTTTTTCCTCTTCTTCAAGGAGACTGACAGCAATTACCTAAATGCTAATTAGTCCCAAGAGACAAGTTTGGAGACAGCTTTTAATTCGCACAGCATTTCAAGACTCAAACATTGCAGCAACACATTTCCTCACAGTATTTCCAATGGGTTTTTATTTTGATTGCTTTCTACTACTTACCTAGATTTTTCAGTAGGGACAGGGGAAGAATGAGGATGACAGACACCAGCAGCACCAAATAGTCACCGTTGAGATACCATTCTCTGTAGAAAAGAAGGCAATATTTGTAAGTAATGAAGGATGTAAAAATTACATTTGCAGTTTAGTCTTCCCTCTTATATTCTACAACATATGGCTCGTCATAAAACAATGACCTGATGTCATAAATGACAGCATTTAATTTCCTATACAGACCTAACACCCTACAATAGCTTCTTATCTCACCCCAAACCTGCATTGTGCCTTTCCTTTAGTGTCCTTTTATAAAAATAATAACATCTGGAAGTCAGAAGACAGAAAAGTAAATGATTGGTTATAAAAAAGTCAAGTGGGATCAATCACGGTAAAAATAAAATTTTTTTAAGTGCTGGTTCCCAACTCTCCAGATGTGTTAGAATATTGCAGGGCCCTAGCAGGGTTTCCACTTTTAATGGAAATAAAATTCTGTTGGGTGCCCTGTGTGAGCTAAAGAAAAACAGGTGAGGGCTGAAGGTAAGGCAGTAGCTGCTCAAGCCCACTGGCTGAGAAAACTCCAACAAGCACTGGGAGTCTCTTGGAGGCACATTTAGTCCCTTTCAGTAGGGAAAACATGGTAAGAACTTTAGAAGCTTTTTCCTTCAGAACATTTTTGCCATTTTTTTCTGTAAGAAGCAGCAGCTATTTTTTCACAAAACATTTTTGAGCACTAGAAGATTAACATCATTTTTTGAAAAATATAAAAAAGTCCTACAGGATCATCCTATACGCTTTAAGCAATAAAGCAACACTAAGTTACACATTTATTCCCAAGCATTAATATTTTATATCCTATTATGATGTCATTTACTACTTAGGTAAACATAATTTAATTTGAACTTTGTATATGCAAACTCAGTTGCTGAATTATAGCCTTTTCTATGGTAATGGAAATATGGAATAATTAACAGACTTGCTCTGGATTTACATAGTAAATACAAAAATTATGTAGTCGTCTCTTTCCTCAGTTTTACCTGGGATAACTAGATGAAAAAAGGGGTATTTTAGAAACTTCAGATGTATAGGACATTAACACCATACACCTTTCATTGTCTTTTTTTAAAACTGGTAGACCTGTGGCAAATATAAAGGAAATCACAACAAAGAAACTCCTTGCAGCTGATACAATCACAAGAACATGCACTGCTATTGTGCATACCATATAGAGGCCATCAGCACTTTCAGATCAAGCACTTCAAAGTCTTTCCGTCCTGAAGAGTAAAGAATGGGATTGTGCAGTTTTAAAATATAGCCAAGTACTTTAGAAGTTGCTAAGCAAATTTTAATAATGGAGCTAGTATTTGCAGTATTGTCTCAGAATTCCAGAAGTTCTTTTACAGTAAGCATTATTTTGGGACACTTAAACAGGTTAAGTGCTTACATTTTTGGCCCCAGGCTGCCAGAGTGGAATCCATGCCAATGGTAGCCACCCAGACTCCCCTAAGCAATGCATGGAGAGAGTCAGTTAAATGGGGTTCACGACTGCCAGAGCACTGAGAAAATATTTGCTTTAAAGTAGTACAGCAACCTCGTGCCAGACAACAAAAAAACATTTAAGATACAGATCCCAATTTCTTAATTTTCTCTGCCAGATTTGCAGAGCAGCAGTTGTATCCAGTGAGATTCACAGACTTTAACATTCCCTCTTAAATTGAATTCTTTACTGAAGATGGGACAGTTAAAAATATTTGCCTCCGAGCCCCCTTCTAAATACTGGCTACTCCACGGGCTCTCTTAAGAATCGGAAAATATGGACTTGAATTCAGCCAAAGGAGAGAAATGAACCTTCCCAGCAAAGAATTTGTAAACATAAAACTACTAAGTCAATAGGGTAGGTGCAGTATTCGAGTACATTAAAAAAGAAGAAAAAAAGGAAAAAAAAATATGTCTAGCACTGTTATTATGACAATATCTATCAGCAAGCTGTATGAACATCACCAAATGGCTTGAACCCCTTGGGGAACAAGGCAGAAAAATGCCTACCTTCTGCACTCAGGCTTAGGTGTTGAGTCTTGAGCTGCTCAGCCCTCTCAAGACTGGGACACTTCAGGACAAGGCACAGAAGTACAACTCTGAAGAGTGAGATTTATAGCACTTAACTCTATCCATCTGAACTCAGGCATCTTGTTTTTACACACCCTCTCAATACAGAGTGATATGATCAACTGTTCTTTGGAGATGTGCAAAATGTGTCTAAGCCAGGTACGCCGAACTGATCACTAAGGAGGATCACCCTTCTCCACTGATTGTACTAAGACCATTGTAATGGTGAACCCAAAATATGGCTGGATAAAATGAATCCTCTTTTTAAAGCCAAGCAGGAAAACCGCTCTGGAGTCAAGGTGCCTCCAGGACTAGATGGCAAGGCATCTACCACTCTAGTCTTGGGCATATAAACTGTGGTTTAGGTCAATGTTTAGTCTCTGTATCTTTTTGAGAACTGTTCCTGAAGACATTCCTTGCATAACTGCACCTTAGTCTTATATTTAATCACTTGCCACAATATTAATACTAGAAAACCAAATTAATCGGACCAAACCATTTTGAATGCAGTAAGAAAATAAAAAAAACCAAACCAAACTAACAAAAAAACCATAATCACATTTATCTTTCCTTATCAAGTGTATGTACTGACTGGTACATACATTAACACTTACCTGATGTTCCTTACAGAACAGCTTTCTGCAATATGATGCGATACCTGTATTTCTCTACCCTTTTCCCAGGCCAGGCTGGATCTAAATGAAGTGAAGCACTCAGGGGAAGGGAAAACTTACTGTATCTCTGTCTGAATAAGAAGCTACCCTACGGTGTACCGAACGGGTCTTCATATAAAAATATATACAGTCTCCGTATTTGTTTCTCCTAATAGTGTCTCTGATGAGGAGTTCTAACACCTACCCTGTGGTCTCTTCGATGTTCATAAATGTCTTGATGACCAATGGTAACTCATATTTCACTATGAAGAGGTAGCTTGACATAGCTGTAGGTGAATAACATCATAGATCATTACAAATATAGAATATGCCACATGATGCAAGAATCACATAACATGTTTCATAACTTCACTTGAACACAAGCAGTTAATGAACACATGTTGTGTGACAAATAAGTCTCCAAGAATAAGCAGGGAACAATTGCTATTGAGAGTACAGACATTTTAAGATCTTTTCCTCACCTCCAATGTTCTGCATTGTAATTGATCCAGAAGCAGCAAGTTTTCCAGCCATACCAAAAGCCTTCATTCCCAACTGTTCGTACAATAAAGATCCTAAAAGAAAATACAATATTCCATTGGAAGGGTGTACTTCATGAAGATACCGTAAGAAACAAATACTACATATTTATAAAACAGTAATTTGCCATACCTCCTTCATTGGCAGTCTTCAAAAGAAGATGCACTGAATACAAAGAAAATATTGAGACAAACAGCAGAAGTATCCTGGGGAGAGGAAAACATGCCAATTTATAATAGCCATAAATGACTTATTGTAATCCTATTATATAAAGACATATCAAATATAAACATTATCCATGTTAAAATATTATATGGGAAAAAATGTAGATTCTAAGGTCAGTTAAAAGTGTTCTGAAAACCCAATTAACGCTGTGTGTAGAAAGGATTTTATACTAAATTGCATTTCAGATGCATACAAAGAAATTCTAATGTAGGCTTGAACAACTGTTCTATTCAGTCTAAACTGGCATAAGCATCACCAAGTGTCAGGCTATTATAGATGGCTACATTTGATAATAAATAACTTAATAAAGTATCAATGGGAAATGTGTACAGGTGGGGGGGTGGTGGAAGGTTTGCATCCTTGTAAGAAACCGTATTTTTCCCATCTTCCCTTATCTGTCCCTTATCAACAGTGTGTCATGCACCTATTGAACATATAGTTGAGGCTAACTACAGCTGAAGTGAAGATTATCTCTTGGTCTTAAAAGAAATCAGCTTTTCAGCTTAAATCTGTGTTATGTCCTTTTTTTTATATAAGGATGAAACTGCAAAAGCCTTTAAGAATTGACTGAAAATTCAGACTCATTGAGAGCTGCATTTTCAAATGGAAACACACATCTATTGTCATTTTAAAAAATTCTTTTCTCAGAAGTTAACTCTTCAGATGTGCTTACATGGGAATCGCTAGTGGCTTGTTTATCTTCCCCACAGCTTTTACAGGCAATGCATATTATTTCCAGAAGCACATTTGCATCACCTAAAATTCGGATCTCTCAACAACAAATCTCTCCCACAACAAATGCACTTCCTGGAGTGGCACGCTAGGGGGAACTTCTCGGCTGCTGGAGAAGACAGTGGAAAATTACAAAGCATTAAACCCCCCCCCCCTTGTCTTTCTTATACCAATACAAGCATTTTGCTTAAAAGGAAACCTGAGAATCAGCATATCAAAAATGGCTTAAAAAGGGCAAACTTTATTTCCCTTTTGTGTCATTTTTAATGTTGGCAAAGTTAGTAAACGCAGCACAAAGAACTGGAAACAAAAAGATCTGAGAAGCTTCACAGGTCTGTGTAGGAAACTTAAGCTACTGTGCCAATTCAACATTAACACACGCACACAAATAAACCTCTCTGTTTCTGACAGGTAGATTTGACTAAGCCATCGGGCAGAAGCAGCACAGCTGAGATGTGCCAGGGCTACACTACTTTAAAACAGCACAGACTTTGGACCTCTCAGTCCTAACCTGGAATAGCTGCCTACAGTGTAGACAAGATCGCCAGCAAACTCATCTTGAAGCTCACTCTGTTTCTGGCTTCCAGACCATTCTATTCATCTATTTAGTGCTGACACAAGTGACAAGTCACAGCACTTACACAAGTGCCTCCACAGTCCTCGAAGAACTAACTGCCTTAATCAACTGCATCTGGATCCGATTCTGTAACCTAGTTATTAAGGGATGCCTGTAATGCCTTCACTGTCATCATAAATCCTCAGTATTATCTGTGATTAACTGTTCTCCTGCCTCAGAACTGTACAATCTACAAGTTTTGAAAGGTAACAAGTTATTTTGTCTTTGAAACGGCACCAACGCAAATAGATCTGAATACAGCATCTGAAAATAAAAAGCAACTAAATTGCCTCAGAGCCAAGAGTTAAATTGACTGTTTTGAACATTTTTCTCCTCAGAAAAGAGGACTCCCCAAGTCTATTCAAATAGCTAACCTTAAATAGTCTTTTTCCCTCTCCTCAGAGACATTCTAATGTGCATTACACTGATTATTTTTCACGTGCTGCAGAACATCTTTAGGGCATGAAACTGATGTATTAGAGAGATGAAGTATCTCTTCTAGATTAATGTTAAGTCGTTCATTCAGTTGAGCATCATCTAAGCAAGTGAAAATCTTAGTAAAAGACAAACAAATCACCATATAGTCAAAATCCTTTAGGTCAGAACTTCACACTTTGGTAGTTTCCTCAGGAAACTTGAGCACCACCTGATACACTCTGAAACATCTGGAAGTAAATCTGACCTACTTTCTGGAAATCTGGCAGCAGACTCAGGGAAATTTTGAACTAAACATTTCTCTTCACATATTCTTGAACATTCAGCACATTCATCTATTTCCAGGATAAAAACACAAAGTTCCTTTAGACATATCCATGGATATTCATTTGCAGTCAAGTCACTGATACTACATCTTGTGTGACCTGAACTGCCTCCAAAACATGAAGAATGTACTTTCCAGGACATTTAAAAGCACTGTACATAACCATATCCTTATGTTATTTCCAATTACATTATTGTAGTTCTGTCTCACACCTCAAAGCTTTTGCCAACGTAGACTGGCCAATGAAGATATGCTGGTTGTTCCACATCCCTCCCTTGCAGGCAGACAGAAATTTTTATAGGTGTAACTGAAACCATATCCCTGAGTTGAGTGAAAGCATAGCAATAAAATGGACTTCTTTATGGGTTAAGTACATTGTAACTTTGTAAGCACAATGATGTCAGTTGAGGAAAGTGAGACCACATCCCTGACTGGGGGGCTTGGATAGCAGAACCTTCAGGGAAAGCCTATCAGTTATTCATGGAGAAACTACAGCTAAGTCAAGTAAAATTCACTGTAAAATGTCTTTGAGAGTTGCAAAACTTGCAATGAATCTGTTTAATTTTTGCAGATTCTTCTGATTGTATCACAACCTTTAAATTTAAAACAAGCCATAAACCCCCTAAAATGAAATTCTGCACCTATGAAAATGACTGGGTATTTTCCAGGGGTCATATCATTACATCAAGTATTCTTCCCTTATGAATTACACACCAGAAAGATGGAGTTTTTTTGATGAATCAAAAGATACTTACACAAAAAGAGCAATTCCAGTGTTAGCCATGGCAAAAGAAAGACCAAGGATGCCACTACCCACAATAGCATTGCTCAGATTAAATACTGACATTCCAAAGGAAGTAGTACCCGGATGCTGAGGAAAGGGAGATAGGTAATAATTAATAGAAAGTTGTTAATCATCTCAGAATTAAAACAAACATAAATTTGGCGGAACATTTTTGTTTGTTTGTTTATTTGTTTGTTTATTTGGAGCGTCATTGCTGGGTACTTACATACTGAGTTTCATATTTCTTCTTTCCAAGGTTGGAGTTGAGCAAGAAATTTTGGTTTTCCGGATCCATATCCGCATAGTGGCTGCAAAACAACATTGCATCATTGGTGACTCTTACGGGCAACTTGCATATTCACTTCCCGATCAGCATTTCCAATCCATTTCAAGGGGAAAAGGAAAACCCGATGGAATGAATAAGCCCGAAAGAACCGCCCCACCTGCCGCTGTGCCAGCGCCGCGCGTTGCGTCGCGCCCGTCCCCGGCCGCAGCGATTCCCGCGCTGCCGTACGGATTGCCCACAGGCACACGGGGCGGCGGAGCCCCCTCACCTCTTCATGGCAGCCGGCTTCGTGGGGTAGGGGTAGCTGAAGTCGTTGCTGTTGGAGCTGTAGCTGCTGCTGTCCTCGTCGGGCGAGATGTTGAACTTGCCCATCTCGGCGCTGCTCATGCTGGCGGGGCGGGGGTCGGGGCTCGGCGGCGGCCGCTCTTTTGTCCTTGCCGGCGGGACTCGCCGCGCCTGCGGAGGGGGCGGGAGGCGACGTCAGTGCCGCAGCGGGCGCGCGGCCGTCACGTGGCCCCGCGGCCCCCGCCCGCCGCCGAGTGGAAAAGTACCAGGCGCGCGGGGCGGGGGGCGCGCGGACAAAGGTGAGCTCGGCGCCGGGGCGGGGGCGCGCGCCTGCCACCGGCACCGCCCGGCCCGCGGCTGACACCGCCACCGGCACCGCCCGGCCCGCGGCTGACACCGCCACCGGCACCGCCCGGCCCGCGCCGCACCGTGGCGGCCGCACCGCCACGCCGCACTCCCCCCCCTCCCCCCGCCTCCCCTCCCCGATAGCGGAGAGCAGACTGATGCAACACCGATGGGCGATTGTCACATCGGCTGCCGGAGCTTCCCGCCCCGCGGCTGTCGCTCCCCGAGTTCATCTCCCTCCTCCCCGCCGGCGACACCGCGCGCATCGGCGTTTTCAATGGAAAAACGCAAACCGGCCGCGGGACTGCGCCGCGCCGCAGTCGCTTTGCGGGTTTGCCACCTTTCCGGGATGCAGCGGCGGCGCGTCCCTACGCGCGTCTCGGCGGAGCCCGGCAGGGTCTTGGCGACAAGCCGGGACGCTGCCGCCGGACAAAGGCGCGAAGGACGAGCCGCGCTCCGTCCGAAAAGTCGCCCCGTTCCTCCTGGCGGCCCGGTAACAGCCAGCCCCTGCCGTACCTTCTACGCACGAACTTGAAAGCAAGGGTTTCTCCCGAAGCCTCGGAATAACGAGATCCTCCTGTCTCCGCTGCTACTTCTTGCAAGGGAAAAAATGCCCTTAACTATGAAATGTCAGCGAAAACAAGCCCCTAGATAAATAAAGGTAGGGAAAAAAAATCACGTAAAAAAGTCAGAGGTATCAAAACGAAAGAAAATATCGTGTCCGTGCCGCTCCGGCGTCGCTCCCGGTCTGACGGCCCCCTCGGGGCGCCGCCGCTCTTCAGGCAGGAATGTGGGCGCGTCACGGCAAGGGGCGCGGCGCCCGCCCGCTGCCGCGCCGCCCCCCGCCCTGCCCGACTGACCCCCTGCCGCCGCCCGGGCAGGGGCCGGGGGGGCACAGGTGTCGCGGGGGGCGGCCCCGACTGAGGGGCGGGAGCCGGTCACCGGCGTGCCCCCGGCGGGGGTCGGGAGCGCGGCCGCTAGCACATGAGCCGAACAGCTCTCCAGTGTTTACATTGGGGCACTGGCTTACACGGCGCAGACGGGACGCTGCGGTGCTTGTCAAGAGCGCCCTGCCTGAGAGGCGCTTCTACCGGCCCAGCGCAGCATCCGCAGCGTGACTGCAGCACCCGGTGGCTACCGGCTTACGCACGATCTGCCTCCCTCTTTCCACGCCGCGCCTGCCTCCGGGCTCTGGCGCTGGCATCTCCCAGTAGCTGGGTGCGTGGCAGGGGACAAAGTGCCACCGACCCATCGTAGCTCTTCGCTGCAGTCACTCGCTATTTTTAACACCTGCAGCAGCACACGTGCAAGCCCGGACCCCGAGGGCAGCCGACAGACTCCCCGAGCGTTTCCTTCGGGAAGTGAACCGGAATGACAGACTCCCACCAGTGATGTGATTCACGACAAACCCCCTGTAGGGTGGGGGGGGGTTGAACAGAACATCCTGCTTCCTTTTCCTCAGGTAACCACTCCAGAAGATTTGGAGAGCTTTGCTGCTCGGCCCTCCGTGGAGGTGGGTGGCGGGGCTTTACTGTCCGCCGCAGCTCCTCACACGCACGGTGCAAGGACGCAGCTCCAAAGGAGGCTTGAGAGGGGTAGTAGGGGCCTGTTTGGCTGCTGTCTCTAGAGGCACAGGGGGTTGCAAAGCAGCCTTCCCAGCTCCTGTCCTCGCGGCAGCAGCGCACTCACACGCCAGCCTGGTGCTGCCAGCCTCGAGTGTGGAGGATGCCCTGCCACCGAGTCGTTTGACCCCCCTGCGTTATCGCCCTCCCTCCCTTCTTCTTCAGCATCGAGAGCCAGTGGAGGGTGCGAGGGGTGGCTGCCTGTCTGCTGTCCCGGGGCAGTGGCGGTCGCCGGGACGCGAGAGCAACTCCCTTGTGTTGAGGGACAGCGAATCCCTCACCATCATCCCCGCTTCTGGGCCCCCTGCAGCGCCCGCGGCTGTGACGGGCACACGAGGCTCCCCAGAGCTGAGACAGGCGACAGGACGGTGGCTCTGCCCCGCGACTGTCGCCGGGGCAGGCGGGCGGGAAGCGGGCGGGAAGGCGCTGGGCGCCCGTACCCAACCATCCCCGCCGCCGAAGGTTCTGGACCGCCCCCGGCGACGCCGGGATGGGGGGCGGGAGTGGAAGCCGGGAAGGGGCGGGGACCGGCGAGGGCACGCGCAGGAGATGCAGGAGTCTAAAATTTTCCATCACTGCAGTGGTCCCCCCGCCCCCGTCCGGCGCGGTACGTCACGCGTCCCCCGCAGCCCGGCGGGGCGGGACCGGGCGGGACGCGCTGCGGCGCCTTCCCGCGCAGCCCCGGGGCGCAGAGGGGCGGCGGCGCCGCACCTGCTTCCGCGGGAGCGGCCATTGAAATGACCCCGGAGCACAGCTCGGGGCGTTCTGAGCTGGAGCCGGCTCCTGCCTTCCGCACCTGCCGGTGCAGGGCGCCCGCCTTTATCCCGTCTGCGGACGCGGCGGAGCGCGACTTGGGGTGCCGGTGGCGGTGAGGGATGGCAGAGTCTCCCCAGGAGTGCCAGTCCACGGCGTTTTCTGTCCTCACAGTCTGACTGCACAACGGGCGGTTTGCAAAGGCTTCGGCAACCTGACGGGTTAAATCGAAAGGCTGCATCGCTCGCCTTCAGAGCGCAATCACAGCGATGTGTAAATAAGCACTACTGCGGGGAAGGCAGGGCGCACTCTTTTCCGATGGGAATGGTGAATGCCTGGTGCCTTTTTTAGTCAATCCCATTATTCGAGTGTCAGCAGTTCTGTGAAACAGTGTACATGACAGAGGTCAAGGTGACCTGTTTGTTGTGGGTTTTGCCAGTGTAGCAACAGACGAAATGACGTATTCGTAACGTTTTTAGGATTGTATCATTCATGTCAAGGCAAGCGCACAGATTCAGTGCATGGTACAGTGTCCCACATGCGCCTGATAAATACAGCAACCATCTTTATAGATGTGACCTGGATGTCGTGGACAGTACCGCTTTTAAGAAAGGTTTTCAAACCAGATTTTTTAGCAAAATCAAAGTTTTACTCTTCACGTGCTTGTTGTTTTTGGTTTTTTTTTTTTTTCTTTTCTTTTTTTTTTTTTTTTTCTAGAACTGTCCTCATTTTATATGGAAAACAATGATGACACTTTGTTGTTCATTTATGAGAAGAAGGATTGGTAAAACGCATCCAGGAAGAAAAATTGCTGTATTTCTAATGGCCCCATTATTGGAACTCTGCAACATGTGAGTGCAATCTGCACTCCTCCAGAATACTGAGCCTTTAAAATTTTACCCATGCTGTCTTTTTGCTGGTTCAAATGATCTACTTTTTTCAAGGGGTTTTAAGTAATGCCTCACTGATTGAATTATAATTTTCCTGACTTTGTAATTGCCAAGAATGTCCTTGGCAAAACATACATAAAATGTTTCATCCAATTTTGAAATGTATTTTGTAATCTGAATAATAAAAGTTAATATTCATCAGTTCCTCCCACCATAGTTTCAACGATTCATTTGTTTTCATTGTTATGCTTTTCTTTCTCTCTTTTTTAAAGTGTTCTTTTGTTCTTTTCCCCCTTTCCTTTGTTTTCATCCTCTTTATCCCAAAGTCACCCTCATTTTTATACCGTCCATTTGTTGCTTTTTTTTTTTTTGTTGTTCTTTTTTGTGCCTTTACATATTGGAAGCTTCCTTACAAAGTTTGAGCATTTACGGTAGTTAAGAATGAACTTTTTTACTTTTAGTCTGGAGATTCTGTTCCTGCTTTGTGTTTTAAGGCTGTTGTGAAAGAAACTGTGAGTTAGTTAGGTGTTGTAAAAATTGAATTGTGTTCAGTGACACAGGCAGAAATTAACTAGAGTTTTCAATTTATTATACAAGGAGGTAATGGGGGTTTTTGTAGCTGAAGAACTATCTGCTGTGTGCTTCTAATTGTCAGTTTGCAGGGGAGAGCTATCTATAGATTCACACCTCACTGTAAAATCACCTGTCATTCTTCATCCTGTGAATGGTTTCTTTTAAAATTTGATTATTTGTTTTTATATTTAGAAAAAGAACTAGCTTGCAAGTGCCTATGGGGTTTTTTTTTGCTCATGGTTTAGCAAATAAAAGGCCTTTATAATATGGGAGGGTTTTTTTTCCCATGCTATTTCTTCCTCCATATACAAATAAATCTTGAGAGATACCATAAAACTATCTGTAACACATACCCAGTAGAGTCATTTATGTTTATGATATGCATGGAAAAGTTATGTGTACAGTAATACTGTAAATGTCAAGTCCATTCACAGGGTTTTTAGATGATACTTCCTAAATTGCCCAAAGGATATCTAATGAAATATGTAATATGTCAAAGCACTCTGTACTAATAGCTCAATAACGTTCATTTTGTCTGTGTCTAGTATGAATAATATCAAAATCCCAACAGAGTAGGGATCTACCTTGGGTGAAATCCTCAGTACTGCCAAGAGTCTGGGGAAGGTTGGTAATGGAGAACAGTAACAGAGACCTGAGAGCTGTGTTGTGTCCTGAATGAAACGTCTGCACTACTGTCTACATTACAGATGTGGTCTGTCATGAGGAAGAGCTGGAAGTATGGATGAGTGGGGATAACAAGGATTCATGGCTTTGCTGCATAGACTCAGTGGTCCACAAAGGTTCATGATTCTTCCCTCACATGGACTGCCTGTGGCATGCAATTAATGAAATTATAGGCTCTGACTATATGCTTTCTTAAACAAAACTTCTACTGAAGCCAAGAGGTATTACGAGTGCATAAGGAATGCAGGATTGCATATCCTGCCTCTTGGGCTTTGTGATGGTGCGTTGGAGTTAAAACTTGGTTTGAGCCTTCATTTTTTTCCCCTCTGTGTTTGTTCTAGTCTAGTTTCAGTTTTGCAATACAAAAACAACAAAATCACTATGTTAAGAATATAAGCAGCAGTATTCTTGCAAAAAGTAGTACATTTACTATAATTATAACTTGGATTTAAGCCAAAAATAGGGAGGGATTCTGAGTTTTAAACCCATTAGTTTATGCTGTTACACTGCAATAAACTCAAAATAGTGAGAGCTGCCTGAGATATGTAGTACTAATCATCTGCAAGAAATTGTCAGCCTTAAATGGACATTGCCAGCTGCTATAAAAATAATTTTTACTTGATATTTTTAACCCTGTAACATTTTTAGGAGTTTTAAAAATAGGGTTTCTCTGTTAATCTTGATTCATCTTTTCCACTCAGCAAACTCTGATGGTATTTTCCTATGTGAAATTTACATAAGTTTTTAAGGTTGTGGTGTTTTCTTCTGTTTTTGTTTTGTAGAGTATAATTCTAGAAAAGCTTTGGAAATGGAATTTTTTAATTAAATGAAACTCTTGTCATTTTCTATTAGCCATTCCACATATTTTTGTATAGATTCTTATGGGAATAAGAGCTACTATTTTTGTTCTTTTACTGTTTGCTGGTGGCAGAGAGTATAATTTAAGACATGCATTTGGATTCCCAGAGATGTTATTGCCATTATTACAGCAGTCTGTGCATCAATGTCACTTATTATGTCACCAGAACTTTGAGGACATTGTTTGTCAATCAAAAAATGCTTCACATCTTTGGAGAGTCACCTGCATTTTTGTGGTCCCCTTCAAAATAGTGTAAGTTTAAGAAATTAGATGAGATTATCTGGGCAGGTTGCTGTGGAAGAGGTGTATGCAGAAGAGAACAAAACTGAAACAACTGTGTTGTTATGAAGAGGTTTCTGTACTTTACCAGGCAAAATAATTGTGTTTGCTCTGATATGGCGAAGAAAAAGGCCAGTTAGGAAGGAGTTCAACAAGCACTGTATTTTGATGGATAACAAAGCCACAGTGAGCCAAGAAAATCATCTCCTCACTTCGTATTTCTTGTCAAAAATACCATGAAAACAGGTAGCAATAAAAACATATTACAACTGGATCTCTATTCTGTAAATTCATGTGTGTAACTTAGTATGCATTAACCTTGTTTTGGTAAACTTGCTGCTGTTCCTGAACATCTTGAGGACTGGATCCTACTTTGTGGTAGACAACCATAACCTACTGAACTTGAAATTCCACTTTTTATCTCCAATGCTAAAAGCACAAGAATTGTTATTTACAGAATCCCAATAGGTCCCTAAAATCTGATACTTTGTGTCTGACAGCGGCCAATAGAGGATTTTCTTGTGGCAAAATTAGGAAAGAGGATAGGAATGTTCAAGCAATCTGATGTTTAGGATTTGGGATTTGCTGAACCAAAGGTTGTATCCATGTGTTTGTGTTTCATAGTTTCTGGTACTCATCTACATGAAATTGTTGAATCACTTTTGAACCCATGTTTCATATTTATCATAAGCAGTGACAAAGCTAACTTAGGCATTTACAAAAACTCCTTCCATTTGTTAATTTTTTTCCCCCAGACTTCTTCCTGATCAGTTCATTTTAGAGCCCCATGTTTTTCACTGTAAGAATAATAAAGGTTTTATACACCTTTATTATACATTGTATGGTTGTCTTTCTTGAAGTCAAAGAGCCCTAGTCAATCTGAGAAAGACTTTAATTAATCTTTGGTTCCCCTGGATTCCTGTCATGGAGAAAAGGAAGATTGCTCAAGATGTTATAGGTGCTTTCTCGTTTGTTAGGGAATGAAATTTAGACATGGAGTCTTTCATAAAATGGCAGCAAGCAGCTTTTACCTTGACTTTTTTTGCAGTTGTTCTGTATTCATGTTGATGTGTGTTTTTCTGCATGTTCTGAGGAAGGACTTCTCCCGCACATTTTTAGACAGCGTTTGCTGTAGGTCTGACTATTCTAAGTTGCCTGGTGTCCATGTATAGAAAATCTGTAGCCATTTTTTTTTTATTTTTGAAAGATGGTTTTTAGTTGTGAATAATTATGACTCAAACTTATAAACATATTTCTTGTGGGAAGAAAAATCAGTCTTCTACCTTAGTGAGTACAGTTTTTTGGTGAATAAAATGGACGTCTTTAATTTAGTCAAAGAAATCTTCATGGATTCCTGGCAAAAATTAGGAATGGTTAAATAACCTAGTTTATACACTCTTCCTTGTATGCAAAGAGAAGATTTGAAATAAATTAGTGAAAAAAATATTACATAAATTCTGTATGGTGGTAAGGACCATTTAAACCATTTTTGTTTATATACGTACCAGAGAATTTATGTGCTTGGAAAGACATCCCCCTCCTGTTTATCTCCTGTGTGCAGAGTACTTTTACAGACTAAGCAGCTGCTGAGTCACACTTTCACCAAATGATTGACAGCCCTGTTTCTGCTAAGAACTGGTAGAATTTCTCGCTTGTGTATCAGGCAAGCAGTGTAACGCCCCTTGCTTAGGAAATGAAAGTATGACACAGCATTATAACTGACCTCATTGAAAATGCTGTAAGCAGTTGAGTGGAAATGTGTTTAGGCAGCCATGTAGGGCAAATCAAAATCTATCCACACTGAATTATTTACTGACAGTAATGATTCCCTATTAAAGAAAGTAATATAGTGGTATTCATTTCAATGTGCTGAACTAGCAGTTTTGCAGTGCAGTTATTCAGAGGAAATTTTGTCTGAATATATGAGTAGTAATAGATCTGAGAGAGACATGGAGCTCTCTGTTGGCAATGTTTCCTGAGCTTGGAAAGATATGTACATAACTAGAGTAATTAAGTCTAAGCCCAAATAATCTACAATTTATAATACCAATATACAGCATGTATCAAATAGTTTGTGAGTCCAAAATAAATTACAAGAAGATGTAAATATTGTCTTCCTCTTTAAAAATGTAGGAAGATTTTGTTGTGGAACCATAAATATGTTTGATACATTTATTTCCCCTTGAAATATGATGTTTTAAATTGGCTTTTCCTTGAATGTTTAAGTACATGCTTGGACTATGACAAGCAGAATCCAGTTTACATTTACAGAAATACCTGCTGTTATTACTTCCTTTAAAATCCTTTAAGTAGTTAGTTATGCTGCTGTTAGGACAGAATTATTCCAGAAACAGCACAGCTCTTCATGTTTCATTTAGCCTTTCATTTGCTTTTTTTGTTTAATGTATAGGTATAATCTGTTAACAGAGATAGAAATTTACCTTTAACCAATAAGAATTTTACTGTCATTTGGCATGTAAATACACATTTTTTTGAGGTTTATTGTACTCTTCTGGTATTCCATAATAAATTTGGTCATGGCATTCAGCAGGGAAAGAGTGACTGCACTTGTTTTGGTTGCTGCTGTGGAAGTGCTTATTACATCATTCTTCTGATGGTCTTCTGTGGATTGCAAACAGATTATGATACAATTCAGGTGATTTGGATTTTCTTGTAGCCCATAGGTACCTCAGTTGCCTTGATACTGAGTCTTCACTGTGTGGGAAACTTACTCATCTGAATAGTCAAATAGTCTTCGGGTGCATGATTTTGTGCATGTACTACAGTTTTTGCACAAATAGATTTGATAGATTTCATCACTGTATTTGTGATGGAGTATGTTGGAATAATGTCCCTGGAGTTTGACATAGGATTTTGATATGCCATACTAAGAGATATTACATGTTCCTTGTGGTGTGATATAAAAAGTAACTATAAATTGCACAAATCATCTGAAGAATTTAAAAATACAGATGGTTCTATTAATAACTAGCATGCATAGAATGTATAAGAATGGCTTTTTTTAGTTTAAGTCATGATTGGCACATATGTGGAACAACATATATAACTGACACTATCTCAAATTAAGAAACACAGAAAATCTAGATCACAGACTCTCCTTTTTATTCCACATACAGACTTGCACAGGCAAGCACATGCAGACAAGGTTAAGGAGGTGATATTGGCTTCTGTTAATGAAAAAGGAAATTACATGAAAGAATAGAATCCCTTAATCAGAAATTTAACATCATTTAAAATAAAGTATGGCTAAATATTTTGAAGTAGGTGACTAATTAATGTCAAAATAAGTAATATATTTAAAAAGAGAAACATAGGTTTAAGTGGAACTTTGGAGTAAATTGTGGCTAGTGAACGCTATTATGATATACAATTTGTTCCTTTCTGTTCTGATTGCCAAGTTATTTTTAATGTCATATTGGTTTATGGAATTCCTCAAGGTCATGATCTAATTTGATATGATTTTGTGGTTAACAGTCTGAAATGGAAAAGTCTCACAGACAAACAAAATTGTTGAGATAACATAAAAATAAACTCGCTACAGGATGAAAGAAATGCAGGTTAATTATTATATCAGTGTACTAGACATACCCATCATTTATACTTGTCTCCCAAACTTTACATTCTTTATTTTAATATTGTTGGAATTGTATGTAATGAATACCATTTGTGGTCAAAAGAAACTTGGTGACCCTGACTGTGATCAAAATGATCTCAGAAAGCATAAAAGTTTAGAATTTTTTCCTCTTACAGATTTATAGGACAATATCACTGTAGAGAGAATAATTGACATAAGGAAAATCATACAAACATGTAGAAAATTTAACAGAAGTGACCGTGTTGCTTTTCCGCCCCTCTCGGTCTAGTTCCCGTACCTGTAAGCAAGTCATGTTTTGTTCTGTTGCTCTTTATCTGCTTCACTTCTTTCATTCTGCTTCAGGTCCAGGACCATTAGTCCTCAGATCAGACTGGCACATTGCCAAACCTTTATGATACAGAAAAACTGCTCTGTAGTTTTTGATTTTATTTGAAAAGTTTTGAAATGAACCTATGGGAACACTTGACAAAAAAAAGTGAGGAGAGGTGTGGAGGAAGGCTTATTAGGAGTCACAGAGAGTTAGAAACTCATCTAGAGACTAGATCATCGCTTTGTTCACCAAATTTCCGTTGAGATCCTGTCATGGACCCCGTACTGCAGTACGCCCTAGGCTGAGTTCTCTCCTGCACGTGTATAATCTTGTTGCCAGTCATCGGTGCAAAATGGTTGTACACTATCTTCCCAAAAATTGAAGGACCATTGAGTAAGACTACCTGTGACTGATACAAATCCCATTTGGGCTCATTGTTCATGTATTCGCAATGGTCCTTAAGGTCTTCACAACACAGAATGGGCCATACCTCTGCATACCCCTTGTCCTGTCTGTCCTTCGTTGTTGTAACAAAATCCCTCCAAGGCACGGAAGGAAGAAACACAGGACCTCGGTGCGGACTGGCCATGAGCTAGTATCAGAGTCAAGATATTGGCCCTTTGCTTGAGAGCTGGTTCCTCTAAGAAACCTCCCTCTGTAGGTAAATGAGTGGTGAAATCTGTGTTTTCTATAGGCTGTAGCTGTGCTGCCCAGCTTCCTTGGGAGTCCCACCCACAGCCTGCCTGTTTAAGCTCATGTCTGGACATCCCGTTGTTGCTTGTGTGGTTGTGTACAAGGATCTGCGCCAGCTCTGTCTCTTGCAGTGTGGATTTGCTGGCTGCTTTCCTGGAGGGCCCTTGAACCTACACTATAGACAGTCTTGCATCCAACCCTGTTTCCTGACTGGACCTTGAACTCATGTGATAGTCAGTCTTGGCCCTGGTGCTCTTCTGCAGGAGCACCTGGTTGCACCCCCTGGAGGGACCATGGACCTAGTTCAATACCTGTGTCTGGGTCTGTTGGTGAACTGTGACCCTACCATCACCCTGGCCCTGCCAGGTGAGGTGCCCTGGTGCTGGGGGTGCTGGTGGTCTCTGCCTGCCTGTCTTGGGGTTCCCGTAAGCTTCTAGCTCATCCTCCCTTGCGGCAAAATGTATCTGTCTCATTTCTTGATAGTGCCTAACTTCAATGACCAGCTTGACAAAAGCATAGCCTCAGACTCAGCTCCTGATCTTCATGATGTACGAATATTTTTCACTCCTAGGCAGATGGTACAGCTTCATGCTACATGGCTGTATCTTTCATGACAACTTTCAGTACATGCAGCAGAAATAAATGGTTTTTTTCCAAAATTTTATAGCACTTCAAGATACCTTTTATTACTGTAAGGATTTTGTATTTACATAGTAATATGTTGCTCTTAGTCAAAGACCTTCACCAAGGATTTGGCCCCAAACCCTGCAGTTATTAGGAGAAAGGTGTGTGACTCTCTCTGTGTGGAGTCACTACAGGCTTTTGGAGGTAAACAAAATGCTTTCTTACTCAGTGCTACATTTGAAAAAAAAAATTAAGTAAGTCTGAAGCTTCAGCTGCTTGTGATGAAGATGATATGGTAGTAGATTATGCTGATCTGTTTTTGAATGCATACCTCAGTTAACAGGTTTCTATGTGAGCATCTAAATGCAGCATTGAGTAAACAGCCTTTGCATATTAAAGTATAGCTGTTAGTCTTTCCAAACAATCATAAATCCACAAGCTAAAAGTATTGAAGAATAGTAAAGTGTTACATTAATTTACAGAGTGAAAGACATGCCAGTACATTTATTGTAATACCTTATTTAAAGTTTTTTTCCTTACTACTGAATGAATTAAAGAGGGAGAATTCTGCTCCAATGAATTTACAGTACTATGCAGACACTTTTATTTTTAAAGCACATAGGGTTGAAGAACTTTAAAATATTGTCTTATCAGATTTCATGATTATGTACACACAAATAAATAAATAAACGCTACCATATGTAGATTATAATTGCTGTATTAGACCATATAATTATTAAAAAATATTTCAGTGGTAGAAGTTGCAAATATTCTTGGTTTTATGTGTCTGTAAAATGTATGCAGCTGCAGTAACCAATCTGTGATTCTTTTAAACTTCATCAGAACGTGTATGACTAATTTAGCCTTTTATCTATCTGTGGATAATCATGCAGAAGCTAGGCACACAGGAATACCAAACAGATAATATAATTGGTAGTGTAAATCTAAGTGGGCAGATTTACTTCAGTCAGTTCTTCCTAGCCACTGTCTTTGAAGCTGTAATCCTTCTGAACCTTGCTTGGTCTCAGGTTCCAAGCACACATTAATGTCATGATAAGAAACTTGCTGTGGAAAAGTTGTGCTGCGCTGGGGTGTTACTGCTCCCACAGCCAATTGGCTAGGAAGTTTCCTCATTTGTTTCAGTACAAAGTCAATAGCTTTCCAGGATAATTTTAACCAACACAAGCTGTTTTGCATGAAATGCATAAAGAAATCTCACATGTCTTTTATCAATGTCAGCTCTGGGCAGAGTATCTTTCACTAAATTTGTGATCACAAACATCTGGTTAGTGGTAACTGTTCTTGCAGCTGAGCTGAGATACCATCGTGTCTTTAGGGGTGCAAACGATGGGAAGAGGAGAAGACATGGGATCTGCTTTACTTTTTTTGTGGTTTGACTTCATTTAGTAAGGTATGTATGTCCTGACAATCTGTGGATTCAGGATCAGCAGGTTCCTCACAGGCATACAGATATTAGGATCAGGACCCAAGTTCATCTTTTGACATGCCTAGTTCTGGGTAAAACATTTTAAACTTATCTTTCTTATCTTTCTGTTTAAATACTCAAACACAAATATTACCTTCATTAAAACTACTGAATCTGCAAGAGAGTGAAGACTAACAAAACTCCTTGCTTTCTTCTGACAAATGAATAATTGTTGCTTATGTCAGGCAAGTTTGAAAGATTAAGGGTAAGAACTCTCAAATTTATAATTATTTCTTTCTAATATTTTTTGTTATTTTCTACAATCAGGTAATGTTAATACTGTCCCTAAATATACAGGCATATAGTGTAAAAGTTTCCTGAGACAAGCTGACACAGGCTTTTGTAATGACATATGCATTCTTAAGTGTAGTATTTCACTGTTCTCTAGGCCTATAAATAAAAAAAAATATGTGGGCAGTAAGTGATATTCTTGTCTTTCTCATTTTATATATCTCCTATTTCCAATGGAAATGAAACATTGAATAGCTAACATATGGTCCTTCTGTACTGCTTCTGATCTTTATGATAGTATATTATTGAAGAAGATATTCCATAGTTCAGATGTAGTAAATAGTTACAGTGAAATTTTAAGTTTCAAATTCTGAAATTTCTAACTCTATTTTGGCCTTCCTTCCTTCCTTCCTTCCTTCCTTCCTTCCTTCCTTCCTTCCTTCCTTCCTTCCTTCCTTCCCTCCTTCCCTCCTTCCCTCCCTCCTTCCCTCCCTCCTTCCCTCCCTCCTTCCCTCCTTCCTTCCTTCCTTCCTTCCTTCCTTCCTTCCTTCCTTCCTTCCTTCCTTCCTTCCTTCCTTCCTTCCTTCCTTCCTTCCTTCCTTCCTTCCTTCCTTCCTTCCTTCCTTCCTTCCTTCCTTCCTTCCTTCCTTCCTTCCTTCCTTCCTTCCTTCCTTCCTTCCTTCCTTCCTTCCTTCCTTCCTTCCTTCCTTCCTTCCTTCCTTCCTTCCTTCCCTCCCTCCCTCCCTCCCTCCTGACTCTCAAACATATTCTTCACTGTGTATGCCTTACAGACTTTTGTTTCAATGCCCAGCTTGAATATCTGTCAAAATATTATTGTAAAATTTGTCTTTCACAGTTGCAAAGCATGATGTACTCTTAAGGGGTGGTTCTCTCATAAGATAACAGTTGTGTAAATGAGATGCAGTTGTTGATACTAACATCGAATGCTGCCATAAAAGTGGTGCAAGGCAGAGTCAATACTGAGGCATATCTTCTGCTAATAGACTCTTATTGCCTGTAGCTGATCACAGACTTTATTCCAAACGATCTGTACAATCCTTCCTCTAAATTTAAAAGCCTGATTATGACTTCATGTGCATGTGCACTCATGAATAAAATCAGTGACAGAAATATTCTTTCTGTACAGGGGAAGTGTTTGACACAAAGCTTTAACTTCTTTTCTTCTGCCAACTTTGACAATACCAGGAAATATTTTCCCAGGTAAAGACATAATTCAGTTAAAACTTTGGTTAGAATTTTATCTAGATGAATTAAAAACAAAAAGGGAACACCGAGTCTGGAGTTCAAAGAGCAGGTTCTAGTTAATTGGAAGCCTAAGGATCCGGTCTCCTTCCTTTGGTGGGTGGTAGTAAAATAGTTATAATAATTAATCTGTTCTAACTCTATAGCTAAAATTCTTCAGTGGGAAAAAAATGCTATTTTGAAGGATGAAGTAAATACTTTATCCTAAAATGTTGTGTCTGTGGAAGAAATAGTTATTTTGCTAAAATTTGTTGATTTATTTTGTCTTGAAGCAAGTTCTTATAGGTCTTTGCTATAGTATTCATATCCAGCTATTAAGCATTAACAGTCATGAATGTTGTGAACAATCATCTTGTTACTATTTCCTCTCTTCACTGGGTTTTTAAAAATTTTTTTAAAAAAATTATTCTTTCCTAAAGTGTCATATTTCTATTTTCTACCTTTTCTCACAGCTGGTGTAGAAATTTCCTTTTTTTAAAACATTTGGAGGTAGTAATTTTCATTTGAAGATTATTAGGTTAACTTAAACATATATGGGAAAAAAAGGCTCCAAATGTGCAGAAATGTTTGTATTTTGCTTCTGGAGCTATTAAAAGGTTTTATTGAAGGTCATATTAAAGGAATCATAAAAAACAAAGTAGCTCTTAAAAGACATTTAGTTCATCCTCTGTTCTCAGGACATGGATGACTAAAACATTCTTGGCAGAAATTAGTCTGGTTCTCCCTTTGTTGTAATTTAAGTCCACTACTGTCTGGTCTCTCTGCAGTCACCTTTTACACATCTGAAGGCCATTATCATGTCTCCCCACAGTCTTCTCATTCGTAGGTGGTAAAGAGCCTGGTCCTTTCGATGTTTCCCAAGCTCAGGGAGCTCTCCATGTTTTCCTCTGTTCTCTCACTATTTGATTCCTGGCATACCTGGAAATAATGCTTCTGACTGAAGATAGTACCTCATCTGAACAAAGTCCTTTTACTGACCCTTTCTGAGGATGATATTTACTTTTCTAGCAACCTTGTGCCATTGCTGGCACATGTTGTTCTGTGACCCATTGCCATCTCTGATCTCATTTCTAGAACTGATGTCCATTCATCCTCATCTTATATTTGTTCAGTCAGTTATACCCAAGTGCTATGCTTTGGATTTGTCCGTAGTGAAACACATTCCATTTGTTTAATGACCACATGCATCTTATTTTGGTAATGCATCCTCTCTATTTCTTCAGTTCATCCTTCTGAACTCAAATCCTATGATCTGCATAGGTCTTACAGCTTTTCCAAGCACTGCATCCTTTGCAAACCTGATATGAGTGCTGTTGATTCCATTGTGTGAACCATTAGTGAAAATACTGAAAGTGCCGTGTCTGGGACAAGCACAGTAAAATGTAATGGGTATGGAATGCCCTGGTCAGTGACTCTTCATTACTGCAGCTCTCAGGACAGGTGTGGTGTGGACAGGTGGTTATTCTATTGATAGGCTATGACCTGAGCGAGCTCAAGTGAAATTATGTCAAACCATCCAGATCTAGGGAGGTCTGAGTCTCTTCAGCAACAGTGCTGATTAGGGTCCCCATAAAGCCCAAAGCCAAAATGACTATAACCTGAAACATCAGTGGCTTTTCCACAGAACCAGAAGAGTTATATTTTCTCTGGTCCCTCTGTCTTTATGCTTCTGGATGTGGAAATCCTCTCTATACAATCATACTAGAACTTAAAAAAAAATGAATTCGTAATTTAAACTGTTTTGTGAAAAATTAAATTGAGTTTGGCCTAGTTTGTCTAAAAACCAAAAAAAGGCATTCTTAAGTGGGGAGAAGAAAGAAAGAGCTAGAAATACGAGCAGAATGTAGAAGTATTATTGGGACAAACATCCAGGAACTAGAGCTGTAGTGCTCAGAGTAAACCATGGTGTTTAAGTTTTCCTGTTCATGGAAAATCTTGGTAATTTTCACTTTTGAAAGCATAGATTCAATTTTCCCCCTCACTTAAATGCTCTAAATGACATGTTTCATTAGGAAACTGTGTTTTTCTCAAAAAATATTGACAAGGGTTTTTTTTCTTTTGTCACTGCTTCTCCATGAAAATAAGCCACCAGATATATTTTAGCTTTAGGGTTTTTTTAATTTTATGTGCTTTAAACTACATTTCTGTTACAGTTGTTTTTTTCAATAAATTCCAATAAACAGATACTATACAAGAGTGGTCTTTTGACCATATTTTGCTGTGAAAACTGCCTTTCTTTCTTAGAGCTTCCTGTAAAATTTTCCTTATCCAAACTCATGATAAAGATGAATTTCCTGTTCTTGCTAACAATTATTGCACTCTTTTCCAAGGCCAGTTACAAGAAAATAAATATTTAGAGCTGTATGTGCACTTACCCTTTCTGTCATTCAGTTCAGCATATGAAACAGTTGAGATCCACAAGGAAACATTTTAATATGTTTTGCTCTCATCAGCCTTGAAATTAGCTGCAAAAATAATGCACACTTATACATAACTCCTTTGTTATAGGCATGGCATGACAGGATTCCTGAGACCAAACTCAGATTTTTGCAAGAGCTCTTTATAAGTACTTACTTATTTAATGGAAGTAAAGTTACCAAATACCACACCTGCTATGTATTACATGGTTTCTAAAGTATAGCCCTGTATTTCCTTTGAAAGGAGTAAGCATGGAAAAATTACCTTCAAAAATGATGCGTCAACCAGGTAATTTTCCCTTAAGATATAATTGATTCATAGAGGCTGATTCTTGCTGCTATGTTACTCAGTGAAAAATACAGCCTGATACAAAGCATTGTTTTTCTTTATGTTGATATTCTTCTTGACTGAGTGACACTGCATTGTATCAGCATAATAAAACCAGAATCATCCAACAGGATCTCAAACATTAGAATAATTAATAAGTGATTTTAGGCATAAAAAATACGCCAGTTCTGGCACAGCTACAGTTTGAATGGATTGACCTGGATTTAACTCAAGGTTTGCTCAATACAAGACTAGTCTGAAAGAGAGCAAATGTAGTTACCAAATCAATGACATATGACCACAACAGAAGCATATTTGATGGAAGAAGGAAATTGAGAAATCCAAGACAATAAGATAAGGCAGTGGTCTCTTCATGGTTTATTACAGTTAGGAAATGTGTAACCTAAGAGACTAATTTGCCCCATATTTTTGCAACTCTCATTCAGAGCTGGTATTTTGCATTTCACGCAGTATTGTTACTTGAAATGAAAAGTTGAAACTTAAATTATTATTTTCTTCTTTTTTTTTTTTTTTCCCCACTTTGTGATGTGTAAATGAAAGTTCAGACTTCTTTTTGTTGTTACTCTTTCATCGTTTTACCCCCAAACCCAAATACTGTTTGGACTGGAACATTCTTTTCTGTTTGTTCCCAAGTACCAAGTGCTGTTGGCTGACTGAAAAGCATGAGTTAGTAACTGAAGGGTTAGGCCTGACTTTGTTAGCCCATATGAGAGTAGCCCACATGAGAGTAGCCCATCTATTTATGGCATCTGCTAATGGGGTGAAAGGTCTGACTTACACAGGCTTTTGTCACTTGCCGGCAACTTTCTTCCAGTTGTAAATATATATCCCGCTATCTAGCTCCAGTCTCCATCAGAACTGAATGTCTGGTTACTCACTAACATTATTCTATCAAAATTATTTGAGTGACTTTAAATACTTCCTAGTGGGAGATTAAAAACAAACAAAAAATAACCCCTGAATCAAATTTGACAGAATTGGGTTAGAGGAGACTATGCATGCAGCGGCACCTCCCCTGGGATGGAGGCCTGAAAGAATAGCCTGGGGACATCTGTATGGGTAACCACTGACTGAATGTGCCTCAGCCAGAGAAGTTTATCTGACAAGCCTGTCTTTAAATCTAGCCTGACCCTCTGTGCATTTTTCAGTTAAGAAAAAAGTGTGAGGTGACAGCAGCATCAGTGAAATTGCAGCATGAAAACATCTAAAGGAACAAACACTCCCAAGTAAAGGAGGTATTTTTTAGCTGTAATTTTTAGGCTTTGGGGCGGGGGGATAAGCTGGTAACCTATTTTAATGACTGTGATTAACTTGCCTCTGGAGGTCACAACTACTGCTAAAACCACGGTGACTTCTCACCTTCACTGAAGGTTTTATAGAAACTTGGAGCAGTTTTTCACACCTCTGCACAGCTGCTCCCCAGCCACTGGAGGGTATTTCTCAGGATGTCAGTCTGTGTTAAGAAGATAATGCCAGTTCAGGGAATCCTGCCTCCTTGAATGTGCCTCTTCTGCTCGTCTCTCATTCCTGCCTCTCCACCACAATGTATTACCCTCTCTAGGCTTTCTCATGACCTAGACCCTTTCTGCAATTCACCTTCTCAAAGAACCTCATTAACAGCTCCATGAGGACTGCTGAGGGGGCAGCAAACTGGTGTGGTTAAAGAGGAGAAACCCAGGTTTCTTAAACTGATTTTGCTGTGGAAACCAGTGACAAGTGAAGCAACCATTGAGACAATAATGACTAAAATTATTGTAGAATAACTATGTTAAAATGTCCTAGAAATTATTTGGAAGACCGAAGATGACTGGGTACAGGTGGGTCTTTTTTTTTTTTTCAACTTTTCAAAGACAAGGTATCTGAAAATATGCACATTTATTATGCTTTCCAACATGACAAAACAGGAGCATCCAAATTTTGTCTGACTTTCAGATCCCTAGAACACTGTGTATGATATAGTAATCTAATTATCGTGGTCACTTGCATTTGAAATTTGCCACTTAGAGGCATAAAAAGTAAAGCTTTGAATTAACTTTTTAGCATTTGTGAAAGATTGCTTTTAAAAGCAGCAGTTTTGACCTGGCCAAGAGCATGAGAACCATTGCAGCTGTGTTCATGGGTGAAAGTCATTTCAGGTAGAGTTTTAAAACCGGTATAATCTGGACAACAGTGAGTTATTTTGTACTGTTTCTTCCTGTATTTGTGAAGCTCCTGCTAGAACAGAATCCCAGTAATCTGAGACTGAGAACATTTGAAAACACCTATAATGTGCAATAATCATAGTTCAGCTGGCCAAACACTGATTTATAGCATTCTGTGTAGGAAGATTACTAACAGGCAAGAGTCCAAAATACTTCAACCATCTTAAAATGTTTCCAAGAAAATATCTGACTTCAATAATGACTATGCAGTATGTAGGAAACAAGAATGCTAGAGGTTAAGAGATCAGCAAAGGGTTCTCAGCAACACCAATTTAACACAGGAAGCAATGGGGAAAGTTTAAGATTAAACTGTTCAGCTAAAGTTAGAAGGGAAGCTGAGGCAAGAAAAACAAAACATTGGGTCATACATATGATGACATCTCTATGCCAGGAAGATGAGTCACAATAGTTGTAAAACCTAGGTACAAAAAGTTCATTATAGATTCTGGAAAGTCAGAGTTGGTAATTGTGTTATGTTTTCACCACAGATAAACCTATTTCCCCTTTTGATGAAGAAGTCCAGGGAGTGCAAATGCAATCAGATAAAGCACATGGTAAGTCACATACTCGAAGTACTCCCTTTAATTTAATAAAATGTAACAATGTGTCAATGAATTCTTTTCAGGTTAGGCAGAGAAGGGGTTTTCTTTAAAGTATTTAGGCACACAGGTAAAATATTGCAGAGGTTTAAGGAAAAGACAAGCATCATTCTAACTTGCTTAGATCGAGGATGCGTCAATAAATTAAAGAAACTGAGGAAAGTGACACGACCATTTCTGTGCTTTCAAATGAGGAGAAATACAAATGCTGGGAGAAGTTGAATTCTCTGGCTTTCACTCAGGAAAGCTCTCAAGCACGTTCTTCTTTTTGAGCTCAAATGTTCAAATGGAAATCGTTGGTGGTGCCTCAACAACTTGCAATATCAAGTTGTTAAAATGTTTCATGTTTGGGTTTTTTTCATTATCTTGCATATGTGTTCTAGGTTCTCCTGCTGCAAAGCAGCAAGCTGCTGCATGTCTCTTGTAACTGTGGGCACAGAGGAATTTACAATGTAAGCATTTTCGTTGGTATTTTGTGAACTATGTGCCCTCACCTCAAGTCTTTGCTGTAGATTCATTGTAGCACAGAAATACTGCAAAACTAACAGAAATTCAGTGGAGGGGATGAGGGATAATGCTTCTTTATTGTCAAAAGACATTTATTTGTGGGAGACTTTATGGAGCAAGAGCAATTTATCACAAGTTTTATTGCCTTGCATGTGAGGTTGGGTAACAATTTAATAAAACTCTATTGTTTGCTAACTGGAGTCATGGCATGTTGTAAAGGAAAAGAACCTTTTATGTAGTAATACAGAAATAATCTGGCTGTCATATTTGTAAAGGAAATAATCAACATTCATTTCTTAATAATAAAGGGGCTTGAGGTTATGCAAGTACACCAATGCAAGATGGTGTTTAGCTATTTAAGAGACAGACTACTCCGTTATTTTTCCTCCTAGTTCTTCCTGTTTTGTTCATAGTAGTTTTAGCATTTGTTTGCACTTACAGCTTCCTGCTTCTAGAGAAAAAGAAATTATTTTTTAGAAGTAGACTATTTATTCCCTGCAATATATAAAACTGTGGTTTGCTTATATTTTATGCAGCCTCTACCCATATTCTGTGTACAGTCAATACTTTATGAAGGAGAATAACATCCTCTTCTCCTTCATTGTTTCTGTTGATTCTGTGTCTTGGGATTTTAACAGGAAGAGAGACTCCAGTTTAAAGCCAGAGTTAGCAACTAAGGGTTTCAAAAATACCACAGAAGTGGCCAGAGCAGCTAGTTTGACTGTGGGTCTAAGATTTCCCCAAATTTTCCTATAAGCAGTGGTTTTGGTTACAGCTGATTTTAATAATCACAGTTAATATTGATTTTCTTCATGGCATCCTATTTGCAGCATCTGGACAGGCAACACCCTGATTTCTGCCAAGGATTTCCAGGCAACACAGTAAGAGGCAAATGCTAACACTGCTGTCAGTACCAGAGAGATTATCACTATAATTTAAAAGACTGCAGACTGAGAATAGATTGACCTATATTGTTGGACTTTTCCTTAAAAATGCAACAAAAAGTAAATTCAGATCCAAAATCTACTCACTTGGTTCCTGCATATAATTTTGATGCAACAAATGCTTCTAGCACACTAAGTCTAAAAGTCTAAAATAAAGTGTGCTAAAAATAAGTACAAACCTTACTTTTTTTTTTATTTCCCCCCTCGAATGTTTAGACCAGTGTAGAGTGGCCAGCACTGAGATGCTTCTGATCATTTGCTGGTCTGCATTGGGATGCTCTGCATTGGGTCACAAGAAAAGGATTTTATTTTGCAATCCAGAGAAGCAGTTCCAGTCTTTCAAAATATGGAAATTTGAATTACAGCCTGTGAATGACTCTACATTTTGTGACACAAGAAAAAATGAATAAACTGCATCTTCTGTGCAGACCAGGCTCAGGTACAACAGCGTTTGCTGGTATGAGAATGCACCTTCTGTTTACTCTTTCTGTAAAAAATGTGTTTTGCGAAATTTATGCCTCTAATAGCACATTATTTACTATTCTTTGGAAGTTGCCTTGCATTATAAGTGTTCAAGTTTTCTTTTCTTCAACTTGGAAGATGCTGTTGGACTTTGAATTACTTGTCTCGAAGGAAGGAAGCCAGTTAAAAAACAGAGACTCTTGTTCCATCTTTCACACAAACATCATGATGTTATTCCAGTGTCCTGGGATGAATAATATCAAATAAACCTCTTAGATTTCAAGGTGCTTTTGCATGAAGAGGGGTAAGATTTGAGATATGTGCCACTACCGATAATGTGCCACATAGTAGAAAAGTTCCTAGGTTTTAAGTTCCTCCTGCTGCTGGTGATTGGTGGCACTCGAGGCTGGGCTGTTGCTTCAGAGTAGCTGAAAGAGCCAGTATTTCAGCTGTGTTTCTAATGAGGAGAATGCTCAATATTTGTGCTATTTTACCAATATGTACCTGTGTTGATTTTTTATTTTTTTCTTAAGAAATCCCTATAGACTGTTTGCAGCTATCTGAAATTTTAAAAAAAAATATTCTGATCTCTAGGTTCTTCACAACTATTGAATTATGTACTTAGTTATAATTAGCTTCTTAGTCTGATCAGTTCTGTTCTCATTGCACATATTTGTGTATTAATGGTATGTTAATGCGAATGGGAGCATGACAACACCCAAACAAATTTAAACTTTAATTTGCGTGAATCCTGTTCGAAGGTTTGGCCTGGTGTTGTTCAAAATGCAGTGCTTCTGAATCAGAAGCAATAAACATACAAGAGAGAGTGCTGGAAATAATCCATGGACATCTTGTTCTTATTAGACATGGGCTAAATCATTCTGGCAGATTTCAAACCTGCTGAAATATTGTTCATTAAAATTTTGATGTTGATTTCAGCATTACTGGGAGCACATTTTACTTATATATTTAAGGATGACTATCAAAAAGGGAGCAGGCAAGTATATATGATGAAGAACAGTGTGAGAAAAGAGTCAGAGAGCTGACAGTGTGTAAAAGAAAGACACTGGGAAAGCAGCAGAGGAAAAAAATCCCAATTTTTGTAGTTATGTCTGTTTAGGACTGAGACTGTGCCAAACCTTGGACTTGGAGGCTGTTCTGACCTTAATACATAGCACATGATTGTCTGTAGCTAGAAAAACATTTTTTGTGGTTTTAAAAAAATTGAATTATCTTTATATGAAATAACATAAACTATGAGTTTAAATGACAGAGTAAAAAGAAATTAAATTCATTTTGTAAGCCTTCAGAGAGTTTAAAAATCTCTTAGGTTCACAAAACCTCCAACTCCATAAGATTCATGTATTCCCAGAGTAGCACACCCAATAAAGTTATTTCCATGAGCTTTAATTACATTTTCATAGACTTTTTCTATTTAGCTAACAGATTCTCCTTTCAAGACATGTTTGTATTCGGGACAAGATCCAAGATACTCCATTGACAGTTTCTCTGCAATCTAGATAGAAGTTAGCTAAGGAGAGAGATTATAGAACTTGGGTAACTTTCAAAGGTACAAGACCATGGGCAGTTGAGTATTGTTATGAATGTTTATTTCAGCAGCTATGTCTTGTTCCAGGTAGGCTCATTTGCTTTTTAGAATCTGCAGTTTTATCCATTGGAAGCATTTATTGTGTCTAAGCTCCATAGAGGGTGGTCTTTATGGTATTCCTTATAATAAAATTATATCTCCTGTTGGCTACCTGTAAGTAATTCCCCACTCAACAGGGCTTTTTAGCTTGTTCCTCAGGAATGTCAGTCTCCACCCTATATGATGTCCAGGCTCCCAGCTTAGTACCTTAACAGACTGACTGTATTTTTCAGACCTTGGACTGCTACTCAGCACTGTGGAGCTGTCTCTAAGTGTTAGCTTCAAAAGGCTTGTGGCACTCAAACCTGCAGCTGCTGTGTGTCTTCTAGGTAAGTAATGCCTAGCAAGTGGATACCAAAGCAGGGGTGTGTGTGGAGTTAGACAGTGAAACAGGCTGATGTGAATAGTCAATATCAGTAGACTCTGATAATCAACAGAGATACCATGGGGCTGGTGAACATAAGGATGGCTATGCTAGGTCAGAGCAAGGATTCACACAACCCAACATGGTGTCTATGATACTTATTTGGCAGGGAGGTGTTCTGATCTTGAAGGTGGTTTTTGAGAGGGAGTTTCATTACTGGCACTTCAAGTAGTCTGACACCTGCAACTTCCCCAGATCCAGAGAGCTTGACTTTAAAATTTGTGATGTGGGAGATTGATTTTGTTCTTTATCCTGAATTAAAAAATGTTCCTACCTCCAAACTACCAGTAAACTCAAGTAATGCTTTCATTTAGGAAAAATTTAGGAAGAGGTGGTCTGGTTGTTGCTTAAGTCCATATCAACTTTTAGCAACTTTGGTGTTCCCAGTAAGGAATTCCACCCATTTAATGAAAACTATACTGTTTAGTTCAGTTTGAATTCTTATTTGGAGCTTCATTTGATAGTGTTCACTTTTGAATTGGTAGATGTAGTACAAAATTGGTGCCAGACTACCCTCTCCATGACACTTATGACACTTTTACACATTTCTGGCACATTCCTCAGTCATCTGTTTCCCTGACTAAAGTCCTGAGTTATTAGATCTTTATTTGGAGCCGTTCCAGACTTCTTATCACCTGGCCTTGCTCTTTTACCACTTTCAATTAATTAATTCATTAATTAATATTATTAGATTTCTCACTTTGTTTAGAGCCTCATTTCTTTATTCAGCTTTGGAGGTATCTCTAGATTGTAGGTGAGGCCTTCCTCCAGTCAGAACTCTTCCTTAGTGTTATTAGCCTGATTAGACAAAAATGACTAATTTTAATTTTTAGTGACTAATTTTTCTTAGGATGCATTTATGTACATGCATCAGTGTGAGTATATGTGAGTACTTGAGATTTGCTTCACCTGATCTTCTACCATGGATGAGCTCTTCTACACAAAGATGTTTACACATTATCGTATTTGGAGCAGATTTGGAAACTCAGGTGTCGTGCTTTCCTGGCTAGTATATGACCCTGTGACTGGAGACTCAGGCAGGCTCTTTCTCACACCCAAATTACAGGATCTCACTTCAGCCATATGCAGTGTGCAGACTGCTACAGGGACACCCTTACTGCAGCATAGCTTTGCTTCCTGCCTCAGGCCATCTCTGAGAGGTGGCAGAGGTAGGTTTGTGCTCGCTTGGGATCCGGAGCAGGTTTTCCTTATCATCTGCTATTGCTAAGCTGTTGTGCAACAGGACTTCTCCTCCCAGTGAAACATCTGCTGCAATACTTCCTCCATTACTTACTCCTAGGGTAGGGAGTGTGTGCATGTGCCACACAGCACTGGGAAGTGTGCACAGTAGCACTGCTGGTATCAGAGGCCATGGGTCATGGAGAAGTTGCTGGTGACTTTGGATCACATGCACGCCATAGATAGTGTACTCTGCTGACAAAGGCATAGGTGCATACAGGATTAGGCGGCAGGAAAGACAGAATACTAGGATTTATTTTGGACTGAATAAGTGCACAAGGTTAACTTGATCTCCCTAAGATGTTGATGATATTGCACAGAAAGTTGTTGAGCAGCAATTGCATTGTCATCATCAACATCATGCAGCACTGTCAACCTGCAGAAGAGGTCAACAGTATCCTATATTGTATCATAACACTATCATAACTGACCACTAAACTAACTTCCTTCCCTTCCTTTGCTTCCTCTCTTCTGCTTTCTACTGTTCTTCTGAGAAAAAAACTAGTTGCTTGCAGGGAACACAGACGAACATCTTCATGGTTCATGGAGGTGGTAAGGATCTTTCCGTGATTTTCTTTCCCTCTAAGCATGTCCAAATCTTATTGCTTTGATACAACAGTTTTACAAAATATTAGATCGATCATATTATTTGTCTGTGAAGAGAAAGGTCTGTCTGGCTTGCATTCGAAGAGGAAGTAAATGGACTGTCACAACCTTCCTTGGGGACAGCTGATTCAAAATCTAGGTGATTAAAATTGGAAATTACCTGGAACAGAGGTACTCAGTTTAGAAATGTATTAATAGAACACTAAGATTGGGATTTATACCCATAGCTAAGAGAACTTTCATCTGTATGTTTGTTGTGACATTTCTATGATATTTCTACTTACTGTTATCAAGTACAAGCAAGGCAACTTTCTCGTCAGGTATCTGTAATGTAACTGTGAACTAATTAGGGTAAAATAGTGCACTGAAACAATTTTAATAAAAGGATGTGTCAAATTTTCTTGATTTGGGGCTTTGCACGCCTGTTGTTGTAGGTAAAAGCAAGGAAGAGATGGAGAGCAGGAAATTCACCTTCATCTTTTCCAGAAGAAGAGAGGTAATGGTTTGATGTGATTAATGATTTAATGATTTCATGATCCACAGCTGTCCCAGACAGCGCAAATCCCTCTGACTTCACCTCAGGAGTGTCAAGATAGAAGCTGGAGCTGCATGGGTGCTGGTCCCTTTGCCCACTGAGGTCCTATGTGGTGGTTGTCAAAGGAAACTTTTCAGATGGAACTCATCTTTAGATCTGTGTAATGAAGTGCATTAATGTAACATGGCAACAGAGCTAATTTTTCCTGGGAGGCTGTGGTAAATTTGGAAGGATACTGTCTTCCTTTAGTGGTGTGTTGCTTCTCTGCCCACCTGAGATCAGAGTGAGAGTGGCAATGGTGATGGCAGGAAAACAATTTGAGGTGTATAACTCCACATGGGAGCTCCTTCTTCTGTGTATGCAAAGAATCAGGGGATAAAATTCAGTTCTCACTGGAGTGAACTAAGAAGGTAAGGACATGACAGTTTGTATCTGAATTTGCCTATTTCAGTTTGCAAGTATAATGAGTTGTGAATAAGAGTGTTCAGATGAGTGGGTTTTTTTTACAAATGCACTATTACCTATACAACACCAACACTCTGTTTTGTATGGTTGTTGAAGTTAGTAGAATTGTTGTTGAAAAATGAAATGAAACCATCACTAAATTAGCTGCAAATTGATATGCCTCTCTATGAGCAACACCACTGTTGCTACTGGTTCATGGCAATCAGTTATCAATGCCTACTGATAGAGTACCAGGGAGACCTGTGAAAATGCTAAGGAAAATTTCGTTTTGTTTTGTTTAAAATCTCATCATGAAATTCCCAGTAGGGGAGCTTAAGCTAGAAATCCATACCTACCTAGAGGTAGCTTTACACAATGAGCAGAAATTAATAATAATAAAATAAACTACTTGTGTTTCGTGTAGACAAAAATCAGTTTATCTGTTTGTTTTTCCCAAAATACATCATCTCCAGTAATATCCATCTCAGTAAAGTGAGTAATTTAACCCTTTCAATGTGTGAAACTACATGTTTATTATGGTTTGTGTGAGTCTTTTTTGATCATGCATAGAGAATAAGGATTTTTGCTCTCAAAGCCTTACAAGGTCTGGTGCTAGTGAATACATGACAATAATGGTGCTAACAAAGTTCTCATCCTGTTTTCACCCATGGCCTCTTTATCCCCTTTTGAGTGACTAGTGTTAACATCATTGTCCACATGTATTCATGCACAGGAGCTTTTAATCTCAGCTTTGCTGCACTGAATGGCTGTGCATATGTAGACACACAGTTGCTGTCATGTTAATAGATGACAAAGTGACTTTTGCTCCGAGTATTCTCCAGCCATTTACTCTTTCTGCACTGTGTTCACATAAGTGTTCTTTCCAACTTCCTTTATTTTATAATGTGTAAGCACTTACATTATGCTATTGAAATTATTTTTTGCTTAATGTTGAATGACTATGTATAATATGCATTATGCATAGGTACTAGTTGTTAGTTACTGTTTTTCAAACAAGTTATATATATATATATATATTTCAAGTTACTTAATCGTTAAAGTCTGCCTTGAGCATCATAAACTCTTAGTGTTGAAATAGAAAAGTGGATGTTCACTCTTGCAAAATAGTAATAAAGGAGTATAACTACCAAAAGTACACTGGAATACAGAGGAAGAGGTAGAATCAAAACATATTCTCAGCTATGTTACTGGATTGAATTTAAGGGTATGTTCATATATGAAGTGAGAGATATATTAGTTATGAAGAAATTTAGTAATTTCTGTTTTAGGAATAGTTTTCAGAGCATAAATTTTATGGTTCATTGGTCAGATTTATTTCTTTGCATTATGAATTAAAACTATATTTTGGATGGTTTGTGATTAAATTCCTTCTGAAAATATTTTACATTTCTATGTCTGCAAAATGAGAGTGTCTTGCATAAATTTTTAATTTATGCAAGATGCCTAATCAAAGTAGCGTATAATATACCTCTGAATGAGATAAGTTTGTAACATTTTTGGAAGAAATTGCATATTTATTAAACAGCAATAATTTGCCTTTATTTTTTGTCTAAGCATTTATTATTTTCATCTCATTTTCCAGAGACACTTCATTACGATGGTGTTTGTTTTATTGCTACTGCAGTATTAAAAAATCTCCTGTTACTTATAGATGGAAACTTAATATGGGTTATAGTTCTGACGAAAATTGAACGTAAACTCTCATTAGATTATGGCACCTCATATACAAAATTATTAAGGTCATTTGTGATGTTATGAAGGAATGACCTGTGCATCCAAGAGAAATGGGAAAGGGCAAAGGCAACACAGCTTGTTTTTCTACTGCACCCCATTTGCAGGCAACAGTACGCAGATGAATATACAGTAAAAAGAAACAAAGTCTGAAAGTTAATACCCCAGGCGCCAAACACATGTCTGTGAAAGAGAAATGCAAGCAGACATTTCTGTGTGCAGTACATTAATTCCTAATGATCTCTTTCTCTTTTACAAAGGTCGGATCATTGTACAGAACGGAATTCCATCTCAGCAATGTATTACCTGCCTTGGTGTGTGTGGAGTAATGCCATAGTCGGGTCTCCTTGCTCTGGGGTTAACACCCTAGAGTAAGCGATTAATACTTCCACTGGTAAGACATGGACAGCTCAACAGGTCAATCCTGTTAATACTGGCTGTGTATCAATTGGGCTTTTTATACTGCCAAAGTCTTCTCGACCTCACAGGTTTGGGTGTCCCTGTATTACTAGAAGGATGGGATGTTGAGGAAGATGCCTGCACAGGATCATACCCCATCTGAAGTTTTGTTCATATGGCCCTTAATTTGCTATCCTTCTTTCCTTTTTAATTGCTGGTGATGTGATGGAAAACATAAGGTTGATAATTTTAGTTTCTGAAGCTGGGATGTAACACAGTCATGAGGTGTGAAATCAGTGCAAGCCTTGCCACAGGCTCCAGTAAATTTTGTCATGGGAGAAATTGAGCCTGGGCAGAGCCAGTGAAAGGGTCACTAATATGCCCTCAGGTGAGAATGGAGTGACTTTGTAGATGGCCTCGCTGCTCCTGAAGAGATGCACAAATCATGGCCAACTGCAGGGGCAGTTTCTGGCTGTGGCCATCTATCCAGTAGAGACCACCAAACCCACACCTGCTTCAGCCACCAAACAACTGAGAAAATGCATTGGCACCCACAGCTGGAATCATACAACAGTTTGAGAGGTTGAAAATAATAAACAAGTCTCCTTGAGTCTTTGCCTCTTTTGGGACACATCTTTCAAAGTCAAGGCTCCTAATTTAGATTTGGGACTATTTTGTACTTCTGGTTTCATATACATGCAAATGACTATAGTACATGTAACTATAGGACTGCAGTTTACAAACCTGATATGTCAGTGTTCCTCTTGGCTTCACAGGTATTTTTTTCTCAACTAAGAACCACAAAATTTCATAAAGCAAGTTTATGCAGAATTAACTATGATTAACAGGTAGTGTAACAGTATTAGGTTAACTTTTGTCAAGGTAAGCCGAGTGGAAGAAAAGTAATTGAGACTGGAATTTCTCTCTGCCTTTGTTATCCAAATATTTGACAAAAATAAAAACTGATCTTTATATAAGTAAGTAATTTTTTCCAAGAAGGAGGTTGGTAGCATACATTGCCACTGAATTTGTGTTTCAGTGACCCCTTACGTCTAGATTTCTATACAAATATATAAACAGTTTATACAGCTTATTAGCATGGTGTGAGATCTATAACCAATCTATGGTTATAGATATTACGTAACCACGCTTATTATTTATGTTCAAATTTTTCCTTTAACCTTTTCAAAACTGATGGAGAATCTTAAATGGTAAATGTAACATCTTTGTAGGTGATTCTTACTGAAATCTCACTGTTTTGTACCATGCAGTGAGAATAAAAATTATGAAGAGTGTAATGAATATATAATCATCCTAGATATTTTGAGTCAGCTGTGTCTTGTTGACTCTAGCTATAACATTGACTGTGAAAATTTTAAGGGAGGGTGAGGAGAACAGATTCTGGAATTTCTATCAGATATCTTTTTCTCACCCATCATCCCCTTGAGAAAGAATGAAGTTTGTGCATTGGAAAGGTGCAGGATGTGAAATCTCCAGGTGCTCAGAAAAATGTATTTCAGTATTACATAAAGAAATCTGATGGGTGGATATGGCCTTCAAAGGCTATTTCCTTCCTTGAACAATAAATGCTGTCATCAGCTATTTTTGATTAGCCTGTGAATTATGATCCTGTCAAGGTAATAGGGCTCTGGTTACAAAGGCAACAAGTGTACAAGTCTAGCAATAGTCATGTAATCATGAGCAAAACTTGACCACCTGCAGTGGTGTGGGATTATTCTCATGGTCCACAATGAATCCTTGGGTCAAGACTCACTTGTATAAGAAATTCTTGAGTCTTCAGCATCCATGACATTGGCTGTGGTTGTAATGCCTTTGTTGCTGAGAGAAAATATAATAACTCCTAGAATACACAGTTTGAAAAACTGTGGAGAAGTGAGAAAAGTGGAAATGAGAGATGCTTAATCAGCAGAAAAAAAAAAATCCATTCTTGTTTCTTGGCTACTTTATATGTATATGTAGAGAGAGAGTAAAATCTTTTGGGGAAGCAATTCAGCATGTTATCATGATGTTATTCTAGAGGAAAAAAATTCACCAATATCTAAAAAGAAGTGGAGAATAAACACAGCAACAATGGATTTGAAACAAATCAGGTTCCTTATTTCCACCTCCAGACGAGACTACTGAGTACACAATTCTTTCTTTAGCATTCAATGTATTTCTTTAGCAATACAATACATTAATATTCATACTTCCACTTTTTTTACTTCTTAGCATAGCAATCTAAACACTTTAATTAATTTCTGGTCACACTTTTCAAATATTTTGTAAGAGTTACTTTTTTTTTTTTTTCTTTTACCCTCAAGCTTTCCTCTTTCAACTTACATTAGACACTGTATCTTTTTTATCTTTTGTATCTTTATCTCTTGCACTTTGCTGAATTCCTTCCAATTTGTAGCTGTCATTCTATTGAGGTATCCAGATCTCAGATATCTCCAGATACCCGAGAAACATCAACGTATCCTAATTCTGTACCAACTCTGCAGAATTATAAGTTTTCAGGATTATAAACATTTTGACATTCAGTATCAACTCAGTCTTTTCTAATAAGGCTGTTCTTTGTCAAAGGATTTAGTAGTTATCTCCTATAGGTATTTTTTTCCTAAACTGAGTCCCACTTGCTTACCTTGATGACTGTGATTGCAAGATCTAGATTTCACACCATTTCCAGAAGGGAATCCTCTGCTGCCTACTACTTTCTTCCACGATTTAACCTAGAAAACTAAATACAAATGATCTTTCCACTGATTCATGGGACATTCACAACCCACCAACTTTTTAGAGCTTCCTAGTCTTTCAGGAGGTTTGCTGTCTACAGTCAAACCAAAGCAAAGACCAGTACACAAATTAGAAAATAAAGAAGAGGGACAAGTGCTCTCAACTTTGCATGAATTCGTCTTCAAGGACTTGGAGGTGACAGATCTTACTACCAGTCAGAACCACCTATTGATGACTGACCCTGCTCTTCCAAGCTGGATGGAAAATAACTCCCAAATTCCACCTGGATACGTAGTAGCAGTTGAGCCAGCACAGCCACTGATGACCTGCTCCTTTGCTATCAGTCCCCTTGCAATAATAAAGCTGTCAGCCAGCACAAGGAAGCCACAAGCAAAGGAGACAGGCATAGCTGCATGGTGAAATGTGTTCCCAGAGATGTATGGATGGCCATGAGCCTCCTTACTCTCAGGGCTAAATACAAAACTCTTTACCTTGATTTTGTACTTGCCTAAGACCCTCTCATATGCAACAAGCAAGTTGTTCTAGTAGCTGAAAGAGGGGAAAGAGAATTTGTGTTTAAGTATTTTGATTGTATTTTGCTACAGTTATGTGGGTTTTATGCTTACCTAAACAACCAGAAACATTCAAAAATACCCTGCTTAACCAAGTGATTTATTTAATACTTCAAGGAAGGTTTAATATAACTCCTGCTTTTTGAGCAAACATCTTTTTCTACAAATTAAATAATGCAGCTGAGCTCCTCAGCTGATAGGAAAGAGTGCACAGGGCCTAGATCTCAGGACTACCTAAATCATGTCATCCACAAAGTTACATGGTGCATAAAGCTGCTGGGATAATTATCCATCACCCCTCTGCTCCCTGCCATTGGTGTCCATTGAGCACTTTGCTCTGGGTACAGGTTAGGACACCAACCATAGCCCACCTACCCAGGGAACTGAGCACGGTGGACTCTAGCCTTATGTAGGGAGAACAAGCCTTCAGTGCTCTTGGGAGAGCAGATGGATGTTAAGGACTGAGCTGAGACTCTCACAGGTGAGGCTGTTTTCGATTGTGCTGATCTTGCCTTTGTTGTCAGGAGTAAGAATGATGCAACCGCTCAGAAATGTTGAAGCAAAAAACCCCTGTCTTTAAAAGTAATTGCTTCCTTGCTTTGTAAACTGCCTACTCTTTAAGCACTACGAATCACTGTAATTAATCCTTAATTCAAGCTGCTGTATCTATGTTACATTGTTGTGTTTACTTAGACGTAAAGTGCATTATTCTTTACAAGATAATGGCATCAGTCCACACCGTGTCTGTGACAGGCACAGGCAACTCTAAGCCGAAACATTAGGTGGAGGGTTATAAAGCTAGTTACGTGCCAATATGTTAATTAATTAATCACAGGCATGTTTTCAAAGCATTCTTCATACCTCAGGTGGGGCTCCTGGGCTATTATGAAATGCCAAACTTCCCTTGGGGCTTTGAGGATTGCACTTCTAAATTCCTCACAAGTTCAGGGAAGTAAAAGGGTATGTTTTTGGTGTGAGTCACTAAAGTGAGGCTGGAGATAAAGATTTTTTTTTGTTTTGTTTTATAGTGGGGGAGGAGGGTAGTAACCAGCCAGCAAGCAAGCACTTCAGGAAGGAACTAGGTGGAGGAAAAAGCTGTATTTTTCTAACCCTATGAGCCTATTTTTTCTAAACACATCTGATTTTTAATTTAATTGTCTTTTCACTTAATTTTTCTGAACTTTCTTCATTTTGAATTCAACTCTCTGGTATATATCAGCTACCCTTCTCTTGTCTTCTGGTTAGAAACCCAGCAGTTTGTGCAGTACAGGGCAAGTGAATATATGCCTCTTTCACAGTTCAGCATCAAGGACTTGAAAACAATGTATTTTATCCTGTGTTTTCACAAACAAAAAATTCCTGCTTTCTTTCAGCTTGTCAGTGAACCTGTGAGGTACCTATAAATACAAGGCTGTATCTGTAAATCCAACCACAGCTCCTTTTTTGTAGTAAAAGAGGAGATGCCTATCAAATAACTTCATTCAATTTCAGTGGAGGTCTAGGGTGGGCAGAAAATATGAGATTTGGAAAGAAAAAGAAAAGAGAAATAAAAAAGAAAGTATACTTCATAGGGATTTGCTCATTGTTTAAGCCACACAGCTCTAGATGTGTATGTGTTGGAGCAGTGTAATCCAGCAAGGGACACCCCTCAACTCTGCAGCTGTCTGGCCAGCCCTGTGCCATGAGAGCAAGGAACAAAGAGATACCTGAAACACATCCTTGGTGAGTCTCAGTGAGACTGGCACCTAAAAAGGACCATGCCAGCTAGATACTGGAGTGTGTCAGAGACCTGAAAAGGGCTCTCAGCAGGACTGGGCTGAACAAATGTGGATGGTGATTCCCACTGTCTCATCCCAGCCACTCATGCCAGAGGAAAAGGGTTAGCGAGTTGTAGGCCACCTGCTCTGCCTAAAACTTTCACTTGAATTGGCAGGAAGAGTAAGTGTAATGGAATTTTTTAGAGGGTTGGGCAATTCTGTGTATATCTGACTCACATTGCATGTAGATTCATGAAATGTAAAGTGATTCCTGGATTAGATACAGAAGAGAAGTGCCTCACATGTCAGGACAAAACTAGTACTATGTGGCATGTTGGTGCTGAGGGAAGGTCATTCAGTTTTGAATTTTTTCTAATTACCATTCCCACTCGGTATCTCATGCTTTACCTGCGGCAAAGTTGTGTAACACCCTGGGAACGCATTTATGCTTTCCCAGCGAAGGTGTAGAGGAGAGACTGCCTTCAGAGAACCGCTCCTAAGTCCTGCACGGTTCAGCCTGGAATATGTTCAGGCAGGACTTTGGGAGTGCATCCAGTCCTGCGTAGATATCACTGATGGAGAGAAAAGATAGCCAAATAGTTGGTCTCTTTACTCTGATTCAAAGAATTCTCAGTCCACTGGAGAAATGAGGAAAATATGAAAAGTTTTTCCTCATTTGGAAACTTCACAGAAGCTCATTAGAGCAAGGTCTTTGAGATACAGCATGCAATTAAAGTGCTTTGTGAAAAGTACCTCTTTTTCTGAAGAAATAAAAACTTAGTAGAACTTCAAATATTTTGCTTGAATTCTTCTAAGATTTCAGTTGCTAATTTAAAAATATATCTTCAGGAAAAGGAGAAAAATTTGGATGAGTGTTGGTGTGAAAGAGGATCAACCTTTCACCTAGATTTGTTCTTCACTAATCATGGGAATACGGGCATAAGCTCAAACAAATATGGAAAGGGAGTGGCTTGCTGAAAGCCTTATAAATAAAGTACAAAGGTATCGCAATGGAATCTTTAAAATTGGTAGAGTGTTTTGTAACCAGGAAAGATTTGGCAAGGATCTCTTATTTACATTCTACTGGACTCAGCTGTTTTTAGCTGTTCATTTGTTGCTTTCAGCTGAAATGGCTAAATGTAACCCCACAAGACAACTCTTCTTTTACTGATTTTAAAATTAATGGGTATTCCTCTTGAGTGTGGTAGTAGAATGCCTTGGATTAGAATGTTAAACAAATAGTCCAATAAAGAAATTTACTTCCTTTTCTTCTTTTTTTTCTTCTTTCTCTGTTATGGTGTTTGCAAAAGAAATGTACAACAAATAATAGTACACTAAAAAATCAAGAGTAAAATAATGTAGAAGGAAGAGATGAAAAAAAAGAGACACTTTATGTAAACAGGTTTAGGCTTTTAATACTGTATTTTATTTAACTTTTCTGGGACTCCGCTGCCAAGTGGCCCTTAATTTACAGACCTATTATGCACTTGAATTCAGTGGAACAGCTTGTTTGGAAAAAACTACAGAACAGAACTTGGTTTTATGTTACTGGAAAGATGTGTGCTTTCTTTCAGTGTCAGCAGGTGATAGGAGTTTCTATGGACTTGGTGCTAACAGAGTTATAACAGCATGGAACTCAAATGATACGGTGATGAATGAGCCTGCAGGTTGGGGGAAGCAAAATCATGTGCTTTGGAACAGGATGGTGTCTGGTAGCTAAGGAGGATCCTGCCACTATATATGGTCACTATTTTGTTCGTGTTCTGAAATTCAGGAAGAGCCACACCTTAGACACTTCATGGCTTGACACTGCAGGATGATAACTGACTGCCACTTTGCATGTGGGACAAGCACTCTGATATAATACTCTTGGCTGCACTTACCTGTTTGCATGTTGTAGCTTGTGTTATGTTTCAAACTTGTGGTGACAAATAGGAAACAAGTTTCTGCACCTCTGCTCATTGGTATTGATGGAGTGGACTTTCTCAGAAACCAACTCTGAATAATTCTGAATGGATTTATATCTCCAGAACAACAGCTTATTTGCATTAGTGAATAGTCTAGTTTTATGACTACTTAATATCTTTACCTGTTACTTGAGTCTTTATGCTTTTTTTCCTTTGATAAAGACAGGAAGACCACAAGTTCTCTGAAAGCCAGTGGGAAATGCCTATTGTTATAGTGGAGTCAAGGATTGACCTCTGTTGCTAAGTGCAGGCAGAAAAGCAGATAGACAGACGAATTAAATGGGACAGAGGAACAGAGGCTACATCTATTGCAGGAAATGAATTATTATGTAGTAGTTTATCCTTAAAACTTAATTATTTTAATTAGATATTACATAGATATGTACCTTGCTCTTTAAAAATGGCCTAGAGGACTTAAGTTCTTGCCATTTTCATTTGAGCCTGGCAGACACGTAGGGTCCTGCATGCCCCAGCAGATACTCTGGCTGCTCCTGAGCTGGGGCTTTACTCTTCCACAGGCCATGAGTATTGCGTTGAACATGGCCTGAAAAGACAGCCTGTCTTCGCCGGTCATACTTCCCACATTAATCACAGCATGATTTCAGGAGGAAGTAGAAGGCTTATCTTCCATTTCACCTTTCCCTCCTTACTGTCTGATAGTCCCAGCTACACTTGGTCTTACAGGAATCCAGCAATGGTGTTCTGTTGCTGCGATGGACCCTGGCTCCATCTCCTCAGCATATGTTGAATGCCCACAGTAGAGTAAGCCTTGGAAACAGTAAGCATCTGTCTCTGAGATCAGAGCTGAGAAAGTATGTGTGTAAAAAGATGGGTGAAATATTTCACCAAAACTTGATTTTACTGTGTTGCCAGCCCTGCAGAGACCAACATAAGAAGATGGGACTACTTCTCCAGGAAATATCTCAAGTGACTTCTTGCATTACCTAAATGAAGACACACAGAATCAACACAGTGATTTTATTTTAGGCTAGAAGGGTACTTCTGTATAAGAATATATAGAAATGTTGTCCAGTGCTAACTAATCCTAGAGGCTTATGTAGTCCCTGCACTAAAGACTTGCACCTTTATTTGGGTTTTGAGTGCTCTGATATGAGATTTGTGAGACAGAAACAAAACCACACATATGAGGCCAACTTCGGAACTTCCTTCACATCCAGAGAGTGTGGGGGTATAGGAATACTGAGAGCATGGGCTGCATATCTAGTTGTGGGACATGGGCTAGCAGGGCCATGAGTTGATTTCATGGTCTGCATGAGTTCCTAATTTATACCCGCATGGAGTTCAAAGACCTCTTCCCTGCTCAAAATTCCAGCAAAGCTCTTTTAGTCTGGTTACACTGCCTTTGCAATGTCATGTTTCCCAGGGCATGTCTGGCCAGCTTGGATCAGAAATGCTTTTTGCAGTAAACATCATCATCACCACTGGCGGTCCTCCAATTGAGCTGCAAGTCTTGGACTACGCAGCTTGACTGAATTTCTTTTGCATGAAGCTAACCCCGTCAGTGTTCTCCTGGAGCACACCTAATGGTATATACAGGGTCAGGATAGAGCTCTTCTGAAGGAAATCTACAGTTACACATGGTGTGCCTTTTGGAACCTTGAGCATTGACTCTCTCGCTCTACAAATCTGCCTCTCTTGGGACTCAGGGCTTACAGACAGAAATCTCCTCTTTGCTATTATGTTTCTTTCCAATTCCTACAGCTCCCTTCTGGTTCGTTGTAATTTCTGCCTGCATTCTTCAAATCCTTCAAAATCTCACTTTACAGTTTTCTTCCACTATCACTTTCCAGTCATGGGCAAGTTAGGTCTGAACCTAGGGGAAACACGAAGTAGAACACAGATGGCTCAAAAGCCACAGGCCTGGTGTCTCAGTTGTCTGGGAAGAATTACCAAGCAAGACAAAGATGAAGACTGGGCTTTTAGGAATTTTTCTCTCTTTATCGTGTTCCCAGTCTTCACCAGCCATGAGAGCTCCTCTCTCAGCTGGATGAATGTTTTTGTAATTTTTTTCAAATACTATTTTATTAAATTTAAAAGGAGCTAGTTATAAATAGGATACCGTGCTCAGGGCTGAGATCTCCTTTAGCCAATGTCCACATAGAAGGGTGTGTATGCAATTTTCACTGTCCTGCAGGACCAAAGTGTACATATTTTTGCTGATGGAAAAGCAGCTAATCCAGTGAGGTTGAAGGTGGTCGCAACTCAATTTCTGCTCCTGAAAATGCTGGGGTGTATTTAATCTTGTGCATGTGAGTGGTATGGGTATATGTGGCCTAATTCTACTCTTAGGGACTTTCAGGGGAACAAGGTCCTTAACTATTTAAGGACAAGCATGTGCACATAGAGCAAGAATGATTAAACTTGGCTGTGCAAAGGCCTCCTCCCTTTCCTGCTCCATCTCCCCTCACATCTTCTTTCCAAAAGTGCATTAAACCACTTCCAAACTGCTCATGCAGTTGGGGATTATCATGCTCTGGGGATTGTAATTATTTGAGATCTGTATACTTCCCAGGTTCTGGAGGCAATTATCATTTGGCCTTATCCTTCAAAGTGTGCTTGCAGAATGTGGAGCTCTTACAACTGTGCCTCTGAGATATTCCTTACATAACTCCCAAGTTATGAAAATACAGTGTTTAATTTTTACAGGCAATGAGACTGCTTGGTCTATTGTTTCCTGTTAAATTCACCACACCAAATTCCATCCCATGGGAACTGAAGCCAGTCAGTAACTCAGAGGAGGATTTAGTCCATTCTTTTCTGTCAAAATTGGGATATTTCACATATCTGATAGCTCATCTATTAAAGGAACGAATTCCTGTACAGTGTGTTGGCCAATTTTGTATTAAAATCTTACCTTAGATGAGTTCACATTCCCATTCAAACTCGTCAAGTTATTTAACTTATTAAAAAATGAAATACATGTTTTTTCTGTACTCATTGATCTTGTCTTTTGATGCCATGCCCATTATGCTACAATGCATCTGGAAAATAGCCCATAATTTTTCTTAAGGCAGGAAATAGTATTTATGGCTGTACAATAATATTTTAAAGTATATATGATCAAAAGATTGCAACTTCATTTTCAAATCAAGTCCAAACAATAACAGAAACTACCAAGGTACTGTGCTTTGTTTCCTATTTCTCAGAGTATCCCTGGAATTCTGCTTTCATTAGGTATACTTCCTACACTGCATGGTTTGGGGTCTGAACAGATGTACTATAGCCTGAGAAAGCACAAAACAAGGTGTGAAATGAAACAAATGCAGAAGTAAAATATATCTGTGAGGAACAGCTTTAATTTATGGGACTCTGCCTATATGTTTCCTAAAAAGGAGCATTGTGTTGAGCAAGGGTGAACAGAAATACTTGTAGTTCCTTTAACCATAAGTTATCGTACATTACATGATTTCCAGTGGCTGGTTAAACAAGATGCAATTTTTCTTTTATTTTTCTGACAGGTAGCAGTATCTTGAGAGACAGTAGCAATGAGTGCAGAAAGAAGCCTTGGGCTGTGAAGAAATCTATAGTTCTCCATGCTTACGGCAAACAGTGGAAAGCAGGACACATGGGCTGTTGTATATCTTTTTTTCCCCTGTAACATATTTGTTGTGGCTGTACTTGAGGATAATGAACAAGTTGATGTAGAGATCTAGTTTTGTATTGACAATCTTGTGTTTTCTTTAATTTTTCTTTCCCTTCTATCAAAAAAAAATGTGTCATTTTGATTCTACTGAGAGGAGGGTTTTGTGCAGGCTTCACAAGGATTGTAATTTATTGGTAAGCTGAGGAAACTGAGGGAAGCTCTCTCTTCAGGATACAGGAAAACCAGCATTAACTCTCATCTCAGACATTCCTACTGACAGTAAAAATCTGTGACTAAACTGAATACAATTTGAGTTTAACTTATAGTCAAGTTGTTCTAAAAGGAATTTGGCTTCTTATCTCTTTTTTTTTTTTTTTGATAATACAACATTTACACTCTTGGAGCAGTTTTAAAGTAGTCGGTGCTGTCTGATATCAATAGCTGACTGATGATGCCACAGTGAAGCTATTTCAGTTATGGGGAGGCCAAGGGACTGGAGTACCTGGGTTCCCTTCCTCCATGGTGTTGCAGTGACAAGAACATGCTCTGCAAGTGCTGTGGACTTCTCTTTTTCACTTGTAGCAGGAGGGAAGATGAAGCAGTGCCCAGAAACTAGAAGCCTTTGCTGTCTTTGTCTTCAACTGGCCAAAGCCACCAATGTTATGGTGTGACTGTCACACAGCATGTGCAGGCACAGGTAAGAGCTTCTCTCTGTGATGTACTCCAGAGTCCTTGAGGAAATGAGTCTATCATTGGGGAGGAAGCTGTCGCAAGTTTCCTGGAAGCTGATGATTGTAAAAGACAACTTTGCCTTAGAACAAATGTAAAAATTCTGGAAAGATAGAGGCTGATGGCCATGGCACAATCCATTCAAGGCCATCTGGGGGGTAAAGCGGATCACCGCGAGAGTTTCAGAAGAGGATAAAAGAAAGGAATGGGGCATGTCTGGGTGTGAGCTAGATAAAATTGTGTGTAGGCAGTGCAGCTGGGATACCACAAAAGGAGGCAGAGACCAATGGAGAAAGCCAAGAATGGTCAAATGAGCTTCAGTAATGGGGCCCTAGAAGGGGAAAAAATAACAAGGAAAAAGGTCATGCTTTTTGGGTGAAGTGCTGGCTGGTGAATAAAAGGCTTGGAATAAAGAGCAAAGAAATTCCTTCTTGCTGTTTGATGATTGTGTTAAGAGAAATACAATTTATTGCCCATTTTCAGTAAATAAACAGGGTTGCTACCCTGTTTGTACACAATTCAATCTTCAGTTTCCTCAAGAAAAACAATCTGAACACTAACTAAGGACTCTGGACCAAAGGGGTAATAGTAGCTTCTAACAGGAATAAATAAAGGGTAGGCGGCACTCTTTCAACACCTCCTTTGAAGAACAAACTGAATACAGCCCTTAAGAAAGGTACAGGCACACAAACATTTACCTATTAGGTCTCTATTCATGATGGACTCAACCCTATTGTACTCAGTTGCTGCTTTCAGCCCTCTGTAGATCTGTCCCCTGATGTGTGACCTGCATTTGCGAGCAGTAATTAGAGAACCAGGTGGCTCTGCACCATCACGGGGCATTTTGAATGAGGGGCAAGAGCAAGCTGTGAGTTCTGCAAAGGAAAAGTTCTCTGTATTGTCTACAGAACTGGGGGCAGCTCAGAAATTGGGCCCAGATCAACCCAGGGCTCCTGTTACTGATTCACACCCTAATGAAGGATTAGGGCTTTGTTACAGTACTTGATGGATAGAAAGTGTCATCTTTTGGAAACACTTGTTAACAGAGCTGCCTTTCTCATTTACCTGCCCTGTAATCAGGATACTGGCAAAGGTCTTAAAACCAATCACTTTCACATTGGGCCTGTCTTGTAATTTGATCATGGTAAACCATTTTACAGGATTAATTCAATGTAATATTGGATTTGCAGTTTTGTGAGGTTAATGGATATGGTATTTTTTTTTTACAGAAGTGGGCAGATGGACTAGGATTAAAGGAATTCTCTTCCAGCCAGATCATCCTGAAGGAATGAAACACATTGTTCTGGAGGAATAATTTCCTCCTTGGAATATGCAGGACCGCAGTGAAAACACATCATAGGTGAAGAAAGGAATAGGTGCTTTGTTTTTCTGGCTGTGTGCAGTGTCTTGCTGTTTGTTTCTCCTATTGCTGAGGGCCCTATGTGGAGCAGAAATACACACCAGTCCTGTCCAGTGTGTGACTGGAGCAGCCACACAGTGTGTCACTGGTGGCTCTCAGAAGAGGGCTGGCGGAGGCAAGCACCAGGACTGCTGGCAAGAGGTGCTTCCAGGTGCCACCACTGACCCCCACGTAGCAGCCAACAAAGGCCCTATTGAGAAGGGACAGGGAGGCAGGGCTGTGGTCAGGATGGAGGAACATGATAGCAGCCTCTTGAGGCCAGAGAATCTGTAAAATAAACCGCTGGGCAGCATGAACGTGGAGGTGAGGAATGTGAAACTGGAGTCGAGTTATTTGGGAGCAGTGCCAGTCCAACGCTGTGCAAGACATTGCTGGCTAACAGAAGAGCCATAGCTGGTTATAAAATACAGCAGTGACAGGTCAAACTCTTTGTCGGTATAAATAACTTAAACTCTGATCAGATCAACTGCCTACTTGCACTAGGGAACATGGGCAGCACCTGTGGCTCCCTGTGCCTCGTCACTTTCCCCACCCTGGGCTTGGCCAGGCTGATGGAGCATGTCAGCTGTGGCTGCACAGTTTCTGTGACCTCTTTGTGGAGGCACATGACAAAACGACTTCTGCGTCTCAGCCAAACCTATACCCGTTCCTACTTGTGGTTACATCCCAGACACATTCTTGGCCTATTTCACCCAAGGATGAGGTTTAAAGCTAAGTCAAGGCTGTGTCTGCTGGGAGACATGGTTGTGCATTACCTCCTTGCACTATGTTTGGGCTCTGGTTTTCAGCTTTTCTATACTGATCATAGTTATGTGTCTTGGGTTTTCCTTCTGCCAGGTCAGGTCTGGTTCACCACAAGCACTGCTCTTGGCATAAAGGGAGCTTACAGGCCCATGCAGGTGGAGGGTAGAGGGCCAGAAGGCCATTGTCCCTTTCTACGGAAGCATGTTCCCAAACCTTCCCCTGCTGCTCCCCAAACTGCTCTTTCAAGGGTAGTGATTTTCCAAGCGTCTCTAACCAACCTTGTGGCAATAGTTTGCAGATGGCTTCATGAAAGAGAACATGCAAACAATTTGTGCAGAAAAAGCTGCTGATTAGAAGGTGGGAAAAAGGTAAAGATATAGAAATGGCTTTGCAAGCACTTTCTGTGGAGCAGGCACCAGGTCTGCTCTCCTCATCCTCCTCAGTTCTGCTATTTCTCTGCTAGATCAGCTGCTGACAGAACAGCCCAAACCAGCTAAAAATAGTGACTGGGTCATTTCAGCTGAGGATAATTAGAGAAAAAAATGAAACTTAAACTTGGATTGGGCAGTCAGTCTTCCATCAATCCCTGTGTTTTGCTGCTTCATTCCTACAAATCATGCAAAGCTAAGTGTTAATGAAAGTTGCCATTCAGGAAAAAAAAAACCAAAAAACAAAAACCAAAAAGAGTCAATTCCTTTTGATGTAAGTAGGCAATGTGGTAGGCAATGACTGTTATGACAACCAAGTCTTCCTATCTGACAAGTTTTGTATAACATCAACTTCATTTATAATTCGTAACGTTAATAAATTAAGTTTGCAATTGGAGTGTTTACAGTCATAGTAAAGGAACAAAAAAAGAGAAAATAGAATGAGAGCTGTTTTAAAAGAAAGAAGCCTGATTAATACTAAGACAAATGAGCTATTGTCTACACAGTGGTTTTAAACTTGGTTTAGCTTGTAACAAATTGTAACAGTGCCCACCACAAGATGTCTTATATCTAGTGCTTTCCTTTGGGGTGAAATGGAGAAATAATCCATTCTTCTGACTTGATTCAGATATAACAATAATGATGTTTTTATTATTTATGTTATTAATAAAATATTATTTTTATAACAAATCACTGTCCTGTGTTGTGTTCTTGAAGAACCTCTGCACTGCTGTGGAACATGACTAGCAATTTGTTAAACTGGAAGGATGAAGAATGTAGCCATAAAAATCTGCTATGTATGACTTATGATTATCTTCTTTAGTTTACATGTGGCTTATTTATGTGCATTTCATCAGCCTAAATTCTAATTAAAACTGAACAATAAACTTTAACTTTTCAGTCATAATGTTCCTGCATCCTCTCTTTAACGGCAATATTTTAAGGAACATATTTGTGACTTCTCCAAGTTCTGGATCTGTTCTCCTTGTTTAAGAATTGGAATGGAACTGTCTAAATATTTGTAACCATTAAAGAGTATTTGGCTTATTTGTGGAATAATTTTATTTATTCTTTGCATATACTGAGATGACTTAATTTATACTGAGGTTCTTGAACAGATGTTTTCACAGAACTTGCCTGAAGTTTTAGTTCAAATAATTATTCCTAAAATGGAAACAATGGCTTACTATTGGCTGATGTTAACTCTTTGCTATTCTTGTTGTTCCTAAGTTTGATTCTGTCAGGACGTTACAACCATACTGTGTGGCTTTGATTACCTGGATGCTATTATTTGGGAAAATGCAAAATGAATACTTGAATTTTGTTCTTTGCCTAATCTCTGACATCTAAGGACAATCTAGCGACCTAGAAATCTGAATGAACATTTAAAAAATCTAAGTGGAAGAAAGGAAAAGCAGCTTACAATACAGAGCACCTCATTCCACTGCAGACTTCTCTCACTTTAGGAATTTGTGACTTTAGCTCTCATTGAGATCTGTTGCTTTTAGTAGTGCATTGCCATAACCTCATGTATTTGTGTGGATTACTTTGCTGTCAGTGAAACCTGAAAGCATTCATCCACATCCCCAGGAAAGGGGCTCTCTTAAGAAGCACTTGTTAATTCTGACTTGCTCAAGGAGTATCTGTCTCCCCAGCATGTCATATCTTTTGTTCTCAGCTGTAGCTTGCTGGCCTAGCAATGAGAGTTGAAACTGGCTCTCACCTAAGTCATGCCTATTTGTGGTAGAGCCTACATTTAAAGAGCAAAACCTTCTTTTCCTCCCTTAAATGTAAAGCCGTGCCATGATATGTGATGACAGTCTCGATGAAGTATCTAAAAGACTGGCTTCTTGTAAAACAACATGTGTACTTAAACAGAATAATTTCTGTCTTCCTTTCTAATATAGAAAACCTATTTAATTATGTAACTTTCAAATCCTTTTTAAAAGATAGACTTGCTCATAAAAAAATGCATAAAGCATTAGAAACTGAAATTCTCACCACAGTGCTGCAGTTGTTCCTGTGGTGTTTTGCCTGTCAGGTTCTGATGAGACCACTAGGGATGAAGAGATGGGACAATTCTAGACTTTTCTCTGAGAGGCAGGAAGTTTTGTAACTATATGTATTTTCTGCTGCTTCACCTGTAACACTTCCCTTCCTCACCTCTCCTCTGTTCCAGTTTGTCTGTGTGTCCAGAAAAAGCTGTATTGGGATCAGCTCATTTGTCTACCAGCAGATGTCTGTTGCTAATGATTTCTTTTTGTTCTGTACTTGCTTGGACTGTACATGAAATAGCAAACTAGAGATGAAATTACCCATATTATGTTTGTAATCTCCTCTGCCATATGATCTTCATTTAGGAATTTAGATTTAATTATTTAATTGTTCTTGTGTAGGCTGGTAGATATTAATCTCTGAGATGAATATATGTAGGCTAGGCAGTGCTTAAAATTTTTTGGATTGTGCATTACAATTTTTGCAGTCTTCTGCCCAGAGTATAGGACATACATTGAATGCCAGATCTAACCTCCACTGAAGTCAAAGCAGCAAGGGAACAATTTGACTCTTATGTAAGAATGTATTAATCTAAAGAAATAATTTCTCATTCTTGTTCTGTTTTGCCAACTTTTAATATTGTCAAATAAAAAAATAAGAAAAACAATGAAAGAAAAAGAAATGCCTCATATATAAGTGCTTGTATTGAATATGCATTACAAACTGAAATGTTCTCCTTTGGCGTATCATTCTTGCTATGCCTCTGTTCCCAAACATTTATGATTTCAACCAGAATATCAACACAATGTATAATAATATGAACATTCTTTTGAAGTACAAGGGCAAAGGGAAAAATTGTATTTTTTTAAAACAAAGTACTGTATTGTGAGAGAACTACTGGAGTCACTCTCAGTTCAGTTGGAAAAAAATCCAAAATCTTTTTTGTCAAAACTGAAGGTGTTTTTCAACTCATCTATTATTCCTCAGAGTTGCTGCCCAGGAAACTGAATAGAAGATTAAGAAAGTATTTGGCTAAAAAAATGTCATTTGTCATTTTAAAAAATGTACCACTGTGTTTATAGTAGTGCAGGACCAGCCAATAAATCACTTGAAAGTGTGGAAATTGGAAAATGGCACTCTCCAGTTATGGAAAATCCCATTGCTCAGAATTCAGATGTTTTGTAAAGGAAGAAATTCTCTTCAGAAGATTTGGCTGAATTTTTTACATTCTTGTATTATCTCCTTCTGCTCCAGGAATGTAAACAGTGCTCATGTGTCAGTATAGCTGTTGCAGCTGGATGGCCTTTAGGACTGGGATTTTTAGAAAAATGAAGTTGTATCCTCAATGTGATGCTTACAAACTGGCAGCTCTAAACAATAAAATTTCCACTGTGATGGGTAAGGTATGACAGACAATTTGCTTTGTGTTGCCCCATTGCTCTGTCTATTGTGACTTGCTGAGGAATTAATCCCAGGCTGGATATGTAATCAGATTTGATGCCTGACTTCCTGCTCTCCTACAGTGACCAATTAAGATGCCATTAATTAAAAGTGAGCAAGTATGAAAGAAAAAAAAATCCCCTTTTTGTCTTTTTCTAGTATTATTTATTAGAAGATTGAAAAATTTTGCTTGTAGTGATTAGCAAACTTTTGCTTTTCATCGTCAGCTTTATCTACAAAGCAGTAATAGCATAATCCTGCATCACCCTTCATCTCTGGCTACTTTGCAGAATATAATTTTCTCAGCAGCTGGGGGCTTTGGACTGGGAATTGCATAGATATTAGTCACCCTTCTGTTTTCTTACTTCACCAGAGCCACCCTTAGCCATGCATTCCTATTAATTCCTTTTCCCAATGTTATGATTCTGACACAAGAACAAATCAGTGGACATACCTGAATTCAGCTTAAAAACCCCCTGTTTCTGGAAAACAGTCCAGAACAGTGTATCTAACTCTTCATCTCAGATGCAGCTTTTAAAATTTGTCCTTTATACGTCTGGTATTAACCAGAACAGGACAAGCAAACAAGAACTCAAGACTCAGTACTGGACAGCTGTCTACTTCTTTGGCCTTGTACTTACTCTGAATATTGTATTCTTTCTTTCTAAAGAAGACCAGCCCAGCTCAAAAGTAATAATTAATCTCTGCCTTTCTCTTCCCAGTAATACAATTTTTAGGGCAGGAGGTGGTAGGTGAGAGTGCTGTTTCTATAGTTAGCAAGAACGGGAAAAGTGGTTGAACTTGGTATCCCATTCTGTGCTCACAACTGCAGTGTTTTGGACTAAGTTTAACCCAGTTCACAGGCAGAGTTCGAAAGTGCTCAAAAAATGCATGAGAGCCTGAGCCTCATTTGACTGATGAGAACTTGGACACCCCACAGCTTAAGCAGCGGGGTGGAGATCTTATGGATCACTTGCTTGAACTTGCATACAGAAATTTCTCCTAAATTGCTCTAAGTAACTATTTATTTATTCATTCAGATTAGGTCCTTTTTTTTTGTCTGCTTCAGTCTTCATCCAGAAAAGAGTAAAAACAGCAATTGCTGCCTCGCCAGGATGTTGTGTAATGAGTATTCAAAGGCTTGGAAGACACCCACCTATGATGACGGCAGGGGTTAGTATGTAATGAGCACAACTAATTCACCTGGTCACTGCAGATTCTGGTCCAGTAGAAGCAAACTGAGGGAATAGTTCTTTTTACCACCTTGTCCAGATGCTTCTTTATATTGATGAGAATTTATATGGAAGAATAATTTTTCTTCATGAATCTCACTCTTTGATTTCTGTCTTGTGTACACATTCTCTTCAAATTTGCTCAGTTGAGATGTAGTGGACAAACCTATTTCTTGGCACTTGCTGCCATTTCCAAACAAAATGGGATTTTCACCTCCTCTAAACAGAGTTTTACATAAATGTAGAAGCACACTTATCTGTCAAAAACTAAAATGTGTGTCTACAGGATACTTTTTGTACCCTGGTACAAAAAATGAGGGTCATCATTGTGGATAGATTTGATACCAATGTATGAGATCAGCTCAGCCATATACTTCTAAGTTAAAAGGTCTGTAGGTAAAGTGTTTTAAAAAAGCATATTCCGATTGTATGTTTCATTAACATAAATGAAACATACTTCAAATAAGTAATGACTAATCTCAGTAAATGTTACAACAGTACTGATGGAACTTGAGCTCTAATCTGTGAATACAGCATTATAATTTTACAAGAGTAGCTGCTCTTAATAAACATCAAAGTGCATGTAATTATTATCTGACTTTAGCCCTTTTCTTCCCACGATACTATAGTTAATCTTGACAACAGCTAGCATTAAGTGCAGTGACTTAACTCCCCTGATGATAAAGTTTAAAAATAGCTTTGGTTCATCTTGTTCCACTCTGCCATTATCCTCCATCACTTGGCTCAGGGGCCCGACGATCATTCTCTTGTCTGGAGACAGGGCTTGGACATGCTGGACACTGCCTTTCTGTGGCTGTTTTGCCTGAGTTTTGGGAAATGGAGCTAGGACAGGGAACTGCATGAAACATCCCTTTTTCTTGCACAAGAAGACCACTATTTTGAATATAAGCTTAGGTTGTGTTAGTATTTGGAGGTTACCTTTACATTTCTCTGACGTTCATTGATCTCAAAAGCAAAGCAAGACAAAACCAGAGCAATTGCAAGGTTTTGGAGCAGAGAATGCCTTCCTAAAAAAGCAGATGTGGAGTAATGGAGGTGCTCTGTTGTGGCTGGAATTGGGTAATATTTTGTGTTGCTGATGGGTATTTCGCAGAATGGCTATAGAGCCTGTAAATGCAAGATGCCCTGTGGCTGGGCTTCTGCAAAGGTGTTATTCTTTTGTCTAAAAAGTCTTGATGGAGGCTTCAATAATAACTTGGGAGAGTGGGAAGAATTTAACTTAAGTCTTTCATGATTGAAAAATACTATACACAAGGGTATACTTTTGGGGGGGTTGAGGGACTGTTATGTTCCAGGCAAAGGAAACAGAACAAAAGTTCCCTAAACAGGATTGGGACTCATTATTTGCCTCTGCAAATCTCAGCCATATTTTACCTCCTCCTTTCCACTAGTGGTATAGTCTGCCAAGACCAAAACTGAAAGAATTCTTTGAGAAATTCCCTTAAAATACAGATGAGTACATTGCGTACAAAGATTTCATTCCATTTGCTGGCATTAGCAGTCTTTCCTTCTGTTCTCTTTTCACCCTACCCTTGAATTCTCAAGTTGGTTTGAACAGGGCATTTTCTGATAAAACCTATTACAGCATGAGTCCTTGTAACATTCTAAGAAGAAAATACAGAGCTGAATAATGAAACTAATGAAAGTAATACTTATTGTAGTCTATGGACAAATAGAAATTAATTGGTAACACAGTATTGTTGTTGCATTTACTGAAATCTTTAGTTTATTTTTGGTCTTAATGGGTAGATGCATTTGCTCTTTTTGCAAACAAAAGAGTATTTAAAACCCCTAACTTGAAACAAATGATCACACACTGTACCTGTATTTCTTGAACTCGAACAGAACAAAATCAAATGTTTTTGTCAGGCATGCTTTATAATTGTGCATTCCTGCACACAGAGGCCCAAACAGAATCCTTCTCAAATGACACAGATGATTATTATTTTGTTCCCAAGGGAAAGTGGTATTATAGCATCAGTATTATTCACTGGTAATGAGGTGCTCACAGATGGAAAGAGGAGGGGTAAGACAGATATAATATGAGTGACTACCCTGTGGCAAATATTGCTTTAAAAATGTTTTCATAACACTTCAAAGAGTCTGAGTGAGGGGATCACGTGGTAATATTGTCTAACCCTTGCTTTAAACAATAGGGACTTTCACCCCCAATCCTGGATAACCCTGTTAATATTGCTGGCAGTTTCTTTTCTTGGTGCCAAGTACATGATTAAGACACTAATTCAACAAATCAGAGGTGATCACCAGAAAGCTCATATGATAATGAAAGGTTTCTGAGAGGCTTCCTCACTTCTGCAGATTTGCTTTCTGCTTCTTTCTTACCACAGTCTCAATCACCATTGTTAATATCTGCAAAAAGGTCTAAAGAAGAACTCTGTGACAGTGGTTAAACATTTTAACATGATCATTAGACAAAAGAATGGGTGAATCCTGCCAGTGACATGTTTGCTTTTTGTTCTCAGATGTTATGTAGTGACGTTTCCTTTTTGATATGGCCAAGAGAACAGGTGTAGCAGAGTCCCAGGCCTTATTGTCTCTTTGAGAAGTCTTCCTTGGAGCTTTTGCCTGCCTGAAGACTGAAAGGGTTTACTGATTTGCACAACTGTAGGAGAAGTTCTTCTGGTTTCTCTAGAGATTTAATATGGAAAATATTTCTGAACTGTTCCCTTTGCTTGTAGCAAAAGCAGAAATGCAATTCAACCACTCGTAGAGAGATGCAGTAAAACACCATTAACTAATTTTTTAATGTAAAAATGTGCAAAAAAGAATTGTCTTTGCAGCCAGATGATACACTAGGTGCTGATATGCTGTTCCTTCAGAACTACGGGGAGGGTTTCTCAATTAGACCTGTATATGAAAGGCTTTTCTTCCTTTTCTTTTTTCTTCACTTTTTTTTATGTGTGTCTGTGAGTATGGTCACAATTTCAGTGACATGATTGTGTCTTATTCTGTGCATGCATACTAGTGAGAATTTTCCTTTTTAAGTGGGCAGCCAAAATGAATGCAGAAAAGGGAGAACTGCATGGACAAAACCTAGAGAAGGAAATGCTTTATCACCCTACTAATTCTAGCACATGAAAATTTCCTGATCAAAGCCAAAATCTATCTCCTACACTGACAACATGTGCGGAGTAAGTGGTTTTGTGAATGAGTAGTAAAGCCTTCAAATCTCTCTGCTACTACTGTAGTGCAATATGGCCACAACTATTAATCCCTTCTTGGAAGCAGTGATTAGCAGCAGGGAAAACTGGTATTTTCCAAGGGGAAGGCTTGCTTGTTGGGTGAATTAAAATGTAAGATGCCTAGTAAGAATCTGTGCCCAGCTGCTGGGGGAAAAGCAGCATTGTGGTGGGATTCAGGCCAAGGAGGGTGACCATCAGAGGTGAGATGATCCTTCCTTTGAACCTTCTTCTGGAGCAGTGTGCACATTGTTAAACACTTTAAGAAATACAGAGATCAGATGGAGATCACAGTTCCCTCTGGCATGGAAATGACCAGAGATATACTTAAAATATGAGGAAGGACAGAAAAAGCAAAGATGTTCACTTTTCTCAGAGGAGTGAGGGAAAATGTGGTCATAGTCTTCAAATAAGTAAAAGTTACTGCAAAACAAAAGGCAATGTGGTATTGTTAGACATCCACTGTTGCTAGGACAAGAAGTAATTGGGTTACATTTAAAAAAGATGTTTAGGCAGGAAGGTTCAGTGGAAAAGTGTAGTCGGAAATATATTCTCAGGAAAGGTTAGTGAAATGTGGAAAGTGATTGCCTGAAGATGGTAAAGTTTTTAAAAACAAGTCTGAGAAATATCGGTCATAAATGCTGTATAGCACAAAGAGTTCTCAGGCCAGGTCTCCTCTGAACCTTTTTTTTTTTTTTTTTTTTTTGTGATTTAAGTGCTGGGTATTCTTTAGTCTTTCCTATAAAGGTTTTATCCATTAAATTGATTTTTTTCTCTTCACCTATCTTTGTTTAAAAATCAGCCTTGTTCTTAATATTAGGAGTTTTTCTTATTTATAAAATAATAAGCCTTTTTCTTAAAGTGCTCTACCAAACAAAATTGTCTCTGCTGTTTGAGGATATAAAATTGGTTCTTTCTGTGAAGAAAATGCAGATGCTATGTTGTCCATCTACCCATGTTAAAGAGTTACTTAAGTTACAGTAAACAGGCCAGAGCCATCAAGATTACAAATGGATCCCTCCTGGATTTATTTGGAGTGCTGCTAGGAGTAGAGAGGGGCCATTTCAGTGTACAGGTATCTGGAGGATGGCACATGCTCAAAGTGAATGGAAACTTCCTTTTACTAGCAGTGACTACTTAAGAGACTGATGACATTACAGGGGTAATTAATGAAGTCAGCTTTGCAGTTTATTTGTGGGATGATAATGAATTATGATATCTATCATATTATCCAGATGATCTAGTGTAATCATGTCTCACATCACTGCTTATTTCTCATTATCTTTCAGTGTGCCAATGCTTGATGCATTTTGCATTCGTGATGATTTTGTAGTTGGATAATCAAATCAGACATTACACTTAGTTTTAATAGAAAGATTTTATTGTCCATCTCTTCTTTCTCCTAATTCAGAAAGTAGCCACTATCCCAAACCTTTGTCCTTAGACATGATGAATGCCTGTCTTTTAAGCTTGTCTCTGTCACAGACTTGACTTGCAGCTCTCAGCAAATTGAGTCTTCCTTCTACTCAAACAGATCTTACCTATTTTTCAGCTTTTCCAGATAACATGTTTGCATGTTATATTCTGCATACAGCCTAGTGCAGCAACTGTAATTAAAACCTGGCAGAAGTAAATGGAAAGGCTAAATGATCCAGGGTGGTGCTAATAGTAAAGCCAAAATAGACTTCTCAGAAAAGTAACCTGACTCCTTCAGTGCACTCTAAAACCAGGGTGACCTCCTTTCTGAAAACCAGTTTTTACTTCTTCACATTTGTGGGGCATTTTATCCCTTGCTTCAGAGACCTCAGTTGAAACAGTATCATCAGTACTCTTTTCTTTTACCTTTTTCTTTCCATTTTCTTAGATATTCTTGGACCATGTTTCTTTGCACTCTCTGCTACACAGAAGACCAACTGTTTGAGGACAGAGACAGTACTCTTGTTTAAATAATGATCTAATGTTATTCATCAATGAAGAATTTTCAAGCACGTGGAAAGGGAATGCCCAGGTAAAGTGATAAGTGCTCTAGCTATTATTTGCTCTATCAGACAAGTTTGCTCCATTTATTTATTCAGAAGATCCTCTTTGATCCCGTGTAAAGATTTCACACAACTTGATGGTACTTGAAGGGTAAATCTATATGTTTAATATTCCAGAGAGTTCAGGTTCTTTAAAGATATCATAAAATGTCCCCACAGTGCATCAGAATGAAGAAGAAATCTCTCTTTTGTAATACTATCTGTGAGAAACTCAGAAACTGAGAGTCCTGGCCAGAATAATTCCAGAGGGACTGAGACAAGCCAAAACAAACATGATTTAAAAAAAAAAAAATCTCTATAAGCTTACATGAAACTTTTCTAGGAGGGATTTCTTCAGTGAGCATGTGGATAGATTTTTTAAAACTGAAGTAAAATGGCTGTCAGTCCCTTAAACATTTGCCCATGGTATTTGCCACAATCTGAAGTATATGCCAAGAGAGAGTGGGATACTAATGTATAATATGATGAAGAGCAGCTGGGTCCTCTTCCCCCTCATGAGCAGCTTGTGCCAGATTGCTGTATTCTTGGTCTGCATGTTTGGGATGCAGAGTGCATTAGATTAGAAGAAATTGCATGGAAGCAGCCTGCATAGTTTTGAACACATCTTAAAATCTGAAAAAATATTCTTACATAACTTCTGGTCATTTGCTGTGATGAAATCTAACTCCTTGGTGACTCCCTGAGCTGATTTTCCAGGTGCCTGTCACGTATTTTGGATCTTGGCAAGAAGTGCTCATCTTATGTTGCCTCCAGTGACATCTGGGAATTGAACTGCCCTCCCTCTTGCATTTTACTTCTTTAGGTGGCTTTTGAGAAGCACGAGTAAACCCTTACAGATACCAAAACTTCGCACAGGTGGTCTTTATCCCACAGTTGCTTTGCTTACAGTTTATGCACAGGCTTTTGCATGCAGACAGCAAAGCAGTCTTGCTAAAGCATCTCATGTCTGAATGTCAAAACGCCTTTGGGACTCCCTGAAGTCTGTCTGAGCTGGATAAGCTATGCTTTTTTCATCACCGAGACCCTGGTTTGGGAGCTATTGAAAATCTCTGAAGCAAAAAGGAGTTGCTGCTCTTTTCATAACTTATTTTTTCCTCTGTTATCTCCTTGTTTTAAACCTAAGATTTTTTTTTCTGTCAGTTTATGTTCTAATTTTTTGTTACCATCCTCCATATATGCCTTATCAAACATCACCAACATTGATGTTCTTAGCATTTCTTCAACCAGCCAGAATATAAAGAGCTGGGTTTTTTTCTTTCTTCTATCCCCTCACTAGCAAAAAGCAAAACAAAACTGTGTAGACGCTTTAAAGATCTTTCTTCTATTGCCCACAGTAGTTTTACTACTGTGAGAAAATACAAAAATTTCTGAGTTTTCTAGTAGACTTCCCAATGGTTTTATGATGATAGAGTTGGGACTGAGGTGCCACTGTTCTATTGTGGATAAACCATCACCCATTGGCAAAGAGAAAATAGATCCAAAGCTTGATAGGGTCCCCAAGAAATTTTCTGTCTGCATCTCTTAGCTAGCAGGAGAAAATACTGACCTGAAAATAACACCTAGTACTGTTATTGTGTGACAGACTAGGCTAAAAATGGCTAAAAAAGGGAACAGTCTTTCAAATTTGTAAATAATAAAATGTAGTTGTCTGTCCTAGGAAAGAAAAGGCAGAAGATCAGTACCTCACAGCAGTTCCTATGGGGGAACAGGGAGGGGGGAGCTGCTTGGCCCAAATACAGTCTGGTATATTTGAGCAAGAGAGACCAGGAAGAGAAAGGAGGAAGGAACTTTGATGCAATAGGAAACTTCTGAATTTATCAAGGCAAGTCCTCTGCACAGTCCTGGTGCTGAGGCTTCGTATATAGTCTATGCTATTCTTAGAGCATGCAGCAGAACAATGGTTCCATTCGAAGAAGCTCTTTTATAGCTTGCCAATATAAAGAAGGCTGTGCAAAATGATATGATCATGTAATTGAACACTGTAAATAGATATGCTGACCCAAATGATAGTTTTAAATTAGATCACTTTCCTGCCACTTCTAAACTTTGTAGACTTAACAGAATGAGAAAGACTTGATTATTTTTTCTGGATTTATAAATGTTCATGTTACTTACATGTGATTCATGAAATCAAGTGATTTGATGGGACAATGATGGGAACATTTTTTCTGTTCACTGAAGTAGAAGCTAGATTAGTTCAATCCCTTTGTTAGTTTGACTTTAATGTACAGCTATGAAATTAAGATCTGTGTATCCTGCAAAATCCAAACCTCAAACATGAAGAATACTTTTCACTTTTTGTAATTCTGCCACAGCTTCTCCTATTAATTAGGATTAATTTGGATAATTAAAATTGGTTCTGTGCAATGCAATAGAACTGGTGGTACAGGCTTGAGTCAGACAGATACAGCTTGCAATTGCATTTTGAATGGCTGCTGCCAAGACAGGAAGCTAATATGACAACCATTACTGGCTGGCATGAGCCACAAAATGTCCTGGCTTGCATAGGCTCATGGAAGATGCTTGATTCCCTGTATGCTGTGGGAAATGAGCAGTATTACACTATGGAGGGTTTTTTTTTTTTTGTTCCCTTCCTAAAAGAGCCAGATGTGGCCCAGTGCAACAGCTTCTTGAAGATACTCCGAAATCCCTCAGAGTAGAAGTCTCATCCAGGTCCTTCTCACTTTCATTCCTAGCAGTGCAACAAGAGCCTGAATCTGTGCTGATCACACCCTAGTCAGTGCCTGTGTTGTTACAGTGGGGCACTTGGCACGGTGGGAAGGCTTTACAATGGATGACATACAGCAGGGTGTTGCCCATGCAGAGAGGATGCTGATGGGGGCAGAGGCGGCAGGGCCAGAGGTGGCAGGGCCAGAGGTGGTGCCTGGAGCAGCAGGTTCTGCTGTGAGGTGTATTGTGCAGCCTCCTAGTAGTCAAAGACTGGGACAAGACTGGTAGTCCAGATGGGGCAAACCTAATGTTTTGGTCTGCAGGGTGACAGTGGAGCAGGGTGTGATTGAGTTGGGCAACATCCCAGAATTCAGCTGTGTGCCCAGAAAATAAGATCTCAAAAAGTAAAACAAAGCCAGAGTATGCCAGAAGTAGCAAATGGTCTGCAAAGCAGGCTGGCATTTTCTCTGATTAACTGATGCTGGACTGCTGTGTAAGCAAGTAGGAGTGGAACAGGGTGCCTGATCCTTGGCAAAAGGGAATCTACACCTGGGAATCCCAGACATCATGTTCCCCTTTGAGTTGTACAAAGTTTTGAATCATCCAGATGTCCAGCCTGACTTGTGGCACATGGTTAACCCACGAGCATCCTCTCTGGAGTAGTTTTGATCCAGCCTTATGAACTCATACCAGAAGACTGTGTTGTGTCCTGGGACCATGATACTTACAGCATTTAGATATTGCATGTCTCAAAAAGAAACCAAGAACCGTGAAGTAATGAACTTCTAAAACACTACTATACTGAATTTTAATTGCACAGCACCTGGGAAATTAGCAGGTCTGAACTGTAACAATTTCATCTGGGCTGCTTTTTTCATGTAATGCTGCCCTATCCATGCTTAATATCTGGGTCTTCTGCTGAATTTAGTTTTGTTTTGATGCTGTAGCCTTAAGCTGTGGATCAAGTGGCAGGTTGATATTAAACCAAGCTGCATGGTGAAGGTGTTGCTTTGGAAGAGGGGAGCCCCTTGTATTTGCTAAGGACCAATAAGTAACTCCTTCCCGAGGTGATCGCTCTGGGAGGCTTTTGGAGGGAGATCAATTTTTCCTATGCTTGGTTTTGCTGTTGTGTTGGAATTCATGATAAATATCGTGGTGGTTTCTCTACTTTCACTAGTGATTTAAACCACACATTTTTAACATCACAGCTAGAAAGAGAAAATGTGAGTGTTGAGGGCTGAGCTGGGAATAGGACCCTGCAGTTGGAGCTGCCTGACTTCAGTGTGTCTGGAGTCTCAGCTGGAAAGCTGCTTTGTGTTTGTTTGATTTGCATTGATATATTGTTACATCATATATGTAGTACAATAGATTTTAAAAAAAGCCATGTGGCTCTTGTCAAGAAAAAGGGAACTATGCACTCCTAGTAATTATTACCATATGATTCTTGCACTCTTTTTACATATATAGTGAAGTCACTTATATCCTACTGAAATGCTGTGGGTTTTTTTCATCAGAGAGAACAGTTGAAACAACATGTATATTTCCACAATCATTTTAGCTCCTTACATCTGTTACTTAGCCACATCCTATGTGTGCAGAGGATCTTTAGTCAAGAAAGCGAGCTTCAGATCTGATTGCTAAAGTTAAGCAAATTCCTAAGCAAATAGGTTGAGCAAATAATTTTCCTTTTTAATTATTCAAAACCTGATGGTGATAATGCAAAACAGAGGCAGGAACAGTCCTCCACTTGCAGTAATTTGACACAGCAAGTTGAACTAGTTGTCTCTTCACACTCAGATCTTATTTACCAAATCTTTTCTGAGGGAATTCATGTAGTGCTTGAGCATGAATCGTCATATTAAATCTCGTCAGTGACATTTTAAATGCTGTACAGTTTGAATTAACCTGCTTTAATGCTCTGCTCCTTTAACTCATCCTGTTATTGTCTGCTACAGTTGTTGACTCAGTAGATTTTCTGATGTGGTCTGGGAATGAGTTCTTTTGGACTTTCACATTATCATATTACAATATATCCCACAGATTATTTATACTGGGGGTTAATTGCATCATCTGAATGGAATTCATTTTCCATTGTATCTACAAGTTTGCATTTTAAAATAGTATTTTCTCTGATAGAAACTCAGAATAAAATGACATTGATTCTCGAGGAAATGAGCTCTAAATAATGATTCTATAATTCTATGTTTGGCTTCAAACAAACACATTGGATTGGAATAAATAGCTGTGAAGTATTATTAGAGGGTAAAATATATCACTTCTATACTGTAATGGAATATGGAGTCTGTCCAGCTAAACTTAGCAGATAAATAAATAAATTAAAAAGTATTGAGCCTTCTCAAAGGGACAGAGTTGCTAAGTACAACTACTTATCCGTGCTTAGCATAATCTTAACTCTTCTCCCAAGCATTTCCATTTAATTTTAAAATAAAATCTTGAAAAAGTTCCCAGGACCAGTAACTAGAAATATGCAATCTCATTCACGAGAAAAACAAGTGGGAGACAGAACTTCATCGTGTGTATGATTTTTTTTTGATTGGCTGTCAACACAGAAATGTGAAAATAAATTGGAGGCATTAACTCACAACCCCGTTTTTTGTCATAGCTTATTGGTGAATTTAAAACCTTGAAGTTCGTTTTGGGTCAAGCAAACATTTTGCTTTTCCCATCAAACAAAGTGCCTCATTGACTTGCACAAGAGACCACAGAAAGGAAGGGTTGATCCACGAGATGGAGGAGGCAGGGCCTCCCCTGCCACCGCAGTGCCTTTGCCCGATGGCCCTCGCATCACGATGGGATGTGGATCCCCTGCACCAGCTGCCGCTTTCTGCTGGACCGCTTGGCTGAGGATCACCCAGCTCTGGCAGAGGGCTCTGCCCAAAGCACAGTGCTTTGGGCACCCAGCCTCCACACTTCCTTTCCTCCCTTTGAAAGCCATGTGCAGTGAACACTCTTTAGCAACCAAAAATAAGAGGACTCTTCTTCCTCTTCATCCCAAATGAGAAACAACAAGGGAGCTTTATTTTTTCCTCCCATCTCATAAATCAAACAATCCCTTTCCTCAGAGGGCCGCACAGGGGGAGCCTCAGCAGCCCTGTCTGCTCTGTACAAAAGCCTCTGAAGTGACGCCAGGCAGGGATGCAGCAGGAAGAGCTGGGCCAGTGACCTGTGAGATGGTGCAGGGATGCATGGCTGCCTCTTGCTCTCATATTGGCCACTTGGTGCTGCTTCTGTGACAAGAAAAGTGGTTGCAACTCTGGCAGGCTGGGGGCTGAGGCTGCCCTTGACACAGAAACCTTTCTAGAATGCAGCCATGCCCTCTGTAGCAGACAGGCTAGGCTCAGATGCTTGTGAATGCCCACATTTGGGGCACATATTTGCTTGACAATAGTGACCTAGAGGTCTTGCGGAAGAAAGATGTTGTTTTCCATGGCTGTTTTGTATTTCCTCATGAAGATCTGGACTGAACTGGAAATGAGTTAAGTAGACCTGTTTGATAGGCCTTGGGAAACTTTGCTGATTGGCCTCTCATTGTGCTGTTCAAAACTGGGGTGAGCAGCAGGAAGGATTTGTCAAGATGAAAAAGTCCAAGTCCCCAGGCTTATATGTGCATGTCTGCACAGAGGACAAAAGGAAAGAAGGAATTACAAAGCTGTTAATTTGTTAATAATGAATGGACAGTTGCCAAGGTCCAGTCTGTATTCGTGTGCCGTGGTTAGTTGCAAAGAAGAAAGGACCAAAAGCAGAGGCTTGGTGAGCCCTTTCCACCTCTGTGTTCTCTGGAGGTAACAGGGCTTGGCAGTTCTATCCCCATACAATGCAGTATTTCAAGCATCATTAAAAGAAAAAGGAAATCACTCCAAATCTACTAGCATGCAAGAGTGGATTCAGTATAGGTAACCAGAGTTGCAAGATGCAGGGAGAAACTGAAAACCGATGTGAACTTTCAGAAATTTGATGAGTGAGAGTACTCTAATTTAATACAAAAGTATTGTCTTTAGCTCAATAAACAATGTATTTTTTCCTTAGAATGCAATATTTTGGGGAACCCAGCATGCCTTTCTTTTTCTTATGCATGAGACTTTTTTGACTCCTTGCGTAGGGGGAGCATCAGAAAACACCCTTCTGGGCTGGGGTTAATGGAGTCTAGGAAAGTAAATGCTCGACATACTCTACTGCAGCAAAAGCTATCTTTTGGGTCTGTTTTTTATTTTCAATCTGGGAATGAGGGGGAAGTTTCTGGAGAGTTACCAAACCATTACAGGTGATTGAAAATATTTAACTATTTTTTAGTAAAAGAGAAACATTTGCACTTTAAAAAAATTGGTTCCAAATCTAGCTGATTCCCTTGAGCCATTTAATGAGTTACTGACAAGATCAGCCTGGGATGTGGGATATACTCCATGAAAACAACCTTTTCCCTTTTTCCCAGGAAGAAATTCCCTGCAGATACCTGTCACCACTGTGGTCCAGTATGCCTCAGTCAGGCAAGACTGAGGGGAAGCTCTCTGGCTACCTTGCCCTTAATGGATCTTTTTTCTGATATGGTATGAGAACCTAGACCTGCTTTAAGTTAGAGAGGAAGCCATCTGGGAGGATGGCAGTGCTTTGGTGAGAGGTTTCTCCCCTGACGCCATACCTGCCCACCCTGTGTTTCACGGCAATCCAGCTCCCAGCCATGGGTTAGTTCTGAGAGTCCGCGTGGGCATGCAGGGAATGCACATTTGTGGTTTAGTCAGTGCAGTGCTGATGGTTAACGAGGTAAGCCTCTTCCAAGGTTGCTAGTTAAAGGATGTCCTCCCCCCTCCCTCTCTTTGACTGGTGTTGTCAAGATCTGACTGGGCTATTCAACTGCTCCTCTGTTGGAGAGGTGCTCCAGCTTCTTGGTTCAGACTTCTGTAAGATCTTCAGGCCCAAAACTTGGGTCTAACATGTTTTCCTGGACATAAATCAAAGCGGAGTTAAAAATAATAATAAAAAAGCATAAAAAGCTGTTTGTGTTTTAGAGATACCATATCACGCAGACTTCAAAATACAAGTTCCGTTTAAAGCCTTTTTCCCTCCCCTGTGGTTTAGATTCATTAGTTGCTAGACTTCCTTTGTCTGAGCAACAGTTTTTAGTATAGATTAAGAAGGAAAACAGGATCTTGGTTTGCATTATAAATAAGTCTAGATTGTGCATTGACTGCCAGTATATTTTTCTTATTCCATATCTATTTCAGCTTGGGATGAACACTTCATCATTGTCAAGCCACCTGTGTGACTGCAAAGTGTCAGCTAAATCTATCAGTGTTGCAAAGAGGAAATGAAGAGACTTTGATCCTCTGAATAGCGTCCCTTATCACCTAAAGAAGTTGATTCAGATTAATATTTGCTATGACTTTCAATAAGAAAAACTTGTTAGCTTTTTATCTACTGCAGTATTGCTCTACCAAGGCTATCACAAGATTGTGTGAAAATGATCTGCAGTGATTTTACACTGCTCTTGTGCGCTGCAAGGGTTTGTGCTCCCTTGGCCCTACCTTAATTCATCAGCTTGAGTTCCAGCTTAGCCTGTGCTTTCTTACCTTGGTTCACCCCTGCCATTTCAGTGGCCACTGACACGTGAAGTACTGCACTGTTGGCAGTACTGGCTGCCCTTGAGTTCCTAAGGGAAGTATTGTGGAGAATAGTTCCCCAGTGTGAGCAGGAGTAAACATGTTTTTTTGTTTTGTTCTCTCCCCTTCTGGAGATGCCTGGATATCCTCATCTTCTGAGCTACTGACTGAGGTCACCTTAGGGATCCCTATATGTCTCATGGTCTGGTGTCATTTTTCTCCAAAGGCTGTGGTTGTATTCCCTTATCCCACCTGTAATTTTCTCAGTCTGTCTATGCTGGCAGGTGTTTGTGTAGCCAGCTGTATTTGTAACCCTTCTTTGTGCTGAATTAGGTAACCAGCAGAAAACTGATCATGAGACTGCACTGAGAGGGTGGCCCTTTTCCTGGCTATGCACTCCCACTGGACAGCTTTAAGGAATTGAACGCTCAGAAAACTATCAGAGTCACAACAACAAAACCTAAGTGATTTCAAATTTCTTGGGGTCTAGCTTTCCCATATTTGCAATCTGCATGAATAATTGAGCCAGTATAAGAGGCAAGGCATGGACTAGCACTTTTGGCAACTGCTCAGCTCTACTTGGCTCAACCCCTATGAGACGCAGAAGTCCCATTTGCTAGTAGGCTCTGGCTGCCATTTAATATCTATTGGTATGTTAGGGATCTGACTCATGTTTGCTTGACAAGCAGCTGAAATGGGTTAAAGTATGTTTCTCCCTCAGGCACACATCAGCTCTTTTGCAGCTGGGGTCAGGACGCCACGTTTTTTGGCTGGCACGCTGCAGTGCACACTATGCTCTGCTCCTGGACAACAATCTATGGCAGTGGAGAGGAGTGAAGGCCTAGAGGGGAAACACATCCCGGTGTCACAGACAGATTTGCAAAATCTTATCTCCCAAATCCACACTGTGGGGTCAGGGACTTGGCACCTTCCCAAGTGGGGCGCAGATGTGGGGCAAGTGGCCCAGCCTGCAAGCACCAGGCTACCTGTCAGCAGCTGCCTCATGGCAGCTCCAACACCACTGCAAAGAGCCTGCACTGGTTTTGAGGAGGGCTGGTTAACTTATGTATTTCATTTTGCCCAGCGGTGTAATGTGAATGGATTGATTGTAAGCAGTCCATTGGGTCCTTTTCCGGCTCCCAATTCAAGAGTGGTTTTTTTTCCTTGGTTAACTTCTATCTTCCTATCTCCTCCCCAGCAGCCACTTCTCCAAGAAGTAATAACTCAGATCCTTTAGTTCCTTATCCTAGCCAAGTGCTTTGATCAATCTAGTATCTCTCTAAACATTTTCCAACATGTTTCTAGTCTTTCCACCTTGAATGAGCCTCACAGAAAAATGTAAACCATTTTTTGCTTTCAGCAGATTATTTCTTGTTCTTCAGCAGCTCTTCTGTGGTTTTTTTTTCTTTCCTTACTTTTTTTTTTCCTTTTAAGAATACTTACAGCATTTTACATAAAAACTGGACTGATGTGCTGCAGGAATTTATTGAGTATTTCTGTTTATTTCTGGCAGAGGACTCAACCAAATCCCCACTGAAGTTTCTGTTGGGTTTAGAGCAACAATCTCTGTTTGAAAACTTCTAATGCTCCTTACTCTGGATAACTGCTGACACACTTTCCCTCACTGCTTCTCTTGTCACTTGTAAATGACACAATTTCCCTACCTGAGCTCTAGAGCAGCACTGTGAGTCTAGAAAGAAAATTAATGGTGTTGTGACTGCTGATCAGTATCTGCTACAGCCTGTGTCCACTTGTGATTTGGACTCCAGCAGCCATCATGCTGGTTGTTATTAATGCTCTAGTCTGTTCTCAGACCTGGTTCTGTTGCAAAACACGTACAAGGAGAAATATGCAAGGGACATTTAGCTCCGTTAAAATAGACCTGCTGTTTTACCACTAGATTTCTTTTTTCTTCTCTACTGTTTCCCTCTCCTTCATCTCCTTCATCCATCCTCTTAGGGTGCATATAATAACCCATTACAAAATATACTAGATTTAAAAGCAAAACAGAACAAAACTCCTTGAACTGAAATTGCTTCTTTAAAGCTGCAGCATTAAGTTTGGCCATGATCCATCCTGGAGACTTTCCTTGGCAGAGACTGTGATGCAGACATCTCATTTTGGAATTGCTCTTTCGGACACAGATTCCTGCAAGAATAACAGGAACATGATAGGCCAAGTTATGCTAGGCAGCAAAGCCCACTGCAGTCCAGTGAAGACAATTTGTCCATTCACCTCTTATGGACTTTGCCAGGGCTGCCTGCATGTAAGGGGGAGGGGAAGGGAAGGGACGGGGACAAGAGGACAGAAATATAGTTGGGGTTTTAAATTGTTCTGTTTCTGAAGGATTCAAGTCATGTGAAATAGTTCAAGCTTCCACTATGGAAAATGTTTATCTTTCACATGTGCTTTATGCTGTGCTGCATTAAAAATTTGTTTCATTGTTGGACTGTGTTGAACTCTTACTGGAAAAATCCCTGCTCTTCATTTTCTGGCCTGATCCAGCTGACTTCTAAGCGAAAAGAGATTTGTTAGATTTTGTGGGTAAGTTGTGAGGTTGGAACAAGCAATGCAAAACCAAGTACATATTCTGAGTAATGCTGACTGATAGGAAAGATCTGAAGACTGAGATCCCTTGTTGGAGCAATGGTATAACTGAGCATGTAGATGTAGCCCATTCATTTCTAATTTGGACAATGAAGAGTCTACCCACTTCTTACTGTCTGGCTTAGAATGACAAACAGGTGAGCCTGCCTAGCTTCATTTTCCACCAGGACATTACTGGTTTGCAGTGCCACCTGAAAACCAATGTATATTTGAGTAGCTCCTCACAGCAAGTGCTATGTAGGGGCATATACACTCTGCTGCTATTTAAAGCATCAATACGAAGTTAGTGCCTGAAATACTACCTCTGACCTGGTTGGCAAAACTGATTCAATTCACTACAGACAGATTAAACTCTCCTTGCTCTGCATTGACTTAGTATTAAGGTCTCTGAGGCAAGAGTTAAGTCAGGGCGAAGTCTTATCCCAAATATTTTGATCCTACTCAATTTAAATAAATTTGTCATTATGTTTTGTTATTGAGAATGAAGGGGACTCAAGTGTTTGTGTAGTCTCTGTTTGATTTTTTAAATGAATATACCTTTTTCCTCTTCTGCTGGTAGTGAAGTATTTATTTCTGTTGCTTAGAAGGCCCAGCCAAAGCTCATCCATATTTCTAACGCTGGATGCAGACCATGAGCAAATTATGATTCAGTTCTGCATGACACAGAGGGTTTTTCTTTATTTAAAGAATATAGTTTACAGAGTTGCATATGCTAGTGCTTTAAAAGCCCTTCCACTGAGCTCTTTCTTCATAGTACTCAAATGAGAACACAGTGTTTTCTGTATTGTTTGGAATAGCCTGGGAAACAATGCCTCCCAGTGTGAACAGATCTCCTTCAGTGCACTGGCAAACTCATCTCAGAGGAATGTGGTTATCGACTAACCCATGATTTCTGATAGCAATAGCTAAAAAGAGTGGAAAAGTACTCAGCTCCTTGCAGTCCAATAGCACAGCAGTTAACCGATGCGCATGAGAAAGTCGCTTCTATTTAAAATGGTCATAAATCCTATTGGCTCAAACACAGCATCCTGGCTGCCCAGGGGTGGGGAAACAGCTGTGGACCAAGGTCTCTGGTGGTGTAAGCTGGTGTGGCTCTGCTGGTTCCAGCAAAGTAATTTCATCTACACAAGTTAAATATTTCATCTTAATATATTTTGCAAAACTACTATTTGAAAAAAGAATATTTTGAATTAATGCTTTTACTCGTGGGAAAATATTCAGATGGAAAATATAATCACTCATTGTTAACATGAATGTCTGGATTCAATGACTGAAAGTTGGCATTGATTTTTGAAATATAAAATACGGAACACACAGAACAAATACACTTGCATAGAGACTAATTTTTTCCCCTTGGGAGAGACTGGAAAGAGAACAGGTTTTGAGCAATTTCTCCAGTGAGTGTAAGGGAGCTGAGGAACTTTAGTTCTTGGAATGCTGTAAAGGTCAGTGACATTTGTCTTTGCCTCAAACTGAATGCTGCCCAGATTTTGGGAGGGAGCTCTTCTACTTCCACCTCACCTTCTGGTGAATGGTGTGCCAGCAAATGTCTGACCATGGATGAGGCACAGGTGGGCAGAGGGGAGCTCACTCTTGTGTCTAGGGCCTTGCTTCATTGTGGTGGGCCAAGGCTTCCCTCCTCCATCAGCTGCTGTAGGCTGAGCTCCACAGGGTTTGCCAGGCTTCAGGGACTAGGTGCAAGTGGGAGTGCAGCAGAAACTGCTGCTGCAGAGCTGGTAGAGCAGAGCCTGGTCATGCTTTCACCATTCCTACTGTTTCAGAGTGGTGACTTCTAAGAAATACCTGAAGGAGAGCAAAGTCTTGCAAAGCTGAAGGAAAGCACTTCCAGATGTGACCTCTTCTAGAATGGTTGGCCAGGCTAGGGCTGGCAGCTTGCTGCATTGCACAGTTTGAGCAAGAGAAATGAGGTTATGATAACCGCCAGCAAGGAACAGCGAGATGTCCCTAAAGCCAAGGAGAAAAAAGCAGAGCATTCCTTGCACCAGTGGATCCCTCTACAATCATGTGCTGAAGAGGTGAGTTACTCTTGCTGATGCTGATACTCCTCTGCAAGAACAACCAGAATTCCCCAAGGGCTGCCCTGTGGAGCTGTGTTTCTGTACAGGAAGAGGCATCTGCAGCACTGCCTTGGTGCTTTCACTTAACATTCTTGGTTTTTTGTACAAATTATTTTCTTAAGAAATGTTTACCTAGCAGGAGAAACAATAAAAGAAAACTCAGTATCAACACAACAGCTGTGTAGCTCATCAGAAAGATTTCCCAGGTCTCCCATGCCCCCTCATTTCTTCTGCCACTGCCATCTCTGCTAGCTTCAATGTTAACACTTTAACCTCATGCAGAGTAGGGGTAGGCAGGGGAAGGCAGGAAAAAAGTTGAGCTCCCTTGTACCACCAGGAACATGGGCTTCCCAGGTCCTGGGCTGCAGCCTGCATTTCGGAAGTCTTTGTTTTGAAACAAAAAGGTTTGAATTCCTTTTTCAGTGCAAGGTATATAGGAAATGTAGTTACTTCAAGCAGCCACACCATGGCACTAACAGTGTAGAGTGGTTCTCAGGCAAAACCTAGAGCTCATGTCAAAACTTGCTACACTAACACATTTTATTACAGCACAGGAATGTTAATGTGATGCAATTAAATATGTTGCAAATAAACTACGTGTCTCAAACCATTGCAGTACCTATCTGTGAAACTTGGGGAACTGTTTGTTTTAGCGGTGTGTTTATAATTACGCCAAAATTCCCTTTTGCCATCGTCCTGGAAAGGTCATTCACAGTTCCAACCAGTGTGTGGCCTTGGCTGCCTCTGACCTCCGGTGTGTTGTGCTAAGAGGAGCAGGGCCAGCTGACTGTGCAGGTTCAGGGAAGACAGACATGATTATCACCAACTTGCTTCGTAATGGGACACCCAAGAAAATGCTTGCAGAGGGTGTCTATGAGAAATCAAGAGCTGTACTGCCTCTTGGAACTCAGTTGGTGTTCCAGCCTGGGGCAAGGGCTTTTGGAGGCAGGGGTTCCTGCCATGACAGGGCCTTTGTGGAAGGATATTACAAACAAGTCCAGATTGAGTGGGGAATTTGCTCTCCCTCTAGGTCTGACTGGTGCAATATATCCTGTTGTGACAGGTGATGTGGTTTAAGTCCTTCACAATTCTCCCTCTTCTCCAGCCTGCACAAGGCTGGGTGTCCCTAGTTTAAGTGCCCTTAACAGCTGATCCAAATCTTAGTGCCCTGCTCTTAGAGCAAAAGATAGTTTGCTCAGTCTCCATTTGTTGAAACCACAGATTAGAAAGACCCACTGCAGCAGGAAGAAGTAATACCTGTTGTGTCCTTTCACCTTGTCCTTTGCTCTTCCTCAGTTCTGCCAGCACTTGGGTGCTCTGCCAGCCACGTGTGTTTTGAGGAATCCTTTGATATGTCAGGTAATAACCAGGGCAGGTGGAGTGGTCCCAGGGGCTTCCCAGAGCGGAGCCGCTGGCACAGGGATGTTTGCACACAAGGATAAATGTAGAGGTACATGATTACAGTTTTCAAATGGAATTAGTGTATAAGATATTATTTCACTGACTGATTAGCGTTGAGTGAGGGGAAGGCATCTTAATGTATGTCATTGCAGTGTAATATCAATATTTATTTAAAAGTGAGATTATTTCCTATATCCCAAAGTTTGGAGAAAACCATCACATGGCTAAATGACAGATTTGCAAGCCAAAGCCATGAGCTGTCTCATTTTGCTAACTCCAAGTCAGAGGAAAAAAAGTATGACATGAACAATACTTAAGCAAGTAATGAATGTTATTTATTAATGTTATTTCCCTCTGGAGTTTGATAAACCTTCATTTTCTTTCTTTTTGGCAAGTCACATTTCTTTGCTCTGAAGAACTCCTATTTTCTTCTTATTCTGTAAGTGAACAAGGTAAATGTTCACATGGAGAATCTGCCCCTTTGCCAGAAAAAAGCACCTGGAGCATCACTGCAGTGTAGGGACCAGGTCTGGAACAAATTCACCCAACATATAACTGAATTAAGTCATGCTCTGGCTCTTGTGCTTGACAAGATCCTTCCAGGGGATTCTGGATGCCCTGGAGGAAGCTGGGAGACATCATGAAGACTGCCACCAAACCTGCCTGGGGAAGTGGCAAGAGCAGGCTTGGGACTATGATTCCTCCAAGGCTGCATGACTAGCTGTGATCCTGTCTCTTGAAAACCTGATTCAGTCACATCAGCCTCATGCAGGCAGCATTGCAAACCTTAGGATATGTTTGTTACTACAGCCTGGATGATTCTCACAAGCTGATCAAATCACAGCTAGTAGTTTCCATTGTTGGTGGGAGAGGTGGTGGGAAAGGCCGGGGGGGGAAGGTTGTGTTAAAGAAAATCTTGGAAATGTATGTCTTTTTTCTGTCAGCTGAAATTTTTCCCCTGTGGTCAAAACTATGGAATATTTATTTTCTTTCATCTTTCAATCGACAAACTGCTGTTGAAGGGAAAAACCCAAGACATGAAAGCTGTAAGACCGGTATCCTGGTTTCTGTGAAAAAGAAAAAAAACCCCATTATTTTGCCAAATCGATGTTTTCAAAAGCCATTACCACACTAATGCTTCAGTATGAAGCAGTATGAGCTCTCTGCATCCTTCCACTGCCACCCCAGGGAGAGAGCCCAGGGAAGCACAGGCTCATGGATCTCTGGAACCTGGATGTTGCTCACAAGCTCTCCAAGGCACCATTTCCTGCTGTCTCCTTGCCTGCAGACGTCTACCTGGCCATCTCTTCAGACACTGCCTCTGTTTAGATAGAATGGATTTTTTTTTTAATGGATTGATTTGAATCAGGTCCTCACTGCTAACAGTCAGTGCATTCAGGATTTTTTTGGACGACACTTTGAACCTCAGGTGTGCTCTTCCAGGAAGGATCCTTCCATAGCTGTGTCTCTGTCATGGTTGGGAATGAGTGTGAAACCCTCCAGGGACCAGAGAGCTGTGCTCCAGTCCAGTGAAATACTTTTTAAACTATTGTCAGCTGAGTGGATGGGAGAGCCAATGGTATGCTCCTTAGCTCTCCCCTAACCAGGGAGGTCCAGACACCTCTATAAATAATTGGGGGTTCAATCTTACCTTACAATTTGCTAAGGTATCAAGACTTCTGCTTTTCAAGGGTGCATGTCTGTTGTCTCCTCCATGGAGTACAGACACACGTTTTCTTCCCCACATAGAGCAATTCATAGGTTCTTTGTAGGATTAATGTAAATTATCCCTTCTGGTGAGTTTTCTAGACAAAAAGATTACCTTTGAGCTAATACCATGAGGGCAGTTCCCCTATCTGTATTCCCAGGAAACTACTTGAAATTCTAGGCAATGAGAGTGAGACTTTTTAAAGTTAAAGTGAGAAAAAAGAGCAATTACTCAAGTTACAGAGATGAGAAAGCAGTAGTGTTTGCACAGCTGGCCCTTGTACCCACTTCTGACAATAAGCATATTTAGATGTAGAACCTCTTGGGCTTTTTTTTTTTTTCTTTTATCTCTTAAGGATTCCTTGACTAGTATTTATATCAGTTAAAGTTGTAATCTAATCTCAGCTTCTTGCATGTTCTAGTGGGTCAAGTTCTTTTCTGTAAGCACGGTCTGTTGGGTAACAGATGCTTGGAGAGCTGGTTATAACTCAGTATAACACAGTATTCTGTGTACTGTCCCTAGTTGCAGCATCTGGACATTGGGAACACCAATTAAAGCCTGCTGTGGTGTGACCACATCTTCTTCCATCCGTTTGGCGTCTGTCCAGCTCCTTGTACCCAAAGCTCAAAGGGAAGGTTGGTACAAAAGACGCTAATGCACATCTTTGCGGACTGGTCACCTGTACTGCAGTAATGAAATTCCCTAGTTGGTCTGGAAAGGGAACTCCAATCCAGTGGTACTGCTGACTAGGTGAAAAGGGAGACAGGCAGTATTTGGTCCAGGTGTTTCAGTTCTGCACAGTTTCTCTGCCATCACAATGAGGAAGACTCTCTCACTGGTGAATCCCCCCCCATTGATGGCCATCTCCTCGCTGCAGTCACACTTGCACGTCTCCCAGGGAGTGTGAACCCCTTATTAAACAAGAGGGACAGGAAAGTCTAATATTAGTCTAGCTGGCAATTTTGCAAGTTGATTTTTGTACTTCAGTTAGATTAGCAGCAACAGATATGAGTTCTTGTATATTATGTAGTTTATTTCAGCCTCTGATTAGGTTATGTTTTGTGCACAATCCCTTTCTTGACACTTGACACAGCAGCTGCCAAAGCTGGTTTTTGGACAGGCCTGTCTTGGGAACAGTGTATGTTGTGATTTGGATAAAAGGTGCTCAGTCTGGATGTGTGTCTCTGCTTGCCCCTTCCATTGCAACTTTGTTGTGGTAACTTTTATGAAACCTAAGCCAGCTGCTTCCTAGTTTTTACACAAAACACATTAATTGGGACCTCTGGCTTTGTTGTAACAACCAACTCCTACTTGTAGGAATTGTACACCTATGATCCTCATTTCCACAAATTGCAGAAGTTTGCATCGCCTCAAAGTTTGATACAGGTATTATTAAGTATTGGTAAGTGAAATCATACAAAAACTTTGTAATGAGTCCTTTGTGGCCCCATGTCTACTAAAAATAACTTACAGATCTGATTTCCATGTGTCAGAATGAAAAAAGACACTGCCAGGTAATTCACCTTTGTCTGTCACATACTATATTGTCTGGTTGTACTTTTAGTCAGCTCTTTGCACTAATTTTCCCCAAAAAGTGTTCAGTGAAGTTGCCTTCCTGAATTAGTTTGTAAGGACTCTTTTAAAACCAAAAGAGTCCCAAACTACAAATATAGCAGCAGGAAGAGGAGTTAAAATCTTTGCATCCCCCTGATACATTCGACTCAATCTTATTTCTTCATGTATTCAATGTATCTATATATGATTTTTAGTACTCTTTTAACAGGTACTTACAAATCTACAAATTCTGTACCTCTTTTGAAATACATTAACTTTTCAGAATTACTTAAGACATGCTGGAGGAATGCATCTATATATCTTGTTGTGATATTTTTCATTTTAGAAGACCAGTTCCTGTGATTCACAAGGCACTGACTTACACAGTGGCACTAGCCACGTGAGCACTATTGATTTTGTTATGAGGGTCACAGTCCAAACCCTCCCACCCTGCCCTTGGCCCAGCGCAACCTCTCAAACCTCTGAAGTCAACATCAGAGCTTGTCTGACTGTGAAACAGGAATGAAGTCCTAATCCCTGTAAGCACCTTTTCTAGATAAGTCCTGGGTTCACGGAGGAGTTTGTTACTCTGTGTCAGCATAATGAGAGTAGAGTTGGTTGCTGTGGCAGCTGCTCTGGCTTGCTTGTATTGCTACAGCTCTGTTTATGGCGAAGCATTTACACAGGCAAAGCAAAGCTTTTCTGCCTTCACCCTCAGCTCTGCAGGCTGGGATCACGTGTTGGCTGTTTGAGTCTATCAGAAGCAGGGCAATGAGCATGAGTGGTGCTGTGGGACTGAGACTGAGGGTAAGGCCTGCATTTGAACTGGCAGCAGAGGGATGGAACAGCTGGGTGTGCAGTTCAGCAAGCTTTCCTGGCTAAAGCAAAACCCTTGATGCTTACAGACCACAGACACCTAGGGTGTCTAATACAGCAGGCTCAAGTTCTACTGCCCAGTGGTTGGGTCACACAGGTTTCAGCAACTGGGGGGTGGATTTCACTGCCTACTGCGTTAGTTGATTTACCTTCTGGAGAAATGAAATAGGAACTAAGCAGTTTTGTGGTTCAGAAGCATAATTTTGTTTCCTAGCATGACAACACTGCTGCTCTTCCCCAGGAAGGTTGCTTTCTTGGCTTGTACCCTTGCAACAGCAGCCACAATAATATAGGCAGCCTCATGCCTCAGTTAACTCAGCTTTACATGGCATTAAAGAGCATGCCAAGCCAATAAAAATGGGAACATGACCAGTGGTGGTAGGTGATACTCATTCCTCTGCTCCTTGAAGTTTTGTTTTGTTTTCACTGCTGGAGATCCTCCTGTCTGGTTGCCCCTGTCAATGGCAGAATAGACAGGGACATGCCGACACTGTAATGGGAGAAAGAATGACCAATTATAGTGAGAGATTTGTGTTTGGAGCTTGTGCTGTCATGCAATGAAATTGCCCATGCTTGAACAGGAAATGGAGGAACCATTGTGAGCTGGTGGTTGCTTGGAGTAGCTGGGGCTGCAGCGAGGCTCAGCCTCCCTAGATTAAAACACTGTTTCACCTCATGTATGCCCAGTCGGTGTTGGTCATAGCATAACCATTTTATAAGCACTGGAGTTAGTGCATCTTTGGGAATTATCTGAAATAAACGGGAGAAAACATCAATTACTGTGTCTGCTTGTATGGTCCGGTCTGTTCCACTTCCAGAATCGTGTTTCTGTGGGGTGTGAAAATTACTGGAGATTGGTAAATCTCCTGAGCATTGCAGAGAGCTGATGAATGACAGGAGAGAATGTAAAGGGTTGCTGGTGTGCCACAGATGGAGAGGCAAGCAGCCAGGGAGCTGGGACAGTTGTTGCTCCAAGGGGTGGCTGGCTGTGAGCCAGCTTCATGCTGGGGCTGCTTTAGTGTGATGCCATGCTGAGGCAGATGTATTCTACTGCATAGAAAGACTCATAAGTCAAAGCAGAGCATCATGGTAGTGCACCTGGAGTCTCTAATCTTAGACAATGACCACAGCCACAAAGACAACTAAACCCTATCTGAAAGCACATTTAATTAATTGAAAACTGCCACGATATCCATTGGCCTAGAGGTGCGTTAGTTTTCACTAGCAATTTCCTAGAGGTGCTCTCAGTTTGGTGGCACAGCACATGCCAGCAATGCCATGCTGGTTAAGTGACAGGCTGCTAGGTGCTTCTCCCAGCCAAGACCATGTACACGTGGCTCGGCATCAAATCTGGAGACTTAACTCCCTAGTTGTGGGGCCAACATGTTGGCTAGTCATCCTGGGCTGTCTTCCTATTCCAGGAAGAGAACTGAGTGTCTGTGGAAAGAGGTTTGCCTTATAATAAAATGGCTGATTGCCATCAGTATACAGTAGCTCCATGCCTAGACACCTCCATGTGGGGGATTAGGCAGGGATTTGGGTCTCTTCTCTGTCTGACAGGATTCTCAAACCAACTCCTTTCTGCTGGTCCCAAATCACTGGGCTATAAACCATTTCTAGGGGCAGGACTAAGAGGGAGAAACATCATCCTTCCCTGTGCCCAAGAGCCTTGGGGCATGAGAAGGCCTTTACAAAACTTCTGCAAAACTGAAGAGCAGCAATGGGAGGAGTGGTGTGCTTCCCCCTTGCCAGGGCATATCTTTCAAAATAAATGCTTATAGCTGAAAGATGTGGCCTCAGGCAGAAGTTTCCCACCATTTAAGGAGAGTGGCACTGTACTGGGCTATTTTGTGAGAGGCTCTCCACCTGTCTTCTAATTGAGAGACAAGTGCCTGAGTAGCTGAGTAAAACCCAGGCACTGTGGTTCTTTCATATGCCAGGAGAGGCACCTGGAAGTGAACATCTGTGGTGAGCACAGCCTAGCACAGCAGTGCACGGCACAGCCAAGCCTCTGAGAGCTGGGATGAATACGCAAAACTGAATTTTGGATGCAGGCACAGGAATGGTTGGCACATCCCCTGGCCATCAAGGCAGTGCCTTGACTGGCAGCTCATGATGGGCAGCTGAGCATGTCCCCAGAAGCACTGGCAGCATCTGCAGGGCCCAGGGTCTTCTGGGGGGACTGCCACAGGGGGTGAAGCACTGCTCTGCCTCCACTGCAAGAGGAGAAGTGATCTAAGTACTAGCTGAATATTTTAATCTGCCAAGGATTGATAGGCATGGGGGCCTACTTTGCTTTCTTTTGAAGAAGAAAATATTGGCTGCAGGAGAGGTTTCACATTTTCCTGCCTTGAAATAAGCATAGGCTTTTAAAAAAGGCTTTGAGTTTAGATGTATTTCCTAGGCCAGCCTTTGGGCTCTGTGCCTCCTGTACCCCAGATGCCTGTACTGCATCCAGGGGGCACCTCTCTGATGGGGCTGGGCACCCTGTTGTGTGATGAAGCCCCCTGAGACAGTGCTCAGCCCCATGTGGGTTCTCCTATAGCTGCTGCCCAGAGCCCCATGTGGACTCCATCTTGCAAGTCACAGAAAATCTTACAAAAAGATCATCCTGGCTGCAAATATCCCTGCAAAAGGGTTTGACAGTAGTTGGATTTCCCCCATTTCTCATCCCCATGTGAATTATCTGTGGCTGGTCACACCTAGCCATGCTGCCAATGGGGCTGTGCTGAGCTGAGGTGTGGTGCTGCTGCAGTGCTTACCTGCTTGGCTCAGGGACCAGCCTTCCCCAGCACATCTGAGTGCAGAGTGGTAACATGTGATACCATTTTACCAAGATAATATTCACCCTTAAGTTTTCCTCATTATGCTTTTCTTTAGCAGGTTGCAGAGGATGGTCTTTGCCTCAAATATGAGACATGGTCTGGTAAAGCCAGGGAACAAGCTCCCTGGATGGAGGTGGCTGCAGTCTACCTCCATCAGCCAGCAGTAGAGCTAGGCAGTTAGGAGCCTCCCAGATCCTAGTGTGGCTTTTAGGAGTCAACCTCTTGCTTCCAAGGACCAAGCCTGTTCCTTTAGCTTGTGCACTAACATGAAAATCCAACATGGAGATGAAGAAAAGCAACAATGACCCAGATGACTAAAGATATATTTTAATAAACAAAATGCTGCTTTTCATCACATCCCTCCCCTCTCCTCTTGTTACCCCAGGATGCTCTTAAAGCCTGCAGTGAGATGCCAAATTGCAGCTTATGCATTTCAGGGATTGTCCTGTGGTGACTTTATGATGCATCTCCAATCGTCTGTTCTGTTTATGCTGAATATTAAGTTCTGCACCTTTAAGACTGGTTCTGAGAGTGAAGAGGGGGAAAAGAAGTGTGGATTTTGTTATCAGAAACTGCACTTGCTCCCCCGCATTCTCTCTCATGGACAGTGTTGGCTGCAGCAGAGACAGAGAGAGAAAACTCTCCTTTGCTTTTAATTAGTTTTTAGCTAAATGAAGCAGAGAATTTCCCCAGACTGTGGCTTTTCTTTTTCTTGAAACTGATTGGCCCTGCTCTGGACTGAAAACCCAAAAGCCACCAGGAGCTCATGCCTGTGGCTCACCAGGGCCCGGGACACGGCATTTCCCAGCGCAGGAGGGACTGACAAGGGACTGAGTGAGCCCAGCTACACCCCACAGCAAGGACTTCCTCAATTTGCCATCTCTTCAGAACAGCAAGATGTTTAATTGTTTAATATTATACATTTTTTATGCTTGTAAACACTTTGCTTGTTAAATAAACAGTTTTTTTCCACTTTTCTCCAAAGAAATCTTTTCCCAAACCAGTTAAGGGAAGGGCAACGTTAATCTCCTTTCTAGAAGGATCCCTTTGGAAATTTTCTCCCAAATTTGCCCTAAAACAAAACAAATACAGGGACCTAACTGAAAACAGGTGCTTTGTTTCGGCAAACTGCCTCCCTGGCTGTGGCAGATCTGTCATTGCAGGGGTTGCCAGCACGTGGGGTACCCTGGAGGATACATCCTCCGTGCAGGAAGCTGCTGAGCACATCACCCTAACCTTCAACTCTCCCCAAGAGCCTTGGCATTTCTTTTTGAGCCACTTTTCTCACACGGAGAGCAAGACCCCAAAAAGAAAATCAAGAGTAGCTTGACTCCAACTTCCCCTTCTCACCCCTGGTCCCACCATTATTGTTCAGGGAAAACAGAACTGAAACAAACTGTAATGTTTAGGACCTGGCTAAGGTTGGTATACCTCATGAATGATGACATTCTTACCAGAGATGGAATTAGTTAATTTTTTTCTGCTGTAGATACTGTTTTTTCTTGGTGCTCCAGAGCACTTTGCTGTGCAGCTGGGAAAAAGATGTCCAAGTCCCCTGTTTCCACCCACGGCAGAGTTGGCTGCTACTTCATTACAGGAATTAAAAAGGGAGTTGGAGACATGATAAACGCGTTCATTAGTTGAGTTTGTCCTTTACTTACTTGGACTTTTTCTGCAAACACAGTGCTGGTATGAGAACTAGGGAAGGCCATGGGAATATGCATCATGGTCCCTGCAGGATTTTGAAGGAGGAACTGGAGGTGCTGTGATCCCTGCATGGGCTCACCAGCAACAGCTCTGCTGTGCTGCAATGAGGTTGGTCCCCATGGATGGCATGGGGACAGTCTGTCCCTGTGATGGCAAATAAAACTTCAGCCAAGGCTGGTTGCTTGTCACAAGTAGTGGCACTGTTTCAAGGTTTCATGAGCCTAAAGAAAGAGGGTGGGTGAAGGGAGAGAGGTGTCCTTTATGTATCTGTTAAATAAATCAAGTTTCAGGGAGATCTACCATTGTGTACGGAAGAAAAGACGGTTGTTATGGAGCAAAGGAGCTGAAGTGTCTGCCAAAGTGTCTAACACGATTCAAAGCCTTTTGACTTTATATAAAGAAACTACACGGCTCAATTAAGTAGGCTGGTTAAAGCCAAGCGGTCTCATACACTTTAAACAAAAACCAGATAAAAGCTTCTCTCTGCCACGTGGCTGGGAATAATGTGCTGCTTCTGGACTCCTTGAACCTGACCTGGCAGGCACTAATTTATCTGCCAAGACTGGGCAGTGCTGAAGAGCCCTTCCTTACTTCAGGGAGGCTGTAAATATGCCCACAGTGACAAATGCAGCTCTTGTTTACACTGCAGTAGGAAAAACAACTTGCATAAACAATACCCGACTCTAAATTGGCAAGTTTTGGAGACTATACTGCCAATCAAATCTTAAAAATTAGTAAAAATGTGCCATGGAAAAAACCCCCAAACTCCATTGTGTAAAGTGTCTTGGCATTTTTAAAGTGGTGATTGTTATGATGATATAGGCTGTATCAGTCCACTTTAGTGTATTTTAACGACAGAAGAAATATTTTCATGTCTGGAATTCAGACACTGAAGTGAGTCTGTGTTGTCCAGGGCCTGATACCCTGGGAAGAGGGGCCAGCTGGAGGCATGGGAAAGCCCATCATATGGCTCTGTAAGAAATCTTTTCAATGCTCTCTTCCACTGAAATACTAAAAATGAAAAGCCCACTCTTTCCAAAATAAGCACTTTAATTCATAAATGAGAAATTGTGTGTGGAAAGGGCTGAGTACTTAATTTTCTTCTATCAGTAGTGTGTCAGGTAAATCAGAGATGTTCAAAATTTGCCCATGACAGACAGTGAGGTTTGACTGAAGCAGTGATTGGACGGAGGATGCTCCCTCCTGAAACAGCTACTGGCATTAAAGCTGCCCTTTGCATTTATGTCAGACAACATGATGAATAGAGCTGTTAATGGGCTAAAAAATATGTGTGCTCTTCTTTCATGACTCCATTTCTATGTATAGATATTGCTTTTTTTCTAGTTGGTTTGATTTTTTTTTGCTTGCTTGTTTGTTTGTTTTCTTCCAGGATATTTTCAAGTAAGTGCTCAGTTTTTCTGTTGGAGGATGATACATCCACCAGGATGGGAAAACCCACTGGTACTTGCCAAAAATTTCATTTTAAGCACTCATTTGTTTAATACAGCATCAGAGTGTTATTTTAAAACATGTCTGTTTTTGTTTAGGTAAGCATAGCAAACTTGGTGGTAGGGAGTAAAGCTCATTACTGCTATTATTATTAGCTCAGCCAAAACTTTTGAGTATGAGTGGGTGAAAATAAGAAGAAGTCACATTCTAGCATGCCTTCATCACACGAAATGATTTTTTTTAAAGTTGTGCTTGGAAACGGTGTGTCTCCTTGTATTGACTACACTAGTGTATTTTAAAATGCTGGGTTTTTTACCTTCGTTATTGGCTTAATCTCAGAAGTCAATTCCGTGAGTGGGAGTAAAATGTGTGTATGTACTCTAGATACAGCTTCTTGGGATAAGAACCCTTTTGCCAGTGTCTGTAGACATTTCTCCATCTTTCCAACTACCCAAATCTATCTACATGAGAGTAAAGGACCTGGTGCGTGAAGTGCAGAGGGGCAGCATCCTACAGACCTGTCTGTCGATGTGGTGGGGCCCTGATCTTGCCTGTGTGAGGGGCGTGAGTCCTGCAGGGAGCATAACACTGGGACTGAGAGACCCCCTTGCTCTGCTTGCCTTGTTTTCCTGCGGGGTGTAGAACTTGGTACCCGTGGAATGCAGAGATGCAGGCAGTCAAAGTAAGACAGAGGTTTCCCCACTGTGTTGAGGAGAGAAAGAGGATGCCTGTGGGTTAGGATCAACAGGGGTTTTATAACTGTAATTTTGGTCTCTGTGGATTTATAAATTGAAGAATGTTTTTTGCAAGTTTTGTGTGTTCTGATGTCTTTGTCAAAAGCAATTATATGACTTATTAAAAATTCTTGATATGAAGGGAATCTCATATAGCAAGGATAAAACAGGAGATGCTCATTGTCAGAAGTCATTAATAAGCTCCAAGGGGAAGGGAAAGGGAAAGGAAAAGGAAATTCTCTGGCACGGCAGAATGGCAGGTAATTAATAATTGCTGCAATTATACTACATAAAAGCTAGAGTACATTCTGGCTGTTCATCATTGGCTTGCCAGGCTTCATTACTCCCAGATTCTTTCTGGTATAAAAGCCAAACCAGCAAGCAAATCTCATCATGTTTTGGTGTGACTTCAGCTCTTCATGAAATTTAGAAGGTGATGTTTGATATTGAGTCAGAACTGCTCTGCATTTTAATTTAGGGAGAGAAGTCTTTCTGAAGGCTTTGACACAGTTGGACAGGGTTGTCACCAGAACCTGGCAAGACCTCAGATTTAAAAGAATTGTGGCAAAAGTATGTAGTGATTAAAAAATTAGGACTTTATGTTGTGTTAAATATGGGAAGCTGAAGTTTTTGTGAGCAAAATTAGTGCTACTTAGATAGTGATCTCTGATAGCCATTGAAACGGTGCCATTGTCTGTGGACAATGAATTGCTTATTTTTCTTCACAAAAACTAGACAAATGCCTTTTGAATGCAGTGATCCAATGGTATGGGTGAAAGCTGGTCAATCAGCTGGCTTTTTCAGAGCCCAGTGAAAAAATGCCTGAAGACTTCCTACCTAGGATGGAAGATGTCTCAAAGAAATGACAGTGTTTCTTGACCAGGGAAAGGTCAGCTGCCTCAGTGACATGGACTTGGAATCTGCTCTTAGGAGAGTATATGCTTGTAAGAGGAATGTGCAGCTCTAGCAAATTAAATGTTTTGGAATAATTTATTTGACTGACTGAAAATATCCGCAGAGTCCTGAATTCTGTGCCTTTTGTTCTGCCATGTATACCTACTGGAGCATTGACAAAGAGGTCATTTTCAGTGACAGTCATGTTTGAGCCAAGGCTGTGCAAGTGTGCGATGCTGTTGTGATGTGTGCTGTTTTCAGGTAACTGAGAGCTGGTGACACAGGATAGAAATTATTTCCTCAAGTATTATTTAATGGATAATCTTTGTAAAAAAGCCTTGATGATAAAAGGTGGCTCAAGAAATGTAGCATGTCTGTTGAACAATTTAGGGCTCAAAAAGTATTTTAGACCATGAGACCAGCATAAAATTTTAGTTCATGAAACACAAAGCAATATTGATGTAAATATTGTTCACTAACAGGTGTTGGAAAGGAAGAAGACCGTGCAGAAGTCACAGGTGAGGGGTGAACTTCAGAGGAGGATGCAAAGCCTTGAGCAGAACTTGTTGTCTTTCTCAGAACTAGCTCTGAAGGTATGCAGATGTGAGGGAAGCCAGTGGTACTCTAGGCTCTTAGGTAGGAGTTTCAACAGTGATGCTATTTTGTAAATGATTATAGAGCTGTTGATAAACCTAGAGCTTTTGGCTGTGAGAGCTCCTTTGCCATGAGGTTGGCAGGGTGAAATGTTGTACAGGGCCATTGGAAAGTATCTGGTCATTGCTGAAGGGGATTCCATAACTAGACTAATGTCGTGTCATAAGTATGACAAAGCAGATGAAGACTCCAAGACTTTCACCAAAACAGAGCTGACTCAGTGAAGGTGCCAAATACTCCCCCTGACTCTCCCACTGAGCAACTGAAGGCAGAGGAACTGAACTCCTCATTCCAAAACTGCACGTAACCAGCACTACTGAATGTACTTCTGGCTTTCCCAAATTCATCGTGGTGCTTCTGGCAGTGCTATTAACTTGTGAACATGTGGAAGGGGGGAGTTTTCTTTAGAGAACAAGGATTTCTGCCAGCTCCTCTGTGCTTTACGTATTCAAAATCACAACCACTCTGTTGATGTAGCAACAAGAAGAGATGCAATGATGGTATTTGGTGCGTGGAAAATGTCCATATACCATTTAAGAAGGCATGGAATTTGTGTAGAATTTGTCTCAGACAGCCAGATACGCTGCTTTCCTAAATTATCCATTTGACCCAAGAAAGTAATACTAGGGTTTCTGTTGTGGTGGTTTTATTAAAATAGAGAGATTAAATGTAACACATTCTTGGTTGTTTACCAAGAGAGAAGGATGAGACATCAGAGAGCTTGTGTGGATGCTAAGCCCTTTCCAGAAGTGCAGAAACTAAACTGAACAGTGCAAACTAGATGGCATGGGAACTGGGTAAAAAAAAAAGGAGGTATGCCTTTAGGATGATGAGAAACAAAGATCAACTTTGGACGGTCTCCCAGATGCCTAGCTTGTGACAACATTAATAAGCAACACAGAAAATATTAAAACACCTGTCTCCTTCCCTCTATATGGTTATGCAGCAGGTTGTGACCAGCATGTGAACTGTGAGGTGGCAACTGCCGCAAAGAACAGCAGCAAAGTGCTGCAGAGGGCAATCATGTCTTGCTGCTGTTTAGCAGAGACCCTGTGAACCAAGGGCTGAGAACTCCATTTCTATTTCCTTCCATTCTTAACAGGATCTTTAACAGTGCACTAGAAAATTGTCATATTTGCCATTAATTTTTTTGACATTAAGTAGGAGCTTTTATTCTTTTCCTGGTAAAAAACTCCACAGTAATTCCCTCCCCCATCACCTTTGGAGTTGCAGGGAAACCTGTGTTTTGATGATGGTTATATCCAGAAGGTTTATACCGCTTTAATAAATGGTTTAAAATCTTGCTGAAAATGCTGTCCTTGGCTTAATCTGTAATTTTTCAAAATAGTTTAAAAGGCCTTAGGAATTTCATTGCCTATCTTGTCTTTTTAGGCTTAAAGCCCAGGTATTTTTTGATAGATTACCTCTCTCACTGCAGATGTACTTTGAAACAGTTTTGTTTGGAGAGGTGCTGCATACCTACACCCTGTAATCTCTCAATGTGCATCTGCAGCTGACCCCACCCAGTATTTCTTATAAAACCCCATTGAGGCTGCAATAAGTCTTGAAGAGATGCTTCAGTGTAGTCATGTCTGGTAGCTGTGCTGTCATGTGCCAATGTGAGAATGGAAGCCCTGCTCACACCACAAAAACTGACATAAAGATAAAGAATATTTTTATGGTACAAAGGAACATTTCACAGCAGTTGGAGAATAGGCTATACCTGTAAGTAGAAAAGTTAAAGGTAGAGTCCCTTAAAAATATACTTTTAGCTTACCCGCTTAAACAGCCATGCCACAAAAAAGAAAAGTAATAGCTGTTAAATGAGAAAATATATGTACTGGAAATATATGTATTGGAAAAACCTCCAATCAAATTGCATTCAATGTGAAGAGACTTTAAAAAGAAATGAGGCTACTGAGGCACGGTGTTGGACTTGAATGTACCTGAGAACATTTCTAAGCCAGACCTATCTACTTCTGGGTGTTTTTTTCTGCAGAGAGCTTTGCTTCAAACCACACACTGAGCAGTCCCAGCATGGCCTGCCTCTGTGCCCATTTGTTTTTAGCTTGTTAGTTAATAAGACACTGTCCTCTCCTTCTCCAGCTCAGATCCTTGCTGCTGCTGTTCCTGTAGCCAGATCAGCTCTCTTTGGTCCAGCTATTGATCTCACAACAGTGCTGGACCTGGGGCTTGTCTCCTGATGGAGGTTGTCTGGAGAAGATCAGCACCAGGAAGCCCTGCTTTCTGCCTCCACTCCTACTTTACTAAAGAAAGAGGCTTGTGGCAGAGACTGTGAAGGCAGGACTTTGGATGTATGTGGCCTGTTCCATATTATATTGCATTTTATTGCTTAGCACAAAGTAAGGAGGTGTGCAATCTGCTCAGATGTTTATAGGTGTCAGACCAGGCATGCTCTGCTCTTCCATAGTAAGTTGAACTTCTGTCTTTTACTCTCAAAAGTACCTTGAACTCAGCTGTAAATTAATATATATTTGTGGACTCCCTGAATAGGACTGAGCCAACAACAACATCAACAAAAACACATTTATTTTGTAAACTTAAATCTTTGAGAAGGCATTAAACACCCAAACTTGACCTCTTCCAAGTTGCCCTCTGATTTTTTGTTTTTGGAGCTATGACAAACAACACCATCAAGAGCCTGTTAGGCTCCAGCCCAGGGGTGTTTCCAGATGGAGCAACCCAGTTAGAAAGGTGGTCCACGGCAAGGAGTTTGTACCTAACAAGTTGGGTTACTTATTTGCAGCCAGCACCATAGTTGAAGTTTATTCTTCACAACATACTTCCACAAAAAAGAATTAAAAATAATTTGAGCCTTTTTTACTATCTTTAACATATATCATACACTGATATTCCTATCTTAAAGCTTTATTATAAATCATCTGGGACAGGAATTTTCATAGCTCTTTGCATTAACATAAATACTGGGAAAAGCAGTGAATGAATAATACTCAAAATTTCAAGCTGATGGTTTTGATTACAAAAGCTCATCCCATAACTGTGTATTTCTGAATATGTCTCAAAATATTCTGCTTGTTGCTTCTGAATATGCATGGAATGGAGATTGTAACTGTGCTGCAGCATTGCAAAACTGTTCAATTTGTGAGTCTTTGAAATCTTGTACATCTCTATCTTCTGCAACAAAAAAGGAAATCAGAACATAAAATTAACTTTTTTCCATCAAAATAGCCTTTAACAGCTAGTACTCTTTTAAACAAGAGATGGAATATGACAGCAAATGGTAGAGCTATCTGAAATTGCCTGTATTTGCTCTTCTATTATGTGCTTGTGGTAATTGAAATTAGGTAGGTGTTGAATAACAGCAGGTGTCTTAATTTCAATTCATTTTTTTTAAATAAGCCAGAAATGAATACGAAAAAATATGTACACATATGCTGCTAGGAAGAAATTTGACACACTTGATAAAACTGTTACCTTTTAGAAGATGTGAAACATTTTTGGCTGCTAATTATCCCCATTTCATGTATGTGAATAACAGTAGAGAATTAAGAAGTGAAAGTGTTTTGATACAACAAAATGTCCTTTATATGTTAATGTGAATTCCAGAAGGTTTTTGCAGTTTGAATGTAGTGCTTGCTGGGCAACTGCTGTTACTGAAATGAGCTGCAATAACAAGAGCTTAATAGTTATCTTTGGTACAGGGAGACTGGCGGGAGCCAGGAACTTCCATAGAGAACAAGTCAAAGGGGCAACTTTTCAGATTTTTTCCTAAATATAGTTCTTTCTGGCGATCCCAGAAGTTAAACAAGCATTGGATGTTGTCATTAGAGTCTCTGGAGTGAGATTGGAGGTATGTGAGAGACTCCACCTTGAGCTCCCATGGAAGTCAGGGCCAGAGAGCAGAGGTGAGGGGTAGGTGAGGTGGGGTTTTACTCACACAGAATTGAGTAATGCAGAGTTTGGATAACTCAGTGACCATCTATCTTGATATAATCCTAAGGGATAGGGCAGGAGAGGTGAAAGAAAGTATGAGTTATGTCAATATGGGATTTATCTAGATTCCTTTCAGGCTCTTGATTTTGGCTGTGCATGACAAGGATGTGCAGCCCCTCCTGTCTCGTGCTGTGATTTAGAACTGTATTCTTGCCTCTTGGTGGCTGTGAGGATTTTGACATGGGCAAGTTTTCCAGATACTTAATTTTTAAATTTTCCCTCTTTGTCTCTGTTTGAAAAAATAAATCTCTCTTGCTTGTCTTAAAACCCATTTGGATATTAAAACAGCTGGATTTTTATTTTCTCTTATCAAATAGACTGTGCCCTACAAATGCAACTTCAGCTTATAGTGGGCTGCCTATGGATTGGAGATAATCTTGGCAAGAGTATGGATGAAAAGAACAGGGAAGAATGTCTCATAATTTTATGAATGGTTTTCTTTGATGTTTCAGAAAGATACAAATTTGCTACATAGAACAATAAAAAAAAAATAAGCCAAAGGTTTAGGGGGTTACTGGTGAAGTCAACCTCTTTTCTGCCTTCTCCCATCAAACATCCTCTACTAACCTGGCTGGGATTCTTCCTGAGATGGGGGTTTGCAACCCTTCTCTGAATTGGACCTGTTTCCCCTCTGTGAGCTTGTTCTACATCCCGCGAACAGGAGATTGGGTGGAATGTCTCCTGCAGCTTTGGAGTAACAGCATGTTGTCTAGTGTCATGAAAAATACTGTAACTCAATAAAGGTCAATATTTGTCATCAATTAGAATAATATTTTCTTCCATTCTTCTGTTCTCATTGTACCTCAACTCTCATCCATCATGAGAGACACTATGGGTAGCTTCTGAGAGGAACAGCCTGGGAAGAACAGTACTGTTTGCTCACTCCTACAGCCTTCCATTCCCTACTGCAGGATTTAGCAGCTGAAGATGTTTGTCAGTAGCAATATTTGGTGCAAGGAATGCTACACTGTGTTTAATGGTGATGAACAGAAATTGACTCTGCCCTAATATATTTGTCCAAAGAGGAAAAATGAAGGGAAGTGTCATAAGGGACCTTATATTTCCAACATCAGCTCTGAGACACTGTGTACCTACCACAGTGCTAAGAATACTCCCAAAAACCCAGCATGGGTTTCCATGCTGGAATGTGATGGGTGCAGTCTTCTCTCCCATTGGCAACACTGCCAGTGTAGCTGCACCTTGGTGCAGTGGCTGTGCCCCCTTACATGCAAACATGCTTGTCCCTTTCCCACTGGCACTGGGTCTGTGCCATGCTTTTCATGGAGAAATTTTATTCTCCTTTCCCAGGTAGCCGTAGTAGTGCCTTGGTGTCATTTCCATGGTGATTTAATTTTGGTGATGGCTCCTCCTCAGGTGCCTTGCCAAGGCTCTGCTTGGAGCTGGGTTTAGGCCACCCTTGACAGCACCCATCCCTTGCAGAATTAAGTTGCCTGCACTGGGAAGCGAGAGCTACTGGGAAAGCTACCGTAGTTTCATGATCCCCCCCTGATTTCATGAGAGGGACCTTGGACAGGCACAGATCCTCCTTGCATGGGCGTCTGTGAGAAGTGCAGTGGAAGGAAGCAAGAACATCTCTCATGGCAGAGTCCTGGCTCCTTGAGAGAGCTGTTAACTCACCTGCCTGACTTACCTTCCCTTGGCATCAGCAACTACACTGGATATCCTGAGAGAGGCCAAGGGCAAAGGGGCCCTGGTCCATTCTGCTCTCCTCAAGGAGTCTGCTGCCTGTTCTGCCTACACCAGGAACCAGCCCTGTGGTGGATACACTTTGTTGATGTGCTGGCATTTGGTGCAGCTCCTTCCAGGCAGCCATCCCTAAGAACTTCCCTGGATCCAGCTCCTCATTCATGAAGAGTCATACCCATCACAGACCAGCAGCTGTGGTGAGGTAAGAAGTCCCTCCTGGGAGAAGGCATGGACAGTTATGGGATTTTTTGCCTACCAATAAAGAGTTTCCTCATAGTGAAGAATTACTTATGTAAGTGGATGAGACTTTGTTCTCTTGGAGGCCAAGTCAGAACTTCATGCATATGTCGGCCTCAGGATACTAAAGGAACTTTTGCAGTCCCCTCTCTCCTGCATCTTCTGCAGGCTTGATCTTTACCCTTTGATCTCCGGATCTACAACCCTGGAAAAACAACAGTTTCATTGGGTTGAGGCAGAGCCCTCACATCTTCCAGGCTGTAAATCTGACTATTGTGTTTGAGCATTGCCTGTGATGCTTCTTATCGAGATTATTGTTCCACCCTTTCCTGTTTGGTTTCTTTCACAATTCCTTTTGAATGGGCTCCCTAGTAAAGAGCCCATCATAAACAAACACATAGAGCTTTGCACAATGCAAAATAACATTGATTTCCCAGTTTTCCTCCCCAGAGGTATAAAAAATGTACCCCAAACATAAAATGAAAGAATCCCAAAGGGATGGAAATCATCCAAGAAAGTCATACCCTCAAGTGGCAAACCACCACTGGTGCAGCTGAGACCCACCCCCATCCAGTTTCCAGCTTTCCCAGCGTTTTCATAGGTGGGAGAAGACAGTGGTGTGTGCCCACAGAGCCCCTTCACCCCATTCCTAGCAGCACCCCCACTTCAGCCCTCAGCAAGGTCTCATGTTGATTCAGTGTCCTCTAGTGGCAAACCTGTGACACACACGAGAGCAGTGGAACGTGGGGATTCTGCCTGGCTTCAGGAGAATCAGGAGGATGTGGCCTTGAAGTAAATATCTTGGGGATAAGAGGTCTATTGCACACGTCATCCAAGCCATGGATGCAATGTGTGGCTAAGTGTTAGCCAAGTAAATCACAGTGTTACTGCTATCTGCTCTGGTCCTTGGAGTGAGACACTCCAAAATAGGCTCCTGGACAGTGCAGTCAGTAAAATACTTCAAGAGACTCTTACAGGTGAACAAACTGTCAAAAAATTTTCAGGGTTCTTCACCATGAATGATTGAGATACTTTCTTAAGGTAGAGTTTACAGCTTCACTAAGGTGAAAGCTACAGTGACTAAGCTGCAATAGCGAGATGGAGCCCCCAGCTTCCCTGCCACTGGCTGGGAGCCAGTTCTGTGCTGCAGCAGCAGCAATGCTCAGGGGGCTATCAGAATGGCCCCCAAATCTCTCATGTCTATCTCTGGGAATAGCACACTCTTTTTCCCTGTTTTTAGCATGTTGGTATAAATTCTTCTTGTCACATTCCCAGGCCTTTAATTACTTAAAATATCATAACAGAACTGTATTTAAAGTGCTTTCATTGATCCCCAAAATTTTATTGCAACTGCTTGCTCTTTGTTTTTCCCCAGCCTCTATTTCCATCCTACCAAATTCTTCTTATCTCTATTGTTGGAAGCTATTTCCCAATCTATGATTTAGTGATTTCAAATTCCTCCAGACTCTGGGTATGTTTTCTGTCTGGAGATGGACTCTGGCTAAACTCATTTCTAGTGGTGACATGAAGGCATGACTTGTTATTTTGGCATGCAGCACAAGTCGATAGAGAAATCAGATCAAATGGATCTCTGCATTAGATGAGCTTCCTGGAAAAGATGATGCACTTTTAGTTGTTATCACCACAAGCTCACAATTAAAAATATGTCATGACAGTACCACTGAGGAATAATGAATCAGCTTCTCAGAAATGGAGCGTTTATCCACACCAGAATACAACATTTTTAATGGCTGTAAAATGCCCCAGAATATCTTTCTGTGCTGTAAAACCACATAGCAAACCTTTGGCCATAATCATTCTCCCACAAAATGTGAAATCAAGCACTGTTTAGTGTTTTCCTTAAACAGATGTAGAAAATATTATTTCTTCCCCTTTCCTCCCTCGTCCTCCCCTGCCCCTCCCCACCCCTCCCTCTACTTTTTTTCTGTCCCTGAAGGGCAAAGAAGACTATAAAATGTCTGAGGCTTTACAGATGGCACTGGTTTGCTAGTTTTATTCACTGTATTGGGACAAATCAAGACTGCAAAATGACCTCATTTCTACTTCTGTTTGCACAGCGCTTTGCATCGGACGAACTGGTTTGAATATGTCCAACATACTTTTTTCTTTAATAACCCACATTTTTTGGATAAAATGCAGAGGCAGTTCTTGAGGTTGTACAGGAGCCCAGACCTTCTTCCAGCCTTGCTAAGTGTTGAGAACCTACTAAATCCCCGAGGACATCCTCACTCTCTGATCTCAGTGAAATTCCCTTGCAAGGTGGAACCACTTTGGAAAACAGGCTTAAGGAGTTTAAAATTAAGGGCTGCTCTTGGGATCCATCTAGAAGGAAATCAGCTGCTGCTGTCCACTGGGAATAACCCAGAACCTGACTCTTTACCCTGGTGAGACAGACAGAGGATCTGCTGAAGATGGCAAATAGTTTTACCTAAGATGGTGAAACACCTCTGGTCTTATTGCCTGGTTGAACCAAGCCACAGCTATGTAAGTACAGGTTTGCTACTTTCTGCCACTTAGGGATATGTTGGGACAGATCCCGAGCTCATGTCTGGCCATTGGCAATGGCAGCAATCACTCCATCACCTCCTTGTCACAATGGGCTGTAGAAGTGAGCAGCCTGGCCCTTCTGCACCATGTCATCCCTTCATGTTTCTCCCTTGCAAGGAATACCCACTTCCAATCCCTCAAACAGAGCATGGCAAACCCCAACTATGCCCTTGTCCCTAAAAGCATGGTGCTGGTTCAGATGGTGCTCATTCCATTACCTGTCCTCCAGGAATTGATGGAAAAGGCAGGGCTCACACTAGAAGAAAGCTGTGAGGTTGCTTTAGGGCTCCACTGGAGGTATTTTGCCTCAGATGCTCCTAGCTGCTGCTGTACATGGAAGCCCAGGGGAACTGGGAGCAGCTGCTGTGTGAACTGAACTGGGCTGCTCCTCTGTGTCTGCAGAAATAATGTTCCTTGTAACTCTTGTCAATCTTTGCTTTTTCCCAGCATGTTCTTTAAACCTCTCTATAGCTTCTTGCTCTTTCACCTAACTACTAGCTGGGCAAGAGGCAAGACATCTTTTGTTTGGCTGGAGACATGGCCAAATAGCCAAATAGGCCAGAGGAAGAAGGCTTGATTTGAAACTTTTACTCTGGTGAAGATCTAAATCTCTTCTCTCTCTAGATGCTGATTTTCATGCAACCCTTAAAAACATTAATTTTTTGAGGACTATGAGGTCCTGTCAGATTGCATTAAAACAAGCCAAAAAGTGGTCCAGAAAACCGCAGGAAAAGCTGATGGAGAGAGAAAGAGAAATTACATAATCTTCATTTCTATGGGAACCCAGGCTAACAAGAAGATTTTTATCGTATCAATCCTATCTGAGTAGTGAAAATATATAACAGATGATGTGATTTGTGCAACTGCAGGCTGTGACTTTCTGTCAAAGGCATGTCTTTATGCCCTCATGCATCTCCACCATCTATTCCTTGTTACCACTCAACCTGACCCTCATCCCTGTGCCAGCAATGCTGTCCCCATGATCTTGCAGGGAACAGCAGAGTAGCTGTTCTCTGGCCAGCTCTCACTCCCACTCACTTTGTGCATGGCAGGGTAGGTGGAAGCTCAACAGGGATGTGAAGAAATGTGTTTTGTGACTGGAGTGTCTGGATCTGACCTTTAGGTGCCCAAATTCTTTTGTTGTTGGATCAGAGTTCAAAAGTTGTCGAGAAGCTTTCCAACAGATCCGCTGTGAGAGATTGTCAGTGAACTGAGGCACTCTCACATGAAAAACCCTTCACCCTACTATGACTGATGGACCATGGTTTTAATTTGACCTTTTGCTTCAGACTACCTAAAAATTTTGCATTTATGTTCTGAAGAGTTATTATATATGACAACTTAATAATCCTGTATGGTTTTATCTTTCCAAGCACTTTTTTTCCCCCCCCCCTGTATCCTTGAGGAATATATATCAAATTCTGAACCAGAATTTGATGCCTTGGAAGAAATGGAAAGTTTTTCTGTGGTTCTACTAGTGTGGTGTCACTTTTCTTCTTAGTAAGACAAAGTCATGTACTGATAGTGCATATGCTTTCTTCTGAATAGGGATTTGATGAAGTTCCCACAATTAGCTATTCAGTAAACAAGGGGACAAAGGTCAGGCCTGATCATGTAACTGGTTAAAAACCCAGAAGGACCTGACGTGATAACGCATAGATCTGTCTTGACTGATGGTTTAAAACTATTTGTCTTAGTAAGGTGGTGGAAGAGGGAGTGAAGAAAATCAGACATTAATCTTGCACATAATGGTTTTTCTAGTTTAATAAAAATACTGTGTAACTCATTAGTCAGATGGACCAAACTCAGCTACCCAACACAATGATACAACACCACATTAAATATTGCATATGCATGTGGAAAGAGTAATTTGAGTTGGAAATGATTTTTAGTCATTTAGGAAATCAGATCTCATTGTGGATAGCTCAGTGAAAACATCTGGTACAGAGGATCAAAGGCAAATGCTATTTTGGGTTGGGGTAGAGTGTTATTGAAAGCAATACGATAACATAATGTTTCAATCAATAGTGTTTGGTAGGTTGTGTTCAGTTTCAAATCTAGAGGTACAGGCAAAGAGGCATGTTGGAAAGAACTAGATTTTCAGATGTGATGGTGCTGAATGGTGGATGCTGAGCCAACAAGGTGGCTGGGCTGTCCTCCTGATACTGTTGTTGGGTTGTGGGACACTTAAATCAAGACACCATTTACTTATTTGCCGTGAGGCAGGCAGTTGGAACTGCCTAACTATGGCAGTAGGAGAGACTCCAGAACTAGAAATCTTCACCACAGAGTTTGATTGTTTTATTTCCATAAGAATTCAGGGAACCCTCTAGTCTGTGCTGACATGAGGAGAGCATACATAGCAATCCTTAGCCTTAAAATGTATCAGGATCAAATAAGAGAGGAAGGAGAATACAAGGAGAAAATGAGTGACAGTTTAGAGATTACATAAAAATTTTAGAAACACATCTGAAGTAGAGGAAGAAACATGCCAATTAATTTCTCACTGAGGAAGAGTGGTGAACTGTAATAGACCAAGCAGAAAAAGCTGTGTTCCTAGCTCATGCACATGCATGTAGGCAGATTATCCAGGTTTAAAATCACCAGATATAAAATATTTTGTCTATGTCTGAAAGCTTTTTGTTGTCCTAGAAAGAAATACGTCCCATGTATCAAAACAGAACCTGCTTTCTTTCCTTTGACCAGTATACAAAGAATAAGATAGGTTGAAATAATCCACATTAGGTTTTTTTTCCCCCCACATTTCCGGTTCCAACATAGTTTTACCCATGCGGGGCTCTGTACATGCACTAGAACAGCAAACATTTTAATAAATTAGGCGTCTTAACAGGGACTGATAAATTTTATCATGAGCTAGTGAAGAAATGCAAGGCATAATCCATCTAAGATGGATGGGGTTTACTGAGGAGAACAGGAAAATTCCAAGTTAAATCCGTTGGGGAAATGTCATTATTAAATGTCATTATTAAACTTCAGCTTTAAATTTTAAAATTCAGATTTACAGAATCATGGAATTGTTAAGGTTGTAAAAGATCTCTAAGATCATCAGATAAGAAGTTCTGTGTCTAGTGAAGTGAAATCAGATGTAGGAATATAAACAAGATGCAGGAATTTATGCTGCAACAAAGCAAATCCATGGGGATCTGGGGGCTATAATGGAGTACAAACCAAACAGCAGTCAGTCAAATGCAGAGCCAGAGCAGGAAGCATGGGGACACACTGCCCTTCCACTGTGCTTACTGAGCAGCACCAGTGAGCATTGCTTACCTATCCTCCCATTCTCTGGACTTGGTCTATAAAATTTATTCTGCTATTTTAAAGTGATTCTGGAGCATATAAACAATATCTGGAATAAGCAAACACAGACAAAGTAAGTGGAGACCAAAGGTGGGCAAAAGAGAAACTCCTGAGGGTTAGAAAAAAGGCCCTATGAAAAAGGCTGAGGACAATATGCAATTATTTGGGTTGAATGTTCTGTTTAAGGCAACTGAGAAAGAAAAAAACCAAACATGGAGAGTGGCTATTTTGGTGAGCTATGCTGAATATTTAGCTTGGGTAGCACATATCTCAGAATTTCTTGTCGCAAAACTTGTATTTGATGTCATATGGCTGCCTAGGCCGTGTGTTCCAGAATGGCCTACCACCTTGAAATAAGATCTTGGAAGCAGGACAGCTCTGATGCTGTTGATGTGCCCACTGTGTTTGCTCCCAGAGAACCACATTGGGGTTCTGGGTTTCAGACCTTGGGTGGAGGATGATCAGGGCACATCTGCCTGTGGTCTTCGGCAGAATATGGTATCTAGTACTTATGACAAGAAAAATAAAAAAAGGGATTTCATAGTGTTGTGCCATATTATTGCATCAGGAAATGGAGACCCTTTGACAAGGGATTCCTTCCAAGGCTATGCCTTGGCAAACAGAGGCCAAGTGGGCTAACCTATGGGGCATTATCTTCAAAAGCTTTTCTTAGGCTCCTTTGTGCAGTGAAATATAATAATTCACAGGAAGGACATGTAAAATGTTAACTACGTGCTGTCTGAAGATTGTTCAACAATAGCCAGTCTGAAGCAGCGAATCTTTCATGGTCTGGGAGCCAGAAACCAGAAAAAAGTGACAATAGAGGGCAATGGGTCTTAAAGTGCTCAATTTATTATGTCAAAGATTTTATGACCAAACACTGTGCTATTTGCTTGATCTTTGCTTTCTTCAACTCTTTCTTAAACATACCAGCAAGTATGTTCATTATTATATACAATCATTTGTATATATCTGCAAAATCCTGCTCTTACAGCAAACTTACTGCCTGTAGTTAACCCGAGGCAGAGCTACACAATGAAGCCATCTAGGATTAGTCTCCCCATGACAATTTTATGCTGCCCTGCAGTACCCATAAGGCTGAAGCTTGGCACATGAACACACAGAGCTAACCAATCCCCAGGTACTGCTGCCTCAGCTTAAGTCCTGGTGATGCCTGGACCCCACATCTTTATTTTCAAGTACTCAAACAGGAAAAGGCTTATTTTAGCAGTTCCCAGCTGCTGTAAGCCATAGTTTCCAGTGCTTTCCAGCCTGAAAGGATTATCTCCATCTGCCCAGCCAAATTCAAGTGCAGTGGGGAACAGCTCAGATGGTTTTGTGCAAGGCTGAAGGGTGTTATTTCCTCAGATTGTGCATTTTGAGGGGTAAAAAATGGTCAAAACAGGCAGGTTAGTCATAGGTGGTACCATGAAGAGGATGCACAATTTTTTTCCAGTCACACTGGGGATGTGCCATCTGAGGAACATGACTGAACATGTTCCACATGTGGGCAAGAGTCACCAAAAGCCCCCAAAGCATCACGAAGTCATTAAGTTTGGAAAAGATCTCTTAGCTTATGGAGTTGAACATGTTGCAACAGTTGAATTTACAACTTTATTACCCACAGTGAGCAAAGCCAGTGTGAGACCAGCACTGCAAATGCAGTAGGCTATTATCAGGCCTTTTAAAAGCAGTTGCTGCCACATTTAGCTGAATCTCATAAACCTGGTTGAAATTTCCCCCCATTTTGCAAATGTCTATTTATAATGAGGAATGATGGACCTCTGTGTTCAATAGCAAGGCATACAGGTCTTAAAAATCAGATGTGAAAGTCTGCAGAGGTTGGAACTTCTATTTATTTTGCTCAAATTTGAAATTTCAATTTCAGAATGAAAAATGTTAAGACACTAGTGACCACTCTACCTGGAAGGACAGCCCTCACCTGGGAACATCTCTGCCACAGTTTTCTGGCTTGAAGGACAAGCAGGTCACCCTTCAGCTCTGTGAAGTATCATTGATCTTGATCTTTGGGCTACAGGCTGAACTCCAGCCTCAAGCTGCGGATAAAGCCATCAGCATGGTACTTAGCCTAGTGCAGCCCAAGCCTGCCGGGACCTTTTAGCACAGCAGAAGTACAAATGTTAGTAATAAATCAGTGAATGGTTGAGAGATTTGCCCTAAAAGGAAATCTCTCAGCTCTATTCTTTCCAGCTATGTTGTTTCTGGGAGGTTGCTGTGCTGTTTTCCTACCAAAAAAAAGGCCCTTTTTTCTCCACAATGAGAGATGCCAAGTCTTGAGGTTCCACTGCTCTGAATAATTAAGAACAGAAAGTCCTTTCCTACAATGTGACTGAGACCTTGTGATCTACTATGATGTTCTGATTTCTGATTCTGACTTTAAATGACCAGATTTTGAATGCAATATGAGACTGAATAACTAGTTACTCATACATGCAACCTGATTTCATCAAATGGAGCTAGCTGAGCATGACTGCTTAGCTGCTAGCCTAAAGAGCTCATGACCTGTCTGCAATGACGATATGGTCATTTTTAGCAACAGTATATTTTCCTTCCTTTTCAGATTTAGGGCAAGTATGTTCCTGGACCCAGGAAAGAAACACAGTATCCAAGGTTCCATGAAAGAGAGGAACTGAGTAATTGAACAAAAAGTGGGGGAAGAGTCCTCAGCTGAGCATGTCAAGCCCATGAATCAAGTTGTGTTATTACCTTTCTGTGTTTTTTTTTAAACCAGCGTGCCAATCCTGTGATTCAAGTGGGTCTTAGGAGGCAGGAAAGGGCAGTCTGACCTCTTGTAGCCCCTGAGGGGTGCCACTGTGATTTTTCCAAAGCAGCAGGTGTTTATTCCAGAGGACTGGCAAAATGCAAACCCCGGATTAGAGCTGCCATCCTTGAGCAACTACTACTGAATTGGTAACAGCTTTGCCTCAATAAGATCTGGATGCAAACCAAGGTTGGTCTCAGGGTCTGACCATGGAGGTCTTACCTACAATTTTTCCTGTTCTCAGTTGAAAAATTTGTTTTGTGGCTGTTTTCCTGCCTGTAGTTTTGCTGTTGTGTAGTTCTGTGTTTCAGCCCAGAAATGGTAAATTTTACTAGTGGCTGAATTACCTCATCTGTTACCTCATCGGTTAAAGAGGTGTTAGATAATGATACTTAGTCAGTTAAAGAGCAATTCAGGACACTTTGGATTTCATATGAAGACAGACTTGTAGATATTAAGCCTGTTGAACCAACTTACTTTCGTGACCCTCTTTTGATCACAGAAGTAAGTTATGAACAATCAGAAAGTATGGAAGGTAACATAAGCATTGTGCAGAACCCTGAGAGAGGCTGGGAGGCAATCTGACAGAGACAGAACTAGTAACAGAGGTATCTGGGAATTACTTGGTATGACTCTCCCCTGTTATCAAATTTCCCTGAGGCCTCACAACCAGTAGAAATCTCTCTATCTATAGAAAAGTTTATGGACAGCTGCCAGCAGATGATGCCTGGAAATCAGGAATGAGACAGCTGGTGTTTGACCTTGCTTTACTTGATCCTGATCTGTAAAAAAAGCTGGAAATCTCAGGGCTCCCATGACCCCAGTGGGAATCACCCTTTCCAGCCCTGTGGAACAGCCTTCTCAAGAAGGTCTATAAGCCACAAATGAAATTTTCCATATCCCCTGGAGACTTCTCCCAGCTAGCCGTTGAATCATACCCCCAAAGGGAGTTTCAAAGATGTTCATTGGTGGTGATTGATTTTTTTTCCAAAACTGTCACCTAGAATAGACCATGGAATTGCAGCCTGAGAAAATCTAGCAATTATGCAACAGATCCAGAAAATTGCACAGCAAGTCTTAAAAACCCTTAGCATATTGCCTGAGTGGCACAAGGATTTTCAGAGGTGCGTTGATAATTAAAATAAACCTAGCCCATTGACTAAAACTTGAAGGAAAAAGAGTGAGTTATGTAAGAACTTCCCATAGCTTTAACCCAGAGATAAGAACAAAACAAAACAAAACAAAACAATGCTACCTCTTCTCTGTCTTCTTTGCCCTCTGCTGCTTTGGACTGTCCCTCAACCTAGAAAAAGTAGCGCAGAAATATTTAACACGTCACACTAATTTCTAGAATTCCGGGGTCTCCCAGTAGAGGGAAGTATTGTTTCATTTCCTTTGGCTTTGAAAGGCTTTGCCAGGGGAAATAAAGCAAAAGTACAGAGAGATCAATAATATACAAAGAAGGAAATGGAAATGATCACTTAGACCTTAGTCTTGCAGGTATACACCTTCTTGCATAAGCAGGAACTCAAAATAAATAAATGCATAAGAGCTGCAGGATCAGGCTCTAGATCATTTAATATGCATGTGAGGGACACAGAAACTGTATAAAACAAAAGTCCTGCAATGGAAGCTAAAAGAGCAAATGAAATTTTTTTCCTGCCATTATCAGTACTTTCCTGGATGACAGTCTGTAGCCTAAGCTTTTGCATGTTTTCTAACTGCTGTTACATCTGTCAGCTCTAATTATCCAGGGGAAAGTGGGGATGAAATGTCTGAGCCATACAGATACCATGGCTTCCCAAGGCAGCTCCACAAAAAGCCAGCTTGAATTTCTGCATGATGTTGCCAGGTGAAATCATTCAGGGAGGGCTTCCCAACTATTATGTGTTGTCCCGTGGGTACTGGAAACTAGCTAAGGTGGGATCAGGGTCATTGCTCCTAAGTTCCTGGAGCAGGAAGCAGGAGGGAATCAGGCATGGAGCCTGCTCAGTGTACCAGCTCCTGGTGCTGTGCTCTGGAGCTGTGGACATGATGCTTCCAGCTGGCTCAGTGCAAACAATCCTGTGCCCAAACCAAATAAAACTGATTTGGGTGCCTCAACCATACTAAAAATGTTAGGACCAGACTATAAACTCTGACAGGCATTCTTAATTATTCACACACACTTCAGCTGATTTTCCCCTGTGCTAATTCACTCTCCTGCAGACCAAGACAGGGACAATTTGGAGAGCGTGGGCTGGAGGCAGAATGGACATAGTCATCTTAGTCTGGGTTGAAAGTAAGTTTGCCCTTATGGACGTGATCTATGTGGTATTGCATAGAGTCACACTGCCTGAGTAGCTTTGTTCTTTCAGCCTTGTGAGGTGTTATCTGCAGAGGGATTAAATTGCTGGCTGGTGAGGGAGAGCAGACTGAACAGATCATGTTGCAGAGCCTTTCTGCTCCTCAGTATGATCATACCTTACATGGCTTCACCTTTTCAGGTGCTGGTATCAGTGTGAGCTCCAGCACCATGGGCTGCAGGACTTGGCCTGGTGCTCTGGGTAATCATCAAGGGCTGAACTGCTCAGGGATCCCTTCTGCTGCTGCCCCACCTGCATGTCTCTTAGGATCCCCTCCAAACTCACCCTGGATGCACCTTATGGAAGTCTCAGAGGTGACTGAGTGAATCCTCCTTCCTGTGGAACAAATGAATGATCCTGTTATGGTTTTGAATAATTTTCCCCAGCATTTTAGGTTCTGTGATGGACTTAGCTTAGGTTCCTTAGCAGTTCAATGCTATTTGCAAAACTTCTTTTTCCAGCCAATACAGTGCTGCTATTTCCCCTGCAAAGGCAAAGACAGGATTTTTGTGCACTTGAATATGATTTATTAATGCTCTGTTATCTTTCTCATTAAAAGTTTAATGAAAAGTTTAAATACCATCTAAAGTTGCTCTTCCTTTTTGCTTTTTTCTTGAAATCAATGAGAGAAAATCTGTCTTCCCCCTACAGGGTCAAGACAGATGGACCTTCTTTCTCCCAGTTCAAAAGTATATTAACCTAGGGACTGGTCTGACATTTTCTTGGCTGTAATTGGGGAAAACACCTTTTTTCCTCATCTAGAATCTATTGTGGGAAATTTGTCATTTTAAAGTCAGATTTATTTCTGCTTCCTCACTTCTGATGACTGCCTAGTACTTCAGGAGTCATGTGAAATTATTCTGCATGCAGCAGCTCGTGATAGCTTCCTCAGAACACAAGTCAAAGAGTTGGACAGATAGCACACCACTACTCTCTGCATGGTGGCATAGAACAAATAGTGACTGTGTATGATCTGTCTCCATATTTGGCTCTTATTCAATCATTTTGAGGGTGATGTTTTAAAAGACAGGAGTGGGTATGGCAGAAAATCCTCCTCAGCTTGTTAGTGGTGCTTGTGAGGATTAGTATGTCATGCTTTGTAGGAACTCAAGAACCTGTTACACTCTTTACATAGGCATGAGCAATAGGGAAACAGCAATTTAGAGATTATTCTAAAATACATATTTTTCTTGTGCACATTGTGGGTTACTGAGTATAGAGCTATTTAATGTTGCCAGACATGTCAGAGAAATTTTCTTTCCTCATACAGAACATCAAATGCAAGCAGAAGCAGTTTTGTTGGTTACAATAGATAGAATAACACAGAGGACAGGTATCAGTTGATTTGTTTTAGCAGCAATTTTACTCAAAACATGGAAGTTAAAGGATATCAGACAGCTGCCTTCAGTGGCCCTACATATGATGACAGGTGAGCATGTGTTCACTGGAGAAAGGACTTTAGCACTTTGAAGTAACCCTTGTCTTCTGCTGTATTACTGCTCTTTGCTGGAAATGCTGTCCCATGGCAGAGCCACTGGAAAGGACGTGTGAGTGCTCATCCAGGGTTTCAGAGCACGATCTGCCTGCTGGGTTCAAGTTGCTCTGGCAGGCTCTGGAGAGAATTCCTGGGCACTGCTAGTTCAAGCTGCTGTGCCTGCTGTCACTAGCTTTACTTCTCTTCCTTCTGCTGGAAAGATTTAGTGTCTGGCCATTAGCAGTTTATAAGTTTTTGCTAATGCTGAAAACTCTTGTCAGAGATATGTGGCTGCATGCTTTCTCCAGGCAGAAGTGTCAGCAGAATTATCCACAGGCACCAGTGAGGGCAAGTGTCTGGCTGTTTCTGATTCCTTTAACTAAAGGCTGTTGCTGGGTCTAGCATGGAAGCATGCCAGTAAGCAATGCCAATTAGGAAAGGGCATTTAACACTAAAAAAGATCTAATCAGTGTCTAGTAAACAAAGACATCTTGCCTTGTGTCAACAATACTCTGGGCACATGGTTGCAGCTTCCTCCAATTGTGTGACCTCCATGATATACAACTTTGTTCAACAGTGTTTAGAATAGCCACCCACATAACCTGGTCTTAAAACTGACATTGTTTTAGGCTGAGGCTCACCAATGTGATGACAGACACTGCAAAAGAAAAGGCAAAATACAATTCCTTATATTGCATAAATCTCAGGAATGGATTCTTGATTTTTTTTTTTTGCCATCAGGTTTCACCCCTGCCTTCTTTCTCTCTGCCTATCATATGTAAGCATGTAACCATGGACAGACAAGACAGAGGGAAACCGCTAAACATTTTCTTAAAGTTTGGACAAAATTTCACCTACTACTACTACTACTACTACTACTACTACTACTACTACTACAACAACAACTTTACACATTTTGTTTCTGACTGGGATTTATCTCATTGAGCTTAAAATCTGTAAGAATTTTGGATGTAACTAAGCAGAATGCTTTCAAAGGAAAGTTAATATTATGAGTAGATCAATGGAAACTGAATCCAAATGTATTTCACATTCAACTCAACTCAAGTATCTGTGTGCAGGGTAAATGTGATTTTAACCCACATGTTAGAAATATTGCACATTTGGTTCAGTATGTCACATGGTTGGCATATCACATTTTGTGTTCATGGTTTCAATGAAAATCTGAAAACAGTGACACCCCAGAAGAAAGCCCAGCAGATTATGCTGTTATTGATATTTTATACAGAGGTGACAGACTCTATGAATAAACCACATGCTTAGTGTGTGCATAATTGTTTTTCATTATAAATTAATAGATGGGGATCCTTAAAACAGAAGAAGGGAAATTATTTCAGGAATATGTAGAATATGTTCCTTTCTGTTTTGGTTGCTGCTTGTCTCTGGGTGCATGTGAACTTTTCTACTTGCTTTTAATGGAGCAACTTCCTGACAGCAACTGGTAGATATATGTTGCATAATCTGCATACCGTAACAGAGATTATCTAATTCTTCAGGAGGAACGGTTTCCACATTTCCCAACTGATGTGCATTGTCATAGGAAGATGATGTATTTTTATGAATACTTTTCCTTAGTTCTGGATGGTTTCAGTCAGATGTTGGATTTCTCACAAGCTATTTCCCATCACTTGTTTCAACCCCAAGTGGCCAGTAATTCATACAATACATGGTGTGTTGGCCGCCTCCATCTCATGGGATTGTGTCTGCTCTCTCGCTGGCAAGCTGAAACTTCTCAAGAAGACTTGAATGAATCCCTTGGGGATTCTGCAAATATATATTTGTGTAAGTGTTGCTATAGCAATGTGTGTTTGTGCATTATCTGTCACAGCTTGCAAATCTCCCCAAAGTAGCTGCAATCATTCTGATGATGAATTAATTTGCACATCAGTGCTTCTCAGGTCATCTTCTTGCATGAGAATTGTCATGAAAATGTATTTCCATGTTCAGAAATGAGAAAAGTGAAACACATCGTACTTAAGCAGATGTTGTACAAAAGTTAATATTTCCCTTCTTCCTTACCTTCTGGACTCCAGCTGAAGGAGAGAGGTTTTGTATCTGTTCTGAAGCGGGGTTTTTTTTGAGTCCAATAGGGCAAAGGAGTTGCATTTATTACTGATTGCTAATTAAAGAACAGAAAATGCTGTGCCTGGCTCCATAGTGCCAGAAGGCAATGCTCAGAAAGCCTTGCAAGACCTCTGCTCCTGGAATTTACAGTTTATTGCTAGTACCCATACACTGGCTTAGCTCATATTATTCAATGATGGTAAAGCATATGGTTAATAGAAAAACCAAAAATGGAATTGAAAAAAAGTCTCCTTTGTCAGGGAAATAGTCCAGTTTGACTGTAAGAGGCTTTTTATTCTCAGTTCTAGTGAATTGCTTCATGGTGTTTGCAACAATAACCAATCAATATATTCTATCAGGCTGTACTAAGTATTGCAAAAACTTTTTAACATGTTCACACAGCTGTGAGGTCTCTCTGATTTGGCATTGAATCTGGAATATATTGACTGAGGACTGTGACACTTAGTTGACTCCAGTGTTTTAGCAAAACTTCCATCTGCTGCATAAATAACCCACCCCAGTAGTGGTTGTGCTTCAGAGTGTCTGGAGTACAGATTGAGGCGTTAACTGCGTGTTCCCAATTTCTGAAGTTAAGGGTTGATCCCTTTACTGCTGGTGGCACAGTGTCTATGGGAGGAAAATTGTTTCAGTCCCATCCAGAGGACAATGGTGGTGAAATTTTATTTTATTTTACTGAAATATTGAACTTGTCCTTATCTTTCTTTTGTACCTGAAGCCAGGTAGAATATTCATTTAACCAAAATATATATTCATGGCTTTGGCTATGTGTTTGACTGTATGTAGGAAAATGAGTCATCCCAGACCAATTTGCCTGAGTCACCCCACAAGGAATGTGTCAGTCTGAATGCAATTCAATGTATTTCACATAGTACTATAAGGTCTTGGGCATTGGAGACAATTTCAGGGAAATTTGTCTTCTGAGTAATCTTATCTTTGATTTCCCAATAACTTCTAAGAGCTCAGCTGCTTTAATTGCCAACAGTTTCAGCCACAAATGGTGTGAATGCACCAGCTTGCTATAGGTGAGGTTAGGAGGAGTATTCAGTGTCTTGCAGACTCCTAATGAACAATATCAGGAGCAATCATATTTCCTGCAACAACCTAGGGTTTGGCGTCTGATTTCCTGGAGAAAATAAAGGGGAAATAATTTCCTGTTGAGCCTGTATCTGCACAGTTACTCACAGGTATAAAATCAGGGGTAATCCATACATTTGTTTTCTTTGAGGCTGGATTGTAAGCAGGGATAATTCCTGTTTTGCTGAAGGTTTATAAGAAGAAATTTAGAGTGTAAAAGAATTATTAAGAGCAAAAGGGTAAATTAAGACAGGTCAGGCACCGTCAGAAGATTTATATCAGCTCATTGCAGGTTCAAGATAGATGTAAGTTATATCACTCTGTAGCTGAAGGAGGGAAACAGGTGGCTGCTAACTCCTGAAATGGGGGTTTGAGAACATAAGTAGGGCACCTATTTCTGTCTACTAGTGATATATTAGGCTGAAGTGCCTCTGAATGCTGAGGAGGTATTACAAACCAAGGGGAGACCATCAAGTGACCTATAGGAAACAGTAAATAAGGTGAGGTATATGAAAAGGTCCCTGCCCCAGCAGACCTCTGCTTCTTCCTAGAGAAGTTCAGGAATGTTTTGTGCCAAGCCCTCCAACTTTGCTTAGGATTGACCAAGTCAAAGGTGGGGATTCAAAGAAGTGTCAGTCCTAGTATGAGCACTTATATTAACTCATGCACGTGGAGTTTGTTAGGTTAGTCTGACTGTGTGGAAACTGGCTCAATTGCTTGAGCTGCTAGTGAAAAAGCTAAACTCAGCCAGCTTGGAAAGAAAGGTGGGAAGAGTTGGATAGTCTGTGGTAGAAAAGACAGAAGTTCCACCTAGGTCAGAGAGTGAAAAGGAGGGTGATGCTGATGGCACACAGTCATTGCTTCCTGCCATCTGCAAGCTTCCCCCTGAGAGGAGGTACAGACCCTCCTTTTGGGAATAAACAGGTAATAATTTATGTGTAGACAATCTGGTACTGAGGATAGGATAACTTTCCCAAGCTTCAAAATAAATGAACCAGAAGAGGTTCGTGCTACATGTAAAGCTGAATGAATGATGTGGACACTTTCCATTTGAGTGTGTGGAACTTTGAAACATCCACTTCAAAGTGTCCTGGAGAGCTGCAGACAAGCAAGCATCCTTTCATGTTTAGTTTTGCTTCTGCTGGGAGATAAACACCTTCTGTTTCACTGTTAGTAACAGCATAAGGTCGCCTTCCCATTTTATGTAGCAAAATTAGGACATCATCTCGATTTCCAAAGTTATTTATCATTATGCAATGCATTGGGTTTAGAACTTGGTTCTACTGACGGGCAAGGGGATTGGGCTCCACAGGACATAACTCCTGTTAGAGCTAATGCTCTGACAATGAAGGCAGCAGCTCTGCAGCATGGCGAATGCCCCAATCGCCTCTTTGTCCAGAGGGTGCTGAGGTATCTGTGATGTGTCCTGCATAGCTGGAAACAACTTCTCTTACACACTGTAATGGCTGTGAGCCAGTTAGGACATCCAGTTTTTTTCTTTGACCTAATTAAATGTTAGAAATTAACAGCTGGAGCCAAAGTTTCTGGCTTCAAACACTAGCCTAACAACATATAATCCAGGTGTGGAATAGGAATATCTCATACTCTTAAGAAAACAGTTTTTTTCACCCAGATTCAGAACAAGATTTTAATGTTTTCAGGAAGGGATGATTTAATTAACTAAAACCATGCCTTTTTTTTTTTTTTCCCCCCAGGATGGTACTAGACAACACAATATGCCATGGAAATACTGAGTGTCTTGCCACTGCAGCACCAAGGCCAAGCTCCACAGAAGGAAACTCTGTGACACTGATCTCACCCTGGACTCTCAGCCAAAGCACTGGGGCTGTCTGTGCTGGGTGTGAGTGGGCTGGCCCTTGCCCACTGCCAGGAGAGGTGGAGGCCAAGAACTGTATGGAGCCACATGGACCCCACTTTGCCAGACAGGTTAATGGAAAACAGACAGGGCTCTGCCAGAGCTTTGTTGCAATTGCACAATTTCAGTAAAACCTCCATTGAAATTTAAAATCAAATGAATGGAAATATTCCATCTATAGCACCACTTTGACCTCTTAGTGAATAATTGCTGACTAGCTTTATTTGCTATTATGTCAGCCGTTGAGAACCAGCGGAGTTTAATGAAGATGAACACCAGACCCAGCTCCTCTGACTTACCTAGGCCTGCTGTCCTTCTTTAAGATAGATGCTATTGAATAGAGTCTTTGATTATGGACTAGAGATGGACTTCTAATGAATGTCCCATTTTCTGCCCCTTACTAAATCCAGAGGTGAAATATTCATTACTTCTGTTTTTGTTTTTTTTCTATATCACTTCTGGCATACTTGACACATCCATTTAATGACACACCTCTATGGCCACTAAAATTTCTAACATTTTCATTGATTTTTTTTTTTTTTGTCCTTGAAGATATACCTTTTACTTTTCTTTAACTCTCCTCATTCATTTACTACAACTGTAATGGTTTAATTAAAATAGCCTCCTAACACAAGAAAATTATACCTCATCATCATCAAGACAGAGCGGATCAGATGCTGTAGGGAATGAAGGCTGCCTGACTAGACAGGAAGGAGAAACCAGGGTGGATGTTTGGGCATGTGTCTGGGGCTGCAGTGCCTCCCTTGTTAGTGGGCAGGTTGCAAATGCTGGCTGGCCATGGGCATGGTTCTCACATGAGCTCATTGATGTTGGAGCTGTGTGCAGACCAGTATATTTTGGGCTATGAGTATGCATCAGACAAGTATGTAATGGTGGGAAAACCTGCAGCTGCAATGATAGGAAGTATTTATACATAATGGTACCATGTGGTGTGCGCTCCTACACTCTAGTCAGTGATATACTATATTTATTCCCATACTATATTTAGTTGCTGTACCATGTATCCCAGCTAATCCAAAGAATGAGGCATTCAATACCTCACAGATAACCCCACTTTTACCACCAGCCGTTCCCCATACCCGATGACATCAATGCAGCTATGAATAGATAGAAAACAGGGAATGCCAAAGCATTATTATATGAAGGGGCTGCCATCTTGCTCCTCTGCGAATACATGGCTACACAAATTTCTCCCCTAAAAGGGAATGAAGTTTTAGCAATACCTGTGTTAAGGCTACCACCTTGACTCTGCTTGGTTTTAAAACAAAAATTCTTCTCCTGCTAGACTAAAGTGGATGAAAAATAATCTGCAGTCTTCGAAAATTCATTATACATACATGGGTGGTCTAATAATAAAAATCCTCACCAAGCCTATTGTCAATATCACAAAATGAATAAGAAATTCCAACATCCAGCATTCCCAGCAGCGCTAATAGTTAGTGAGCAATACTGCCCTTATTCCCAGAGTGTGTAGTAGCTGCATATTACTGTGACCAGAACTGACATTTTACATCCCCTCTACCTCTGTCTTTTTTTCCTTAAAAAGGCAGTGAGTTATGCCATTGTTCCATAGTTCTGTTAGTTTTCTTGAGGTCATCTATATATTTTAGGTGGACTACATGTATTCCTAAGTCTCTACACACAGCTGTAGTCACAACATATATTTTTACTCTGAAGTAAAGTTGCAGTTACAATTTCATACATACAACTCTCAGCAATGGTAACAGGAAGAGAGGTATGGTGGTGTTTTACTATTAATTCTAGTCCATGTTAAAGGTCTTTTCAGTAATAAAGCAACATTATTTGTATTAGTCTGCTTAAAATAGAGAAAAATATTATCTGCACTGTTTTCTTTAAAAAATGCAAAGCCAGACTTAACATTCACGAGGAAGTGTTTCCCAGTATATTAAGGATACAGTAGTCAAGTAAGCAGATAATACTGCTCAGAAAGGTAGCATTTGACATGGAATATATATATTCCTTTACATTGACATTCATATATATTCCACATGTTTGATATTGCTTTCCAGTTAATTTGTAAGTACATAGAATTTATACACACACAGACACACAAAACCAGAAATTTGTGTGAAGGCAAGGTGGGAGCGGAGACAGCTTTCGAGTGCTTCCCAGTCTTCTGAATTCACAGGTATGTACTCAACAGATTTCTGGGTCAGAAAATGAAAACTCCAATTACATGAGCTTGGATTTGTGTAAGTGTGATAAACCCACCAGTCACACCTTCCCACTCATTCCCTCTGCAAAGGAGTCAGCAACACCTCTTTGGCTGGTTTTCCTTGGTGTGTGCAGAGACCATATGAAGTGAGTACTCCACAACACAGCCCCATTCATGATTTGACTGTTAATTAAACATTAATATAGCATGGAATGCAACCCTTTTTTTCCTGTCTTGCACAGCTGTATAGCATGATACACTTGACATTGCCAGTAATGCTGTTATCCTTGCATAACTTAACTTATAACTTATACAGGATATTGTTGAATGCTGATGTATGCTTAGACAAGATGGGGTACAGCAATTGAGCAAGAACTTCAAATCTGTGGTGTAGAATGGTAACAAAACTTTAAGACATGTATTAAAAATTCTCAAGAGGAAAACATCTTGAAATTTATTATAATATAAGTAATAAACATATGAATGTGTTTTTACACAGGTAGCAGTTACACCTTGCTACAGGTACATTTCAACCACAGGTGAATAAAAATGAACCTTTTACAAACCCACCAATTCAATGTTTCCTTCAAAATGGTATTAAGTGCGTGGCTACGAAAACAGAGTGACACATAAAAAAAAAATCAAAAAACATATATCACAGGGTATCATTTTTATGACTAGAGGAAAACAAAAAATTATGTACATAAATACATATATTTTTATATATAGCAAATTACAGTTTCCTGCACTGAACATTTATCAAATACACAAGTACTGAACAATACTGGGTAGGGTGCTTTGTCACACACACCTTGTAGTCTCCTTAAATTCCTGTGAAAGTGGAAGACAAGTTTTTATGGAGGATACAACTTGTTCAGTGATGTAAGCACACACAAAATTTAAAAATTAAGGAACAAAAAACCCCCTACGGCAGAAATGGCGGATATTTCCAGCGCAGGCATCTTTAAAAACAAAATGAGAATACTCTACTCTTCTTCAAGCACATGCCTCAACAGAGAATCTTTGTCAGAGAGCTTTATTCTGTACAAGAGTTGGGTGATGAATCTGGGCAACAAATCTAACACTCGGCTTTGTCCACTGGCTTGTCAAAGCCATTGCCTTTCTGATAGGCAGGTTAGTCTATCAGGCAGGGAGGAATCACCTTCCAGATCCCCTCCAGAAACTGTACCCTTTCTCTTGGACCTGGGCAGCCACTCCTGTGATCTTCAGATCAAAAACCAGGCACTGACTGGCCATTACCTTTCCAAGGCTCTAGGAACTGTGGTTACTATCATTATGGGAGATTTTGAAAGGGGTGACACTAAGATATTTTTGAGGACTATGTACAAAGTTATTTTGGTTTTGAAAAAAGAAAGCATTCATACCACACTTTTCATTTCACCTAGCCAGAAATGCTAAGCTCAGATTCCTAATGCATAAATAACAGTCCTTATTGACAAGGATGATGTAGACTCCACAGGGTTATTGTGACCTTACCAGAAACTGTCTTCAAAGTACTGCAGTTACTAGCTAGGAATAATAATCCCATTTAGATGTTCTTCAGAGCACACAATACAAATATTTATGTTATAAAAAACACTTAGTTGTCTTCACAGGTTAATGATGTCTTGAACTTGGGGGATTGTAAATCCAGTCCATTACAATAAGAGTCATACTCACAATCATGAAGATTATGCCAACTATGAGGAAAATTAGAGCCTAAAATTGGAAAATGAAATTAAATTAATAAAGCAAGTGACTGAGCAGGCAATAACTCACAGATTGTCCCACTGGATCTGCATTAGTGTAACACCTATGGCCTAAATTTGGCTTATTCTGTGTGACTAAAGCCTAAGCAGTGTTGTACAGGGATACATGAAACAAAGTTAGTCCTGTGTGAATTTCAGTCCAAGAGATGGACTTTACACAGCTAGATCTGAAAACAACCCACTTTGGTACTGTGAACATAATAAAAATATAATAAAGAAACTTCTCTTTTTTTTATGTTAAAAAAATGACACTTTTTCAGTCAATGATCATAGTCTCTGACATTAAAAACAATTTCAGAGTTAATCTTCTTAATCCTTATTAGACAAACCGGTGAGACTGTATCTCTTATTTGACAGTATTTCTGTATATACTCAAGTGATTCAGATGCTTGTAGTCACCCTTTGTTTTAGTAGAGCTTTAGTTTACCATGATCTGTCCGTGCTTTACAATACTCTGTCTTGTGAAACAAAGATGAATATTGTATGTGATCTCAGTGCAGGGTGTGAAATTCTAGATGTGCCTTAACATACAGCAACATAGAGAGTGAACAAAGACACAAGAAAAACATTCTCAGTCTCTCTACACTAACAGCTACAAAAGACGTTGTAGAAATCATTTCATCATAATAAATTTATTTCATACTTGAAGTCTATATCAGTTGAACTCACATGACTTTTGTGAATGTATACATATATTTATATATTCCCATCTGTTTACATTATGTGCCCACATATATATTTCAATGACTTTTCTAATTACATTTTCAAAGAACATTTCCTCAGTGATAGTTAAATGTGTAGACAGTTATCAATGTTCTGGACAAAAGGTATTGCAGTGGCAGTCCAGCATGACATAGAGACACATGCTGTGCACAAATGATAGACCTTCGTATATGTATCCTATAGGTGTGTGGATTTGCCTCAGAGGAGAGCTCACTGTTACTCATTTATCTCTGGAGTACAACTTCCTTCTTAACCCTGACCTCAAATCTTCCTGTTAATCCACATCTGGTCTTCTAGCATGAAGCAACAACTTTTTATGGACTGTCTTGGTGCTATTTACGCAAATGTTGGTGTTAACTGGCGTTTAGATGGGATTAAGTAAATCCCTTTTTCTAGTCGTTTAAGACACACTTTATCCTTAACACTTAGGTGAGTGTCAGGAGCAATAAGGCACTAAAGGCTTTGTCTTGAGAAGCCTCAGGTGAATCCCATTGCCCAGCCTGGATTTTGAGTGAGACACTACCACTTAGGAGCAAGTACCAGATGTTGTAAGTCAAAGGTCTGAGTATTAATGAAGAGTGGAAATCACACACCCTCCCACGCTTTTGCGATTGCCCTCAGTTCTCTTACCCCAATTTTCTGGGGAGACCTCAGGGGTTCTTTCTTAACAATTCGCAGGTAGAAGGCACCAGGGAGGATGAAAATCAACATTGTAGCAGAAGAGGCTCCTGGAAGAGAGAACAGAGCTGAGTGCTGCACCATTTGACAGAAAAGCAGAGTGGTGCACCTGCAAAAGAGATCCTGTGGGGAGGCAGCTGCCATTCTGAACCCAACAGTACAAAGGGCTCTCTCTGTTGACAACATTCATGGGAGAACTGTAGATGTCCAAACACTTATTTAAGTGCTTGGGGTCCAAAGAAACACTTGTTACTGGGAGGGTTTTTTCAAAGTGGTGTGGCTGCCTGTGGTGGAGATATCTGCAAGTCAGCTGGTGAAGCAAGCACAAATAGACCTTCCCAGGGCGAGATGACCCTGGAAAGCAGGTATTGAAAAGAGAGTGGATGATCTAAGAAGTGCCTACTTCTCTCTTCTCAGCAGAGTCTATCATGAAGACCTGGGTATAAAAGGCAGGGAGGAGCAAACCAGCTGCAGAAACCCCATGGAGGTACCTTTCTCAAGGGCATCTGCATCCCTAAGTCCTCAAGCACTTCAGAGCATGGAGGTTCTTCATGGACCTCTTTGGTCAGAGGCCAAAACTGACCAAAAATGGTAGGGAGAGAACTGTTAATGTCAAAAGAAATGTGTAACTTTTCTTCTTTTTCTAGCACGACAGTTTGGAAGTCAATACAATTTTTCATGCTATAGATGCTTGAAAACCAAAGGTGATTTCCTTCTCCTCCACATAGATTAAATTCCCTTTTGGTCAAAATGGGAATTCCTTACCAGTTTTTATACTGGGATTATTGGATTCCTTGTGTCTCATGCAAAGTAACAACAAAGTTGGGTAGCTTGTATCTTTGTCTGTCAGCTGTTTGGGAATTCTTACATCCCCTTTAACTTCAATTTGTGTTTATATTACTCTGCTGTAAGACCCAAACAGAGATTGACCTTCAGTCCATGAATGTAAATATGTTGTAGAAAGGATAACAGAGTCAACAAAAAGTATTTATGAAACTTACCAATAAATCCAAAAATGTCTTTAATAGTTGGGACAAAAATTACAAGCAGATTATTAAAAGCCAAAATTACTGCTGCAATCAGGAAATGTCTTATCCAGCTGAATGGTCTTTTGGGAAACAGCAACGCACTGATAGATGAACGGATCTGCAAGATGAAAAACAGCAGGGAAAGTAAAACAACAATTAATTTATCTGTGCTTTCACTAAAAAAAAAAAAAATCTATATTAGTTACTTCTGCTGTGAGAAATTCTGACTGAAAAAATGTGTATTCAGTCTTTGATTCCCACAATGTAATCTCACTCTGATGTAGGTTTTTGAGAACTGGGTTCACAGTTTGATGCAGAAACTCAAATATTTGCAGTGTAGGAGAAAGTCAAGTAAATAGGGTGTAAAATCAGGGACATGAAATCTGTTCAACTGAAAGATGCTAATATCAGCAAAAAAAATCCTCAAAGAACCCCCCACTATAAGTACTAATCAGCAGGCAAAAAAAAAGAGCATGTGTGAAATATGAATTGCTATATTCCTGAACCTGAGGAAAATCCCACAAGAATTCTGTCATTTACTTTTCTGAGAGATAGAAGAAGCTGTTGTTTTACTTAATCATTAAACATATACATATCTGAAAAGACAAGCATATTTTTCAATGCCACTTGGAAATGATAATCCTAAAACCTATTACAGAGGATCCTTTTTTGCTTCACTGACTTTCTCACACATCGAGGATATTTTTTTGCTTTTACAACATAAAAGATGGTAAGTAGAAAAAAGGTTAAAAGCAAATCCATTTGGTGGCTGGAGATAATGTTATTCTGAAGTACCACAATTAACTTAAAAGTTGATATTTGGAAATTGAACAAAAACATTTTTACCCTGAAAAAATCCAAACCCACTTCTGTTTGGTTGTTTTAAAATATACATGTAACTGCTTCTGTGTGAGTCTGGCAATTGAATAAATATGTGGGGTTCTCTCAGTGTAGTACCTCACTTGAAAACACACCATGAGTTTTGTATTTCTTGTTTTTCAGGTTGATGTAAACCAATATTTGGAAGAGGGAGGCAGATTAAAAATATTCTGTCAAGTTTTTGAGTTGATGTAAAACAGGTTCATTACAGAAAGAGACTTCTGCCTGCATTCCTGTGAATTTACTGTCAGCATATTGTGCATTATTCCTTTTGTGACACAGTCCTTAAGAAGAAACTATCAAACTGAAGTTTTACAGTGACTAATAGTATATAGATCTATATTTAATTTATTTTTCTGGCAATGCAATAACTTTTTTTTTTTAATAAAAAAGAAAATACAAATGGAATGATTCATAAAAAAATAGTTGATACCATTATACTACTTATTTGAAGCAATAAGATCTGCTCAACTGGCTGTCCTGATAGAATGTGTAAAGCTCTTTGATATTCTGGTTTACAAGCAAATGATATTTTCTCAGGAGTTCTTTTAATGGAACAATCGGTGCTGTGGTATGTAACTGCTAACTATTCAAATATAAAAATGATTGTACAGAAATCTAAAAATACAAAATACTGCACCAGACAGGCAGGCTTTTGCAATGCCCTTAGCTTGTTTTCCCATGAAGGCTTGTCAATTTGTTGAGAATAATTTAAACATTTAGCCACTAGTTTGAACATGATGTTTAAGGCAGGGCACTGGAGCTCTCTGAGCTAGAAGGACTGACCACTCTGGGTGCTTTATACCTGAACCTTTTTTTTTTTTAATTTAGTAGACAACATTGAACAATGATCACTGCTCTTAGGAATTTGTCAGCAAGCCTGGAAAGAATACTTATACAGAGTGTGTGTTGCATCCAGGACAACAGAGCAACAGGACCCTGGGTTACTCAGATGGGAGCACTGTGGTGCAGTGCAGCTTGCTGGGAACCCTCCAGCAGCATGAAGCTGGGCTTGTACGTGTTGTACTAATGAGATGCCAGCCTCCCAAAACCAAATTATGAGGATCAGTTATTTTCTCCTCTGCTGCATGGCAGCTCAGGGGAAGGCATGAGGCACAGTCCTATGCATTCAGGAGCCTGGAGTTTTGCTCACTGGGGGAGATTGATCCCTGAGAAGAGTCAGTCCTCGCCTTGTTTAGCTGTGCCTTTCTGTCCCTGCTACTGTGGTTATTGTGTTTTTCCCAGTGAAGAGCAAACAGAAGCTCCAAACTTTGCTCTGACAACTGACTATGCAGCTCCTTTATGCCTCTTTTTTCTGGCATTTAGTTTCCTCACCTGTCCATAGACTCAAGCCTGCAAGGTGAGCACAGGGCCTTCTGCCCTTATATTTTGGTAGCCCAGTATGGGAGTCCTGCAATCCTGAGTTTCTTGTGCCTGTCCTAAGTTTGGATGCTGTAGTAGGTGCCTGTGTCTCTATTAGGAAATCTCGTAAGTGGTTTCAGTATATCTCCAAGACTTTGGTACTTAGCACTGCTCTGATAAATATACAACAGAAAGAGTCATAGAGAGACAGAGAAGTCATTCCTGATTTATTTATGAAGACTGATTTATTTCAGTCTTTCTAATTTTGCAACCCTAACTGCCTAAGGTCCATGCTCTGGTCAAACTGCATATGAAAAAACAGACCTCTATAACAAAAACCTTGGGCTTACTTTCTTCAGTGTCAAATTCTGTCTGTGCTGATCATGTTCAGTCACTGCCTATGGGCAAGCCCTGATTTCAGCTATGTTACTTACAGGGAAAAGGACAAGGGGCACTGTCAGGGTTACAGCCACCAGCACTGCCAGGCGAACTGACAGCAAAAGAGTGTCGAAGGTGTACACTTTTGTGTACGTATGAAGTAGCTCATCTTCAACTTCTCCTACAAAAAGAAAACAGAAGGGAGTTGAACGACTTAAGCACTACCTTGCACATTTAAAAGGATCTTTATACTGCAGCCAGATAAGATAAGATTAACTTTAGCCCAGCTGCTGTCATTAGATACAAGTTATGGGCTAGACATGAAAGAGGAATTTTCCCACTGTGACAGATACAAGTCCATCATTCAGAGATGATGAGGGTAATACAGCTCTGAGGTGATGCTTTGTACTCTAGTATCTTTGAGATGACTTTGAGAAAGTTGTTAAGTGGATGTAGATCTGAAGTAAAAATAATTTCTGTGATATGAAACAACTCACTGAACTGGTAACAGCTCCTTTTGACCTCCACCCAGATGTCCCAGCTTTCAAACAGAGCCCCCTTGCCCCAGTGATAGGGAGCAGATTGTGCTGTATCATTCACTTCTCTGCTGTATGAAGGAACTAACAAGGTAAAAAGAGGTGGCGTTTGCACAAAATGGTGTGTTAATAGAGGGACTACACTGTTTGCCTATCGGTTAGTCAAGCTCATCCAGATTTTTTTACACTAGAATGATTTGCACCTGTTTTTCAGCATAGATGAGACTGAACTAGTGGCGTCAGAGGCAGATTGGATAGCACTTAATAGTGTCATGTAAAACTGTTGAACACTAGAGTATTTTTAGTACTCTTGGCCTTTGCCAAGAGTCAAGTTTACAGCAGCTTCTTGTCTGAGTTCACGTAATCAAGGGAGACAAAACTGGTCCCCCTAGCAGGTGCCTCTGAGTCTCTCACAGGTGAGGAACTTGTGGTCTGACAGTTGGATAAGTCCCACAGTTCAGTCAGAAGGTCGCACATTGTGTATTATAATTGAATGTTGCTTAAGCTTGGATTCAGGCCCCCAGAAAATGCATTAATACTTGAGCCTTTGTGATAGAACCAGCTCACCTGCATTAAAAAGTGAGGGAAAATTATGCAGAGAATAGGATTTTGACCTACCATAGAAGGTAAGGTATCCAAAGAGGGCAGCCAGAAGATACATGATAAGCATGCCAGTGATGGAGATATTTGAGACATTCTGCATCCGCTTTCGGGAGCGACTGAAGTATGAAAGAAAGAGAATAACAGTCCTATAAAGCCTTTATTTGTACAAGAAGTGCTCTGAAATGTCTTAGCTCTCTGATATACCCTCACTGGATAGTAAGTTCACAGCAACTGTATTGGTTACATAGAGCTCTTGATGTTTTACAACTCTGTGCAGAGCAGCACAGATTTATAAAATGTGTTGAAACTGCATTTCTAGTGCTTTCTCTGTGACAGTATAAAAATGTGCCACATTATTTTGTATATCATTATTTATTAAATGTCAATCTCAAATGGTATATTTTAGATTAAAAAAAATGGAGGAACTAGAATCACAGGTCTGTTAATAATAATAGACAAGAGTTTTCAGCCATCTCTATATGAACATACCCTTATATCTATTTAGGGCTGTTCTGCAGGTTCAAGAACCCCTTGCAGATCACATCCTTTCTTCATAAATCCTTTGGTTAAAGAAAATCTTCATCTTATAGGACCTGCAAGCATTTTCCCAAGTAATATGAGAGTTTTTATTGCTTTTGAGGTTGAACCTACTAAATAGGAGGTATTGGTTCTTAGCCTCCTTGAGTTTTGCAACACACCCTCCTGTAATGCAATTTTTGTTGCTCAACAAATGCCTTTTATTAACCCTTCACAAATATCAACTCTGTGCTGTTTTAAGAAAGTGTATTTGGTTTTTGGTATTTGTCAAGCAAAGCAGGCTGAGTGAATAGCCTAAGACACCCAAACCAATCACATCCCAAGAAACTTTAAGAGTAAGCAGCAACTGACACAGACACAGAACACATTTAGGTATTATTAGAAACCAGAATGATCTGTTTCAGTGCAACCAAGTTCCCCAGTTTATTTCAGATAATTTGAAGGACTGTCCAGATTCCTCCTTTACTAAGTAATATTCATTAATGCAGTGGTTCTGTGTCACCAATATCTGACTATAAGATCAAAGCAAAGCCAAAATCTGCTTAAGCAATAAATCATTATCATATGGGATAATCATAATAATTATCATTACGCACCAGCAATCAAGGGACAACATGTAGAAAGTGATCTCTATCTGTGGTTTACTGGAAGTATGGGACAAAATTTAAGAACCTTACTCTTTGAGTTCACTGTATATTGGTAGCACCTCAGGGTGGCATACGAATGCAAATGCCAGGATGGGTATTGCATAGGCAGTCTGTAAAATAAAGCTCCCATTAGTAAGAATGGTCACGGCTGTACCTCTGACGTTTGGCAGGCAGCAGTTTAGGTGTGGTATAAGTGGTGGAAGACAAATTCTACAGAATCTCCCTTACCCGTGAGTTGAACACAAAGTATTTTGGCTGGCACTTGTCACTATTATCGCTGTGTGCTTCATATTCCACACCACTTTTCGGGGAGGTATCTTTTGGCTCCTCAAGGCTTGGGAATTCCCCAGCTGTGTTATCCATCATGAAATTCACACCAGAACTGAGTGACTCATTTGATAACATGACCAGGTGCATTGGCACTGTGTTATTGGTGGCGGTCCAGTTTTCAACCCCATGGTCCATGATGGGAAGAGGACAGGGTATTTGGGATTTCTTGAAGATTACCTACAAAAAAGTAAACAATGTTATCAGAAGAGTGCCATGATAGGAGATTACACATCTGTGGTACTCCAATAGGAGTATAAACAGACACTGAGAAAGAGGAAGCAAGAAACCAAGTGTTGCCAATTCTGCTTCTTCTACAAATATTTGTTGTTACTCTGCCTCTGCTGTTTTCCTGCTTTATTTTTTATTCTCAAGTGTTTTTTAAACTGATTTTTTTATTCTGACTTCATTCAGCAATAGGCTGTTGATTTGATTCACTTGCAGGGACTATTCTAACATCCACCTTAAATTGTCATGGTATGAAGTATAAAAGTGTTTAAGGTTTACAGAGTCTGTATTTGGCTGGAGACAATACCCAAACAGTCACCTACCACACTGACAAAGAAAACCATACAGGTCAGCGAAAACCCACTCGTATAACCAAGATAACCTGTGCAGCAAGAAAAAAAAAAAACAGAACAGAACAAAACAGTTCAGTTACACATAAATTCACAATCTTCACAGGACTAAGAAATGAGATTAAGCAGGGCATTAAGCTTACCTAAACTTTTTAGAAGGGAGAGGGGAAGAATAACCACAACAGTTACAAGTATAACGAGGTAGTTCCCATTAAGGTACCATTCTCTAAAGAGGAAGAATAAATTAAAAACAATCATCATTGACATCAAAGTGAAATTTTTTTAATCTCAGGCTCAGACCGGGTAATGGCACCTACCCAGAATTCTCCTCAAGCTTCATAAATGCTCTGATGACTTCAGGAAGTTCATATTTAATAATAAAGAGGTAGCTTGACATTGCTGGAAAAAAACCCAAACAAAACAAACACTTTCAGAGAAAACTGGAAATCCAAAAAAAGGGAAAAGTTTTTGCTAAAGTAGAGAAATGAGTTTTGTTTAAATAGGTGTGACTAAATAAATAAATAAATAAATAATTTATATTGTTATGGAACAGGTTCTGAATGACATCTAGCATTCTGTATTAGAACACAATGCAATTACTACTGAATTTATAGCATATTTAAATCACTCTTAACTGTTCCTTTTGCTTTTTTGTTATATATATATATGGGGTTTTTTTCCAATGGATGCTGTCCATCCCCATTCTGTAGTAACTTTAGTTGCTACTTTCTCTAGATCTCTTCAGCTACCTTATCCTTCCTACTTTCAACTTCTTTCTTCCAGCATCCTCTCTCTGTATAAATAAATCAACTAGTTGCCAAGATTCCTGATGTAAGAGTAGACTTCTATACCTCTCATTTAAAATGTACTGCCAGAAGTAATGCTTTTTTCATTTGTTTTATGTTTGTCACAGAGAGGTCTCTGGAGACCTATGGATCAATCTAGACAAGAACTAGAGGAACATCTATTTTCCTCTTTAATAGGGAAGCATACTTCACTTCTGAATTCAACCAATTTGATATCCAGGCTTGAGGAAGGAAGGGAATACCATAGAATAATATTTTTTATGAACAAAATCAAAAAGTCTTTTGCACTATATAGATGTGAACAACCACTGTGTAGCAAAGTTGCTGTAACAGGACAGTATTGATCTTTTGATGGAGATTTGCAAAACATATTAAGTTCCAATAGAGAAATCACCAAAAAACTTGCATAAATTTAATTGATTAATGGCACATTTAATTTAAATTTCAGTTACTTCTTATGTACCAAATACCTGGAGGAATCTGTAAAAAATTAAAAACTCCCTTTTGCTTTCAGATTTGGTGTTCTTCAGCCTCCTTAAAAGGCTTGCTCCCGGATAGTAAAGGAAAAAAGCTTTGTTGAATGAATGTACACTCTAACAGGTAAGTTTCCTGTTCTGTGAGGATGGAGGTTACTTAAATAGATATTTCACAGGAAGTATCTTTGTGGATGAGTACATTCAAAAACTACATTAAACACACATTTTAGGAATAACACAACCCAATTGTTATTTGAAAGAGAGAATTCAGCTGAAAAATGAACTACTGAAGAGCCTTTTATGGAGAAGTCAGAACCCTGTGCTGTTCCTTTTAGGTCAGACTAATCCTCACTAAGTTGAAGCAGATGTTTCAACTAGATGCTAAGAACAGTCTGAGCCACACTCAATAAAGTGAATGGCCATTCCTTGAGGACAGTTGGTCAGACCACTTTCCCCATCACTGAAGCCTCTTTACTGGCCATGGAGAGATCCCAGGCAACTGTCTTTCACTGGAGTGTCAGGTAGCTGAAAAAAGTGAGATGAATTCCTTACATCCTTCCTTTTTACAATACAATGTATGCTGTGTCTGGCTCATCTCTGATGCCATTTAGCCAGGCAGAGGAGAGAAAGAAATCACTTGTGTTCTGTAGAAAGAGCATTGGATGCTAGAAACTTTTATATCTTACCTCCAATATTCTGCATTGTGACTGAAATGAAAACACCACACTTCCCAGGCCAGCCAAATGCCTTTGCTCCAAGTTTTTCATATATTAATGATCCTGAAGAAAAAACCAAATAAAACCAAACCAACCAAACAAAAAACCATGGGCTACTACATTGAACATACTTGATCAATTGCATTTCAAGGTGAAATACATGCATGCAATACAGGCTATCTTTCAATCACAGCTTCCTACCTCCTTCTTTTGATATCTTCAGTAAAAGGTGGACTGAGTAGAGTGACAATATTGCTACGCTGAGCAGCAAAACTCTGCAAGGCAAAGTAGAAATCAGAATCCTAAGCAGGACATCAGAGACACTCAGTTGATTTGAACATATGTTTGCTCGTTCTCATGAAGTTCAACATGTAAATAGTTTTCAGCAAGTTTGTTCTTTGGTCTCCCAGTGCTAAATGCAGAGCTAAGTGTCAACTGTAGCTTACTTGTGAATACAGTTGCACTGTATACACTCTAAAAGCCCCTGAAATCTTGTTTAAGTCCAGTAAGTTCCAGTTTTGTGCTAGTCCACAGGGACAGAATCTTATATCTTAACAAGATCCCACTAAAGTAAGCAGATTTCTATGCAAGGATCTGGTTTTTGGACCCTCATCTGCCCACTGACATCTCATTTTCAAATCTCTCCTTAATCAGAGCTGTCAAAAAACCCCACAAAAATGAAACCCAAAACCAAATTGTGATTGGGACAACTTCAATGCTGCCTCTTGGCTGATCACTGCCATATCACTGTGCAGTGGAGATTAGTTGCCTGCAGTGTAAGCACATTAGAAATCTTGCATCATGTTAAAGCATGGCACAACACTGGAAAATCTGCTTTTGGAGCACTGGTAGCTTAGTCTTGTAGTCTTAGTCTGCTTGAAGGTATTAGTACCTGAATTCAATAATTCTGATTACTGCCATGTTCCTTCCACATAACAGGTGCGACCTATGTAATTTCAGCGATCTGCCTCTTGTAAACTGCTTGTGGAAAATGTATCTTTGTATGACATTTTTGGGGCACAGCATTGTGGACAGAATTTCTTATTACCATAACAATCTTGTTATCAGCCTGCCCAAGTGCTGTTGAGGAAGAGTGCAATGATAACATGACAGAGATAGAAAATATGGATGCACTTTATCCAATGGCTGAACAGGAAGTTGTGCCCACACCTTCCACTCCACTGAACACGTGGTTTGGCAGAGATATGGAGACACTGACAGCCAAGTTTGTAAATGAGTTACAGTCTAGGAGCAGACACAGGCCCTGGGGTAATGACCACCAGACCATCACAATTTCCTCTGAAGTTTCCCTCTTCAAAAGAAACAGACAGTGCTACCACCTTTGTGTGAGCAGGGTTGTCTCTTACTCTGGGCTCATGCAATATGGTAAGGGGGGATCATGTCTGAGGTGACAGTGCATCCTGCTGAGGTGGCATCCTCCTTGATCAGGGCCACCCATATAGCTGCTATTCAGAGAAATAATCTCCGTGTCCTGACACATGAGGTGGGGTAAACCAAAATCCTCCTGGTTGTACTTGCTAAATCATGCTGGGCAGCACAAGGGCTGCTCTGGTGCAGGTTCCGTGTCATTGTAAACCTCCCCTGTGGGAAGGATGTAATTGGAAGTTTTGGGGAGCTTCTGAGTTTTATGAGTCTTCTATTTGCCTTCACCCTGTAGAACACCTTCCAGCATGAAAGCACTTGGGCAACATGAGAACAGTAAATTACAAAGATTTAGATGCTGCCATCATCATCTAAATTAGAATTCATGTCCGATAGTTTCCATTTAGTAGACAGGATTTTTCTGTCCCACTAACACTAACATCATGATCTGTGAAAACAGAGGAACTCGAAGCAAATGGATAACTGCTGTGGGAGGAACAATACTGACACATAAGTTTATACTTTTAAATAAAACTCCTTCCTCTACCAGAAGGGACAATGTTCTAATGCAGGAAATATAAAAATAGCATAGTAAAGAAAGTGAGCTGTGGGGGAAAATGTCTTTGGTTTTTTGCTTTAGCATTACTCCCTACTTTAGCACTGCCAACAGAACTAATGTCATTAGGCTTGTATCAGATTTTTAGCCACCAGTCAGTATGAAGAGAGCTCAAAATAAAGATACTACAAAGGTAATATTTTTCCCTGTTAGTGAGACTTAACATATCACAGTTTTCTTTCCAGTGATCATTTATGGACATACCAGTTAGTACAAGTGCTCAGAGAAAGTTGAAGGAGAAAAAAATCCTACATATTTCTGACCCTGATACAATGTCAATTTTAGAAATGGTTTCTATTTTTTGCTCTGCAAATACTATATCTAAACCAGCTGGGTGCAGGTGTTATGAAGTGCTTATACAGAGCAGCATTTGAATCTACAATTAATTTTCAGTTAAAAATTATATTGACAAAACAGGAGATGTTTTTTAGCAACTAGTCTACATGTAACATTTCAAATGCTGTTGCTGTCATAGTTACACAGTCTCCACAAGCAAGAAGCTCTATAAAAACATGCTAGATTTCAGTAATTTCAAAAAATGTCTTATTGTCACACAGTAATACCATGGTTTATTCCAATCTCATGGGAGGCTAAAACAAGGGGTTCATCTAAAATTAAAATCAGTTATTAAAAAAAACCCCACAAAATTTATTTTTGTTTGTCTCATTAAAAGGAACCAGATGTTAGCCATCAATTAAAAACTTCCCATGGCTATATGTTACACTCTATCAAAACCCATTCTATGTAGATACTGTTTGACAGTCACACAGCAATGCTGTCCTTTGGTACATTGGGTACAGACAGACTTGAAGCAGCAACATTAAGTCTGTGAGTGCCTTTGCACTCAAAGCATGTTGCCATTTCAGATTATATTGAATACTCTTCTTCAATTTCTACATAGTGATTAGGTAATTGAGGAGATGCAAACATATTTATGGGTGATTTAATACCCTTGTTGGATTCCCATACTGAGCTGGCAAGATCCCACTTGTTATTTTAGGACCAGCATGCTGTTCTTTCATTATGTTTTTTGACTGCACAGTATCAATTCACAGTTGTGTTCCTAACACAAAAGAGGTCTAAAATATTAAAAAATAAAAGGATTTTCAGCAGTGGATGGTTCCTTGTGGTTAAGCTGAAATACTTGCATTTCAGAGGATCTTACAAGAATCTCCAGCTAACAAACCAAGCTTAACATGCCTCTCTAGCCATAAAAACTTCAACTCCAGCACCCACTTATATTCTATTTGCTTCTTTTTCTATGTACTTACATGAAGAGGATAATTCCTGTGTTGGCCATGGCGTAGGAGAGCCCTAAGATGCCACTGCCCATAATGGCATTGCTGAGGTTGAACGAGGACATCCCAAAGGAAGTTCTACCACTGTGCTGTTGGGCACAAGAACAGAAAATGGCAATTCATTTGTACTGAGCATCATTGGCTAATTATCCTCATTGCTGGTATTCCCTGTACTGCTCCCCTGATCCCTAGAGGTGGAGCTTTTTCAAGGTTCCCAAGCCCAGAAGTACTTACCACCATAAGAAGTCTCTTTACCCCAAAAGCAGCTGTGCTGGTAGAGTTTGCCTCTTCCCACTCTCTCTGTCTCAGTCAGGAGGAGGCCTACATTCCTGACAGGCTACTAAGGGAACACAGTTACACTGGCTGTGCTGGCCAGATTCTACGGAAATACTTGCTATTATCAAATAGATTTTTCAATTATTCATTTTTAAGTATTCAGATTTTTTAAAAAATGAATACAACAGATTACTGAACTTGTCTCCAGGTAGAATGTGCTTTTTTCTTTGGGAAACTAAAAATGTGTCTGGGGGAAGAAAGAAAAGACTGCTGCATGCCTAGGGCTGGAAGCAGAAGAATGGAAGAGGACAAAACCTAGGAGAGAGGGGATGGTGTGTGAGTTACATCGGACACCAAGTGGAAAAGAAAAAGGGAACATGGCTCTTGATTTTAGTTTACAATCACAAATAATATTTTTGATTTTATGTGATCATTCCTTAATAAAATCTGCAACACAACTGATAAAAGAATGCCTTTCATTTCATCAAATTCACTAAAAATTGAGTAACATTAGATCCTGAGCAGAGAGGTACCCACATGCATGCCCCAGGAACTGGTGCTGTGCTTCCACTTGCATGTGGAGTTGTCTAGGGAGTTGGAGGTGTGCTGACTATGTAACACTCAGCATCATAAAGCCAAAACAATAATGTCCTTTCTTTAAAGCAATGCAGCTGAATGTAGATTCATTTACATTGATGCTGGAAACTAGAAATACAAGCATGTATGCACTAAGGCACCGATCTACTCGGCTGTAGGAAAAACAAAGCCCTTCTGAGCCCAATGTCCTGTAAGGAGACTGGATGCAAAGCTACCCTGTCTGCACATCTCAGCTGAGATTACATGGAGATGTTACTGAAGTTCAAATGTGATCTGAGGAATTTTTCTGATTACTTGTGAAGCAAAAACTCAGTTTTACTTGTAAGAAAACAGAAGGGGCTTGCTGCCCTAACTTTTTAGAAAACGTGTTTATTCTTTGAAAGCCAAGATTATGCTGGCCAGGCTCCAGAGTAATTTTGCTTACTGACACTTTTAGAAGAAATTCAAGACAGTAAGATCTGCTTTGTAATTCTTCATTCATTCATTAAAAATGAATAAAACTTACATATTCTTCATTGTAGTCTTCTAATTTCTTTTTATCCAGATATCCATTTGTAAGGAACTTCTGACTTTCTGCATCATCACTAGCAAAGGGACTGAACACAAAGAAAGATAAGAAAACATTAGATAAAGCTTATGACACACATTTTATCTGAGTAGTGCCTTTTGTCATTAGTGGAAAATTTCCTTTGACATTGCTATGAATATTTAAAGATCCTTCATAAAAAAAGCTCTGTTCTCCTGTAAAGTTCTCATGTCCAATGGCAGGTTTAATAGATCTTGCTTTGATTTGGAATTTAGTATTTTTTAGACCCAGTAATCTTCAAATTACATTTGATTGTAGAGGTTGGAGAGCAGATCCCTACTGCCAGTAACATGCTAAAGCTGAGCACACGTTTCACTTTTGGGGAACAAAGGGCAACTGCTGTGTTGGAGATACGTGCTGGAGGGTGCAGCAAGCTGAGAGCTAGAGACTGATGGCTGGTTTTGAGATGTCTTTTTCCAGCCACACAGGTGCTAGTGCCATGGTTGGTTCTGCTGGAATGTCAGAGGGTGGGCTGTCCCTGCTGCCCTCCATACCTTGCCCTGGGACGCATTCCCCCTCAGTGTGCTCAGGCTGAGCTGCTCTGAGAGCGCATTAATTTACACATGTACTATCCCATGAGAGTAGCTGGAAATTCTGTCTTGGAGCCTGCAGATATCAGTCCAGGTGGTGGCAGGCAAGGGGGGACCTCAGCTGCCTTGCTGTTCTGGGCACACTGTCCTCCAGAGCACAGAGCAGGGAGGGTCAGTGCTGTGGGAAAACTTCCCAGATGCCATTAGTAAAGGTTGTTTATTGATTACTACTTCCTAGCCTTTGCAGAACAGATAAATGCTTACCTCCTAATTGCAGCTTTTTCTGAATCAGCTGGCTCTGTGTAGTTGTCTTCAAGGCTTTCCCCACTGTTGCTCTGGTCGTCAGGTTCGATGTTGACTTTTTGCAGTTCCATGCGATCCATTAGAACGGTCAGCGCTTTCCAGCACACACACTCGCTTCTTCAGGGTAAACAGCACTGTGCTGTCTGCTTGCAGGTCCTCTCTATCATGCAGAGACTGCCAGAACACTCTGTTCTGCAAACAAAACACAACAGAACTCATTAGAGTTTTCTTCAAATTAGATAAACCAGTGTGAATTGTTTGGTTTGTGTTTGATCTTTGTAATAGCATTAAGAGGGGAAACTGTTGCAAACTGGAAAAATTCTGGGCAAGCATAAAAGTCTCTTTATATGCCAGCACTTGGTTCTCCTGTCTCCCTTCAAATGGTAAAGGGTGCAGAGGCCAACAGATGCATAGAGGATATCCAGCATCTGGAAAAAATACAAAGCCAGCAGAAAATAATTTCCTGAATTGCTGCTTTTGAGTTTCTAGGGGAGGGTGATGCAGAAATGCTTTCTGATAAAAACAGGAGTATAGCTGGTTTTCCATTTGTTGTAAGGTTAATGTTGTCACAGGTTAAAATGTTTTGTAGATTTTTCCCTTTCACTGGGATCTGACAGAAGTGAGCATCTCTCTATGATCAGTTTTTGATAATTAGGAGGTGCAATTCTGATAGGCCAGTTGCTGTTTGCAAGTGGACCTGTCTTTAATTCTGACTTGACCCATCACTGGAAGCTCTGTCTCACACAGGATTATAACATAGATATAAGATTATCTTTACCCCATGAGAAAAGCCAAGATATATATATATATATATATATATATATATATATATATATATATATATATATACCAAAATATAAACTTTAAATTTTAAAAATCATATGAATAAATGCTCAACTCTTTATTTCTTGTATGGGCCAAATGAAACTATGACCCAAATTTACAAAGAGAACTTCACCTTGGGGATTTTAGCAGCTGTGTGCTACAGACTCATCTGTAGATATACATGTGAATTCATTTGTTTATTATCAAATTCAAGAGGAAAACTCTGTGCAAGAAATGTTGCAGTTCTGCAATCCTTCTCCCTTTGCAGAGATATTCCTTGATGCATTCTATATTTCCATTCCACAGCTGAGGAGACACCAGTGAGGGGAATGAGCAGAGATCAGAGAGCACACGCTTGGCGCCAGGGTTACATTTTGTGGCCATTGACATGCTGCCTTGTAATAAGGCACATTGGACAGTTTCATGACAATTTTCATAAATATGACATGTCAAATGCAGCTCAGCACTCCATAATAACAATATCAGAAAAAACTGCAACAAATAATTTCTAAGTCTGGCTCTTTGCAACACTAAACCTGCAATTTTTTAATAGCCTTTCTCCTGGGTTTGTGTTTATGGGTGTATAGGTCCAGCTCAATGACCAGACCTTCCCTATCCTTTGATAATGATCATATGCTGGTCTTAAAAACGTTTACAAGCATATCTGTAGTGGCAAGATGTTGGAGTGCATGTGTTTAAAATGCAAATATAAACTTTAAATACCAACCCTGGAGGTTAAAACTGACCCCAGGCCAGAAATTAATGTCAAATTCCTTGCTTTTTACTAAAAGCATTCACCCAGACCAGATAACTGAAAAGGAGAAGCAATATCACAGTGCATTAGGAAATTTCCTACCAGAGAGAGGGGCTGGCTTTAGTTCTTTCTTGCTGCCTCACAGGGTGTTTGTGTGTGTGAGGGGATGAGTCACTCAGGCATCAGGGCAGAGCTGCTGGCACTCTCATTCCAGTGCCTGGGGGATTCTGCCCACTCAGGATATGAATATCTCCATGAGATAAAAAACCAATAACACTCCCTCCTCACCCCTCCACCCCCAACAGAGCCCTAACAACTGTGGTTTCATTCACAGAAGTGTCTTCAAATGCAGACACTGCCCTGTCTGAGAGAGTTTTTCCAATTCTTGATGCTTATTTTTAATCTGTGGTGTAAAAGTCAGGCAAACAAATCTGACTGTGCTTATCCCTGTTCTGGTAAAGGGTAAAACCTCCCCTGTGTGTACTGCCTAACTGTTGTTGGAGAAATGTCTTTTCCAGAAGTGGCAGTCCAAAAAATACAGATCTTCAAAGAGATGGGAAATGGAGGAAAAGTAAACAAAAAAGTTGCCAGGAGTTAAGTCGCACAAAGATTAGGCTGAGGATGAAAGCTTGTGCAGCACAGCAAACAATTTGGAAAAAATGACTGAAAATACATGTTACAGCATAAGAATCATCTGGACATTACCCTGTCAAATATTTACACAAGTCATCTGATTTATGGGCATCACCTCAAGAGGTTGTGGAATTACTGCATAAAGCGGTGATTTTCTATTTTATTCTATTGTTTTTAATCCATGAATTCCTAAAAGACTTCTGGTGAAAGTACAAAGCCTCAGGTGGCAAAATTAGGTCTATTGAGAAGCTGCTTTCTTGCAGTTGTAACTTTTTAGGGAGAGGTTGGCAGAAATCCAGAGGTTTGCAAACCATGAGCAGAAAGCCATTGGCATATAAATGTGGGGGATGAGACCCATAAACCAGGCTTGCTATTAGATTTGAATCCTGCTAACACTAGTAACTGTGATTATGACCAATGGTGCCTTTGAACTTTGGAAGAACTTGGCAGATCTAGTCCTTAGTTGGTAGCAATTGATATCCTCAGGATCCTAGCTCTGCAGATACTGAGAGGTTTGGGAGACGTACCGGCACCGGTAGTACGTTCTCCCCACTAGTAATATACAAGAGGCAGAGCCGTCACTTCTTCCCTTGAGGGGGACATGGTGTGACCCTGTACCTCTGGAGTCCTTACTCAGCTTGCAAGATATTTAGATAAAGGGGAATGCAAGGGCATTGGGCACTCAATTTCACCCCTTCAGGGGTTTGTGCTGGCTGGACTGCTGCTCAGCTACCAAGGCTGGGCAGGCCTGAGTCCTGCCAGAAGCTTAGCCGGTAATATTGGAGGAGAAACACCAAAGTTCATCTGCTTTATCTTCCCTGGGATTTAATGCTTTCTGCTTCAGAGTTAAGATTTTGGTGCCTAAACATACAAGGGAAAGCTCTTAGATTTCCAGTGTCCCTCAAACTTGTCTTCATTACAGTGATGTTTTTGCTGCCTCTTGTAGCAGTTGGCTGAACAGATAAAGTATAGTATTAAAATGGAAATACTCATTGCAAAAGAAATTCACCTATTATTAGAGGGCAATTATTTATCTCTATAAGAGTAATTTTCCTCTTCAAATATAGGGTACTGTTCTGCATCATTTATTAAGTAATTGTTCTCAGCAATGATTCGGCAAATGATGAAACTTTTGGCATCTGATTTCACAATGTTATTGATTTCTGTTCAGTCTGCAGTTAGAACATTAGGCGAACGGACAACCACTGGGCAAATAATGCCGGGTCATAGATATGACTAACACTTTCATGGGGTTTGCAATATCAATATTTGCAATCTCTGCCATGGTATCCAATTTAGCAGATTTTGCCAGATTCTTCATCTTCATCCCAGTAACTTTATAAAATTATTGTCTATGTGGCTATTTCAAAATGAAATAACTGTTGCAGCTGTGAAATAAACAATTAAAATGTAAAGCCCACTTTCCCAAGTTAATTTTTAAAAAGAAATATTAGCCAAGTAACTCAAGAGCCTGGAAAAAAATTCTCAGAAGATAGCCAAGGGCTGCAAAGGAAAGCAGTCATTCATTTCTTAAATTATTCATTTCTCAATTGACTGAGCAATTTTGAATACTTCTGTTGCATCTATGGTTGCTTAGATTTTGATTTTCTGTACAAAAGAGAACACTAAATTTCATTCCTGAAAAAATACTAAAGATATTTGCCAGCACAAATTACCACGTCAGTAAATCTTAAGGAGTCCATCCTTCATATTGCACTTATATTTACAGATTAATTAAATGTATAATTCCTAGTTTCTGAAGATGTGGCCAGTGTCTGAAATACATTAATAAAATTTTATAAAGAAAAAAAAACTCTACCTCTGATTTGAGCAGGTTCCTTTCCTCACTTGCTAGGCAGGCTATATCTTTTAGGAATTGCACCTGTAAGAAAAAGTTTACTCATATGCAACCTAGAGCAGTTGAACAGTGATTTAAAGACAAATGGGAGTGTATGGGATGAACCAATCAACAGCTGCTACACCCAACAACTCCCTTTGACAAACTTGCGTCAGCTCTTTAAAAAAAAAAGGGGAAAAAAGTAGAAAGGTAAATCAGTTTATTGGAGCACACTGAGGGCAAACATCTCAGTTACCAGAGCTATTTGCTCTCTGAGCTTAGCCCTATTTCAAAACGTTTATCCTCAGAACGCTTCAGCCAGGCCTGATCACACTTTCATTTGACAGTCTGGATTTTTGAATAATGCACATGCATTAAACTTGCAGTAGCACAATAATAAAGAGCCTGGAAAATAAGTTCTGGGAGAAATACCTATTTGCTCCCACACTGCTCTTATCTCTGTAACAGCAGAGTTACATTTTGCACTGCCTGTCTAGACTTGGTCTGAGGTGTGTGCTTTCAAAGGGGCTGTTTGACCTGTGCCTTAGCTTCCCAGTTGAAATATTTAATGTAATTTCAACTGAGGAGATAAATGTCCAGTGACAAATGTTATTCAGTGAATGGCAATATAGGCCTGTGGACAAGTATTTAATTATCTATGATGTGACTGTAATACTGCAGAATTTACAGTAGAATTTTATCCAATTACATAATGACCATAATTAAAACCCACAACTAACCCTTCAGCCCTCCCATCCATGTAGGCTTTGTGATTAAAGCCCTCAGACTGACATGACTGTGAAGGCAAGAGGGCAAGTGAGGGGATGTAATTTTTAATTCTTAGAGTTTCCTGTGGAGCAATCAGACTGCTTTAGCTCAGGCTGGGTGACAACCTGTGGGAACCCACCCTGCTCCACTGGGAGCAGCACTGCCAACTGCCAGCACTGGCTGTGGTGTGCTGGTTTCGGAGTTCCCCCCCAAAAAAGAAATCTGAGTTCCAATATAGACTCAGACAAATAGTTTAACAAAAATAATCTCTGTCTCCCTCAGTTCTGCATTCCCATGAGAGACAACTGATTGTAAGGCCAGTCATGCCATTCGATGCCAAAAGTAGAGCAATCCAAAGATTAAGAGGTGCAAGGTTTGGAGCCAGAGGTCCTATCTTGATTTAAACCTAGCACATAGCTGGAAAAATGAACAAATTTTTGGGCCTAGACTGGTCAAATGGACTTTGAGTCTGAAAGCTTCCTGTGTTTTCCATTTCACCAGTTGATCTAATGAGGGAAACAGGCTTTCTCTCTAAGGCGTATGACCAAGAATAGATGTCCTTTATGTATTGAAGCAGTTCTCAGCAGAAGTTTGGCACCAGGTTGTCCTATGCCATTGCTAGGGTAAGAGAGCAGAGATGCTGGGGGAGCTGGGGGAGGCAGCTGTGCTCTGCTTGAGCCTTTGCACACTTGACAGGGCTGTGGGTATGGGCAGCCCCCTTCTTGCACTGTTGCTCATGTGGCTGTTTCATGTAACGACAGGGGAGAGAAAAACATTTCTTTAAACAAAGGAAAATAAGACCACAAACCATAAAGAAAACAGCAGGGAGGTTTGGGGACAGATGTACTAACAAAACAGCAACAGCTGTGAAAATTACTTCTGATGCATTTTTTTGAACCTGATTAAATAAATAATAATCAAGATTAGAGGTGATTTCCTTTCAAATACTACAAATATCCATGTCTATCTCTGATTCCCACTGAGTCTGAGTAATGTGGCACAATTCTCTCTGTAGCCACATCATGGTAGTTGGGTGGATCTTTCCTCAGTGCATGGGGAATGGAGTCATCAGGGTTGATGGAGCTCAGCAGTGCTCCTGTCCCAGCACCTGATGCCTCAAAAATGCCAGGCAATGTGTGCAAGCAGGTGGAGCTGGCAGAAATCATTCACATGCCTGTAGGCAATCTTTCTGCAGAAAAGAGCTAGCTAACAGTTTTTTAACACAGGTTTTTTTGAGTCTACCAGTTCTTTCTGCCTATCCTTAACTAGAAAAGCACTGCTTAATTTTCATAAGAAAAGACTTTCAGCAGAGCACAAATGCCAGTGTCCAGTCTTCACACTGAAGGGAGGCACATGCTAGCTCAAGACCCTTTCTGTTTTGTCTTCAGCTTGGCTGTGTTTGACTTCACTATTTGTAAAGAAAACTTTGTATTTGCTAGTATTGCTGGAGGTCATGCAAGAGTTCAAAGAAAAAAAACAACACATTTTCTTTTTCTTTTCTGACAAAGAACAGGATTAAATTCTTGATTAGAATGTTGGAAACAATGAACAAAAGAAAGCACAGCATTGTGATATCCACCCTTGCCTTTTGTTGCTGGATCTAGCTTTCTGTGTGACATGTCCTTGCCACAGAGTCATGCATTCAGAGCAGCTCCACTTACATTCAAAAAAAGGGCCAAGTGTACTCTTGGTTACTTTTCCACCAAAAGCTACTAAATAAAGCTCTTCTTTGGTAATTTGTGGGATCACACTGCAAGCTCCATTAGTCACCTGTGTGCCTTTGGTGCACCCTGAAGCTCACCAGGGAGTGTTAGCCCCTGTTTACTCTTTCTTTGTGGAAACCAGATTAACTGCAATTAAAATTATAATATTTGGTAGATGTTATATTTTTGTCTTCTGGTGCCTTTTGGATGCCTTATGTCTCACAGAGAAAACTCCTGTTTCAGTAATACCTGCCATCACTAATAGGAGAAATTTCCAGGCACAGCAGATCTGATGACTGAGGCTACCTTTCCTGAACAGAGAAAGCAGGAACAATCTTCTGTAGCTATAAGTGTGTATTTCCAGTCTTCTAGAGTTAGAAGGGTGTTTCCAGAGAAGAGGTTTTTGGCAGAACCTAGAGCTGGCAGTGGTGGCAGTGCCATTAAAAAAGAGTCAGTGGTCCTTTGTCCCCCAGGCACAACCTCTCATATTTGCCACACAATAGGTTCCATTTTCTGAACACTATACTGCACTTTAGGGAGCAAAACCTCTCAGGCATTGCTCAGAGCCCTTGTTTGAGCCAAACAGTAATCAGAGCTGGTCTGGTTGTGCAAACTGGAGGTGCTGGCCCAGAGCTTGGTACTTGAGATCCCCCAAACATGGGGATCACTGCTGGGGGAAGTCCAGCAGGTCCTGCTGTCTGCCTCTGCCCCAGATTTTTCCCCCCATGCAGCTGGTGGTCAGCCTCCAGGATGTGGGCTTGGGCGACGCAGGTCAGGGCTGCAGCACTGCCCTTGTGGCTGCTTACATTGCTGTGTCCGGAGCCTAGCCTGACAAAAAGGCTTTAAAACATGAAATAAGATTGTACTGAACATGCTGGAGATGTTTTCACCAAAACACTAAGCACATTTTTTTCTGTATGTTGGCCTTGTTTTTATGGAGCTTGAGGTCGTGTTAATAGTTTCATTAACATTTTCCTGTTTTGTAGTAATTGCTGCTCTCTGACTCGTGCTACTTTCCTCTTGACACAAGAGCCTTTATCTGTCTGTGTTTGCTTCTCGCTCAAACACTATCTTCTGAAGTTGAAGGAGATTTTGTTGTAGCTCTGTGTTTAGTTTTCACTCTGTATTCGTTGTCATTGGCACTGAGACAGTGTGCAGGGCAAACCGAAGTGTATTTTGCAACTTTGTTGTGGCTGTCTGCTCTACACTAATACACAACAAGTAAAAGTAATGCTGGTGATAAACCAGCTGCATTCAAAGCACCTGACCTACATACCCATGAATATACAGGTCCAAACCCCACCTTAAAAAGGTTAGAAACTTTTTTGCAGGGATCTTTCCAGTATTATTTGACTCTTGCTATGTTTTACCCTTAAAAGTACCCTTCAAGATTAGGGGTTTTTCTCAGTTTTTTAAAGTTTAAGGCCAAGACGGACAGTGATGCCTCTGGCATCTCAAGCAACTTCTCACTCAGGTCCTACAAATTCATGGTGCTGCATGATTTCAGCTGCACAGAAACATTTGAATTTTTCAAAACAGGAAAGTTTGGGAAAGCGATATTTGTTTAAGCTGGAGGAAGATAAAGAGAGGCACGAAAGCAAGCTGCAGCTACTTGAAGGGCAGTTACAAAGATTACAAAGGCAGACTCTCCTCAGTTGGGCCAGGAAGCTCAGACATGGGGCAGAAGCCACCAGAGTATGGGATGTTCGGATTGGACATGAGGAGAACGGTAGTGGAAATTTGGAAGAGGTTGGTGAGGCAGCAGAGGCTGCAAAGCCACTGTCCTTGAAGGTTTTTGAGGCTTTACAAAGCAAAGTCATGTCTGAGATGACCTGTGTACGCATCAGGCTCCACAAGCTGTGTCTTGTGGAGGAGGCTGGACCAGCTGCTCTCCACAAGTCTCTTACAACCAGTGTTTTGGTGAGCCTGTGAAACTGCTTAGTGTCACAGACACAGACACAAAGATATAAAAGATGCTCTCAAAAGTACTGATGGCAGGAATGCAATTAGGTGAGACATGACCAGACATTAGGCAAACAACACTCCATGTGCCAGAAACAAGTTATAAAAAGGACTTACTGAGGAATTCAATAGTCCATTGAATTCTTGAAGAGATTTGCTGAAGAAAGTGGGCAGGTTTTGGCTTAAGTAGTCTTTTTGTCTTCACATATACACTGTAAATACATAACTACCCACAAGAGAACCCAAAGTACTCTTTTAAAATATTAATATCCACAAATTTTGCAAAACAAAACTGAGGATAGTTGGTAAATGTATTAAGTTATGTATATCAGAATAACCGACATGTTCTGAAAAAGGTGGCAACATCCTGTGTTTCCTTTCCAAAACCAGAATATCTTCTTATCCCCAAGTTTATTTCAGTCTCTCTGGCAATAATGATCTTCACAGGGCAAGTATGAAAAGCTGCATTTACAATTAGCTACAGTGAACTAAGAGGGAGAGCTAAAAAAGAATATTAAATAAAGCTCATGTGATTAATTTTATGAAATAGGATTCCTAATAACAAACAGAAGTTTCAGAGTCATGACTATAATTTACTATATATTAACTGCTTTTCTACTGTACTTTTTGACTTAGTGTGCTTATAATACTACAGACAGCACAGGATATTTCCTTTGTGACATTACTACCTCTCCCTGTTGCAATGATTCTTGCCACTGAAGAGTGTATTTATTGCTTCCCAATATTTTTAAGTAAAAAGAAAAGCTGGAGGTTCATAATACCTAACAAGAGGCAATTTATTGCAATGACTAAGAATGGAAGGAATTTACCTCAGTGTCCGTATAATCTCAAGAGAGGGAGAGAGGCACATCTCTGAAAATGATTCAACCCCCCTAGAAGGGGCTTATGGTCACAAGCTAGTTCCTTTAATGCACTTCAGACCACTACTTAAAGGCTTGCAGTATGAATCTAGACTTTGGGAAGGGTATAAGGTATTACTCATAATATCCTTAAGAAGAACTTCCCATGAATTTTTTTTGTCTTCTTCCTATTTTAGTGATTGTCAGGAACAGAGGAAAAACACCCTCAAGATTTTTACCCCATGCCTTCTGTTGTTCTACATCTTCACCTAAAAAAAAAAAATACTTCAGTGGTACCATTTCCTCTCCCATTATTTTCAGAATACATTTGGGAACATCTTGCACTGTCAGGGCAATTATTCCTGCCTTCAAGCATTGCCTGAGCAAAGGTAGGGGTTACCTGAATATTTTCACCACAAGCCTGTGTCTATTGTTTGCTCTGAAAATGTCCATGTATGCTAGAAAGAACATATTGTCCATGCTCTACATGGAATGAAGCTGAGTAAACAAAGCTGCATGGCACAGGAATGTTGAATTCATTAAGTAGTAGATTGGTACTGCTGAATATTATGGAGTATAAAACTATGATTTTAATAGTTTTAAAGTATAATAGCTGAGTAATATTGAGCTATTATATCCCTTTCTGTACTGACATATATGAGAAGTCTTATTGCAATTTATCCGGTCTCTTTTCACTCTGACTTTTGCTAAGGGTAGAGAACTTCATTTTCAGCTGACTACAGAGTGCCTGGTGTTTCTCTCAGCTGCTGCCATGCTCTGCCCAAATGTGAGCAAGTGATTCAGGATCTCAAATGTACCACTGGCTTGACATCTGTGACTTGGGCAGTGAGAGTTGCTGAGACTCAGGAGCTCTAGGAACGTCATATTAGGCATGGCTTTGGAACCTCTGCTTGTTTAAAGATCTGGAAATCATGCAGGTCCAGAAAGGAAAGGAGTTAAACTTAGTTTAATATTTTGATCTCCATCTTTATTTTAGAAGGCTAGTTTTTGCAGCAGCTGCAATGACTTGCGAAATCCTGAACAATTAATCAGAACTGTCCCAGCTCAGATCAACCTGCCAGAACATTTCATCTGGGTGGTTTCCACCTCTGCTGCCACCCCCATGGAGGCCCTTCAGCTGTAAGGGAAGGTTTCCAGCAGGATTACATGCTAGGTTAGCCTGCTTATGGATTCTGCTTCATTGGGGCACAGTGCCTCTCCCATTGCATGACCACACGCGTTCACTATAGCTTGTACCTGCAGTTACCTACTGTGAAATAAACACATTCCCAGTCACACAGACTGAGAAGAGCTCACTGTTCATCATTTAATAGGGAACAGGTGGAACATTCATTTTTGTTCATGTTTAGTGAGCCAAAGGAGCCTATATTTGTTTAGTAGTGTACAGTTCTCAAATGCCTCTGTGTGTTCCAGCATGATGGGCTGGGATGGAAGGCCTGGCCATCATGACCCCTAACCCCATGGTCATAGAGTGAAGGCCTGGAAGACTTCTCATGAAACCATCTGGACTGCATCAGCTGAAGTACAGCCAGCAGGTCAAAGGTGGGGAAAAGATTATTCCCCTCCATCAGGCAGTTTTGAGTTTTGCTCCCCGAAGAGGGAGTACAACAAGATGGTGGTGGAGTGCAAGTCATACAAGGTGAGGTTGAAGGAGTTAGCCTGCAAAAAAAAGGATGAGTAGGGATATTACTGCTGTCTATAGCAACCTAATGGGACTATGAGAAGAGAGTTTCAGGTTGTCCTTGGAAGCAGAGGCACAAGTTTTATAAAACATGTAAAGAAAGCTACAGATAACTAAGTTTCACCAGTAATACTACAGTTCTGTTTATAAAAGTAACAATATGTTAATGTAAACTAGATGCAATTAAAACTAGCCTGAGAAAACAATTCCTCTTTCATTACGAGACTTTGTGGGAGACCAGTATTGCTATTTGTGCTGTCTGAACAGTATATAATTCTCTTCACCTCTTAACAACCTTTCTTAGACCCTGAAAGCAGAGTCAGCTCTTTAGAAGCAGTCACAATGAGATCTCATTCCTAAAACGGTTTACTCTCACACAGGAGTAAAAGCACACCTTCGGAGACATATGGGTGTTGTCACCTTACAACAATTTCCTGTTTATTAAAATCAGTGGAAGAGAGGTGAAACCAATACATTTCTGTCCCAGTAGAGTCTGAGCCCATTACAGTCTTCTGGCAGTGGGAGGAATATGCTGTACTCCCCAGAGTACTCCCCAGGGCTCTTGCAGGTTGTCCAGGGGAAAAAAAACCCCTTAATTTCTGGTTCTGCTGCAGACTTTTCCTCCTCGTTGAACACACCTCTAAGGCAACATTCACGGAGAGCTTAGGCACCAGTGCACACACTCCAATGTGCTAGACACTGACATTTTCCCAGAGGAGAGAGTGTCTTGTCAGGCATGGCCACTTTCTGAGCAGGGCTAAGCAGCTCAGCACCTGGGCAACTCAGGCTCTGCAAAGTCAGAGTTTCTTCACTGCTCAATCTCCTCAATCTGTTCAAAAGACACCAAGCATACAACTACTGGTGTGGGATGTGACAGCCTAACAAAGCTCCAGTTCTCCTCTGTTGCACTCCTAAGGGTTCCATGGGCTGGACTGACTTAGAGCATGGGCAGTGCCGGTGCATGTCTGTCCAAAACATACCTTTCACATAAACTCACAACGCCTCAGAATCAGGTGTTGCAATGTCCTTGGTGAATTTAATCCACTCTCTGCTCCACAGTCCTCAGTCTGCAAAACTGGGCATGTAGTACATCTCTGTTTCATTTGGACATCATAGGGATGAGTACATTCAAGGCTAAGCAGCAGAGGAGCATGCAAAGGGAAAAGTTGTCTGCCATTTATTACTGTGTGACTGCATGAACATCTGGCAGATGGGAGATATAAAAAAGCCACATGAAACAAAAGGCAATGCAAGAAAAGGTTAAAAACATACTCCATGTGACACATTCTTGTTCCTAAAATTTTTTCTTTTGAAACTTCACAGCTAGAAAAACTTTGTCTCTATCAGTTCCATGTACTTCTTTTGATAGTATACCACACCCCATGTTAGTGACTTTTTATAAAGCTTTATAGTTTGTAAAAAAAATTAACTCATTGGATAACTTATAACTTATGATTCATGTTATTGTTATTGCTCATTATTATCATTTGTCATATGAGACAATGCCTGGCTATGCACTTTTCCTCTTTTGAAAGAGAAATCTGGCTCAGCTCTGAAGGTTCCAAATTCTGTTTATTATACTAACTGAAGCATGTTTATTACACTTCATGTTTTTATGTCCCTCCTGCTACCTTGTGCAAAACATACTTTTGCACTGACCAAATTGTGAAAATTCTGTAAGGTTTTGCTCTCTCTCATCAAGGCACTGATCCACCGAGTTTAGCAGCCTCATGTGGTGGTAGCTTGTATCTGACCCAGTGGTGTCCTCCCCCTCTCAGTACCACACCTAACCCTGAGAGGCCTTTCATGGGGAAGTGCCTTCATGATTTCCAATCCTAAAATTTCCTGAGTTTTAAGCTCTATTCATTACTCAAAAAATGTGAATTAAAAAGAGTCATGAACTACCTGCCTGTACGGTTGTTATGGTGTAAGAGTGTTTGATTGAGAGGAAAAGCCACAGGAGACATATATGCAATAGCTAAAAATAACAAGTGATAAAGCAACTGTAATGACAATCTTATTTTTGTGTTGCAGCTGCAGTGAGTTTCTGCATAACTTTGACCAAGAGGCTTTTAATGCATTTTGGCAAAAGCCTTTTGAACCCCTGAGCTACACTGTCTCCACAACTTAATGATGAGAAGCCTGTCAAGTCACATTGTGAACACAAATTGCAGTCAAAGAAAGTCATCTTATGAGAACTCAGCCACTGTTGCTACCTCCTTGATTTTGTACCGCTTCTGAAAGACTAACAAGTTCTACCTTTGGACATCTAGAAAAGTGATTGTTTCCTCCTGATTTCTGCCATTGGATCTAATAAGTTACATTGCCTCCCCCTCAAATCTTGCGTCACCAAGTTTGTCTGTGACTCAATAACCAAAGGGATGTTGCTAGACACATGCAAAAGGTTCATGGTTGCATGAAAACCTCCCAGACACTTTGCTTGGCTTTGCAATGATGTCAATATTTATTGTCACTGTCACAGACACAGAAAGATTATACAAAAAAAGCCAGGATACTGCACTTGCAGCTTTTAAAGGGCTACATGCTGGACTCTCCCTCTGGCTTTCAATTTAAGAGATATTGCATCAGAACTGATTATCAATGAGATGAATTTTTCATTCAGCCCAAACACTGTTGGGAGAGGAAGGAAACCAGTGGCTGATGTATCTGGGCTCCTGTTTCTTGCTCCACAGATCCCAGCTGCGTTTGAGCCTCATAGGAGTGATGCTAATTCTGTTGTCCCACAACTCCCTTAAGTCAACATAAGCAAATGCTGATGCTAAAAGAGGCAGAGCCAACTTCCCACTGACCCAGTCAGTGTTTTCACTCTCTTTGCTTCCTCAATGACTGCAAATAGTCATATATACTTATGGGAGGGGAAAAAAAAAGAGGTTAGTTTTAACCGAGTGTGTTGTCTTGTTCCCACTCACTGTGTGACTGCATGAACATCTGGCAGATGGGAGAGAGAGATGCAAATGGCAATATGCAGGCAGAGGACTGGAAGGTAAGCCAGGACTGGTTATTACAGTTTAAATGAATTCTGGAAGTAGCAAGAGAATTACAGCACTTTTACAATGTCCCCTCATGGCTGAACAGGAGTGGAGGGAGGGTGTGCAAAAACACAAGGCAGACATCTCTGGCCCATTGTATCTGCATTAGGCAGGTTAGATGAAACAAAATTTTTGACTCAGAAAATGCCATCAGACCTATTTAAGCTAGGCTAAATGTACCTAAAGAACACCTTACTTAAAAAGAGATTCACACTTTCTATGATGACATCCAAAATCAAGTACTGGTAGTTTCTAATAAAACATAGCCTAGTCAAGGTACTCTTTTAAATCAGAACCATTGTCTCATCTTTTTTTTTTTTTTAACTGAAAATCACTTGCCTCATAAAAAGTTTCTGTTTCAGAAAACTATATTGAGAATAAAGTTTCTTAATAATGACTCTTATAATGGCATTACTCAAAACAAATCAATTAGTTCAATAAAATTCTTCAACTGAACTGCAGTATTTTGACACTATGATTGATTGAGTTTACTGCCTTTGCAATTAATGAAAGATTGGTTACTTTAGCAATTACACTCTGATTAGTCCACAGCAAGAACATTTTTCATTACTCATCACCCACTGCTATCAAAGGGCCTTTACTTCAGGCTTTTAGTTCTCTCTTTAATCCTAAATTAACAGAGTTTATCAAAGTTTGCTCACTAGAACTCGGAGAATATTTGATTTTGAATTTTACCTGTGCTAAAACGTCATCAAAATAAGAAAATCCAAGAAGTAACTAGACACTAAGGCACAGGCACCTAATATTTTTGATTTCATTAAAAATAGTAGTTGTGACTGTTCAAGAACAAGTAAGAGTTAATGCTAAAAACCTGTGATAAAAAAATAACTGTTTATTACAAAACAGCATAAAATATCTTTTCATAGCCCAAGTAATCAAGCTTCCATCAAAGTGAGATAATTGTCAATCAAATTTTCAATTCAAACACAGCTGCAAAAAATCAGACGCAAGAAGCCAGACACTTCACTCCACTTTGAGCACTAACTCAGAAGTGAGTACAGAGGCTTGGCAGCAGCTGAGACCTTATAATTCTGAACAGTTGTAGAAGAAAAAAACATCTAAATTGGAGAGTTTTGTATTTCTGACGTTGAAATCAAATGTATTTACCATGCTGGTTAAAATGGTACTTAATGAGAAAAATCTGTTAGTATATTACCTTTTTTTTTTCCTTTAAATGAAAATCCCCAAAGTACTAAAGGTGGCTCTTAACTTCCAGTACACAATCAGTATTTCTTTCAATCAAATCCTATTAGTAAAGCTTTTTCCTGGCTCAACAGATTGAATGAACATAGCAGGGAAAATTGTAAACCCAGTGCAATGAGCAGGCATCATTCCTGCAAAGACTCATTATTCTTTACTCTGCTTCTGCCTGTTAAAAATAATCAGAAATTAAATATACAGGTATTACTAAAACAGAGCTGTATTATACGCTATATTTTGTCACCATTGTTTCCATTTCTTTTTTCCCCCCTCAAATGTTAAAAGTTGTTTAACATGGTATAAGTTTTGTTGCTTACACTGCCTGACTGTTAAGTAGAGCTTGAAGTAAAACCTGGAAAACAACAATTCTCACAGGAAATTAATGTTCTGCTTATATGTGCTGCATATTCATACACCACTATTGTTCATTATACTATTTTGCAAATGTGCACAAATATCAACTAGTAATTTTATAAATCTGAAAACCACAATTCCCAGGTGATGACCATGACCCTAGAAAAAGCCTAGAGAAAACAACCTCTTTACGAGACATACCTTGCAATAGATGTTTGTTTAACTGGAAATCCGCAAGAGCAGCTGCCCAGTGCAATGGTACATATTTGCTTCTGAATCCTTTCTCAAAGACACTATTTAAACATGCTGATGAACTGAGCTAGATTTTTCCCCACCTCCGTTTCAGCAAAATAAGGACACTCAGAAGATAAAATTTGTTTTGTTATTGCAAGTAGTGCCATGTGGTAAGTGAGAAATTTACTTTCTATAGTCCTATGTAATTATGAAGGTGAGAAATATCCATTTCCTGTACAGATGCAATGTCTGTGTTTACCGCTCAGTGATACTTCTATTTGAAAATGAATATACTTCTATTTCCAGAAGTGTTTGTGTATAGAGCTCCTTCTTGTCCATATTTGGCTTGATGTTAAAGATCTGCTACTCTAGCTTCACCACTTTGGCAAGAGGAAACAACTATTTCTTGTACTAAGACTGTAATTCCGAGCTATACCATGTATTTCACTCTGGTTCTGATTTATGTTAATCTGTAAACAACAGAGATTTATAACATGGGTTTTATGATATATGCAGCTGGACTAGATATCACTAAGTTTCATGCAGCATCCTGAATAGGAACAGCGATAACAGGGATTTTTCATTTGTGCCAGTTCTGTGTGAAGTTTGATGCTTTCACCTAGAGGGGAAAATTTTTGCCTCCTGAGCCAGTCACCCTTTGCACTTTCTTCCTGGACTCTGTTTTAGCCTTTCCTCTGCCATTTTCTGGATAGGAATCCCTTCACCCAGTGAACAACTTTAATTGGCAGAAGAAATTTCTAAGGTGCTCTTTCTCTCTTAGAACTGTTTCTGCAACCATTCTGTCTCAAAAACTAAAGGAATGAGGAATGACCAGAGCTGAGGTGGTGTCACTCATCTTCTCCTCCACCACTGGCCAATGATGTAAATTGTCAGAAAGGACTTGACTCAATGTCCCTTCTACTCCTGTGGGCAGCACTTATGCATGTTACAACTGTCACTCCCACATGGAGAAAGATCTGATCTGAGGGTGCACTAAGTGACAAAAAAAAAACTTTCTCAGAAGAGGAATTATATTTTCCATAGTAAAAAAGAAACAAAAAGGTACAAGATGAATCATACTTTTAAGATGTGTGAAGTCCTGTGACATCTGTTTCAAACAAAACTAAAAAATGTCCATCAGCCACTTACGCTTTTGTTTGCTGTGTTTACACTTCCTTTGGAGTTTGTAGGCAATAAAACATAAAGTAGGAATATTGGCTGAATCCTGTGATATTTATTCAGAGTAAACTCCTTTTACTGGCAAAGGTCTGTCTGAGTAGCCTTTTTATCCCTTAATTTTTTCACTGTAAAAAGGAAATATACTAAAAAATCATATTCCTGCAGCATCCAGCAATTTTTCTTCTATCAGTTTCAATAGTCAGAACATTACCCACTAATCTGCTTTAAAAGAAGAAGAGTAAATCCATGTTTTTTAACATGACTTGTGGTGAGCTTGAGGGACACAGGTTTATTCCTTAGATGTCAATCTTTGGTTTCATAGTGGAATTTTCTATTTCTGGCCAACTTGCCCCATCTTTTCTCATCTCCTGCAATGACTTTAACAGTAATTTCTGAAAAATTACCTTTAAATGTTTGGATCAAATTTCTGGATAAATTAAAGAAAAAAAGAAAAAATGAGCTGTATTAGGAATCACAAGTACTTTTTAAATTAAGATAATTTTTAGATTTCTAGGAAAGCAAGGTATTATACCTTTTGTTGCAATGTTTTGAATTTTTCTATTTACTTTAAAGAAAACTTTGCCTTGATTCAAAATGATGGTTTAATACTGTGTAGAGAAAGTGTCCTTGGTGGCTATGAAATCCAAACTGAATCATCAAGACTAAATGGTAATTTTGACTATTACTACTACTATTTTCAAGACCCATCAGTGGTTGTGATGTGAGATATGTGTTAAGACCTAATTTTCAGTTCTGATGAAAAGGAAAGTGTGACAATAATTTTCTCCCTATTTTATAATGATTTTATGAAAATCAGTGTTCATAGAATTTTTTGATTGGCTAATATGCTGCATGAACATTCATCTTTTAATTGGATAGCTGAACTTAACACAATATTCTTAAACATTCTTTATACCTTTTTAAATTACATAACTTGTATATTTTTTATTTCTTCCTTCAAACTCAGAACTCTTTAGCATGATATGATTTAGCATCTGTTATTTTACACAAGGTTGTATTTTCCATGACAGGAAAGTGAAATTCAAAATATTGACAAAATGATGAGTTTTTCCCTTCTCTATATTTTACACATGTGGATAATGATAAAAATCATCATACTGTGGTTTTGATTTTTTTGCTTTCTGGTGCTAATAGTTCACAGTAGTAGATGAAAATCATGTCAAACTATGCTCCAAGAGCAACTGTTCCACAACTTCCAAGGTCTGGAATCTTTCTTTCTAACTTTACCTGAAATTTTCTGTAATAAGAATAAAAAAGGTAACATGAAGAAATTTTAGCCACTAATGACTGTCAGTAAGAAGTTCTGGACTTACCGCTAAGGAAAAACGATGAATACGTTTTGATCACTTTAAAACAATTTATTTTGACTCAGGAAAGTGATGCATACTACAAATGCTATCATGCTGGTACAATTTTTTAACCATGGACCAAGTTTTTTTAAAATCTCTCCTATTCTATTCTATTCTATTCTATTCTATTCTATTCTATTCTATTCTATTCTATTCTATTCTATTCTATTCTATTCTATTCTATTCTATTCTATTCTATTCTATTCTATTCTATTCTATTCTATTATCAAGGTTATACTTTAAATGTATTTTAAAAGTAATGGCCAGAAGGAAGCTGTCACCTGGTTTAACATGAACATGCTGACTGCCTAAGGGATTGTGGGAGGTGGCTCCTCACACGTTGCTTTGGTGAACCATGCCATTTTCTCTTGGTTTTCTCCAGAGAGCTCAGATGCTGTTTTCTGGGATCTATTAATTTGAAAAACTCATTTGTGTCATATCATACATGAGATGGACAGAGCTACCAGGCTTTACACTGCTGATGTTACATGAGTATTCACCTTTGGGGTGTGAAAATTTTCCAATAAAGATCCTTAAATATAGAACTTATTTCATTCATTCCAGTCTTCCTTTGCTCCAGTTCTTTTATGCATAAGTGAAGGAAAGAGAAAGAAACAGCAGGCTGACTTATTGTCTTAGAGGGATTTCTTAGTACATCGATTAATACAGCTGAAGATAATTGGTATGGAAAATATGAATACAGCATCCCAATAAAAAAATAAAAGATTTTTTAGTCTTCTTAGTGATAATTCTTTTGAAATGTGGGTGGGCTGGTACCTCAGTCATGTTCCACTCATAGATTCATACCACAAGAAAAGTAAAATTCACTATGTTCTACTGTTCCTTTGTTTATGTTATTGGACAATATTTTCTAAAATTTTTAGTGTTGTTGCTTCTGACCCTAATAGTGCAATGTCAGATACTGGCTTGTCTTTGGAATGAAGGCCCTACAGCAGAAGATTGAAAGGACATTTCTCATCCTGTAGTGGTCTAGTGCTGGATCTTGTAAAGCTTCAGGTCTATCCTAAAGAGGAACTGAGCAACAAGTTGGGCAGTAACATCCAAATATCGCAGCATTTAAAACTTGGAGCCACTCCCCAAAACACCATCAACAATATTTCAATGATATCTATCACTCCATTTAACATGAAGGGCCCAAATTTAAGCTGTATAAAAGACCCAGCTTCCATGGTTTATGCCAGGGCAACCTCAAAAACCTATCACACCTCTTTCTTTCTGATTATTGGAGTACATTCTCAAAAAATAACCTTCCCTTGTCATTACCAGATAATAATGTACATTTATGATGTGAGTTTCTCTATCCAACCATGTTCTTCCTGAATTTTGAAGAAGATGTGTTAGTTCAGCCACACTGTTTATCCAGTTGAGAAATGACCATCCACTCTTACTGGCTGACATGAAGCACAGAAGAAAATGTTTCTCTTAAAAGTACAGTTTTTACAAGGTCAACATGAAAGCACACATGCAAGTCCCAGGATAATAATCAAACCTTATGAACAAGTTGGATAAACTTATATGATTTTTTATGGTAAATTTTGACTATTCCACCCAGGTTCTTAAAACCTGCAGTTTGAGTAAACACATATGTATTTAGAAATATTTTTGTAGCAGTTTTGCTTCAAAAATATTATTATCTGTTGTAAGAGATTTTGTCAAATATAAACATTTCCCACAAAAGTTTGTTAAAAATGCCCATGAAAGGAAAACATTTAATCAGGTAAACCTAAAAAGGTACACATGAATTGTCCTGACATACACAGGGTAGCTCACGGAGAAAAATATTCTCAGAAACTTACTCAAAGCAAATGCTTAGGACAGTAAATAGGTCAAAAAGATAAAATTATTCTATTACTTCCAACTAAACACCGATTTCTTAAATATTAGGATGGAAAGTCACTCAAATAATCGTTAAAAAAGAATACACTGGGCCCTACAGGTTAGATTTCTGATGCCATTTAGTTAAATTGAATCATTAAATTCAATAAGAAATAAGGACCTGCTTCTCCTTTATACAGAAATGTCCTTTTGTGACTCTGGCAGTACAGATAGTCTGTAAAACAAGTGCTGCAATTAATGTCTGACTGAATGACCACTGCTGCTTACTGGAACAGTGAAATGAAAATTAACCTCCAAATTTTCCTAAAGATTTTTCTAAATGAGAAATCTTATAACTGTAATCAAAATTACTAATCACCAAAGAATAGAAGCAAATGCATTGATTTTTTAATTTGATTTTTATGACTGAAGACTTCAGAAGGGTATTGATGCTGTGCTAAAAATACACTGGAAGAGTACAAAGGGCTTCTATGGATTTAGTTTAGGAATAGCTTTCTTTGTTTTTTGGTCAAGTCATAACAGGAAAACAAGTATTTTTCATAGAAATGCTGACATAACTTTACTAATAGCACCTTTAACAGAGGTTGTTACAATGTGTATTTACTCAGGTATGGGATTAAATAAGAGATGTGAACTCACCATAGCAACCCCTGCATCACATTGCAGATATGCTGCTTCTAAGATACGGCAAATGTTTCTGAAGAAATACACATGAATATGAGGTAAACAGCTATCAATTCCAAATTGTGTTTCAAAAACACTTTGCCATACAGTATAACAAAAAAGCAGCATAACTTCATGCTCTGTAAATTATTGTATTACTGGATGGTATTTTCATTGTGTTACTGCTTTTGGCTTAAAATAGAAGTTTAGATAGTTCCCCAGTTTGCTATAGCAAAAATTGTAAAAAATTCACTACAGAGCTCCTCGTAAATATTGCTGTGAATCCTTGCAACCCCTAGGAATCCAGGAAACTCACCTGTCTGTTTTGAACCACCTGCTGCTGATGTTTTGAGATCTTGCAATAATACTGATGTTCACCATAAGATATTCAGCAGAATTTTGTGAATACAGTTAAAGGTGGAAGTAGGTTTTCTTCTAAGCAGTCCTTTTTCCCACTTTCAGACACTTTACTTTTTCCTCGTCATTATCTCTCTGCTTCTTGAATTTTATCAGCTAATGTGTGTCCCTTCGATTTTTCTTTATTCAGTTTGGCTTTTCTTGTTTTGCATAAAAATCCTGCCATTGTATTTACAAACTTTACTGCTTGTTTGTTTTTATTTTTTTCCTTAAGTGTTTTCATTTTCACCTTCAAACCACTTAGGCAGTGCCTTAGGTGAGATTCTGATGATATTCAGTGGGTCGTTACACCTCCTGAAATTAAGTTTTTGCTGCTGTACCTTTCTTATATTTTACCCAACAATTCATGGCAGAATTTACTCCTGCAAAGAGAACTAAGTGATCATATTGCTTTGGGTTTTTTCTTGATATTAAGCTACCCTATTGTCTCTTCACTGATTTCACTTGTAGAGGGGGAACACCCATTTTCTCACATTGCGCGAGATGACTGATAAAGAAGACAAGAAGTATTCTGGACTGCCACAGAAAGTTGTCTCCATACATTCTTTCATCACTATTCAAGGTTTTGTCTCTGGTATAGAAATGCAGGAACCCTTTTTGGTAACAGAGGCAGAGGTTTAATTAAAACCTCAAAGCATTTTATTAAGCAAAAAATCCTCATTGTCAATCTGCATACCTACATTTATCAGAAGGAAATGGTTTTTATTCTTATAAAATAACAAGTTTGCTCACTGAAGATATGAAAAAAATCTGTTTAAAAATCTACAGATAAAATCCGTCTCCTCATATGCAACTTATTTTTATTTCAACTCCACTTCCCCATTGGTTTACTATATTTTTTCACAGAGGGTTATTTATACTTGGTGTAGGAGATGACGTACAGTGACTGAATGGTTGGTCCCTGGTGTTTCTGTGCACTGGGGACATGCCCTGGTCCCGGGTAACCCTGGTTATGATGGGGTTCAAGGGCTCACCAAGGGCTCACCCTTCCCATGAGCTGGGGTCCAAGTGCTGCTTGGTGGAGCTCCTGTCCTGGCTCTGGCATCTGTGTTCCCTGGGAGGGTGCCTTCATTCTGGTGGGAGCTAAGGCTGAGTGCCCCAGGGTCTGGGAGGACTGTTTGACTTACACTCCCACCAGGACTGGTGGCCTCCTCTCAGATGAGCTGTGCAAGGAGTTATATTTAATCTCTTGTTTTTACTCCCTTGCCATGGCTATCTATTGGTGCAAAACATGGAACTGCTCAGGTGAGAAGGGATGGCTCAGTCAGCATGGGTGAAATCCTGCCACAAAATGCCTGCCTCAGAAGTTGCATGACAATTTCTACCTTTGTTATTACTCAAAACTTTAAGCTGCTTGCTGTGCTCAGTTTTGACTGTCCCTTTGCTCAGCTTAGGGATAATGTTAATTGTGACTCTGTGCTGGCAGAGATTGTCACAGGGTATTTGAGCTCTTCCTTGCCTTCTTTATATCTGTAGTCCTCCTAGGTTTTTTTTGCCTTGTTTGTGGTTGGTTTTTGGTTTTTTGCCTGGCTGATTGATTCAACATATACCCACCACAAGTTTATGAGCTGCCAAAACAAGGAATTGCTGGTTGTGGTCCTCAGATGACTCAAATTATAATAATTATATGGCCAAAATATGTTTATTATAAATCAATAACATTCTAGATCCCTTCTCATGACCCAGGTTAATACACTTACTTCAGTTTAACTGTTGGAAATAGCCTAGTCACCATGGCATTGAGTTTCCTTGTGATTAACTATCACAGGGATATAACTATACTTGCACTTGCTATTGTAAATCCAGATCACTAAACCTTTCACAAACTGTGTCAAAATGAGTCAATTATATGCCTACATGGCTCTCCAAAAAAGCATGACCAATGTGTACCATTTTCTGAAACTAGTGACAGTCATCAGTGTGATGTGGCCAGCATCTAGTTCAGCTTCCTTTGAGACACTGCATTCAACAGAATTTCTATTTATAACTATTTCTATTTATTGAAAATGGCCTTTGGCACCAGGACAGACCAGAGCTTGGTCTTTGGTCTCTGGATCCACTAGGGACAGCCCTGTATGTCTCCCACACCCAACCTTTCCCCTGTACAAAACCATGGCCACTTATGGAGCTGTGGAAATAATTCATGATTTCCTGCTACACATGTTGTTGTAGATATTCACTGGGTGAACCCATCCACTAAAAATAAAATCACATCTCCTCCCCTCATTATCCTTCCCTCACAAGAACGTATTTCATCTTGACTTTTCCCCCACCTGCCTTACTCCTGATGGAGGCAATCTATACCACATATTGCAACTTGGTGTTAGAATATTGTTTTATAGTGCTTAATATTTTATTTTTCTTAAAGCTAAGCTGAATTTCTGAACTTTTTTAATAGGAAGAAAAGTCATCAGCTATGTAAAAATGAAATGTCAACATTACATAGCTCAGAGAAGTACCACAAATCTTTTGCTATTGCTGTCTCAGATTTCTGGACAGCGTGACCTATTATTTTCTGCATCTATGTTTTTGAATAGTGTTTTCAATTGAAATATTTCAAAAAGAATGTTTCTTTCTCTTTTGCTGTGAACATTTCTGTTTGACATCATATAGTAATTCCTCATCAATGGTGCTTGAAATAAGCCAGCATTAAGTATTGATACGATGTTATGTGGCTCACTGCTGCTCCTCACACCACCCAAGGGAATGAGACACCCTGAGAGCTGAACAGGTTTAGAAAATGACCAAAAATTACTAAGGCTCTCTTTGAGATTTGTACAAATACTCCCTTTTTAACATTGAACTCCATAATGAAATCTGCCAATTCACATTTCTTCCCTTATTTATTTTTCTTTAAAATTTGTTTGGCTTTTATTTTGTGGTTTGTTTTTATTTTTTCAGTTTTGGTGGTTTTTTTTTTTTGTTTGTTTGTTTGGGTTTTTTTTTGCATAGGGTTGGTTTATTTGTTTGTTTGCTTGCAGCTATTTAAGGGAACAAAGAGATCAAATAATTCTCAGGTATTTTTCTTACTGGAAGAAGTCTGTGTAAGTTCTTTTATTATCCTTTTCTTTGCCACTGCAAGAAAATTTCCATAGATTTTCATCACAGATATATTTTACAATGAAGAAATGAGTAACACAACACAAACACATCCATTCTCTTAATGGAATGAGCTACAGCTTTTTGGCTGAAACAAACAATAATATTATTTATAACTCAAATTACATTCCACAAACTATGCTCTCATCTATAAAGAGACTATAAATGTCATGGTAGGGTTTTATATTGGTTTTTTCTTTTTTATTTTTTCTCCAATGACTTTCCTGTTGACCCCTCTCTTAATTTACAAATAAAACCTTGACTTTCTTGACTGCCAGCACTGAAAATCCACCCTGGGATCTGAGATCAAGCTGTGTCCTTTCTGCTTTTTGCCAAAATAGACTCTGGTTCACCTCCTCAGTGCTGAGGTGGCTCTGCAGGGCTGGCAAGAATGTAAAGAAACAACAGTAGTTTTGCCAGTAAAAAGATAAAGTGAACGAATTCTCTCAGAAGTAGGAAGATACCAATTTTCAAGTCAGCATAATAGAAAACAGCTGTTCTTTGAAACAAATGCTTTTGGAGGGTTAGGGTGGGACATCTCATTGGTTGCCGTTCCTGCACAATCTTTTCCCCTTTGATCTTTCCAGTTCAGCCTGTTGATCAATGCACCTGAGGTGTTGTGGCTGTGGCTGCACAGCCTTTTTCCCTGTCAGCAGTGCTGAACTCAGGTGTTTCTGCCCTCTTCAAGCTGTTTGTGCCCTCATGCTTGTGTTGATGCTGAGAACTCTTGAATGCATTGGGTGGAGGGGTGTCCTGAGGAGGTCTCAAGCTTGTGTCTTTCAAGCCAGTTCCTAACATAGCTCTGCAAACTGTTGGGCTGTCTTGGATATACACTCACCCTTCTGCATCTGTATTTGTGGGGTATCAGATGAAATCTAGGAAGTCACTTTCAGAATGTGCTGGTTTGAAAGCAAAACCAGTGAAGGACTCCAAGTCAGAAACACAATTTAATAAGATGAAAATAAAATAAAAGAAAGTAAAATAAAGTAAAAGTAATAGTACAAAAAAAACCCTCACTGATAGAGTCAGAATACGACCTGACACCCTGTTTGTTAGGGTGGTAGTGGCAGTCCAGATGAGATGGTCTTGTTGAAGCAGTGATTCTTGTAGAAACGTCTAGCAGCTCTTGTCTCTTCTGGAAGTCCAGTGGATAAAAGCTGCCTGTGCTGTCCTAAACCCTGGATTTATCCAGGTGGGAATGCTTGGCTCCTCCCCCTGGGTGGAGCATCTCCCAATGGGCTGATCTCATTCTATGAGTCATGCAGTGGGTCCTTGATGGCCCATTAAACAGAGATAACTCCCGGAGGGAGTTATCTATGAGTCATGTGGCAAGGCATTGTTGGGCTCATTAACAGAAGACAAGGAAAACACTGCCTCACCTTGGCTCCAACGGCTCATGGGGATAGAATACAAACCTTGGGCACAATTTTACATTGTAACCTAGGACACCTAATTACTTTTTAAGTCCAGGTTCAGGATGAACACTCAGGCAGTTTTTTGCAATTAGTTACAAAACCTTCCAAAATTCTTTTGAAGTCAATCTTCCATATCATAGTTGGCAAATGCATGTTCTCAGTGGAAGTCTGATGGATATAAAATCCTTTTGGACAGAGCACAAAAACTTTGAGATGTTCAGCTTCCATTGGGAAGTGTCTCTGCAGAGGTCAGGAACCCACTTCACTCAAGCACAGGGATCAAGCCCTCTGCAGCCATGAAACCTATCATGGGAGAGGGGCTCACTCCTTGCAAGGACAGGAGTTTACACAGGGCAGAGAAATGTGGGCAAAGCAAGACCTGACAGCAGTCAAAAAAGGTGCCAAAAGGGACTGCTCCAATGGTTTTTCAGAAGCTGCAATTATTCCTGCTGTCAACCAGGAGTACTGAGGCACATGATAGGTGAGAAATACTCTCAGGAAATAGGTAACAGGTGAGGTCAGGCAAAGACAGAATTGTATCCAAAGGCACACATGAAGCCCCCTTCCCTGTCTGCAGTGAATCAGCACTGTTGGCAGAACACAGGTTCAGCTGCTCAGTCCTGTAATTATCTGTGTTTTATTTCTCATTTATTAAAGAATGGAGAGAAGGTAATGATGCATAACAGACTGCTGCCCCTGCAGCTCTTTCAGGCTGTGCACCACAAAATCCCAGATTCCAACTCTGAGAAATAATCACCTACAGTACTGTTGGTTCTTAGGGACACGTAAAGTTCATGGTGACCTGCTGACGTCTGGATTGTCAGCTTCCCAGTACTGTCTGCCTCTTCCACTGGCTGTCCCCTGCCACCCTGTGCCACCAGTTGTGCTGAGGGCACTGAGCTCATTACTGTGGATGCAGTGATCCACAACCCTTCTGGAGATCCTGACGAGTATTGAGAAACAAAGCTGAAAAATTATTTCTACTTTATAACAGGACAGATTTAACAGGAGAAGAAACACTGAGACATGGGGAATGTGCACTGGCATTAACAATTCCTTCTGCAGATATATCCTGTGTGAAATGTGAATGTCTTCACTCTCTCCTTGGGTTTGATGAAAGAGATACTTAGTGGAACTTTATCTTTTATCTTAAATGTAATTTGGCTCACTGGATATACTGACATGTAGACTAAGAGAAAAGGAAGATAATTACAAAAGCTAATTAAAATAGCTTCCACACAAATCAGAGATTTACACAGAATTTCTTCCAGAAGAAATTGCTTTGTGCTTGGTTTTGCTTAATAAAGCTTAAGTTTTATTTTTGATGTAATTTTTAAGCTCCTTCTGCAAATATTGAGTAAGTAGTTGAGTTCTAATTTTAATAATCACAGCAATCTGAATATTCACTTTTTTCTGCCCAAAGGGTAAAAATATAAATGTGGCAGAAAATGTATCTTTTAACACTGAGCCTCTGTAAATCCTTCCTACTAACTACCACTGAAAAGGTAATTCTTTTTTAGGAGTAAACCCAAATTCATGAAACTAAAGACTTTCACAGTTAAGACATTGACTCTTTTTTTCTCTTAGCTCAATACAATTTGTTTATGTATTACAGCATCTGCTGCAGGTTATGTAAGACCTGTTGCAAGAACTTGTGATATCTGGTGAATAAAGGACAAAGTCTCAGTTTAGTTTTGAATTTTCAGGGTTTGGTGGATTCTTCTGTAACCTTGTCCCAGGTCTTATTGCTCCAGATGGTTCAACTGCAAATCTCTCTCTGTTAAATGGAGAAACTCCTGCCACTGCATGCCTTGAGGTTGCAACCCTGCATGTACAAATGTAATCAAAGGACACTCCTTGGGAAAAAGTGCTAAAATTCACACATCAACAGACAAATTTCTTTTTGAATTAGATGAATGGCTAGATTGCATTATCAGAAAAAACTTTGCATTTTCTGAGTTATCAGTCACTTAAATTAGAAGAATGATCTGCTGAATCAAAACTCTATTCTTAGCTCAATTTTTAATATTCAGACTACGTGGACATCTGTTTTGACATTACACAAACTAGTTAGCAATCAGAAAGTTTAATCTTGTTCATTTCATTCAGATGAATATTCTCACTGGGGTTAATGAAGTTCTTGTAAGAATACTATGAACGTGGTTACTTACTTCTTGCCTAGATAATGTTAAATCATTTGATTAAGTCCTTTTTTCCCTTCAAGACTACTGACAAGAAAAACTAACCAAGACTCACAAATATCCAGCTATGATCCAGTACAAACCACATACATTCCCAAGGAGAAAAATAAAATGAAGTTTCTTTAAGCAGAAGTATGTTTTTAATATGAGAGTGAAGACAGAGTAATACTGCTGGATTACCATAATTAACTAGGCCAACTTTCAAAAAACCCTAAACCCAAATATGCAGACAAATTGCCTTTAGAAATTCATTGGGTTCTGCGTAAAAATATTTTGCATTTTACTTGCAAATAATGTACACTTCTCCTGAGGACAAATGTGTTAAAATAATGCAATTAAATAATGCGTGCTATGACATACCAGAAAATATGCAGAACAGTGGATTAAAGGGCACATGGACACCCTGATCATGGCATTTCTTGTCTTCTTAGCTCCAGAACTAAGAAACACTACATCCATCACATGGGTGAAATGCGCTTTGGGAATACAGGCAATATACACTCAATTACTGCTCTTTATTTTATGGATATAAAATTGAGAGATAAGTGTTTTTAATCAGTAGGCATACATATTGCATAAAGAAAACTGCATCAAGAAAATGCTGATATCTCCACACTGAAGAGCATTTTTAGCAAGGATTGTACCTATGAGCATGAATGTTTGACAATCCTTACAAACAACCACATAGTGATGATTAATAGTTAACAAAGAGCAGGTCAAGTCTTACAGTATACAATCAGCTCTAAATTTTATACATATTAAAATCCATAAAATCTCATATAATGTTGCCTCAGTAGGAGACTGGCATGTAAGGACACAAAATGTTAACCTGTCCCAAGAACAAAGCTGGGCTATTGTTCCAGGCAGTGCAGTGGGAGGGGAAGAGCTGTTCCCTGTGGCTTCTGCTTGAGCTGTGCAGGCTGCTCACTAAACATGGGGTAGGGACATCATCATTTATTTTCACCAAATCACCAATAACCATGTCTAGAAAAATGAATTAAGGTTATGCAACTTATGGTGTTTTCTACCTCTTGATTTCTTAATTGATGAATACTTATTACACTTCGCTTATTTGATTAAATAGTATTTACAGTTTTACTTTTGTGGTTATTCCTCTCTTTGGAAATAAAAAAAATCAAAGAAAAATAAGTCAAGAGCAAGAGTTTAAGTCTTTTGGAACTTTCAATTTAGTTTATTTTTGGAAAAGCACGGCTTCATTAATCTGAGTCTACATAAAAACCTACCACTTTTTAAGCTCAAATCTTCCAGGATATTTCACCCTCAGAGCCAAAATGGAGATGTTTTGAAAGAGGAAGAGCATACGAGGCTACTGATATGTGGCAATACAGCAAAACATAGATAAGAAACTGCCACAGTGTTCTTAGCCAGCATGTTCCAGCAGCTGCATCATCATCCTTCCACTTGGCAAATCAGCATGCCTTTTTTTCCAGGAGTCTCTTAGCTCCTTCCTTTCATTCCTCAGTCCTTCCTTTCTGCCCTCTTGTGTTTTACCCTGTATATGTTAGCCACAGGACAAGTGAGAGAATAGCATGACTTGGCAGGAAAAGTAAGGGAGGTGGATATCTAGAACAAAAAATAAAAATGTGCAATAAGAAAATGGTGGAGCAGCTTGTGAAGACAGTCAGGCTGCTTGTAAGTACAGGTGGATACTGGGATGAGACTAAAACAGAATATGTAATGCATGCCTGTAGTAATTATAAATATTAATATCACTATATAATGGCTGTTAAAAGCATAAAACTAAGAAAATAAAAAATTGATAGAATTCATACAAACCATTATGATAATTTAAATCCTTATTATCAGTGTTTACTTACATCTTAGGGTAGAATAATGAACCTTTAATTGCAGGCAAAGCAATTTTATGTCGGGATAAATCAGAACTTGGGCACAGTGATAGCATTTATCCAACAATGCCCTTGATTTTGGCACTCATTCAGAATTCTCTATATTAAGTTTTAATGCAAAACATCTGAAGCACACAGTTAATAAATCTGTTAGGTACAACTCATATAGAATGAAATGTTCCCCATTCTCTCCCTGTTTTTTTCCTTTCAACTCGCACAGGCCTTATTTTTACAGAATGGCTTCACTCTTTTTGATCTCCAAACTAAGGGAAAAATGGAGCCAAACAAAATAAAACACACATGCAGCAAGCACAGTTGATTTCTGAGGCTAGAAGGGTGAAATGCAGAATGACTTCTTCTTCCAGGAATGTTTTGTTAAGCATGTAGAAATATTGTTTTCTAAACTAACTACAGATATTAAATGTTATTAAACAGTGTCATATCAAAAGACTGATGACTGTATTTCAAAACCAGATCTTAATGTTAGTCCAGAATACAGTAAAAAGTATCTGTGTTCATTTATTCTAGTTTCAGAGCATGTTAAACAAAATGTGACCTGTCCTGAACTTGAGATTCCTTGAGAGGAAATATAAAATGTTATTAAACATGCTAATGGGATAGAAACCCCCCCCACCCTTGTGTCAACACTCAGACTCCTGATTGTCTCAGGCAGCCCTAGCCAGAGGTCCATAGCCAGCAGACTCCCCTTCACACACTGCCAGAGGCCTGGCTCAAGCACCCAATGTGGTCTGGGCTGCAGCCTGAGGTGTTTTCTTACCATTTAAAGGGAGGATTTTTGGTGCTTGCAATGCACTGGTGCGTTCATGGAAGATGTGCTTGCCAGTGAGCAAGGTGCTGCTGGGTGGATCCAGGTATAGGGAGCAGGTTTACTGCTCCTAAGCTAAGTTAAAATCTCTACCATAATTACTAATGTTTGCCTGACTTAGAAGACGGAAAACCATAAGGTAAATAATAAGGTTATTGGTGTTACAAAGTCAAAGTTATTGTTATTGGTTATTACAAAGTCAAAGAAGAGAATTATAGTGACATTTCAAAAAATACCAATCTGAAGAAAATGAAGAAGTTCTTACTTTCTGTATGAGCATGGAAATTTAATGAGAGGAAAATTAGGCAATGTTATCTAAAATAATTTCAGATGGCTAATATTTTAAAATGGCCAGAACCCCAAACTTGGCTGTCAAGTCACCATCCCAACATCCAAAAATGTATGCAGACTTGCAAATAAATTGCAAAAGCTCTGGCAAGAACTTAGTAGCAAAGACAGGAACAAGATCTGCCTACTTTTCTCATCTGTTTCAGCTACTTACCTTGCCATCTACAATGCTTTATCATGTATATATATAGATAAATATCTATATATACACTGAAATGTTATTCTAAACATTCAAAAGTCAATAGTAGTATCACCATAGTTCATGTTTTAGCTTTTATTAGCTGATTTTATTAGTTCTAATTTAAACAAAGTATTGAAAAATCTCAGTTAGAACTAGATTTGAATTTGGATATATTTAGGAGTAATGCAGTTCTAAATATTTCAAGTTAGAAGCATTTATCTGTAAAGTAAAATGGAGTCTACTCAGAATTTCATGGTTAGAAGTGAAATTATTTTTCTGGCTTTACATTTAATTGGACTAATTAGTGGCAGGACTCAGCACAATTGTTCTGTTTCCTAGGAAAGGACTCAGTGTACCATATTTCACATGATCTATATTATCAGAAATTTCTTTTATACAAAATTCTGGGGAAAAGAATTGCAAGATGAGAGAATCTTATTTTACACAACCTGCTTCACAATTTTACACAACCTGTTTCACAAACCTTTCTGAAACTAAGATGCTTAAATGACCAGAACAATCTTGCTTGTTTTGCAGATATAGCTATTATACAATCCATTTTTGGCTGATATCTCTTTAGTCTATGTAGCCTTATATTCCTGATCTCTCTTTAAAGATTATTTTATAACTAAACTGAAACACATACATCAACATACACAAAAAGTTCTCTTAACAGAATTCTAAGGCTGTGAGTTCAAGCACTTGAAGAATTTAGAAATACAAGAATTAAGAATGCCAGTGAATTCTTAGGTCATATCCCTTTTATAAAAACGCATAATATTTAATGATGTTCTTCTATTCTCTGTTGCTGTTCCTACTAAGAATTTTTCCACAAGTTTTTGTTTGGCTGGCTATGGAAGGTAGCTCCTCCAGGTCAACAAGCCTGCTGCTAAAGTTCTAGATTTTATTTCAAAACTTGACAAGATTTACTTGACAAGATTTACCAGGTCATATATATTTCTTAATATTGATCATTCATTAGCAGCTGAAGCATGGAAGTTATATATAGGCATATAAAGCATTTGTCTTAGCTTGTTATGTGCCATGAAAAAAATCCAGCCCAAATAAAACCAGAGAACATTATAAGGAACTTAAATCACAGGTCACAGGTTGGTAATGGGGAGTATTGGACAGTCTAATATTAGTGCAGGCTGGGACTGATGAGTTCTGCCTGAGCTGCAACCCCTAATGAATGTAAGAGTATGAAGAACATAAATCCATTATGGTTTGGTAGACCTTTTTTTTCCTTTTTTTCCCAAAACACAATTTTCAATAGACTGGAAGGTCCATACTCTTTCTCGTCATAGGCAGCTCTGTAAATCTGACACAAAGGATAAAGCACAGGAGAAGTAAAGATTGGATATAGACACCTGAGTGGCAATTTAGTTTTCACTTCTCTGAAGTAGCCTATTGCTCTTAAGAAGGTTATAACCCTTTCTGAGCCCACAGATGAAACAATTTAAATCCAGCATGGTTAGAATATCCTGCATGAAATGGGCTAAAGCTAAGCATAGGTTGAGGTCCAGTTTGAAGAACCCTGAAAATTGCAATATGTATTTAGAAAAATTCAAAAGAAAAATAATACAACTTTTTATTTTCAACAATTACATGGTTTCAAAATTGACCACAATGTTACAACAATGTCAAGGAAGGGTTAAATAAGCTCAGAATGAGATTATAGAATATAAGTCAAACATCCTGTCTGGCTAAATTGCCACAGACTGCATGATATGATTATGCAGAAAGCACTAAAATGCTGAAGTCTCCATCTACAACACAGGGAAAAAAGGGATTTATCTAAAGATAAGTTAAAACTATTCCTAGTCATGATTTATCTGAGTTGAGACTAGCACAATACTTCATTGGAATCAATCTGCCTTGACTTGCTAGAGAAAAAAATGCAACCAGATTCAGAAGAAAAGGAGATGACTTCATGAATTTGAATACCTGCCCTACCTTGTAGCTGTTATTAACTCATAGTTGTTGATCAAAGGGATCATAAAACTTTTGTTGCAATTAATGACTGATAGTGAATTTTAAAACCCAGAGACATATATGTTAAATTAATCAGCAACTGTTACCTTGCCCATGTTTATTCAGGTTTTATTTATTGTGAAATATGAAATGACATATTTTACTCGTCACTGTGGAAATATTTATATCCTGAGTGGGAAGTAAATAAAATACCTAAAACATAGTTCAATCATAATTACTACTAATTATTGAATAAAGTAAACCTTTTGGATTTTGAAGCTGAAAAAGCTGATTCAGACACTGAGTTTGGAAAAAAATTAAACATTCAAATTATATGTGGAGCTCAGATTCTAGTTTGCAGTTCAAAAATACCTGAGAAAGCATGTAAACATATACTTGATTAACACTTCCTTGGATCATGGTCATGGGAGTGTACAAATAACATCAGCTTGGAAAATATAGTAAAGTTGCATTAAGTCTATACACTAAAAGTAAAGGAAATTCCAAGTTGACATGAAAGAGACTAAGGATATTTCAAGGAAGCTGCAATTTCCAGTATAGTAAAGCATTACATTATAAGCTGCATAAGAAAAGGAAATTAACTAAAACCTGAGTGTACGTATGCAAAATTTTTACCCAATATATATTGATTTGTGTTACTGTTGATTTTTGATTTTATCAGTGATTACTTGAAAAATTGTATTTTGATGACATTTAAAATTACAGAAAAGTAGATCAATTGAAATAACATCAAATAGATTTCAACTGTGTATAGGCAGATATCTAATGCTGATTAAAGCATTGAAATTTATGAAGTGCTTCCAGATTAAAAAAAATATAGAATTTAAAAAAAATTCTTTAACATAAAAGATGTCCAAAAATTTCTGCATATAGCTGTTGCTTTGAATAAATCATAAAATCATAGAATTGCAGAATCATAGAATCAGAAAGTGGTTTGGGTTGTAAGGGACCTTCGGAGGATCTTAAATTTTAGCCACATGGTCTTGTTGCAGTAGGAGAAAAAGAAAACTGTGTGGGCAAATGCAAGCTCTCAATTTCACAGTAGATAAGGTAGCAGAGACAGCATATTTTTAACTGCCAGAAAAATACACATATGAAGGCCTCATGAAAATCAAGATGGAGAGCTGGTAACCTAGTTCCTTAGGGAATGAATAACTGTGACTTAACTGCTGCAAATTGTTAGTGCATGTTATAAACCCATTTATTTAAAAATATATAAAAGAGAAATGTACATGTTTTGGTGCCTGAATAATTGATAAATACTTTCAGGTTTCAAAGTCCCTCAGATTTGAGGGTTTGAAACCTTTTCTGCTGAGGAAATGTAAAATGTGAGGCTCTTTCAAAATTTCCTTATATGTTCATTAGCATATACATGGATGAGCATTAATTTTCTTTCATCCCTTAGACTACTGTGCCTTGATATATAATATGTAGGTATCAGGATGACCACATGAAGAGGAAGAAGGTGGTTTTGTAAATGGAGATATGTACTGCCACTGAGAGGTTATGCATTTTCTTACATTTAAAGACTTGAAATTATTTTACATCTCAATCCTGCTTTGTAATCAGTTAGTGTTTAAAAGACAAATATTATTTTAGTCATCTTTTAAACACCATCATTCATCCTTAGTTTCTATTCAGTTCAAGGTTAATCTAAGTTTCTTGATGTGTCAAGGAACAAAACAGGGCTGACTTGTTTCTCAGAAGAATTGAGGACCTTGGAGAATAAAATAGCAAAGCAAATGCCAAGAAATTCTTTAATTCAAATTCCATTCCCATGTATCATCTCTCTCTCTCTCTCTTGCTCTGTATGTATGTGTGATATTTGTATCAGAGAAGAAAGCAAGTGAAAATGCCCATTATTACCTTGACTGCCATCTACTCATCCAATTTGGCAGCACCTTGGAGTCATGAAGTAGAAAGTGTAAAATACATTTCTAAAAATTCAGGTTCCATGCGGTTTTAAATTATAAGAGCTATTTCAAATTTTCTATTTGTATTCCTCAGAAAGACACTTTTTGATGACGCTGTGTCTCACTCTTTAGCTACTTAAATCTTTGGTGGCTCAAACATATTCTTAAACTTGCAGAATTTGCAGTGGAGAAGGTAATATATCAGTAAGTATGTTTAGTTCACCTTTATTTAAACTATACATTATTCAAATTTCTTTGTTATGAAGTCAATAACTCTTTGCTGTCAGAGAACGATATAAGTGGATGACTAAATTGTATTTTTCAGGCAGTTGTCCCCTTGCTCTGCTCATGCAGTGAGTCCAGCAGGAGCTGTGTGGCCCAAGCTAATAGACTGTCAAGCCTGACCATGAATTGCACCCACACATATTTCATTTTGCTTAAAACATATGAAGAGTAAGCTGAGGCCTGCCTCCAGAAAACCTTGGAAATATAGCTGAGCAGATTTTCTTGAATCTACCTGTGTGCTAAGTAACTAATTGAACAAATAGTACAGTATTGTGTTGCCACTTACAGTTTTGAAATACTGTAGTCCCTCTACACAGATGTTGAGGGAGAAGGAGTTAGGCTTAGATTACCCTGAAAGATATCTGCTTTTGCCTTGAAGTCTACTTAGAAATGTCTAAACTTAATGACAATTTTTGGAAAACCTCAGCTATCTATAATTTTGCAGAAGAAATCAAGTGTAGAGAATCTTTGTGTCATCATATTTGGCTTTTAGATACCATGGGCTGAACATTACAGCTTTTCCTTCTCCTAGTCTCTCATTTGACTTCTTGAGTGGAGCCATATTGCTGGTTAGACTGACAGGCTTCCCAGAAAGCAGGGTGGAGAGCAAGGATGGACAGGAGAACTTCGCTGCTGTGGGGGACAGAGAACCTGCCTTGACTCAAGCTTCCCTTCCCATGACTTGTTTTTTGCTTTAATTGATGATGGTTTAATGTAGAATGCAGAAATGGTGCTGGAAGTTAGAACAGGAATTCAAAATCTGCTCCTGTCATAATCAGCTGCTGAACTACACAATCATGAGTCCTTTTGGTCCCTTGTTTGCTATGGTAAATTACAGGTTTAGAGACAGGCATCAACTCCTCACATGTCTCTAATGCTTAGCTAAATATCACCCTGCCCCTATGTCAAGCAGTCCTGTATCACTCAGATAGTGAAACGTGCTTCTATCTTATGCACACATTTAAGAGGATAATTTAACATAATTTTGCAAACAAACAGTAGACCAAGAAAAGCTCTTTAATCTTGGGAGGTCAGGTAGAAAATTAATTTCAGATTGGCCTGTTTTTTTCCACAATAGCTTGTTTCCTTGATTTAGAAAAACACTGAACACAGACTGTTGTATTCCTCTGGGGAATGGTTTTTCCCCTCAGATACCCCCTGAAGCTTGTACCATGTAGTTTAACCCTTCCTCCCCTATCTTTCCTACTCCTGACCTTATTGGACCACTTATCTTTCCTCAGCCAAAAACCAGATAAAGCCCTGCTTCTTCCTTGTTCTCTCTCTCTCTCCTGGAACCCCTTTGAGAATGAAGCCTTGGACTGAAGCTGGGGGTGAGAGCCACTCCTTTGGAATCTTTTATTCTGTCCCCTGAAATATATTTCCCTAAAGCTCCTACGGAGCTGAGCTAGTCAGAACCCGGGGATGGGCAGAGGGAGAATATTTCAATGGATTTCTGCGCCTTCTCATATGCAGTGTTATCCAGCTTGTTTACACAGGAACAATTATACTTCCAGAGATGCAAAATAGGCACACAATGAAATCAGTTTGTTTAATGAAAGCCTTCTGGGTAATCCATGTTAAAAATGCAGTGAGTTTGGTGTAAATAGTGTAAGTCAGCCTGGATGTCTGGTGTTCCTACCATGTTTTTATACTAAAATCATTCCAACTCCTCCTAGTTGAAACTATCAGATAATATTCAGCACTCAGTATTTTTCCTCCAAAATGTTGTTATGTTACTCCAATGGTGAGGCAAAAGTTGTTAGTTTAAAAAGCTCTAAAGGCAGACAGAAAGAGGACAGGTTCATATTCAGGCACAGCTACTGCCGTGGGGAGGCAGCTCCTTGCTGCAGATGGCAGCTCCCTGCCCACATGGCCCAGCACAACTCTGGGCCCTCCTCTCTGGGAGAGCATGTCTTGGCTCTCTGTAGGTTTCCATTACTGCAACTGGTGATCCTACTCTTGCTTGTAATTACTGCAAGATGCATCTTTTAAAGACTAAGGTATTTTGAAACACTTCTGTAACACCAGTGACATTATCAGAGGTAATAGAATTCCCTTTTCTCTTTAGACATATTTACAAACCATTTTTAAAAAATACTGAAAACATTAAATTGACAAATAGATTGACTAAGACAATTAGAAAATAACCTATATTTTTAGATAAAGGAAATAACATATTCAGCCAGCACTGCAGATGGCAGGAAACTTGGACCCTGATGTAAACTTTGAAGTTAAGAAACAGTTGCTAGGTGGAGTTTCAATGTCTCCCTTTTAGGGTTCAGCTACAATAGAAAGATAACATTTTACAAGATAGAAAGATGTCGTCTGTGTTAAGATGGCCTCAAAGGTGGGGTAAGAGGTAGAAACTACTGAGTGAAATACAAGCTTTAGTAAGGAGTGGGCCAGTGCTGTTGGTGATCAAAATGAAGATGGAGGATGATAGTCAGAGATGTTGTAAAACAATGGAAAAGGAGCTGGGAGTTTCACATTAGAAAGAGTGTTCATTTAGCAAAGACAGCTTTGCATCTGAGCAAAACACACTCAGCAAATTTGATGCAGAAGTAGACATATCTACCTTGCTTAATTGAAAAAAAGTTTTGGCCCATGTTTTTCATGCAAACTGCAGGTCTTGAAAATCTTTGGAATTTGGTGCAACTCTAACAAATCTTTCCATACATTTCAGTAGTCCGTTTTAAAGGCAAAACCAATCCTGGTATTCCTTTGCTGCTGGCTTTAATACATGGCAATGTTGGAGAGGCTATGCACATGCTGTGTAGAGGAACTGCTGGTGCCTGGTAAAAGCAGATTGGCATAGAGAAGTGTGATCTGGCAAAGAGCAGATCCTTTGCTAATGAATCAGCACAAGCAGTTCAGTTTGGACAGAAACAAACTATAAAATGCCAGCTCAGCAGGAACTCTTCCTCGAATACATCAAAGCTGTTCCTTTTTACATGGCACAGCTGCCTTCTTTCCAAGAATTTCTAGGCCAGTATTCTTGTTTTCAAAGAGTTTTTAAAAACATACAGCTCCCACCCTACCCCAAATGTCCACAAAGGAATAAAAAGGGATGTAAAAATTAAAAGCATCAAAATATTACAAACATCAACCAAGCATCAAAATATTAAAATCATCAGTCCTGCAAAGCATGAGCATAGCTGGTCAGTCCCCTCTTGCTTATGTGATGATTATATTTTTAAAAAAAGCTGCTTTTTCCTGAAGAAGCAGATACATTGAACACTCTCATTTTCTTTATCTGGATATTTAATGTTTTTTTTTTTTTCCCATAATGTTTGATTTCCTCTGTACCTAAACACTAAAGTACTAATATTATTTACATGAACTAGACTTCAGTTGCATCAGTAACTGTGGGATAGTTTTGCCTATTTCAGCAGATTGTGGTAGGACTATCAGAAGTAATATCAGAAGTAACACAATAGCTGAGCTATCTTACAGCCTTTCTGAGGCTATGGATTCTGTAAAAGAATAAGAAAATGGCAGGTCAATGTGTTGCTAATTATAATAGTTGTTGTGGTTGTGGTGTTGTGGCTGTCCCAAGGCAGGGAAGCTGCAGTGAGTGGAAACCTATAGGTTCAAAGTTCTCCACCTTTGTGAGGGGCAGTCACAGCACATACTCGGAGACATGGGACACTAAGCACGTGCATCTGCCCTACAGCCTCATCTGGGTGCTGGGCAGGAGCTGGGGAGTGCTCTCAGCCACAGGGTGTTCCCCAGTTGTAGGTATCAGAGATTTGGAGGTAACGCTGCTCCCATAGGTCTTCCCAGTTTGTCTTACACTGTTAAGAAAAATGGCACTGGCTACCAGTTGTACAAAAGGCAGGAATGATGTGTTGTCATGCAAATATCAAGCTTATGGAAAGGGCTCATAGGCTGCTTGTGTTGGTGCAGAAGGAAGAGATGACAGAGTTGAGCAGTATTTCTGACCAAGCAAGGCTAGGTTTCCTTCTAAATTTCTCGGTAGTTTTGGCCCTATGTCTTAACTTCAGCAGAATTTAAGTGTACTGGATTAGACTTGGGCATTGTATAGGTTAGTGATCTTCTGAGAAGTATTATTTTTGTATAATAACTAGAAGTATGCATTGGTAAGAAGTTGGATGGGAAACTTGGACATGTGAACACTGGGATGAGGTAGATATACCTGACAAGGTAAACAGTGTACAGTGGTTTTCTGGTTTTACTGTTGATGTGCAATAGTACAAGGAAAATGGTTGCACCAGAGACAGGGGAGGGGGATGCCGTACTCAGGCCCCTGCTGAGGGCCTGGTGAAAAAGAAGCTCTGTGGCATATTTCATAAGTGTTCAATCATCCAAGGCTGCTGCTATTACTGCAGAGTGCCTCTAAGATCTGCTGCACTCTAAGATCAGAGCGCCACCTGTGCCTTTGGATTGAATATTACAGAGGACACATCACTCCTACGTGAAAGAGGAATCTTCTCTTGGGAATAAACCGGCTCTTGCCATTTCTGGGTAAGCAAGGCAAGCTGTTTGTGAAATGTGAAGGACTTGTCCTGCCATCACAATTGGATCTGCTGAGACTATCTCTTGCTGTGCCAGAAAGAACCAAAATATGGCCTCGGATATGTCCTAGAATGTATATGAGTATATGGAGCAAAACAGACTAGCAGGATGGAAGCTGTGAAACAGAGTTCTCTGAGGTACTGAGAAGAGGACACACAAGGAGAGGAATTTTTTTTAAAGGTATACCATATATTGTGCAGCAGTTAGGCAGAGGTGCAGCCTCAGAGCAAGACTGAATTAGAGGCATTAAAGAAAACAGAATTCAGCAGGAAATGAAGTAAATTAAAAGCACATAACAATACACAGGGTAGAAAGCACTTTGAAAATACCCTTTTCCTGGGTATACCCATGATTTTCTACCAGACTAATTCAGCACCTACACCTTTTTTGAGAGCATTTAGGGTCCAAAAATGAGGAGATCATCCACAAAGTAGCTTCTTGAACTTACCTTGCTTGACAAAAAAGCTTCAAATTCAACGAAGTCCAAGTATTGATGGAGATGGTGGGTTTTTTGCTGTAATGACTTTATAAGAAATGAGAAGTTCAAGTTCAGATCCCTACTTAGCCAGTTCTCCATTGAGGTTTGGCCAGTTCAAATCTCAATCCTCTGCTGCCCAAAGACTCTTCTAAAGTTAGGGTATAATCGTAGCAAAAGGAGTGGAAGGCAGGGAAGATGTTAAAGCAAAGGATGTTTTTCATGAGTCCAGGAGGAGAGGAATAAGAGGGTCACAAGGCACCTGGAGATGAACCTCAAGTATTTGACTTGGAATTGTTGCAAAATCACTGTTTAGAGCTGGAGCTGTAACATTCATACTCTCCTTTTTTAAAAATAAGCATTTAGAGTAAATCAGATTTCAGTCCTTCAACATATTAATTCTCCAAATGCAAAGATGGGGACAATAATAGCTGCATTTTCACAGCCAGTATGTGAAACTCAATTCTTGAATGTGTATGAGGCTCTCAGATATGATTCAGAATTTTTCCCTATGGTCAGTTGAGAGGAAAAAAGTCAATCTCTCTATCAATAAGGCTTTGAATCAGTGGGCAGCTAGTAAGAAAAAAGCAAAATATTTAAGAACTGCTCAAGATTTTGCAACAATCTATTATTAAAACAAAATATAAATGATAATACAGTGACAAAGAGTGTGAAATTTTAGAAGTCTACTAGATTGAACATACAATTTTTTAAGCACTTTATCTCTCTGAATGGATAAATGAGCTAAATTCTGATTTTCTGAGAGGGCTGCTTAAAGAATCCTAGAATATGTTCCACTGTTGATAATTAAAACCAGTCAAATGTTCTGAAAATCCAAAAATGTCTGGGTTCTTATCCAAAAAGGATAGTTGGCACAATCCTGTCAACATGCTTTTCTGATAAACTGCTTTGGGCACTGGAATGGTCTGCCCAGGGAGGTGGTGGAGTCACTGTCCCTGGAAGTGTTTATAAAAAGACTGGACGTGGCACTCAGTGCCATGGTTTAGTTGATAAGGTGGTGTTAGGTCATAGGTTAGATTTGATGATCTCAAAGGTTTCTTCCAACTTAGTTAACTTTGTGATTCTGTGATGTAAAGTGATAAGCAAGAAATTGTGTCCCTGCAGGCAGATAGAGGTTGCATCCTTTTCTGTACAAAGTCATGCCTTTGTGTAACTACACATGCCTCATTCTCATACTCACTCACTCTGCCCACTGGCATATAGTTATGTGACACATTAATATTTAATATGCTTTATACTGGAGTGGTCTCATAAGAGGTAATATTTAAGGACATAGAAGGTCTTGTGACAGATGGCATCAAAGATAAGGAATAAAGGCACACAAAGGAGCTACTGAATGGTCAGAAGCTCCTTTATAGAAAATATAAGACAGCATTCCTGAGAGAACCACCTACTGCCAATTAACTCAGAATTTCATGAATGGCCTTGTTTATAGGAGTGCTTGAAAAAATTTAACCTGTCTCGCTTGTTTGCAAACAAGTTACAGGTCTACCTTCATAAAAATCTCAGCTTTTTGAAAGCTCCCTTTAGCACCCAGTACACTTCTGTATATCAGTTACTTTTTAGTAGCCCAGAACAGTTTCAGGAAGCAAGCAGTGAACTGAAAATGTCTGCATTCATTACATTAGGTGATTATCTTTTTCCATTCCACCAGGATGAAGTGTTTGGCATATTTATGTTAATTTATATTCACTCACTGGAATCTGTCAGCAACATTGGATGGACTCTGGGGCGTCTTCATCTGAATGTCTCTGTAGGCACCAGTGGCCCAGAAACATCTGTCCTCTCCTTCCTGGGAAGATTCAGAGGAAGGGATATGAGGAGGAAGTGCTCTGCAGGCTCTAGCTTCTGGCTGCTGCTTGCTCTCATGCAAAACGACTGGAGGGACCAGAATTACATGGGACACAAAGCCAACACAACTTAAATGATAAGCAATGCTGCCCCTGTTCAAATACCCTTCTCTTCCCTCTCAAATCACAGATAATGCAGTTTATTTGTTCCCTTAGTGCATGAATGAGGTTGTCTGGTGAGAAAGGTCTGGCTGAAGCCCTGTCCATATGGGATAGAAAAGATACTGATGGATGGGGAAAAGAAATTACTTTGGATATCAAGATATGGTGCATGATACAACCTTCTACAAACCATGCCTTTGTACTGTTGTTCTCAAGGTCTCCCAGGTTCCTATTCTTCAGTGGCTAAAATCTTCTTTTCACTTGCCTGTTATTATTTTCAAAATTTTCTGACATAAAACTCACCTTTGTGTATGTGTGGTCAGGCTGTTGTGTTGTGTTTGGTTTGGAGCTAACCTTGCCTGCCACTGAGGTAAACGAGCGGTCATGCATCAGCTATTCAATGTTTCTTCTGGCTGGAAGGGAATTCAAAGAGTAGAGAATTTTAACTACTTATTTAGCTAACATATCTTAACCCAGTTCTTATGCTGTCATTTCTGGAGAGGTAATACACAACATCTGAAGTTTTTTTTAATACTTTTAATATCAGAAGTCTAGATGTGAGACATTAACAGTAGACAGAACCTGATTTAACTTTACTTGTGGAGCTGCTGAAATTCCTTCATCTTCACAGTGTAACAGAGCTCATACTATCCCCTGGGGTAATGCATAAGAGCATCTGTTGTGCATAAAGAAAGTGCTGAAAATAGTAGAAAGTTTAGTCTTCTGTGCTTTGGTTTGGAAAAGAGCCAGTCACCACTTAAGATGAGAGAAGACACCTTGAGGAGAGCAGTTCACAGGTGAAGGCAGGAGAGTCCTCTGCTGGAGTATCCTGCAAAGAAAAGATGATGAAACTTATTTCAAAGGAGAATTTCTTTGTTATTATAGAAATGGAGATAAAAGCATTGTTAATTCACAGGAGAACCAAATTGTTTTCCTATTTTTTCGCTGAATTCATTAAAAGCCTGCAGCCCTTCACAAGTATTAGTTTCTCTGATTTTGCACGAAAAATGAAGCTTCTAGCCTGATAGAGTGTCAACTAGTGGCAGCACAGCAGCTCAGCAGTAGTTCTTTTCCTGTCTTCTGAGAACTGCCTTCCATTTTGTTTGTCTTGCTTTTCCCACTTTCTCCCTCAATAATTTTTCCACCACTTAATTCTGATTTGACATATCTGTGCTGACAGAGAAGTTGAGATTGATGACCTCTTATGTTCTTCTGGTCAGAGAAGATGAATCACACTAAATTGTTTTACTAGTTAATAAAAACAGTCTACTCTTTTTTTGTTTTTGTTAATAACACAGCAGAGAAGTTCAGGGAGCAAATAATGACAGGAAAGGCAGTTAGATGTAACGTGGTGGTGATTGCTAAAAAGTAAAGATAGCTATGGGCTGTAGTGGCGTTTTCTATCTTTTTATTTATTGTTAATATTTATAAGTTCTGTAATGGTTTCTCCCAAGTTCCCCCCTGTATTTCTCCCCATTTGGTTTCCCCTGTCTTTGTTCTCCACAGCCTGTCACTCTCTGGGAAGCCTTTCCTCTCCTTCCAGAGTGTTCGGAGAGACTCGGTCCCAGATTGGAGCAGGCTGGGGAACCCCCACCCCTCGTTTCCCATTCGCTGTCTGTGTGACATCCATATTTCCCTTATTGGCTTTCCCTCTTGTGTCCACCCCCTTCCCCCAACCCCATATAAGCTGTAACCATGCCTCTGGGTGGGGACACTCTTGAGAGAGGCTCAGAGACACCCGTGGCTCCCCTGTGAAGAGCAGGTGACAATAAAAACCATCTAGCCACAAAGTAGCCTCCTCGCTTCCTACCTTCGTCAAGCCTCACCGACATCTCTCCTGCAGCTCTGACCCACCGGGGGGGTGGCGGCCGCTCCGCCTGCTGCCACCAACCGAGTTTGGAAGTATCCCGAGCCAGGGCTAGCCGGGAACAGCTGGAAGCCACTTTCCAGCAGGGCTCGAGGGATATTTTCAATGGGCAACGTGCCAGTTTGTTCAGACTGAGACTTAGCTCTTAGCTCAGGAGGAACTATCTGAATTGTTAAAGTTCATAATGTTAACAGCTGTCAATTTGCTTTTGTAACTAGAACTAATATGATTTTAGATAACCAAGCTATTTTTACTTTTATAATTGATCCTGGGTTCATTTCTTGTCCTCTTCCATTCAATGTCATTTGAAGAACATGTGATCCTTGGAGATCAAGCTATAGTTGTAGATAATAAACCCATTAAGCCTGTCATTTTTTGATGTTGATGGAATACACTTCAGAAGGCTAGGAAAAAAACCCATGACAGAGTAAACCCACATATTTCTAAGCACTGATATAAAAATTGCTGCTATTTTTGACTAGTATTTTTTCCTATTTTTAAAAGATTCCTGTTAGGAGCAACCTTATCAGGGATGACTTACTCTCATTCAGATTGCTGCAGGATTTGAGAGATCCCACTGCAGATTTCAAAAAGAACAATCCCGGATTCTATCATAGGGTTTGCATAGGTTCTTCTATCTGTAGTGACAGTGTTCAAAACCCTGAGGAGTTCACTGTGCTTCATGCTGGTAGGAAACACCCATACAATCTCCAACCCATTTTACATGTGCCTTTTTCTTCTTTTTTCAAGAGGTGAGTTTCCAGGCATTGGGAGGCATGCCTGGAACAGCCTTGTGTGTACACTAACACAATGTATTAGTGTATGCTGCATGTCTCCCAGGAGGAATCTATTGTGCATTGACTTCAAAGTGGTGGTGACTTGGCAGGGAGGATTCTGTTCTCCTGTTCCCACATCTTCATGTAGTTCAGCATGCAGGTGCATATGGTTTGTGTGTACTTGCACAGCTAAATTCTGCTTTATTTCCAGGAAAATCACCAGTGGTTTGTAGGTTTTGTTTCACAGATAAGGAGTCTTCTACAACTGGCTGCAGAAGCTGTGTTCTCACACCCATTTCACTCACTTGTCCCATTTTGTTCTACCCCAAATCAAGGCTGAACTGCAGCCCCCACCTGCCAACTGCACCAAGAGGCTTCTGGTTCTCTGTCCTTCACCTTCAGGCTTACTTCTTACTCCTTAGGTGTCTCTTGAACTTTTGAGTTTACCCTGTACCAAACTATTTTCTCTAAAGTCACTTTTTAAAAACAATTCAATTTTTAAGGAGGTGTATGGAATTAGTCATCTTCTAGGGCACCGTTGAAGCAAAAAAACTATCCACAGACACATGCTCCCTTGCTAGCTAGAGTACTTAAGAGGTCTCATGCAGAAGTGATACACAAAATTTATTGAGGTTCTTTAGATATGGATATATTAGTGTTTTCAAGCAGAAGTCTTGGTGAGTTGCTTCACCGTCTAACCATATGCATTTTCCATGCATATTCTGTGATATCAAGTCCTGGATTAGTGCTGACATCTGCTGTTTATTCTTGCTAAATACATGCAACACAGGATGGGTAATTGCTGCCTGTATGCTTTGTGATGACTCAGTTTCATGTTTTATTTCTTACAAGGTAACATAGAAAAAATCAAAAAGTGTAGAAAAAACTCCATGTTTCAATAACTATCCATATGGAATTTTGAGCCATGAAATAAGGACCAGACAACAAAGATGAAACTGATTTTTTTCCTTTTAAATGACTGATAATGCTTCTAATGAGGAAAGGGCTTGAGACAGGTAACCTAATGAAGCTGTCTATGTACAGGGTAGATATTTAGCCTGGAAAGTCCTTAGTGCAGGGATCCCTTTGCAGATACAATTTCTGTTACCACTTTTCTGTTACTCCTTCTACAGGAGCCCCTAGAATGCTGGGATCCTAATCCACAGCTGGAATAGCCAGCTACTACTGCGGGGGGAAGGGGTTATGACAACAGTGTAAGAACCCTGTGTCTGCTTTATGCTTGTCTGCTCCAAGTTCAGAGCCAGCAGACTCCGAGTTCAGGGAGTTCCAGCCTGGCCATAAGCATGGCTGTCACTCTAAGACACCAGGACAGGTGTCACCACTCGATGTCTTGACTTGCAAGAAAGACATCAGCTGGGAGACACCAGTTGCTTTCATATATGTTGTTATATGGCTTCCACGGCCATTAGTCACCACTGGGCTGGGCTGGATCAACAGTACTTTGTATGCTTTGTATTGCCTGGGAGCCTTAACTCTTCCTGCTCCTGCCAGTCATCCTCCCTCCCTTCTAACATCGACCAAAACAGCTGTGGGGGACAAAACAGTTTTAGAGCTTCGTAATGAGATTTTCTCATTATAAAAGACATCAGGGAGAATTTAAGGGTGGGGGTTTGGTGGAAATCCCAGATTTATTACATTACTGCAACAAAAAACCACTTTATGTTTCTGCTCTCCAAAGAAAGAAAATCCTTCACTTAAACAAAATGACCCTGTGTTCTGCTCCAAATACAGCCATGGTAGCTGTCAATTGCATTCCTTTCACAAGGCATTAGAATTAAGTACACAAGTATTCACAGTTTTAGGATTTGTTTACTGTGATCAGTATCATGAGTCAGAGGGAAGCAAAATTTTCAAGTTAGTTTTAAAATCAGAAGCATTTAAAATAACATTTAAATAATTTTTATCTGTGTTGTGGTATTTCAGCCCATTATAGTTTCCCTTTTATAAACATTTTTTCTTGTATCTGAGTTTTTCAAGGATTGGCAATTAAACTGGGAGAATTGGCAAAAGAGTGCTTGCCAAAGGGTAATGCTGACTAATGATGTCATTGCTGAGAGTAAGGTTTCTGTAGTCTCTGGTGTTGATCTTATTAGTGGTTTTAAAATAAAAGAGAATAGATTTTTATCAGATATAAGGAAGAAATTCTTTGCTATTAGGGTGATGAGACACTGGAACTCCTTGCCTAGAGATCCTGCGGATGCCCCATCCCTGGAAGTGCTCAAGATAAGGCTGGTTGGGCCTTTCAGAAACACAGTCTAGTGGAAGGGGTCTCTGCTTATGGTAGGGGTTTCGACTAGATGATATTCAAAGGTCCCTTGCAACCCAAGACGTTCCATGTTTCTGTGATCCTTCAATAACTTCCAGTGACTCTGGATGTGAGTAGTGTTCCCTCAGGAGAAAGGATAGCAGCAGGGTACAGCACTGAAAAAAAGTCAGGTCGTAAGTTCAAGATAAAGCCAAAATTTTAATCCCAGGAAAGCCAATCTAATATGCTATCAGACCAGAATCTGTATTCAGTTTCTTGAGAGAGTGAGGCTATTAATTTATTGTGATAAAAAGACAGTAAAATTCCTGACACTGAAAATATTTTTTTTGTTTTGCGTATGAATTCAATAACAAGTCTCAAATACAGTCTCAAAATTGTTATTATTATGTAAAAAAAGTAATAGGCAAATTTAGAGAAGTCACTGAAGTCCTATGAGAGGTTCTTTACATCAGAAATTACAATTAGAAAGAAATAGTTGACAGGTGATGGTAATTGTTCTGGACTGAGAGAGATCTGGGCCTTTAAATTAAAATCCCAGTGAGTTCAAAGGGTGTCTCAGAAGTCACTGATGCTTTCATTAATCTGAGGCACAATGCCTCCTTCCAAGGCCCACGCTGGGCCCTGGCCCAGGCTCTCCACACCCCTGAGACCATGTTTCCATCTGCCCCTCAGCCCCCTTGAGAGGTTTGTCGCCAGTGTGATGTGGGGAATGGAGTCATCAGCTTTGCTTATGCCACTGAGGGTTTCTCAGGGCATGTAAGACCAGGGTGCACTCAGGCTCCTTGCCTGGCTCATCTCAGGGGTGGTGTGAGTGTGTGAATAAGGGAACAAAGCAGATCCTTGCCTTGCTCTCAGTCCCTGCTCCACAGCAGCTCTCCTTGTGTACAAGAGGTAGTTGCTTCTGTTTGTCAGTACACAAACACACTGTTCTTTCCTGAAGGGAGAATGACATAAGAAAGTTCCTTCATTAAGGCATTTCTATTGAATTTTAATTATGCGCAGCTTCAGCAAGTTGCATGAGTTGCTTTACATTTAATTACATGGTTTAATTTACCCCACAGAACTGAGAAAGCTACTGACAACACGAGAGCATTACAAATCATACCTAGGTGGTCAGGGATATTTTGTGTCTCCTGTGGTAGAGAGTCTTTCCTGTACCAAAAAAATATTTTTTTTTCAGAATCTTCTTGATTAAAGATCCCATCATATCCTCAAATATTTTTCTCATTTAACACTCAAAAATTTTATATTTTCTGCAAGGTAATTTTTTTGAAGTCAAATTCACCTTTGGCTGGGTTTGGTTCTCCCAAGGTTCTTGGATGTGACTACATTATTTTGACATGGCAGTGGACTATGGTGCTCTCTAACTGCTACCTTTGCCATACACCTGACTCTCAAAATGGGACTTAACGTTTGTGGTCCATTAGAGAATTTGGTAAAGACCTGGAGATGATGTGAAGTATTTCAAGAACAGAGATAATCAATGACATTAACCTGCTCTGATGTCTTTGCATTATTCAAAAGAAGCCACGCACAGGAAACACAGTGAAGGCTTCAGTAGTGCAATTATCTGATGCAATTGTATTGAAGTGTGAGGTGGCCACAGTACTAAGCTGTGAACCAATAAATAAAATAACTTTAATCACCTCTTTTAAACATTAGTTGGACTTTAAATCTCATGAGTTTAACAGGATTTGCTTGAAAAAGCTATTCCTGAAATTGTTGACTTGCAGTGCTTTGTAACTAGTCAAGCCTGCATAAATCACACAATCACAGAATATTCTGAGTTGGAAGGGACCCTCAAGGATCATCGAGTCCAACTCTTAAGTGAATGGCCCATGGCCACGACCTTGGCATTATTGCCACCGTGCTCTAACCAACTGAACTAATCCATCCATAGAGCTGGGGCTCCTACAAGAAGGGTCTCACACAACCATGTTTCCTGTCATCAGGAGTACTCAAGGACTGTTTCTGTGTAGGAATGTTGCAAGACCTTCAGTGGAGCAAGGATTATTTTTAGCTCTACTTTGACAAACCCTAGTATGTTGGGCAGATTGCCATTACCCTGATTTAGACAGCTGGTTAGTTCTTCTCTCTTTCTCTGATCTACCATTTTTACTGACAGAGCCACACATGCAATGTCCCTGCCATTCCATAGGTCGAGGAGATGATTCTTACTAATGAGGGGTTACTGAGAGGAGCAATGTGCAGAGGCAGTACTGCAGTGAGGAAGGGAACAATCTGTTCTGTTTTTGCTCCTTTAGGGCAAGTAGTAATGGGTATGTACTGCTACAATAAAGATCCACGTTAGGCATTTGACACAAAACCTCTACTTTAGAAGTGCAAGGACAGAGAAGTGCTGGAACAGATGGCCTTGAGAGATGGTGTCACCTATGGAAGACTGTGAAACCAAGCTAGACAAGTACTGTCAGGACTAACATGGACAGTGTTTGTCTTACTCAGTGATAGTCAAGTGCTTGGAAGTTGTAGCCTTCCTGGCTCCTCCCCATGCAGATACTGCTTTGCCTTGATACACTGACCTTGCTTTTAGGTAGAGAAACTGCCATTACTTCTACATTGTTTGATACCTCTGTGTTACTGAGATGAGTCTGACAGTCATGAATTCCTATGTGGATGTCAACTCACACTTCCTCACCTGCCCTGTCTCTATGCAGCCAGTGCAGTGCTACAGCAGCAGGTTGGCTGTTGGGTGCACCACATTTAGAACTTTGCTCCTCTCTGCAGCAGAATCTTTTAATATGTTGCAACAGGATAAAAGCAGGAAGAACTGAACTATAAGTAGGAGGCAGGAAGTTAGGAAGCCAGACTGCAGCCTGTGTAATCTTAGTTAAACTGCTGTGTTGTTTTAAACATGATGCTTTACAAAATCTCCCTTTTGCTCTCATAAACTCTCTCGTTCATTGTTTTTGCAGTTCCTATTACAACAATTCTCTGCAGCGTTGGTGTAATCCTATAGTAATCAAGAGTGAAAGGCAGCATCCATGGATATACTACATCTCTGCTCCATCCTGCTATAATAAGAAACATTCTAACTCTGTGGAGAGCTGCTTCCTATTTTTTTGTGTTTGCTCAGCTAAGTAGTGGCTTTTAGCATGTATATCAAACTAAGCAAACAAAAGCACACAGTAAATGTGGTCTACCTATGATATAGTTTCTTCCTGCATTTTTGAGTTTGAAAATTAACTGTTCCCAACCAGGAAGGAGTATGAATATACAGACAGGAAAGGCTTCCACTGAATTATTATGCAAGCTACTTAGCACCTAGTCATTGCATTTTTCAAAGGGCCTGTTAAAATACTGCAAAAGTAGAAGTGATAGAATACACACAGAATGGGAGAGGGGCTTCATATGTATCATTTAGCAATGGTGTATAATGGGTATAATATTTGTAACAGCTGTTAGGTACTCTGAAGCTACACTACATTTATGGAATTTTCCATTGAGCTCTAAATATTCAGGTCACATACACAGTTAAATTTCCAGCAGTGGCAGTACAGATAAAAGCACTCCAACCGTATGCCATAATTGTGCTCTATTTAGAGAGTGCAGCAACTCAGGCATTTTCACAGCAGTTGTCTTAGATACGGTATACATTCTGTTTTATAAATGCCAATTCATTAGCGCATGTAACACATAGCATGCTGCTCGTTATTAAAAAAAAAAAGGGAGAACACTATGTTTCAGTGAGGAATAAAAATACAGAAAAATGCTATTACTTAGAAGAAGGAAAAGGAAAATGGAGAGGAGTGCCAAAATCAGTTTTGTTTTTATACAAAGATCTGTAGAATATCAAAGTCCATTTTGTACGAGGTTTCAAATAAGTGGCAGTAATTTGAGTATCCATAAATTAATACCAAAAAGACTTCATTGATTGGAAATTTCCACTTCAAGATATTGAATTCCACCACAGAAAGAGTGTATCACTGACAGGATATGGTTTTAAAACACAGTGAACAAGAATATGTATTCTGCATATTTTTTGTAGTGATGTTACACTAGGTACAATTCCCAGCTCCAAGAAAGACAGCAACATTGTTTTAATGTTTCATGCTGAGGGGCTTTTTTTTATATTCTGCAAGTACTAAGCCAGCAAGTCTGACCAAAACCAGATAGTAAAAACGAAGAGAAATCATTCTATCACTGCAATGAATTCAAATAAAACACAAAGAAGAAAACATTGGAGCTAAAAATCATATTTAACTCACTACTCTGAAGTGGACAGAACGGCAGGTTCATATGTGGTACTTCTGGTTTTGAGACAAGCAGCACAGCTGTGTGAGATCAGGTACTCATGAAAATTAGGTCAGCACAGTCAATCGGATTGAGTTCCCAGTCTCGCTAGGCTTATGAATAAAATATTTTGTACCTTTTTCTGCAACTGTGCTCCATCTTGAATAGCAGATATATCAACCTATTTTAAGATTTGTTATGATGGCAAAATGTCTCCATGACCTAAATGTGGACCATTAGCTATATTTTTAAGTCACCTTTTTGTGGCCTTTCTTTTTAATTCAGTACATATCAGAGCAAGGTGGTGAAATGTATCCACCTTGCACTTCTTCTGCACTAGAAGCCCAAAGAAAACAGTGACCTTTTGCTCTGTTCTTATCCTTTGTTCTGTCCTTTGCCCCATAGCTGGGTGATGTGTCCCATCCAGAAGTTTGGACAGGCATCATCTAAGGAAACCTCAAGGAAGGCTATGCAGAGGTGACACCTGGGATCAAGAGAAGAACTAGAACATACCCATGACTCTTGGCTACTGAATATGTTTTCTGGAGAAAAGAAAACCCGTTATATAACAAAATTGATGTCTCTGACAGGTGTGGCAAAGGAGCTTTACAATGTTACTGCACCATTGCCCATGTTTTTTCTCTTCTGGGAGTCTACAGTGCCTTGGCCACACCTGGGAGAAGGGAATGTCTGATTCATGTCCTCCATTTCAGCTCACATCAGGGTGCACAGATACTAGGTTTCCTCCACTCTGCTTGGCTTTGTGTCCAGCCAGCTGGACAGGGAAATGGGAGCTAGTGTGCTACGTTTGCCTTGATGGAAACAAGGCTGTGTGATGCCTCCAAGCCCTGGTCTGGGTCATGCCAGGACATGGAGTTGGCAGAAAGGGCCAGGACTCTCCAAGGCTGCTGGAGGGAAAACACAGCTGCTGTATGGGCTCCCTTCCACACCTTCACATGTCAGGGTGTTGACTCCCACAGTTCATATTTCTTCTTTCTGCACACACCTGGCTCATCTATGTGGCAGGGGAATTAGGAAGGAGTATTATGCACTACCTGAAAGGGGAAAAAGGCAAATTATCCAGCAGCTCTCAGAACTTCTGATGTTTCTATCCTCAACACTCAGATTTACTGAACTGCCAGCCCCATTAGAAGGAGGTGTTCCTTCCAGAGACCCTAATCCCCAAGATAACAGTATTATGGAGCAGCTACAGTAACTTCCTCCTGGTTTCAAGACACAACGAATGCTTGTCATCCTAACAGGATTTTGATTGTTAAGGGGAATCATCAGGTTTTTTCCAAACTGTAGAGAGGATGAAACTTTCATGGAATAACATCCAACCCCTTTTGGAGGTCTCCTTCCATCCACCTGCCCTCAGAAGGCCCAGAAACAAGTATGAATTTCTAGGCTTGTTAAAACTGGCTCATTTTGTTAGAAGAGACAAACAAAATCTTCACCTCAGGAAATATCATAGAAGCATTAAATGAATTGGGTCGGAAAGGACGTTAAAAATCCCCTAGTTCCAACACTTCCCAGGGGCACCTTCCACCACACCAGGTTTCTCAGAGCTCCACCCAGCGTGGCCTTGAACACCTCCAGGGATGGGACATCTGTGGCTTTTGTGTGCAACTTGTTCCATATTTGAACAGTAAATTCCATGACTAAGTGGCTTTAAACAGTTTCTGTCCCCAAGCCTTTGACTAAAAACGATGGTACCGTGTCATATTTCTGGATGTACTGGACTGACAGCTCTTGTTCTTCGCTTTCATACATTGCTTTAGGCTTATTACAGAAATGTTTAACCTGTGTTCCACAAGTACAGGGAAAAACTATTTGCACATAAAGATGCAATTATGGAATAATACTAAGACATTTTTAATAGGATTCATGCAATGTCTTATAATAGTGTTGCTGAAAACAAACACAAAAAGTAATTTTTTTTCATGTCTTAAGAAAATTGCAGACACATTTGAATTTGCAGACTTTTTGATTTATGAATGATGAATTTGAAATAGGCATTAGAAATTGCAAACAGGGCTTGATCATCCATCAAACAGACAAACCTGATGGTCTGAGAAGGCTGCTGATTTCATCAGGATTGTGTTTATCTGCTCTTTCTAGGTATTTCTTTCTGTGGTCAGTCACTTCTATTTTCAACAATCTCTGCAGTTTCTCTCGAACTTGAAACAGGGAGAAACAATTTCTGCTAAATCAGTGAAAGAAACCACAAATCATCTTGCACTGACTCCTTCGATTTAATTTTGCCATGTTCCTCTACCTGTGGACTGCAACATAAAATAAAAAACATTTAAAATTGAGCTGTCTGAGTACACTGTTGCAACATATGGGCCACTTGATCAGTTATCCCTCAGGTCCTGACACATAGGCATCTGTGTTAATAAGCTTTGGGTCTGTGTGTGGGTTGATTTCAATATCCAAAGCTGATGGAAAAAGAAAAATCTTCAGTTAACTTTTTATTTTATTTTGGCACAGTTTTTTTTTCCCCAGAAGAAGATTATAGAAAGAATTCATCACAAAAGTACAGACAAAAATTCAAATACTGTCTCCCTTTAAGCAGCTGAAAAACTGTATAGAACTAACCTTCATATCCTTCTAAGCCAAGTCTCTCTAATCTTTCAAATCCAGTTCAATCTTATTATCAACTCACTTGGCAGAATTAATAGACTAAAATGGGTACTTTGCCAACCTTTTTTTATAATACTCAGTTTCTATTATGCCAATTCAATTACAAATTATTTTTTTTGTAAAACTTAATCATATTAATTAATTAATAGAAGCAAAAAGACCAATTAAGATACAGTTGACTATGTTACAGCCTAAAGATATAATTAGTCTTATAAACAGGCAAAAAAGTTGTAAAACACCTATATTTATGCTGTGACATATTCAAATCTACATGGCAAACAGGAAATGAGCAACCAAACTCATCCAGATCTATTGGAAATGAAGGCTGATTAATTTTCACATTGAAATACCAAAAGTAAATGATTTTAAGTGTAAATCTCTTAGTTCTGATTTGGATAAAACACCATGAACCCTATTTGCCTGCTTAGCCTGGAATGCCAAATAAGTTATAACTTTCATAATTAAAATAAGCTCCAAAATAAATTGGTTATCTACTGTTAAACCCCTGCTATTCTCAGCACAATTTCTCACAGAATTGATAGGGCTGCAATGGGAGGGATAACATGTGTAAACTATTGTACCAATAATGCCCTAGTGAACTGAGTTCAGAAAAAAGACATAATTATGATTTGTACTTATCTTTTGTCCAGGAACCTGTTTACACCAAAAATATTGTTACCATGCAAAAGGATGTAAAGAAAATTGATTATTTGTGTGAAGGTAACAGGATTTCTGTGGACTTTTCAAAATCTAGTAGACTTAATTCTTCAAACTGGGACATGGTCATTACAAGTTGAACAAAGGCAGCATTCTCTAGTGCTTCTAATATCATACAAATCAAAAATTCCAGATGTATTTACCTAAAAATGCATTAACACTAAAACATATTGCACATAAGCCAAGACTAAGGGACTCATGTTGTTAGAGGATGCAATAAATCACTGCACTGAAAAAAAAGAAAAATTTATTGATAAACCAGCCTTGATATTTATCACAACAACAAAAAAAAGACAAATACTATTTTTGCATTGGGCAGCTAGTCTTGTACGTGTCCTTCTTGCTCTTTTGTAAAAACTTTGTTGTTATTAGACTTAGTACAAGTTCCCAGCAATCTCATTTCCTGATCCCAGGAAACTGTCTCATCTGGAGACAAGTTATACTTGGTCAGAAGAGATACGTCAGACTTCTTGGTTTTTTATGGAGATATCCTCAATTCCTGCTTGCTGCCTGGCACTTCTTATGAGAGAAACTAAATAGATTTGTGGTTTCCATTGGATCAGTCCTGCAATGCTTAAAATATAAACTTTTATTATGTACAGACGGCTAGACTTGTAGGACAACTATCATTGCTGTGTCCTGTGAAATGGTAATGTTCTGGGATGATGACCAAGAATTCTGAGGAAACACAGCCTAAGTGGATCTACATTTACTTATTTCCTTTGTAGTTCAAGAAACCCTCACATGGATCTCTATGATGTAGCAGTCACTTTTCTGAAGAATGTGTCTGGTACTGTCATTATCTTCCCTCCTATCAAAAGACACAAAGAAAAAAAAACATCCTGAAGATCTGTATTTGCAATTTTAATAATAGGCTAAGCCAGTGATGTTAGACTAAAGTGGTGAGGGAAGGACAGCCTGACCTGTCATGCCCAGAGCTGTACTCAGAGCTGAATGTTTTGGAAACAGTGAAAAGAGGCCCCTGTCCCTCAGAGAATCTCTGTTCTGAACTTATCTCAGCCACCTACTCCCCTCAACCAAAGCCCATCTCTTGTCTCTACACCTTATTCCTGAAAAAGGGGTAATAGCTATCTATGTAAAGGGCAAGTTTTGAAGCTTTTATCAATTAAACACAACGTCAAGATGTACCCAGACTGTATAATGCTGACAGAAGCTAGTTTGCATACCAAAACTCTTATGCATAGCTCTGCTGAGACCCCTAATGAAGCGCTGAGCCACCTTTCAGACCTGTGCCAGGTGATCAAACTTTTTTCATGTATGGCACAGCCCTGTGCTACCTGTGGAGACTGTCAATACCAGGACAACGAGAGGTGCACAGAGACTGACACATAATGGAACATGGCCAGATCCTCATTGCACTTGGCTTCTTTGGACTACCCCTAAGAAATAGCAACTTGTTTTCCTTAAGTGAGTTTTTGAGAACTCATGCAAGTACAGTTGCTGAAGTCACAAGCACTTTCTTTTCATTTGAATGTTAAACAAAAGTACTCTAGAAAATAACAATGGCAAACAACCATTGGTTCTTCTTGGCCAGCTTCTCATTCTAGTTAGGACAATAATTTAATTAGAAAAACTGTTAATGGATTCTTTTGTATATGTATTTTGCCCACTCACCCCTACTTTTGTAACTGACTTCATTTGGATTGCTGGCAGTACGTACACATTCCTTTAAGCAGATTTAACCACTAAGTGTCATGGTCCATTGGGAAGAAAATTGTGTCGCATTATTCTCAATATTTAACAAAAACCATTTGAGTAACAACAAACCATACAAACTACCAAAACAGAAAAGTACAGGGCTCAGCACATTAGAAGCAGTTCTGTCTGCAGTCTGAACTGAGATGGAGAACTCCTTAGACTCTGCTCAACTCAGTGCCTGAACTAAAAATTGGCTTTTCTGTTCCATCAGTTTGTCCCATAAATTGGTATTTTGTTTATTCCAGGGATATTATCAGTCTTCCAATGTATTGTCACAACTCAGAAATACAATAAACTATACAATCTTGAGTGCACAATGGAAAAATTGACAGAAATGGCCATTTTTCAGCTTTCCCATTTCTGAAACATGGTTTTCTCTCAGATTTGCCTTCAGATCCTTACGGTTCACTTGAGATCCACAGAACAAGCCAAAGCCCATGTCAGAATTCAGTAGCAGAAGGCCTAGGAATTAAGATTAAAATGTCTGTCTCCAGATTTTATCAGGAGGTTCAAGCATTACTTTTCTGATAGGAGCATATCCAGCCAGTATTTGGTGCATGGGGAATGGGAATTTAATGCTTAATGAAAATGCTTAAATCCAGCCTGTGTGTACATGGGGAGACACTTGAGTGTTTTCAAGGATCCAGCCCAGATGAGGTATGTTGGGTGCTGCCCAGTGGTGCCCCATGCCATAGACTGTAAGGGTTTTCTGCCACAAGTAGCCCTGGGCACTGGGAATTACCTGGATGGGATCATGCCCTCCAGTAGCTGGGTTGTCCCTGCCCAGAACATTCCTGTAAAGCACATCAGCCCCTGGAGCAGAAAGATAAGGAACTGGTTAAAGTTCATGGATAAGTCCATAGGCTGCAGAAACAGGATTTAGCTGAGCTTCTGCAGGATGTTTATTATAGCTTGTTGCCCATAAATCAACCAAATTATTTCCTAATCCAAGCCAGATATGGAAAAAAGTCAGGTGTTTTTTGCATGGACCTGCATTTGGAAGATCAATTCAGCAGCCTCAGTTTGGTGCTGGGACTGCAGTGGTTGATGGCCCTCCAGGGTCTTTGGAGGAGGTTTCTCCCCTGCTTGGCCATTGCCTGCCCACAGCTGATGGTGAGTTGACTCCAAGCCCCTCTTGCATCTGGACACCTCTTGTAATGGCTATTTTCCAGCTCAAACGATACAAACACACTGGCGTGATGCATCAAAAATAAAAGAGAGCTACTCAGCAGAAATTATACACTCATTGCATTCTTTTCCTATTTTTGACATTATAAACCACTGAGAGTTAGTTGCATCATGAAAAAGAAGAAATATTACCAATCTTATTACAGCATAAGATTATGCTTCTCTTTTTAGAAGTTTTATTTTCATTTTACTGTGGATGGTGAGTTTCTATATTATCATTATGGGTGAATATTTTTTCACATATGGAAAATATAGTTAAACTGTGGAACTCATTCCAATAGGAAGCTACAGAAACCATAAATAAAAATTACTTAACAATGACAAATTCATGACTTAAATGCTCACCAGCACCTGTTAAATACCCTGGTACAAATGTAAACTCCAGCTAAGCATGTTCCCACATCTGTAGCTGCTTGAATGGAAGGTGTTGCGAAGCAGTCTGTAACTGCTCTGCTTTTAATTAACTCTTAAGTTGACATCTCTGATATCAGACTAGATAAAGGCTCATTCTGAGTGTGTAGAATTTTAAGTCTTTGACCTTCCTCTCACATGGTAACTTTACTCTTTCCAAATGCAGATCTTGTCATAGAAGATATAATTGCCAGAGATATTATGTATATGTTTCCAGGGAACACCAAACAAGATTTGATGAAGAGAAATCACAGTCCATGTCACATGTTAAAAAGGATTTTAATGGGAAGCCTTTGGGAACTGAATTTAGTTAGTACCATTCAAAAGTTTGGTCACTGGATTTTTTTCTCATTTGTCCAGAAAAGAGAGACCACTATCCTTCAAAAAGTGGTGTCTCAGACCTTTTTGTGCTATGAAGAGCTATAGAGACCACATCACCTTCCTCTGGAAAAGCATAGCTGGGATTTGAGAATACCTGACATGGGTTAGTAGAAGACAATGGAAAGCAGTCTTCAATATCTCTAAACTTGTACTAAGCTATTACATGGAAAATAAGACTGCAGTGACAAAGTCTTGAAGAATAGCTCTTCCTGCCTCAGCTTTGGGAGCTTAAGGGGCTCTTCTGTCACTGATAAATCTTTTATGTATGATAAAGGTGAAGATGACACACTTTGTCAAACAGCTGTGCTTATGCACTACTTCAAAGAAGTTGAAGGATGTTATGAAGGTATATGTATGTACAGAGAAATTAATCAGTGTTTATAGATATAGAAGTAGATTTCTCCTGGTTATTTCTAATTAATATGAAATTATTTTAAGAGATTTATGTTGCTATTCAAAATACAAGCAAAAAAAAAAGTGATTTAGACATTCATAGAACAGTTTCATAGAATCATAAAATGGTTTGGGTTGGAATGGGTTGCCCAGGGAATTGGTGGAATAACCATTCCTGCAAGTGTTCTAGAAACTGGGCACTTAGTGTCTGGTGTTTTTGACATAGTGGTGCTTGCTCGAAGGTGGGGTTCCATGGTCTTGGAGGTCCTTTCCAACCTTAACAATTCTATGATTCTGTGATGTTCCATATCCACCATGTTTCATACAGATTTAGTAAAAATTAAATAAAGTGAATGGCATCTGTAATAATACAAGAAACAAAAAATGACATTGTCAGGGGTTCTCCCTCTTGACATGCCTGTATGTTTTGGTCTACACTGGTGTTTCATAGCATATATCTAACCAATGGTACAGTTGCAGACATTGCATTAGAGGTGTGACCCCCAGGTGACCCCCCCCTGTATTCTGTTCCAGCAGGATGGACTAGTCTGACACCATGTGAGGCTTCAAAAAAAAACCACAATAGCCCTAACTAATATAAGAAGTTGTCAGTGTAGTCCTGAATCTGATTTCAGGGTCCTGATGAATCTGGGTTCAACAATTGCTCTGCCTGTGACTCTTACAGGTTCAACTAGGCAGACAAACAAAGAGGCAATTACAGTTTTGATTCACTTCCTCCCATAGCATCAAAGAGTGATCTGATTCTGTGGCATTGCTCAGTTTCCCTTGCTTCTTTGTTTTCAGAAGAAATAGGATTTAGCAATAGCAAAAGGTATGCAAAAAAGGAGTTAAGTGAACAGATGTACAGAGAAAATCACTGGGTAGAAATCTCCCCCTTGGGCTGCTAAACATATTGTATATGAACTCCTCATAAAAGCTCTGCATCCCTTGGCTCTCTGATAGCAATTATGATCAACCTGCAACCAAGCAGCTTAAAAGTTTGCTCAGCACCTGCATTTGCTCAGAGTTCCCAGAGGCAGCCATGAGTCAGTGGAAATAAATTTAGTCTGTGTGACTTTGCACAGCCTTCTGATCACAATTACAATGAAGATGGATGGGAGGCACTTCTCTGATTTTTTCCTCACAAGAGGACCCCTCTGGAGGCCACACATACACTGCTGCAGTTACAATCCAGCAGGTCAACAGCAGGACAGAAAAGTGTGGTTAATGAATGATCCAAGATTACTGCCAGTCAGTGCAGTGTCATTATAAAGGAATGCAGAACTGTGTGTAGAATTACCTGAAAAATATTGTGAAGGCTCAATTTCCATAGAAGTGTCCTATCTTTACCCTTTCCCACCACATTCTGGACAAAATCTATGCTACAAATGCTTACACATCTCCCTGTTTAACTCCAACTCCAATGAACATAAAAGGAGGTTGACATTAATCTTATAACGCCTTTAGATTGCACCAGCTCTACATCTAAACAGCAGCCACAGGAATGGCACAGCATCTTGGCACAGGTATAATGCTGGTTTGAACCATCTGAGGGGCAGCAGCAGGCTGGCAGACTGTGTTTAGTCAGTCTGTGTTGTGTTTTCTTCTGAGTTTTGGGCTTCTGCTGTTGGGCTGGCAGCAAAACCAAGAGTAGGTAGGTAGAAGAATATGGGCCAAGACTGATAAATCAGCAGTGCTGATTTAGGGCAAGTGAGGTTTTGGCCCCTTAATCTCATTGTCTTATCACATTGGTACAAAAGGAAATGAAGATATGTTTTACTAAATTAACACAAGAGAAGAATTGGACTCGTAGTGTCCATGTGTCATTGCACTGTGCTCTTAAAACAACAGTTCAGCAGACAGTTAAGCCAGTTTCCAGTGGAAAATAGGTCCAACATTAACTGCAATTGCTCCATCCTATCCTTTTTCAAATATTTTCCTATATTTTTCTGAATATCCAGGACAACAATATAGCAATGGCATGTTTCAATGGTGAGCACAAGTTTTAAGACACTGCAAACTGTCCCACAGCAGCTAGCACCATTACAGCGATATCACATAGGGGATCGTAGTGTTGCTGACTTGGAGAGTTTTTATGTTCCCTCTCCCTGAAATCCCAAATCTGGATGCTGACTTGTAACCCTGAGCCACAGTGCCCCATATTTCATGTTGTGTATTTGGCAGTTTTGTTCCATGAGGTTTCCACCAGGATGATTTCCACTGGTTAGTTGGATAAGCTACACAACAGCAGTACTGTGTCTAGATGCTAATATTGCCAGGGAAGTGCATTTCAGGTAAGACAATAAACTGCTATGGGGAACTTTGGGAAGACAGTGTGGGGGGGTAAGACTTATAGTCCTTGCTACAGACAGACAGCCCCTGCTGGTAGCAAGATTGCTGCTGAATATGCTGGCTTTCTGGTCAGGCCTGCCTGTGTCCAATACCCTAAATCAGAACAGTATGCAGCTATTTAGGGATGCTGCTGCTTATGATCTTAAGCTCTTTACTAATAATTCCGCAGGACTGTCTCCTTGGAAAGGCTGTGATTGCAGGGCCTGGAGGCAGACCTGGGACACCTCTTATTCTGCTGCTGCTTGCAGGCAGTTTAAATCCTGGATTATAAACTCCAGGCCAAAATGGATATCTTGTGGGACTTCCACACCCCAAGACTGGCTAGGAGTGTCATTGCTACTAGCACCAAAATGGTTGAAAAAATATCTGTTTGTGTTGCAGTTACATATCAATCAGACTGCAGAGGAGGCTTACCCTGAATCTGCCTGTGCTCCAGATCTCAAAAGCATCTTTCATTTCCTGGACTTTTTGGTGTCCGAGTCAGGAGAAATCAGACTGCTTGGACACTAAATTCCTTGAAGCACACAGAATAGTACAGTGTTTATAGTATATCTGCTCATTAAGTACCCATCAGTAAGCTGGTTTATTCAAGAGCTTCAGGTATTACACAGCAACATCTCTAACCAGCTGCCAAAGGGGAGGCTGGTCTCCCAGCCCCCACAGCATGTCTGAGTCAGCATCCATCCCTGCTGGCTTCCCTGCTTTTGCAGTCTCAGCTGGGCAGTGGCCTGCTTCCCACAGCAGGAAGAGAGAGACCCCTTCTCCAGTGTAGCCAGGAAAATCAAGTCTGGAAATTCAGATGGATAGATTATATAAACTGCTGTCCTAATATTACTGCACTGGATAATTACTGCTAATGCATGTCTTCCTGTGGCACAGTGACATCTACAGTCCATGTTTAAAATGAGTATAGAATTTTACAAATGTCATGGTGTTCTACACTTTAGGTCTGTTCTGCCTGAAAAGAAATGCTTCTATTGCCTTCAGTGTCCAAGTGCTGTACTGCAGGATGATACCAATGCACTGTGCTCAAGTTCTAGACAAGTAGGACATGAGCCAGCTTCATCCTAAAAGATCTATGACTAATTATTTTCATCCTGAGCCTGCCTTGTGACTATACGTCCCATATTAAATACACAAGCAGGCCCTTCTTTTCTGGGTGAGTGCAATGATGCTCAGCTCTCGTTAATGTCTGTAATGTGTCCCAGGCATTTGGCCATCACTTTCATCCCCTGCTCTTTTTTGGTCTAAGTGCTTGCAGGCTGTTCACCAAGGAAGCCTAATTAGATATGTTTTCCTGGGGTGTTTACCATTTCAAGGAAACTTTTTATTTCCAGCACTCCTGAGACAAGTAACCACTCTTTGCATAACTTCTTATATGAACTTTTCTTCCTCTCTTTCATTTGTCTAAACATAACTTCTTGCCCTGTTTATTTAGCATTAACCCATCAGGCTGGGCTTTTCCCCAAGTTGTTCTGAGCCATCTGTCATGCTTTTTGTTGTATAAATACAAGGATCAAAATGTCATCTATGTAAACTTTAGCACATTGAACTGTTTAAAATATAAATGCAGAGAAATATTGTGCTTCAGGTGAAATATCTGAAGCTGAACCAAGTCAGACCATGGTCTGAGACACAAAGAGTGATTATGTCAAAACAGCTGTATATGAGAGATCTTTGCAGACCTTTGGTCTGGGTGCACTTTCCAGCTTTCTTCTTACCTCATATCAAATTGAAGTTCGGAAAGTCAATATTTTCCTCACCATTTTCCAGAGCTTGGTTTCTCACAGGTCCTAACATCAGGGAAATAGATACAGGGTTCAGGAATTTCCACAGACTGCAGTTGCTTTTTGAGATGCAGATGGTGTCTCCCAAGGGAAGTGCTGAATAAAAACAAATATGATCTATTACTTTCTCAACCCAGCTATCAGACCCATGTTGATGTATCAGGTGTGGATAATCCATGGACATTTATCATCTGTCCTGGCATTTCTATCTAGTTGAAACCCGAATATGTTTTCTTTTAGTGTATTTGATCAGGCTTAATTCCAGTAATTGACTAAGCAGAATTTAGGTGGTTTTGTCCAAAATGTCTGATGAGGATGCTTCCTGACATCTCAGGGTGAGTCATTTACAAGAGCATCTTACATTTTGTCTGGATAGCCTAGAATAATACCTTTTACATTTCTGAATCATCTTCCTGAATGATCTGAACAATCTGACATCTAAGTCAGCTCAAATCTCAGCTCAATCAGGAGCCAGAAAGTAGGTACCTCTCTGCCTCTGTTTATGACATGCTCAGTTCTGCTGTGGCTCTCAAAATGCCCATTGAGAATGGGCTTAACACTCCATGAAGTTGTCGGTGCTTTCTTTTAAAATGGTGATGGAGCTGCCTTTGCCATGGCATCTAATTAGCCTGGATGTCTATGGAAAATGGGGGAAGATACTGCAGGCATTCAGATTTTTGGGCTATCCAAGGCAGCAACCTTAGCTGTGAAGCAGAGTACTCAGTGTCCTAATTTTCTTTATTTGTTGAGGAAAGTGTTGTCTTTGGAAGTCAGTTCACCTAAGACAGTATAAGTCTCCCTTATCTTTTCCTCCACTCTGTAATATCCCAAGGCAAGTACCTCTGCAGCTTGTTTTGTAACTTCAAAGCAAGGCATAACTTCTGGGAGACATAAGCCACCTTTTCCGGATGTATTCTAGTGAGAGTTTTGCTGTCTTATGCAAGATGTTATATATTCTTTCTTAGTTTGGATAGCCCCTTCTTTCAGTGAAAACACGAACTTCAGATCTATTCTAAGCCAATTACAGTATGCTGTTGCTGTGGCTTTCCACTGAACCACACTTTGTAGGATCTGACTGTTTCATGTTCTTTCACTGTTAAAATGACTAGTCCTTGTGCTATACTGCCTTAGACATGTTATATAAATACATGTTCATTTGCTTTCACTGTATTGACAGTTCTGCTATTTCTGCTTTTAGCTCTTGTTTGTTGGGTTACAATCTTAGGAAGACTTCAGCATTCCTATTGTTTCCATCTTCCTTTCTGTGTTCTTCATGGTGAAATGCTATCTGCAATCTCTTACAAAGCTGGTAATTCATTCAAATTCTTGCACCACCTTCCAACATCTCTTTGTCTTGACTTGCAGAGTTTATTGAAGAACACCTGCTCATGTGGATTTTAAGACTGAGAGTTTTTCCCCTTTTTATTTTTTTTTGCCTTGGGCCAATTTTTATTTTCTCTGGATGCCAAGTAAGACATTTTTGAAGTCCAGACATTGTTTGTTTGGAGTCTGATTTTTTTGCTGGGACTTAGTCCCTCTCCAAATGGTAAATTTGGCTCTTTCATCGTGGAACATTCTCAAACTGTGGTTTTAGTTTCTGTGTGAGCTTTACATACATAAATACTTTGTTCTCTTGCGGGAGACACAGTTTCTCCTGCTGCCTTCTGCCATGGCATTCCCACACAGCATAGCAGGGCTCCATTTTTCCTGCTGCCCACAGTGTGCCGGATTCAACTGGGGTGCTCTTCCTCACCTCCTCACCTTCCTCATTCCTGCCAGAGTGCCTGGGCTGCTGATGCTGCTGGTGCAGCTGTACTTGGCCTCTCCAACTTTTTCACTTCTCTTCTACCTATAAATGTTATTTGTAGCTGGGCCAGGCCAAATGACCACACTTAACAATTTTGGACAGTGCCAACATTTTCACTGTGCTCTTACTTTAAGAAATTAATCACCAAGAAAAAATGTAGGCTGTGTTAAGAAGCTTTTAGAGAATTGATATTTGAGGAGTTTCATTACCTTATAGAGCAAAGGAGGTAAAGAAAGTGGTGAAGGAGGAGGGAGCAGAGTTTTTTTTTTGCTTTTCTTTAAAGGTTTTTGTTCTGCAGTATCACCTGAAACAACCAGGCACTGTTAATCACATAATATACCAACATAATAATATTTTCCTTATGATTGCTCAGGAAATTGAGCATTGAGAGTACCTTCAGCATGACTTATGGGATGTACAATACTTAGTGTAAAAATTTTAAGCAATAATACTTACATTTTAGCTAGAGATATTAAAAAATAATTATAATAAACACAAAATATGGTGGGCAGGGAAAAATTAATTGCAAGAAATATTCACAGAACTGAGTTACTGGACTGCTTCTGCGAGGTTCTTATAAAGTGCAGTGGATTTTACATATTTCCCAAAAATCACCTTGTCCAGTCTTTCTCTTTATTTGAGTAGTTAAGAATCTTAAGCAAGATGCCTTGAGGATAGTCATTCATAAAAATCAATACATTGCAGAAATTTCAAAGTTCTGAAAAGATTCCTTAAATGCTGTGGCTGTTGCAATTTCTTTGTTTCATTACAAAACATACAATAATCAAAGACATGATAAAATAAAGCAAAATGAAGGAAAGCTTTGCTTCACCTCCTGTAAAAGAGATGAAAGATTAACGTCAACAAGGCAGATGGCTCCTCAAGCAGGGTAAAAATTGTTTCTTACCCTTAAGTAGGGTAAAAATTTTTGGTTTTGGATCAAGGATCCACTTCAGGTCCTGAAAATCCTGGCAGTTATAATTTAGTCCTTCATATTCATTTTAATGAATATTTATCAAATATGGAGTTGGACACGATTTGAAACCAGAAGTATAAAATCATAAAAACTGTGGAGACCACAGGCCTCTAAAGAGTGGGTACATCATCTACACTACAGGTATTAAGCATTTACTAGGACAGCCTGCAAGCTCCCTTCTGTTGTTGTAGCTGTGCAAAACTGCATTGATGTTAATGTGTGCCAATTGCCTTAGGAGAGAAATTCTCCCACTATCTGTGTGAGTTTTTGCACTTCAGTTTAAAGATTTGACAGAAGGAAGTCTTACAGTATTTCTAGACAGTGCTACAGGAAAGCTAATCTCTTACTGGAAATTACATCAGAATGATGTAATGATTTTTGCAGTTTCCCCAGCTGAAGCTAGTGGCTTTGTTCTGGCCTTCATTAGTTCCTACCAGTAAGGATAATTTCTTGTGGGTCCCCAGTGAAATTTTATAATGAAAGACAGCTATTAAAATGTCAATCACAACTTGCTTTTCCTAGGAATCTGCTCAGAGACAAAAGTGACAAAAATGCAGAGAAAAGCCAAGGGTTCCCAAGCTTGAGTTTGAAATTGTGTATTTGTATCTACTGTTTACTGTGTCATTGACAGTAGAAAATGAATTTTGCAAAATAAGAAATACATGGGAGAATATTACAGAGAAGGGTGTTGTTACTAGGACTCTTAGATTTGAAATTTTTCTCATAGAAGTTTATGTGTGGTAGGCCAGGGAGTGAAGAGCATAGTTGTTCCTATTCCAAAGCCCTTGTTAGCCAAGGAGGAGATTATAGAGGTTAAGAAACCTGACCTAAGAAAGCATGAATAAGAAATGTTGTTCAAATTCTGCATGTAAAATGGTTAATGCAAGAGTTTCAAGGCCATCAGATGATGAGGCAAAGTTTAAAAAAGGACTGTATGCACTTCAATCACTTCAGAACTTCCTCAGACAATAACTTTGAACAGTGTGGATACTTTCTTTTTCCTGAAGCTTGATATAAACTTCACATTAACTCAAACTTTGAAAGACTTCAACATAGAAATCATTACAAACTGTACAATAATATTAAATGCTCTTTTCATCCCTAAATTCAAACTGACGTATTATTTTACTCTAGGTAAGATTAATGCTCTTGTGGAACAGCTAATCCAGCAGATGGGGAGAAACTGAAGCAAGTCAGGCTGACAGGAGAGGTCAAAAATCACTGGTTTTACCCAAACAAGATATAGTGCCCAACATTCCGTTATAAAATAGCTATCATCACTGGGGTTTTTTGCATTTGCTTTAAGACTGTTCCAGGCTGGGCAGAGAAACAGAAGGTTGGCTTATGTTTGCTTTTGATAAGTCTTTGTTGTATCTAAGTTTTCAACTTTTTTTCCTGCTGCCCCATAAGTTCAGGAACTTACCTGTTTAAAAGCTCTCAGAGGAATTGAGAGCTTGATATTTTTCTTTGGGGAGATGTTTTTTAATATACAGTTTAAAGTTTTGCTCTGTAAATAACAATTTACTCTTGGAAGAAGACCCACTGACCTTGCCTTCCAACAGGCCAGTATGAGGAAGAAATGAATTATTTAATTCTCTGACATAATTATTTAGGACTTTAAATTTTTTTTATTTGTTTCTATTTGTTGCTACTATCCCTTTAAAATGCATAATTTTCTGAGGTATAATTTCTCCTCTGGAGTTAGGGAATCTCAAAAGCTCTGATAGCAGAAAATTTTTAATTTATTTATTTCTCTTTGTTCTGCTTTTAAAACAAAGTTTTAGTTTCTTTTGTATTAGACCATATCAAAAGATTCCTGAAGGTAGAAATAAGGTATCTGAAAGGAATAAGTTGAATTTCAGAAAGAAAACTTTCTATACACTTTATAAAGTCTTTTGCTATCTGTTTTTTATAAATAATTCTTAAAATTGAATAGAAATAATTGAAATGTTCTGAGCTTTTAATTTGCCTCATTTCAGAGGTTTCAAAAATACTAGTGAATTTTTAGTTAGTTCTTAATTAAGTCTAAATCTGCACTTTGTTTTTGCCTTAGTTGAAAGATTGATGCCCCTGATAATGCAGCATTGCCAGCCTAATCTGCACAGTTGTGACAGTTTCCAGATAAAAGACATCCACATTTATTAATCATTTTTAATTAAGAAACCAAATTAGCTGTCTCTCATGGTTACTTAAGGTAGGATGGGACATATTGTCATATTACATTTCACACTTCACATTTGCACTGAGACAAATTTCTAATTTTGAAGAAAATACTTATAAGAAGCAAGTAATCAAGTTTTTCTAAATCATGACAATTGCAAGGAAGGATAAATTAGCAAGAGATTAATTCAAGATGTTATGAAAACATGACTGATCACTAGTTAATGTTTACTTTAGAACAGAATTTATTAATAAAGATGATAAATTAAGAATGTAAAGCAGAACACTGTCAAATTGATAGGAAGCGAGGAGTGGAGCAGAAGTAACAGAACACAAAGCTAAGACAATTTTTACAGTGATTTTCTGACACAATCTATGATTTCTCTTTTCTCTCTTTCCCATCATGCTAGTGCTATGGATTTTCTCTTTCCTCTTCTCTGAATGAGACTTGTGACATCAGTGTTTCTTTCCAACTTTGGTGTTCCCAACAATACTTAGACAATCTGGAGCCTTTGCCTTTGGAAGCATCATTAAAGTCTGACCTCTTCAGAAATAGAGACTATAAAATCTATAAATATGTCTAAAAAGTGCTAAACATTTTGTAGTTTTAGTTCTGATAATCCGACAGTTTTTGTTTCCTCATTCATTAAAATTACAAATACTAGGTTTGCTTTAGCATGGTAACAGGAAAGATTTTGGCTGGTGAAAGGAACAGTCATTTGGCTGACCTTTTAGTCTTACAACTGAGTAAAACTTCAAGGATTACCTGTTGTGTCAGAGATTTTATGTACCATTATTGAGAGTGTGTAAGTATTTTTTCTAAGCTAGTATTTCACCCACTGGTTGAAATGTTTTCTTTCTGTCAGTTGACATGGATGAGCACCAAACAAATTTAGCCAGAATATTCTGCCAAAGAATTATTTATGTTGAATCATATTGTCAAAACTTTTGCTTCAGAGTATCAGTACAGACTTGTGAACATCATGGTGCTGTAATACCATGACTTTCCAGCTTTTTGCTTTTATGTGATAACAAAATTTTCACCAGCCTGGGTTATTGCCCACAATTCCTACAGTTTTATAAGCCAAAAGTGCAACACTGAGGTCAAGCAGCATCACTTTTAACCATCCATTTGGTACCACCTGTGAAAACTGTCTTTACTTTTTCTCCTGATTAGTTTAGAGAAAAAAAGGTAATGCAGAAATAAAATTGTAGGGCACTTTTAAAATCATAGAGGAAAACAGAACACTTTTGAAATTTCCCTATCTGAACAAATAACCCAAACATCTTGAGAAATTGATTAGGTGTACAAGGAATGAAGAAGCTTCATAATTGGAAACAGGAAACACTCCCAAAAATAGTTTAGTACAAGGAATGAAGTTTTTCATAAATTTGGCCAAATATTTAAAATTCTTTTTACCAGCAAAAGTGAATGATGATGAATTTTCTTTCTAATAGTGGTTTGGAAAAGTGAAAGTGGACAATATGAAAGACTTTGGATGAATTTCTCTGCTAAGGTCAGCACTCCATCAGTAAATTCAAGATATCCCTTAAAAATGTTGAGTGGTAGAAGCACACTTTGTTCTTAGGAGTCCAGTAGAAATTTTAGCATTAAGATACATGGGTTTTTGGGCAAAATTCCTGGGATTAAAACAGAAAAGGCTTGTGGCTGTAGGCTTGGGGTAACTATAGATTCAACCTTAGCTCCAAATATAGATATAGCCCACATGACCAAAATGAACTTGATATTGAAACATATGTAAAGGTATACTACTAACACCTAACTTTCCCAGCTCTTTCAGTCAAAGACGAAGCTTACAGTGCACCTGCTAAACATACACAGACAGCTGCTTTCTTTGTATTTCAAATGCCAAGGGTCCTTTCTAGGTAGTGAATGTGACCCTTTCTTATATTTCCCACCTTGATTTGTTTTTAAAATTTGACCAAAACATTTAAATAATATGTTTTCCCTAATTCTGTGCCTTTTAGACAGTCTTTAGCATCTTCAACATCCATACGGAAAATAAGTGACACCTTGCTTTGTATCTGTGCACTTCATTTTGAGACGGAGCTCTGCAATAATGTTTAAAGGGTAAATATGACACAACTGGAAAACATCCGTGGAAACAGAAATGAATTGACAGTCTTGTTGGTACATGATGAGATACGGCCTAATGACTTGGTTTCACACAAGAATTTTTCGTGCATGGCCAGTTTTAGAAACCTTAGCTGACACAAAGCTTCCATCTTGAAGGCTCACTCGAAATAGGTGTGATTACTTAAGGCCATTCAGTGTGGATAAAGATTTCAAAGTTTAAGCTCTGCACTGTGAAAATTGGGGGTATGGAAGGATAAAATAAATCCTTTGGAGGAAACTGTGGCTGAGTTAGTGTGGTCAAAACAAGAAGGCTTTTTTCTGTTAGGGTTTTCAAGAGCAGCATTGCTAAAGAAAATATGGTTGAAGATCCCTTCACTTTTCATTATTTTTGACTTATGCATAGATATAGGCAATTTAGCCATAAAAATTGCTTATCCATTCAAATTTGAAGAAGAACCCTTTCCATCAATTATTTTCAACTGCTGTTCCTCCCCTTCCCTTCCAAACAGCTATGTGGCACTGATGTGTCAGAGACAAGTAGAAAAGAACCCAAGTCTGAATATTGTAAAAAAACCATTACTCTCACAAGCTGAAAATTAGCATTTGAATTTCATTCCTCCTCACATGATTGGTGAGAGTGAGGAGAGTAAATAACAGTCATCAGGGTTAAGCATGTTTTCTGTCACTTTAATGCAGGTATTCCTCAAATATGAGTAATGAGTCAGTCCATCCCTGCTTGTCTATTCTCATTTGACTCAACTGGAGTGTGAAATGACTCAGAAGCAACACTGGTTTCAGAGTATTCGTGTAACTTAAATACAAGGGGGTAGAACTTAATTCATGCAGTTGGACATGAAAAGTGTTTCTGCACTGGTTGTAGGAAAGACATGAGGTGTAAGATTGCATCAGTACATCCTGTACCCGGAATGGCCTGACTTGCTGTATCCTTGGTTTTACTGGAATCATCATCACACAATATCTTCTCCCTGAGAGCTGCTGCTATGCTATGTTTCTTCAGGCACTCCTGAATCAATGAGAAGAGATCATCTTAGATCATCTTGGCCCTGCCTTGTCCTCTACCTGGTTCCCAGTTTGGAGGAGTGGAAGTCTGAGGACCACAGAAGAGCTTGTATACCTGGTCCCTAACACTGTACATCACAATGCCAGAGCACCTGGAATCACTGGGAGGTGTTGAATCACACTCTAAGCTTGTTCATCATTGGTGCTACCCTGCTACTTTGTTTTAAGTTATAAAAATAGTGATCTCTGCTGTCTTAACTTCCTCATAGCTTAAATGTCTTATTATTAGTATTAACCAGTCCTTTTATGTTGGGGCGCAACCCTTTGAATAGTATTTTTATACCTGATTTGTGCAATATTATTTTTTTCCCCACAAACACTCTATTTGAGTTTCAAGCTCAAAATATTTTATCCTTTTACTGTGCACAGTTTTGATTTCCCCATGCACAGAGCTACAGAATTTGTGTAAAAAAGAAATGCAGTGATTTTTGGGAACATATTTCATACTTTCCTAGTAATGTGAATCCTCCTTAATGTTGTCCAGCATAATTCAAAAATTGTCATCCAGAAAATTTCTCTCAAAGCCTTCATCATTATGGGTGAGTTTTCAGTTCCTGGATTCTTAATCAGAGCGCTGGGAGCCGGAACAGGAAAACATTGTCCATGGTATGGTACTGTAACTGATGCTGAAACTAGACATTATTTTGCTGCGTTCCTGGATTTTTGTTGAGATTCTGATTTTGATTCTTTGCAACCTGTAAAATTTGTCTCTTTGTGGTAGTGGTGGGAGGCAGGGGAGGCCAAAGTTGGGGTTTGGGTTCTGGTGGTTTTTGTGACTGTAACTGTGGAGCTTTGTCCAGATTTTCAGATGAAGCAATTTTCTGAACAAAAGGGAGCCTGTTCCAGATGAGTAGTTAATATGCACATTACAAAAATTGTAAGACCTGAACCCCGTGGTGAGACTCCATATGATCCAGGTAAGATTCTTTTCTCCTTTATTTGTTAAGATTGCTGTCAAAGCCATTTCTCTTGTCCTGACATTAGAGTCACAGAATTGTTTAGGATGGAAAAGACTTCTAAAATCATTGAGTCAAACTGTTAATACATGTTCACCACTAAATCAGGTTCTGAAATGCCACATATTCATATTTTTAAATACTTCCCAGGATGGTGATTCTACCACTTCCCTGGGCAGCCTGTTCCAGTGCTTGACAAACATTTTGGTCAAGAAATTTTTGCCAACACCTAATCTAAACCTCCCCTGGTGCAACTTGAGTCCATTTCCTCTTGTCTATTACTTATTATTTGGTGGAAGAGTCAGACAGACAGACTCCCCCCTTTCTAGATTTTCCTGTCAGGTAGTTGTAGAGAGTGGTAAGGTTTCCCCTGAGGCTCATTTTTTTCCTCAGGCTGATTAACCCAGTTCCTTCAGCATCTTCTCATAAGACTTGTACTCCAAACCCTTCACCATTTTCCTTCTGTGGACACTCTCTAGCACTTCAATGTCCTTCCAGCAGTGAGGGGCCCAAACCTGAACACAGTATTTGAGATGCTGCCCCACCAGCACCAAGTACAGATAGATTGTACAAGATGAGATAGAATGAAGAAGTAAGATTTTAAATAGCCACAGTGAAAAAACCTCTTTGATAAGCAAGTCAAGCAATGAAAAAGCATTATTCATGTCCCAGGAGAAAGTCAGCAAAAAAATTTCAAGATGTTGTAGTATTTAGTTCTAGAAAATGAGGAAATGCTTAAATTGCCAATCATAAATAAAAAAGGAGGAGGAGAAATGAGACATACCATTCTTGTTCCTGTTTTAATGCACTTTTTGTGGTTTATATTTTAATACATATTTTATATTTTATTTTTAAGTTCAACTTATTAGGAATCAACATATAGTTTATTTCAACTATGAAATATGCTCTGATTCACTACATATTGAAGATTATTTTCCTGTTTTTAATAGTGACCTTTCAAGTTTACCTTTTAGGGAAAAACTATTGGTGCTGGGATCGTTTGAGGATTTTGGGGCTTGGGGTGGTAGGGCTTGGTGCCTGGATGGCATGCCCACAGTAGCTACTCTTTCTTCTGTTATCTTTTGCTCTTTGCATTGTGGTGTCAGTGGTATTGTAGCACTACAGGAAGCAAAAAGCTCTTCAAGTGTACCCATGGTAACAAAAAGGGGTATATCTTCTGTCTGGTTTGAATCAGCATTTTCTGTATGAAATCCTGTTTGTCTGCTGTATCCTGTAAAGCTTTTTAAGAGATGATGAAAAACTAAGAGCAGAACCTTGGCCCCATATAACAACCTTATTCCAGCCCTTCTCCCTCAAGTCTTTTTTCAGTTCATATGGTAATGTTACAGGTGAAGAACAGGAAGATTTGTCATTCTGACCTGGGAGATACACATGACTTTTTAGAAGATCTATCCAAGCAAACACTGTTTTGTTAACTGGGACTGTGCTCTTGAGCCTAAAATCCCATGGAGGAGTCAGAAGATTTCCAAAATAATGATGGTGCTTCTTTTGAAATGATGGATCACACCACTGAAATGGAGTGGGAAAGAGTAAACTAATAAATTCTCTTTAATATTTACTTAACCTAGAATTTTTCTTGATCAGATTTTGATCCACAGCTTCTGGCAAAAATATATCAGCTTCCTCTTTTTACACCACTGTTGATCTCATCCTGGGTGATATATAGCAGCTCTACTTCTGGCTTCTCCATGATTGAAATGTAAAACTTTACATTGAAAATCTGTGTCTTGTAATAGCTCCATGGAATGCTTTACCAAAATCTCAGCAGGAAATGCAGATGTTAACACTGTAGTTATCAAAGTAGTGCAATGCATTGACTGTAGGATGTATTTTAAATGTGATTAGATTTTTTTCCCATTTTTTGAGTGTGGTTTCCTGAATACCGTAGGAGAATCTCCAGGTCTAAAATGAATAGGAAAAGAAATGGGAACAGGGACAATTTCTCTCTTCAGACTAATTTCAATGCATTAAACACACTTTCACTATGAAAGGGACTATTATACAGCCCAAAGTTCAAACAATTGAGTTCTTTCATTCAAACGATGCTCTGTATCATGCTGAAATCATTACAGAGCTTGGTCACTGCAAGTCACATCCTTAATAGGTGGCAAGGAGAACCACATTAAACAGGGATATTTTGTCTAGACTTATTTATCTCTTTCCAGACTTCCTAGCTTCTTAAAAATCTTATTAAACACTAGATTTTATGTAATTAGTTTAATTGCTGTCTCCAAAACACTAAAGAATGTCTGTTACAGATAAAAGAGAACATATTAACTTTTCTCATATTTTTCCCACTTTTTCTACTAGGATTTTTTCTGGCTTCTTAAATGAAAGAAATCCCTTATTTTAAATTCTGTTGCAATTTTCAAGAAAAGGATCTGAAATGTATATAATTTCATTCCACGTGACACACAGCTCTACCATCTTAATTTCAAAACTTACCACTTCTATTTTAATATGAAAGCAAATCATGTATTAGCATGATTGTCTATCACATCTTGAAGAATCCCTTATTCTTAATCCCGTATTTGAATTAGCTTTGATATCTGAACTTCTTTAATAATTAAACAATATCATCAAATATTTTTTTGCTATTAGTTGCTGCGGCTGGGCATAGGGTAGCCTGGAAAGTGTGGTGTGTTTTTTCAGAAAAAATTATTTGTGCTAGTCTGCCTGGCAGGGAGTGAAGAAGGTCTGTGGCTCTAGTCTGTTTTGTGATGCAGGTGAAAGCTTTTCCAAGGTTCACCAACAGGCAGCTTGGGGGCCAGGAGATCTGCTGCAGAGCCAGGAGTGAGAAAATCCTTGGTGGCCAGGGTGTGAGCACTCCAGTGAGATTTAATTCAGCTGAGGTAAGCCTAGTAGATGACAAAGGCCGAATTAAGACCAGTGCCTGTAAACTGGAGACAGGGAAATTAATGTTTGGATTATAGTGTCATGAGATCACGGGATATTCAGAATGGAAGGGTGCTCAGAAGTTACCAGTCCAACCTCCTATTGCAAGCAGCATTACCTCTGATCTCAGACCAGGTTGTTCAGGGTTTTATCCAGTCAGGTTTTAAAAACCTGAATGGATGGAAAGCACAGCTTTCCTAGGGAGCTTGCTCCAGTTCTGATCTCGTAGGGAAAAATTGTTTCTTGTATCCAGTAAGAACCTTTAATGACAGAGACACATTTGTATTGTTGTGCACTATTGGATAGATCTGCCACAGGAATTGGGGAATTCCACCTTTATTGTTACCTTCATGACTGGATAATTTTCTGGGAAACTTGTCTTTTATTAAAGGTAAGATGATATTTTCTGTATATCAGCTGGTCCTTGTGGCTTTAATTTAACAAATACATGAAGACGTAGCCTATCACCTAGCTGGAAGAGCTGAATGAGGTACTTTTGACAATAAAGGAATTGATTTTTTTAAATAAGAATTTTGAATGTCTTTTAATTTAAATTGCTAAAATTATAGTAAAGGAATTTACAGGAAGTGAATACTTGGTTAAAGGAACTGTTGCCCTTTCTAATCTTTTCATGGCTTTTGAACTTCAATACTTCTGAGACATTCCTATGGCATTTAATTATCAAGTGACTTGGGAAAGAATAAGAATATTCTCAGAAACATGTGAATAACGTAGTTTATACTTGTGCAAAGCCATTTAAAAACCTGTTGATTTGTAAAAATAAAACAAAAAAAAAGCAGGAGACTGCTCTTTTATGTGATAGCAAGACACAGCATATATGGTTTTCTGTCTGAACCACCACCACCTCACCCTCTGTAATGCTTCAAAAGCTTTATTTGCTGAGTGATAAAATTTACTGATACCTTGATTATCAAGTTAATAGTACATGCTGAGAATAGGGACACAGAGGTAGTTTTGCGGCTCTTCTGACATTTTCCTTTGCTGTTGCTGTCATAATGACATGTAGCAGGTGGCTGCATGGTCAGAAAAAGGGCCTATTCCTGGGGTACCTCACTGATATATCAATGCATTTAGGCCTTTTTGTACCTCTTCTTACCCTCAGGTTTCCGAGAGATTCCATCTTAAATGAGAAAATGCAGAAAGATCAAATACAATGCAGAGGCTACTAGTCATTATGTACCAACCCCCAAACCAGGAATGCAATGACACATGACGGACTGAACTCAGTTTCCCACTATACATTTAGTGGTGGGCAATTAAAGCATGCAAATTTTGGATTAGCCAAACTAGAAATGATAATCTCTGTTTACCTTGTTTAACTTTGGACCGTACAACTTACTCAGCAGGTATATGCCCATATAAATGTTGTTTATTTATCTACTTCAGCTGGCATATACATTCAAGACCTAGAGTATAATCGTGGTCTAATTCCCCGAAGGTGATGGTAGCATTTGGGTGGTAGAGAGTTACACTCTCATAGTCTGCCTGAAGTGAAGATGCTGCCTAATTATACAGTACAAAGAGATTTGACTTCAGTGAAAATTTAGAAAAAAAAGGAGTCTTGTGTAATGCCTGCACACTTCTAAAAAGGCTTTGTCTGGAGGGGAAAAAAAAAAAAAAAAAAAAAAAAGAGAAGCTTGAATCTGAATCCTATCCAAGGATTTTCTTTGTAAAAGAGCTGAATGAGTCCTAGCATGGAGATAAAAACACAGATAAAGGGGAAAAAAATTGTTTGTGGTACAACAAAGAGATAAGGTCCCATTTAGCATGTGCTTGTGTGGGCACCTACATCTTGGCTGCTGTGCCAAGTGTTTCCAACACAGAGAGTCTACACAGCCCTCCTTCCCATGGCCATGTTCCTTGCCCTGCAGCCTCCGAGGTCCCAACTGCTGCTTCCTACTTCTACTGTCCACCAGGAGTTGTACAATATCTGCCATATGGTGTATCAAATATCACCACACACATAAAAATGTGATTGGGAGCAGAAGTGGACAAAACTCTGAGAACTTTGGTGTTTTTGAGCAAGGGCTTTGAAGTAAATAAGTTTCAGTATGAGACATGAAAATTATTGTTTCAACTAATTTCTTAGTCAGTGGTATCTAAGGACCTTTGAAGTTGATTCCTACTCAGTTTTTTTATATGATTTCTGGATTTCCATAGTTCCTTTTATGAAAATCACCATAATTATGATTTTATTCTATCAAAAAGAATATTTTTCTTTCTTTCTCAGAACTGTGAAAAAAAATCTTCAAAAATATATATTAAAAAATTAATAATCTTTTTTCACTCACATTTTCAGTAGTAAGGCTTGCCTTTGCTAGAAATTTAGCCATTGAAAAAGAGACTAATATTAAGTACCTAACTCTGCACACCAAAATTGAATCTTTATTTTTTAGTAAACATTGAAGATAATAATAATAATGTTAAGTTAGAAACATCCTGGGGGTGGAAAAATAAATCACTGAAGTTTTGCTTTTTACAGATAGTGTTTGATACACGTTTTCCATATGAAATTCTCGTTGGAAGCCCTGCTACATATGAGACTACAGCAACACTGCTGTGAGCAGACACAGACCGTTCTGTTTTGGCTCACCTGTGCTGCAAGGCAGCTGGGCTACCTTGGCATTGAAACTGAAATGTGCTGCAAGACCAAGCTGAGGGGTGAGACCTTGGAAGTGAACAAGGATACGACAAAGAGCTGTCTGAATAAACTCTTGTTTAAAGAGTCATGAGTGTTTTTACATGGGCAACGTAGCACCAAACAAAAAGTTGGAGAGCCACTACAAGTATATATGATGGTTGTACAATGTCTTAAAGAGGACATCTGTATTTAAAAATCTACTGACAATCAAATAATGTTTCTTTCCATAAGTAGTAAGGCTTCCCATGATCAATTTCTATTTTAGCAGTGAAGTTCACTATTCTGGGACTACAAGATTACCAGCGATTGAGAGATGGGGACATTCCGAGTTCTGATCAAAAGCCCAATTTATTGAGCATACAAGGTGTTTATATAGGGTTTTTCTTGTATGGGATGTACATAGGGTTCTACTTTTGGTAACAATTCTCATTGGTTATACATTCTTCATTACATCAGTTACTTGGTATTCATTACAAAGTTTCACATGTTTCTTGGTCACTTGTACTCCAGGGAGCCTTTATCTGTATTTCTCTCATGCTTTCTGCTTGATCAGGCCTAAGATACAAGGCTGCTTTATCAGTTATACTTTCTGTTTCAATCCTCAGACAAGATAACTTTCCTCCTAATGCTAATCTCCTAGAAGGTTTGGAAAAATTTAAAAGAATATTTTTACTATGTCCTTTGTAGTCATAACACATAGCGACTAGGTTTTGGAAATTAACCAGAAACAATAGTGATAACTGGATTTTAAGTAAGGCTGTAAAAGTTTAGTGGTCTCTGACATGTCTTGAACAACTAGGACCTATAGATAAAAGTTTTTAATCCTTTTGACCAGAAATGAAACATATAATTGGAGATGAAGTTTGTATCCCTGTGACTGTTAAGTGGAATAATGACATTTATTTTATGATCTTGATGTAAATTTTCTGAGTGATAAACTAAATTTTTTTTTTTTTTTTGCATATAAAAAACTAAGTGAAACTGTGGTGTTCTTGGATACTTCCAGGCTATTTTGAAGTTAAAAGAAAAACAAAATTGAGAACAAAATAAAAATAGGCATTTGTGTTAGAATTCCATTTACTCCAGGAGGTGTTAGGGGTTAGAACATAATATTTTCTTACTTCTAAAAAAGATGTAGGGAAAGACAAAAGACCTTGTATAGACTTTATGTGAAGATTTATTGTTATCAGCCAAATCAATCTGAAATAATTTCCCGTTGCTCTGTCAGGCCCAAATTTATCCCATGGATGCCCTTTTCTAGCTGCCTTGGTTCTTCTGCTTGGTGTTATATATAAACCTTGAAGTCTGATACCCTTTACAGTCACAATAAAACATTTGTAGAGATGGGAAATCAGGGATATCACAACATCGTGTCTCCAGCCTTGCAATTGCTGTTGATTTAACAGTGTTTATCCTGTAGTACTTCACAGAAACTCTGCAAACATCTGGTCTTCTGATCACTTTCTGTGCTGTTGCTTTGGGTGAAGATTTGCCATTTTCATATAAAGATAGAAACTAAATATAAACTTCTCTACCAAATTGTAGAAGAACATTAAATAGGTAATTAGTGGCATGACAGATTTATTTGTATCTGCTTTGGAAATTCCAGATTTTAATCTAAGTTCTGTGGATTCAAATTGTTTCTTATAAGGAAACATCTGTGAGAAATTAAAGTGCTGTATCTATCTACCTGATGCGACACCTTTGATTACCATATTTCTGTCACTTCAAAAGATGCTAAGCACTGAATGGAGATAATAGGAATTATTTATAATTAATTTTGAAGGCATCCACTAAGACTTCAAATTACAGGTTAAAAATTAGATAAAGAATGTTAATAAAGAAGGACATTTAACTAAAGTACCTGTTCAGTTGACGAAAAAGTAGATGGAATGCCAAAGAACAAACTAGTGGAGAAACAAAAGTTAGTAGAGAAGCAATACTATCACTACTGGAATCCATTAAAGAAAGTGGTATTTTTATTTATGAACTAAGTGGCTGTGTGCCAAAAGTCCTTGGTTGTTCTGAGAAATGAAACAAGCATGTGACCAGGTGCATCACTTTGCACAGTTCCTGTATCCTAGTTTTCAGAGGAACTCCCAATTTGATGTGCAACTGACCATCTTTCTGTCCCCTGTCAGCGTTTGAACCTCTATATTCACCTCTGGGTGCCAGGAATGGGCCTCCTCAGCTTCAAGAGGGAATAAATTACACACCTAGAATGTGAGACTTCCAAAATGTGTGCATTTATAAAACAAAGATAAAACAGTGACAGAATGATGCTGATATCAACATCATGAGGAATCCCCCTTTTCATTTTGACACAGCTATCACAGCTGGCACATGGAAGTTATACCAAAAACCCAACCCAGAGGTTTACCACTAACTAACTTGCTGCCTCAAGAATATTTTGGTCTGAACACAAAAGTAGGCTGGGGGAAAGGAAGACATATAACCATTTATCTGGTAGGCAACTGAGGCCCAGATAAATCACAGAATGTCCCCAAAGCTTGGTGATCTGAATCACCGAGGATTGTTTCTAGTCTCAGCAGCTTACAGGACTATTTCAGTTGGTATTCCTTTCTCTTACTCAGAGATCTGCATCAGGATTATAATTTTACTAATCCTGGAAGAAAAGCAGACTAAATTTTACAAAGGTTTATATCTTCTAATTTTATTTTTAATGAAAATAACTTTTCTCACACTGTGATCATTCAGCTTGTTCTGAGATAGTAGTATTCTGTTTTCATAAGTACACTCATGAAATTTTAACTAGTACCTGGACTAAGCTAAGTTGCAGCAGTGTTTTATTGCACATAGACTACAGTTATATGGAATGAACTTAAGCAGATGAAATGAGCAAAGGAAAAATCTGCTGTGCCAGACCACCTCTCATGAACTTTTGTGTATTTGTGCAGCTAATCTCTTAATTGGATTTTTATGAGGAATGTTTGCATATTTATCCAGTTTAGTTGTTTCCTGTTATAGACATGGCCCCTGTTTTCTCTGAATGTCTAGAGTTCTATTGAAGACTTTATGCAGTTCTGTACTTGGAAAACACAGAGGCAAACAACCACTATGGGAAATAACAATATACAGAACAAATCATGTGACAAACTGTTACATTAGTACCCAGGTCATTACTATCAGACAAAGCTGCTTCCTTGAATAGCTGCATTTTTCATTCTTCATTCATTGCACAGGGAAAGAATGGCTGAAAATGCTACTATCAGGGCTGGATTCCCTCCAGCCAGAGAGGTCATCGTTTGTAAAATGTTACAGGCACAGCGCAGGGTGGCACTCGACCGAAGCACAGCCCTTGTAGGATATTTGCAAAGATGTGGAATTTTCCATTGACTGAGACAGGTTCACAATCCTACAGAGGCACACTTTGGTAGGGAACCATAAAAATAACACTGTGATGGGTTGAGTAACATTCAACTAAAGGTTAATGTAATTACCAAGAAAAGCCCTCAGCTAATTACAGACTGTCCTGTCTTTTAAAGCTGTTATAATCACATTGCTTTCAGAACTGCAGCTGAAGCTCAGTTAATGCAGTCTGCTATTTTGTGTGTATGTGACAACTTGAGCCAGCTCCAGTGTTCTCTCAAAAATGCATTAAACAGTGATTTTACTGCTTCAGAGGTGATGAACAAGAGCCTGGCAGAGCCTAAGGTGCTTCTGTCATTGAAAAGAAAGGGACAGGAGCAAAACAGAGGGCTGAGAACAGGTGCAAAGTGGAGAGGGCAAAGATTATTGGAACAACTGTTCTGCTGGCTGGAGGCAGAGGTGGACTGTGGTGTTGTTTCTCTAGACACTGATCATTGTCCCATGTGCCATATCCCATGTCCCCCCAGTACTCACAGCCTTCCCCTCCCAGAGCTCAAGCTTAGGTAAAATAGGCAGTGGGAACAGCCTTTGGCACCTGGTGAATTCAACATTTTAGGTACTTATTCTACACAATAGAGGACATGATAAAAACATTTATTCTAGAGTGTGAGACTTAGTCTCAATGATTTAAGACCTAAACACACAGGCTAAGCATAAAAAATGCATTACAAGCAAGTGCTGAGACTTCTAAGCAGTTTTCTTGCACTCCAAACACTTCTATAGATCAAAAAGTAAAGTTCTGTACCCAAAAACTTGTATACATATCTATTGTTTTTCCCTGGATCTTCCAGATGTGAATAAAATGAAAATAGAAATAAGTACTTCCAAAACTAATAATAATTTCATCAACAACAATGATAATACAATGTATTTTAATTTGCTGTTATGAAAAGAGCCATAGGGAAACTTGTGAACACTAGGGTAGGATTCTAACCTGAGACAAAACCTGTCCTACAAAAGGAGGTCTTGATTCCCTGTCTGTTTGATGGTAGCTAAAAGGAAGGAAATTAGTCCCTAAAAACAGCACTGTACAAAAGCCTGGAGAGATGCTGAGACACATAGGCACTGAGATTAGTGCAGTAGTTTGTAATTAGAACAAAAATTGGGGATTAACTGCTGTTTCTGTCAACTAGCATCAGGCAAGAACCCGAGAAGGATTTGTTCGTAGCTATGGCCCTGAGAGAGCTCAGGAAGTGTTTGGGTCTGATGGTTATAGAAAAAACGGGCTGGGAGCTATGACAATAGAAGTGCTCTCTGGGTTTTGACTCTCTGGTGGACAGGAAAGAAAAATTTATTTGTCCATAGTTTGCAGATCCCCACTTGTGTCCAAGGGAATACCTGATTCATAATCATCTTCTTATATAAAACAAATGCAAGGGACTAAATACGTCCAAGCAAGTCAAGTGACTTACATCTCTCCCAGCATACACTTCCATTTGGTCCTGGATCACTACGTAGTTGCATTTTGGCTTGAGTGGGCACCTTCTCTCTTACTAATTTTCCATATGTCTTAGTGGCATTACAGAGCATTTTGCATTTTCAGTGCTTATTCTGTAATCTAAGAGATTTTCTGAGCTGGAAAACCAACTGTTAGCAATTACATCCTTAGGTGACTTCATTTTAGCATTGGGGAAAGGATTGGGAGCTCTTGGGGGACTTTTTGGTGCCTTTCCCCTGTCTTTAATGTACTTTTCTAAATTTGCTCTGCCCCTGCAGACCTCTGTAGGAAGGCAGACAGAGCCTGAAATTGCAGGAGCAATTTCAATGGCAGAAACCTGCAAATCCTGTCATGCTTGTTCCCATAGCAGCTCCTGATCCCAAAGGTAAATGGGGCAACTGCCCCTCCCATTCCATGGCCAGAGACAGAGAGAAGACATCTTCCTGGATTTATTGTAAAAAATTCTTTGAAGAGATCAAAAGGCCAATTTATATGATTCTCCAGCAGCTTCGATCATAACTGCTGGCTGGTGTATGGTAAAGAGGAAATCAAATGTTAAATAATGTTTCTTTCCTTGCAGTTTCTCCTGGGTCTGTTGGATTTGAAATAAATGTTTATACATTCATAATGTTACATAAATAATGAAATTTTACTCTGATTAAGTTCCTAGAAGATCTTAGTGCCTCTACAAAATGTATGCAATGGAAAGAGTCTGACTGCACTCCCGAAGCACTTCCACAGGTCTCAGGCTGGTGGAACAGCCCCTCTCCCAGGGCTTTGTGATAGTCTTGCTTCAGATTTATTTCCAGATGAAGCCAGTGTTGTCTGATACTCAGCTGTGCTTAGTTCCAGCTTTGGGAGATAAAAAGGGAAGGGAAAGGCCATGTGAACACTTTGCCCTAGAAATCTTTAACGATTCCAATAAGATATCCATGTTGTCCAGACTTAAAACACCATGAATAACGTGGAAGTTGAAGTATTCTTTGTTCTGTATCATCAAGCCTCTGTTAATTTGCATACAGATGGACATGTTTTTTGCAATATGCCTAATCAAAGATGTCTGTGACAGTCAGTCTGGAGTATATCACACTGCCAGTTTGCCATCTAGTGGTATAGCATAAAGCAAATTTTACATCCTATTTCATCATTTCAGCAGAAAGATGCCCTCAGAACATAAACAGAAGATGATTTTAGCAATCTATTAGCAGAAGACAGTCCATACCCATGATACTTAATTCCTAGACCTTGCACTTTGTTCCCCAGGAGCAGGGGCTGGCTCAAGGTTGGAGAGTGTTTTTGATTCCCCAGGAAAATGGCTGTATAAAACCAGTTGCTATTTAACACCTTAGGCTTTATTGTTTTCAGCGTTATCCTGGTCTTTTTTTGACTGTATATTTATACAAGTATCAGGGAATCTCAAAAAGTAGAACATGAATGGCACTTGAGAGAGCATTGTCTGTATGACAGTGGGTCTTCAGTGACCACCCACATCAAGAGAGGATCAGTGTAACCTCAAGAGCCCTCAAAAGATGTTTGTTCAGTCTGTTCCACAAAACTTTCTGGTTCTCATGATTTCACAAGCCTCTTTGGGCAGCAGAGGTGTGCTGCCAGGGTCATGGCAGTTGTCCTTTAATACACTGATGCAGACTGCTGGAGGCAGCATTGCAAAGGAAAAATACCACTTCCATGCAAAGTCTGTGAGTACTGCTGAGGGAAAGCTCACCATTTCCTCACTGGGCTGCTTTGGGATGGGAACCTCATCCCAGCCAAGGGGTTCAATTGGCCACTCTGAGGAAGGTTAAAATATCCAGGGAGGAAGTCTGGCATAACCAGCCAGCAGCTTTAGGAGTTGAGAAAGTGATGAAAAAACATGTCAGGGCATAGGGGACACTCACACAGCATATCTAGGTTTTGTTTCATTCTACCCAAAGTATAGCTAAGAATTTTTTCCCTTCTATATTAACTCCCAAGTCCTTTATTCCTTTATATCTGATAGGTGCATAGACTATTGCTATATTAGTAATCAATTGGGTACTATTTACTGGTTTTTGGGAAGAGGCAAGCTATGGTTGCACAGAGACCAGTGTAGTCAGACAATTAGTCTGAAATCTTTTTCATCAGTTAATTTAACCTCCTCAGAGCTTCAATAGCTATTCTGGCAGCATGTTCAGCCACACAGATCCCTAAGGACTTCAAGCAATTTTGATAAGTCATTAATTTCTGATTTAAATAAAGAAGGAGCTGATGACAAGACAGTAAAAAAACCCTCACTTTGGGAAAATTTGGCTTTGAGATAGTCTCAGATGTGAAACTCCTCAGGGAAAGGAAAACTGGGGAGAAACACTTATTTTATTTCTTTGTACGCAAAAGAGCAAACAACAAATTTCATCAGCTGCAGATGAAATTTCTCACTCTGTCTGCAGCAGTAGCTGAAACAGAAGACTGCTCTCCCAAGTAGTACAACAGAGCCTATGAATACAAAGAGATGTTAAATACCTGTGGACTGTTTTATATTACTACTTCTGTCACATACTTGCCAAAGGAGCAAGATAGGAAAGACACAAGCTGGAAGAGCCATTTTGGAAAAGAGATATGCTAACTTGATTTGAAAAATTTCAGTTCTTTAGCAAACTCAGTTCATAAGGGCAGTTCATTTACACTGCATGTTTTGATGTGAAAATGGTTGCCTCAGTAGTTTTAGTGTGCTTTTGAAAGGGGCAATAATCTTTCAGAAATATTGCTGAAAGTTAATTTTTTTAAATAATGATATAGGCACAGGAGATACAATTTTGGCTGACTATAGTACATTTAATTGCAGAGCTGATAGCACTGGCTCACAGACCTTGCAATTAACAGAAAAGTAGCTGTGATAAGCTCCCTTTGTAGTTTTGAAGTCCAAATAATTTCTTGTGTACTGGGATTCCCTGTGGGGAAAAAATCCAGAACAAGTACATTGCATAAAATATAGTATAGCAAAGAAAAAAAAGTTCCAATACAGGCATGACTTTTTCCTGAAAGGTATAAAGTAACATGGTTATGGATGGAAAATATAGTCTTTTCTTTTGACACTGAAGAAGTATCTTGACTTACAAAAGATAGTGCTAATAAAACAGTTATCTGAGTTAAAATCTAAGACAGAACCCTTTGGTAAGATCCTGACAAGGCACAGATAGAACAGGTGGTGAGAACAAGAAGTGGTAGCAAATGCAGCTCTTGTTACTGCATAAATACCTCACCCAATACTCAATATGTCGGAATCCTCCTACAGAAAATATGTAGAAATGTACATGCAATGATATTTGAGGAAGTCATTGAGTCCCTTATTAAAATGAGAATGGGACAACAGCATTCTTTTTGTTTCTTTCAAAATTGTACAGTCCTGTATGGCTCATTCTTGGAGCTGGGATGTGGAATTGGGTCCTTCCACCTCTTCTCTGAAAACTTCATTTGGTATTTACCTGAGCTTAGATACAGCAGTGAGCTGATAATATGTGACTGGATACCCCCTTGTCAGACTCAGAAAATGTGATTAGTCTTTCTTTGTGGACTGACTTCATCCTGCTATCTTGGATTTGTTTGAATTTCAAGACAATGGAGAGGAAGAATCAGAGGTAACCTTAGAAATTCAACTAATCATATTTAATTTTTGCATTGAACTGTTAATAATGGCCTACTCTACTGTTTGTAAAATGTTTCTGATATTTGAAAATCATAATAAAGTCATGGCAGATGGGAACTGAAAAGCAACAAGTCTGGCCTTTGTAAATTCTGTTTGTGTTGTATTCCACCTGATAAAAAATAATTGTATAAAAATTACAATTAAAAGAAAATATTTCCTTTGAGATATATAATTTATGTTTGTACATCTTTAGATTATTGTTTAGGGTGAGATTTATTAAATTTTAAAGATATTTCCAGTATATGACTAAGCTGATCTATTAATACAGACACTTCAAGATCAGTCATATTGAAAAAGCTACAAACCAAGTATAATCATTATTTTCAAGCACATTTTTTTTAATAATACCAATAATGGCAATATATTAAATAATGAAGGCACATTTATTTTAACTAAAAGAAATAATTGTAAATGAGAAAGCCTCAAGGGTAAATCCTCTTCAGGGCAACATTTACTGGCTTTTAAAATGGGTCTGAATAAACCTATCTTAATGCCTCTTCTGTCCTGTTTATTAAGTTTGCAGTAAATGTCATTTCTCCTGTCCTGACAATAGAATCATAGAATAGTTTAAGATGGGAAAGAATGTAAGATCAAGTCAAACAGTTAACCTAGCACCACTATGTTCATCACTTAACCACATCCCTAAGCGTGACATCTGCATCTCTTGTAGATATCTCTAGGATGGTGACTCTGTCACTTCCCTGGGCAGCATTATTATCCAGTGCTTGGTAACCTTTGCATGGAAGAAAACTTTCCTGATATTCAATCTAAACCTCCCCTGAAGCTACGTGAGGCCATTTCATTTCATCCCATAACTTGTTACTTGGAAGAAGAGACCAATGCCCACCCCACCACAACCTTCTACAACATTTTCCTTTATTGATTTAAGCCAAAACAAACCTGTGCTCTTCATTCTGCTGTAGTCTGGTTTCTTTCAGAGATCACTGTAAAATCTTTAGCGTTCAAATACTTCTATAGAACTCTGCATTGAAGCTCAGTTTCAATCTGTAACTGGTGTATCACTGAAATTAGAGAGAGTAATAACCTACTATGTAATTTATTTCTTAGTCTCATGACAAGCTAGTCCCAAGAGCTGATGTTCCCATTTCCTCCAATGAGGAATTATTTGATAATCAAAAATGAGTTAATTACCAGGAAGTTTTCCCTGACATTTGGCCAACTAAGTATTTGTGAGTTTTTTGCATCTTAATGTAATTATATCAGCTTGTCTGTCCTAAAATCACCCTACAATTCTAATAAGAAATCCCTGAGTCAGGGAACAGTGGTTTAAAAGTGAGAGTAGATTAGACCGTCTTATTAAGTATAAGGAGTGAACTAGTGATTAAGGTTCTTGTTTTGCCAAAACTAAGGCACCTGTGAGAAAGCAACAGAACTATTTGTATGATTCAGCTGCATTTTTAAAAAACGTATTTCCTCTAAAACCGTCTGATTACTGACACAAAAAATACTGCCTGCTTTGTTTTAGTTACACTGAAATTTGAGAATTGCACAGCTTAGTGCTTTCCCCAAATAATAGTTGTAATACAGAATAGTCTCCATCTGTTCTGAAATAAGCAACATAGATTCTAATACCCACCCATCTGTATGTATATTTTTAATCACACATTCAAGTTTGTAATCCCTCTGCTCCAGTCTACGTTCCTGGCATAAAACATAAGGCTTGTTATTCAAACATTTTAAATTATGTTTGTGTGTGCATGTGTCTGTACTTCAAGTTGTTCTCTTAACTCTGGGGAAGCAGTTTAAAATATATGTCTGCAATGAGACATTTCCTATTTCTCTTAAATCTTCAAACATTTCTATTCTTGAGTTGTGAGTCATATAGTTTCTAGATAACTATCAAGAAAACACTAAAAAGTGGAGAAATTAGAGGAAACCTGAACTGAAACATCATGGGACAAGTTATATTGGAAAGTAAATTTTAAACACGGATTTCCACTTTATAATGCTGAGTTCTTATTCATCAGGATTTGAAGGACAAGCTGAAGTCTTAGTGTGATTGATAGTTAACCAAAGGATGAAAAATAACATCCCACATGGGGTTCTCAGTTGTGTTTTTGTGGAAGCAGTGCAGAATATGGGAACAGGAAACCCAAGAACAGGAAACAAGTGTTCTTAGTGACTGAAGAAAATGTAACCACAGGGGAAACATAGCTTGCATACAGAGTTCTTAAGTGTTTGCATTGCCCCTAGCTTATTTTGGTGAAACTGTGTCTTGGTTTTGAAAAGACAGGTATCTGCTAAAGAGGGGCAGAGCCTCCTTGAAATGGATAATTCAAATCCCCTCCCCTCAAAATTATTATAATTTAGAAAATTAAAACAGCTCTCAGGCAGAGATATGGGGATAGGAATAACAGTTCTTTACTAATATGTATAACAAGGCAAACAAACAACAACAACTACAGCAATTAATAGCGAACAGAACCAGGGACCTTGAGGGCGGCTTTGTTTCACAAAACCCGGGGCAGTGCAACCTCTTGGGACTCCAAAAAGCACCAAGCTGGAATGGTGAGGGATCCCGGGCTGGTGGATCGGATATATCCAGAGCTCTGTCAGTGGTCACTGGAGGGCAGGGATGTCCTGGCAGGACGGGGCAGTGCAGGGCCACGGTGCAGAACAGCCTCGAAGCAGCGCTGAGAAAGCAGCAGCGGTGGGACAGGGCCGGGCCAGCTCCAGCAGGGCAGCAGGAGGAGAGCTCAGGATTCCTGGGCACACGAGCAGATGGTGGTAGCCTTCCTCAGGATCGGACCCAGTGGTGCCAGTGAAACTCCTCTGCAGCAAGCAGCAGCCTGACCGTCCTCTCTCGGAGGATGCTGAGAACAAGAGAGCGAAGCTGCCCCCAGCCCCGTCTTTTTCCTGCCCCCAAAACCACACGTCACCTTCCCCCTCTGAGAGAAACTCCCAGAGACAAAAGAAAAAAGAGTAGCCAGGTGCTATCACTCTATCCTTTTGTCCCACCTGAGTACCCATAAGTACCCAGTAGTTAGTTGCCCAGCAACTCCCTGGGAAAAAATTCCATAGGTAAAAAATCCCCAAACAACAACAACAAAACAAACAAACAAAAAACCAACCCCCCCCCCCCCAAAAAAAAAAACCCCAAACAAGAAACAAACCTAACCCCCAACAAACTGTTTGCATGCTGAGAACAACCACCTATTTAAGGAGCAGTGAGAAACAGATATTCCAGCAACAGAGACATTGCTGTAGCAGTTGAGAAAGACAGGACAGATTCCTACTCCGGGACTGCTTTAAGGAAGCTGCAAGGCCTTTGTCCCCTGGATTCTGAATTCACAATGTAATTCCAGTTTGAGCGGTATTGTAAAGTATGCAAATAACTCCATTTTGCAAGTGATAGAGGCTTGTTTCTCAAAGGATGTGACTGGGCTTCCCAATTCCTAAGTGCAGGTATACTTACCTGGTGGCAGAGAGAGGGCAAATGTATGCAAGGACAAAGAACTGATAGTGGTTTTGTCAATCTTAATGACCAGGGGAGTCTAGGGCCTTCTGTGGAGCACACTGGAATTCAGATTAGCTGCAGCTACTGCCTCTTTTCAGTGAAATGCACACATAAATCTGATGTTTGGGCTCTGAGGATCTGAGCTAAACAACAGCCTTTCAGCATTCTCCAGAAGATATTTTGATAGTTTTGAGTCTTCGTGCCTCAGATTCCCATCTCTCTATTTCTGAAAGGTGATGTGAAGATACACACACTCAGGTTTACCTTGCACTTGTGTGAGGACTACAGCCCCTGATGGTGTAGGGCTCAAGAGTCCCTGTTAGAAGATCCCAGTGCAGCCATCTCCACCAGAATTCTGGCCCTGGTGCCAGCTCATGATGCATCCTTTATAGAAAGGAGCATGGCACTGGGCCATAAAGAAAAATCTTCCCATTAAGATAGATGTTCTTTCCATACAAATTAGTGTTGCTCTATGTCCTAAGACATAAATATACTTCCGTTGTTTTAAGAATCTTTCACAAATAGCTTCTCCACCAGAACTGTTAGTTAATCCTTTCCCCTCTACTCCACCCCAAACTTCTAAGACAACTATGGTTCTTTGACAAATTCCAGTTGAATGTCAGAATTTACTGTGGACAAAGAAAAAATTGTTTGGTTATTTGTTATTGTTTAGTGCTAGAATTCTTTCCCCAAGTCTATATTATAATTAAGAGCAAACAGGAAAGTTTAGTTCAATTATCGTCTGACTCCTGCTTATTTTTAATGCCTCTGTTAAATTCTTCCTAAAGAAAGCTCTCACAGTTGCTACATATTACTCTCCTGTAGAGGTCTTTTTTGTTATAAATGACAATTTTTCCAATACTTTCAATTAAGAAATTTATTGGAAAAAACGACAAAGTGAGAAATCGAGAAACAGCCACAATCAATCTGACAGCTCTGACCCCGGGTATCAGCTCTGGGTGAACCGAAAATTGGGACACAGTCTCACTGGGCCCCTGCCCTGGCTCACTCCAGCCATCTCTCAAGGGCCAATTTTATAGGGAATTTGTGCCTTGAGGCTAGGTTATTGTCCAGTTCTTTCTTTGAATATGTAGATGGGCTTTCAGTCCACCTGGTGTGTATGTAGAATAGAATTCCGGTAAATCTGGTCTCATCTCTGAATCTGTCCATGAATTATTCCTGAAGTTCATGCAAACATGTCTCAGTTTCTGGTTTCTCTGAATTCTGGGAAGGTGGAGTGATTGGATTCTCTGTCAGTTGAGTGGAATGAATGGGTTCTGATGGGCGCTTGTGGTTGCTATCTGGGTGTTGGTTCCTGTCCTTGGGTGTTATCAGCTTCTCCCCGGTAGCGGTCCACCCCACACTGAAGTGGAGATGCGTTCCTTATTGTTCTATCAGGGGAAGGCTGGCATGCCAACTGCCGGCCCGCCCACGTATTGATCTCTGTACAAGGGGGTATCTCTGGAGACATTTTATTTCATACAGAAATAACATGTTTCTTAATAAGAAAACTGGAATTAAACCATATATTTGTAACACTTTTCATCTTTGATTTTTCTTAAAGTCCTTTTTCACACTTCATGTGTAATCAGTAACTTCCTACAGAGCCAAGGTTGACAGATGCTGGCCCAGTGTCATAAATATGTTAGTCCAATGAATGCGTAGTGGCATATAAATATATTTTAGAGTTATTTTCCATTACATTCCCTTAACGTTCTTGTATTTCCTTTGTGACTGGACTTTGGGATACAGTTTACAGCAGAGCATTGCAGATGTGATGAAGCCTGGAAATGACTAGAAAACCATGTCTGGGGAAGCTTTGTAGTGATCTTAGCAGAATACAAATGATTTAAATTCCAAACACAAGGGAATCTTTAAAAACACACAATCACTGACTAGTAATGTTCTCACTGCCAAAGCCTATCACTATATATTTTGGACAAGGATTCTTAAAGAAGATAAAAAAAAGTCAAAGGGAGAATTTTCATTTACTTCAATGAGTTCTAAACCAGAAATTCAAATACAGACTGGGCATTATTTAAAAATATACCAAATAGCTAATAATTTTTCCTCCTTACTAAGTTTTCCCCTTGCTTTTATTTAGCACTTGAATAGGTTTAGTTTTAAATGCCATGATAAACTTTGAGAAGTGCAAAATTAAACTGTGGCATTTGTAGGTCTTCAACTAGAGTAATTACTGCACCACCTTTTGTGAAATGAAGGAAATTAGGGTCTTAAAAAAATTATGTAGCAATACAGAATAAGATCATAACCAAGTGGAGTAATTTTACTTGTAGCATACTCTGAATGAAGTACTTAAAGCACTATGACAGTTACAATACTTTACCACATGTACTGAGCAGGCACATTGTGATTTAATGGGTGACTTCTAAAGAAAATGCCACAGTCAGGTAGAAGTGTCAATTAGTGCAACATTTCCTAACATCCCACTGATTCATTTCTTAACCTTTGAGTGTTAGAGGAATTGAAAATGTTGCACATTTAAACTGCTCTCCACAAATTTGGTTCTTTTGGACTCCTCTTGGTACATTTTATTCCATTTTGGTCATTTAGAAACAATGTTCTACCTGAACACAAAGGAAAATGGGTTCACAGATGAGCTGTTATTTCAGCATGACAGCATGTGGGAGGAAAAGTGCATTCAGGTTGCAAACCAAATATGAGGCATGTAAGGTTACATCTCCTGCTTTGTTCAGGTTTTTGTCAGCTAGGGAGTGTGGAGAACAGCTGCCACTATTGGTGCTGAAGGCACCAGGGAAGCACAGCCCTGAGATCTCCAGCCAATATTTCAGGCACTTCCAGTGATCTGGCCTCTGCCCTTTTCTCTTCCTGCCATCTCTCTTTCACAAAAGGAATCTGGGGCACTTGGAAAGTCCTTTCCTGACTGCCCACTAGAGGTAGGCTGAGTTGGTTTAACCATGATCTTGGGATCACAAATCCCATGAGATTTGGGGATTGCTCTCTGTAGCCTATAATAGCAGTGGGTCTGTCTATACAGAAGATTATTCAGAAATAGCTATTGAGGTAGGGCAAATACATACTCTGCAGAAATCTGCTTTAACTTGCAAGTCTGCACAAGCCTTTATGCTTAATTATCCAAGTAAAGGTGATAATTGGTGTGAAATCAGCAAAGTAAAAGCTCCCCAACCAAAAAGACAAAACGAAACTAGGCTTTGAACAGGAGATACATTTAAAGAAACAGCTCTTTTTTTCCCAGTGGGAGATCTGAGCTGCTGGTTCACACTTAAGGTATGAGGACAAGCATGATGCAGTGCTCTGCATAGGCAAGTGTTACCAGAGACAGTACTGATGTCCTACTGGCCTCCTCTTGATGACTTAATACAATAGAACATTGCTCTCAGGCAGCTAGACTGCTTCCAGGGGTGAGGTACCTTTGCTTGACATGGTGTTGTGCCGTACATACATACGGTCTGCTGTCATCTGCAGCTTGCTAGTGTCCAGCATCCTCTTTACAGCATTGCCAAGTCATGAAATCAGGCTTCCGTGAGAGAGGAGAGAGGGCATCAGCTTTGAGTAGGGTCACGTCTACCAAATCTTGAGTCTCAAGTCTATAATGATTACTGACAGTCACAGCACTGCTTGGCTGAAGATATTTAGTTCATAATTAACTCTCCCCCTTTTGCACTGATCACAGTTGGTCTTTTGGGGACTCCTATCATACTTGCTGAAAGCAGCCAATGAACTAAGCTGCAGCATAAACATGACCTTTCTTCTGTCTCTTAGCCTGTATGTGCTCTAAAATCTCTTCTGAAACCAGATGAAAATATAGCATGAAATTTTCCTTGATTAAAAGTAGACCTGAGAACATCTGCAGAAGATGTATGTAAGTAAGACGATGTCAGTAAATTGTTCTGCTGCCAATTGTGATTTTATTGTGAGTCCTCCCTAGAAGCTGCTTTTCTCTGGAGCTCTAAGAGAGAAATCTCCAACTTTACATAAAAATAGATTTCTAGCTTGAATCTAAAGAAAGTTTTATACATCAAAATGCTATACAGGAGGTTGAAGATCAGAAATTAGGCAAAAAGAACCCCATAATATGTTTCCTATGCTGTCAAGATTTTAATAATAAAATTTTATGATTATACAGTGGAAGGCATACTGACCATGAATTTCAAACATTCTGGCTTAGCAACACTGAAATTGCCTCTGTGTAACTATTTCAAGCTCATTGAGTGTCTTCAAGTCTTTCTCCTGCTGTTTTGCAACAGTTCCAGGTGTTTAAAAAGGTTTTAGAAATCTTTAATCTGGCTTCCAAAATTTTTGGACAAAGAGTCCAGATTTTATGGAATATAGTGTGGAAGGAGGCCTCAGGGATCATTTTGTCCCACCTTTCTTGGCAAAAGCATGTTCTAGACAGTGTGTCCCAGCACCCTCCTTCTTAAGAGTCCAACACTGGGGAATCCATGACTTTCCTGGGGAAATTACTCTAATGACTGATTTGTCTCATTCTGAATTTTTTTTCTCTTGTATCTAGTTAGAATCTCCTCAGGATGAACTTTTATCCATTATCCTTCATCTTTTCCATATGACTCCTTTCAAACAGAGAGTCTCCAACTTCTTTGTAGCCACTCATGTCCTGCAAAACATCACAGCACATTTAAGAGAAAACGCTTGAATGGCCCCTTACTTTACTGCTGAATATGGTGTTGTGTTTCAGCTGAAGCCTTGTTTGCAAAGCCTGAGACAGACTTCAGGTCATGCGACATTTGAGGGGACACAGTGCTGTTCTGCTGCAGCATCCCTCCAGGGCTTAGGCAATGAAGAGTGCTCTTTCTCTGGCTGAAGGGCAGCCTTACAGCTTAATTCACAAGCTGGGCCATCTTCATACATGGTAGTAAGAGGTTCAAAGTGCCCACTGATCTGTTTCCCAGGTTTTGGAGTTACAGAATAAGATGGGGCTAGAAAAGCTGTGCTATAATTGTATACCCTGCAAAAAGGTCACTGCACTTAAGCAGAATAAGTTGAAAGCCAATTTTATGTCCCACTCTCTCGGTTCTTTGGGCTGATAACCCCTGAGATGTTTGTTGAAAGTCTTTCTCCTAAGCCTCATGCTAGAAGGGAGAGTTGGGAGCGGTTGGCTCTGGTTCTCAAGGTTGTTTATTGTTTCTTATCTGGTACATTTTGTTCTCACCTGGCTTGGATGCTGGCTACAGTGTTGGTCGTGGCCGACTGCCCACTGACCAGGGTGGTCTGTACTCTTTATACTACGTACTACGTGTTCTGTGTTTACAGATAAATACCAATACCTATTATCTATGTTAGACAGTGCACTTCTATGCTACACCAATCTAAAAGTGCCACCACTACAGCAGAAGATGGAGGACAAGAAGAAGAAGAAGGACAGGGACACGCCTAGATTCCTCTATCTTACCTCCTTGAATCCCCATTCTAAACCCCAAAATTCTACACCTACACCCAGTGATAAATTCATACTATTCTAATCAACCTCTTGTGGCTTGTCTCTGGACCCTTTGCTAGGGTCTCGGATCACCCAGGGCACGAGCATTGAGAGGTCATAAAACTTACAGACTTGCCATATCCGTGACAGACTGGGAGTGTTTTTCCTGCTGATGAGAGGAGTTCTGCATATCTTCTGGGACCACCATCAGCATTTGGCTCTACAAGGTTGATGGCAAAGAGCAACACCCCTTTTAGTCACACTTCACTGAGAAGGTTGATGAAAAAGCAAAGTAGAGACACAGCCTAATAAAGACTTTTAATTCTACTGGGAGTAGTGGAAGAACTCTAATTACAGTTTGTATTTTGGTTTGAAAGTGATGGGGCTGAGTTTTGGAAAGATGTAATTCCTCTTCGCTAATGTCTCTGTAAAGCCACTAGGGGGCCCCGAAATCCACCTTAAAATTTTGTCTTTGGCATTTTTGAAAAGAAGACACAACAGTGAACGTGTTTTCCAGAACTCTTGTGCTTTCTTTCATTTTGCTATTATCAATGGAATGTGTAGGGTGAACACAATCAGAAAAAAATAAGGATTTGGGGGAAAGCATACCATGAAGGATAGCATCACCAGTGACTTCTATCCACTAAAGACTTGCATGGCTTTCTGGAGGTTGATGGAAGTGGTATTTCCTCAGCAGCAGCTGGATTTCCCCTGTGTCTTTTCTATTTTATGAGACAGAAGTATAAGTAGTAGATTCTCTGAGACTGTACAGGAGGTTTTTGATTTTGTACCATCCCCTATGAGGATGTTTGCCTTTTGTTAAACCTCACCTCAAGCCTTACTTCCATAGTTTGTCTTTCGGTTGTGGAGGAGTGAAGTAGCTGGCTTACACTTGTTGTTGAGTGTGAGTGTGAGTTACAAACAGGGTGGGCTCTTTAGTAGACAAGAAAAGGTTCCTTTTGAACAGTGTTTCTTTTTCCTTGTAGAGTTGAATGTGGAGGGCAGCCATACTGTTCTGCTCTGCATTTGTAGATGTATCTGAGCAAAGACTTCTGGGCTTTTGGTCACCCTGAAGAAGAGCACTTCCTTGTGCTCTGTCTCCTTGCAGTCCAGAGTAATAACCAGATTTTTGAAGGTATTCAGAAACATGCAAAGTTGAAAAATATCTCCAGAAATTTTTCCTTTTTTTTTTTTTTTTTTTCTTTTTCCCATTTACTTTCCCCCTTCCCTTTAATAAAATAAGCCTGCCACCTCACATGCCATGGTAGTGATCTGAGATAAAGATGTGTAAAAAGATGTTAAATTTTTGGCATCCCTCTCAGGACTGAAACTGAAGCTGGATCATATGATAGAGAATATGTCATTGGGACCAACCCTTCACTCACTTCTGTCCTGGGAGAGTTGGAAATTTTGGGCACTGAAATACAAAAAAGTCATCATAAATTTTATGGCTTTTGCCATAATGATTTGATGGATGCTAGCTAGAGCAACTGACTCTACAATTCAGAGAGGACAAAATACAAAATACTGCCAGAAACCTTCCTAAAATACTTTGCCTGTGACATATAAGGAAGCATACTGCAGTGTGGGCTGGCTCTACTGGCATTTGCTTTAAATGACCTGCATCATATCAGTGGCCCTTCCATCCCAGACTAAAGAGTAGCTGTTTCAGAGTGACCTCTGTTATCCATTTAATGCATTGTGCCTGCATTACCCTGTTTTTTCGAGGGCTGCCAATGGATACAAATGAGGCATAAACTATGCATAAACTGTGTGTTTTCCTTTAGAGATAATTTTGCCTTTCCAAAAATGAATTAGACATTTGCATAAGGAGTAGCGTTTGAGACAAATGTATGTCTGCTGGACTAGTGAATTCCAGAAAAATTGTTCACTAAATCTAAAGATAGATGACTAAAATATATTATGCAGGTCACGTCTGAGAAGTATTCATTTATCTCCCTTAATTACAAAAGAAGTCTAGATGAGTTCATGGGTTGTATATTATATATATCTTTTTTTTGGCAAGATGAATCCCACCTGTACTGTCAGTGTCATCATGTGAATCTTGCATTTGTTTGTGCTAAATTACCAAGTACAGTCTCTGTGCTGTTTATATGGCACTTGGGGAGAGAAAAGCTCACCCTGGAGGCAGCTTTCAACACATACAGGGTCTTGAGAGGCACTGCAACTCCCAGAAATGACCAGGCAGAGTTCAGTTATTCCAAAGGGGGTCGCTTTCCCAGCCTGGGACTCTGGAGATGCTATGTGAACAGGTGTAGACAAGCTGCTGCTTGAGGAAAGCCTGACCAAAGGTCATTGGCTCAAGCGTAACACACTTCTGTGTCCTAAGCACCTTCATGGGTTGTCTGTTGGGGCCTTTCTCAATCCCACCTGCCAGCATCTGTCTGGGAGCGAAGAGTGTGCTTTGAGCAGCAGCCTTGCTTGGGACATGGCAGGTGTGGAGGGTGGCATGTGAGGAAGGATGGAGAAAGAGGGCTCTGGTAAATCATATAAAATACACATCATTCTTCAGGGTTGATTAACACACTCTCTGCTTTCTTTTTTGGTCTCCTACTACAGATGTTTCACTTGTGTTATGAGTGAATGTTTTATTCTTAAAATAATAAAGCTTTCTATTAAGGAGTGGTTTGATTTTGCAGTAATTCAGCTTTTTAAAATTTTATTTAAGACGGCATATATAGAATTATAAAATTCTTTATAGTATTTTAATTCCTTTCATAGGCATATTTTGGGTCTTGAGGGATTTCATAACAAACGTGTTCCAAGTACCTTTCTTCTTAAAACCCTTGTGTTTTGGGACACAGCCAGATAGGATGACAGAATATATATTACTTTTATAGCTCATATTTTGGGTTGACAGAATGAAGAATGTTTTATCCTTGCAAGAAAATTAAACATTCCTGTCTAATTTTAAAAAGGGACTGTCTAAAGGGATTGTCTATTGCTTTATATGCTTTCTGGATCCTCTTCCTGTTCATTAGGAACTGTGCTGTATTCTTTTGCAATCAGCTCTCATCATTTAGTGTGTCATTTCAATTGTAAGTGGTTTAAAAATACCTAATAAAGCTCTGTGGACATCGGAACGGGGAAGAGGAAGGGGTTCTTGTATTGAGGTATTACATGCAGCATAACGTATTTCTGGGCAAGATACTGCAGTTAAGTGGCTGATTTGTTCATTCAATATTGAATGAGGAGCAAGAATTCCTTTCAAACAATGGTTATCTTTTGTAGATTTTTTTGTTTTTAATAATGCTGCTGGGAAGTTTAGGAAAAAAAAATGGAAGTTTCATTTAATTAAAAAAAGAAAAGACTGGCATTCTCAGAAAAAAGAAAATTTTCTGAAATAGAATTTATCTCACCCTCCTTCAGGCTAATGAATAATAACATGTTCAGCTGACAAAAGGTAACAGCTAAATCCTATTGATTGATCCCATGCAGTTATCAGGACAATAGTGATATCCTCATTCAAATTACTCTCTTCTTCAATTTCATATCCACTTTATGTTTCTTTTTATTATTTGTCTTATTGTCACTATCTCCAGCACTGGTGAGAAATACTTGGAGTACAGGGCCCAGGCTGGGTTCTCAAGTAAAAGAGAAAGAGGAACGTAGAGAAATCAAGTCAAGCAAAGGACCATGAAGGAATGGGAGCATCCAACAGAGGAGGAGTGTCTGAGAGAGCTGAGATTGTTAAGCCTAAAGATAAAATGGCTCCAGAGGGATCTCATCAATGCATACAAATATCCGATGAACAAGAGTAAGGAAGAGGGATCCTGGCTAATCTCAGAGGTTCTCAGTGCCAGGACTGGAGGCAGTGGGCACAAACTGAAATACAGGAGACTCCCTCAGAATACAGGAAAACACCTTTCTGCAGGGAGAGTAATTGAACTCTTTCACAGTTTGTGCAGAGAGGTTGTGGAGCATCCGTTCTTTATTAGCCTGGAGAAGAGGAGGCTCAGGGGTGACCTTATCACTCTCTACCCCTCCCTGAAAGGAGGGTGTAGCCAGCTGGGGGTTGTCCTCTTCTCCAGAGGTCTCCCAGATCTTAGGTCTCTTCCAGCCTAATTGATTCTGTGGTTCTGTGATATTCCAGATCCCTCTGAACATAATCTTGGACAGCCTTCTCAGGATGACTCTACTTAGTGGGGGGCCTGCACTAGACCATCTCAAGCCTTAGCTCTTCTGTGCTTCTGCCACTGTTTCTGCAGTTTGACAAGAGCCAGGAGAGGCTGTGGCTGAGCAGCCTTAGTGCTACTTAGTTTGTATGCAGGCATGATCTTCTGAAAAAGGCTTTATGTTGATTTACAGACTGAGAAGGAGATTTCTTCATTTCCACAGTGAAATAGAGCCAAAGACCAGAATGGACAAAGCATACATCCAGACTGAAGCCCTGCACATTAAAAGCCGTTAAATGCCTAGTCTAAATGAATTAATAGTAGAATAGGATCTTCCGAGTCTGTGTAGTCTCTCTTTGTCCCTAGGCAGAGTTAAATGTACTGAAATCATTACTGGCGACATTTCCAGTCACTAGTGATCCTTACTATTAGAAAGAGTTCCTTGATATCTAAGTGAAACCTCAGCAAATGATGGCCCTAGATTCCAATTAATGTCTTTTTGCTACACTGATCATTGGGCAAAGTTTTCAAGATTGCTGCCATTCCCTCCTCAGCCATTTTTTTTTTTCCCAGGCTGAACAAACACTCCAATTCTGTCCACCTTTTCTCACTTAAGACACAGGAAAAACTCACTGAGTACTTTGAATCCAAAGAGTGGTCCATGCCTGCAGGTTATCTGCCTAGTCCAAGTGCTACCAAATAAAATACTGGGTGCTCTCAGGCTGACCCTTGAAAACAGCCCCTGATGTGATGTGTGGCATGTACTGAAGAAAACGATCTTGCAAATGCACTTAGAGGCTTTTGGAACATTTTATAAAGACTAAAAGCAGTGTTCAGGTCAATCTGTGTGTACGTAAACAAAACCAGTGCTCTCCATGAGGGAAGATGGACAGATGTCTAATCCCTGGTGTCACTTCCTGCCTTGTCAAGCAGTGCCTGAGCTTTGGGACAGCAGCTCACTGCTGGTTTACAACTGAGATTCTTTGACAACTTCCTGTATGGAGGAGCTTTTCTCCCTCTCTTAGTTAAACTGAGAGCACTAGGAGAGATGCCTCCTGCTCCAGGCACTCAGCTGCTTTCCTAGGGCCCCGGAGAGCTCTCATCCCTGGGGGCATCATCGGCACCTGCAGCATTGCTGAAATGCACTCAGCCACAGGATGCACTGAGGTGAACCAAGTTCACAGAGCACTTTAATGCTCCAAGCTCCCCTGCTGGGAGCAAAACTGCACTAGCAAGCACTTCAGGCGTTTTCTTTGCTACTTCACAACACCACGTAAACTTTTGCCTTCAACCACCACGATCTGCCTGAAGAAAGTAGTAGAAAGCAAATGGATAAATACAAGTTAAAATAGCAAAGAGAGTAGGGGAAAAAATACTCCACATCATGCCCTCTCCTCCTAGCCTAGTCTGGCAGTAAAGGCCTTGAAAGATGGATTTTCCTTCTGTATTTGTTACAATACAAAGCTGAAGCAGTTACAGATGCACTAAATTCAACACAAACAATTCAACTTCCCCAAGGAACAGCACTATTTGCCCAGAGACAATTTAAAAATAAGAAGAGATAAGTCTTGTATGCTGAGTTAATGAAATCTATTTCTTCTATAAACATAAAAGAGCTACAAACAATAAACCAAGAAAATTGGTAAGACTTTGCAATCACAAAAAAAGTTGCTGCAATTGGGAATAACAAGGAACAAGAGTCTGCTCTTAAAAAAGTATCTGCAAAATTTTTTTCTCACTCATTTCACTTTGAGTGAAAGAACATAGGACCTAATCACTTGAAAAATAATATAAGGTATATTCTGACATTAAAATTCTGAAAAATGAATAGAAATTCACAATACATTTCAGTGCCACCTAATCTGTATTTTTATTCAACTGAACTCACTGAATAAAAACAGATAAAAGAGGAATCAGGCCCAAAGTACTGAAGTGGATAAAATAATTTAAATGCAAAGTGTACTCTGCTAAAAGCAGAGTGCACATTTATATGTTCAGAAATACACTGATGCTTTCAATCTCTCCCACAGATTACTGAAGTATGAACTATTTTACTCAAAATGTTGTATTCTAATTCTTTTGTCAAACTCTATTGATTTTAATAAGATATCACTGTTGTAACAAGGTGTAGAATTAGAAAATAAAATGTTCTAATGCAGGCATTTGCTTTTACAGATTTATTTCAGATGTGCTTGATTATACTTTGCTGTGGTCTTTGAAATCACCTTCGGAGTCCTTTATGTGGAGGCTACAGTGTTATTCCCTGTTATTCTCTTTGGGCAATGCCTTTTCTAGGAATTGACAAGGCCTCTAAGGCAGTTTGCAAAGTTTGCATTTCTCATGATACCGAGCACATGGGATGCCCCTGCAGATGTTTGTGGCTACGACAGCAGCACCAGTTTCTGGCACAAGGACTGAGTTTTAAGTAGAACTTCTTGTTGTCTGCTTTGACACATTATTATGAGCCCTGACAACACAGGTACAAGATCACCTATGAATGAAAAAGACAAATTGACTTGATAGCTCAACAGAGTGAAAATGATTTGAGAAAGGTTAGGGGTTTGAGATGTATTTAAGATGTATGGGTTTAAAGTTCTCTCTGGCAGAATGTCAATTGTAATACATTTATAACTTGAGAAGAAGAGCATAATATCATTTTTCAGCAGTTTGATAAATGAGACATTGGGGAAAAATGTTTATCCTAGAACAGAAAATGCCCAGAAAGCTTTTGTCACAAACCATGGATTTTTCAAACCATGATCACCTCTCTTGCAGTAGTTGATTAAGCCATATTTGGGCCTATCATCAGCTTAACTTTGATTTCCTTTATCACTGTTTTACAAAAAACAGAGCTGGGTGAAGGTTAGAAAACAGATTTAATTAGCTTTTTTCATAAGCCCATGATTTTTATTAGGCATTTGTGTCTACTCTCTGCTTCCCTCAATACCCAGAGGGTAAAAGAGATCAGCATTGAGTAGGTCTGAAATAATAAGGACTTGTATGAATAAGAATATAGAAACAGAATTACAGGGCATGTTTTGAGGGGAAAGTGTAGAAAAATGGCTTGGGAAAAAAGTTAAAGAAAAAGATAGGGAGATATTCTGTGAGCTTTTCTATATTGCAGAGTTGAAACAATAATCACAATGTTTCACATAAAAACAATGTTTCACATTTTCACATAAAAATAATGTCACAATGGTTAATTTCAACATTTTTCAAAGTAAAATGCTTCACTTTCCAAACTGAAATTATTTGCTTTCCTTTGATTTTATAAAATCAACACATTGTTTTAAATGGACGGCACTGAAAGCACATTGACTTATGACATTTCTATAATAATAAAAAAAATCCTGTTCAGCTACAGATAATTCTACTCCTTGATTTTGCAACATTTTCAAAATGTTTCAGTTTTTAGTTTGGCCAGAAAGTACTACATTTTGTAGTTGCTAGTGAGTTGAAAAGTAAAATAAACTATTTTCTTAGCTGATCATATTAGGTGGCAACACCCCATATTGTCACAAAGACTAAAAGATGCTATACTTAGACAAACAACTGAGAAGGGGAAAAGGCACAGAAAATTTCATCACAGACCTCTGACAGTATTCAAGTATTTGGCAGAAAAACAGTTGCACTGATTTTGAAGGTAAAATAAAGGTGAAGTAATAATGATACACTGATAGAACTGTAGCATAAGCAGTGCTGCTTTCTTTTAGGGAAAAGATAACTTTCACTGATAAAGCGGCTAAAAATTTTACCTTGAAGTTTTGACTCAATTTGTTTCATTTGTTTTAGTAGCGGAAAAAAAAAAAAAAAAGGCCCTGATATAAGGAAAACTTCAGTGATAGAGGAAAGACAGTCAGTCATCTTTTCCAGCTTTTACAGGATTTGGGATAGCACTAGGAAGGAAAACTACAGACAAATATTATGGAAAAAAAAACCAATTTAATGAAAAGGTGTCCTGAAAGATATGTGTTTTCCCCATCAGTTTTCTTCCATTTAGAGCATCATTCTGGTTTGGGGAATTAAACTTGCCCCTTTTGGTGTAGTGGGGACTTGCAGGCACTCCTGCTCTTTATTTGACTGGAGTAGAAACTCAACTAGCAGAGACCCTGTTTCAGTGGCATTGTCTCCCCTCTGATGTTCTCCAACTTGAGTCCTCAAAACAAGTGGTAGCTGCATGGCATAGTATGTAGTTTGAAGTTGGTCTGGGCATCTATATTACCTGAATAAATTTTAATGAAATAGTTAAGGTAAGAACGCAGTGCTTTGTGGCTTTGTGTGAAATAAACTGTTCTCTGTAAATATTTTTTTTTTACTTTTCACAATATGGATCTTGTATTTTTTTGTACACCTAATTATCTGCCTTGCATTCTCATTCCTTCATTGTTTTATCATTCAATTTTTTATTATTCACTTTTATATCATTGACTATGATCATACCATTTGTCACGAACTTCTGCCATAATTTTTTTTTGCCATAATCCTCATCTTGTCCCATTCCTTTCCCTGGTGGGCAGGGGTCTGGAGCTAGAAGTGGGTTCTGATGTTCACTGCCACAGCCTAAGGCTGACAGCATCCCCATAGGGGATGGCACTGCACAGATGTCAGATGGCCATGGTGCAAGGAGGGTCTCTCCAAATCTTGTGTTCTCATAAAAATATAAGTCAGTGGAGTAATGAGGGTATTTTGATGGGGTTTCCCCACCACAAAGCTCAAGAGGGAGATGAAGAGGGAAATGAAGGAGCAGTATTTTCAGATCTTGTCATGTGCTTTTTCTTTCTTCAGTGCTGGAAGGTAGAGTTGCAAGATGAAAAGATGCTCTAAGAGATCTCTGACTGATATCTACAAATTTATTTGGCAGATGCAATTAAAACCGAAAATGAAGGTAGATTCTGAAAAGAGTAGGACTGATCTAGTTTAATGAAGATATTTGACAAAATTACATAACATGTGGAACAAAAATAGCACTTCCATTCATCTCCATAGTAGAAAAGCAAAGCAACTTACTGTGAAATTGGAAAAAATCCATTTTAAAGCTGATAAAAGAGAATGTGTTGATACATAGTATGCTGTTAGCCTGGGACTCCTCAAAATTTCTATCACAGGCAGCTTTTGGCTGGGCTGACCATTACTTGTGGCAACATTGAGACAGCTGATAGTAAAACACTGAAATAAATTCGGCACTTAAATGTGCATAGGGACACACATGAATATTAAATCATATATTCTTGTCTTTCATGAAGTCCTTATAACTGAGGTAAGTGGATTTGTTTGCAATTAAATATAAAATAAACCAATAAAATATACTAATCTTCAATAAAACTAGTCTGTGTGAGATCCTTGCAAAAATAGTTATTTTTCCATTTTGCTCCAATTTCAGGCCTCTTGCTTAAAATACATGTCTAAACAACATGACTCTAAAACTCATCCCCAGTGTTTAAGATGACAATAATTATCTCTTAGAATAACTCTACAACTCTACAATAAGCTCTAAGAATAATAATAAAAAACTTTACTGTTTCCTTTCCTGCGCAGGAGGCATATTATGTTATACTTTTATTCATGTTTCTCAACTTCTATATTCAAAGTTTTTACTGAAGTAAAAAGTGTATTTTTTATGTAAAATAGACTTAAACAAAAATTTTAAAGTGGAGGAAACAAAAAGGGGCAAATCTGCAATTATATTGAATTTTCCATGGTTAAAGGAATCTGTAAGACCGTGGTGAATTCATAACATTGTTAATTTCCACCAATTTCTGCTTTACACTTGTGTCTCTCTGCCATTCCCTTTTTATCTAAAGTGTCTGAACAAGACTCTCTGGCAACCATCTGCCATGGATTTTATTTTCATTGCACTGCACTAATAGCAAAGTTGTTTATCTCTGAGAGGCTTACTCAATAAAAAAAAATTGTCTAGCGGTGATTGCATGGGGGGTGGCTCTCTCTGCTGCTGAGACGAGTTCATAGAAAGAACATGGGTTTCTTTCCCTCTAGTGCAGAGAAATTAAAATCCATGTCCAGCTGATTCAAGTGCCATGTGTGGTAGCTGTGTGTTTGTTGTCTGAGTGTGGGCCATAAAGACAAATTATTCCCCTGCCTCCAGCTGGCAGTGGGATGGAACTTAAGTGAGAGCCACAGCTGAGGTCCACACCTGGTGCTCACCATTACTGCTGTGCAGCAGCAGCAACCTGAGAGATTGCTGGGAGGGAAGGGCAAAAGGCCACCTTCAGTTCATCTGCCTTCTACTCAGCCTCTGGGTTTGGAGGATGTTGGAAATAATCCTCAGAGAATAAAAGACTTTCCCTTCCAACTTCTCAAGCACCATGTCATAGGGAATAAATCAACAGCTAATTTGGAAAATACTCTCATCAGCAAAATGCTAAATTTGTCTTTTTTACACTGTTGCTTGGTGGCATTTAAACAAGTTTTATACAAATGTTTTTCTCTGCCTTCTTTTTTTATTGGTGATGTTCTTTAATTAGTAGGTAAGCCCTATTTCTATAACTTCCTGTGATTCAATGCAACTATTCTCCCTTATTTTATACATACACTATTTTACAGTATGTACCTAGATATTTTATTTAATTCTGTCTACCTTAAAATGGAAATCACTTCACAATTATGCATATAGAATTTAACCCCTAACCCATTCCCACCAACAGTGGAATTTGCATGGGTGTTCCAGCTCTGCTTCACTGAGCACCAGCATTTCTAAAGGCTGGTTTGACTTGACCTGATACACCTCTCTGGAGCAAAGCAACAGATTAAGAAATGCATGGAATAAAAACCGAACCCTTTAAAAGGTGCAGAGCTGGACTCTTAAAGATATGATATTTTCTTAACAGCAAAGTGAAATTTCCTGGAATCCAGTAATTACAATACTATTTGGAAAATGTTTTTAATTTATTTTGATTTTATTGCTTTGTTATTTATGTTAATGTGCAATGCTATGGCTATTTCCTCATGTTTGAAAAAATACGATCAAGGGTCATCAATGAGTTGGGTCTCAATCCTGAAGTAATTGCCTGTGAGTTTATAATTTCTATTCTTAAACTTGTGTTAGATTTGAAGGGGTTTAATCTGAGGCATGATTAACAGTAGAGCATAAGGTAAAGTACAGTAAGTGTAAACACTCTATCTTTCCATATGTGTATGAAAATTTTTGTATTTCAGGTCCGTGGTGAATGTAGGTAGTACACACATTTTGAATAAAAAAGCTAATGAAAAAATACTTAAACACAGAAGAGCATTATGACAGACAGGCTGGCTACGTCTGTAATGTATTTGTGGACCCAGTGTGACCCAGCTGGGCTCTCTGCCTCTTCTCTGCCTGTCCTGGCAAGGGCCACCTCTTGGAGCTCTGCCCTTAGCAGAGAGCCACTAGCAAAGTGCATTCACCCTTCATCCTACTCTCTCTGCACACAGGGAGGATGGAGGGACCTTCGGCCACAGGGACTTAGTGTGCATCTTCCAAAGGGAGAAATGGTGTGGACCATGCTAAAGGTCATTGTTATTTGCATCTCTTGTGACCTTTCAGTAAGACCCACTGCACACATGGTTGACCTTTCCATGGTCCAGCTGCTGCAGAGTTTGCAAAGAACGTGTTTAACTTTGCTATTTGCAACAGGAATTGTATATTTATAATGGGGGGTAAAGCCTTCTACAAAGAACATAGGACCTAATCACTCCATTTCCTCTATACCCAGGATAGCCTTTATCTGTTTTCACTATGTCCCTTCAAGTAATGCAACAATGATATTTTAAAAATTATTACATTCACATCCAGTTTGAGCCAAGATAGATGTAAAGTTGTCCTGGATAGAACTATGGAGGAATGCAAAATTTCTGTTAAATATGCTGTGTCCACAGGTCATCTGTGTTTTTTGCTTGACTTGCTGTTGATCTTCTCCCCTAGCTGCCTGGAGCTGGGCAGATGGGCTGGACTGGTTTGGGGTGCTCTTCATCCCTTTTATGCTCACGGGTTAATACAAGATGGATCTAGCAGGGATCCTTGCTACCTGCATAGCTACAAATACTTTGTGTTCTATTCAGTAATGAAACTGGAAGCACTAAATAAGAGAAAACAAATCCTTGTAATAAAAGGACTCTGGAAATAAATATACTGTGAAAAAATTTCTCTACATAATTGTATTTTGAAGTCAAGTGATTGGTGAGAGGAGCTGAATGAGGGAGAATGGGGAGTTTGGCTCATGGTGATCACCTTTGGGATAATTTTTCTGGACAGGTATTTACCCTGTGTTTTCACTTGGCCTTTCTGTGCAAAGTTGGTTAATGCACATTTTGATTTTATCTATCTTAGAATCACAGAATCTGCCTTACACATTGTTCTTCATTTCCATTGTTTCAGTAAAATGGCAGAGCCCTGAAAGACCAATTCTGATGTATGAATTAACCAAGCAATGCATAGCTTAAAATAAATAGTTTTAGAAAAAAATCAGGAAGAACTTATATTACATATGCTAATTATAATAGGTCACTGAATGTAAGACTAAAAGGCAAATTAATATGGAATATGTCTTGCCTAATTCTTGCTGTCAAAGCTAAATTAGGAACACACAGGGGAACTAGGCTATCACAGACAGTCATTTAATGCCTTTCATATAAGGGAAGAGAAACAGATACCATCACAGAGCAAGTTTTTCAAAGATACTTAGATATGTATTTTAGATATACTTCACTGGTTATGGAAAATCCTAGCTGATTAGCTTAGACTGTGTGATGAACATGTAAATTAAATGAGGCAAATCTTTGTCTTGGTACTATAGCAAAGCAGATAATGAGATAAGGCAACAGCAAGTTATTAACAGCCACGGCTAACAGTAATGACATTTGAATCATTGAGGTGATATTAAATAATGAAGAAATCATTCCTGAAGAATCAGCAGAAGTGTGTCATTAACTTACCTGTTTACAGTCTCCCACATTCACAATGTCTGTACTGTCCCTCTGCACAGAGGTGGTTGTTTGCCCTTCTTGTGTGGTCAGTAGGATACAGGGAACACTGGGTTGAGATGTGTTGAGATTAGGTTATATAGATCTGTCCGTGGTGTCTAAATTGACAGAGTTGTAGCTGAAACACATTTAATGTGAAAAGAAGCAGTCAGCATCAATGAAAAGATATGAGTTTTCATTTGGAACTGAAGAATAGCCATCCAGCAGTGACTGCAGGAAACATGAAAATGCTGAAGTAAAATCCAAGAAGTAATACAAATATTTGCTGTTTTCCTGCTTTGTATTTCAGTTTTGAATTTAAAGTTGATGCAAATGAGGCATGGTAGTCAAAACATATTAGTGGCCATAACAGTGGCAGACATTGCTCGCTGCAATGAAATTAGAAATGCTTGTTTAAAAACCTTCTCTCAACATTAACTCTCACACAACATAGACAAAATACAGACATTTTAGAATCTAACTGCTTGATTGAATGAATATTTGTGATAGGAGTTACTTGGGAGCTCCTAAAGAATGACTCTTAGAAAATTCTGGTATACCAGCAGGGTTATTCAGCTCCTAGGAAACATCTCACCAGCACCAAATCAGCAATAGGCTCTGTGCATCAAGAGGGTACGTTGCTGGTTACTTCTGCTCAGTGACTGTTCTTTTGGTTGAGAGTTGGAAAGAGAATTAATGAGCTCATGGTGTTCCTTGCTGTCTTTGTAGCTGGACAAACAGGATGTGCTGAGACTATGAGAAAGATGACAATTCAATTACTTTAGTTTAAGACATGGGAAGGCTGAAAATCTTTGCTTTGAGAATGGGGAGGCTATTTAAAAGCTATTTAAATGCTGTGTAGCTGGGGTATTAAACTTATATCGGAGACTATTGAGAGAAAAAGAAATGGCAGAAAATTCTTGTGGTGTGATTGTAACTTGCCTTTGTGTAAGAGGTGTCATTGAATTAGCTGTGAATCATATGAACTTTGCACCGCACTGTGATTTTTGGCCTCTATCAAATTGCAGTGAGTGATCTGTGCATTTGGTGGCTATATTTTCATGTTCTCTCTAATCAGTTCTTGTATATCAGTCATTTTGTAATTCTATTAAAGGCTAAGCTTGAAGAGCAAGCTGTATGCAAATCCTGTGGCATTGCTGACTTTCTATCTGTGCCAGAAAAAAATGACAAGTACAACGAGTGGGATCACCCTGCCTACTGACATTATTGCAGATTCAGAAAACGCTTCTGTAAGGGGCCATGAAAAGTGTGAGAAGAAATAGCTAGGAAAGAAAGTAACAGGATAAACACAGTGTTTCCTCTAAATGTTAACCTATGACCGTTCTAAAATCCACATTTGTGTGCAGATGGCAACCCCAACCTCTGTTAAGAGACTGTCCTGGAATGCACAAGAGGAAGCTGCTGGGCAGCTCAGCATGCCATGGGCTGTTCTCTCAGATGCTCCTCTGCCAGTCTTTGAGGGTTCTGGAGATGCATCTGCTGTTTCCTCCAGAGCCATAGATGAGGAAAGAAGGCCTGACTACTTCCTTCCAGCAACTAGGAGTGTTTCTCCTGAAATCAGAGGGATCTGCAGTATCTCAAAAAGGAAGGTGCGCTGGCTTTCTTCAATAGAGTTTCTGGGCCCTCCATCCTCCTATGCAACTATGGTCCACTGAGAATGGTGGTCTTGCAGGTAATGTTGAACCCTGAAGCATTTCCCACATTTCGGCTGCTGAATACCCAGAAGCTTGGTTCTAGGAACTATGTGCTTCTAAAAATGAATTGCAGGCTGTCCTAGTTCCAGCCAAGGACAGGGTTAATTTTCCCAGTAGCCCTTGAGAGGGTAGTTTGGAGCCATGTGGGCATGGCAAATACTTTGTGTTATCCCATACCATCTTCCATCATGTCTGAGGCGGGGCAAACAACTCTCACACTTCTGAGAGGAAGGGGCATCATTTCCAGTCATGGGATGTGGTGGATATAGGGCCCAGCAACCATTATTCATTGTCTCAACATGATGAGCATTCTGTTTGTAAATTGCCCTCTCTTTGTACACTGTTGCTCTTACATTGTTGCTGCTACTGTTCATTTTCTTATCTCATTGCTGTTTCCAGTAAATTATTCTTATCTCAGCCCATAATCTCTGCTTTTTGTGTCTCCCACTGGAGGGGGGAGGGAATCAAACAATCGGCACCTGATTTAGGGGAGTCTCCTTGTAAGGGGGCACTGAGCTAGGGAGTGCTGTTCCTAAAACACCACACAGCCCAAGATCACCCGTGCAAGTGGATGAGACTTGTGACTACTCAGTGCCAGACTGACAGTACCTGCTCACTTCATCCCTTGCCTGTTATAATTCCCTGACAAATCCAGTGCTGGCAGGTACTGCATTTATGATGTGTTATGCAAAGGCAAGCCAGAGCTCTGGTACATGCCATAGTAATGTAGCCAATATCAAGTTTCCAGTGTAGTGAGTCTTCTATTACTTGAAGCTAGGAGAAAGAATAGAATTTAATTAAAACCAAGATTATTGGTCCACTAAGGTGAAAATAATTTGCCTTATGTGTGTGTTTCACTTAAAAACATGAAATTGTTTTCTGACTGTTACTTTCCTGTAAAGAGAGGCATCACAAATTTTATAGTACTTGTTTAAGAGCAAGTTTCATATTACTCATGGATAAGACTTCTTGAGCCAAAACCACTTTATTCCTCATTTGATTCTGTTCTTCTGGAGAATTGTTTCAGATATCTTTGGCTTTGAGATAACCCAAACTTGGGATTTTTTGCTTCTTAGAAGTTAGTCCCCTTCTGGTCTTGCTCTTGATGGATTAATTTACTTTCACAAATGCACACAAAAATATAATGATGATGTTGTTTAGAGAACAGTAAACCAGTTCCACATGCACAGGCTCTCACAGCAACTGGAAAGAACTGACATTTTTGTCAGCTGCCTACTTTGTGCAAAAAGAACACAAAGAAAACAAGCAGAAATGTCAAGTTTAGGTGACAGTGGAGGCTTCACAGGTTATACAGTTTGGAATATTCTCCACCATGAGAACTTTCCTTCAATGGCTCTGAGACATGTAAGCTTTTCTACAATTTAAAGACCTTGTATATTTTTGTAATATGTTGTGGTTGATGAAACCATATTTTGTGATGAACCTCTGTAGTTTTTATTGTAAGCACTTCCCTCTAGCACTGTATAATTATGACTGAATATACTCCCATAAAATGTCACTGCCAAAATCTGATCCTGTGGACAAGCCTCAAATAAAGCCTTGCCTGTTGAGCAAGATTAAATCTCTTTAACTGAAGACAGTATGTTTCAGCCACAATTGTGCACACAGAATAGAAGATGGACCTAATGCTTGTATCACAGGTAATTTTGTGCCCTGTGGCTTTGCACTGCCAGACAATTTCTCTGGGATAGGTTTCACATGAGTCTAGGCCTGAGCTAGTCAAAGGGATGCACTTTGTAGTCAGAAGAGCCACGTAGGGCATGTAACTTGTATTGGACAAATGCTTCTGTTCACCAGCTAGCAAGGGAATCTAGATAATCAGTTCAGATGTAGACATCAGCTACAGAGATGGCTGGGGTTTTCTGCTGAATTTCATTGTAGGTATGCTTCTGTTCTTCTCTATTGCTCAGCCTCTGCATTTTGTAACCTGCCAGTGCCCCCATCAGGAAATAGGGCCAGCAGAGTCAACTTACATGGCCTTGTTGCTGCAAGTTGTTCCACAGAGCAAAAGCATCCTAAGGCCCCAAAGACATGGTAACCTCAACTCGTGTGTTGATCTACTCACAAATTTGTGATATTTATCACTAATTTTCTCAGGGTACATTTGACCATGTTCTTCCCATACTTGGAGTTTCAGTGGTGGATAGATGTTGTAATTTGTGCAGAAGTTTTTGTGAAGGGAGATTTTTGTAAGGTTTATGTCTAGGCTCAGTACAGATGGAAGCATATCTGATCTGCTTGTCTGTCTGATTTGCTGAAATATATTCTACCACTAATCTGGAAAAGCCAAGGCTTTTCTTTTGAAAAATTGGCATGCAGAGGCAAATCTGGTCCCAGTACTGCAGATGCATAAAGCACTTTAGCAGAGGGATAAATGTGGTTCTTCTGCACAGACTGCCACTTCTCTCTGCAAAACACAGTCCTTCTCTCAGAGGATCTCTGCAGAAAAGACAGAGTGGTGCTGATCCTGGGGGATAGTCTGCAGCTTTTCAAGGTCACCTTTGCAACTGATTCAATGCATGAACTCAAAGCCTGCAAGAAGGAGAACTCTGAAACTACTTTTGCATTTAATGAAGATGAATGGCAATTTGGAGACTTCAGAAAGAGTAATATGCTTATCAGCCAAGAGTCAGAAGAAATATCTGCTACCAACGCCTTTTTTTTTCTTTTGTACAAGATGGCATTTTGAGGTTGTTTTGTGCCTCTAAAAATGTCTGTGAAACATACATGGAGAGTGGAGAGGGAAATTTTGTCTGAATGCATTAAGGTGAGATATAACCATGCGGTGGCATTTTATATTCCCTCTAAACAAAGTGCTGAACGGTAGAGGACAAGGGCTAGGATAGGAAGAGCATTCTGTCCACATGTCCTTCTCAAATTATTCAGGAGAGAAGTGGAACAAATACTTTTCTAAAGGTGGACTGGAATATATAATCATTAGTTTGTCCTTACGCTATTATGACAGAGGCCTGATCATTCTTCAAATGAACTCCTGCAGCTGAGAATGAATTAATAAAAATATCTTGCTTATCCTGCTTTAGTAGACTTTCTAGAGTAGAAAACTGGGAATAGCTTAGTTTTTTCTGTTTTCCATAAAAAACCTGGGCTTAGAATGGGCATTGGAATCAAATCAATGAATAAAATATTGCTGTTCCCACATGGTCATGTAATTGAACATAATTGCATTTTAACAGTCAACATATAAATATAAGAGCACTGAAAGACAATTATATGCCTAGGGGAAATTAAGGGAATTCTGTGGTGTTTTATGACAAGATCTGCATGAGTGAGGAGAAATATGTACAAACTATGACTGGATGTGAAAGCACTGCCTGTCACTTTGGTCAGAGTTTCATGAGCTGTCAGACCAGGCAGAAACCATCCAGTATGAGAATCATTTCACCTAGATGGAAGTTCAATGTCCTATATCAATGTGAATTGCCCAGCACACACTTAAACAGTAGGAAAGAAACAAGTACCTCTGGTAAACAATTTCTCTGCCTTGTTTTTAGGATTGAACAAGTACCCTCTGACGGTGCTTATTTTTTTAAGGAAAGCACCTCAGCCTAAGGTCCCAATCCGAGCTGTAAATGATATATGTTTATATCCCTAACTTAGAGCAGTTGAATCTCACTACTAAACTAATGTGAGACTTCTGTGAAATTAAAATTTTGAGCTAAAGCAATTTGAGGAAAAAACCAACAAATCTTGTGTTTAAAATGATCAGTCATGAAGGATCTGTTGCATTTTCTAGTAAATCTAGTAAATTTTCTAGTGTTTTAAAAGCCCTTTGCTTTATTTATAGCTTGATTTTGTCCACCTTCAACTTTTAGCAGATAGATCTCATTAAACCCTGGCTTGCTCCAGTAAGCTACTGCACAGCTTTGCTCCCATCCCGTGTATGTGAGGATTTAATTCACTTGTCTCAGTATCAGGTGTCTAGTCTGAATAAATCATTTGCTTTCCCCTTGTAGTTCATGGAGACAGATAATGATTTATCCAGGTTGTTTGGGACATTTGTTTTCTGCTGGAGGAAAAGCATCCTGGGGTGATGACACTTTCCTTCAGTTACACAGGAGGCCTGGAAGAGGTGACTTACACTAGGTGACACTAGATCAGCTAAGATCAGGTGGAATAAATTCTCCTCTGAGATGAGCTCATGACATTCCTAACCTTGGTTTCATTAAATTAAGCATACTAAGCTGCTTGAAACAGCCTTTAAAGGTTTTCTTAAATGATTTTTTTCCCCTTCCTTTCCTCTCTTCTATAGTCTGTTATGTTATTCTCAATTGAATTCTTCTGAATTTCTTAACACTACTCGCAATAAGTGGACACCAGAAGTGGACATTCTTGGCTCAAAGGAACATAATGTTCTGCTCCTACCTGGGATTCCCACTTGAAATTGTATTGATTATGACAGCACAGTGCATTGGACAATGCCCAGTCACTCATGCCTCAGTATGATTGATTTTCTTCCATGAGCCTCAAATCCTTTCTAAATAACCACATTCCAGAACATGGTTCTCCATCCTGTGCACATGGCCTACATTCTTTGAAAGGATAAATGTTTTGAGGGACTAAGATAAGCTGATTTATTTTTAAATTCCAGATCTCAAGACACATAAGGCAGACACTTTGTAGAAGGTAATATTTGATCTGTAAAATTTGACCTTAGCAGAAATCACAGAGATGTGGCTCAGAGAAGACAGTATTTTGTAAACCATATGTTCTCCACTTATGGAATCACAGTGTAGCCACAGAAAGTAATCAAAAATTAAGTGTTTGAATGCCTGACAATCTGTGAGGCAGAGGAATCCTGCAGGAATTCTCCCTCATCCTCACACATCCCTCATATGTGCAGTGGCAGGTCTTTGGAAGGAGACCTACATTTTCTGTGCACATAAATGTCAGTTTGGCTGGAATCTGATCTCAGCTGAACCAGCATGGATCTAAAGGATCATCACTGACTGTGCAGCTGTCACTCTAGGTTTACCCACATGTAACTCAGCTCATTCTGAAATCTCAGTCAGTCTGCATCTTCATGGACTTAGTGTATAATTTACTGAAAATTTTTCTGCAAGAAAGAAAATAAAACAAAGGATATAGAGGAAAATTGCTCCATTTCTCAGATGTCCTCAGAATATTAAAAAATGTCATGTGCTTTTATAGAGAGGATTCAGAGACTGATTTGGTGTACTTTATCCTGGATTGTCATAGGAAAGATGCATGGATAATGTTGGGGAATGCCTATGTACAGACAGATGTAACGTTGTGGCTCTTCAGCTCCAGGCCAGAAGTTACTTGTCAGTTGCTGTTGCTTGTGCTCAAAATACCAGGTATTGCCAGGTATTTTTGTTTTCTGGAATGGAATATAACATTAGCCCATGGTGAGAGAAAAAGACTGGAATATTTTAACCCCATATATTTTTAAGGAGGTCTCAAGTACTCCAATATCACAGATACAAGCATTCCCATAGAAATATATAGCCAACATCAGTCCTTAAAACTAAACTGTGTTATGCTTGAAGTTGTATACAAAAACTGCGGGCACCTGCTCCCATTTCTGTACAGTTCCATGCTACACAAGTGCTCCTGGGAATGTTTTCTCTTTATGTCCTGGTTGTATTTTATTTACTAAAGTCTTCTGATTATAATAAAGAAAAATATTAATGTAATTCAATATGGTAATTAAAAGACTTGCTTTCTACAAAATAATTGCCCTACATTTTTTCTTCTGGTTTATTTATTCACCTTCCCTCTACTTCTTACCACATGTGGGTCTTTTACTCAGCTTTTTTTTCTCCCTGAGGAGTTAGAGATGAAATCATAATCATGAAACATTTAATTATATTCCATATCCCTCACAGCTTCAGATTCACTCCTCTGAGAATGTGTTTTATTTCAGCCATAATGGTTTGATGGCGGTTACCAGAGGCTAACTTTAATAAAGGTGACTGAAGGTTTTCCTAGAGAATAATTTTCTTTTGGAAATACTCCAAAGAACAGATCTTTACTAAGCATGTATCAAAAGGTGAATAAATTGCAAGAGGAAAGAACTGCAACAATAAAACTGCCATGATCGTACCAAAATGTTTTATGCTGGCTATGCAGAAATACAGATTTTTTGTTTTATTTATTTTCATTTCAATTTGCTGTATGCTTAAATGTAGCATGAAATATGTATTTTCTACTGTATAGTGTTATACATTTTCAAATTGTCACAGTAAAATGATCTTAAATCAAAATGGATTATAACAACTATATAAATTCTTGAACAGTGCATCCAAACGTCACAAGACTGGCTCCTTTTGGAGCTGGTGCAGCAAAACAACACCCAAGCTCCAGCAGGCTTTCAAGCACCTCAGCCAGCATCCCTGGAGTTTCCTGTGCCCAGCTCACGCCTGAGCAAAGCCCTCTCTAATTGCTGTTTTGTTCTCATTCCTTTTCACATTCCTACCTCTTTCTGGCAGCCTATTTCTCTCTCCCTCCTCCAAGCCCCTCCTCTGTGTCTGTTTGATAGCTGGTGGGAGAGTGATGTGCCCCATCTCCTTCTGGGCATGGAAGAGCTGTGGGCTGCCCTGTTTCTTGCACAGGAAGTCAGCAATCACATCTTCCAGCTCACAGCAAAAGCTCTGTCAGCCACTGAACAGAGCAGAGAGTTGGGACTGGCTCTGAAATACATTTATTATTATATAAGGATTTGGGCTTGAGGAAACATGATGATAGCAGGTGGCTTTAATGAAAATTGTTTTGGCGTGATATGACTCAAAAGCCCTAGCTCTAGCCACCATTTCCCCCTTAATATGCTACTACACACACCAGGAAGATTTGAGTCAATTAACAAGCTTCAGTCACAATTGACTTGGGGAGGAAGAGCCTATCAACTTGAGACTCTTCAGATGTGTAACTAATAACAAGTTGTCAGCTTACATTAATTTTTACACATCTCAGTTACATCAGAGATATACAGGCAAAATCTAGTGTTCAGAGAAATGACATGGAGTTGAGGACTCCACAGGGAACCTAATCAGTGCACACATTATATTGATCACAAGTAGTTTTTTCATTGTGATGAGATTTCTCTCCTTGTGTAACTCTTTTAGAATAATGTGTAGGAGAAAAGATAATAGAATGGAAATTGCATCTGCGAAATACAAGAGGCAGTTGGAATATTTTGTGAAAAGCTGCTCAGTGAAGCAAAACATCTCTCACAGTATGAGCTCTCTGTCTGAAGATGTATCCAATATGCATAAATGTAGGTGACTTTCAGCCTCAGGAACATGGATTGTCATATAAACATAAAATCATTGAATGGGCTGAGTTAGAGGGGGCCTTAAAGGCTATCTAGTTCTAACCCCCCAATCATAGCCAGTAACACCTTTTACTAGACTAGGTTGCTCAAAGCCCCACCCAGCCTGACCTTGAACACTTCCAGGGATGGGGCATCCACAGCTTCTCTGGACCACCTGTACCAGTGCCTCACCACCCTCACAGTCAAGTATTTCTCCCTAATATCTAATCCAAACCTACTCTCAGTTTGAAGTCATTCCCCCCTATCCTGTCACTCCATGCTCCTGTGAAAGGTCTCTCTCCACCCTTCTCACAGGCTCCCTTTGGGTACTGGAAGGCTGCAATTAGGATTATTTATGAAGGGCTGAGTCTGATCTCAGTTAAACCTAAATGATCTGAGATTAATTGATTTGACTTAATTGATGCAAATGGGAGCCAAGACTGGCATCATGTTTAACCTGAGAAACTGTTGCCCTTTTCTGCAATAGCACTATATTCTCAAAAGAAATTGTTAAAACTGATTGTTTTTAAAAAAAATCTTTACAAAATGTACAGAAAATTGAGTTTATCTAGCACCAAACCTCCCCAGACATCTACTTGACACCATGAAGCAGCTATTCCAGATCTCTGTTTTAACACCCGGGGTAAGAAGATACACAGCAGAGGCCACATACAGAAAACACTGAGGTGGAGTCTCATTTTATCCGTGAAAAATCAAGGCATAGATGAACTCAGTAACTTTGCCTGAAGACACACAGATAATCTCGAGATACAGAATTCTCTCAGTATAAAGGCTCATTCCTTGCTTAAAATACAGAGTTAGTTCCAGTATGAGTCAAAAGAGAAAAGTACTAGACCAAAGTACTGTTCACCTATTTGGCACCATTTTGTGCTCTCTTCATCTGCAGTTCTCACAAACAGCTCCCTGCAAAGGTATCTGAGAGCCTCACGTACCAAGTGTCCATAACCTAAAGGATGGGAAACATCATGTTACATAAATAGTTCAGCTCAATACTATTAAAACTTATTTATTTTTATTCCAACAATCAAATAAATGATTTAGCAGGCAAGTCTCATGCTTCTGATGGCTGAAGGTGTCCAGAATACTGCAGTTTAATAGAAAAAAAAAATATTGTGGGAAATCCAGAATTTCTCAGTCAGATTCCATACTTGGGCTAAAAATTAAGATGCCTGTTACTAATTGTGCGAAGTTCCATCTTGCTGTTGCTTTGCTGTTGGATCTCAAGAGGTTATTGACTATATTAAGGGACCTAATTCTGCTCTCAATCTAGTTCACTGTAATTTTATTAAGTTCAATATTTTATTCTGACACTCTGATGCAATCACCTGAAAGAACACAATCAAGCCTAAATCTGTATGAGGCTAACATATATCTTGTACTCTTTAAGAACTCCCACTTTAAAAAGAAATGTACCAATTAGTTTTTAATAAAATCTCATTCTTTTAATAAAACAACAGTTTTTAAAGATGTGTTTACCATCACAAGCTTGTTCAGACTAATTCTGGTTTTGTTAAGATATAATCATAAAAATATACTTTTAATAGGTCTGAATACTTATACTAATGATATTTTAGTATCTTCCATTTTTTTTCTAGAGAGGTTGTATAATAAAAAAAAAAACAGGCACCAAAAGTAGTAAGGAGATGCTCTAGTGGAGTGACTCTGCCTTGCTCAACAGATTAATATTTCCTCTGAGAGGATGCTACCAGAAGTGTGTAAGGATTGCCTACCATTTGGGGATGAAGTATTTTACTGCCTGAAATATTGCCTACTGTGGACACGATTTTCTGAGCCTGAGAGAATTTTTAGCTTGCTAACAAGTGCTAGCTCTTTCCCAAAGGAAACTTTTCAATAGTTTTTTCTTCTCAAAACAACTTTGTGTAAATAACTACCTTTCCTCATAACATTTAAGTAAACAATATTTCTTTTCTCATAACAACCTCTCTGCAGGTGTTGTTTGCTATTTCTGTAACTTAACCAATGGAGAGAGGTGTCAATCCTATGCACCAATAATTGCCTTTGCAGCACAGCATGTTATAAAAGAGCTTGATGAATTGTAAACAAAGCCTTCTATTTCTCTTTTGCCTTCTGAAGAATTACTGGAGTCAATCATCTTTATTTCGTGTCCTACGACGACAGCCTACCTGTTACACCATTAAATAACAGACAGTCAAAGGAAATATATAATACACAGTGAAGGCAACCCTACCTTTGAAAAGACAACTTTGTTTTTCAAAACTTGTTACACTCTCACAAATTCAGCGGAGTGGGGAGTAGTTATTTATTTCCATTTTGGGGTGGTCTGCAGTGACAGACCCACATTTGGAGAGGGGAAACAAACCTCTCTCATTTTCCAAAGTCCAACCCAGACTGTACAGTTTCCTCTTGCAGAATCATAGAAAATCCTGCCTGCAATCCCACTGACCATGTCTCTCTTTCATGCTGGACTGTGTTTACTGCAAAGCAAACTTTAGCCTACAGGCTCCCAAGATTGCATCTCTGTAACTCCAAGGCCAAGTTAAACCTGCCTGCACTGATAGAAACTGTGAAACAGATCATCTTGAATGATCAGCATTTATAGCTAAGGCAATATTGTGGTCCAGTGACCTGGAAATATTTGAAAAGTGTACCCAAATGATACTGTTTGTGGAGCTGCTTTGAAAGCAGCAGCATGGCACAAGATTTTCCCAACATGCTCGTGTTTGGTGCAAGGCAGTTTCAGGGAAAAATTACATTCACTCCTGCAACAGAGTGACCACAGTTTTTCCCCCCAAAAATTAATCAGTCATCCTGTATATGAAATTTATTTCAGAGGTACTGTTGAGAAAGAGCAGATTTCAGAAGTACCATTTGTATAAACTTAAGGAGAAAAATGAAATAAACTTCTAGGGAAAACGACTGCTTGCTTTCTGCTAAAGTTTCCAAAGGAAAATGAAGCACACATGACCAATTTCAATTTCAGATCAATTTGAATAAAAGAGTTTATATGTAATCCCAGACAATCTTCAGTATCTTGCATTCAGGGCAGAAAACATGTAATGCAAGTCATGGGGGAAAGGGGACCTAAACAAACACTGCCTATGTAATACTATAGGCCTGGAAAAGATCTTGCAGCTCTTCTAAAATACCCTGCACTGAAGAAAGACCAAAGATGCCTATAACGTTCACAGAAGTTGTGTGCCTAACTTGTTTTTAAAAATCATCTAGCATAAGAAGAAAAAACTGCAGCAGCATCAGTCAATAGTCTCCCCCATTGTTTCATTGTCCTTTGGCCAAAAGGCTGTTCTTATTATTCATCCAAAGCCAGTTAACTTGTCAGCAGTGAGCAGGGTCAATACAATTTATTCTTGTCAAATTTTGTTTTACCATTTTAATGTGCTCCAGGCACTTACAGATTGGTTACCTAACCACCTATTCCAGGAATAATTCCAGGAACTGGTGTTGCACTGAATAATCTATAATTCCCTGTTTGTGGTTGGATATTTTTTTAAAGGTAGGTATTGTAGTTGTTTTTCTTGCATGGGATCTGCCCATCTTCTGTGAGTTTTCAAAGATAACAGCACATTTCAGAGATTTTTTCATATTTTTTAAAGGAGTGAAGTTGAATGTCATCACGACTTGATGGGTTCAATTACACTTAACTTATCCAGACATTTTTTAACTTAATTTCTCACTATTCTAGTCATGCTCCTATTTTCACATTAAATTTAATGTAGTTAAGTATCTGATCAGAAATTAATCTTTTTATATAAAGACAGTGAACACTTCAGGACTCTGTGAATTGCCTGTTAGGTTATGAACCTTTATTTCGCCCTTCCTTTGTTTCTCATGTGCTTATTTTACCTTGCATAATTTTGCTACCTGTATGTTTCAAAATAATATTAACACCTTACCCTCTGAACTTTCTCCATTCCTATTAAACTCATACATAATTATGTTCCTTATTTCTACCTTTTGTATGACTCCTTTTAATTTTAGGTTCTTAGGAAGGTCTTGATGAAGTTGTAACGCACTTTGCTGCTAATATTTTAGGTTATCTTCTGTAAGTTTATCACTTTATGTTTGATGTAGCTTCTTCCATTCCTGATGTGCTTTATCTCTCAGATTACGTTTTTCAGAAATTCAAGTAACACTTATTTTTACTGATCTCTAGGCTTCTCTCCTTGTGCTATCTTCTAAAATTTAGCTCACTTCTAGCTTTAACAACCTCACTGACGCGGTGATTGCTGGTTTGTGAGTGACTAAATTAGAGGGTTTTGTTACTGAGATTCTTAAATTTGAAACGATAGAAAACTGAAGTGCCTTTGTGCTTCAGTTGCAAAACGTAAAATTGCTCACAGACACAGTATATTTATATATTGTTCATGTAAAGATTACTGACAATCTCAGAGGATTTTTGAAACATTCAAGAAACCCTGTTTTGAATATCAAAAGTCAATTTTAAATTCTGTCATGAATTGAATAATGTGTCTTATGTTGTCAGATCATGCCTGGATATTATTCACCTTTGCAGGGAGTCCTCAGGGGTAAAAAGCCTTCTTGGACCTCCTGACATGTGCACATCACATCTTCATCCATGGTCATGTAAGAGGCCCATGAGGCAGGGAGAGAGGGAAATAAAGGCAAAAGATGTTGCATACAGACAGTGTAGTTAAGTCTGGCTTATATTCATGAATCCATGTAGAAACTAAATAAAAGCAAAATGTAAAGAAACCTCAAAAAAACCTTCCAGATGCTGCTATTATTCAATGAAGGAAGTACAGTTGACAGAAAGCAAAGCCTAAGCTCTAGCTGAGTCAGCAGATTAATGTCAGGAATATGCCAGCGTTACTCCATGGAGCAGTCAATGATGACGACGTTTTCTCAGCAATAAGAGGCTTCAAATCCATAGAGCAAAAATCAGCATTTCTCTGTCAGCTTGGAAAGGTCAGCTGGCAGATCTAATCTTCACTGATCAGTAAGGCTCTTTCTGGCTACTACAGCACACAGCTCAACTTCAAGGACTGGCTTCGTATGTGAGTTTTTGGAGAGCCTTTCAGAGCAAATATCACAGAAAAGCACTTGACACAACTACAAGCATGGCCTTTTGAAAGGATTCAGAGCTAGACTCAAATGGTCCATTATGGCAACATTCCTGCAGGCTAATGTATGCTAGAGGACATTAGTCTCCCATTTATTTTCCTTTGTGGTCAAATGCAAAGAGAAAGGCTTTCTGAAGCTCTAAACCATCTTCTGGAGGAAAAGATCTCTCTTCAAGCTAAGCAGATGGCAGGAGGCTGCACTATGGGAATTCTTGTATTAAAATGCAATAGTCATAGCAAGAATGTCATGATCTCTTTGAAAACACAGACATTGTATATTAATAAATATCTACCAGTAAATGTATTTGCTCCTTAAAGTACAACACATGCTTACTGTCCTTCATGAAAACATTTGAAAAGAATCCAAGGTGTGAAAAGATCTTAATATGCTACAGGCTACTATAATGCTTCCTGTCCCCAGAAATCAAAATGTTTTGCAGCTACTAATGAACTACTCCACAAAGATGCTCAGAGTCAGATTTTAAAGTAGACTTTACCAAAATACCATTAACACAGTATTCCACAGTGGTTATCAGTAATCAGGAATAGTAGCTTACAGCTTCCTAGACGTACATTAAGCTCCTTTTTTCTTCCTAGACGTACATTAAGCTCCTTTTTAAAGTCCTATAAGCCTGGTCAAACTCTTCTCATATGCCCTGGGAAAAAGAAGCATTCCTTATCAGAAAGATAAGGCTAATCCTACTTTGCTCTCTATGAGTGTATTGGAATACCTGAAATGTGGTATCTGTATATTCTGTTGACAGGATGCAGTTGGTCTAGAAGAGCTGTGTTTCTTCTGCCCTCCATAAGAAGACAATCTCCCATACTGGCTGTTCAGGAAACCATATAGAGCAACTGTCATCTTTTATATTTAGTCTCCAGAGATACACATGCATTCTCCCCTCTTACTGTATCAGTTCTTCCCCTCCCACTACAAGGGTGAAATATTAATTGGCAAAGCTGACAGCAATACACATACCCTGTTGCAAATACATCTCCAAAGAAGAAAATGTTACATTTTGTCTTTAGGGCACAATTAAGTTAGTTCATTTTCTGCAGAGGAAAAAATAAAAATCCTAAACACTCCTACTTCAATGACAATATTTCAGTATCTTACAAGTGATGGCTTGGAGACAGTAAGGGAATCTACTCAAAACCACAAAAACCACATATTTTCTGTAAAATCAGAACATAAAGCAGTAACTCACAAGAAAAATTTCTCCATTGCACCTGTTCATTTCCTTACAGAAATTTACTAGGTCACTAGTCCTCTGCCGCTTTAGTCCAGTTATCCACTGCCTCTTAGGGAAATCATGGTCTACCTACTGGGAGCAATGTGGCCTGAACTTGTGATGACAATTAAAGATAACCAGAAAATACTTTTTTATCCATGGGCAAGGTCTTGTTATTTCTGGGATGAATGATCTGCATCTGCATTATTGAGACAATAGTTCTCTATGCAGGAGGAAATTATTAAGGCAGTATGGAAATTTAATATCTTTTCAAAAGCCTGAGACCCTATGAAGGTTCAGGTACTGCTTTTGTTTTTCAATTTTGACTTTGGACTTCCCATTATTTTCCCATCTTTTCTCAAAGGGTAGTAGTAGTATCCTTCTTCTGGCAAAATTTTCCCACTGCAACATTTCTATTTTTAACAAATTGCAGCCTGTGTTCTCCACAATAGAAGCTCATTGCTTCAGGGCAGCAAGAAAACAGCACTCCTCTGAGGTCTAGTCTTCACTCTGCCTTTGAACAGCTTTGGTAAGAAAAAGGGGCATCCTCACACATGCCATCACCTTGTAGGTGACATATCCACAGAGATAATGAAAGCTAGTGTAGTTCCCAATTCCTTGGAGTAGATGGGCATAGATTTTGCAAGTTATGCCTTACTGAGCAGAATCTGTAGGAGAGCTTCATGAAATGTCCCTAAAACTCTGAGTTATTACCAGTGCCCATGGTATCTTGTATAGGCCTTATTGGACACTGGATATGGACTGGATATGGACATTGGATATGGATAGGGAGAGATTTATGGATATTTTTGAAAAATAGGAAAATGACACAATAATGACAGAATAGCTTTATAACATTTTTATGCACCATAATGATGAGAATTTTAAAACTTCCTTCTATCACTTTTCTTTATTATGAAGCAATTATAAATCACCATGAATGTGCCAAGTATGCAGAACATTGATTCTTCTGGCATACTTTCCAACAATTTCTCCCTGATGAATATAAAAGCAGGGTCTGACTGTGCTGGAGAGCTGGCCATGTGCATTCTTATCACTCCCAGGCACTTAGATGAGGTGACAGGCACATGACTGAGTTGGGAATTCATCACAAGCAGTCCAGCAAACAGCACTTTGCAACAGCAATTTTCCACACTAAGCACCAATGAGAATTAGCTTTCTTTAATATGAAATTGTAATGCCAAGAGCCACTGACAACCCTGTAATAAAATTCTTGGTAAATAAGTGATGAGAATGTATCTTCTACACTCTTATATTATAAATGTTTTCCTTGCTACGTGAAGGAAAGACGCCTGTTTTCACAACAGATATGAAGCAGGTGTTGTTGAAAGCCTTCTGACTCTGCATTCTGAGTTACTAGGTGGGACTGCTAAAAGACAAAATGTTACAGCGTTAAATGAGATTAAAAATTACTGTTTTCAGTAAATGCAGTGATTTCTGACATTCTACTGTATTTTTAAAATCTGTAATGGGAAGGAAATTCTAGAAAAATTATGGTACAAATGTAGCAACAATAATAACAGCATGTCTAAATATATTTTTAAGATGTGAAATGGTATACAGGACAGCATAATCAACAATCAGCTTATCTCTACAGAAAATATGGATCACAGAGACCATTCACTGCAACATGAACATTTTGTTTAAATTATATGGGCTGATTATCCATGCTTGAAAATAAAAATGTGAGGGGATACACATGCATTGAAAAATAGTTGCATTATCTTTTTATGGACAAATAGAGAAGGAGAAGAGAGAAAGTATAATTCTTTCATCCCCAAATTACAAATCAACGGATAGAATTGCAACAACAAATGTCATTCACTTGCATTCATGAAAGTAGTTTAAAAAACGAGATTTGAAATTATTTCAGTCAATAGCTCAAATTTATTAACTTTTGCTTAGCAAAACAAGGTCAGAGAAACAAGCATATACTCTGACACCTCCTTCAATGGGATCCAGCCTTGACTTACATGTGAGTGGTGAAAAATTTTGTTTCTCTTCCACCAGTGTTTTTACAGGCAGTGGTGGACTGCCTGGAAAAGGCTCAAGATTTTGTTTGTTCTGAGTACTCATGTAAAAAAAAATAATAATAATAATAATAATAATAATTATATATATATATATATATAAAATATATATATATATAACAAATCTAGCAGCTCTGTGATTCTGGTGTCAGGTAAAAAGAGCAAAGAGGACAAAACTCACATGTAACCTGGTCTGAGGCTCTATCTAGTACTATAAACCCTTCTGTTCCAAAGGCAAAAGGCTAATTGAGCTGCTCCAGGCAACAGCAGTGCTTATCACAGCTAGTTTATTTTGTGGTCTATTATTGCTGACATCACCTCAGCTACCAGGGAAAGCGCCAGAAATCCTTTTGTTTCTGTGAAAGGACATTTTGTCTTGTGCAAAGGCAGCACTTGCTGAGGCTCTCACATATCGGAGCCTCCACCCCCTCTGGAGATAGGGTCTAAAATTTGTTTGGATTTGATAAGCATTTTGAATTTAGGACCACTCACCCTTAAGGAGAGAATTGGCAGTGTACCATATTATGCAGCTCGCAAGCAAACACATTTACTCCCCCTCAACTGCTCTTTCCCTCTCCTGATGTCCCTATATATGGGAATATATATAGGAACATATGCTGTAGCAGCCTATTATGTTCCATGCATAGTTCAAAAGTGCAAATAAAAGCACTGAGTTCAAAATGGGATCTGTAGTAAGGCCTAAATGGGGATTGCAATTGAATTTGTTAAGCTAATTTCACTGAAGAAAACATCTTCCCGATTGTCTAGGAAAGGTCTGTATAATGCAATTTGGCTCTAGCTTGCCTAGAAATACAGTTGAACCCTGGCTGTCATGGGAACTATTCATGTAGACTGGACAGCCTCCCTATACACCAGTCATTTTATGCTAACAGAGTTGTTTCACAACACTGATGGTTTCTGTATCAATTTACTTAAGCTGATGCAAAAAGTTTCAGGAATAGTCTTTCTCCTTTAAAAAAACCTAAAATATGCCATTTTTGAATTATTCAAATGAGACAGAAAATATCAGTTAAATTAAAACAACCCACAGGTTTATGCCTGAATAATCTCATGTTTGATCAAAGAATACTTAAATCCACAACTAACTTTCCCTGACATCTCAGTGATGTCAAGCTGATTATATAATTCTTGACCCTCCTTGCCTTCCCTATTAAATGTAGACCTCATTAGGAGAACTAAATCAGAAAGTATTATTCCAGTTAATTACATTATTCTGCAAAGGAAAGGAAAATAGACTCATACAAGGAAAAGAATCCTCCTAACAAAATCAGAACATAAACCAGCAATTCACAAGAAAAATTTCTCCATTGCACCTGCTCATTTTTTTACTGTTAATGTTAGAAATTTATTTTAAGTGAGGAAGAGAGGTATGGTCCTTTTATCCATGACATGATCTTGTCACCAAATTTGGGATACCTCTTGTTCAGAAACAACTGTTAACAATACTCTTATGCTTTGATTTTTGTATGGATCCCTTTCATAGCTTTATTACTGTCAGAACTCTGTTAACATACAGAACCTCCAAAACACCTATGAAATCTGTATTTAGGTAATAAGTGCTTGGGTTTTGGTTATTTTTTTTTATTTTTACCATCTACCCACTGAAGACAAGAGCTAACATATGTGTCTTCTTTTAAAATATCAAGTGAACTTTGGCTCAATTTATTTTTTGCCTTTATCCCCTTTAGCTTCAAATTTCTCCTTTTATTCATATCTGAGCCCTACTAGACAAATGGAAACAGAGGTAAAATGGTAACAGAGGAAAAAAAATCCTTAAATATGCGTTTTCTTTTTTCTATATGTTTAATGATTCAAGTACTGTTTACCAGAAAGCAAAAAGAAAGTAAAATCTAAATTCCTAAATTTGTAAATTGATGTGTACCCTAAGCCACTATGTCAGCTCTCATGATTGAGAAGCCACTTGGAAGTAGTTGTTTTAATTTATCAATTCAAATAATCCCTTACAGCAACTTTGCAGTTCATCCAGAAATCACCTTCAGATAGCCAGTCCTTAAGCTGAAAATATGAAGGAAGAGGCTGGAAAAGGTCCCTGCACCTGCCATGGCCAAATGGTGATGACTCGACCTTGAAGATGAGAACAGGAAGGTGTGCTGGGTGGGATGGCCAGTGACTGCAGTCCACAGGGGAGTGTCACTGCTGCATTACTTTACAGATGACCACAACAGAATGATTTGGCACATAAAGACTGGTTTGTTTTCATCCAGCTCAGAGACATGAGAGGTGCATAGGAATAAGCTGTAGACAAGGCATGAAAGCACTCCAAAGGAGTTTGATTTACTCCAGAGGAAAGAAATCATCTTGTGTAATCCTAAATTAAAGTTTTCAGTTTAATCACAATTTTGCCCTAGGGTTTTGGTTGTTCAGAAGAATAATCTATATAATGTTAGCTCTTTGACACTCAAGAACTAGCAGTCCTTGGAAATCTGACTTTTTGAAGCAGTGATGCTAAGGAGTCAGACACATCACTAACCAACCTGGAGCACCACTTGCCTAGCAAGCAGGAGGTATATTACTGGGCTAAAAGCACATAGTATTGGCTAATGTAACTTAACTGCAGATCAAGGCTGCTGTCAGGAAAGTGCTTTGGTTCACCCTCAGCTTCCAGCACAGATGGCAGTTGCTCAGTGTATTTGAGGGGTAGTCAGATATTGAATATGTTCATTGTTAGTGAGGTGATCTGAGTCAGACACTGAATGTTATCAAGCTCAGAAGAGATGACCAGCAAGCAGCTTTACCTGTCTCCTGCCACTACAGGTAGAGAACACAGGGACAACGTGGTTGTGCAGCTGCTGTTGTTGTACTCTGGACAGACCTGAGAGGTTTCATGCTGGCTTTACATGACTTGTTTCCAATGCACTCCACAAAAGCTGATGCCTGCAGGCATGTGCAGTACTGGAAACAGAGAGGCAAGGACTTACTTTCCCAGAGCTGCCTGCAGACATTACCCTTATTTTTGATCCATGAGACAGCTGGAACCAATGCAATAGGCCCTTGAGTAGGAGAAAAGCTGCTTACCACCAATAAAGCAGTGGAGGACATATACTCAAAGGAGCCCCCACAAAAAAGACAGTGTTAAACTAAAGCTTAGAGTTCTGCCTATTACCTTGTATTGCATGGTCTCAGGCACTGGAAAGAAGACAAGGGAGAGAAAAAGCACCTGGGGTCATCAGAGCATGGTGGGGAATATCTCACTCCAGGTGCCTTGCAGAGGCAGCAAGTGACCCCATGCCCAGTCATAGACTTCTTGCCAGGAGCTTGGTATCTCTGCCTTACTGCAAAACCTTTTGAAGAGCATGTCTGGGCTGGTGCCAGAGCATTCAACAACTCACAGAACTATGCTCTCTCTGCATTAAAAATATCACTCAGCTTTTCTGTAGTTGCCAGAAACATCAATGGGAAATCCAGGACACAGGCTAATGGGGAAGACATGGTTGTAGCCTGTCAACAAAGCCTTTCTAGGAGTATAGACCACAGCAGATCTGCAGGTGTGGCATCTGGGCAGCCCCTTATGCCCATGTGACAACCAGGGTGCTGCAAGGCCATGGTGCTGGATGGCAGCACCAGCTCCCTGCTCACAGCCCTCATGGGGCTCCCACTGCTGTGGGAGGAGAGGAACTGATGAGCTGCAGTGGCTTTCCACAGCCTTCCAAGACAAGAGGGGACTGGGGCTGTGGATTATGGTGTTGGTGCTATAGATAAATATTCATTAATGATAAATATTCATTCATTAATGATTAAAAATCTTCATTAAACTTCATTAAACCTACTGAAATCATGAGGCTATAATAATGTAAAGAAGCAAAAAAAGCCATCTCTTTCAAAAGCTTTGTTTTTCTCACTTTGTCCATACTCATGGTTTCAACTGTGAGCACTTTGGAGTCAGTAAAACACAGACAGTTAATAGTCACAGTGAATATCTGCTACTTAGATCAATGCTCAACTTCTCCAGCCATCTGTCAGGATTACTCTGACCACACAAATCCCCATGCTTTTGCTGCAGGGCAGAAGCCCTGTGGAGGTAAGGCTGAAGGATCAGTCCTAAACTGTTTCTGTTTAGGACTACGGTAAGATTTAACACGCTCAGTGGGTTGATACGCGATACTCCTGCTGCCCTGTGCTGGAAGCAGCAGCAGGGTGTGCCTGCTCAGCTGTACTGCTGAGGAGAAGTGTGCCTGCTTCCCAGCCATACTGACAACTGCCCGTTTTCTTTTTCTGCCCCATTTGGAACTGACCATCGGCGCTCTAGTGTAAACACTCAAATCTGGGTCAATCAACCTGATGACAACAGAGTGTAACATCTGCCTGGAGCTGTAAATGAGATGTACAACTGTCTGCAAAGTATTTGTCTCTGTGTTTCCCACTCTCCCTCACCACCATTTTAGCCCTTTGGCCCTGGGTTACCCATCATCTCCTTGCACAACACAGAGGACATCCAGCCACTCACCAACCACACGTGAATTAGTAGGAAATCATGCAGCTTAGTAAAATCTTAAAAATAAAAAGCCTTTGAGAAGGAGACAGTGTCAAACCTTTGCCACAGTGACAGATGACTCAACCTGATTTTAGCAAAGACAATCACCTTTTTTCCATCATACTTTATGTGTAAAAATATAAATTTTGAGTTACTGCATATACACAGATGAAAGAGAGAAAGAGCTTTATGAAAGGACACTAACCTGCTTGGCAGCAAAAGCCATTTTTAAATTTACACAGATAAATGTACAAATAAAAGATCGAAACTTCTGGTCATTTTCCTCTCCTCAATATTTATTATTCTCTAACTAGAAAAATAATTTCCATTTTCCATTTCCCTGAATATCTGAGTTAATATCTCCAGTTTTTTTATAATTCCACGTATTTTGTACACAATACAGAGACACTGTTTCCTGAGCTAATCTGTTTGTCAGATAATTCAAACAATTAGCACCAGGATTTCTCTGTAGCAAATCAATAGTTTTGGCTCAGCCAGATATAGGCTTTAGCATGTTGACACATCTCTCAAAATAAATCACAAAAAATGGCAAGTGGCTGTTACAGTAGGCTTCTTAAAAATAAATACCACGTAGCCCTTTGATTCTGATTTAGTTTATTCTTTACCCTTTCAGTATATTCCCCCAAAATAGAATGAGACAGACACGCTCCATTTATTTGTCTTTGGTAAGTTGTAATTACTTGAGAAACTCCTTTGAAGTTGCTACTTATCAATGTGAGGAAGATTGGAAAAGTCCAGCCCAGCCCCAAGGTAAGCAAGCTTAATTAAAAAAAAAAAAAAAAAAAAGAAAAAAAAGAAAAAAAAAAAAAAAAAAAAAAAGAGGCACACATAACAGAAAAAGAAAAAGCAAATAGAACAGAATGCTTCCTATACTATATGCTTCGTGAAACCTATACTGCTTAACCAGTCCAGGTCAGTTTTACCAGACTCATAAGCTTTGTGATACATGCAAGAAAGAAAGCAGGACATACAAGACAAGGGCCAAGTCTAGGTAAAATCTGTATTTTCTGAATTTAGAGTGTGTAAAGTCTTTTATATTTTCATGAGTTTGTCCAAATACTGCATTTCCTCTTTTAAGAAAAAACTTTGGGAAGCAAATAAAAAGAGGCTACAGAAACCATGTGCCACTGAAAAAAAAAAATTAAAATATTTCCCTGATTTCACAATTATTTTTGAAGAGAAGTCACTGACCCCTAGATGAAGCGGGAGCCCTGGTGATGATGGCAGATTTGTTAACCACAAATGATGCCAAGCATATAGTGAGCAGTGGAGGTTAAGACAATTGGTTATAATCAACCCAGTTATCACAGCTTAATTAGTTACTGCTGATTTGTGTAAGTCGTCATGCCTGAAAACTTTCATTTTTTGACTGAGGCAACCGCAAAGATAGCATGTTAACTTTTACCTGCTTTCATTACATGAAAAATTTATAAACAAATACAAGCACATTTCATAAGTAACCTCATGACTAATGTTTTGAATAAAATTATTACAATGCCCTTCATTTAATGTTTTCAAGGAATTATTTGCAAATACATTATCAGTTGAAGGCCACAAACATTTACCTAGTGCTGCTAGGCATTCTGGTGGCAAATTTAATCCTTTTGTGCCAAGAAGTCCAAGAAAAATCATGACTTTTTTCCCATAGTGATTTTATGTAAAGGTTTTATGAGCCTGTGAAAGGAATTGCAGAAAGTCTGCACATTTTTCTCCTTAGCTATAAGTTCTTCTGTGCACACTTCAGAAGAGCTATCAGCATGACTGGGTGTTGCATAGGGGTCAGCCTCTGCCTCTGCAGAGTCAGCTGTGTGCACTGAAAGTGTCTCTAAACATGCACAAGAAATTGCTGTGTATCGACCAGAGAGTAAAACCAAGGCTAAGCTTGCACTAAAAAACATTCACAATAATGACAAGCTGTTTGCTTCTCCCAAACGAGGTATCCATGGCCTGTACAGAGAGGAGACGCAGTTCAAGGACTGACAAAACATACTTTTTTTTAAAACATTTTATCTTTTTATTTGTTTGTCCTGATGGTTTGCTACAGGCAAAGGAGGTATTCAGGAATGGAACTGCACGATACAAACACAGGCAGCAAACTAAGCTGGCGGCATGAAAGGTGTATCTGAGAACACAGAGTTGACAGAGTCAGAGTCAGATTTTGTTCGAGTAGTTTTTAAAATACTCTCTGTAATGACACTGTCATTAGGAAACAGTTTTACCTTCCCATTCTGACTCTGTTTTGGTTCGTGCACGGGCTCCAGGAAAACCACCCGTTTACCAGTGCTGGCCTTCTTCTCGTCGGCTGGCAGCTCTTGCGGCAGTGCGGAATTCAGTATGGAAGGGTGGGCACTGCTTTGGTTCAGCTTCCTCTTCTTCTTTTTTGCCTTACATTGACACGGGCAGGGGGTCAGATAGAGATACAGCAGTACTAAAATAATACTGGCCACACAGGCAGCAAGGGTGGTAAAAGCTGTATTAAATGCTTCATGAGCATGGGACCTGTTCACTGTGAAATTGCTAACATTTATTCTGACCTCTATAGTTTCATTTAATAGTCTTTTCTTATTTATTGCAATGCAGGAATACAGCCCTGAGTTCTCTAGCTGGGCATCTGTTATCTCCAGGCTGCCATTAGGAAACACCTTGAAGTTATCAGTCTCCCTGTCTGGCTCCAGCAATCTATTGTCTGGACTAACCCAAACAAACTGTGTGCCCATATCACTAATTCTGCTGTCACAGTGTACAATCAGCCTGTCACCAACCTGGGCATCATGAATAAACCCAAAGGCTTGGAAAGAGCTGTTGACGGTACTTTCAGAGCAATTCATAATGTTGTCATGCAGTAAAGGCAGTTTATTATGACCTCTTGGGTCTGACTGCAACAAACAGCTGTACTCATTTTTGAAGTCCACTACTGAGCTGAAATGCCTTTGATACCAGAAGATTAGCACAGAGTACAGGACACAGTCACAATAGAATGGGTTGCCATGAAGATAAATTCCACTAAGTTGTTTGGCTGGCACTGAACTCAGGCGTTGAATAGGCATCATCTGGATGTGATTAAAGGAAATGTCCAGCAATACAAGGTCTGTCAATTTATGTTTTCCAACATATAAGTCCACTGGAAAATGAGAGACCAAGTTGTAGCTTAGGTACAATTTCTGTAATTTGTACAATCCTCCAAAGGCTAAAGACTCGATCTGTGTTATTTGATTGTTGTACAGCAGGAGAACCTCCAGCGCCTTTAGCTCCTGAAACACAGGGCTGCCCAGTGTTTTCAGGCTGTTGGATGACAAGTCTAGATACTTCAGATTCGGAGTTGTGGAAAAGCTTCCAGTGCTAATGCTGCTAATGCTATTATGATTGACTATTAAAGTGTTCAGTTTCTCAGACAGCACTGGGACCCATTCAGGCTCCAAAGTCCCAATTCTGTTATAACTCAGATCCAGCCTTTTCATACATTTATAAAGATTTCCTGGCACTCGAGTGAGGTTCTTATTTGTGCAGCTTACTATATCACTGGCACAGATGCAGGCTGCTGGACACATCCCCGGGGCACTGCCACAAACACTCATGGTGAAGAGCAACAGGCATGCGAGTCCTTTGCAGTTCACTTTAAAAACTCCAAGTCGAGTAGGAAGCGTCCGCCAGTTTAAAGACATTGTCACTGTCTTTTAGGTGTCTCCCAGTGCTCTTTGCCACAGATTACTTGTGTAGTTAGCTTTGCATTCGTTGCTGTCAAAAAAGGAATACAGAGGTACAGCACGTTAACATTTACCATTCACATTCTGCATGATTTCCTATGCCTTTTGAAAAATACAGGGAATTTATCCTTAGGGTTTCATACAATTAACAGTAAAATCTAGTTCTAAGGTGATATAAACTTAACATTGGTTTCATGTAAACATGAAATTCTGCATTCATGTGTCAATATATATACTGTAGATACAGTATTTTTGTCTTCTAATAGAATGCAATTATTCTTCATTCTTGGACAAAGTAATGCAATTTCTGACAGCTCATTAAAAAAAACTGGAAATGTTCCTCTGTGGAGCATGATTTGGCAATGGCATCCCCTACCTGTTTCCAAACCAACACAGATAGAATTCCCAGTAAGAGAAAGAAAAAGCCTCATCCTAAAATGTTTGGGGTTTTTTTCTTGTCTAGTAGGAAGCAGTTACAACATGCTTTTCTTTACAATCAGAAAATGTCACACGTTTTCAAGCAAAGAATTTTCTCAGCCTTTCTGGCTTTAAATGTCATATGAATTTATTTCCTTTTTTTTTTTTTAATTCAGTAGCTTATGGTTCAGGTAGCAACAGCCCATTTTGAAAGTTATTAAAGTTGTTCAGTAACAATATTTTGCATTCTGCTTCTTCTACCTTTGCCAATATAAGCAATGAGGAAGAAATCTGTGCCTGGTGCTTACCTCTGGCACAAGTTTTGGGAACATTCAATAAGGATGAGTCAGCTGTTTCTCAAAACTTAGTAAAGGAAAAAAAAATTGCTCATATGTAGATAGGAAAAACCCTAACCATACTCATTTCTGAGAATACTTTAGTGTCAGTGTTGTTTGAAACAGGTACGTAAGATTTGGCACAGTAGTGATTCTGTGCTAAGTGATATGCTTCTTACCATCTTCTGAGAAAATGTACACATACCTAGCAGAGGAATAAACATTTCTGTTCATTCTTGCTCTACCTGTTTAGAGTTTGGCAGTAAATTCACAGGTGAGTTCATCTGCATTGATCATCGTCACCCCTTCAGAGTTCAGATGAGGTATTCAGCCCCCACATTATTATCCAAACTCATTTCTCCAATCTCACCCACCAGCTGGAGCAGGATCTGAGCAGGACAAACCCTGCAATGTCTGCTCTGGGCCACTGATAGTGGCTATAGCCAGGAGCCTGGGGACAGTGGGATGAGGAGAAAGAAGCAGCCTCAGATGGAAAGGAGGAGAATAAAAGAAGAAATTGTATTCTCTGATGATGCAAAATGGATGAAGAAAAGATGAGCCTTGAGGGCAAAAAAAATAAAATCAAGACCTAGATGGTGGAGGGCAGCAGGGCAGAGGGATAGCAAAAGAAGGGGAGAAAGAGAAGAGTAAGAGACATATAGGGAAGGATGTGTAAAACCAGGGGAGGTGCATGCTAATGGAGCATCATCACTGTTACTAATGAAACTGAGGAGGAGGTAGTAGTCTGAAGATGCAGAAGTCAGTTAAGGCATATGAGACTGGAAAAGCGGATGAGGAGGGTGTAAAGGGAAAGAAGAGGACTAAGCAGAAGACAAACAAGAGTTTGTAAAGGTAAACCTTGGAGCACACCTCTCCAGAGAATTTACATCTTCTACTTAAGAACCTAAGATTACTAATGCAATTAATTAATATATGCCAAAAGCAATATTTTCACTCCTCCTCAGTTCTTTATTTTCCTCTTCTGTAACTCTCTGCCAGGCTGCTGTCTTCTGCTGACAAATCTACTCTTAAGTCAAGTGGTAGAAGATGTGCTACGAAACTAAAGAGCTGAACCTTCTAATGACCCATGAAAAGAATATGAAGGCAGCATGGGAGAATGGGACATTTAACCTTTCACAAGAACTTATGTATAGATTGGTTTTGTTTGCATTCAAAAATACCAAAAAACCAAACATTAGGAGAACTGCAAGACTGCCAAGTCAAATGCTCAAAAGTAAAGTGCGAGAATTACATTTTTCTTTCCTTTTTAGATTTTATATACATTACTTGGTTTGATGATGGCTCAATTTTCCCTCCAAAACCTTTCCTCTGACACTGTGCACAGGTTCTGAGGAAGAACAGGGAAAAGAATGAGTGATTACATCAAGAGCTTGATAAATCCTTATCCCTGAGAATTGCAGCTGTCCTAGCCTTTGCCAGAGAATTCCTGTGAGCTCAGGCACACCATGTGAACTGGTGATGATTACAAAATAATGAACATATTACAGTCACCAGCTTGGCACTTATAAGATAAGAAACTTCTACATGTTAAATTCGGAAAGTGCTGAGATGAGAGTCAAAATGCTGTGATTTTATATGGCACTTCTGATTGTAGAGAGATCCCTTGCTTATACAAGGGATTTACTAACATGATTTTAGCTATAGAAATATTTTAAAAATAAATTGATTGGTTTGAATTAAAGTTTAATATCATGATTCATAAATTCTTCTAGGTGTTTAAAGCCTTCTGAAGCCTCTAACTGCATGGGGTTTTCAATGGAAAGTTAGGAATCCAGAGGAGTATTTTTTAACCAGTCCTAAGCTCCTTACTTAGTTGTTTTTGCTAGTTAGGTAGTCTATAGCAACAATTAATAGATACAAGTTCTTCTAGACGGTGAAACCTATGAAGCATTAGAGAAACTGCCATCAAAAATAATTCTATACCACAGTGTGAATTTGTATGGCATACAGACATAAGTCACAGTGAAAACACACTGGCAGATGAAAAAGGTATTTAGTAATTGCTCATTTAGTTAGTCTACTGTATGAAGCAAGGCATCTGAAAACATTACCATAAAACCATGCACCTGAAGACTGGATTATAAAGCATCCACAAAACAGGAGATGAATAGTGCTGCAAAGTTTGCCTTTCCCACTAACATGTGAAGGCCTGATTCTGCCAGCTCTGCAGCCTGATTTTTAATGTAATTGACTAGCAACAAGTGAATGGCACTTAACTCATCTCCCACGGTAAATATAACTGTGATCCTAACTGAGATACTCTAACAGGACATACTAGATCAATGCTCAAGTTTGTAAGGGTTACCAAATTTAATACACCAGCTAACCTTGCATGTTTTTGCTTCTGTCCATGCCTACAATTATCTCATCAGAAACTCCAAGCTAGTCTGCAACCAAATCATATGGGCAGACATCAGTCACTTGTGCATACCAGTAAAATACCTTCTAGTTCTAAGGACCAAAAACAGTTCACAAGGGCTGAGAACTCAATTGTACATTTTCAAAGCTCACTGAAGTTGCAAAAGGAAAACTGTTTCAGATAACTTGCTTTGTCTGGCAGTTATCTGAAACAGGGAAAATCCAAATTATAGACATTATAGACATCCTGAACATACCAGAGGACACCCAAGAGTATTTAGAAAGTACTGTGATAAGCAGAAGCTTTCCTTTCCATGTCCACCTCACATGTAGTGCCTACATTCTCAATAGGCTCTTGGCTGTTTTGGAGAGTAGGAGTGTTGAGCTGCAACTTGCTCTTCAACCTGTGTTCTCCATATTTCTGCACAAACTACCCAGGATATTCTGCAAAGCCAAGCATGTTCAACATAAATATTTATAGGGTATGTGATCATTTGAACTTACTCAAAATGTCTGCATAAACATTTCTGGGTTGTAATGTGTCCAAGTGGCAAGAAGAACAAAGCCTACAATTAGCCCCATATTAAAAAACCTGGTATTTTGTTTCATCCCAGTAATACTACTTCAGGTCTTAAGAGAAGTCTTATTTTACAAATTTCAATATTGCGTATTTTCTCAAGAGAGATATTGCTATTGAATACTATCAGCTAGCATATGCCAACAGACTTTGGCCAAGTACTTCACCACTATTTCTGAATGAGCTGGGTAGATACCTTTTCTGATTTATAGTAAAGTGAAGGGCATGGATGGGAGTTTTGTTTTTGAATTCTGTTCAAAGAAATAATTTCTTTGTGATGCTGAAGTGCAATAATTTAAATTCAGTGCCAAAACCACATTACTCCCTGAGATGCTTCATCTAAACAGTAATGGTACACATGCTTCTTAACTGTTCAAGAAAAAAGGCGGGACATATCCTGCTATCATAGGGAAAATCCTCTGTGGTCAGAAACAGCAAAATTGACTACAACCAATCACATTCTAGAGAAGCTAAACATTTGGTTTTTGGTTTTGAACTTTTTAATGTGTATGTTTGTTGCTTTTTGTTTATTTCTGAGGGGTGGTTTGTTTGTTGTTTTGTTTTTAAAAGTAACGAGCACCTAGACCTGCTTATGGAAAAGGGGACTGTCAGGCAGCACACAGTCTCACCATCAGTTATCACTTGAAGATCAACTAATGTCCTAAACACTCCTTTCTCTGGGCTCTCTCTCCCACTAATGTGACATTAATAATATCTATACCAGTTTTCTCATCCTCTGTAAATACCTTCAGGCTTATTGCTGTTTCTCCAATGGAACATGTACACTAATCTACCTTTCCCAGTTCACTTGAGATTTTGCTAAAAAATCCTTATGTAGCACATAAGGATTCACATTCACAGCAGTGAATTGGACTGGCAATCACAATTCACCTGAATGATTTAGCAAACACTACTATTAGTCTTTTCACTTAAAAAAGCTTGGATTGGTAGATGTTACTCCTACTGTAAAGCATTTTCCTGTATATTGGTGATGCAAATAGTCCCACATCTGGCTGGTACTTACTGCACAGTGAAAATGCAAGTATTTGCACACAACCCTCCTGCCTGCTGTACTATTGCAGGAATAGCATTCAGCCCCTAGAGAGATCAAGCACTCGAAAACATTAAAGACCTCCATTCATCCTCCAGAAGGTTCAAACCATTTCTACAACCCTTACTTCCTTCCCTTACACCACTTACACCCTTACACTCCCGTGACTGTCTTCTCTTGAGTCTCACAAGCCCGCAAGACATTAATACATCTCTGCACCTCTCATTGACTTTCAATGTCCATACAGGTGCTCTCCCCCTATACCAGTCCACATATCAGATGAATTAGGCCTGTACTAGTCAATTATAATAATACATGAAATACAAAAATGATGGCTCAGGTGCTTGTTTTCTCACAGCCCTATTTTTTTTCTAGCATGACATTTGACAAAGATTGCTCGTGAACTCAGAAGCAAAAGTGATTTTTAGAATGCGGTTTTCTTAAATTATAACAACAATATTATACAAGTATAATTATTCATGCTTTTAGTCCCAACTTTATGAATCCTGTTCAAGTACATGATGCAGATATTAATTACATAAAGACTAATGGCAACCTGTGCAATTGGTATTTTAAAAAGTTAGATTTTTAAAGGTCTGCATAAAGTCACATTCCTTGTGTTAGTGTGATATTGTCAGAGGAAATAGTCATACAGTAGCCTCAGTCTCCAGGCTCTACTCTGCCTTTATCACTCCTGAGTGGAAAAGGCACTCTGCATCAAATCTTCCTGACAGCTGTGCTCAGCATCTCTGACTCACCAGATAGAGATTACCCAAACATCGTAATCCATGAGATTTAGTGACATGATGGATTGAACAGCAAAGACTGTTGGTGAGCTACATCTGGGAGATGTCTTGATCCACTGGACTAAATCCCTGAACTGGGCTAAACTGTGCTTGGTGCAGGACCTAACAGTGATGAAAAAATGGCTTTACATCATATTTGCAGCAGGCTGATCCTGAGATCAGCAAGGCAAATGGAGTGTTCTCTCTGGCCAGCATCTGGCCAGACCTCAACTGTGCTGAATTAGAGATTAATTTGTCCTAGTAACCTTAGCCAGATAAAACTATCATCTCTCACTAATCCCTCACTAAAGATTTAATTTCCTTGAAGAGAGACTTTTTCTTAAAACACTCGTCTTAAAGAAAACCGAGACACAGAAGAGCAAGTAGGTGACGTACAACAGAGCCTCAGTTGGACTAATCAACAGTCTCTTTACAGCAGTACCAGCTACGTGAAGTCAACATCTCTGCAGCTCTTATCCTTCTGAGAGTACAAGGGAAATATGCATCAGTGAAACAACAAATTCATCCCTTTTGCCATGTTACTTTGTAAATCAAGCTGCAACCGAGCTTCAACCTTGCAAATTACTTCAGTTGCTAAGGAGATCAGCAAATAATTAAGAAAAAATGCAATGATAAGTGTCAGTGCCTATTACAGCATCAGTAACCAGTCTCCAAGCAATATCAGATCTTACTAAAGTTTAGCTGCCCAGCGAAGGATCCTCCCTGCCTCCAAAAATTTATCTGAGGGCCAAACTTCAAAGAAACCTCCTTGCATACGATTTTGGGGGGGTCTCCTGCCAGTCTCACAGGGGGGACTGTCCGCTGCAGCCCCAGATTACCACCGGGAGTCGGCGGAGGGCAAAGTTTCGGCGAGCCGGGCGGCCGAGCAGGCTAAACCGGCATCGGCCCGGGGACACCCACCAGCATTCCGAGGGGTCTCTGACCGACTTCCCGGGGCAGGCGCGGCCCCTGCCGCCGTTCCCTGGCGGAGGCAGGGACCGGCTCTCCCCCGCACGCCGCCGGGCTGCGCTCGCCTTCGGCCGCCCTTCTCAGCCCCGACTCCCGCCCCCCTGGACCCTAGCCCCTGTCATACCCCGGCCACCGGGGTATGCCTGCTCCGCCACCCCGCCGGGCAGAGTTACCTGGAGCTTCCGATGGCCGCTTCATGTCCGGGGAGCGCGATGCCGGCCCCGCCGCCGCCTGCAGCCCCTGCCCCGCATGCCGCGCTCCGCCGGGCTCCGGGGGAGGTCGCGGGACGCCGGGAGCGCGGCAGCGGCTCCGCTGCGCTCCCCCGCGGACCCAGGCAGCGCTGGTCCGCTGTCCCCGGGAACGGAGCTGAGGCCCGGAGCTCGCCACCGGCCGCGGGGGAGCAGATTAGGCAGCAGACTCGCAGTCACAGTGGCGACACGGTGGGTTTTTATGCCCTCCTGCCTACGCCCTCCCGGTCTCCCCCGCCGCGCCGCACCCGACCCGACCCCACGCCGCTTGCCCCGACGCCTTCCCGGGAGCTTCCGCGGCCGCGGGACGGAGCCGTCGGTGCCCCGGGGGCGGAGCGCACCGCTGCCCCCGCTCCGCCCCTCGCCGCCCGGGGGCCGCCGCCGCTCCGCCCCGCTCCGGCCGCGCTCCTCGCCCGCCGCAGCCCCCGCCGGCAGCGGGAGGGCCGGGCGGGCTCTGCCCCTGCGGGCTGTGCCCCTCGCTGCACATCGGCACAGCCCGCCCGCAGCTCCTCGACGGCCGGGCCGGGGGCAGGGAGCCCTTTTCGGAAGGGCGCAGCCGAAGACACGGTTCCTCGTTAAAAATGCATCAAAACTCCCCGTGTGCGGAGATGGAACCCCGGGGTGTTCGTAAGGCGCGGATAAATGTAAAAGGCTTCGTGTTAGCTCTAGAAATCGTCCTCCGGTTAATTAAATGGTCAAACCCCAAAGAAGATCCGTAGTAAACTAGGCTTTGATCAGAGCAGAGGAGTATATAAAATGATAAATGATATAAAGTATATAAAATGATTTTGTTATCTAAAATTAATTGCCATATACAAGTATTCTCTTGACCATGGAATCTGTAGGAGAAGTGCTGCAACTCAAATTGAGAAGTGTGACCAGATCATGAAGGGGCAAAGCTGCAGCTGAAAGCCAAACAACATATTTACTTCTGTTAAACACCGATTTTAACCTCCCCCAGCCAAGTTTCTCACGACATTTCCATCATAATTTAGAGTATCCTACATTTAGAGATTGAAACTGAACGCAGGCTGCTTTAGCAAATAACAGACATCATGGATTTATAGTCATTGAGACATACAGTTTATAGAAGAGTTCTCAACAAATGGGCTTGCATATTAAAACTGCTGCAAATCACCCTTTTCTTTTAAGGGCATACAGCAAAGTGGTTTTTATTATGAGGGTTCGTGGCTACATATAAAGCTAAGAGACTTCCGTGTCGTACAATTCACCCTACAGGCAAACTAAAATTCTTTAGTACAGCAGAAGGTATATGTTAAAGATCTGATTCAATATAGATCAAAGCCTGGTTAGATATAAGTGATACTGCTATTGATTTAAAAGACTTTTTGAGCACCACTTTATCATAAAAATTCAGCTTTTTATTCATCATTCTTATTTTGTGCTGAATTTCTATGCAGTTAGGCTATACAGCACTGAAGTAATTTTAATCCTGAGGTTATCGATTGAGGTTATCTGATTTGTTTTAGACTCTCCATTGGCATATTCATTTGTTTAAAGAAGCTTGTTGTCTTCATTTAGACTACTAAATCATTCAATTTTCCTGATGACCATGATACTAAAAAATACTGGGTGAAATTAAAGTTGATCATATTACCAATACAGTCTGAGGAAGAGCGTAATCACTTTTGTAGTCTTCTTCCCCTGCTTTCCAAACTGGAAATGTTGAGCCTCAATTCTTTCTAAAGACTTACTTATGGAATGAAAATTCCTTCTGTGTTAGCATATGGAGTAGCTGTCCATTTGTGATCTTTGTGCACACTTTGATTGAAGTAAACTGGTTTTAAAATACTAAAGATTTTTATTGTAGCTTGCTCAGACCTCAGTAAGTGTGGAGGACTGGTAGGTGCAAAGTGACAGTACCACTTGTAGCTAAGTTATTTAGATTCCAGCCATGAGATCTGGACATAGTAATAATTGCTCAGGGGAAGGCTGGATCCAGATCAAGGTGAAGTTCAATACTTAATGCAATTAGAATTTTGATTTCCAACTTTATTTTTCTTGTTAATGCTGACTGGGATCTGCTTTTTATATTGGAGATCTCAGGGTCCAGATGCTCAAAAAATTGATGGGAGTTGTGATCATCCTTTCATGGGCTGCTCAGCTTACAGAGAGAGGCCATCTGCCAATAAAGCAGACTTTGGAAAGAAATCATGATCAAGGGGTGTATTGAATAGTCTGAAAGGAGTTCAGAACCACAGGATCCTTGTAAATCTGCAAACAGCTGGTTGTAAGCCCAGCAATTCTTCGCTCCCATGGAATGCTGACAAATTTGAACATGGCATGATGCAAACTAACTCTTTGTGCTATTTCACAACATAAAGGTGCTTTTGTCACTTGTTACATACTAAATTAGAAGGAAGATTTCTTTTAAAAATCTAATGTGGATGAGAACAATTGGTGTTTATCTTTCTTCTACCAAGTAGCACTGATGTGAAAACAGTACCTCTCCAAAATCTCTTTGTTGATCATACATGGGCACAAGCTGTGTGAAGCTGACAATACATTAATTAGGATGTGAAACCTCTCTTTTGATAATCTCTGCAAATGTAAGATTCCTGGCATCACCAATAGAGATTCTTATTGCAGAGCATTGCTGATAGCTGTCTGCTTCTTCCAAAACCATCAGGATCCTGCCTGTGTTTCCCTGCCATGCACCAAACTATCTATTACAGTGGAAGCTTTTCAGTGCTTATTTTCACATCCTGTGCAGTGCCAGACAGACTGATGGGGCTTCAAAGGTAGTTTAATAACAATATTTACCATGTGATCTTGAAAGCCCCCACAAATACAGTAATGCCTCTATTATCTTCAATATTAAATTTCTTTATTAAAACCACAAGTTTATTACAGTTATATAATGAAATTGATCATTAAAAGACTTTTTCAAAAGCCATTTGGCTACGGAGAGTTTACAATACCTACAATACCATGAAAAAGCAATGTTACTAGTGGCCTAGATATTAACTAGAAGGGGGGGTACAGAAAGAAAGGAATATCCTCCTTCTCTCATCTTATGCTCTGCATCTGGCAAGGGCATGATTTTTCTCCCATAGTGCTCATGCAGGAATAAAGATTTCCAGCCTCCAGTTTAAGTCCTGGTTACATGCATTATAGCCATTAGATATCACACTGTAATAGGGGTCAGAGAGTCATATTCCTCTTTTTTTTGTGATTCCTCTTTCTCCATCCTGAATTAATACTCTTTCAGTGTAAGTCTAGTCTGGGGGTTAGGGAACTTCAGTGAGTTGGAAGGGGTAGCCTGCAATCCCTCTGTATGAACTCTGAGCCCCCAGAAGAAGGCGGGCAAGTTGCACAAGGACTTAAACACAGATTTGTGAGTACCTGAGGGGAAGCCTCTTCCCCCAGCTGGCACAAATACTCTCAGTAAAGTCTATACCAGTTTGACAACAACTAGAGGGCTAAGCCCCTTAGTGGAAAACATATGGGCCATGGATCCTGTCTGGACTTCCCTGTGAGACACAAGCACACAGGCTTGGTTCTGTCCGGGCTCTAACACTTTTGGCACGCCTGGAAGCAGAACGTGTTCTCTGCCCTGTCTGTGTGACTCTGGGAATCCTGCAATGCCTCAGGGGATGAAGAGAACAAAAAGCAGGTCTGGCAGGGATGGCTGTGGCGGACAGGTCTGGCTGAGATGGAGTTCATTTTCCTCACAGGAGCCCTCACAGTGCTGGTCTTTGCTTTGGTAGGTAGAAAGGTGTTGGTAACACACTAGTGCTTTGGCTACAAGCTGAGCAGCGCTGGCACAGCATCAGCCCTGTCTCTCAACATTTCCCCCCACCATGTGTAGGCTGGGGTTGGCAAGATCCTGGGAAGGGACACAACTAGGCCAGCTGACTCAACTGAAGGGATGTTCCGTACCATATGGTGTCAGCTCAGATGCAAAAGTTAATAAAAGGAGGAGGAAGGGGGAACTTTCATACAGTGTTTGCTTTCCTGAGCCATTGCTACATGTGCTGCAACCCTGCTTCCTGGGCAGTGGCCTGACATCACTTGCTGGTGGGAAGTAGAATATAAAATTATTGGGTTTTTTCTTTGTTCATGTGCATGCAAACTTTCACTTTTGTTTTAGTAAATTCCCTTATATCAGCCTATGAGTTGTTTTCCATCCTATTTTCTCACCCTGTCCAGTTGGGAAGGGGGAGTGATAGATGGTGGGTACCTGGTATCCAGCCAAGGTGAAGCCACAAAAAATGATGATGATAAGGTTGGGTTCCTATGGGCGGAAGGCTAACAAGGCAGACATCCTGGTGGGAGTCTGTCATAGACCATGCAACCAGGATGAATAGGTGAATGAACTATTCTCCAAGCAGCTGGCTGACATTTCACAATCATCAGCCCTTGTTCTTCTGGGAGACTTTAACCTGCCTGATGTCTGCTGGAAACTCAACACAGTGGAGAGGAGGCAGTCTAGGAAATTCTTGGCGTGTTTGGAAGAAAGGTTCCTGACTTGGGTCACAACAACCCCCTATAATGCTACCTCCTGGGGCAGGGTGACTGGAAAGTTGACCAGTAAAAAAGGACCTGGAGGTGCTGGTGACAGCAGCTGAACATGAGCCAGTGTGTGCCCAGGTGGCCAAGAAGGCCAATGGCATCCTGGCTTGCAACAGGTGTACTATGGCCAGCAGGACCCGGGCAGTTGATTGCCCCTCTAAACTTGGTATTGGTGAGACAGCACCTCAAATCCTGTGTCCAGTTTTGAGCCCCTCCCTTTTAAGAAAGACATTGAGGTGCTGGAGTGAGTCCAGAGAAGGGCAATGAGGCTGGTGAAGGGTCTAGAGAGTAAGTTATATGAGGAGTGGCTGAGGGAACTGGAGTTGTATAGCATGGTAAAAAGGAGGCTCAGGGGAGACCTCATCACTGAGGTCATCATGAACACCTAAAAGGATGTTGTAGCCAGGTGGGGGCCCATCTCTTCTACTTGGCAGCTAGTGAGGATGAGAGGACGTGGTCTGAAGCTGCACCAGAGGAGGTTCAGGTTGGACATAAGGAATAATTTCTTCCCTGAAAGGGTGGTTAAACATCACCCAGGAAGGTAGTGGAGTCACCAACCTTAGAAGTGTTCAAAAAACAACTGAAGATGGCACTCAGTGCTATAGTTTAGTTGTCATGGTGATGTTGGGTTAAAGGTTGAACTCAATGATTTTTGAGGTCTTTTCCAACCTTAATAATTCTATGATTCCTTTTGCTCTGCTTTCTAACCAGTTTGAAGCTTCACCCTGAGAGCAGCTCTTCTGTTCTACTAGGACACTACTCACCAAGAAATCAGACTCCTTTCTTCTTTTTTTATTTCCCTGCTGAAAAGCTCCTTTTTTACTCCCACATGGAATGAATGCTGTTTATTAGACTAAGGACAAAGAAAATGAGTCTTTAGACCAGTGTGGGGATGTGAGATGATTGTACTCACTCCATACCTGGACAAGTGGTTCCTCCCTCTTCGTATTTTGGCATTCAGAATTGACTTTTCTTCCTGTCACTCAGACATATGCTGTTGCTCCCTGTTTTCACTTCCATAGCTCTGCAGATCTAAAGGGGATGTTTGAAGTCATCACCTGTCCTCCAGTGCCAGCTTTTCTCATTCTATCCTCAGAATTGCGATCAGCTGGTAAGTACTGTTTAAAAGGGAGCAAGAGTGGCCAATGTTAAGTTGAGCTTCTCGTTAGGAGTGTGTATATTTCAGAATAAAGTCTTTATACTACTTTTATTTGTTGATAAAGCCCTGACTTCTGGCCCTTTCTACGTTCAAATGCCTCTTTAGTACTCAAAATATCGGTTCCTCAGTTTGGCAGATTTGCCGTTACTTGCAGTCCTCCCTAATTGTCTTTGTTTTCTCAAGGATTTCATAAGACCAAAGATAGGAAAAATATCATCAGATACATCTTAAATATCTCTGTTTATCAAATTGATTACTTGCTGTGTGCTGGCACCATCAAGTTTATATATAACTTACTGAACATTTAGTTTATGTCCTAGATAATTTCTAAAACACTTAAAGAGCTTAAACTAAGATATTCTCCATCCAAAGGTGTGTTTCATACATTGAATGAGAAATAAATGAACATTCTGAAATGACTTCTTATTTTGAGATAGATCTGCTCTTGAAACCAAAGTTTGGAAAAATGGAGGTGTCAGTGGCTTTGTGTGCCTTGTAGATTTTTAGGGCCTGTAAGTCTTTGAATTTGCAGGTCTCAAAAAATCCAAAGACCTTGTTAAGCAGTATTCAAATCTTTAGAGCATATTTATATGCAAGGAAGGCATTGTTAAGCACTGGAGGATAATTTATTTTCATTTTCTATTCTGTAGGCAGAACTTGAGAAAATGTTACAAATTAACAGTAAGTTATTGGTTCACTGAATTGAGCCTTTAAAAGTAAGGACATTTAGGAAAGTAATTTGTTATGGCCTTGAGCAGTGTATTTTAAAGCAGTATAGTAGCTTTTCTATGATAACAGGTAACTTAACCTTTAAAATGCAGTTCTTCATGCAAATAAATCTGGGTAATGGACTTTAAAAGGTGATTTTGGATGTCCTTAGGCATTACTTATTTCTTGGAACACTATGTCTCTCTCATATATCCAAAATAAAGCAGGAAATCTTTTTAGAAAACCAGATTCATTTTGCATTATAATGGAATGTAGTGACGTCCTACAGTAACTGTAAAATATTGTCTAAAGAGAGAACATGCAAGTGGATTTTCTAATGAAACATGGATACTACCCCACAGAAATATATAAAGTATTTGCAAATACTCTAGATTTGCAATATCAGTCATGAGGTAAAGGAAGATGGACAATCTCTCTCTCAGCTTTAATTGTTCATGAGTACAGCACTAGAGTGGCTGTATTTATCAGGAGTTATTGTTCAAACCCATTTTGTGGATATGCAGCACTGGTAGGAGATTGAGAAGGTTCTTGAAGTTTCTTCAAGAAATTAAATGAGTGTGTGACTCATTTAATTGGCTCCTACCTCCTGCTCCCCCTCATACTTTTCATGGTGCTTTTCTGCACATTTTCTGTCTCATTCCAAGACCCCACATGCTGAATATGGCAGATCATGAGTGGTCATTCTTAAACATGATCTGTCAGGTGAGTGTGCCTGGATTTACAGAGTGGGAGGTGGTGCATTGCACATAAAAAAAAGAAAAAAAAATGAAAGCAATTAAAAAGCCCATCTCCTTCTCCCTGAGGTTTGAGCTGTGGGCCTCCATTCTGAGATCAATGTGTGGAACATCAGATCACAGTGCCACAGGATTCTCCAGGCTAACACAAAGTCACCAGGTCTAGTGCAGCAGTGCTGTGAGTTTGCTCAGGGGGTGTGTGGGGGTGTAGCTACACGTCTGAAAAGGACAGACAAGTTTCTGACACAAATTCCTTCAAAAGGGAGTTAAAGATCTGTATCTCATTATGACAATGAGTTATGTCTGCAAATCAAAAATACTTTTTATGAGATGTAGAACCAATGTTTTATTTTTACATTTTATAAAAGAAGAAATCAAATCTCCTAGTAATTATGACGCCTTTCACCCAGCCTGTGTCCTTTTAACAAGTGGCTGACAAATAACATAGGAAAGCTGAGTAGGAAAGAAATAAAATAGTATATTACTTTGGTGAACAATGCTTATTTTGCAAAGGCTTTTATGATCCATAGTAATCCAAGCTAAAATTGGTCTGACTTTTCTTCAATAATAACAGGGATGAGCACAACCATCCATTAATATTAATTACTTTTGGAAAAAAAAAGGATATAAGGAAAAATCTGTTCAGAACTGTCACTAAATCCTGGACATGAAGGCAGCTTCTGCACTTATTTCTTTAGGCAATATATCATCTTGAAATAAAAGGACACATTGCACTGTATTCATAACCATGCATCTTGAAAGCAGCAAGGGTGACTGTAAGGGTAGAATTTTGTTTGTATGCGACTCATGTTCATTATGCTGCTTATTCTTTTTGTTACCATAAACCAACACAGTCCACTGCAGCAACTCCATAATGTATCTACATATGCATACCCCTAATGACCATGTACTGCCTTCTTGTTTGCAGCACCTTTGGGAATGTTGGGGTGACCCCCTCACATGGAGCATGCTTACCCACTTCACATTATGCAGAGAAGCTTTCTCTTCTTTCAGTTTCAAGACAGAAATGGTTGCAGTGTTGTTCAATGAAATTTGCTCTGAAACTTCATTTTCAAATGAAGTTTGCTCTGAAAAAAACTGGTATTTGCAGAAATTGGAATTCTCTGTCCTGCTGTCTCAGTCTCGCTTGTGTCTTGTGCAGAGGTAGAAGTCAGAATCAGCATCTTTTTTAGGCTAAGTTCATTATAAGGGGTGCCAGAGAGTCGCCTTTAAACCCTGATATTTGTTAGAAGGGAAATACTAATTTAAAAAACAATGTGGCTTAGTTTTTTTAATTTAGCTGTTTTCAGGCATATGATCTGACAAAAGTTATTATGTGACGTGATTATGGCTTTGATCACATCCTGGTTTTAATATAGTGGTTAATGCCTGTATATAAATGAATACATTTTTATTAAGAGTAAGTTCAAGAACATATTATGTATTCTTGTCAGTGTACTCAGTTGAGGTTGTGGTCTTTTCTAATAGGTATTCATTTCCCAAAAAACCTGGATGGCTGATAGCATCTGAGCATCTGGGTTTTGAAAAATGGAGAACTCAGAAAAAATAATATATTGAGAATAATCAGAAAATATTTCAGGACAGCTTATACTTTGAACTTCAAATGTATCTGAAAACAAATTGAAACATCTAGACTTGAGACTGATTTGAAAGTGGAGGAAAAGCATATTTTGAAAAATGATTACCAACAAATGAAGGAGAGAAGCATCTTTTAATTTGTAGAAAAAACACCATTACGCTGGAATAAGAAGCTTCCACAATCCATTGCTTTTAGTCACCACCTCCAGTAACATTAAGTAAAGCAGAAATGTTTGGGAGCATGAGAGAGCATATGGTAAAGACTTACCCTTACTGTCTTCCTGTTTATTTCTATTCTCATTTCAATATTCTGAAAAAAAACAATTATTTATTTCAAATCCTGAAACAAGAAAACTTGTTTTTTAATCTTTGCATTGGCACTTGATTACAAATTCCTATTGAAGATTTTCATATGAATAGAGCATCTGCTGGGCATCCTGTCCAGATGGAGTCTCCAGTAAAGCTAAAAAGCTCACGTTCACTTGCTAGGTTCTTCCTACAGTCAGAGTATTTGCTTGTTACTTCTCCTTTACCCAGTGATTATTTTTATGAAGCTTGTTGGTCTAACATTATGTCTGAGACTTCTGTTCCTCTGTAAGTTTGGCTGAAACTTGAAGTCCCTGGGGAGACAGACAGCTACAGCGACAGACAGTCTGTCTGCACAAGCCTCATTTCCTTGAGAAACCATACTAGAAAGAAAACAGCAGAGATGGGATTACAGTGCCCAGTCCCTGAAGAAGGAAAAGTGGGAGATACTGCCATTAGTGCCTTTAAGAGTGGGGGACTTCAGTCAGCTTTGTTAATGGTTATGTACATATGGTATAAATGATTTCAGCAGGTACTTTCACTTAATAGCCACTTATAGCCTCATTTATGGCTGACTTAATTGATAAGAGACTGAATAATCATGTTGGTTGGTATTGCTGGAGTTAAAATTGGGTAATTCTGGTAAATGACACTTTAGAGTCTTCTGACCTGCTCAATTCAGAAAGCTTCAAATATGCAGGAGAGAAAGGACATCCCTCCATTTATTATTTATTCAGGTAAACTCATTCCCTTATCAGTTCCCTGAACTGATCTTATCTCTTCCTCTTTTGGGCTATATTTTTTGTTAATAAGAATTTTAAGATCTACCAGAAATTTAAAATACAAAATCTGAGGCTGTCTAAGATCATCATGGCATTCAAATGACGGGTTTTTTTTCTCTTTTGCCCAGGACATACTCATCTCTATCATTCTTGTCAGTAAGTAACCAGAAGGAAGAGATTTATAAAGCAGATGTCAAAAAGTCAGATCTGCCATCAGCTGATTTTCTGTAAGTTTATTATTGTAGGAACTACTGTGTTCAAGGATATGGGAAAAAGCCCAAAGTTTTATTTGCATTAATAAATAAAATGTTTTAAATGGGAAGCTTACACTCCAAGCAGTGAAAAAAAAATCCATTCTAACCTTTGGAAGGAATTTTGCTCTTTTGCCATAAGAACCAATCAGTTTTTATCAGACAAAGCCTTTATTATTTGATAACTCCCTGTGCCCTCACAAATGACTGTGCTTATTTTCCATCAGCCATCTGACTGCTGGAAGCTTGAAAAACAGCACATGGTAGGGTAAAATAACTGCCATGCTTTAACCAACCGTGTCTGCTTTTCTCTTCCTGTAAGTTCCTAGGGTTTTTTTTTTGGCTACAGAGAACATCTGTTTTTAATGAACACAAATAAGTCAATAAAATTCATATGTATGTTATTATGAGGTTTCCTTTCCTTTCTATGTAAATATGATTAGCATTTTGAACTCCAAATACCATCTTTGGAGTTTAAATATAGCTCCCTGTTTTTTTGGCATCAATGTAGTAATAATGATCATGTGCCTTGGAAGAAGCTGCAAAGAGATAACAATTTGTGCACCTTCTGTGGTTTTTCTTGGCCTCACATAAATCCATTAATAAATTTCTCTCTGAATTTCCTAGAACTAATTTCTGTATTCATGCTTGGGTCCAGTAGGATCTTGCAAAGGTCAGTGTGAGTGGAGACAATGGTAAGAATAAGATCCAAGTAATAATCTGAACCTGTTTTAAGTACTAGTTCCTATGTCGTGTTGTTGGTTTTGTTTGGCAATTGAAGTGCAAAGGTGAATTTTCTTAACTTGTAGAATTAAGTTTTGAGAGTCAAGATATCTTTTAATATAAGAACAACTTTGTTTCCTTCATCTTTTGCCATTGCTACCTATTTCAACTTGAACAGTCTGTACCCACACAGGTTCTTTTACTTTTTGTTGTTTATGGATTTGTGATGTGACTCATGGCTTACACCTAGCCAAACATCAAAGCATGTTCTCAGACACTATTCATGAATAGGTTTACTGAGGTATCAGGTCATCTATTCTCTTTATTCCTGTTTTTAATTAATGCCCTTAGTAGCTGCAGGATTATTTAATCTTTGTATTACTACAGACCTTTTGGCTGGAAAACTGGAAAGATATAGCCAGTCCTCATCCTATTTTCCAACTTTGCCTATTCACCTCTGGTGGTGAGATCCAGCAGTCATCTGCTTCTCTCACATTTTTCTGAGCTCTGCCATAATGGTGGAGAAATAGTTCAGTTGTTTTTGAAGGAAATAGAAGTTCATATGTTAGACAAGCAAAAAGTTTGGTATATTTGGCAAAACTCATGTAACAGCTAACATCACCTGAGCCAAGCCACTGCTTTTGAGACATGCCATTTCCATTCAGAGCTTTTTAGATGAAGATATAACAAAATTTTATTTTAGCCAGACTTGATTTTAGGTTTAATTTGGACTGACATGGCTTAGGTACTTGAAGATAGAAAGCAAGTATGTTGTCATGTAAGTTTATGCTCTACTTCGTAGATGTTTTAATATCAATTTTGTAATATCAATTTTTTAAGAAGTGACCAAGGGATTAATTTTGGAAGGGCTGGTAACACCTTATTTTGTTGAGATAACTGAGTAGTTCCCATTGTGGGTTTCAGGTTTTGATGGTTAATAGCATTGTAAATATTTCTCATTTGGAGCAAAAATATCCCACACTATCTATATGCCTCAGTTGGTGATTGATTAGGAAGTGTCAGGCATTCAGACATTTCTGAAATGTTCTGAAATATGTCTAGGGAAATGAACAACCAGTATTGCCTGTGTTAACATTCATAATGAATTTTTCCCTGGCACCTCATTTTGCAGGAATTTGTGAATTGTGTATTGTGAATTTGTGAATTGTGTAGTCAATTTGTAAATCTTTGAATAATTTTGTTTTGAACATTAATACACAATATACCTTAAATATTCTGCCTGGCACTGGAAATGACCTAGTCTAGGATGGAGCAAGCGGGAAAAACTGTTCTTTGGTCTTGAACCTGACATCTAAACTGGGAGTCCATATTTTTTATTTGGTTGGGGTTTTTTTGTTTTTGTTTTTTGTTTTTTTTGTTTTTTTGTTTTTTTGTTTTTTGTTTTTTTTTTTTTTTTTTTTCTTTTTTCCCTAAGGATCACTTCTTGGGAGAGAACAGCTGGAAGAAGCAAGCTCCTTCTGTGACAGCAGGGAAGAGGAGTGCTTAGAAGTGGGTATGAGAGAAAAATGGTAATGGAAAAAACAGTAGGCAACAGATTAATTATACAGAAGAAAGTTATGTATTAAGATAAACACAGGCAAGCTTATTTCTGGTTGACATTGTGTGATCAACTGGTGTCAATCAGAAACTCTACTAAAACCCAGGTTTTATCAAAAAAGATCAGGCAATCATAGAAGAGTTTTAGGAAAAACTGTTGGAGATCATCTGATCCAACCTCCCTGCTAAGAGTAGATCCAACTGTGAAGTCAGATCAGGTTTCTCAGGGTCTTACCTAGTTCCAGCCTCTCTGAGCAAGCCTTTCCCATGTCCACTTCAGCTTGTCCAAGTTGAGAAAACGTTGAGTCTCTTTCTCAGGCAGATAAAACTAACAAGCTGTCTCCTGAGTGGAAAACCTCTGAATCACTCAATGCTGCCTAGTAACATTGGGTAAAATTGTTGATTTCAGTGTAAATATTGGCAGTGGATGGCAGCTTTTTGTGAGCTTTCTGACAGTGATTTTCTGTGAGACTTGTATAAAATGAGGTGTACAGGTAGCCTGCAGCATCTGTCTGGAATTACAGAGATCTCAGCTGTATTTCCCTCATTTTTGCTGCATCCAGAAATGTACTTTTTCCTGTGTCTTCTGTCCTTTTCCCCAGTTTACCTGTTTCTAACCTAATGGGAAGGACATCTTACTGGAAACTAAGCTTTTATTCAGCTAAGCCTGTCTCTGCATGAGCCACTGCCTGCTCCTAATGGACACCCCACTCAGCGTGAAGATTTAACTTGGCAGATATCAAGTTTCTCAGGGGAATAAACTTTACAATTTACCTTGACATCACATAATACAGCAAGTTAGGTAAGATTTTTTTTGAAAGCATTGCAAAAAGGAAAGAAAAAAAAAAGAGGAAAAGCAAGTTTTGTCCATATCCCTGTAATACAAAGTAATTAAGAATGTTTGAAAATCTAGAACAATATTTTGATTAGCAGTAATGACTTGTTTTAACTTGTATGTCTAAGCTTTCTAGATTAAAAAAAAAGAATGCATATGTCTTGCATCCAAAAATAATTTCAGTTTACAAGAATGGACAATATTTATGCCAGCACCAGATTTGGTCATGGCAGTATAGCATCTGGCATGTGGGATCGGCAGCACAGTCAGCTTTTGTATGGAATAGCAGCCCCACTTTTTATTTGTGATTTTTGCTTATTTTCCCCTTCATCTACAAATGGACAAAAAGAAGTCAGGAAAAAATTCCTGCTGCTAGGCTTCTCTTTGAAAGTGTAAGGTGGTGAATACATAGTTCCTTATGTGGATTGAATTAACACAAAATCTTTCTGCAGGTTTTCCATGGCAATAAAGGCTATTCAATCATTCTGCCTATTTATCTGTGTATCTCTATTCCATGAGAACAAAGTTTTACTCTACTTGTTCAATGTTAATTACATTTTCTTAGATGAACAGACCTTTTGTTATTAGGTTACTTAAATATAGTTCCCATTGCAGCTGAGTAAGGAAACCTTCCCTGGGAGAAAACCTACAAATTGCCTGCTCTGTTTGGCCTGTTGCTGGCCAGACATCCTGTGAATGCTGCTGTACAGCTCAGCACAGCACAGCTGGGAACCAGCCCCAGTGCTGGGCTTGGAGGGAGTGGGTAGTGAGGGGTTGTGGAGGGAGATGGGTGACACTGTGACAGGCAAAAGAAGTTCACCACAGGAAGAGAAGCTGAAGCTACCACAGCAAGGGGGGAAATGGAGCACTGCAAGATCCATAAGATTAAAAGCCTCAAGAATTCCTTTGTTGAAAGAACTTGATACTTTGTAACTGAAGAGTGAGATATCAAATCTAAGGCACTGTGATGCTTTATAGTAAGCTATCCATTATGGTTATATACAGGCTCATGTTCTTCTGAACACTGAAATCTGATTTGAAACTTTGCTGGACTTCTGTGGACACACAGTTATGCTTTTAGTGAGTTTGTGTTTGACCTGGAACCAGTACACTCATTCCAAGATGATTATTAGTACGCTGTGTGCTCTAATTGTTTTTCTAATACACTTAAATCACAATGATACTTATATGCTGCATCAGTACTCAAAACCTAAAAATCCTTTTTTTTCAGTAGCAGAAAACCATGTATGACTGAGTAACTGATAGGTAATTTCTGGTGGTGAAATAATTGTAACATTAGATTGTATGTTTTCGTTTTTAAAGTCCTTTTCTTATAGATCTGATAGTTCTCCAGCCAATCCAATGAAGACTTATGCAAAGCCAAGAAAGTCCGTTTGGAGTCCTGCAACGTTCAAGTCAGGCATAGGTTCTGCCCTCCCCATGGGCAACAAGTAACTCTTCAAGGTAAAGACACTCTCAGAGACAACTACTCCTGGGGAAGGGAAAAAGAGTGTTGAAAGATGAAGTGAAAAACTTGAACACCCTTGACTGGAGAAATGGCCTCAACTCTTCACAGTCCAGTCATAAAGTACTGCAAAGGAAATGTTTTTGTGACAAATGTGCTCGTGGTCATTTAGAGGACAAAGTGCTTTGTATGATGATTTGTGCCATACATCTTGGGACCTTTCAGTGTAGTTTTGGATCTCTTCCAGCATTTTGAGATGAAAGGATGAGAAAAGAATTGATCTTTCAATTTTTCTTAAATGTGGTGGGATTTGCATTGCTCTGTATTTGTTCCTCTTGAGTGTTAGTTGAGCAGGAGTATCATAGTGATGTGGCTCAGCTCATTTGTCAATGTTTATGAATGGATTTGCAAAATATTTGTGAAGGTGGGTGCTATGACTATTTTAATTTCACAGATTAAATGTTTCAGCAACAGAGATGGATAATGATAGACATTCTAAATAACGTCAGGTAAATGGAAAAACTGGATGTGTATGTGTTTATTGCCTTTTCCCATGCCATTTTCCACAGAGATTTGTCTAATAGTTACTACTATTTTGATGTGGGAGCTATAACTTCTAAAAGGCTTTTAGAAGCATGAACACATGGTTTCTTCATGGAAAGAGTAGCCAGCTCTTTCCTTGAAGGTTAATAAAGTGATCTAATTAATTTTAGATCTATTAAGAGGTGGAGACTCTAGAAAATGAAGCCTGATTATGGAAAAACCCCTAATATCATCTCCTTCCTGAGTTGGTTTTGCTGTGGTGTCTCTGTTCTGGAGTGAAATGAGTATTTAACTAAATTAAATGAGCTTTGCACTGAAATGAAAACAACAGGCCTCCTCTTTAATTCAAGGTAAACACTATTTCTGAAAGGCTTGATTTCCTTATGAGTATCTACTAACCAAATGTTAATTTCCCAAATTTAAAACTAATATTTGTTAACAGCAAAATTATAATCAATCAGTACTATATTTCCAAGAACACAGGCAGACACATAATGCCTGATGAAATATGATGACATAAATGAAAATCATTTGACTTAAGAGGGGCAGAACCAGAAGCAGGATTATTTCTGTGACTCTCAATTCTTAACTATTTCTTTACTCCATACACTTCAGGGAAAGAAGGGACTGCAATGCCTTTTTCTGTTGTCTATGCAAACAGACAGAGAGATCCATGTGGGTACCTTTCCAGTTACAGTTATTTTTAATGTGTGTTCTCCAGCAATGTGTTCAGACACAATTTATCAATAGTAAAAATGGGGTCCCCACCATTTTCCATGACAGTTTGCTTCAGTATTTACTACCTACAGTAACCACTGCTTTTTTCACCTTGATTTAGTGTGGTTTCTTTTTGAGTCTTTGGCTTCAGTTATGTCTTTGACATATGCATTTTACAGATAGGCATGGTACATGAAGACCTGCCAAGGTGCTAAGGATTTAGCATGACCTTGACAAAAATACTTATCAAAGTCCATTATAATGCCTTTCTGCTACATCATGCCAACACATCACTCAGTAAGCCATCTCTGCTTAGGAAATTGCTTCAAGGCTGAGTATGTTGGAGTAGGAACAAAAAGTCCTTCTGCATGTAATAAACAAAAATGTTATTTCTGTTTTATGATTAATTCAAAATTGATCTAGCTTTGCTTAAGAGTAATAAACATTCCTGAGACAAAGTCTGAAAAAGAGCAGAACATGCAAATGCAAGAAATTCTTTTGATTGTGAAATTGTGTGTTTATCCTGGATATGTCTAACATGCATACAATTTGATTTAAGCTTAGCGCCAGCCAGAATTAGAACAGCAAATTGCTTACTTTTAGGAAGAAGTGTAATCCAGGGCTTTACTGCTTACATTATTTGTGTAATTAGAAAAATGCTATGGTTGGAGTCACTAATTTAATCTCCAACAAACTGTAGCTTTTGGTAACCTACTGACATTGAAATCACAAAGATTGCAGGGCACATTTTAACTAATCCACACCTAAAAGAATAGTGGATTTATCTTTTTATAGTGTTTTAGTCATAAAACTGCAACTGGAAATGAAACCACAGTTTCTTAACTATTTTATGTTTGAAAATTTGACTTTATATTTCAAAGATAATGTATAGATCTCATCTAATATTTACACAACAGCAGTTCAGTATTTGAATTCTCAGAGAAAAGTCTGCTTGTTTCATTTTCAGATCTGGTCTAGTGATAAGTTCTCAGTTATCACAATACACACTTCAGACTTTGTCTGCCTTCTGCTTGTTAATAAAATTTAATCTAAGTGATATAATTGAATGATCATAAATCGTGATTTAAATTATTAATAAAAAAACCTTGAATTGTATATTTTTTAACATTTTTTCACATATTTACAGTTCAATTAGATATAATGGCATTCCCAATATAACTCATTTGAATTCTGACTTCCAAGTAGATTTCACCTTCACTCTTGAAAATTCATCTGGAGTTACAAAAGATAAAATGTCTCTTAGGTGAGCAACTCCTACAGTGTTACAATACTTTGTAATTGTTTATTAAGTGTTTTCAATATGGAAAAATGTAAACAATATATTTCTTCATTACTTAGTAATTAATATGTGTGTTGGAAGTTGTGGCAAGCTGCATTTGACTGGAAATTAGGACCCACTTAGACAAAAACCAGATTCCTTTCTATTGAATTAGAAACCCTATTTCACTTTAATAAGAGCAATAAAAATATCACGTGCTTATATTACTCTGCTGCATGAAAGAAATTCTGACAGTACTTAATAGTTGAACTGAATCTGCAGAAGACCAAGTCTTTCAAAGGTTTAGACTTAATAGATCCTCTCTATCTCATTTTTATTTCTGAGCTGAAAGAAGAAGACAAGATTTATTGCTTTCTTGACTTTTCATTTGTCAACCAAATAGTCTGATTCATGGGCAAAAAGACAATGTCCTGAAAATTTGAAATGTTTCAAATTTTAATCACTGTTCTAGACAATTAGCCAATATATTCCATCTTTCTTTAAAATTTCTACAAACTTGTAGTACTTCAATGACTATCATTTGTTATGGTTGGTATGACTGATGGGTAGTAGTTAGGGGCATAGCACTGTTTTCATCTTCTGTTTTCAGGCATTTAATTTAGTACTTTGTATCTGGAATAATGGCATGCACTTTCTCGACCTACCTCCTTGAAAACTGCTACTGTAAATAATATATATTACACTGATAGAGAATTGCTAGCAAGTGTGTTCTGGGTAACAATTAAGAATCTCTCCAATATATTTATTAACACAGGGATTTATGACTATTATTAAATGTCCATTAGTACTATATTTTACAGTAACAACTGAGAGGAAATCCATGAATGTGCTTCAGAAAAAGAATAAACATGATTCAATTAATTCACCTATGTCAACACTGTTTCCTCATCATTGCTTTCAAAAGCATCTTATTACTAAGCAATATTTGTGGTCTGTAGAGGATCAGTTGTGTCTTAGGTATGCAGAAAATAATGTATTAAAGGCAGATAGCAAGGTGAACCATCTCTTCTGAAAAAAAACCAACCAAGCCCCAACACAAACAAAAAAAACCCACCCAAAGCAAAAACCTGTTGGAATCCTAGAGGCTGAAAATTTCAGGCTTTCTGAACTAAAAGGTGCAGACCCTCAAGCAAGCACCACATTTGACTTGAGGCCTTGGAACAGGCTCCCAAGATTGAGTGATAGCATGGGAGTTGTGGGTGTGTAGTTTGGATAGTATTGTGTGATCTCACAGGGTGAAAAGCTTAGATTTAAGATTTTAGTATATAGTAATACATGTGAGTCAAGATGGAGGATTTTGAGAATTACCTAAGTCCTTCGTCTTCACCTTCTTCTTCCTTCTTCTTCATGAGTTTGGGTAGTTTTCTGTAATTGGGTGAAAAAGGTTGCAGGCCTTGGGTAGTCATTATTAGGTTGAAAGTATAAATAATATGTGTCACCTCATTATTGGGTAATTATTGCTTAAATAACCTTGGAAAGAGTTAGAAGCACTCCATTTTACCTCCTTTCTCTAACTTGCTAGTTAGTGCTCACAGCACTTGAGTCTGTAAATAGATAAATATTAAACATCCAAGTCCGAACATGAAACCTACGTTTCCCGTGTATTAATCCTGAGCTTGGCAGAGAAAAAGAAGCCAAAACCGTCACAAAAAACCAAAGAAAAAACCCCACCAAGATTAAGAAAAAACCCCAAACATTTCTTCCTGTGGTGGTTTTACACTAAGCTAAAATATTCTGGGGAAGGAGGCTTTATTATAGCTTCTCTCTTATTTCCAAGAGAGATGAAAGTTGCTAGAGGAAAATGAGAATCACCCTAAGGTAAGGAATCTATCACCTACTTCCCCATTAGCTGCTTTTACAGAGATGGTCATGTCCCTCTTTCCTCACCTGTCCTGCTGTACATCTCTGCTGCTTCCTCACAGCTGGATCTAGTGGGGAATCCTTTGAAAGCTGGATTAGCTTCCCAAACCATCAGCAGACTAACCTAGGGTAATAAAAGTGTGCTGCTTCCGAAGTCCCTGTGTAAGTGAGCTAAACTGAGTTACTGGGGTGTTAGACAAGGACCAGAGCCTCCCCAAAAGAAGGATATAGAGGTACAGAGTAAAATTAGGCTGTGAGATTGTCTTGAATTTCAGAAAAATTAATTCTCTGAGCCTTGAAGTGGAACCTGAAGCAAGGGATTCATGCTCTAGAATGTGGACCTGGGCCTCATCAGCTCCCACCAATGGAGAAAGAAGTTAGAGGGAAACTCATCCTTGTTCTCAGTCCTATCCCTTCTAGTTTATGCAGAAAACCTCAGCCCAGAAGTAAAGCTGAAACATGTAGGAGACAGGAACCAGTCTGCAGCATTATGTGGCCACATCTCTTTGAACATGTGAGTATTTGGTAAAGTGAATTCAGACCAAAATATCTACAGCTCTAAAACTCAGAGACAAACAGGTTGTGTTGTCTGAATCAGGAGAAACACATAACGAAAGACTTCTTTTGGACTGAATACATGTTCAAGTATATGTAAAAGGTACAAGGCAGGGCTCTTGAAAATAGGATTGCATGAAGGAGTACTTCAAATTTGGTGCAAGAAAATCCAACTGCATATGTACATAGCTTGACTTTTTGCCACCACAGCATCTGCAGCATCTCTGTAAAAAATTTCCTGAGTAGAGACCTTGGCATTCTTTTGTGTTATTTATTATTCAGTATACAGTTCATGAACCACTGGGGAGAAAGAATTTGTTGCTGCATCAGAAACGCTTTACTGAACATAAAGTGGGACTCCATGGCTCAACATGTTTGTCATTGATAATTATCAGCACTACATTCCCAATTCCAGTCAATTTGTGATAGAAGTGCTATTTGCAACCAAGAGATTACCAACCAGAGAAACTTGCAGCTGGTTGTTGCCTGAAGCTATATACTGATTGTAGCATGAATTGCAGTAGCTCTGTACAAAGAAAATGAAAGTATTAAAAAGCTTCCATTGACTCTTTCTGAAAAAATGTTTGTATTTGTTTCCTTCCAGAGAAGGAAGCTTCTGCAAAGCAGCCTATAGGGGTTCCTTTAACCATATGTTGGAAGTTCTCCATGTTACAGTGATTATGGCAGGGTTTCCTCTGCCCCAGTCTCTCTGCCCTTTGCACACACGGTATGGAGGATGCTGCACCTCAGCTGGGGCAATCCCAGGAGCAGGCTGTGAGGACAACGGATTAAAAGCAGCCCTGAGGAGAAAGGCTTGTGTCTGTGGACAAGAAGCTCCATGTGATCCGATAAGGTACCCAGAAAGCCAAATGTTTTCTGGGCTGCATCAGAAGAAGCACGACCAGCAGATCCACTCTGACCTGGAGTGAAATGGTTTGGGCTGGAGTCAGAGCTATGAGCCTGGGAATGAAGAATGAGCATGGGAATGGGGAAGAAGGGAAGACATGGGAAGTCAGATGCAATATGAAAACACTGGCAACTGGGGCTGTAAAGACATTTTTGAGGGAGAATATGGAGCTGAGCAGAAAATGAAAGTTACTGCAGCTAGGGGCCCCTAGGGAAAAGTAGGAGCTAAAAATGAAGATTTTCCCATCTGCAAGCTGAAGCTTGCTTCACCCATCTTTCTAATACTAAACTGGGGTGAGAAAATCAGCTAAATTTCTTGTCAGCAAAATATTTTAATATGATATTGATCACAGGTAAAATAATGCTTTTGTTGAAAGTATCTTTGTATCAGCAGAAAAAATTGTTCCTTTCTAGAGGAAAAGAAAGACAATGAGAGACAATGGGTCTCTTAAAAGACTTCAGGGCCCCAGGCTTTAGGAAAACAGGAGAATACTGACAGAATTCTATCTCATTTGCAACAGAAAATATTATCAAGGGTTAAAAAACATGCAAGTTAAAAGATTTGGAAAAGTTATTCAGATTGAATGAGATGCCTAGCTGAAATACTGTCTCCCACAAGAAAAACAGCTTTCCTAGTTTTCTAATCTTTCTTGGAAAAATTTAGTTCAAGGCTTACCACCTGATACCTTTTTTTTTTTTTTTTTTTTTGCTACTTAACAGAGGCACTGTTAGGAGCAGAAATGGTTAAGTTTAATCTTTAGAACTAAAATCTTGCCTTAATTTGATAATAATGCAGCATCTGCATTGATGTTGACTCTGAAAACATACTAGTGTAGACTTTAATTTGTTTTAGAATTTGGATAGTTGTTAGGCAATGTCTGTCATGTATTACAAAAATTGCTATGTATGTAATGAATAATCAGTCTTCCTTGTCTAGTGCAGGGGCAAAGAAATAGATCTTTTTCTCAATTCTATTAATAGCAATGGAAGACTTCAATGAGCTGAAAGTAAAAATAGCATGCATTTCAAACTGCTCATCCTGCAATGCTTTAGACTACCTGCATTGAATACATACAGTGTCAGCTTCTAATAAAGATGCTGTAATCATTGGTTTGGATCAAGAGGACATAGTTTTTCCTTGAAACTTTCTGCAGTTTATCATATTATGACCTGCAGGTCTCTTAAGGCACATTTCTATTTGTTTAGGAAAATGCCAGGGGGAATGAATCAGGTGGAAAGATAGATTACAATTTCATCTCACAGATGATTTTCCAGAAACCTCTATACATTAGAAAGCTTTAAAACTGTCAAGAGAGGCAAACCTCTGTTAACAGAACATCAGTTGCCATGAAATTGTATGTGGGCATGGGATATTTTGCCATCTTGTTGTCCAGAATTATGACATAGCCCTGTCATGGAGATTTACAATCTGAAATCACTTTAAACTTTATGTCAACATCTTGGCTTAATCCCAGATTGGGCCATGTCTTTTAATTTGTTTGTGGGAATTATCCAAAAGGATTGTGCATGGTGTCTGTGATGAGTTTAGGGGCTGGAAATCTCTAAATTAAACTGGAAAGGAGTTAGCCAATGTGCTGTGGGTAGTAACTTAGAAGCAAGTGGGTTACTGTGGGGGTTTTGGGTATTTGTACTTGGGAAAGACTGAATGTAGTTTTGGATACTTCATACCAATTTTAAAAAGTGTCTGACAGCAGAACTTATAAAATTATGTATGCTACCTTGCCAATGGATCAACTAAGAACATGCACATATGATCAGCAGGAACAGGTGAAGTGTGTTAATGTAATCACATATACATACTCTTAATCACCTTTAAAATAATTTGTGTCTATCTGAGAGTGCTGCAGAAATTGCCAGGCAGTGTCTAAGCCTTTTGCCAGCACTGTGAAATATAATCTTCCACACAGATAATATTCTGCAAGACTGTTTTTAATAATGGATCCTGTTTGAAAATGTAACAGACTAAACCATGCTTCTCTGGATCAAAAACTAATCAAACTCCCTTCTGTTAATGGGAGATGAGATCAAAACTGTGGAAAACATATTGTGGACAGTCATCAATTAATTGAGAAAATATGTCTGCTTTGGGGTTCGAGCCAGGCATGCTGTGAATGGGGTTGTCAGGCATGAGTGGTGCTGAATAACGTGGGAGAGAAAGGGGAGGTTGTAATCATCTCTGATATGACTTCTAGATGTTTTATCACAACTAGTTGGCTTAAGATCTCTCTGGCCCTGTAAGAAGTTATCTAATGTAGGTAGACTCATCCTTTCAGAAAACAGGTAAAAAGACAGGTTAGGCAATGTTTTGACCACATTTATTCAACTCGAGAGGTACTGTGATACTGTTAAAAAGAAATAGAAATCAATGCAACAGAAATCAGTTGAGATATCAAGTCTAGGAGCACTTTTCTCTCTATATTAAGAACCTGAAAATGAAGTATTGGAAAACTTGGATCACAACAATGTGTCACAAACCTGGTTGCCCACTAAAGAAACTAGGCCTCCTCTATGGTAATTAAAGCCCCTGGTAGACATAAATTTGACAGTACTGCTAATTACCCAACCTTGTTCACTGAAAGGGAGCTAGTTGCCAGTAAAATAGAATAAGTATAATAGAATAAATATAATAGAAATGGCAAAGACTCAGAGTTCAAGAGAAAAATAGTACGTTTTGGATTAGGAGCACAAGTGTCTTTATATAGTTTCTCTGTCTATTTATGCAGACCTGAAATTTGTTCAGCAAACAATTGCAGGGAGCAAAGAGCTAATGTGACTCATGAACACTGGCCCTCCCATTGGCTTGATTTAGTTTTTCATTCTGAGTACTTCCTTTTTCATTAGTTATCCCAGTGAACCCCTATTGTGTGTTTTGATCTGCTACTCCTCATCAAGCCCAAATGATGAGTCAGGCTGGAAGAATCAGGCTGGCCTTGCTTAGTAAAACACTATTTTTTTGTAAACCTCTCTGCCTGTTTAGTCTTTTAACCAATAATGAAATATTCATGGTATTCATATCAAGTAGCATTTTTTTCTGGGTTTTTTTTCCCTGTTTTTTTTGTTTGATGGTTTGTTTTCTTGTTGGTGAGGTTTTTTGTGTCTTGGGGTTTTTTTTCTTTAATTAATAGCTAGCCATGAACAGAGAGAACAAATAATTGGATAAGGGATTCACATGTGAAGTTCAGATGTCTACACTGTTCTGTAAGCAGCTGATTGTGCCCATACACCCATCTGCATTTTCAAACATTTTTGTTTCATGTTCAGCAGAAACAGTATTGTTTATTTCCTAAAGGATAAGCAATTAGAAAGGAATATAATTAATACATGTGGCTCTTTTTTCCGGTCTCTTATCAGAGTCCCAACAATCCATCCACATGCTTCAGTAGGTTTTATAAAACATTTGCAAATGACAAACAGATGGCCTTTTTGGGTTGCTGTATTAAACAGTGAAGATTAATATTGCCACTCTTCATGCAGTATGTTCAGTCATATCTTGTCTGCCAGGAACTGGTTGTTTTCAGTGTCTCTGTCTGTAAATACTTATGGCCTGTTCCATAATTGAACAAATAGAGAAATAAGCAAGCTTGAATAATATTCTTTAAACAAACTCTTAATATTCTTAAAAATATATCTATAATAAATGAGATTTCTCATAAAGTAGCAATAACTTACCCATCCGTACTGAACTTATATGTGTTTCCTTTACAAATTTCATTTTAAGTGACCACGGTATGTTTGTATGGTTTTGCTGTCTGCTTCCCACTGAGGAAGACAATGTTTATGGTGAGAGCTTGTCAACTTAGGGAAAATAGCACATGACCATTTTGTAGGGGTATCAACTGACAGTGTAAGAATGACTTCCTATCACTTCCCATGTAGAAGTGCTTTTATAAAACACAGATCTTTCACCTAAAAGTTTGTCTTCCCAACAGATGAATAAAGGAAACCTACATTGTCCTTTGGCTGGAAATAGGGTGGACTTGGCTATTTCTAGATTTTCAGCACTTTGGAACATTTGGCTAAGGACATCAGTGGTAAGGTTTGGATTTACACCTAACTACTACTCTGCTTTGACTTCCCAAAGTGAAAGAACTCCAGATGATTCCCATTTAGGAACAGGAATTTCTAAAGAATAAAACTGTCCATTCAAGATGTTTTGTCTGTCTTATACAGTGACATTTCCTACTCTCAGTTAATCATTAATTAGAAAACTAGCTGGAAGTGTCATCTTTTTCCAACTTCTGTGCAGCACTGTGCACACTTAACATAGATTAAATGACAATTATTTCATCTCTTCTGCAGCCCTGAGGAAAGACTTGCTGACTGAATTATTTTGATGCAGCCATTGAGACAATTTTTATCAATTTAATTTAATTTTTCTGTTTTAAATAAAAGCAGAGAAATAATTTTGATGTCTTCTTACTTTGGAGATATTTTATCTCTGCAATATATTCAGTGAACTTCTACCATGCTACACTCCTTTTGGAGATCATAAAAGTGTCTGAAATGCTGCCTCATGCTGTATTCTGCAGCTCATTGCTTTTACTCTTTATATATTTTATTGCTCATGCTGATCAGTGGTTTCATTGTCTGTGGTGTTACAAACATCTTCATCTTTCAACTTCTCACAGTCACAAGACTTCCTGGAGCAGTATTTCATCCTAAAGGCTTCAGGAATAAAAAGTTGAATTGGATAAATAAAATTATCTGTGAAAACTGTATGTTGGAAAGTGCCAGACTTTTTATTTTCTTCGGCATTTTTTTATAGATTATTTTTCCTGAGGAGTTCATTAGTTGGCTTTGACTGGATAATATTAAGATTCTTGATACTCTTGTTGGAACTCAAGATATGACAGCTAGGTCTCACCTCAAAGAAGAAATTAAAATTTACAAAAAAAGACAATTACAGTATTCCTCAATGTGTACTACTGTTTCTAGTACTGAGGAAAGTCTTTCTGCCTTAAACAGTTGTATTGCTCTGAACTGAAAGAGCAAGATCAGGAAGCCTGTGTTTTGAGGCTGAGGAATAATTTATACTGTATGATCCACATCCCCAGACACCAGTAGTGGCATGATGTCCACTGGCAGAACCGAGCCTATGGAATGGCCAATATTCCCATGCTGCCACTCCTCCCTGCAGTCATTTGATGTCACAACTTCTGAATGCAGTTGGTGCTTAAGATAGGAGAGGGAACCACGGTCTAAATGGATGAGTAAAATCAGAATGGCCAAATAACTAGGAAAGGTTTACCTTGGCTTTGACAGATGTAAACTACTTGACTTTTTATGCAGGGGGTGGCAGGTTGGCTGTTGATATTACAGCCATGGATTGCACAGCAGCTTTCTTTGGAAGTAACAATGATTTTTCTTAAGAAGAGGGAAGATGAAACTCTTTCAGAAGATGATAACAGTAAAGGGAGCCTAAGAAATGAGGCTAGGCTTAACTTAAACTACACTGATACTTTTTAGGCAGCTGAAATTAAATGATTTTTTCTGTCATGCTAAAAATAGAATAATAAAAACAGAGACAAAAGATGTTCATGATCCCTGCATTTTTCTTCTAAAATAGTATCTTATTTAATCTTATTGCCCTAAAATTAAAGAATGCAAAATATTCAAACAAAATATTTTTTTTTCATTAAAAAATTTCTTCTTATTAAGAATGCCTGTATTCTTAAACTGAATTTAGCTTACATCAGTTTTCAGATCCTGTTAGAATCTGTCTGTTAAAGGACTATAACAGACACATTTCTGTCACATGTATATATATCTGATGTTTTATGAACTTACTCAATTTAAACTTCACAATCCCGAAATCAGGGGCAACACACTCAGACCATTTTGGTATGCTCATGAGTTCTGTAGTTGTAACTTTCTGGTTTTTTTAAACAGCAGCCCTGGGGAGATCTATTAAGCCCAAACCATTTGTTTGTTTGTACTATTTCCTAAAAAATTAATCGTTCTTCTAAAATAGATATGACATAAACAGTTAAGGGCACAGCTGGGAAAACAACTTTGAATGAAAGAAGGTAGAACAGTCTGATTTTACTGTGTTTAGAAGCAAATATTTATGTGTAGCCTATTTTAATTGTTCTTGTACATGTTTATTTTTGTAATTAGAAAGTAGTTCTTCCTAAAGTGAACAGTTTCATTACGCTTACTTGAATAGCATGAATAATTTGATTTCATGCAATATTTAGCAACATATGTTGCTAAAAATAATAATGACAAAGCTATAACCACTTGTCTATATTTTGGAAGTCATAAAGTTGTACATATAAATACGTACATGAAAAAAGGAGTTTGCATAGTAATGAATGAAGTTAGTGTGCTTTAGGTTATTCACCATGAGTCTGATTCAATGTTCACTGTGATCTGTACATTTCCTTTAGTGAGATTTGGATTGTGCATTCACGTGAAATCCATTTAATTTTCCAACTTGATACTGCATTAAGGCATTAGCCACAGCATGTAAATGCCTGTGATCTAAAATAAAATAAAAGTACCCACACTAAATGTACTGTATTATTTAAGAACAAAACAAATTGAGATAATCTGTTGTTTTAATTTGTCAAGAAAAAGTAAAAAGAAATAAAGTATTTTCACTAGCTTCTGATAGCCAAAGAGAACATTTTTCTATGCATATTTGTTGGATTATCTTTTTGCCTTTTAAAAATAATTCAACGACCTTTGTGTGTGTGACTTACAGAGAATTTTATTACAGAGTTTCACCTTATCAGTAGTTCTTCTGATATTCCAGTTATTTCCAGACATTACCTGAGAACGCAGATAAATTACTGACTTGCATTTAAGGAAGAGTGTAGTAAAGAGAGCATGAATTTCAAATGTGTATGTCATTTATTGCTAAGTGAAAAACCAGATCTCATAAAGCATCAGATTGCTCAATGTTCTCCAAAATTGTTCAAAATTTAAGGGTGGTGTCTTTAGCAAAGGAAAGCAGCTTTGGCTGCTCTTTGGAAAATAGTGTCTAAACAAATATACACCTATTTAGAATGGTGAGTAACCCTGTATCTGAGACACTGACAATACCTGCCTGTACTTTCTGCCTGACTTCTCCTTTTAGCTCTCCTACATAATAAGTCACATAATTTCCATCCTGTTTATGTCCATAATCAGAAAAGTGCATAACATATTCAAACCTGAATAGATTTTGTGTGCAAAATTCTTCAATGTGTATTAAAGAGCAGTGCAACCAACTTCATTTTTTATTTTCATAAAGAAGTAAATCAGATTATGAAGTTTTATAGTCTAAAAGATAGCTTTTCAATAAGAAAATTTAATAAACATACTAAAGTAACAGTTTTAATACTGCTATGTCTAATAATATTTCAATCAATATTAGTTATATATTAGTTATATAGTTCAATTGTAGTTATAATGCTCTTATTGTACTTTCTCAGTTAATATCCGGGTTTGAGAAAAATTAGTTATGATTCCTCTTTACATGACCTGGAAGTTATTCCTAAAATTCTGTGAAGTGACTCTGTGGGTTGGTGCAATGTGAAAAGCTTAGGGACTATGGTGATTTCACAAGTATTATTCACTGCTGAAATTTTAATTGAAGAAAAGCCTATGTGACTTTTGTACAGGACATAAAATATATGGTAGCAAAATGTGCTTTGAAGTGCACATACAAGTCACTTGCGAGCAAAGCAGGCTCGTTACAAAACCACTTTTCTTCCTTCCCGCAGCTCCTCAGTTATGCTCTGTGGGCCACCAGTCATCTACAGGACATGCTGTGGGGTGCTCTCTGGAGAGCAAAGTGGTTCCTGTGGTGTTCTTTCACTTTGTTTCCATTCTTTTAATTGCATAGAAAGAAGTTAAAAATCTGTCAGTACTTTCCCAGTACAGTCTAGCTTCACTGTAACAAACCCCAGGGAGTCAATGAGAATTGTTCATCCCAACAGGACTGGTTTGGCAATTTGCTGCACTGAAATAGTGAGGAAACATCCTAAGTTCACTACCCAGTAATAAGTTGCACTTTTATGACAACTACTTCACATTGCTAAATGCTAAAAGCATTTACAAGATGTTTTAAAAAGAAAGCAATGAAGAAATTAAAAAGAAATAAAAAATGTGCTTTTAGAGGCTAAATCCAACATGCTGTGATAAAGACAAGAAAAATGTGACTGGTATCTAGACCGGTCTTCTGTAAGCACACACTCCAATAGCTGATGACCAAGGACAGTATGTCTTCCTGCTACTGAAATTATTAAAGAAAGGAAGAGGTTGTGACTTGCTTTAAGTGAATTTAGTCAATATTTGATTTCCTTCTAAACATGTAATTATGAATGAAGTGGAATTAATTTTCTATTAGAAGAACTGATGACTCTGTTTGCCATGAGAAGGGGGCCCACAGACAATGTTTTTCTTCAGATGTCACCTTTTTTAGTTCCTGTTTTAATCCCCATTGCACCATCCTAAAGTCTATACTTATGGAGTAAGTTTATGGTCCCCATTTAAAGTCAACAGAGACAACATTTATGCCACAGGTACTTTCAGTTGCTCCTAATTTCAATAGGCTCTTTAACTGATTTATAGAAGGAAAATCAACAAGCATAACTCTTTTATTTAATATTGCTTTGTGATTGTTGTTCCACTTCACTGTAATTTTAGTTAAATCTAATTTCAAGCCATCTCAGCTGAATTATTAAATAATAACATTAAAAAAAAACCAACCCCAAACCTGAAAGAAAACCAGATACACACTCAGATCTTTTCCTGATTGCAGTTAAGGAGAGCTAAAACTAGACAATAAAAAAACTTGCAATTATTTGAAACAAATATATATTTCTTTATTGAACTAGTTGTAGATATTAAATCATTAATATTAATATTGGACACATTTGGACAATCATCTCTTACATTTGTTACAATCACCTTAACATCATCTAATGGTTGGCATTAGCAACTTTATATAAATTCATTATTTTGGATGTCTTTTAATATCAACATTTATTATCAAAATAACAGTTATTTAAGTAGATATTCCATGGCTCAATTACCTGGCAGATTTCAGTTGAACAAGATAACTTTTACTCCTTTATAATATAATAAATGTAAATATTTTCAGTTTCCACTTGCTAGGTTCAGATTTTTGTGCTTTTCTCAACCTTCCACACATGATTCATTGAATTCTTTTGTAGGGAGCTTCATAGCAGTAAGATAGACAGAGAAAATAGAGTCAGTTTTCTGCTTCAGTCTTTGATGTACCATTGATGTCACTGAGCATTCCTCTTTGGGCACAAAGGAGCTGGAGGATTGGCTTAATACTGAGACACAAAGTTAAGACGTGTGTGGCTCCAGTGTTTGGAGCTGGCATTTCTAGAAAGCAAATGCTATGGATCTCCTCCTCCTGCTATCCAGCTTGGGAAGCATTGGTGGGAGCAGCCTCCTGGGGTCATGGAAAACAGCCGTAAGTTAAACCAGCAAATAGTGCAGTTATGATCATGCAACATTTTATAGTTTACTGATGGTTGACAGACCTGTTTCAGAGTTGTTTCAGCTGTTGCCCAGTGAGGGGTCAGATGCAACTTGCAGCACATTCCTGATCAGAAGGAAAGCTCTTGAATGGCCACAAAACTGTGCCTCATTGTTTGCAAATACAAATTTCAGTGCAATGACTCAAACTACGCTTCTGTTACTTACCCACTGATGATGTTAATAGCATCCGAAGAGTACAAATACTTTCAATTTGTTATATTTTAAAATTGCAGTTATTCTCTGACAGGTGAAATTATGTAGTAAACATTTTTTTTTCAAAATATAGCATTTTTTCTCTTATTCACTTTGCATACCAAGTTATCTCTTTACTGTGCCTTTGCAAACAAGTACTCATCTCATCTGTAGAGACAGAAGCTTGTCAGATGTATAATACATATGCTTTTCTAGCTAAAACATCTGTTATGTAACTTGTCCTAGGTCAGTCTGCTTAACCATGACTTTTTTTATGCATCATTGTACTCTGCAATTATCAAAGAAATTTAATAAAGTTTGTTGAGGTAAAAAATTATGTCCAACCAATATTTCCTCATAAATTAATTCCGTGTAGTTAAAAATGCCAAAGAATGAAGAATTCTTGTGGTTTAACATGGAAAAAGAAATGTTTGTGTTTGGTGTATCTCAAATCTTAAAAGTAATTATTTCTCCTATTGATGCAGTGAATGTAAAATAATCTTACTTAGCTAATAACCATGCTTTGATTTTAATTATTTAATGTCCCTTTAAACGTGCTCTTTTCTAAGAAGCAATTAAGTTTCCATAGTAGCAATTACTTTTTCTTGAAAATTGCTGTTTCTGGTTCTCCTTAAATCAATTGTAAAAATGCCAATGTGTTTCTGAGGAGATTCATGATGCAGATGTACATAACACTGATCACATACAGTCAGCTGGCATTCAACAAGAAATCTGACCAAATATGAGTACCTGCTTATGGGCAGGATGAAGCAACGCCCTGGGCACCAGTGACTGAACTTGCTATGAACACTACAGATCACAATAAGCCCCCATGAAGCCTTGTAGACAACCAAAATAGCACAACTGCTTTTACTTTTCATCCTTTACCCCCCTCACACTTCAGAGTTCTTTTCTAGCAGGCTGAATATCAAGATCTCTTCTTGTAATCATCATTGGAGAATATTTAGCCACCCACCAAGAAGCGCACACTTTGCCAGAGTCATTGCAGTATAAACAGTTCATATTTCAGAGGATAGAAATACTGCCTCAAAAATACAGCTTTGTGAGAATGTGCAGTTAACATTTTTTGGTTTGTATTTTCACAGTTCATCTTGCTTGATTTCAAAACATCCAGATGTATTTGTATGGGAAGGGCCTGTTGCTGATTGCAAGGAGACACTTTAAAGATGCTTGTTTAAACTAAATATTTATGTGAATTTATAACAGATAGGAAGAAATTTAAACAGGAAAATAATTCTTAAATTGACTTAGACATACAATAAACTTAGAAGGGAGAAATAGCTGATGTCCCTTTAAAGTCAGAACTATCATGTCAACTTGTTGATCTCTGGTCATATACAAGAACTACAACAGCCAGAAACAAAATCCCAAATTTAACAATCTTTTCTCATGGATCTTTCTCTCTTCCAAACATCTATTTATTGCAAGGACTGTTGGAGCTGCTTCATATGCTGAGAGACCAGGCATACCTAGAAGCAAAATAGTATTGTATCAGTCTTGTCATATTAAAGGACTTTTTATTTATTGAGGGAGTAATACATTTTAAAGAGTTAAGTCTTTCACTGTATCTAGGGAATATTATTTATTTTAGAGTGAAAACCTGTTCAGTAGCAACAGTAAGTGTGAGTGCATCAACTTTTGGTTGCTGTGTGGCAGCTTCTGCCTGGTGTCTCTGAGAAGATTATTGTTTTGTGGGAACTTCAAGCAGAAGCTGTTACTAATGTCAACACATTTGTAGGCAACTTAGCTGAGAGAGTAGCTGTGCATCAGTTTAGGCCACTAACTGGATGCACTCCAGGAACACTGAGAGTGTGCTACAGTAGCATAAACTGTAGAAGAGGGTGGATTCAACAAGGCTGTTCTTCAGCAGAAGAACATGCTGGAGGAAAGTGAGGCAGCTTGCTCAGCCATGGGTTTTTTGGAGCTGCCCTAAAATTTAGCCTAAAATAGGGGAGTCAGCTGAGTCATGCCCTCGGGCATTTTAGTCAATCACCTACCAGCTTATAAAATGGTCTCTCCAATCACACCATACTGCTTTGAAAGATAATCATAAGCTCTGCAGAGTGGGTATAACTGGAAATATGATAACATCGAAGTATCTCATATAATGTGAACAGTGGCAGAGAAGTGAAAAGATGCTGGACAAAGCAAGCAAGCAAGGACATAAATGTTATTAAGGCCCTTGTGAGGGGTCAGGATTCTTAAATTAAGAAATTGTGTAAATGCAGTAAGACTTGCATGTAAATGGACTTGCTTAGTAGCATTGGGGCAGAGCTGTGAGCTGTGTGTAGCAGAACATATAAAAGACAGAAGTAAATGTCAGTGTTCTCCTATGATGATGTACTCGGTAGCTTAGACTTTCTGAACTGGCACAATTAGGTCTCAAAAAGTCACAGCTCAAGAAGGCAATGGCTAATCTGCCATTGACAGCAATAGGAATAGAAAAAATAGTGGTGCTTAATCCTGTGATTAACTTTTGTACTGAAGAGAGGGCTCTTTTTATACTGATTTGAAACATTATATTGAAGGCAATGTGACATTAATTTTCTCATTTCTCCTTTAAGCCTTCTTTTCTACTCTTGCCTCTAAAGAATGCATAGTCCCTCTTTCCTTATTACAGCAATTATTATCTCCACCTTACCTCTCTCAACATATCCCCATCTCCCTTTTTTTTCCCCATTTTTAAATTTCACCCTTTCCTATACATTCAAATCTACTCTACAACAGATTTTTTACCAGAATGTCTTATGAGACACTTCCTGTATCCATCCTAAATTGCTTGTTTGATGTGTTTAGCAATAATTGCTGTAATTGTGTAGGCTGCTTCTTTGTACAAAATCTGGAAAGATAAAGAAGATTTTAAAATAGTAGAAATCCTATTTTCAAACAGTTCTTTCCTTTTATAGTAGCTAAAAAGGAAGAATTATTGGGATTTTTTTCCCCCTACTTTTTAGTTTTATTTAACTGTTATGTATCTGAACTGAGGAAACTGCATTTTATACTATGGCATGTGGCTGAGCTGGTTCCAAGAGCTACACTGTGATAGAGTTTTTTCATAATTGATAATTGAGTTTGTTCTGTTATTTTCCACACATCTTTATGATATCTGAGTAGGCATGCACTTGAAGACATGCATTTCTGGTGCTACTGGCTCTAAAAGGAGCACATGTAGAATGTACTCAAATTTGTGTATGATGAGAAATAGATGAAAGTGGACAAGGCCTCTGTCTCCACACAGATATGTCACATAAGCTTGACAATGCACTCTCTGATTTTTTTTTGCTGATGGGTAGAAAATGACTTACAATTGTCAGCAAAATGCAGCACTTCACAAAATACAGTCTAATATTTCACTAAAGGTACAACAGCAAGAAATGCAATGACTAGCAGTAGAAAGTGTGTGGTCTTCTAACACTCAGTTAAACACAAATGCTACTTAATGACACTGTAGGTGTCTAGAGGATCTAGGGTCTGTTTAATATGACAACTGGACAAATAAACTAATTAAAACTCACAAAAGTCCTGCTTTTGCTGTCGTCTGGACAACCCCTACAATTTAATTTAATGGGAAAAAGGCAGGACCTTATTTAGGTTATACAATGCCATGAATTATTTCTGATATGTAGAAGACATTGTGCTTTCCAGTAAAAGAAATAAGAAGTGTGGGTAATCTTTCACAGCTTAAGGAACTGATTTATTTCTTAAAATTGGTTGAAAGTGCACAGGCATAATTTTATTGCTAGGCTTTTTAAATGAGATGTCTAGATCCTTAGGGCAGGGGCTGCCTTCCAATGACATATATAAAACTTGGTCCTTGATTGGAACTTCTAAGCACTGTCACACTGCAAATTATAAACATCCACAATAAAATACTTCTTACAGAATCTGTCTGGATCTGACTCCAGAATGATTAAGTTACTTCTAAAGATTCTGGAGCATAAACTCCCATCTCCTTTTGTACACATGCTGAGCTTCCAGTAATTTTCTAATTATTCTTAAAATTAATGCAGCCTAGAGATGACAGGAAAAAAAATGCAGCAAATCCTCAACCATGTGAACTTTTGAACCTAAACTTTTAATAAATTTGAGATGGTCACTTAATAGAGGCTTTCATCAGAATTTTAATGGGCTTCATTCTGTGCTAAACTGCAGAAAGAAAACTAAATTGCATACAATTCTTTGGGACTAAAATATGGCTGATTATAGCTTCAAATATGAGAGGTATCCCTTGCCAAAGAGCCTCACACCCCTTATATGCTCCCCTGAAAAACCAAACCTGTGTTTCTGAAGAAGCTTTTTGAGATTAAATTTACTAGAAGCTTCTGTTTTATTACAGAAATTAAGTCTGAGAAAACTGCTGACAAGATCTGAGATTGTCATCTCTTAGAATGAATCAAATGCACATTTTAAAGAAAGAAAATTAAAGAACTTTATTTTTTTCCCATGAGAGAGAAAAAATCTCAGGATTTCAAAGATACTTTTATGATGGCCTATGTTACAGCATGGATTGAAGTGACCAAAAGGGATATAACACATTAAAACTGTATGGACTGACTTGCCATTTCAGATGTCTCAGTGATTTTGTTATTGTGGTGTCTGAATGGACTGATCTGGTTATGAAGAGCTTTGGTGCAGCACTTCAGATCGTACTGGCATTCTTGTTAGCCAAGCCATGGTGATAGCCACTGCACTATGGCTCCCCTTCCTTATTCTCACTTCAAAATCTTTTCCTAGATAGTTTCTGACATAATTTGGGGTTCAGAAGTATGTGAAGGGCATATGGCATCTGCTGCTGAAGTTCTGATACTGATCTAAACTTGGCCCAGACCTTTTATATGTGGTTATGGAAAAAATCAGGCTGATTCACTGTGCAGTCATACGCTCAGCATTTTAACCTCCTAACCTTTTCTCTTCATGCTGTTTGGTATTTTAAAGGGAAAAAAAAACCCTAAATAAGCTAAATATTGGGAATTCAAAAACTTGTGCATGGTCTCTGCCAAGTTTGGCTTTTGGGTCTGTCTCAACCAGTAGGCATTATTTCAATCAAAACAATTTGTGAGGAAAGTCAACCTTGGGCACAGGTTCAACTATTTAGCTAGCTAGAGCTTAAATACTCTATTTTCCCAGCTATTTCCAAAGGAATTTATGGTTTTGAAGTAAACCTTTTTTTTTTTTCTGTATTAACATGGTTTGTACTTTTTGAATCCATGGTCAGAGTTTTAGCTGGTCATAAGCAGTGCAGCATTTTCAACTGGCTGTTATTAGTATGTATAATTTTTCAGGATATGCAGTCTAAAATATAAACCATGTCTGTGTATTGTGGAAGTAATAATTTGACCAAAACTGGTCTTTTGGAAGCCTTTTAGTATTTTTTTTCCTCAAGTTATTAATATCAAAAGGATTTATTCTCTTAGTTTTTCTGAAGCATAACTTAAAAATGTTATGCTGGGGTTTTCCCCCTCTATTCAGACACAAATCAAAGGTGTTTTTCATCAATTCTGCTTCTGTTCACAATAGAATTAAAACTGATGTTATAAACAATCGATGTACTTGTGGTAGAAGAAGTAGATCTTTTGATCTTTCATTCTTCAAAGTGTCCACTTGTCAAAATCAGAATGAGGAGTGGAGGGAAACCACATATTGTATGGTAACAAACAAATAAGACACAAAGAATATCTCTTTTCAAACCTGGCATGTACTCCAGAACTGTTCTTGCCATGGGAACATGTGATTAATCTCAGCAGTGTTCACTTGTCCCAGTTGGGTACTGTCCTGTCACTTATTCTGGTAATTGCAAATACAGAGCTGTTTTACATGAAATAATGGGTGAGTGAGCTGATGTTCCTACTCATTTTTCCAAGCTGCAGCAGCATACCCTCAAGTATATTGAACATAACTGGAGAGTGCATTTACCCAAGGGAAAATATGCCCCGAAATAATTTATGATCTGCCCTGTTCTAGGAAAATGCAAGGAACATGTTGTCCTCTCTGGAGCACTGTGACGCAGTTTCACTGACATAAAATTAGACAAGGCTGAGATTGGCTCCTCTGATGGTTGTATGATGGACTGCCTTTGTGGTTTCCTTTGGGATCATTGAGTATTGCTAAAGGGGCAAGGACCTGAGCCTGTCACATCTCACATGAGTTATTAGGGCCAGGTTCTGTAGGGTTCTCCTCTAAAGCAGTGGAAGGTTCATGGCTTTAGTGAACGCTCTATTAGTCCCATTGTTCATTTGAGTGAATTGAAAGACAAGCTTATAATATTTCATCTGTCTCTTGTTTGTTTGGGTTTGTTTGTTAGGTTTTTTTTGTATTTTTTCTCCCCTCATGTAGAGACATGAGGAGGAAAAGAGAAGAAAGAAAGAGAAAGGGGAAGATCAATTCTTCTGATACCTTCAGCCTTCAGCAGGGATGATGGGGATCCCTGTCATCAGTATTTCAATACTTTACAACTTAACTCTCTGAGTACTTAGAAGACCTGAGTAGAGAGTCCTGAGGTGGGAAATTAAACTATAAGGAGATAATGGAGAACATAATTTTTGTGCATATAAAATATTTTCATGTTTACTTGTATATAACATTTTTATATACATTTTAAAATATAATTCAAGTATATGTAAGAGAATTACCAGATATTTCCAGGATTCTGCAAATCACTGGAATGCTACAGAATAGCAGGCTAAGGAAAGTACTAATCACAGGACTAATTAACAACTCTCTGCCTATTGGAGTGCACAGTTGACTGTGGATAAGTTTGGAAAACCCATGCAGAGTGTGAGAATGGTTCTAACTGCCCTAATCTTAGGTCTTGATTTGCAATGAAATGTTGCTCTTAAAATTACTGAATAGCAAGATGCACAGGGAATCCTCAAGTATGCTTATTATACTTTCCTAAAATGCAAGAATCAGGAGGCTTTCAGTTTTTATAATTAAAGAGATACTTAAGAAGGCAGAAGAAAATAATGTTATGCACGTACTGGGATTGACCTTGGAAACTGGAGATATCAGCTGCTTACTGTGAAGAGAACCTTACTTGGTATTGCTTTCCAAACTTTTGTTGCATGTGCTGAACTTTCTGAGACAGGTGCTTGCGTCAGGCTTGAGTTATTAGTTCTTTTCACCCTAGCATCTCCAATCATGTTTTGTACACACTGCAATGTGATCTTTAGTGGTGCAGTTACATTCTTCTCTCTACTTTGAGGCATGGAATTTTTGGTGTCAGGAGCTGGAGGAGAAAGAGGACAATGCTTCTGTCCTTCAACAACTACAAGATTGGCACTGGGGGTGTCCCAGCCTTGTCCCATGTCTTCTCCACCGAGCCAGGAAGAAGCTATTTCTCTGCTGTGGTTTCAGCAGTGCTTGTGGTGCAGCCTGCTGTCCAGCTTGGGAATGTCCTTTCTTTCCAATGGTCATAAAGTCTTTGAGTTGAACCCTCTTGTTCCTGGGCAAGCTGATGTCAATGTCAGTGGGGTAACCCAAAGAACAAAGATCTTCTGTTGAAAGGCATGAAGGGGAGCCAGCAACTGGCGTAAAGGAATAGATAATTATGTACTGCACATACTACCAAAACACGTGGTCAACACTGACCATCACAACATGTTGTCAGCCAAAGGCATTGTAGTCCTAGAAAACCATGTATTAACGGGGAACACATTGTAAAAGACTATGTGCAATATATAGGGCATAACTTCCCACCACTATTTGTGAGAAAATACAGTAGAAAAAAAAATAGAATTAAACACAGTTTTTCAAAATTAAAAAATGTTTCTATTGTCCTTAATAAGTTTTCTCCTTTAGTTTTTCACCTACTGATTTTCTACCAAGACTGATGATCTCTTGGGGAAAAATATTGGTTTCGCAGAGGCCAGCTTTTCATTCATAAACTTCAGCCCACAAAAACATCTCTGATTGCAATTTTGCTGTGTAGAAAAACAGGTATCACTCTGCTTTTCCTTTAAAATAAGACCAAATGAAAAATTTTAAAAATTGAGCTACACTTCAGAAGTGTTTTTAATGCAAAAGTTTGGGGCCAGTACAGGAATAAAAATGAAATTCTGTGGCCTGGCTTGGGGAGGGCTGGTCTTAATCAAGCAAGAACTCTTCCTGATTTTATCTGCAAAATGGTCTAATTGAAATCATTGCCAGTCTGAAGTTCATTTGAATGGATTAGTAGAGTCAGCTTCTGAGCCTCGTGATGGAAAGTCTATTGAAGCTTTGTCGTTTTTGAATGAAAAATGTGCTGATCAAGTGCATGAGGAAATAAAAGAGAAATTTATTGATCAAAAGCAAGACCAACTACCCTATTTTGTCAGCAGGATGGGAATAGTTGTTGAGTGGGAGAGGAGTAACACAGCTTCACTCCCTGCCTCCCTGTTGATCACAGGATCCTGTGACTCTGTGATTCTGACACTGTGTGATTCTGTCCCTGTGGCCACTCCAGCTCTGAAAAACAAACATATGTAAGGTAAGTGCAAACCTGGTGGAGAGGGGAAGAATTTAAATCCAAATCTGGAGCTGGTAATCTATGAAGAGCTTCATGCTCATCAAACAAACAAGGAAACAAGGAAACAAAGAAACAAAGAAAAAACCCTCAAAAAAAAAAAAAAAAAGAAAAAAAAAGAAAAAGAAGGAAAGAAAACCAACCCAATACAGAACCAAACCAAACCAAACCAATACCCTGCATTGTTTAATTGAAAAAAACCCAAAGCAGGTGGTTTCTCATTTGAGAAACTGATAGTGATGGTGCTGGCCTCTGCAAGGCAGTTTTAGGAACAAACCCCATCCTTGAAGAACACAAGTGGTGTTTTATAGTTCTGCCAAGCAAAAGAGTTTTTAATAACAGCTGGCCTTTGAAGGAGCCTCACAGGCAGAGGCTGTCAGGAAGAAATTTCAATGCCTTGCATTTCCTCCCCATCTTGTTCAGGTTCCCCTTGCTGATTTGCCTGGGGATGATTTGTCTCTTGCAGAGTACCTTTTTGTCTTCATTCCAGTGTTTTCCAAATTGTTTGTGTTTCAAAACTGTATTCTATACTTTGGAGCAAAGTGAATGGCTAAAATGTTTTTATTTTTTCCTGGAAGAACAGAAGTTTTTTTTTAATTTGGCCTAAATAAAAACGTTAAATAAAACTGGCTTAAATAAAAGAGTTAGTAAGTAAAAGAGTTTATTTACTTTAGACAAAATGGGTTTAAGTGTAACCTTTTTTAATAAATCAATAATCTGAAAGTAAATTTTGAAAGTTCAAAAAAGAGGGACTGTGTTTTTTGATCACAGTGTTATTTTTTAATTTATTAAAATCAAAGCAGTTCAGTACATTCAATGTGAACCTCCACATACTTTAATTGACTAGAGTCTTTATCTCTGATGAGTAAATTATCTGTCTAAAAGATTTGACATCCTTCTGTATGAAAGTTTGATGTTTTGAAAGCCTGATACTATTCATGTGGATTACCATGTTATCTGATCGCTTTGACTAAGATTTCTTCTGTTTGGCTGAAGGTAAATAAAATGTTTTATGTTCCAAAAATGAGATTTAGTATCTAGAGTCTCTTTATGCTTTCTGGTCTGACCATGTCACACTGTAGAACAGCTGAATTTCTTTTTGCAAAGAAATTGGGAGCATTGTCTAAGAGGAAAATCTTTTAACTTGGGAGGTTTACCACTTTAAACACTGGCCCTAATTTCTTTGCTCATTTTCTATGTTTTATGTTCTGGAGATTTTCTGCATATACAGACCTATTCAGAACTTAGATGTGTCTTCAGAAAAAGACAAAACACAACTTTGGAGGATTTTTTTGTGCTTCTCTGTTTTTTTCTGGCAAACCATGTCTGCTAATGAACTTTGGGATTGCCCTATTCTTTAAGCAGCTGGTAGCACAGCTGTGCTCTGAGTAGTATTTAGCAAGGACAGATGACAGGACAGGTCTAAATTAGTTCCTTGAGTATCACAATCCGTGTCTATAGTTTAAATGCCCCATAACTAGTTGGGTTATTCTCTTCAGACTTCATAGTGACCTTTAGAACTATGTGCAAGGACAGTGTGGATTTAACAAATTATTATTATTATTAGTACTAAAATGTAATGAGTGGTGAGCCTCAAATCGTTTATCGAGTGACACCACATGGATATTTACAGCAAAGGCAGTCTGGCTTTTGCAATCCACATACCCACCATTGCAAAATGTTGCCCATCATCTTCTGGACACTTATGCAGTTTTGTGTTAGAATATATGGAGACCCCAAACATAGTACAGACCCATCATGTAAGCAGATGCCTGTGATATCATTATTTGGTGGATAGTCTTCTCCCCACATGGCAGGAAAAGGAGTGCCAGAAAAAAAGGATAGCTGGGGGGTTGGCATAGAACTAATCTCAGTCCATTCATCTAGAAGTAATTTGTGCACTTCTGATGTGAAGTAATTCTGATTCATTAGTCTGTTTCTTATGTATTATATTATCAGTACCAGATTTGATTAGAGCTGCTATGCCAGATTCAGTAGCTCAGCATCATAACTGTGCTGCCTAGCAAAAGTAGTTTATATTTGAGATAATATTGCATTTTGGCTGATCAAATCCAAGTATATTCACAACATTATTTTATGCTTACAGGAATTCTACCTAGCTTATTTGTCACATGGAGTTCAATTCTACTAAGATCAAAAATGTAATCGAATCATCTTTCAAGCTCAATATCAGTTATTAGAAGTTTTACAGTTACCCATAAACACAGTGAAATATTTCTCTGCTCCTATACTTGAACTACAATAGTCTAATGTTTAGTCAATTTTTAATTTAAGTTCTGTTGTCTAATTTAAACTTAATTAATTTTAATTTAAACTTTGTGTTTTAGTTGCTGTGCTTGGAAATGGTATATAAAGGTGACACTTGCGCATATGGACTGGAGAAGTTTCCATAATATTATTTTAACACTTCTAAATTCTAAGAGTATTGGTACCTTGTCACACTAGGACATGAAATGAGCATGCACCACATGCTCAGTCACCTAAGGCAAAAAAAGGAACTTTATTTACAGTTTTTCAGAATTTATAAAATTTCTAAAGTGACAATAGATTGGAGGATGAAATCCTGTCTCTGAACTACACTGGCTAGATGAACAGTCTGTCAATTTTCTCCTCCTCCAAGAAGGAATGTGAACAACACATAGTGTTTTGGTAAAATGTGTGAGAAACTCTGACTCCAAGAATGTAAACATCAGAAGGCTTTGAAAAACAGGGCAACAGTACCTAGAGGCCTCCTTCAGTCCCTTACAATGGATGCAAATGGTTGATACTGAGGTTTGGAGCAAGGCTACGTTTGAGCTCTGGTTATGGGAGCATGGGGAGAAAATGAAGAAACTGTTCCTGATTAAAGACAAGGCTACAGGGAGACAGAGCAAGAGCTGAGCTTCATACAATAGTTTTTAGCAGTTGGTGTGGGGACTGACACTACTTTTAATAACCACCAGTAGTGAACCAGCTTGGACTAACACAATCCGTGTGCTTTAAGTAGTCAGGAGGGCAACAAATGGGATGGAAGAGAACCTCTTGGCAAATCATGTAAACCTGCTGTCTACTCCCATAAAATTTGCAACAGTTTCAAGCTAGTTTTACTCTGGAACCATGCTTTTCTTAGTCTAGTCTTTGCTGAACATAATTTATCAGTTCTGTAAAGAGGATTCTTGAACAAACTTACATAACAGAACCTTAACTGGAGCTAATTAAACCTGATTGACATGAAATATTAGGAATACAAAAGGTTTATTCTCCAATCAGCCTCATTCTTCAACATTAATTGTATTTATTTGCTTGTAGAAATTATGTAGGACTGTCTATACAGATACAAGTGAGTTTTTAAGGACGTTCTAAGTACCACATATGGTTCAAAACATTTCGGGCAGAAATGCATCCATTCAAGTTCCTGTTTCTATTCATCTGTCAAAGTAAGCAAATAAATATGTTTGAAAATAACTTTTTTTTTAAATGTGTCAGTTATTGGTTTCTGAACCCTACAACTGTTTTGCACAGTAAACATGCAGCTAAGGTTTTCACTTGTCAAAAGCGCTTCAGAATTTTATACCCAATTTTATATTGTTTAGATAGAGAAGAGGTTATCTGTAGCTAAAAATATTCAGTATACTTCCCTTATTTTGATCCAAATAGAGATACACTGTGGTGAAAAATTATGACTGAAAAATGTGTGTTGTGGGGAGGGCAGTTGAACTTTGTCATGTCCCATTCCATGTCCAGACTTCTTACAGCTTTCTGAAAGCTTGATGTGTGGAGGAATGATACAGCATGGCCTACAGAGGAAAAATCACAAAAGCATGTGGATCTGTGGGTGGATAAATAATATAACTGTTCTGTAGAAAGAATTCAGGCAATCACAGAATAATTTAGCCTGGAAGGGATCTCTGGAGCCTCTCTGCACAAAGCAATTAAAACTCCAAAGTTTTATTAAGTTGTCCAGAACTTTGTTCAATTGTTTCTGGATGTCCCCAAGGGTGGAGATTGCTCAGAAGTTCTGGGCATCTGTTCCAATATGTGACCATCCTTATGGTGAAAGGCTTAGTATTTGTCTTGCTGAAAACCTTGCCAGATCCCATCTTAATAAGCATTGTCTAGTTTACCTCTGTGGTGCATAGAATGCAAGAACCCCCTCCTGAAGTATTTTTGGATGGGATTCAATATCCTCAAGGTGTGTCTCAGACACAGAACCTATATAACACAAAGAAATGGTCATAAGGCACTTCTAAACAGTCAGAGTTGGGCGAGAATGGTGCTGTCTAGTCTGACAAAGATACTCCTGCATGTCATTTGAGTGGACTCTCATGAAGAGTATTATTGGAGTACCTTCTTACTGGATCTAAAGGAGCCTAGATAGTACTCTAAATGCAGCTGCTTTTGCTGTATGGGATTGGTTTAGTACATTGCCTTGTTCCCCAGTTTGGTTATCCCCTACTGCCTGAGCATTCATGAGAGGGGTCATCTTCCCTTCTTGGCTGATTCTGAAACATGTAGCTCTTTCAGAGTGAGTGAGCAATTTGTGAGTTTCGTCCAAATCCCCAAGTATGTAATTTGTAAGTGTAGATCTTTTTTTAACTAGATAATTTTTAATGAAATAATAATTTCATTATACAGTCCATTTGTTACTCACCGATGCTATAAAGGGCTCATTCTGTGGGTGGGTGCTATATATATTAGCATTATCTTGAAATACTTTTAATGCTTTTTTTTGGGATTTTTTTAGAGCTTTTAAATTATTATAGACCCTATTTCATGCATGTTGCAAATTAGATGGTTTTGTTTACCGTTTGTTGATTCCTTATACTGTATTGCATATTTATTTTTGTTTTATCTCAGTGTGAACTTGTCAAGTATTGGCATGGGAGCAGAATGATTCATGTCATGAGTGTGAAAGAACTAGGCTCAGTTTAGTATTCCTTCTTCTAACAGAGGATCACTTCTGGTTTTGTTAATTTTTTTCTCTTTTTTTGATAAAAAATTGCTTATTTTTTCATGTTAGGAATTTTACTTAGGTTTTTAATTGGAAGAAATAAAGTTTTTTTGGTTTTTTTATGCAGAGAACTGCTGGAGGAAAAACAGAAAAAAGCAGTCAGGAAGGCAGAGAGGCAAAGAAAGACACAAGCAGAGCAGCTGTTAAGAATGAAGTGGAAGGAAAATAATTATTTCAGGCAAGGGCTTACAGCCCTTGCAGGAGCAGAGCAGCTTTCATGGAGGAGCAGCAATGGCACTGACTGCCTACACTGTTTTCTCTCTGCAAGAAACTTACTTTAGTTGTAGGAGATGGGGATCATTGGTACTCCTTCCCAAGTAGGAAACACAGACTGCTAAACCTGATTTCACATTTAAGGAGCTCGAGAGTCATTGTTCATGCCTGGTATTATTAGTAATAACAATAATCAGCAGCAGAATGATAGCAATAGCATCTTTATCCAAACATCTTCAAAAAAAAAAAAAAAAAAAAAGATAGCTAAAGATCTGTGTGAATCATCAAATTCAGGCAGGTTCATGTTTAAGGGCAGTAATCACCATGTGACTCTTTCTTTTGTATATGTTGTGAATTTGACAAGGCAGTTTGTCAACTTATTTCAGAAATAAACATCACACAAGAGCACAGAGAAAATATTTTTGCATGTTTATTTTCTTTGGTAATCTGAATCTACTTATCCAATTGCAGAGGTAGCCCAGCTGAAAGATTTGACACTGCAAATTTTAAGGAAAAGGCATTTGCCTGCTGTTCATTTTTGGGTTAATACCTTGGCATATAATGCTTTGCTTAAAATGTTACTTGGGTTTGTTTTTTTTATGTGGATTGGAATTTTTTTTTATACTATTCTCTTAATTAAACAGAAACAAAGAAAATTAAAATAAAGCAAGTCTGAATTTGTAAGGACAGATGCACTTGTTCTGGGAGGACAAGGATAAATTACATTTTTTTTCCAGCTCAGGTTCTGCAGAAGGCTATATGGTCTTTCCACAAGCACAGGGTCTGCTCCCTGGCTGAGTTCTGTGTTCAGTCTGTCAAACGAATACAACAAACACATCCACAGCTCATGGCTCACAGCTGCCATTGTCCTGGCACCAAGTGGGAAGGGAGAACGGAGGGAGCATGGCTGAAATCCTAAGCATGCTTCATCTCCTCCAAGCTCCAGTGCTTGTTGCAGGTGGACAGTACAGAGAGACGGTGCCTCTGTCTCCCTCTGTCTTTCCTCCTCAGCCTCTGCAGTCTGAGACTTCTCTCCAGCCTGGACACACCTGTCCTCAACCATGTCCCCAGCGTCCTCTCATTTAATTCTGGTCCTCTTCCCAATCTTGCAATATAATCTTTGTCCAAGTCCTTTCAGTCTTTCCATAGCCTTCCCAGCTGAGTTCCCCAGTTTCACCAAAGTTCCACAACACTTGTTGTCTCATTTATGGCAGTTTCCAAACCAATATTTAGTGAGGGCAAAACAGAAACTGGCAGAAGAAAAAGTATTTTTAATTTTAAACTATCCTTGCAGACAAATGGGTTACTAAATGCTTGCTCAGAGTGGTCTGATAACTAACAAGCTATGTCCCCACCTGCTTTGCTGGTAGAGACAAAGAAGTACAGAACCCTTGTACTGGAACACCTCAGAGGAAGACAGTTGTTTAAAACTCTGGCTTAACTCAGTTCCTTGTCCACAAAACCTTGAACTAGGAGCAGTTAAGTTTTTTTTTTTCATTATATGGTCTGTTGTTTCAGGGATCAGGCTGGGTTATCATAATTATTTTATTGGACCTTAGTGTATGTTAATCCTGTCTGGAGCTCTCTGGTGCTTGACATTTCTTCTGAGGCTCCTCACTTGTACAATGCTGTGTGCAGTCAGCAAAGACAGAACTGTGGTGCTGCTCTTTAAACAGAAACATTTGCTTCCTTTGGTGCAGAGCTGGCGGGTCACATCTTATTTCATCAGTCATTTTGCCACTCTAAACTTTAGGGCACTTTTATATATAGTACAAAAATATGTGCTATTTTTTTTTTTTTGGCCATTAAGTTATTCTTAGACACAAACAAAAGTAATAGCAATTGTTATCAAGTGATCCAGGCAGGATCGGAACAGCTCAGTAGCCCTCAGGAGTCTAGGAAAAATCTCTGTCAGTCTAATACTAACAATGTTCAGAGATAGGTTTGTAAGCTGTTTTTTTTTTACTCCATGGCAGCCTACCAATAACATTAGATGAAAAACGAGGGGAGAAAAAAGATGAACCCATCACTAATAAGGAAATTCCTTGATGCAAATAACCATTTTTATACAAACCAGTGAGGTTTCTGACTTCAACACAAGTGTGTGCAATGCCTGTTGTCATACCCTTACACGGCTATGGAAAGGCCAATGCAGAATTTATTCTAAAGTCTGTGATTAACAAGTCTTAATAGACCCTTGAGCAGACAAAAAATACTCTTGTTATTGGACTGATAAGCAAATCTTGACTACAGAAAAAATATCTTTTGTCATATAAATCTGAGGATGAAATGTTAATAAACACTGAGTTTGTGTGTATATATCCCAGATGGCTACCAACAATTTTCCTATAAAATATTTATATTAAATGAAGTCATGTATTTATAATTTTGTTCCATTTCTAATTCCACACTCTTTTTTTTCCCTGCTGTATTCTATATTTTGAATATTGCTTGGTCAATTAAACAAACAAAAATGCACAAAGTAATAAAGGGTTTTTTTCCTGGCCAAACTTTTTAAGGACTTACATTTTTTGCCATATGTAATATTTTATTTTATTTCTGTCTTCAAGTCACTCTCTTCAGTGCTGAACCTGTCAGAAAATGAGTAATCATCAAGAGAGGAAATTTACTGGAAATATTTAATAGCTATTGGGTCTCTGTGCAAAAGCATCCCACTGACAGTGCTGCCTGTGCATTCCTCTGTGAGATACTCCTCCTTCCACTCTTCCTACTTGTTTGTTACAAGTAGAGACTGGCAGAAAAAGAGAAAGACAAAAATCTATGCTTCAGAAATTGAGGATTTCCCCTGGCTAGAAGTTTTCTTCATGATCTGTTGTGAGCAACTGTTGTGAACAAGTCAACTTCTTGCAGGAAAACATCTAAACATCTGTAAATCACTATAGCACTGGGGCAAATGACCAATATGATGTTGCTGCTTCAGGGAGGAAAAGTTACCCTGCACCTGAGGAGTGACTGTCACTGGCAAACCTTGACACCTTCATCCCTGGGCAGCTGCTGCTGCACCTCCTTTTGTTTGTGTGTCCAAACCAGTGTCCTCTGGGTCAGGTCACCTCCTCCAGTGCAGGGCCGAGGCAGGCCCTCCACCCATTTTTTTTTTCCCTGTGATTCCAAGTAAGGAGAAGACATGGGTAAGTCAAAAGCCCCAGAAAACAACACAAATGCATAGAAGTTGTAGTTAAATTTGTTGCTTCTACAGTCCTGAAGAAAATACCAAATAGTCTTTAATTCAGGATTATTTTTAGTTGGCAACACTGATGTGGATGATCTGTGCAAAGCTCACTGTAATGGGAAAACTTTTCTTGTGGTTTCTGTATATAGTTTCTCTTTCTTTCCTGTTTTTTGTTTTGTTGATTGCTTTTTTTTGTTGTTAAATTGGGCTTTTTGTTTTGGTTTTTTTTTAAATCTGTTTTAGGGGTTTTTTTTTGAGATGCTCTATTCTTCTACTTCCTTTGTAATATTATTATTTGCAAGGAATATTCAGTTTGATTGTTGGTCTCAGTCATTTAATATTCTTGTATGGTTTGCAAGTAATGAAAAGTAGATGATAGCTTCTTTAAGCTATTTTTTGTTTCTTAACTACACTGGAAATGTAAATACTTGTAGCTGTAGCCATGCAACTTCCGTATGTAAATTAAATTGTCTTTGGGAACTCACTGCACAGGCTTCCCCATGCCACAGAGAAACCTGAGAAACTAATCGTTTTGAGCTACCCCCAGAAGTTCTGCAAACTATAGACAAAGAGTTCACAAGCAATTTCCCATTGCCATTTGAGATTTTCAGATGATGTGGTACTGTGTAGGACTTGGCAGTTGGCAGACTGGGCTTTTTCAGTCTGGATGATTCTGCTACTAAATAAATGGTGGAAGCTTCCATCCAGTTCTTGTTCCATTTTAACAGGAAGACATGACACAGGGGATCCAGTGGCTCAGTTTAAACAAGAGGACTTTTTACAGCTTTATCAGAACACATTCCTCTTTCTTTAGTATGACATCATCACTATTCTCCTGTTGACACCTGCTTGAGACAATGTTGTTGTTGATTAGACTGAGTCATCTCTGAGCAAAGGAATGAAGAATGCTCCTCTACAAAGGACATAAGACCTAATTAAGCACAGTGATTATAGATACTATTTCATATATATCTCTTGTTTAAAGTCATCTTACTTTTTTCAGTGATCCCTACAGTGATCTCTGTAAATTAAATTTTTATTATTTTATTCTTTATTGTATATGTATAATGGAAAGTACCATTATAATGCTTTATTCCTATTAAATTGATGGAGTATTAAAATCTGAGACTTACAGTTAAGTGTGGTCTAAATGCACAATCTTTGTTCCAAATGGTTGACCACAGGTATAATTGCCCTGTCCTGAACTTACTTGCATTTGTTTCTTTACTTTCTCTAAACAGGATAGAAGTTTCAGATGTTTGCTCTAATGAGTAATTAAATTAGCCAGAGATGAATGTCATACTTGTCTTCTGTAAACTGAATGGGGAACTTGCAAGACGCTTGTTGAACTAATTAATAATATTTTCTCTTTGCAATTAAACAGTATATATTATTAGTGACCTTTTAGGCAATTAGAAAGCTGCTTCATAAACCTCTCAGAAGAATAGATGTGAATTATATGATGACTTCATAAATCTGAGAATCAATAAGAGAAATAATTCTGAATCTTAATAACCAATTGATTAATCAAATGAAATATTACAGATTCATTTGACTGTTGAGATTGGGATTGTATGCTTATACATATACGTAAAGGGTATTACATTCAGTGATTCACAAGGTCTTTTGCTATCTTCTGTTCTTAATTATGAACTCAGAAGTCAGAAATTGAGAAATCTCTTCTTACGATGCTCTTATTAAGGGCTCATAAGCATGGACATCTAATAAAATCTTTCAGCTGCTTATGATAATGCTTACAACTATTGAAGAATGTCTGAAACATACCCTTATATGTCAAAAATATTTTCTCTGCGACTTTATCATTCTTGGCTCTCTAGAGGAGAAAACACTGTCTTATTCCTCAGCAAAATTTAATTTTTTTTCAGTATCAAGAATGTTTCTGAAGCATAATAAGTGTAACAGATTTGAAAATTTAAATTTTGTAGAGGGTGCAAGAGGAATCTGTGCTGATGATCGGGAGATTGTGTACTATCTCCCTCTGCATGGTTTTTTGAGAACCATCAAGTAGCATTAACAGAAGGTTTCAGCCCTTCTCCCATTTTGAAATTGCATGGAAACCCCCATATTTTTTCCAAAAAACCCCAAACCAGTCACAGAAAGAAAAAAATTATCATTTGTAGGAGAAGACTGGAATGAAAAACACCAGGACCATAGATGTGGCATGGAAAGGGAGAGTTAGCTGCCACCCTTCAGGCCTCCACAGTTTGCACTGGGAGTTTGCTTAGTTTCTGAACGCTGGTGTTCCCCAGACCCTTCTTCAGTGCATGTTTAGTAGTGCTACAGTAAACAAAGCATGGTTTCTATCTTTTGAGCAAACATGTTTGGGATTCATAAAGAAATTATCATTATGCCTTTTTTGCCCTCTCTCTGCTGGTAGATTAAAACTTTCTCAGGATTGTCTAGTGGATCAAGCTCCATGCAGAGTGCAAGAGCAGTCATTGCAGTCTTTCAACAGTGGGAGGGATATCTGCCTCCTAAATACGTACACTAAGCACACCTGCAGGTAGGAGATCCAGCTTTGATACTCTGACCTGGCCAAGGCCATTTTCATAGGAAGGGGCAGCATCACCAGACTGTGGATGAGCTGAGAGGTAAAATCTAGTTTCCTTGAATAAAATACATGGTCAAAAAGGTCTAATATTGGGCTGCCAAGTGAAACAGATGTCTAATAACTTTCGCCCCATAACTACCTAGGTTTTGGGGCTTGTATTAGTGATTATTATGTAATAGAGACACATGCCTTTATAAAATGTCTAAAGCCTCTGAGTAATCTGGACAAGGAAAAAAGACATCTAACCACAGAATGAAGACTGTATGTTTTCTAGTCCTAGAATAACCTATACAACTGGGAACACTCCTGCAAGGAAGCAGGCTCAGACCTTCCGAAGAAAATGAAATCAGGGGCTCCCAGATTCTGGATGAGTACCAAGCTCCTGTTTTGTGCTGCAAACAGCAGAGTCAAGTTCCCTACCTCTGGGGTCGCTGGAAGGGATAGCCCACTGACTGCGTAAGGGGTTGAGCCTCAGTCTGGGGAATCTGCCTTCCTCACCATAGTGTCTCCTACACAGGTTCCGCTTCAGCTTAGACCACTTTTTGTGTAGGCTTTAGAGGGCCCAACTAGTTATATGAGTCATATATGTCATATGATGACTTTGTCATATGCAGGTAGGAAGTGCCAACATTCAAAAGATGATTTGGGTTATGAATTCCCAGAGATGCTTAAGATCTTCTGTCTCTTTCTTTTTCAGGGGATTTCTCTGTTGATCAGCTCTCTCTACAGCTCAGTGCTTTGTGTATCCTGTCTGAGACACTGTCCTGTCTTGGGCTTTGGAGGACAGGAGGGCTGTGAACATTGCATGAAGGACAGAGGTCTGAAAGTCAGGTGCTGCAAAAAGTTCTGATCTTGAGTTTTGTCATATTGGAGATGAGCTCAGGGAGTTCATTAACATAGTGAAGAGTCTGGGTGAGAATGTTTACCCTTGGCTGGAGCAAATTCAGGGTAAGCGTTTGCTTTCCTTCTGAAAATCAATCAGCCTCTGCTCATTAATATTAGCTGGAGTGTGCACATTAAAACACCGCAGTGGAAATGCAAAGAATTAGCAGGATTACTCTTGTCAGTTGTAATCTTCAAAGTGCTTTACAAACATTAAGGTTCAGCTTTTGACTGAAGTGTTTAGACAAAGAGGTGGTACAAGTGGTTGTGTCCACCCAGTACTCCTTGTGCCTGTGCTCAGTTGAGCAGTTGGAGCCCTCTGAGCTCTTTCGACAGCCAAACTGAAAGCCTCTACTCCAGACATCAGAGTGAAGGGAGGAGGAATATCCCCATCCTTCTCCTGTTTCCAACCATAGGCAGTTGTGATATACCCAACCCACGTGGCTACTCAGCTTCTCATTTTTGTAAATTGATTTTTTTTAGTTTTCTGTGATATTCATTAACAATTGGAATGAAATAATATAAGTATTTCCTTGAAACCAATAATTCTAAGTGTCAGCTGCTGGGTACATGCATCCAAGGGTGCATGCTTTGATTGTTATGATCATATCACATAAGATTTATTTCAGAACAGGGTATAAGTCCTCAAATCTCAGATCAGGGTTTACAGGAGAGATGTATACATGCAACTCCAAGTTACACATTTCATCCTTATGGTTTACGTTTTGCAAGATTTACTGATTTGTACTGTGCAGAAAAAGGCTTGATGACAAGGTCCATGAATATGCTTCTGAAAATATATTCACCAGCTCCCTGTGTTTATAAGAATTACCATGAAATAGTAATGTATCCTCCAGACTGGAAAATCCTTTTGAGTTGCATTATTTTTCCCACTGAGAGCCTTATGCTCTCTTATTCAGTGCTTTATTGAGCCAACATGCTCACAGTTTGATGGATAAAGATAATATACTCAGTGTATTTATTTTAATATCTTTTAAAAAATATTTCATTTCTTATCATGCTATTTTAAGAAATTTATAAAATGTTCCCAGAGAACTTCCTTGTTGTGCTTTGTTCACACTTCTGATGTGATAAAATTATTCAGATTACTCCTCAGTGCACTTCTGGAAAGACATGATGAAAAATGATATAACAATGATATCTCTATGTTAACAGATAAGATGGGGAGGATCAAAAAGAGTGCCATTCACCCAGGTGTAATAACATAGATTTCATGAGAATAGGGCCCTAGTATATTCCAAAGCCTTGTCCCAGGCGAAATTTAGTGGCAGAATAACATGATGATAACAAAATGTCTTTTTTTGAAAACAGATTTGAGAAAAAGTCAAAACAGAAAAAAGTTCTCCTTAGAGATTTTTCAGATTCCATTTGATGTTTGATGTTTGAGGTTTGATGTCAGAAAGAACTTTTTATTATAAAATCAAATCTGGCCAAAAGCTAATAAATTTAATGTTTCAGTGAAAGCAATTTGATGACTCCAAAACACATTTTTGAGACAAAGGGCTTGATCATAAAATTTTGATGGATTCCACCACTACATTCCAATTTGGGATAGGAAAAAAGTTTGAAAAATGCAAAACTTTTCTGGTATAGACAAGACTTTTCCTCTCCAAGTCAGCTGACCCACCATGATTTGTTAGCCTCATTGATGTCTCTGAGCTACCCTTTATTTCTATAGAAGATAGAAGAGCCAAATCTTAAAGACTTTTTAAAAAAAACCTTTTGAAATATCTTTGCAAAAATTAAGATGCTGAAAAAAGGTATGTGATTTTATCTAATTTTATAAACCTCAGCATTTTAAAATGTATTTGATTGTATTGATAAAACCTTTATGCTATCAGAGAAACTGAAATTCTAAAGTTAAGCAAACTGGTACTTTAATTGCAAGTCAGTGCAAAATATGGTCAGTTTGCTATTTATGATAATGTCTTTTCAGAGCTTTTTGACTGTTTTTTTTTGTTTTGCTATTGGATCTTGCATGTTTTCTGCAAATTTTTATGCCCTTAAGCATGTGAAAATCTGAGAACCTTGCCCATTTTTTTCTCTTATCTTGCACAATATTATTTGGTTTTACTCTTTAAACTTCTGAAAAATCTGAGATTTTTTTTGGAAGTGTCATGGCTTGATTTTTTACATAGCTCTTCTCCTTAACTGTTTGAGCTCTTTAGTGAAAGAAGAGAGAGAAGCAGCAAAGCTGTAGATACTTTGAACACAATTGTTTTGTTCTTCCTTCTTCTACTGCCAGATTCTGCTCTCTTCTGGTGATGTAAACCATAAATTTATGGACAGACATATATCTTAATTTTATGTACAAAGCAGGATGTTTATAAGGCCTTAGAGGATACCTTCAGTGAGAAAGAAACAAGTGTTTCTGCTGCTAATTTAGGATCACATTAGGTCTTATTCTTGTCTGGACAGACAGAAAGCATTTCAGCATTGCTGAAAACAACAAAGCCTGGTGCTCTTGGTATTGGATACTGCTCTGTGAATGTTGCTCAGGCAGAAGTGGGTGGCAGGACATAAAACAAAAGCAGAGTAAATATTTGTACTTTTCTCCCTTTGGCAGCCTAACTGAGGGGACAAAGGGGAGAGATTTGGCTCCAACGACACATTCTAACATCTTCAGGATTTCTGTCCAGAGGAAGAGACTGTAAAGGGAAAAATGTTTTCTGTTTAACAACATGCTGTCTGCAGATATGTGGAGAAAAACATCAGCAGTCGCTGCCTCCCCTTGTATCCTAAGCCAGGGTGTTCAGCCTGGGGCCAGAGCATTGAGGCACAGGGACTGAGTGGCTCTCACACTCTGAAGAGGACTCCATCCTTCACAGCCCTTTGTCTGAAGTCAGGTTGAAGTCTTTCAATTAGTTTTTTTCAGCCAGGTGTAACTATTCAAAAGCTCCCTGTATCAAAGAATCAGGTCCTGTGTCCTACCTGCACTCCCTACCAGAGCAGAAAGGGAGCATTGCTGTGTTGGTGAAAAAGACGCTTTTTAGCACAGAATAGGTCTTGTTCTGGAAGATATTGAGTGCACCCATTTTTCTTTGTGTAAACCAATCTCTCTTCAGAGACATGAGATGTGGTTTCGAGGTCCTCAAGCACAGATATTCAGTCTGTAAACACTGAAGAAGTAAGTGGCCTGACTACTTAGCTATTGAGACAATCTTTGGGTCCACCTGAAAAAGTTTTTGAGCCAAAGCTGCCTGATGCATTTGACCTGCTCTGCTATGGGAACAATATCAGAACTGCTTTTTAACTTATCTGCTAAAATGAAAGACTCAGCTTTTGTCTCATGCCTTTTGTTATTTACTGCCCCAAAGCAGTGGGGTTGCTTTGGGGCGATGAGCACCAAGCAATGCAACAAAATGCTCTGTGCACCTTGTGCTGACAGATAATGTTGCCTTTATAAAATGCCATGTGATAAGGCAGAGAGTCACATGCTACATAAAAAAGGCAGCTCCAGAGGAGGAGTGAAATTTGGTTTAACTTCTAATATATATTGATGGTGGTTTTTGTAGAACCTACCTCACTTCTGTCCCAGACCATGGAGTAAAAGTTCAAATGAGTCCTTAACAGGGATGAAAGCCACTGTTTTCTTCTTCTTTATCTCTAAGCAGTCCAGAGGGGATGAGTAATGTTTTTGTTCCAAGAAGGTACTGTGCATATCATCTCTCATATATTCTGTTCTTTTGTTTCTGCATCATACAGGCAGAGCAAGGAGCTGTGAGAGTGGGAGGACAAATTAAATGAATAGTTTGGAGATGCAAGTCCTTGCATCTGAAGGGTACACTTTTGGAAAGTTCACATTTTAAGGAAAAAAATATCACATTTGCTGCACCAAACTTAGGTGTTGGGGTTAGGGAAAGATGGCAAACCTCCCTGTTCATTCCTGTGATTAGCTTCTTTCCTATGGGTAGAGGTGTGTGTGACAAGGCACACAAAACTATCACAACATAGCAAAACCATCAGCTAATCCAATGATTTCAGAGTATGTGTTAACCCTTCATAGCCTGGGCACAGTCCCAGACCTACTAAAACTCTTTTGTTGAAAGCAGTAGGAACTAATAGGTGTCATTAAAATGCTGCATAATGGGTCCTATATATGCTGCATAATGCTTGCCTATAGGTACTGCATCAGTCAAGGAGACACAGAAGTGTCCTAGTTTCGGCCAGGACAGAATGAATATTTTAATGGTAGCTGGGAAGTGGGCATGGTTCAGCCCTAATGTTTTTTGATACCGTCTCATGTCACTTGTGAGGGGCAGAAGTAGGGGACTTTCTCATTGTGGAATGCAAAACACCCCAGTATTGTTTTACTTTCCATGTAAATACTTTCTTTGCCTTATACCTTTTGTTATTGATACAGTTGCTGGTACTGTTTTTTTTCCTTATCTAATTACTGTTTCCACTAAATTGTTCTGATGTCAGCCTGATTTTCACTTTTGTGTGTCCAATTCTCAAGTCCATCCCAGGAGCAGTAAGGGAGTGAGTGAGCAGCACCTCGATTGGGAGAGTCTCAGTGGGGAACTGAATTGGGTAGTACTATCCCTAAACCATGACAAGTGTAAAAACAAGAACCATTTATTTCCCTTAAAATGTGAACTTTCCAAAAGTATCTTTTCAAGCACCAAAATATTTGGCTAGATTACAAGAACTCATGACTTTATTGCAAAATAAAAACTGTCTATTAACATAAAAGGGAACTCACTCCTGTATGTTTACCAAACCTTTGCCATAGGCAGTGAAAGTCAGTGGAAAAAACCCCAGATTGATACACAGGAAAGAAAAAAACCTGAAAAATGCCAAAATATGCCAGGCTACATGTGTTTGTAGAAACACATTAGGTTACTTTTTCTGTTTGCATCAGAAAATAAACATTATATTAGGGCTTGATTTGTTTTCCCAGCCTTTGTTTGCAGCTAAGATAGAAGCTCAGTATCTACTATGGCAACAGAAAGCTATGCTTGTGCTGGATAATTTCCATGAAAACTCCTGCATTGCCTCCATTGGTTGAAGCCCAGTGTGTGAAAAGGCCACTGGCTATTTGTAGCCTTGTCGTGTCTTGTTCTGCTCAGACCAGATCTGGATGTGTGCGATGCAGTGTTTTAAACCCTGACAGCTGCTGTCATTTTGTGAAAGCTCCTGCAGGAAACTAGCATTTCTGTAGGAAGCTCTAGTGTTCTCTAGAGAAATGTTTACTTCTTGTAATGTTTTTCAAAATAATTTTCAAAAACAGTCTTGCACAGGAAAAGGGCTAGATTTTGATCATATTTAGTCTCATTTAGTCCAGTGATGTAAATAATCTCCATAATCCTAAAAAATGTATTGATTAAATGATAGCTACATGAGCAAGTTGGACATGAGTCTAACCTGCTCCTGTCTCTTTATCATCCTGCCTGGCTCCAGCCCCACAAATGTGAACTTTCTGGGAGCTTCTCCACATATTGCAAAATCTAATAGTTCCCTTGGGGCTTTAATAAACTTGATTCAAACCTAAACGAAAAGTGAAGATCTCCCTACTATTTTAACACCAGAACTCTCTTTCTCCCATTCTCTATATTTTCTTTTTTGACAAGTGGACAAAGCAGTTTCTTTGTTTTTGCCTTAATAATCTCTATTCCAGTATGTAAATACTGGAATACTTCTAGAATGGTCCTTGTGACTTAAATTTGGAAAATGACAGTTTAAAGCAAGTCAAGATCTTTGTTGAAGACTTTCCTTAGGGGGAAAAAAAAATGAAATGAGAAAAAGAGTGTAAACTTTGCCTCTAACTTAGACTAAGGTACTACTCCTTAATTAGGTTTGGCATCCAGAATCTTTGTTTTTGAGAGCTTCTGCAACTAATAAAAGTGGATTTAACTTAGTTTTTAATTTTAAGAAATAATTGAGGTGATTTCTTCCATTATGTTTCCTACTTCTTTTATTTCCTCTCTTATAATTTCAGCTCTCACCCTGCAAACCAAAGGCACTGACTCACTGGCCATAGTCTATCCCTACAGGAGACAGACCAGTCTTGTTTGATCTGAGGACACTCTCCCTCCTCTCCTCTTGTTTCCCTTCCTCACTCCCCAAGTCATCAATGTGGGTGTTTGACCAAGAGATTCTTCTGAGCTAATTTAGGCTGAAAAACATATTAAGTGTATGCCTACCACACATTAAGCAGCTTTTAAGCTAGGCAAAGTTTGGGTGCCATCACTCTTGTTTAAGTGGGTAATTGAGAAGCCATGGAATATGGCAGAGTGAGATGAAAGGCTATTCTTAATGGCAACAAGGGGAAAATGTGGGTGTAGCTGAGATTCTGGGGATCCATTTTTCTTTAAAAAAATGCAATTCTGTATTTAATTTTTTTTTTTCTCTTTACCTTAGGAACTGTGAGGAGATGGAAAAGGTAAACAAGTCAGAAATACTGACTTTATGACAGTTCTTGTCTGTGGAAGGCTATTTCTTGAGAATTACTACTGACAGAATGTTTTTCTAAGGGTGCCAGTAGTAACAGATACACTCATACCCATAAGTTGCAAATTGTACCTCTGGAGCTGTGTAATTGTAAGATTAAAATAAAATACTTTTGATAAGAATAACAGTTTGGTTTGTCCTTCACAGAAAGTGAAGAGCAATTGTGACCTGAAAAGGCTTAAATCAGTAACTGTGACTAAAGATAGAAGATACAGCAGCAACATGTTCTGACAGCTATAAAAGGGACTAGATAGGTCATAGAGCATGTGCTGTAAAGTTACAAGCTTTGGTAAAGTCCTACCACCATGACTTTACTATTGCTGATTAATCCAAGTTATCTCAATTTTGCCATGTAGATAATGTAAAAAAAATGAAAAGACTGGGGTTTGTGAAGACCTTGAAATATCATAAGCCTGTTGGTCCTTTCCTCACAGGAGGCTCAATGACTTCAGCATCATTCTTGACAGATGTTGATTGGTCCTGAAGGCACCTCTTGAAAGGTGCAATGACCACCTTAGTTGATCTACTTAAATTCCCACCTGTCTCTTTTTGTTTAATGTTTAAGACAAATCTGCTTTTGCAATTTTAGACCATTACATCTTCTTCTAGGCAAGATGAATAGGGAGAAAAAAATGGCTTTATTCTTTGGAACAGCCTTTTATGTACATTATGTTATTTGAGATATTCATATATTTGAAGCCAGTTAGATTTTTATTGCTCTTATAAATAACCCCAGCTCTATCACTCTTTCCTTCTTTTCTAGACCTTGATTTCTATTGTTGCACAGCTCTGAACTTTCCTGTTTATTTGCATTTTTATTGGAAGTGCTGCCCAAAATTTGTCACTTTTCTATTCTTGTCTTTCTAACAAGGAAAATGGTCTTGCCTCACTTAAGTAAAGCAAAATGGTTATTTAATCTCTTTTTCAGAGTAAGAAAACATTCAGTGTACAACTGAAAGGGAAGGATTTAAGAATATATTCAATGGAACATAACACTTCAATTAATTTGCTGTATTTACTTCCTTCCTAAGAATAGAACCTGATTAAATGTATCATTTTCCCCATTGTGCTAAATAAGGCATTTCTCTCCAAGTATTAGTAAATTTTGTAACTTTTTTTGTTGTGAATTAGTTAGGAGAAAATGGAAATAACTTTTAATTCAAAAAACTCTAAACCATGTATCTTGTTCAGCATAACAAAGCAAGTTGTAATTGTGACTGCTGCTCTCAGAAAAGGTTAACAGTGGACTAACATGATGAGAAAATTACATGCTGACTTCAAACAAGGCATATTTATGTATTTCCTCTGAAACGCATGACAGCCTTTATAGCTCCCATATAAAATGCTATGGTGGAAATTTGAAACTTGCTGAAGTCTTGAATTTTCCTTTGCCATCTTGAAAATTCTAGAAAATTACTAATGTGATTTTACTGTCACATATTTAGCACAAAGGAAAAATATGCTCAAGGATAAAAAATATAACTGTTGCTTTCACAGAAGACCAACTATTGTTGAATTTCCACACTTTAATTTTGAAAAAACCAAGTTCCAAACACTATAGTGAATATCCAGAAATTAATAGAGGTACATGGCATTGTGACTTAGAAACTAATAATAAGTTGGCAAACTTCTTCAGTTCTATCCAAATAAAGTAAGAACTTTTACAGGTAACACCAGGATTTCCATTTAATAGACTAAGTTCTCTGTAACAGAATTGCTTTGACTCCTCTCTAACACCTGTCAGAGTAGGTAGTTATTCTGTTAAAAAAGGAAAAGACCATATTAATCAAGATTCAGGCACTGCTCAAGGTCCAAATCAATTCCTGCTTAGTGAGGTGATATATAAATAAAACTTATACATGCATATAAAACTCCATTCTTTATGTAAATATAAAACCTGAAAAATTTTTTACTTATCAATACATAGTACAGTAAACAGCATAAAATGATGAATGATCTTTGAAGGAGATTATAGAGTTCTTATATGACTTTAAGCATGTTCTTCCCAAAACCAGCAATTTGTTTTAGCTAGAAAATTAATGGAGTCTGAGGAGTATGATAGCTTCAGTCTCAGAGTAGGAGATCCCTTCTCTGGAGAGGATTTGTTTTAAGAGAACTCCTTCACAAGTCTGCTCTTTGGCATGGCCTCAAAAATAAAATAGAGTAAGCTTGGGAAAGAGAGTTGGCAAACTGGAAAATGTAGCCAGGGCAAAGGGATCACTTCAAATGGCTTTACTACTTAAAGAAAATGTGTTCTGGAGCTGCATCCTGCCATAAACAATCCTCAGGAAGGAGGAAAGAGGCAACTGTGCTTTCTCAGAGAGTACATTCAAATTTTCTCAGAGAGTAGTGCAAATCTCAGGAAATTACAGCATATGGAAACAGAACCAGTAGTAATCACATGTAGCCCAGGATCCATTTTGGGATTTGCGATTTTACGTTGTGTGCAGGAGTAAGCGTAGATAGCTTTCAGAGTGTATGAAATCTCTAGCAAGTTCAGCTGAAAGACTTGGTCCAGCTAATGCTTCTTAGTTTAAATCAGGCAGAGAAGAGATGCAAGTGTCAAACAGTTGTGGCCCAGGTTAAGTGCTCTGATTGTTCAGAAGTGAACCTCTCTCTGGTGATATTGTCTCCACATGAAAGTCTTCCTCTGCATCAGATTGAGAAAGCTTGTCCATTAATAGAAGGAATTTCATATTTGATGGGTCAGCATTTTCTCACTTAACATTTTATGGAGCAGTTCGTAATCTTTAATGCCTAAATAGTCTTCCATTTCTCTAACTCAATTACATGCTTATCTCTCAGCTCTGCAAGTCTGACATCTATTTGTGCCTGTTTGCTGCAGAGTAGCCCAAGTGAGTTAGGGGAAAACTCCTTGGCCTAAAATGATTCATAATTAATATTGCTTGTAGTGCTTGCAGCAAGGAAAAAGATACAATGCATTAATCTAAACTTCATATGTGTGCATAATTTAGATGGGTAACTTTTTTTTTGTTAAATATGAATGAATGATGAATAAAGCCCTTAGAGGACTTAATTTTTGAATCTGTCTTCCTTTTATTCATTCAAGCATCATCCTTCCTTGTATCAAATAGCAGATGAAATTAAAAAACATTGGTATCCAGATGATAAAGAAATTAGGAAACACTATTTCATGTGAATCAATAGGAGCTGTCTGCATGGGTAATATAATATCTCTATAGGATCTCTGCTCTGAAACTGCCTTTGGAATCTGTATAGGCCATTCTTAAAATCTCAACAGTAGTTTATTGCTGTTTCAATTATTTTACATATTGCCTACTTACTTGTCTTAAGAAATAAATGTATCAGAAGTGTAATATCAAGAAGGAAACAAATGAAAAAATATGAAGAAAAAAATGGAAATAAAGAATAATAATTCCTATAATCTGAAGTTGTATGTTTTCTTCTTTCTCTTAGCAAGTATTTCCTTCCAAGAAAGTCCTCAGCTACTTTTCAGCCCCCTTGGAAGATCAGTGTGCTCCAGCTCTGCCATACATCTAGTAAGTGAGAGGTCTATGCATTTTTGAGTGACATATACTGGTGTTCATAAAGCTTTATCTGGATTCACTGCTTCAAAAAGGTGCAGTCAAATATCTGTGTTTCACGTAAAATAATTTATAACTCCAGAAAGAGCTTATCAAAGTCAGAAGGTATTTCAGCCAGATCTCTGATTAGGCTTTAGCTGTAAGATTGTTAGCAGATTCTTTAGAAGAACAACATATGAAGGCCTCTACCATCAATATTTAACAGTAAGTACCTTTCTAATAATCAGAATATCTTACCTAAAATCCTCGGTGCTTGTCTTACCATTAGAGGTATGAATTTAACTCAAACATCAGTCCCTATTTTCTGAATGCAGCCTTCAGATTGTGTCATCTTTTGTGTTACTTTCCTTGAAAATGGGGTGAGGAGGGAACTGCATAAGTCAAAAGGTCTGCAAAAGAAACTTCCAGAGTTTTATTAGTAAATTATACACTTGGCATGGAAATTGGTGTAAGTTAGTTCCTAGTATTATGAGGAGTAGGGTGAAAGGGAAGAGAAGGAAAATTAGAGAGAGACTGAAACAGAAAGAAAAGAAAAAAGAAAGGAAGATGACCAGTCCTGGCTCTAGTGTTGATCCAGCTAACAGGATGTTCAGAGTCCTGGCAGAACAACCTGGGATTGGCAAGGGTACCTTTTATAGGTAATATTTCCCTACACTGCAGATAAATTTCTCACTTTCTATGGAAATTATTTATCATGTGCAGTTTTTTTAGAACTTTCTGGAAATGGGTCAGAGAGCTTCAGAGGTCCTTGGTGATCTTGATCCTTCCCTACTGCGTCAGCCTTTGGTTAACAGTCTCTGCTGTTTTTTTTTAATCTCATTCCTGCATTCAAAACACTGCACTGTGTTGTGTTTATCCCCAAGAACCTGAAAAAAGGGATGTTTGTCCCACAGAAGTGCTGCCCAAGCTCCTTATGGTCCCCTTCTCCAGCCACATCCTGTTCATTCTCACAGACTATTACCAACAACCCTTGGTTGTCTCCACAGCTTTCCAGCTACCACTGCTTGAGACAAACACATTAGCCCCCTTATCTTCTAGGCTTCCACCAGGCTGAATAAGCAGGCACCTAGAGCAAATCACTCAAGCTGTCTCTTTGCTGGGCTGTTTTTGTTTTCCAATGTTTCCAATGTTTTTGTGGTGGCAACAGGGCAGGAGGTCACAGTTTGGTATTTGTAATCTGTAGGTTATCAGAGTCTTGCCTCAGCTCTCAGTCAGCTGCTGTGTGTGATGCTGTTAACTGCTGCCACTGGCTGATAGTTTTAAGTAATTAGCTCACCCAGGCATTTGAGCCAGGCATCTGTCTGAGCACTTTGCTGAACCAAGGACCTGAGTAGACTTGCTCTTTGAAGACAGGGTACTTCCATAAACAAATACTCCTTAATATTAATAGTCTATTTGCAAATGTTTGAGACATAAATGTTACTTCCACAGTGGAGGAGATGGAAGAAACTTCCTTTGCTTTTACCACTAGCCCCTGGACAATATTTCAGTCACAATGAAATAGTAACTTCACAATGAAAGAGTAACTTCTCTTCACAGCTCTTTCCTTACCAATTCTTCTCTCTCATATCTGCATCCAGCACAGAAACCTTAAGGAGATATAGAAGAAGAGAATTTTTAATACCCAGTCTTCTAAAAATGATGGACAAAGAGAATTACATGGTCCCTGGTAAGATCATTAACACGTGTCTGACGGAACATCTCAGGATCAAACAAAACTGTATAATTTTAATTGTTCTCTCAGGATGGACTTTGTGACCCTGCCACAAAAAATTTTGTACATGGATATTTAGCTTTTGAAAAGAAAGAATACATTTTTCTTTCTTTGAAATGCATTCATTATGAAACTGCTTCTAAAAATGCTTTTAATGATCCCCTTAAAAACTGCTTTCAGCTTTTGTCTTCCGTGATATTGGAAATTGAAAGTATTTTCCTGAAGTGCCTTTTTTAAAAAATTTGAAATGTAGCTTGAGATTGTATCAGGGTTTGTTTTTTTTTTTTTATGAACTTTTTTTTTTAACTGAGTGAAACTGCTGTTCATTGAAATAGAGCTTATTATCATGTCAGTGCTTCTGCAAATCTGTAAGTCCTTATTATTATGGGAAATTGCCACAAGGAGACTAAAGGGATTCAGTACAGATTTCTGGAGATCATATGTTTGCAAAATGAACCTAGTACTATCTATGCACTTTGTGTGAAATATGTGACGATGTCTCTCATAAACAGAGCTAATCTTGCTAATTCATATGGTCCATTTAATATACCTTACTTATCCAGGTCTGCATCACTAGTTTCACATTATTGTGCAATATCAATGTGTGAACATATCTGAGCTTGTGTGTTTTTTGTAATTCTGCCTTTATTAACTGAAACCATATGAAATAGACCCTTATGAAGAAGGGTAAGGAATCTGGTTCAGAATTTGCTGGCTTTTATTAGACACAAGATGAATCATAAATTTTCTGTTCTCTAGTCAGAGAAGTGTAATTTTAGGCTTAAGTTTCTGGTGCAAATGTGTAATATTAGTTTTTCTTCAGTAATGTTCTTTTTAAAGCAGTTCTCTTGATGATGATCTCAGTGTTTAGCTCTTTAAGTCAGAAGTGTATTTCTATGTGTGGTGTGTGCAAAGGGGCAATGGGATATAATGCAGTGGAAGTGTGTTTCCTGTGAAAATAGGAAGCAGACCTGCTCAGGACATTTGAGACTATTCTTGCAGCATGTTTCCTCCTGGTTTTAATCCCTCTTCAGTGAAAATAAAGACTGCAAATGGAAAAAAGGAGAGTGGGCTAAATAGATTCAAGGTATCAATTCATGATGCTTCCACCCTCTCAAAGTCAATTCTGTGAGTTTAGATTTTCTGAAGTACAGACGTTCCAAATATAAAAGTTGTTCTGAAAGGTAATTTATGAAAAATCAATTAAATAAATATTTTAAAGATAATCTCTATCTACTTCTGCTTTTTCATGATACATGGACTCTATCTCCAAAGCTTTTTTCTGGTATTTTTTTCCAGAACTCTTAGTACTACTGAAAATTTGTTTATCTATTAAGAATTTTTCTGATATGCTGCAGGACTTTTTGATATCTATGTATAATTATCCATCAATAAAAACAACCATTGAATATATATTAGCAGTTCCCATTCTTCTCATTTTTCTTGCTTTTGAACTGAGCAGTAATTTTAGCAACGAATATATACACCTTCAACTTTCTTCAGCATTATGTGGAAGCTATGTGACTACGGGGGAGTAATTTTAATCCTATGAGTTCTTATAATTTTCTTTCTGAAGTCAGTGATGGATGGGTGTAAACTGTGGAACAAGGATGCCTCAGGAGTATTTCTCTCTCCTCTTGATCTGCACAAATAGCTTGCTTGAATTTGGACTGGCTTTTTTCTTCTCTGCTTTTCTTCTCTTCCTTGATAAGCTTTAATTTCCTCATTAATTTTTGCATAAAAAGGATCCAAATTGTGCTGTAGCTAAGCTGAGAATTCAGAACCAAGAGTGGAGTTTATCAGTCTACCAGTTCAATGTTTTAATAGTTAAATGTAGACATAATCTTCCACGATAATGAAGATCTTAGGCTTGCAATACCAAAAATATGAATAAGCCAAACTCAAGCTAGATTCTACATTTTCTTGTTCAAAAATCTGATAGATTCAAGTAGAAAAAGACAATAAATCCCATAAAATTCCCCCTCTTCTTTAATTCTCTTTTTTCTTCCTGTACCCTTAAGTCTGGTTGGGAGTTACAGTTGTATTATATTCTTGGATACAATTTCAGGTTGTTTGAATCAGCTGTGTTAAGGTTGTCACAGCAACCCAAGACAAGAATTGACTTGCTTTTGCAGATTCTAGCTTCTAACCAGGAGTTACTGCCAATAAGGAGAGGCTAAATTTTGTGGAACTTTATACAAGCCACGTGCCTGTTAATTCTTCCTGTTGTTATTGACCTTCCCACTTTAAGTGCTCCAAATCAGCAATTCCACTGTAGCTAGTGTAACGGCTTACTCGGTTGGCTGCAAATAATATTTACTCAGCTGGGTGAAATGCACAGCTCAAAGACCAAATTAGTTTGTGAAATGTTATCCAAAGATACTTTCCTGTTCCCTAGATGTTTGATACAGAAGCAGAGACTAATGAGTCCCAAAGGCCCGAATCCCAGTCTCTTATTCTTTTCTCCTAGCTCAGTTAATGACTTTTTCTTCCAGTTTGTTTTTAGGGCCTGCAAAATTCAGAAATGCACATGCATGTTTATTGAAATTCCTTGCAGACCAGAAGAATAAATATGTATTATAGCTCTATTTCTTTTTCAATAAAATAAAACAATCAAAAAAATAATTTATCTTGTAGTTTTTCATTCAGATCACAGAGTAAAAACATTGGGCTTCGCTTTCCTGCTCTTTCTTAGTTAACTTTTCCTTTAATCTACTTGTCTGGGTTTCCCTCATATAGCTCTGTTCTCCATGTGTGCAAGAACCTGATACTGATCTAGTTTCACCTAAATTTGCTTACTCCTCTAAGGCAGCAAAGGAAAGATCTTAGAGTAAATGGGAAAGGTCCTTTTAGCAGTGTAAAGATGCTTAGTTGTAAATGAGAACCCTATCCTCTGTTATGGTACAGATGACCTCATTTCACAAGGATAATCCATAAAAAGGAATTCAAAATGGTACAGCTGGCAAATTCTTCAAATGAAATCTAATCTCCTCACAGAAAGAGGTCATGGTCCTTGTAGCCCTCATAGCTTAAAAGCACAAGATGACTTCGCTGCATTTCTTTTCAAAAAACCCCACTTGAGTTACTTCTTTTAACTTGTTTTGTTTTTTGGTGGTGGTTTGATTGATTGGGGGGGGGGGGGGGGGTTGAGGGTTCGTACACTGGAAGTGATTGAGTCACTAACACATATGCAAGAGGAAAATGTTATATCTATACTTATGCATATACATGTACACTTGGTTTCCCTTAAAGATGGCACATTGACATTTATTTTCATTTTAGGTTGGCTTATTGCCTGTATTCATCTCTTCCATCTGTGATATGATCCAAAGATTGCAGTGTGTCCTGCACCATTCCACTTTCCAGAGCAAGTCATGTGCTGATCTGAAAGATCTTGAAGCCCTTCATCTTGTAGATACTGTAGCAGAAAAGAGCTATTAGATGACAGATGGTGAATTTTTACTTAAAAACCATATTTTTTTAGTTCTAGGATTTATCTCTGCAGTTTAATTTTACAGAACAAGAAATTTATTTTTCCTCCAGAAGTATTATTATTTTTACATAAAAAAAGATTGCCTATAAGGTCTGTCTTCTGTACAAATGTGTTCTGCAGCTGTTTTCCCACATTAAGAGAGATTTGACAGTTTTCTATCTCTTGATCAATGATACTCATACTACAATAAGGTCACAATTGTATCTGGAGAGTTACTGAGCAGGGATCCTAATATCAGAATTTGCAGTAAATAAGAAGGAATTATTCTGTTTTCTTTGCTTTAGAACAAAAGAATATTTTAAAAATAAAATATCTGTATGCACAGACTGGATGGGAATGAATATAGATTTGCAGTCTTTAGTCCTCTGAATTTAAATGAACAATTAAATTATAATTGTTGGATATTTTCATTTGTACCATGTAATTTACAAAATTTTAAAGAGAAAATAGATTATTTTACAGGCACATGAAATCTTGATCATGAGAATTCATCTGTTGGAGATAATGAAAGGCACACACCAACAATGAGGCATTGAGTTCCTCTTACCCTTGATGTAAAAGAGAGAGAAAGATAAAGTATGCACTAATACAAACTATGCACTAATACAAACTATGTGTGTTTCAGTCATAACAGTATATGAAACTTTCTTGGCAGTAGTTTAGCCCAAGTTGAACTTCGAACTTATTTATTTTTGCTATCGGACTGTTGATAGCACCCAGTCTTGCTAGCTTAAAGCTGGTGTTTCCACACAGCACTCTGACTGCATCATATTCTCTGACTGAGGTTTAGAGATAACTTTGTCTTCCTCTCTTAAAACCAGCTATGTTTCTTTGAGTCCCTTAATAGCCCATTCCTTGAAGCTAGTCCAGTCTGGATGAGGGTTTCTTGAACATAAGTGCGTGGAATATCAAAAAACATTCCTGAGAAGTACAGCTATGATGATATTAATATGTTCCCACTTCTACTGAAGATGTTTCTACTATAATAATATCTACATATTTATGTAGATATTATTAGGATCCATGGCTGCATCCTTTTGAGATTTTATATTACTTTGTTCTTTCCTGCTATCAACATATTGTTTGAAGAAAAAATCCTTAGCAAAATATTAATGAGTTTTCATTCTTGTGTTAATAAGTTTGGTGATTCTTCTTGTGTTGCTATCCTTGAGGTTATTCAGATCTTTCTTATTTGTTAGTCCGTTCTTATTCTGCATTGGCATACAGCTGCGTTTTTGGCAGATTTCATTAGCACTTTTCCAAACTTCATGTTGCAGTCAGCAATGAAAAGTTAAGCAGTTTTAAGAACAAAAGAAATACTTACTAAATCAGGCTAGAGATCTAGCCCAGTGTTGTGCCTTGGGCAGTGGCAGTAAGAGATATCATTTAGGGAGTGCATGCACCTTAACACTACCTGTGGTCCATGACTGGACTAAAACTAATTATTCAAGGTCATCTCCCTGTTCTTGTCAATAAACCAGGTATCTTTCATCTTTCACCGTAACTCTGTCCCATCTGAAAGTAGAACAGTATTGACCCTCTTTTCCATACAATTTATGTCATGCTGGATCCCACACTTTCCAATACACTTTCACCTTTTTTGTCTTTTGATATGTACACACAGATATCATTCCTCTAGTCTACAGATCATCCCAACAAAGCCCATGGAATTCCTTTAGTTGATGACTTTGCACTCTATATGTAATTCCAGTCTTTCAGGTCAGGAAAAATGGAATGAGATGTTAGATTTTGGCATACTATAGGCAGTTCTGATTCCATCAGAATGGAATCTGATATGGTTGTCTGGTTTCATCAAGGTTTAATTAATTTTTTTTCATTAAATACACCTTGTGAGTTTACACCCAGATTTTTGGGTGCTTAAGATAGAAATGAAGCTTGCTTTCTTGAATCTCTCTTCTGAGTATTTTCTCCTGTTGTGGGATCTTTTAATCAATTTCAATTCAAAGAAAATTTACTGAGGATATGATGTGTTTTTAAAAATCACAGCTAGGCCTTAGAGAGATGACAAAACAATCAACCCCTCTGGAGAAGACATCCCCTGTCACTGGGGAAATCTGTGATTGTATAAGGGTCAGAGTGGCCACTAAAATTAAAGAAGTTTAGCTCTGCTTGCTTCATGTCCTGCTCTAATTTACTTCTCTTTAACCCAAAAAGCCTTAGAAAATTGTAGGACACCATCACAGTAATAAAAATTGTTTTCTACTTTATCCACAATATTTTGTGATAAAAATGAAATAAAAATTTTACATAGAGTTGAATTCTTCAGCTTCTGCAAGACCAGGACAAATGCCCACGTGTCACAAATGGGGCTGGTCACCACACAGAGCAGTAGAAGACATTCCTGTTTGTATAGCCACACTACAGTAATTTACTCTCATCATTTTTTTCCCCAGCAACTTCACTATCATGTACAATCCTCCTACTCTAAAATATATTAAAAAACCAGTAAACTCATCCATTTATGGTGCATTTCATCTAGACTGTTACACATTTTTTTTAGTTCCAAAATACTTTTTACTTACCAAGAATTGCTTTGCTAACTTCTATCAAATGCTTTGGCTTTCTCAGTTTGGCTACAATTAAAACTGTTGGACAGCTGGACTCAGTTCAAACTGGTTTGTAGCAAGCAGTTGTCTAATTCCCCCAGTTAAGTGCCATTATGCAGCAGAAAACAATTTTTTAATTTTTAGAATTGTAGAATTTGTTGAAAATTGATTGCAAATATTCAATTTCCATCTGCCTCCAACATATGATCAGCAAGTATCTTCACACAGCCCTGAAAAAAACAAGAGAGATGTTAATTCTCCAATGCTGTGGGCATGACTGTCACTGGATTCAAAACCTTCTGAGGAGCTTCAACATATACAAGTCCATGGGACTCAATCAGATGCATCTTAGGGGCCTGAGGGAATTGGCTGATGTAGTTACCCAGCCATTCTCCATCATATTTGAAAAGCTATGACTCTCAAGCAAATTCTCCAGTGACTAGGAGTAAGGGAAACACCACAGCTATTTTTAAAAAGGGCAAAGATGGCTGGAGTGGAACTTTTCACAAGGGCATGGAGTGGTAGAACAAGGGGAAATTACCTTAATCATAGAATTTTAATATTGTTTGGGTGGGAAGGGAACTAAAAGATCCTCTACTTCCAATTCCACTTCCTTGGGCAGGGACACCACCCCTAGACCAGGCTGCTCAAGGCCTTATCCAGCCTGGCTTTGAAAGCTCGCAGGGATGGGTCATCTACAACCTCCCTGAGCAACCTGTTCCTGTGCCTCACGACCCTCACAGTAAAAAATTTCTTCTGTAAATCTAACCAAAGTTTCCTTTCTTTCAATTAGTACCCATTACTCCTTGTCCTATCACTACAGATCCTGATGAAGAGTCCCTCTCTAGCTTCTCCTTCAGATACTGGGAGGTTGCTATGAAGTCTTCTGCACAACCTTCTCTTCTCCAGGCTGAAGAGCCCCAACTTTCTCAGCCTTTCTTCAGAGGAGAGGTGCTCCATTTTCACATTATCTGTATCTATGTTAATATGTTGGTATTTGTCTGACAATTATATATTTATAAATGCATATTGGTATAAATTCATAAATAGGAATTTGTAGGAGCAAGTTCTAGCAGCTGGATGAATATTTCTGAGGCTTGGTTTATACCATAACTGGTATTTTTCAGAAAATGACTTCTTCAATATACCACAGAAAAAAATTGTATCTTTTTTTATTCTTCTCTATTAATTCCAAATTTCAGAATTTGAACCTTATAATACCCAGATGTGACATAGCCAGATAAACTGATCTGTAATGGTTTCTTTAAATCTCTATAAACTCCTCCATGATGTGATTTCACTTAGCTCAGATTGTCCAGCAGTTTCATAACATTTTTATTAATAATAACCTTATGGAAAATAAGAGTTAAAAGTAGCATTTGATTCACTTACCTGAACTGCTTGGAAAGAGACAACATTTATCAGTTCATATTACAGTTAGTTATTGGCTTTCTACAGTGGAGTGGCATTTTGTGGTAGTTGCTAGAGCTGTCTTTACAAAAGAAACTTCTTTCTTTTTTTCTTGTGGAGGCTTATTTTCCTTAATTAGTCTTCATTAATTTTAAAAAGGGGTTTAATGCAGTATATGTGAGGCCTCAACTGTGGTTATAGGAGACAGAAAAGGATTGGTAATTGCCTGCTTTTTAATTTCACTGCTGCTGAAGGTGAAAAGATACAAAGCTATAACTTCTAATGTCTGATCATAAGACTTTCTTGATGCATACCTTTGACTTTGTTGCATGGATCTTCATTAACCTAATATCTGTTGACAAACTGTGAGTCTGGCACAGAAAAATTTGAACATGCTTCTTTATCAGCCATCTTAGGCAGTGCTCAAAATACTTCCTGAGACAGACTATATCTTTCCTACCTTTGTTAGCTTCCATTTGTATTCAGATTTCTAGAGGAAACTACACAGACAAGGCACTTGAAAGAAGTGAAGTGTGGTCTAGGGGTATATACATGTAGATTTAGGGTGAATTGAAATAGACTGTAAGAAGTTAACTCATGAGCTAACAACGGTAGAATGAATGCTGAAGTTCTAGCTGGAACACTCAGTGTTGATCACCTTGATTTTGGCTATGTAAGTTTCACCAAATACATCTCTTCATCACTACACGGTTTCTTCTTGTGTCAAGGTAGGTTTTCTATCTCCATTGCACCTAAATACCAGAATGGTTAACCAGGAACACCCAATGCCACTTCATAAATGAATTAACTGTCAGCTGAAATGTGAAATCATGCAATAAAAATGATTGAATTGCAAATTTTGATGCATTCTCTCTCTTCTTTCCACACCAGAATTTTTGTTAGGGACTTTTAATTCTCTTTAATTTTCCTCTGAAGGGGGAGGGAAGTGGGAGGTTGCACTTCAGCTTCTGTTTTGCCATGGGGCTCATCATACTAAAATCAAGTGGGTGATTTCAGTAGAAAGCTCTTTGATTATGCAACATGAAATAATGAACCAGTACAATTGCTTCAAATTCATGGAATTATTTTAATTAACCCACGGTAATACTAGCCTTTAATGTGTCCAAAAAACAATGATTTTATGCAAATTAGGAAAATGAAATCGAAAATGTTCTTATATATAATCTGATTTTTCTCCCTAGGCATTCTGGAGTCCATTGTTGTCTGAAATGGCTGTGACTACAAGACTAGCAGAATGAAGTTCAGGTTATTCATAAGGATCAGCCAAAGAGTACAAAAGAGATGGTATTGTGATTAAACTAAGAACAAGTCAAAAAGTGTGAAAAAGATTATGTGGAAACCAGTAGCAAATTTTAGAGGTTTATAGATAATTTCTCTGATATTTGCTAACTATAGTGAGGTTGGAAATATAGCCACTCTATGTAAAGCTGAAATTTCAAGATGAAACAATGAGATCCAAACTTTTCTTGGAAAATAATAAAAAAGACAAAGACATCCCAGAAGATTAAATAAACCAGCTGTGATACACATCTTGTGGCAAGAGAGAGCCAATTCAGCATGAAGAGAGTTGTATTTCTTACATTTCTCTCAAGGAGATCTATTCCTTTCTGGAAAGGATGTGGTGCTACTGCTGGAGCTTGCAGTGCCATGGACCCTGGGTTTTTTTAAGAGATCCTTGGAGTAGCTGCATAAAAATTACGTATATAGGTAATGTTACTTCTGTGGCAGTAGTGCTATATTATACAGCTAAACATCCTGACATGTAAAACAAGAGAGCACAGAAAGGTACAGAGTGAGAGTACCAGCTGTTTCTAATTTGTGGTAATATCATAAATACAGAATATTTGACACAAAAGAAGCCAACTGAAACTGCTCAGTACCCATGAGCATCACTATTTATTAAGCTAACACTTTTCTCATTCACTGCCATGTGTAAAAAAAAAAAATGCATATATTAATGTCAAAAAAACATTCCATCTGTTATCAGGGATTTTTTTTTCCAAGTATTTGAATGCCTGTGACATTGCAAAAATGTATTATGTTTTATAAATCCTGTTACTGTTACATGCAGAGGACTGTGGAAAGGCTACTGTTTTGCTAGAGGCTACCAAATATGGCTTTCTTCACAGTAATTTGAAATAATGATGACATTTAGCTTTGGAATATACTTTTCTTTAGGTGACCAGAATTTTTATGGTGCACTTGATAGATGCTAGTATAAGAAAAGCAAAAGCAATGATCACCATATGATTTATTTTTGCTACAGGTGAACCCTGCAATTTAGCTCTTGTCAGCATGCAAATTGAAGTTGTCTTATGCTATTTAGCTCAGTTAGATAGCACTAATGTGATTGCTTATGCACCTTCTGTTTCACGGACTTGAAGTGCTCATTTGAGGCTCATCAGCAATAAACTATCTTTGGTGACAGCTACTGTAAATGTACTCTGGGGAAACTGATTTAAAAAACTAGAGCTTTTCAAGGTAAATGTTTTGTAGTGTTTCATTCCAATCCTCTGTGAATTCATCAGAACCCTATTTAAAGATCACTCTGTGCAAAGTTTGTGGGCTGCTACCTCTCAAGTTAACTCTCATCTTGCAAACAAATATGGCCTTCAAAGAGTGAAACAAAACATTTGACAGAGATTCAATCTCTAGTGAAAAAAAACCCAAGCCTGTGTTAGAGAAGTTCATTTAGAGAGCAACAGAAAGATCCATCACTTTGCATTACGAAATCCATTACATTTAAAATTATGTTTAAAAATTCAGTTAGGGTTTTCTTACTGAAAGGCAATGAGCTTCTCTCAAGCTTCAGACACTCACCCTTCTCAATTAAATGATTTTTTTTTTTTTTTAACCCATGAGGGTAGCTCTCTTTCTCTTTGTACCTTTTCTTTTAGTTGTAATGTTAGGTCCGAAGCAATGAATGGCCAGGATATCTGTTGCCTTAGCCCTGGTCTCTGGGAGGGATCCTGCCAGATACCTTCCCCTTCCTCCTCTACATGTTGCTGATGGAATGAATAGGCTGAACAGTTTTTGATTTGATGCAATGATAGTATTCAGAAGATCCTGTTCATCACAAAATTCTGAATATTTCCTAACTTTTCAGGAAAAATAAAACATATCTTGAAGTTTTGGATTTTGTGGTTGTTGTTTTGGTTTTTGCTTTTTTAAAAATTAATTTATTATTTAAATCAAATCTTTAAAAAGTAAAATCAAAATTTTGAGCTTGCTGTGTGGAATTCTGAGGCCAGTTAGGGCAACCTACTGGTGTTATCAGGAGCTGGGAGTCCTGATGCCATGAGGAACAACAAATGAGTGAGGGACCTTGCAACCCCAGCTTAATCCCAGACATTCAGCCTTCTAGGGCGTCCTCCAGATAGGAGGGGAAGCCAGCCTGGTCTGGGTTTTGTGAGTCTCCCAAACACCTTGCTACACAGCTGTTCTAATATCTTCCAAACCCTGTGGCAGTTTGGGTTTTGGCACAAACCCAGCAGAAACTTGTGATTTCCCACAGGAGGGCACGGCACATTGTGGGACTGCTCTGGAAGCAGGGAAAGCTGTGCCAGCCAGCATCTGTGAGGCAATGCACTAGAAGAAGCTGTGACAGATTTCCAGCCAAACTTTGCATATAGTTCAGTGAGAGCTTTTGGGAATCATTGTTTTGAACAAACTAGCCTCTTCCATGCATCACAGAAGCAGTGAGGAAATTCTCCACCAGCTGTTGTAGATCAGTGAACTCTCTGGGATCCCACAGGTTTGAACTTGTCATTACTTTTGCATGAGGTTCACCCAGGCTACATGGCTGTGGGAAAAACATTCAGTAGTGCAGTATTATCAGCCAGTGGTGGAAAATAAGTGTTTTTATGGGAAAAAAATCAATTTCACTGAGGTGAGACTGGAGAAAATACAAACGACTGAGCACTTGGAAGGCTGGGACTGGCATTTTGAAGATTCTGCTTTCTGCCTCATTTGTATTGGGCCCAGATGGTGTGGCTGATGTTTTCCAGTTTCTAGCCTATTCAGGGACTTAGTATAAATCTGCTGGTTGTTTAAACTGTAAGGAGAGCAAATGATAAATCATGTGGAGGGAGCAGCACACTGAACACTTGGCAGGTATCCCTCTGTCTCTTTTATTCTGGAATTTACCCACATTGTTTTCCAAGAAAATTGTAGCTTGAGGTGAAGTCAGTTCCTGTTCCTGGAGCTGCAGAAGCTCAAGAATCAAGAATGCTGCTTAGCTGAGGCACATAGCCAAGTACATGCTTGACCTCTCCTCTGGGTGCACCCAAAATCAGAGTGATGCTTATTTTGGATGTTCCACTGTGTTATGGCAGGCGACAAGCCTTTTTGCAAAATATCTGGAAACTGTGGCTATTTCATTTATCTACATTCTTAAAGGAGCATATATCATATATATTTCCTTCCTCATATATATAAAAATTCATATAACATCTTTCATATCTCGGTTTTTCCTGATGGTAGAGCCTAACTCACCCTCTATTCATCACAAGGTCAAAGGTAGTGCATAAGACAGGTCTCATCAACAAATTAATAAATCACTAGATTTGGGACACATAATATCCACAGTGATAGGATGAAATTTATGGTGCTAAATGACCAAAACTATCTTTTCTGCGTGGCTGGGAACATTTCTCACAAACTATAGATCTTGTTAGCTTGGCTCCAACAGTCAATGACAGCTCTATGCCTTTATGGAAGCTATAGGACAGAAGGCAATATTTGGTCTGAAATAATTTGTATATAGTTTATAAACAAGAAAAATGTGTTTCTTAGACTCTGTCTAATCCAATCCAAGTTTGTCTTTCTAAATGTGTTTTTAGCAGACAAATTTCATATAAAATATTATGGGATATTGGCTTCAGTTTAAGTAGTAAGGAATCCTGATTGCTTTAATTTAGCCAGTCCAGTAATATTTCAGACATTTCATATTTTTGCAGTGAGCAATCCTAATCAAAATCTTGCAGCTCTTATTCAATTAAACAGTCATTTTCTACGTGGTTAACTTCAGATTAGCTGCTTCAATGCATCCAAACAAAAAGGTTTCCAAATAAACCATGATTGCTCCACGGTGAATGCAGTAAAACTTCATATAAATGGCAGCCAGAGTAATTTAGGATGCTTTCTCTTTTTTTAATAGGAGACAGTGAAGATCATACTGCCATATTATTAATAAATTAATTTATTAAATGTTAGCACTGAAAACATAGAAGATATTCATGGAGCAATTTAAAGCCAGAAATACAGGCAACATGAAGTAACCCTTTCTACATGTGTTCAAGACTCCTTAACAGCACTTCAGATTTAATTTACCTTCAGTATCAAATTTTGAGTTAAAGTTTATTAAAGACTGACAAAAATAATACTGAACAAAGTACTTTTACATATTCCTTTCGTATTATTGTATACGTTTGAAGCATCAGTGAAAAAACAATTTTTTAAAAAAATCAGGTCTACAATCATTCCAGGACCCAAACCTAGAAGATTTCCCTTTGCTTTTTGGTTTGGGGTTTTTGTAGGAGGAGCTATACTTGAAGAGACTTAAAAAACCCCTTAGGTTTGCTCTGCATGTCTGTGAGTATTAAAACACTGACCTTTATTGGCAGTGACGGTTCCCCTTTAATCAAGTTGAGGAATATGATGTTAATTCACTCTCTGGAGGCTTGCACTCTGCTGAGAGCTCAGCAGACATGACTTGTGAGGGGCAGACCCTTCTTTCTGACCACAGAAGGGGTGCAGGGAGATTACAACAAATCACATATGCCATTCCTGTTTGTGTCAGCCTGGTGGGAAAACAGATGATAACCATCAAGATGTATGGATTTTAAAATGTATTTCAAGCAAATTCAGGCAGACAATAAGCAGAAACCTGCCTAAAATATGTGAAGTCTGAAGTACATGTGATTCTGAAGCAAAGGGTCACCCTGTAACAGCTGTAACTCCTCAATAATATAAAAGTAACCTGGCTTGTCAGGCGTAGTCAACAGAAACTGAAAAGACATGAAGCCTCAATAGAGGACGAATCTTTTGTCCTTTCTGTTATAAACATCTGATTATGGCCATACCACTTGAGAACTCTTATTTGGGGGCATTTAAGTATATAGAAGGCTGTGAGAAAGCGAGCCTGAATGGGTAAAATTAACCTGCCTAAAAATTCCAGAAAATGTAATTACCCCTCACTTCCCTGATCTTGTCCATGAGTTTTGTTACATTAATTTCCTCCAGAATAAATTTTTGCAGCTAAGCTGTATGATGTTAATTAAGAATGTAGCCAGTATAGGTGAGGGAGAGCACTGAGTGCTCCCACTCTCTCAGCAGCATCTTCTCTGCTCTGAGGTGACAGATGAGGATGCCCTTCCAAAGCACGTTCTGAAACTCTCTTTGGTTGCACAGTGGGCTGTGGAGTAGAGGTTAGTGCAGTCAGAAAGATTGATGGCTTTCATTGAAGAGACTCTTTAAAGTACCTTCCCACACACATTCCTGATTATATCACAGTGAATTTAACTTGTGACTCTATATAAGTAACTAAGAATAATAGAGTCTGATTTACTGCTGCTTCACTCTAGCTCTGGACTCAATTGAGTTACACAGGCATAAAATTCAATAGTGAAGAAATCCATAATATGTGCCTACCCATATAAGTCATTTCCCAAGAAAACAAAAGCATCCTCAATATGATCTTATCCATAAACCAACCAAAACAAACAAACCAAAACCAAAAACCCACCAAAACAAACAGAAAAATGAGTTTTCCTTATGACAATTGTTATACATGCAGAGATATATTTTAAACTGTTTCTCCCCTGCTGTATAGATCCTACTGCAACCGAGCCATGAAGTAACTCCTGTACATGGATAATGTCTCAAAAAGAGGGATTGCAGACCTATTTCCAATACTTATCTGTTTAAAGATTTCCACCCAGGATAAAGCAAACATAACCTAGCTCCTTCTCCTGGCAGCACCCATCATACTGACTTTAAGCAGATTATGGTAATTAAGATAGAAACTTGCAGGAACTTGCCTGCTAATTAAAATGGAAATGGAATTTACAAAACAAATATCTAACAAACTTTGCTTTCTCCTATACAACAACAAAAAATACAATAAATCTGCACAGTATTGCCAGATGCTATTTTGTGCTGACATCATGAGCAGGGGAGTGAGCCCCTTCATGCCTCTTTATCAGTAATGGATGGGCTGAAGAGCAACAAGTAGCTCTCCACCTGGAAGTGAGCTTAGCCAGGGACTAATGGCTTCTGCCTTTCTTTGAAATTGCAGCATTTCTACTGGAAAGGTACTAAAAGCTGCCTCATTTATAGGAATTGGAAAGACAGAAAGCATTAATCTGAAAGAGTATTTTAAGCAACTGGACCAGTATGGAAGGAACCAAGACGACTGGAAAAAAGGAACACTGGAACAGTGGGAAATGCACAGAAAAGAATTCCGGGAATGCACTGAAGCAAAGCTGTGAGATAGGAGGGATACTGTGTGTCCTGATAAAATATGTGTGACACTGCAGATGTTGTACTTTGTCCTTGGATGTCTGAAGATGCAAATATTACAGGGATGTGAACAAACTGCAACTTTGCTTTGTGTTTCCTGCTACAAGAGGAGCAGAAATCTGTCTCTGACCCACCCTGGTGATGATCACTGCTGTTTGCCAAATGTAGAAGAGACACAGGGCTATGTCTTTGGGGATACAGGAAGAGCAAGGAAAATTGAAAAGCAAGGCCTGCACATGTTAATGGCTGAGCACGCTCCTGCCTCCGGGTGTGTTATCAGGCATTATATTGATTTGAACTGCCACCTATCAGGCAACCTAAGCCATGACACCAAAATTTTCTTTCTATTTGGAATTAAATTATGGAGTCCATACCTTGGATTCAGAGACTTTGTATCGCACCATGAGAGCCTGGTTCATCTACTCATAGATTTATTTACCAGCCTTTGCCTCAGGCAAACCTTATGTACCACTATGAATTCCCTCCTTAAGTATTACACAAAATAGGCAAAAACAGTGTTAATTTTGTTTGAACTACCTAAAATGTGAACTCACTGGGAAATTTTTTTGAGAAAATAATTTTTCTTCATGAGCTTCAGGCGCCTCTGAAGCCACCTCAATGTAGCTCACCTTTTAAACTTGTTTCCTGCACTGTGTCCCAACTTTGATAGAAGTAAGGGTGTTGGGCTGGATTATACTTCTCCTGGTCAGAGAGATTGGAAAGAGGTTTGAATTCTCTCAGTAGAGAGAGGAGCTTTCCCAGAAGTACCCTAACATGAAGGCTAATAGAGAAAAATGGAGCACACTGACCCACGCAGAAAAGACCTCCATTTTTGTAGAGTCAAAATTTGTGCTCCAAAGAACCTCTAAAGAACTGATTTAGTAGGAAACCATGTGGATATAAAGAATTACTCCTTCAAAAAGGGCTTATACAGAGCACAATCTACCCTATTCATCTGTCAACAGCACTGCCATTTCCTCTATCACTGAAGCCCAGAATTAGTGTAAGCAATGAAAAAAAATTGCACAGTGAAGTACCGAGCACATTCAAGGCTAGTTTCAATTTGTAACAAATCAAGAAAGTCTTGATTGTAGTAAATTGTGGTCCTTTTGGCTGACTACCATACACCACAATTTGTCTAAGTTTACTGTGACACAAACCAAGTTTAAATTTTACTTTTGTGAGTAGATATAACTTAGCAAAGTAAAGTCAGATCCATACTGATCCTACCAGCTTCTCACTAGACACAGGGGTTCACTCTCTAAAGCTTGTAATTTTTAGGACAAACCAGCTTGATTATATTAAATATATGAATCCCAGTTTTTTAGATCAAATTATTTCACGGATTATAAAATGTTACATGCTTGAAATTCTAACAAAAATCAGGCTTCATTCAGAAATTCTGTGTTCAAAGTTAAAGTAGACTAAACAGTAGACTGTTTAGCTTAGAGTCCTCATATTAACTGGAAAATTATTTGTTTTATCAGAGAAAGGTGAAAAATCTTGTTACTCTTAATTATGCTAATACAAATAATTAGTTGGTTAGATGGTTAGATCAGATGGTTAACAGTGGACCAATCAAAGTACTATCATGCTACATATTTCTTATATAATCTTCTATTTGCTGCAGTAATTTTCACTACTTTTCTCTATTTTTCCTGAGATTTTTGTAATTTTCACAATTTTTATATTTGCCTTATGATTTCAGCAGGTAATCACTCAGCATAGCAGATGACATCTTTAACTTGCTTCTGTTTGCTTAGCTTAGCACCTAATGCTCCTTTTAGAACCTTTATGTTACTCTAGTTTACTGAAATAGCTGTCATTTTCTACTGTATGGCTCCATTTAGATATTTCTTCTGTTCATCTATTTCAGTGAAAATACTTGTAAATTCTGATTTTGAAAACTGTGTTTCATGTTTCATGTACTACTGTAATGTCTTCCATGAAAGAAAATAGATACGGACTAGCAGTGGTCTTTAAATGACTGACAATGAAAGAAAAGGTTAACTTCCTAGGTTAAGAAGGTTTAATAATTGAAACAAATAAAAATCCCCCAATATTGATACTAAGTATTATTAATTATTATTATTATTAATAATGATGATAATAATTACAATAAATTAAAAGGAAAGAAAGAGAGGGAGAGATGAATAAACCCCAAAAGAATGAGACACAATTCAATTGTTCACCACCTGCTGAACAATGCCCATCCCATCCTAACCCCATGAGGAGTGATTGCCCCTCCTGGTCAAGTCCCCCTAGTTATATACTATATTATATGACATGCTTCTGAGAATCCCCCCTACTTTCTCTACTGAGCATGATGATGAAATATTCATCATTCATTAATATATCTTTGGCTGTGCTGGCCATGTTCCCTCAATGGCATCTTGTGCACTTCCTCACTGTCAGAGCATGGAAAAATCAAAAAGTCCTTAACTTAGGGTAAGCACCACAAAGCAAAACTACATCAGTATATTATCAAGATTATTCTCATATTAAACCCAAAACACAGCACTGTACCAGTTACTAAGAAGAAAATTAGCTATCTCAGCCAAACCCCAGCTTTCTCAGCCTTTATTCATAGAAGAGGTGTCCCAAACCTCTGGTCATTTTCATGGCCCTCCTCTGGACCTGGCCCAGCAAGTCTGTGTCTTTCTTGAACGGTTGTTCCCAGAACTGGACTCAGTCACTTCATTGTAAAAGGCCACCACACAGACTCTATGGTCTGCTCAAACCTGATCTTTGAGCTGAATTTATTTGTGGTTGGTTGAGCTTGGCTGGCTGCCATGTGCTCACCAAACTACTGTGCCACTCCCTGTCCTCAGCAGGACAGGGAGACAAAGAATATGGAGTGGTTAGAGAAAAGCTTTTGCAGAGCAACTATTAGGTTTATTCCTTTTGAAAATTTATATACCACAGAATTATGTCTGAGTCTTTTTGTAGCTAGTTGCCACTGTGTGGCAAATTTCATCAACATAAGGTCACTTTGTATATAGTGTGTGTATATATATATATATATATATATATATATATAAAAATATATAGTTTTTAGTGTTGGATGTATTATTTCAGACAGAACTCCAGACTTTGCCTGGATGACCTAATCAAACTCACAGTATTATAATCATTACAGTGAGAAATCCACAGATTTTTTTCTCAATATTTTGAAAAATCTATTATTAAACAGAGCCTTTTCCACTCTAATAATGCCTAGGATATTCAGATGTAGTCCAAAACTGTATTGTGCATGATGCAGCGCTGGATTTTATCAGCTTTTAGAAACAGAAAGGAATAAGAGAAGTAATGTTATGAACTTATCTTTGTAATCAGCAAAAGGATAAAGAACAATATCTTTAAATATAAATTACTGGCAATTAGAAGAATTACAGCCATGGGAGAAATAACAGTTAATTGTCATTGGGGGAAATCTGGGACAAACAGACGATTTGCCAAGGCACAGTCTAACTGAGAACCAAAAGAGCTTCCCAATGATTTTTCCTGTGAGAGTTCAATGATGTTCCCACTATATCCAATTAATGAAATGTTTAAGTACATGTAGCTATTCCCATGCAGGTACCTGACACTAACAAGTCGTCAACTGCTCAATACTGAGAATTTTTGAGTCTGTCCTGTCAACAGCTGGGAACCCTAACCCTGTCTTTTGCCAGTTTGGAGTGACCATCCACTGCTTCCTCAGCAGCTTTACTTCTTGAGAATGGTATCCTTCATCATGCAGCTTTGCCTCTCCTTGTTATCCACCTAAATTTAGTTTTCTCCAACAATACAGTACACATATATAAAGCCATAAGTATCAACCCATAGAAGGATAATTCATTAGTTTCAAGATGTATTTGTAATTAATCTTCTCCATTTCTACAAGATTTTGATTTCCACAGGCATCAGAGCTACCCAAGACTGGCTATAACTGCTGAAGATGTGCCGGGGACAATCTGGGTACCACAGCAGAAGTTCTGGCCCACCAAACATGCAGGTGTAAGCGCCAGCTCCACTGCCCCTGCTCTCTGCTCAGGTAGACAGAATACTCTTTCCCACTCTCAGGTGAATAGTTTCTACCTGGGTATACTGCCTATGGCTACTTGAGGGGAAATCTGAATTGCAATAGGATGATATTTGGAATGAAGACAGTATGGGCAAAAGCCTCACTCTTTTAATTAATGCTTTTGGGCTTTGTCTATCCATCTTTTGTCAATTAAGGAACGACTTTGCCTTCAGATTGCCTGCACTGCCATCATATTCTGATCTTAGATTTCTAAAATCAGTGAAAACAATGAGCTGTGGCCTGAATGCCAACCCTTCTTCACATGGGGAAGCATGTGTCCTGTGTCTTGTCAGCAGCTTCTTCTCTCTTGGAGTTAGAGTCGCAGAAGTGTTTTTGTACCTGTGCTATGCCCTCAATGGAAAATGAGGACACTCACAGCATCCTATTCTGTAGTGCACAGAAAGGAAATGAGGAGAGATGACATGTTGCATGTACAGCACCTTAAGCACAAAAGATTGTACCTGCAAGGAATACTGTCAAGATGTGTCTGTTGAAATGCCACTCTTCCCTGTTTTACCTCACTGGTTCACCCTGCAGGCACAAATACGCAGCCTTAGGTGGGGTTCCCCAGCACCAGAAATGCAAAGAGATTTCTGTCAGCCTATTCCAAAAATAGATGTTTGGAATCCACCTGGGCTCAGAGAAGTTGGTTGGGGTTTTTTTTCTTTCCTCTAGGATTTCCTTTACTATAAGGCAGAAGTAGCAGCAGATGATGTGGAAAGCCAAGATATGAAAAGTCAGTGGCAAGTCCTGCATCCACAGCAACACTAGGAGCACAGAAAGGTCTGGAAATGCCCCTCTCAAAATCTCTCCCCAGAAGTGCATTCTGTTAGGCAATTGAAAAACAAAAGCCTCACTTTGGCAAATAATCTCCTGAAATATCTGTGGTCTTGCCACCTTAAAAGATAGAACTATTGTGTTTGTATAGAGCAAACATGGAAAGTTTGGGTTTTTCTTGATTTTGCAAATACACTAGAATTTTTTCATGATAAAATCTTAATGAAGTTTTTTATTTTTTGTGATTTTTGAATGCTGGATATGCAGCCATTTAGTCTTGTGAATTTGTGTTCCTCCTGCTGCAGTGATAATACAGTCTGTATATGCTGTTAGCAGATCATTTATTTTTAATCTTCACTCAAGGATATTTTCTGCTTTCATTAGAGTCAAACTGTATAATTTAAACATATATAGTCCTTGCAGCATTAAGCTCCCAATGTAGGCTTTAAAAAATAGATTTTTGTTTTGGTAATTAAAAAAAAAAGGAGTTTTAAATAACATTCAAAAATTAGGTCCCTTGTGAATTTCCTGAAGAATGCTCACAGCCAAATCATGTCCTTTAGTCAAGCAATAGTCGTGAGTATGTGAAAATACAGTGTGATACAAATGTGTAAAATGGAGGAAGTTCCAGCTTCTTTGCCTTCCCTTTAATTTTAGCTTATGCCACAGTGTAAAGGCACAAGTGTTCTAACAAATATAAACTATCTCAGAGCTGGGTCTTCACTCAGTTATTTTGCAGTGTCCCAGCTCTCTTCTCACTCCCTTCTTACCTCATTTTCACTGACATGTCTGGCTGACAGGACCTGCTTCTACTCATCGTAAAGGTGGTTCTGCAGAAAAGCTCCTCTCTTGCTGCTGCCTTCTGGGAGCAGGGTCAGCCAGAGCTGCCCTCTTTCGTGCTTGGCCTAGATGAAGAGCATTGAGTTGATTGAAACATTTTCAGAGAAATGTATTTCTGCTGGAACTTGGGGCTTAGCTAAAGCTTTTCATGAGGACACAATAAATTCGCCTTTTCTCTTTTGTGAGACTTCTCAGAGCAGCAGTCTATTATCAATTTTTGTTTGAAAGTAGGAGAGAGAGAAAGAAGCAGAGGCTGGAGGAAAGAAGAAGAATAATAAAACCCCCTTATCTTTTCAATCAAAAGATGGATATTTCATGAAAGCACTGGAAAGTATCAGGATTGTGTTTTGATGTGGAAAACACCCATTAAATGAAATGGTGTTCTCCTGGTTCTCCCCCATTGTGAGGAATACAGCTGATGAAGAGAACATCCAGCCTTCTCTCAGGACACTTATTTGGTTACTGTTATTCTCAGAACTGTTTTGACTCAGCTCCTCCTCTTTGTGCCCCTGCTTGTGAATCCCTCTGTAGGCCCTTAATACTGTGTACCTTTTGCCTTTAGAGTAAGCTAAAATTGGTCATTTAATGAAGCTCACCAATCTCTACTGCACCAACCAGATGGAGTGTCTAAAGGCTTTATGTTTTCCCATTTCTTGTATTTCCCATTATCCAATTTATCACTCATTACTGGGAGAATTTACTCACAGCTGGAGCATACTGCCTGTTTATCAGCTGTGCGAACATGGGGAGCCCACTTGTTGCTGTGCAGGTGCCCTGTGCTGAGAGCCCCATGTACACTGCTTGCAGTCCTCAGAGGACTTTTTCTATTCCATTCAGACTATATTTTACTCTGTTTTTTCTGATTCTAACAGACTGGGAGCTTAATTTTGATATTTAACTTCTGTTTCCTTTGCTTTGTGCTAGTATGTTTTTAGGTCCTGATTTTGCATTTTCTTTAGTGAAAAGATAAGCCTAGATTTGTATTTACATGGATTAGCAGTCAGGAAAAGGATCTGCTCGCACAGGTTTATGACATCTGCCTTTCACTATTAATATACAGTTTTCTCAGGGCCCTCCCAAATGACCTGCTGTACACGCAATACCAGATACTGTGCAAAATGTTCCTGCCAAGTGCTCCACGTACTCCATAGTAGATAGATATCAAAGAGAGGAATGAAAGCTGTGCTGAATGATTTGCCTTTTGTTCAAAAAGGTCAGAAATGAAAAATCTAAAAATTGTATGTCTATTTTTAAACTATCTTATCTCCAGGGATTATATAAAAAATTTCTTAGGTTTTCTATGGTAGGAGGTGATTAAATGAGCACTGAGGTGGTAAATGAATAATGATGCTTCCTTGGTTGCAGAGAGCTGCTGTGCCCATTGAACAAACACTGACATGAAAAGAAATTCAAAGGTTTGTGTGCAACTGGATTCTATTTGCAGTCTGGTTTGCTAAGAAAATGAGAGTAAAATAAAAAAAAAATTCATTTGTCCAGTCATTCATCTGTACCTCAGTTCTTCTCATAATACATTTTGAAACAGTTAAGTAGATGTCTGCAGTCTTGTTTGAAAAGAGGATTTGAATATTGAAATTTTTTAAAGTTTTGGTTGAAAATCAGCACCTAGGTAAGGACTGAGAGTGACATCCCAGCCTACCCAAAACAAAGGAAGGTAGAAATGCTGCCTTTGTGCATGGTGGGTCACTGTGGATGTTCCAGCCTCAGCATGACTGCTTCCAGTGGCATCAGTGATGTGTCTACATGCCAGTATAGGAATGAGCTAAGGTGTTTGTGCTGTGGTATTAGGGGACAGGAGAAATGCTCATTCAGTTCTGGCACAGTGCTGTCTTGTGGACATCCTAAATCAAAATAAGGGGCTTTCAAATTAAATATTTGATTTGAAACACCCATGTGTTTTCTTGCATGGGTGGAGCCTAAATCATGAGCTTTGAGTTACTGCTCTAAGGTTTTCCTTGACTAGCTATTCCCCTAAAACAGATACGGCTCACAGAAGGATAGTGTGATATATTTAGTGTGGAGGGTTCAGTCTTTTTTGCCTTGAAGGCATAGAATTTGCCAGAATACTGACCTGTTTAAAATTGACCCATTAAGTGACTTTCTAAAATTAATGATTATATCTAAAATAATTACACAGGAATCCTTCAGGTCTCCACAGTATTTCCATAATACTGCAATGCTGCCATCATTTTGAAATTGTTATCCTTATGAAATGTAACTCTGGGATACCACATTAGCAAATACTGGCAAAACTTAGTGGTCTGTTAACTCTTCAGTAGTTGATCACTTCAGAAAATATGTTATGGTAACACATTCATTTGACAACTTCTTGTTCCTGAAGTTTCTACATGGTGCCTCTGAAGCTGTCAAAATATTTACTCTACCATATATACTCCCTGACAGCATGCTTTCCTTACCCTCTTTCAACAACAAAGAGTGAAGTGCAGCTCTCTGGAAAGAAACTCAAACCAAATCAGAAAATACGTTATACAATAATAAATTAAAAAACTGGAGAAATATCCTGGATTTTATTTACTGGTTGGATGGTACAGACTCCTGAGTATTTGTCTTGGAGCTTCAGAAATGCCTTCTTATACATATGTTGACCCAGAACTTGACTGCAGTAGATATTCAACAATTTTTTCTAAGGATAATTGTAAAATGTATGAATTTGTGTAAAGGAAATATATTTGGTCAAATCCTAAATCTTTATTTTTCAAGTCTTGTTGCTCCAATCCTGAGCTGGCATTTGCAATGTCATGAGGGTAGTTACTGGGAGCAGTCGTAAGTAGCAAACTGATATACAAAAATGCTGCTTTTGAGGGACCACACTGCTTTTGTTTCTTTTCAGGAGTATGGGAAATGGGTCTGAAAAGGGATGTTAAAAATAAAGAAATAAATTTTTCATCTTTATAATCATATTGAAATAATCTTGAAAGTGTTACTACCACCCTTACTGGATCCTCTATCAGACTGCTACTGAGCTACCCTTTCAAAAAAAACCGCAACCCAACCAATCCCTCCCCTCCAAAAAAACCTCAACCCCAGCTCCAAAACGAAAACCCTCAAAAACCCCCAAACCCAACAACATAAAAAAGAACCCATAAAACAAAACCAAAGCCTCCAAACAAACATGAAAAACAAGAGATAGCACTTGGGGATAAAAACGTTTTTCCTATAACAAGACACTTGCAGAAAATATCAGAGCAGTAACAATAAAAATGTTTTATTAAAACTCTCATTTAGTGCCAAAGCTATTGAGAAGAAGAAATTCTCATATTTTGAATGTATAATTGCATTTTAGAAAGAGACCATAAATAAAACAACAGTACTGATCCTTCTGTCAGTGCATGAGCACATGCCTATAATGAGTGGAGAATATCGATCAGAGGAGAAGCTGAGTATACTCAGTGCTTTTAAGATTTGTGTTCTCCCAGAAAACCTCTGTGTACATTCCAGAAGCTCACAAATTGTCCTAAATGCAGAAAACTCACAGTTACTGACAAATACTTAAGAAAATCAGTCTATTAATCTTAACTTCAAATCATTATCAGATGAGAAAGAGTGTCTTATAACATATATAAAAATGTGTGAAGTTGTTAAAAAGGTTAGTTTAACATTTGGAGTATGAATGCAGTCAGTACTGACAACTAGGATGCCCAGCTTCCTGGGCATTTACCTAAGTGCTGAGTGTGGTGGAGAGACAGTCAGACTGGTTCTCTGAAGATTCCTAGCTACACCACAGCCCTAATTTTTGTGGAATGAGAGTTGGGGAGCAATGTTACTGGAGGTAATTCTGTGTGCTTTATTTTTTAGTGATAAACTCAGGCTTTTGTGCTACTCACAAAATAGATAAAAGGCTCTTAGTCGCACTCTGGCTCAGAAAACTCAGCAACACTCTTGATCCTCTGCATATAATGATGCAAAAAAGCCAAGAGCCCCAGGTAAGGATCCCTCCCTGCTTACAATAAATTCTTCAGAGTTTACTGAGAGTTAGCTGTGAGCATCAGGTTATTACTGAGGCTTTCTAATCAGTAGCTGTATTTTAGAGTGGAGGTGCTTGAATTCGCTGTTTTGGGAAAAAATCAAGAAAAGGAAAACAGTGGAAATCATGTTGCAGAGGATGAGGGGTTTGCTAAATTTAAGCTATTGCTGTGTCATTACCTCCTACACAGCCTATCATGGGCTGCATTTTATTGGGAAGGGACACAACATTTTAGTAGTGTTTCCAGGACCCTGAACATCCTCATGTCAGAGGATCCTTCAAGGACAGCTGAGGCTTGCTCAGCTTTCTGAGCAAACTGAAATGTCTTCTGGCAGTTCCCAGGGCTGACAGACAGAGTTCCTGTCCTGGAGACACCATGTTGAAAGCCAGAAGATACCTCATAGTGAGCTTGTGTGGAAATCAAGGACACAGAAGTAGATGTTTGAGAACAAATTGTCAGTTTTGTTTTATGGCTGGGGATTAGAATCTAATGAATTTCATAACACATGGGGAAGACTGTGGTGACTCACACTAGGATTGTGCATTTGTTCCTAAATTGCATAAACACAGTAGGATGTCCATACGATTGTGTAGAAAGAGCTATTTGTAACTGAATGCACAAACAAGGTACCCCTTGGCAACCTATGAAGGATGGCAACTTTCATAGATTGCTGTTCTCAACTGATACTTAATGTCTTGACTGGATCTCCAGTCCCAAAAGGGAAACATTACATTCAATCTTTTTTATATCTCCAAGATACGGCACAAACAATGTCAACATTTTCTTTAGGAGCAACATTATTTTTCAGTGCCTTGTCCATTCTCCAACAAATCTCCTGGCCAGTTGATGTGGATTTCCTTTCTCCTAGTGTCTGAATTTAGGATCAGAAAGCACTCTGAGGGCTGACTTTGGTGGGTGCTAGGCAGTTGTGAAACTTCCAGGTCTTGGGAAAATTTGTCTAATGAATATTGAATTGACTCCCTTGCACGCTTCCATTTTCTAGTCTGATCTATGATGCATGCAAAGCATTACATATTAATGGTTATCAACCTAAGGAATAAAAGACTGGCAAAAGTCTTTTGTTAGGACCATTAGAGGTGGTGCTTGGGGACATTATGTCCTCAGCTTCTGTCTCCTGCACTGCTGAGCATCAGTGTTTACACAGTTCACTAAGATATCATATTTATCTTAGTCATTTATTCTAATGATTTGTTTGTTCTTTAGAAATGTTGTTTAAAGGAGATTACCCTTTCATTTTGACATTAAAACTTAGTATTAAACTCAATGTAAAAGTGTCATGAGAATTTCAAGCTCCAAATAGCTCCCTTTTATTTTTCAAATGACTCGTCTTCATCTGGTGAATGTGCCCACATACTAATGTTAAAAGATGCAAAAGCATGTGGAAGGTTGACATTTTGTACTTTTGCTTCAGTGTAAGCTTTTTTTTCCTCTAGAAATATATTTTAATCTCTGGCTATAATCTTCACTTTCTTAAAAAATACTATTTCGATTGGCTTTTTTCCTCCAATGAAGTTGAAATTTCAAAAGGAATTTACTTTCATTGTGATAATAGTTAAGGATTGGGTAGAAATCTGCTTAAAGGGTTATTTTGGTACTGTCTCTTTGTAGTAAATTGATGACCAGAATTCAATCACCACAGTATCTTTAGCACATACCAGCTGTTGGAAGACAGTCCTGCCCTTTCAATTTATTGAAGCTGTCACTATCAAACCATCCTTTTCTGGTGAAAAGATGAATGGATTTCTGATGTGAATGGTAGGATTTGTAGGAAAACACACTCAGAAATGACTTTGAAAAGTAAAAAATGTTATTGTACTTCCTGACTTTCCAACTACAAAAATGCCTTTAAAATAGGATTTTTTTTCCAGATTTCACATAATTTGAACTACAGTGATATTCACGCCATCTCTTCCTCAGTTCTTCTAAAGTCACTGCAGCAAATGTTCATGCCGAAAATTGTCCTTGAAGGTAATTTAACAGCTGGAAAAATAGAGAAAGAACCATTCCCTTGTGAGCAATAAGCTCTCAGCAAAAAAAAATTTAAAGCAATTTGCCAGTTCTTCAGTGGTTCAGCTACGAGCATGTTCTGGGGGAGTAATGGGATAGTTATATTCATATTATCTAAATGACAGTCATAATGCTTGAGAGTGCCAGGCTCCCCTGTGGTTGCAGGGAGCTCTACTGGTCACTTCATGCTGCCAGTCAGCTCTCCCTGCGGGGCACAATCCCCTCCATCTTCTGGGCTTTCTCCTTAGGGATAGAGAAGCTGTGGGTCACCTTTCCCTATGGAAACCTATCTGCTCCCAAACCAGCATCAGCTATTTACTGCATAAGGTGATGAGTGTGAAATATTTTTCCCTGTTTATCTGGCTTAATTTTATTTTTCTTTAAATAGTCTCTTAAATTTTGTTGAATAATTTGCCTCCTTCACTCTTCATTGTGGACTATTTGCTACCTGATTGCTGATGTAGGGATTTCCAACTTGAAAAATGCTATTCTTGTTGTTATTATGTTGGGGGTTAGGTTTGTTTCTTGTGTTTTGTTTTGTTTTGTTGGTTTTTTTTTACCTATAGAATTTTTTCCCAAGAGTTGCTAGGCAACTAACTACTGGGTACTTACAGATACTCGGGACAAAAGGATGCTCAGGTGGGACAAAAGGATGGAGCATAGCACCTGGCTGCACTCTTTGTCTCCGGGAGTTTCTCTCAGAGGGGGAAGGTGACACGAGGTTTTGGGGGCAGGAAAAAGACGGGGCTGGGAGCAGCTTTGCTCTCTTGCTCTCAGCATTGGAGAGAGGATGGTCAGGCTGCTGCTTGCTGCAGAGGAGTTTCACTGGCACCACCGGGTCCAATCCTGAGGAAGGCTACCACCATCTGCTCGTGTGCCCAGGAATCCTGAGCTCTCCTCCTGCTGCCCTGCCCCCACTGCCGCTGCTTTCTCAGCGCTGCTTTGAGGTTTTTCTGCGACGCTGTGGCCCCGCACTGCCCCGTCCTGCCGGGACATCCCTGCACTCCCAGTGACCACCGACGGAGCTCCGGATATATCTGATCCACCAGCCCGGGATCCCTCACTGTTCCAGCTTGGTGCTTTTCGGAGTCCCAAGAGGTTGCACTGCCCCGGGTTTTGTGAAACAAAGCCGCCCTCAAGGTCCCTGGTTCTGTTCACTATTAATGCTGTAATTGTTGTTGTTTGTTTGCCTTGTTATACATATTAGTAAAGAACTGTTATTCCTATCCCCATATCTCTGCCTGAAAGCCCCTAATTGCAAAATTATAATAATTTGAAGGGGAGGGGGTGACATTCTTCATTCCAAGGGAAGCTCTAGCTCTCCCCGGCAGACAATTGTCTTTCAAAACCAAGACATATTATCATTTTGAAATAGAAGAACTTGCATTTTCTGTTAATAAAATCTTTAAATTTTCATCAGTAATAGGCTCTTATTTTTGACGTTTGAAAATGCAATGAATTCCATGTAGATACAAGACTGTTTGCATTCCTTATGCCAAAAAGAAAGCATTGAGTTTAGTGGTACAACACAGAGAAAGGAGCTGTCAAAATTTGGAGCACGACAGAATTATAATTTTAAAAAAAATTGTTAGGTAGGGTATTTTTCTGCCAAAAGTGAGAAGTCACTGATAAAGTATATTGACTAACCCGTCAATTACTTAAGTCCTTCTTAATTGCTTGTGTTGATGGGGAAAGCTCTGTCCACCCCGCACTGCCCTGGTTAATTACTGTCTGTGACTAAAAGTGCCCATACTACTCCAAAGGGGTTACATTGCTGGTATGAAGTGTTAAGACATGAGGAATCATTATAGCCATACTACTCTACATGGAATTCAATTTATTTAATTTGATCTGACATACAGTGATACTGGTTTGTGTATTGTCTGTGGTTCAGGAAGTCCAAATAAAGGCACAAGTCTAAAAGAAAGACTTTGTGTTCTGCAGCGCATTTTACAATATCTTTTGAGTTGATTGAGTTCCAGGCAGCACAGTAAGACCTACGCCACGGCAAGTGAAGGACCAAAGAGAATGATGTAAATGAAGCCCCTTCACTTAGATCCCACCCAGAGCTGAAGCTGGGGTTCCTTGCCATGTTCTCGAAGAAGGCCCCTTCTGCTCCTCTGTGCAAAACTCTCTTGGTGTAAAAAGCAGTAGGGGTCCTGGGGAGAGTGAGAAATAGAAGGATTGGGAAATGAGAGGCTCTACTACCTGTCCTGTGGAATTTTGTGTCTTTTGGGTCATTTATGTCAGGTAGCCATCAGGAAAACCACAGCAACATCAGGGAGGGGAGGAGCAATTCTTGTGTGAGAGCCTATTTGTCAAGGTATGAATTGATGCTTCTGCTGAGATGTCCTCTCTGGTTTTGAGTTCCTTTGCATCCCTGTCTTTCAAGTGGTGCAGTTGCAACCAAAAGCATCAGAAAGGTGTTCCACTGTCTATTGCATCACTGAGTAATTAGGAGGTTCTCTGCAAACTGACTGGGGAGAGAGGAACTAACACTTTATGTCTGACCCCCTTAAACATCACCTGCTGTTTCATTTAAATGCTGGTGAGTGGGAATGCTGAATCTTCTGCTTCTGCATCAGAATTCAGCATACACCAAGAAATTCTGGACATTCCAGGGACAGACATAACTCTAAGAAACATTTAGTTTGTGAATCACAAAATGTTACATAGGAGAAAAGTTTCATCAGCTGAAGCAATAGATTCTTTTAGTATGTGCAAAAGCACAGCTTCACAAACAGAAAGGAGTTTTCACTGAAAATACAAATACAAGTATTGATTCAAGCATCTGAAAGAGTAAGGTAGAGATTTTTTAGTTTGCTTCTCTGAATTTAGAAATTCAGCAGTAGATTGGGCACATAAGTAATATTTTGGATCCTGTGTCTTTGGGTTCTTAAAAACAAAATTACATTATTTATAAAGGTTATTTATCTGCTGTGAATCACTTTTTCTACTCAGTTCTCAAGCTGCCTGCAAGATGAACAGCTGACAGCTCTCTATTGTCAATAAATAAGCATTAGTATTATTGTTTGATGTAAGAAGCAAGCAGAAAAGAAATCATTATTGCAAAACTACCAGGAAACACAGAGATGGGTTTGTGGCATCAGCAATTGCAGGGTTTTAAATTATGTGGAAGGGGGAATTGTTAAAAATGGAAGACTTTTGAGGAAGAAAAGTTGAGTTTTGAATTGTTTTCTCTCAAGATGACCTTGCAGCCAAAAGGTGCTAAGAATATTCAGTCCGGGAAAATTCACATTGTTTTCTCTCTATCTTGAGAACTCAGCTGAAACAATGCTGTAAAGGACTTAAAAGGCATTCTTCACAGGTCTAGAAGAAAGGGAGGAGGGCAGATAAGAAGATCGGAGATTGTAAAACACAGCCTTGTGAAGATTTGTGCCTGCACCAGGTCTTTGATATGTAACAGGCAAGGTTCAGGCCTCTCTGCTTTTTGCCCCTGCTAAGATGAAATAAACTTAGCAGTGTATGTGTCCCTGTTTTGACAGAAAAATAATGGAATAATTTTTTTCTTTGCACTTCAGCTGTGCATTGTGGCTGTCTTGGTGTTACCTGCATGTATTCAGTTCACACAAGGTAACAGCTCAGGGAGTAATTCACAGAACAAACGGTATTTTGTGTAGTATGCTCAGGTCTTACTTGCTTCTGTGATCTTAATGGTTAGAGCTAGGAAAGAAATGATGGTGCTATTCATTTAAGGTACTTTTATTAAGGGACAGGCATGAAAAAGATAACGTTTTAAAGTTCTAGATTAAAAATAGTCAAGGGCATTTCTAATAACATAAATTTTATGACTGCAAGTATAAACTATAATGAGGTGACAGAAATATCTTGGTTTTGATTAGATAATAGTAGCAAATTTATATTAATTTGGCATGTACTTTAGACACCTAAAGCCTTTTTCTGGGAACAAAACATTTTTTTATAATCTTGTACTAATTTTATGTTTTAAAGGTGAACAAAGTACTTTAAAAATAAACACTCGTGCCTACGCAGCAGCTCAGAGAAAATAATTTGCGTCTTAGTTCTGTGCTTTGCTTTGTATTTGTGTGATAAGACTTGAAAGAAAAATCAGATTTTTTTGGAAAGAGACAAATATGAATGGTGAAAAATATTTGAGGCATGGTATTTAAATTTTACTTTATATGAAACAACTCTGCATTCAAGAGGTAGTTTAATGAGACCATATTCTTCTTTAAATCCACAAAGTCAGATAAAAATGGTCAACGGTTGTGTTTACATCTGTCACTATTGTTGAAATTTCAGTTGGTATTTTACCATTCCATAATTTCAATAACAAATATAGTGACATCTTCTACAGCTCATGGAAAAGGTCATTACTAAATAAGCAGAGCACTGTTATAAATGGTCAGAGGCCAATTCAAAATAAAATAACAAAATTTATTTAACACAATTTCAACACCGAAATAAAGCCACAATAAAAAGAAACAACATTGATCGAATGCTGGGTGGACAGAGAGGCGGTACAAAAGTACCCTCCGAATTCTGCCACACTGCTATGTTTCAGCCTCTGGGTTTTATACAGTTTTTTTACCCTAAGGCTAAGCCTGTTGAAAGTCCAAATATGCTTTGTTTCTAAAAGAGTCCTGTCTGCATGAAGAGGTTCCTTGATGGTTTTTTCCGAAGTTCATCTTGGGAGGGGTGATCTTGATCGTCCAGGATCTCTACTAAGATCAGTATCTGATGTAGAGGAGCTGTGAAGTGAGGGTTCCACCCTTAATGGCCGGACCATCTTCTGGCTCTGCCTTGTTGTTACAGTTGTAGATGTGTTTGGGAACTTTGGAATCTTGGAGGCATTCTCGGGTAGCTTTTTATTAGTAGCTTAAATCCACACGAATTTATCTATTATACTTATTACAGCACAGTGTTATAAGTCTTGAGAATGAATTCAGAAATTCTTATATTTCACTAAGATTTATGAGGTTGTGGCTTATAAAACTATAAAGGAGATTAAAAAAATAACCATAAAAGTCGTTGTATGTGAGATGATGCTAAGCCTTGGATTTTAGACCGCCAGGCTATTTTCATTTCATGGCTACTTGAGAGTTTTGGAAATTTTTTCCAAGACTGTTAAGCAGTGAAAAATTAGGCTTATATAAAATTAAGACACTTTGGGTATTATCATAAAATACTATTTTTGGAAACACTCATGAATCTTATGTCACATAAGAGAGCTGCTCTTATTTCTCACATAGTCGTAGAATGCAGAAAAAAAAAATCACCAAAATAGAATAAAAGAACATATGCACAGGAAAAGTCCCACAAAAGGAAAATGTTTGCATGCCCTTTGAACATTGGGATATATATTACATACATAGATTAAAAATAAACTATTATTAATATATAAGCAAAGAAAACGTCTCTTAAAATATACATTTAAAGAAAATAAAAAAGCAGAATCAAGTAAAATGGTACTGAAGAGAAAAAGAGAAAGAAGGAAAACATTCTATATTTCCTTTTTTTTTTTTTTTCCCTCTTCCTTCTCCTGTGGATATATACTGTAGATCTTTTATACTTCTCTCAGTTTCTCAGGTACCTGAGAGTCATAGCTGGAACTAGAACAAGAAATTTGCGCTTGGTTTTCCATCAGTAACCTGGCAGAACCCATGTTTGCCATTTAAATATCTCCAATATGTGTTGCCAGTGGAAATAAATTAATCTTTTAGATAGTATTGTGTAGTTCAACTAGGCACTGGAGGGAGAGGAAAGACCTCCCCTGGAAGAAATTTATTATTTTTATAGTACCACAAGTGCCCATGATCTTCTGCACTAAATTATCAGCACTGGCCCAATGTGTCTTGCCTCAGAGAGCTGCTAAGCCCACGTGGCTCCAAACAGCAACTGATTCGGGGAAGGAGAAATTCATCAGTGCCTGAAGGGATCAGGAAATTGCTGATTGGGGTGGCAGAGGAGGCAGGAGGAGGGTGCAGGAGGGAGGGCACAGGAGGTGCTGGTTAGTGAAATACGTGCAAACACAGCTTCTACTTCTGTGTTCAATATACAGGATCACACAGCTCTTCTGAAATCTGGAGAAAGCTCAAGAAGGAGAGGATATCTACTGGTATTTCCCCCCCATAGCTATTACCACCTTGCTAGTAATTCACTTAAACCATGACAACAGCCTGGCTTGAAATGTAGGCTAAAAATGTTCATCTACAGCATAATAAGGGAGCAGCTAAGAACTAAATCATGAACTAGTCATACTGGGGCCTTCTGAATAGGAAGGGTAAAGTTAGTGTGGTTGTGCTCAAGGGAATATAGTTGGACTACCCATATAGTTCCAGCAGACTACCAGCCTCTGTGAGTGGTGAAACTTTCATGATCCTTCATCTTTTGCATAGGTCCTTGTTAAGATCTGAATAGTGAGGGATACTTCTGCCCAAATTAAGGTGCAAACAAGATCATATGCTGAAGTCAATAATATGCTTTTTATTTAACAATGGATGTGAGGCAGAGAGATAGAAAGAAACAAAAAAAGTAGGGGGAAGTGGGGTGTGCGTAGAGAGAGGATGAACAAGCAGAAGATAGTCACCGCCCATGGATCCTGCTGGTCCTTTTTCACCGTAGGCTTCTTGGTGGTGGCAGTCTCTATGTAATTCAAAACTTTTCACTATTTATTGATATTAGCAAACAGATGAATTAATGCTCATTGGCTTCACAGTTCTCTTGTTCTATTGATTAAATTATTCCCTCACTTCTTATGCTAATTAATCTACATGCTCAGTCTTTCTCTTGAGTTGGTGCTTTCTTGAGTTGGTGGGTTGTGAGTCAGTGTTCATGATCTTACCCCTGCTGGGGAACCTTTTACCCAGTTGGAGCTGATCTCTACACAGTTGCCAAGTTGGCTTTCCTTACGACTCACAAATTGTGCTTTCTTAGTGTCTATTATCAGTGGTACATTCTTCTCCCTCAGGTTTGCTAAGCTCCCCCTAGGTCTGGGATAGCACCCAGACATAGTACCACTTTTATCTTATCTCAAGCTCCTGCTATGGTGGCTTATCTTACAGTCCAACTTCCAGGTATCCATGGAGACATACTTGTGGGGGCTTCAGTGGTTGTTGATGGTCACAGATGCCATTTGTTCCGTAACTTGGGGTAATTTTTTTTTGGTTGGCGATATGTGTATGAGCAGTTGCTTCTTTACACTGTTTGCCACAGTGGGAGTTTTTTGTCCAGACGTTAACCAGGATGTGTTAATCAGATCTCCCCTTCACCAGGCCTGGAGCTAGGGCTATCCTGTTGTTCCTGTGCTTGCCTCATGGCAAAGTCCTTCTGTGGCCTTGTTTGAGACAGGCAACTGTGCTCTTTAGGTCCTTACACTTGTCATTTGGCAGAGGTTTTTCAACCATGGATTGGTCTTCTTGCAGTGAATTTGGAGAATATGACCTCCACCTGCAAATTTTTGCTAGGGCAGATGATACTAAGTGATGATGGACATAAGTAAATAGACTTAATTGGTGCAGATTGAGTAGTAAGTGTTCCCATATTAGGATGAACTGTGCAGATCTACTCTTCCTAGCTGTGCAGTAGTGTGGGAGTTCAACTGGTTGGGATGGATAGTGAGCTAGCCTTTGTTAACAATGAAGGCATCAACTTAAGGCCTTGGGACGTGCGATTCTAAGAAAGGAAACCTCTAGTTGGGTTATGGTGAGGAGAACAGGACTATGGGTATAGTTATGCTAACAAAGAAATTCCTTATAAGGAAATGTTCTGAACTCTGGATTATGATTGGTTGGTAACATACTCCATATATGGTAATGTTCTCATCACTTATTGGTTCCCTACCCTCAGATAATTCCTATATAATGTCATGCTCTCCTCAGTTCTGGGTCTTCAAAGGAGCTCTATATGTATGGTTTATTTCTTTGTTTTGCTACTAAAGTCTTTGCTTTTTGGGCTTTTTTGTTGTTTCTGCTTCTTGATCATTGATGTTAGTGACTCCTGCTGGTGGGAATGTCCCGGCCCTTGTTTCCCTGCTGACAAGGATCTGTTGCCACTCCCCGCAGCTAGCCCAGGCAGCAACACAGTAGTCCATCTATAGTCACTCCTGTTAATCTTTCAACTTAGTCATTTACAATTGTAAATGCTCTGTGTAGCCAGGAATATCTGACCTTTAAACCTGACTTAGTGGCTGATTTTCTGAAAGGTAAATGTAAATCCCTAGACACTGCCTTTTTAGAGTTGTTGAGCAGACTAAAATTCCCAAAATCCTGACTGCGTAGTATTGAACTTGCTGAAGTGATCACTTTTCTTCCATGAGCTGTTTCCTATACACAGTGACTGAAATATAGGAAGATGTGTAGTAAGATACTGTATGGGTATTTTTCAGACCATGGTAGAAGAACAAATGGCTTCCCCAACAGGAACTACAAGTTCTTTATATTTCATCTATCCTCGGAAGTCAGAAGTATAGGTCTTTGCATCTGTTTTAGAAGCGCTAATGACCAATATGTCCACTGAATTCAGGAAGGACTACAGATGATTGTACCTTTTGAAACAGGCTTGAGATATTGTATGTCAGGCAAGAAAACTCAGCTGCTCTGAAAACACATTTTTACAGATTTTTCTGCTTCATAAATATTGTCCCACACATGCACTGCAGTGGTTAGTAATCCACAGCATAGAAACCTCTTTGAAAACCTCATAACAATATCAGTACGAGTATTGCAACTTAGTGATAAGTTGCTATACAGTAAATGCATTGATCACTTAATTGGCTATAAATATCTGTAATCTGTGATAATTTAGCAGGGTGATAATAACCTCCATTATTTACCATCCTGAACACCACTTGATGCTTTAGGTATTCTTAGTAGTTGTGGCAGCTTCTGTACTAATCACAGTTATTACTACATCTTCCCGTGTGCTAAGTGCTGAATTTTTCATCGTTCACAATGTATTTTGTTACATAGGCATAGTTATACTTAGTTATACATTTTCTTCTTTTTTTTTTTCCCCTGCAGTTACTGCTAGTGTAACTGTTTTTTTTCAAGTTTCATAAAGTAAAGTGTTTGGGAATGATTTAAAGACTCTTAAATGATCAATCTCTGTATGAAGCTCAGTTTTTATTTCCTTCACATGGCAAAAATGGTAAAAAGTATGTAATTATTTTCCTTCAGATATACCTTTGTAAATTCTAGGAGCTTGAGATCTCAGTGGTTTTATACCAAATGAGCAATCATCCAGTTTGTGTCCCAATGAAGAAAGCATTTTTGTAACAGTTAGGTTTCACAGCTGAAATGTAATTAGAGGCTTGATATCTGCTGCATAACGCAGAAAGCTCTTACCACCTGTATATTTATAATTCTGTAAATGAGTTGCAAAAATCTGCTGGAAAACAAAGTAAAATAAAGGTTTTATCTTGTGAGTGTTTAGGAAGACAATTAGCTTGATTCCATAGGGAGTCCTTAATAAGGCAGGATTTTGTTCAAAGGCAGAACTAAATGGAGGGCAGATAGAAGCAGCAGTGTGTGGGTTGGAACCTCACCCAAGCACTGTGTGCTAGTGCTTCACCTTTCCAATACAGTCAACAGAACTCCATATATTTAAGTCCCTGCCAACTCTTCTTGTGGCCCAGTTATTTCTTAATGTCCAAAACCACATTATGGCTATACTCTGCTGTGTTTTCTTGATGGTTTTACAACTCAATGGGGTTGCATTTTTTTCCACATTACGTAGTATGGAATGAGACTAGAGACAACTCTAGCCTCTAGAGACAAGATTTGCAAGTAACCTGTATTTCAATAATACTTTTTAATTTACCAGTAACTAGGAAAATGTCACAAAAACTTTGTGTGCAGAGGAAATACGAAGTCTGAGTCACAACTGTTGCTTAAAGCAGAAGGGAGACACAGAGATGGGTCCTAACAAAACACCTCTTCCATATTCTATTTCACTGCTGGTAGTGGAGAAACCTACTGCCTAAACAGAGAGAATGTATAGCCATCAACTTGTTCTCTGAGCTCCTATAGGAGTTTGCCTTTGTGTAGGAGAGTAGTCCACTTTAAATTGTCTTAGTAGTGGTAATTTGGACATCAGCTTTCATATGCTCCCCCTTCACCAGAGGCTGGTATGATGCAAGGACTCCTGAACACTTGCCAACAAGGCAAGCATACCCGTGCACTATCAAAGAGTAGACATATACCGCATCTGGGATTTTGATAAAGGGAATTTGTTGGTTTAGCATGGATGGTAAAAACGAATTAGTGATTGACTTTGAAATTGACAATCAGATTAGCCAGTTAAATATAGGTATACACGTCTGGGTCACACATAGGCTTAAAATTGGCAGGAGCCCGGGAAACCTTTTTTGCCTTCCGGCCTAGCGGAGATAAGAGGGCAGTCCCGGCTCCCTCCTTGCAGGGGGTGTGGCTGGGATGGCCCAGCCTGTCCGAGCTGGGTCAGGGCTGTGGCTGCCGGTGGGGAAGGGGAAAGTCACGGTTACTAACACCTAGCTGACTTTAAAACTGCTGCCGCTGCAGACCCGGGCCTGAGGGGAGGTGTTTGGGCCTGGGGAATCGCTCTGAGCTGGGCCCAATCCCCCGGGCCTGTCGCAGCCTGGCCGGGCTCAGCCGTTGCTGTAGTCCTGGCAAGGAACCGAGCTAGACCCTGGATCCCGGCAGCAGCCGGAGGGGGACAAGCCTCAGGGAACAGCTTTGAGCCGGGCTGCCCTGAATGAGACCGAGAAAGTGGAGGAGAGACACATCCACCAGCCTAGCTAATGAGATCCTGGGGCTGTTCCTGAGCCTTCCCCCTCCACCATCAGCAGGGTTTTAGAAAGTTTACAGCCTTGCTGCCTGGCAGAGATCACATGATCATTGCAGGCCCTGGGGAAAAGAAAATTAACTCTTTCCTGATGCAGATGAGACTTTTTTAAAACTTTAATCGTCCTTTTGAGTAAGAAAAAAAGGGACAGAGAGAAGGTAGAGAAGAGACAGCATGAAATCACTGAAGAGAGAGTAAAAAGACTTTTTTGGAAGAGAGATTGAAGAGTTTGCTGTTTTAAGCTGAATTTCTCTTGTCGAGCCATGGTAATGAAATCTATACGTAGATTATCCCTTCAGATCATGGGAAAAATATGCATTTGGGGAGATGATTCTTTAGCTTTGTTGATTTTTAGCAAAGGTGTCTGTGAGTAACTGAGTAATATTGGAGTAGTAGCTGGGATTCTTGTGATCCCATGAAATGCTTGAACAGAGAGAAATGAGAAGCCCTCTGCACCAGTGAAGAAGTGAGAAGACATCTCTGTTCCCTGAGATGAAGAAGCCTTTTCCTTTGGAGTTGTTCATCTTTAAAAGGCAAAACCCCAGTATGCAGTATGCTTGAGTCCATGGCCCTTAAGCAGCTTGAGAAACTGCTAATGGAGAGGAGTTTGAAAAAGGCAGGGTTTTTTCCCAGGCAGCTGTTTTTGTGACAGTTAAAATCCACAAGAGAACAGTTCTAGATTGTCAGTGGAGGAAATTCCATGGTAAGCTAAGAGAGACTCCTCTGCCTAAATAACTGATGAAGATTATTTTTAAATGGTGAAATTGACTGAGAATCACAGGTTTTGTCTCTTTATGTTGTTTGTGAGAAAGTAAACACTTTGTAGTGGGAGGAAGAGTGTTTTGAAAGTTTCATGTTTGCTTTTTATTTTCTTCTTTTTAGTGTGTATTAATAAAACTATCTGTTTACCTTTAAGTTTGGCCTGTTTTGCCTTTTTCTCCTAATCCTATTTCACAGCAGAGAAGACTTTTAAATCACTACACTAAATTTGGCAAGCAGAAACAGGTGAACATGAAACCACTACAGGGAATAAGGCATTTGTAAGACCTGAGAGAGGATTTATTACTCAGGGGTCTACTACTATATGTGGAAGTGGCCATTAGAGATTGAAGTCTAGAGTTTATGAAACAATGCATGAAGAACAGGAAATCAACATCTATCCCATGATTAGTTCAGTATTACTTGAAGAGAGGCATTAGTAGGAAAGAGCCCTGGTTCTATCAGTATTCCAGCTGTTAAGAACATATTTACTCTTCTGGGATGAAATTTCCAAGCTGCACAGATATGCTCATCAAAGGCTGGGGTGCATTTTTTTGCCATTCCCATCAATCTGAAATCAGTTAGATGTGTTTTGGTAAAGTGAAGCCGCTCATTATAATTTCCACAGGTGAAAACTGATTGTTGTGATGAAGAGATACAGTTTGGAGAGAAACCAAGGCTGTAAAATATTTAAGTCAGCACTAGAACTGTGGAAAAGCCTTTAAATTATTTTCAAGAAATAATATTGGAGAGTCTCAAACTTTCTTCTGGATTTCAGCACCTGAAGAACTTATCACTAAGGGGAAATACAAACTTGGGCTTACATTTTATAGTATCACAGGTTGTATTGCTCATATGTCTTTGTTTTCCTTAAAGCTGTCCTTTGAAGAAAAATTTTAGCATTATCAATGCTTTCTGCTGTAAAAGGACGCAATCTCCAAGGCTCCCATGTTCTGCCAAATATGCTACAGGAAGGACTGAAGAAATGGGTGTAAACTTCATACTGCAGAACTATGTGAGACCATGTGTCAGGGTCATACCAATTTACAAAACCCAATTATACTATAAAAATTATACTATAGTAATCTCATATTAAAAATACTGTTGATTGCTTCTTTGGGATCAAGCACACAGATTTTCCTGGTGATTGTTGTACAATATCTATTATTCTATTAGAATTTTTATTTATACATTAATATTTTCATTTTATTTTAGGTTGTTGTCCTTCACTTACCTGTTTCTTCAGCTGAAATGTTGAAAAAGACCCCTTTATGCTTTCCTGAAGGTAAAGGACTTGTTTAAGTCTTTGATCATATCTTCAGAGTTGTCCATTGCCCTGATGCTGTGCTATCTGACCTTCCCTTTCAAAGAAATAGTGCCAGTCTTCTGTGCCTTTGACTTCATGAATTTCTAATATAGGCCTGGAAGAGGTCAGGATTCCATTATACAGCAGAGACCACAGTCAGTTGCATTGACAAAAGAAGATAAAAAGATGGTGCAGTCCCAAGACTCAATTGTAGGTAGAGTTCCTTTTTTAGATGATGTACAATTAAATTTCCCCTAATTTCCCTCTGTCTTTCTGGGAAGATATGCCAGGCCCCTTTAAGAAGGTTTCCAGTTGGTTTTGTCTGCTTGATGTTGGCCATGTGTCATCACTGCTATGTGAACTGTCTACTTGGGGCAGTCAGTCCTGGCAAGAAAAACCTAGTTTCATACACACTGGCATAAAATTATATTTAAATGAGCGGCAAAGCAAACAAAACTGAAGAATATTCTCCTTGACATTCAGCTGTTTGCTTTAAGCTGGGCCCTGAATTAACTCCTGAATGTACTAAATGAAATAGGGTTTATCCACAAAACTATTGATGCCAACAGTAATGGTAATCACTTATTCATGATGGTGCTAATAGTGCACCATTCTGTCTGCTGAATCAGGATCTGTGAAATTAACTGATAGGCTTGAACCCAGCTCCTGCAGGAGTATTTGCATTCTTTCCCAGACTCTTTTTTCAGACTCAGTATTAAACTATGAAACTGAGAGACAGTGTGAAGAAAAGCATATAGAAACACTTTGGATAAAAACTGTAATATTTTAGAAAATACACAACATATAGGAATAAACTATTCAGAACCCTGCAGCTGAATCAAGTTCCCTGGAGAGTTACAGAGATAGCTGATGTCTTCAGTCCTCAGTTTATCACTAATTAATCCCACTTCATTTAACTCAGGTGGGAGCTTAGTCATCTAATGTTTTCTGCAAAGTCTATGGAGGGAGACAGAGATTTTCTGAAAATGATTCAGCCTTCCTAAACAGAACTTTGCAAATTCAGGGGACAAAGTCTTTTTGAAACAGAAGTTTCTAACAATAATGCATAATTATTACACTCTTAAAATATAATTCACAACACTCATGATTCGATACAAGAGATAACCTCAGTTTTCTGTTGATACATGTGGGTTTATACCTTCAAATCAACTGATAGGTGCTCCACTAAAAAGTACAAATTAAGAACAGCACCCCACATTAATTTAAGACCAGATGTTTAAAGGTGTTTAATGTTTCACTATTGTTGGAATCAATAACTTCTGAAGTTCTGGACCCTTATGGTAAAGAAGTTCTATAAAAGTCAACCTTTATTTGATGGCCTACTGCACCTTATGCTCATATATGTTTTTGTAAAAGTCTCAGTTGTATAATTTGTATCCTTCCTCTTTGACTATAAATCAAATAGAATCAGTACAACCATGTTTCTTACCCTTCAGCATTCTATTAGAGGCAGGGTTATTGCTCTGAATTATGCCAGCTGAGCAGTCCAGTTATCATCATACAATATATTTCACCTTCAAAAGGTTCTTGAAAGCCTCAGCAGGTCATTTGGATGTAGTCAAACACAATTTTCATAGAGTAATTTAGGCTGGAAAAGACCTTAAAGATCATTGGGTTTATCTGTTAACACTGCCAAATTCACCACTAAACCATGTCCCCAGATGCAACATCTACATGTCTTCTAAATTCTTCCAGGGCTGCTAACTCACCACTTCCCTGGGCAGCCTGCTCCAGTGCCTGACAACCATTTTGGAGAAGAAATTTTTTGTAATAGCCAATCTAAGCCTCCTTTGGTCCAACTTGAGGCCATTTCCTCTTGTCCTGTTGCTTGTTACCTGAGAGAAGAGACTGACACCCACCTCATGGCTGAGTTCCATTTAGACAGTGTGTATGGGATCTTGTTGACTTTTGGGTTGCCCTATACAACATCAGTTTAACTTGCTTATTTTTTTGACTAATCTCCCCACTTTTCTGGTTGAAGGGATCACGAGCAAACCTTGTGCCTGTCAGCTGCCTTACATTTGAATATCTTAAGAAAGAAGTGATATTGGGAATTTTCCCAGTATATAGAGCTTTTCTGATATAAAATCTTAGTGGGAATAAAGAAAGAACAACGGCTTTTTTTACGTAGACAAAAATCCTTGATTTATATTTCCTTGCAAGGCAAAAACAGTTCTCACTAGGCCTAGTTAAAAGGAAAATAACAAGTACATAATGCTCAGTTTTTGTGTCTCTTCCTGAAAGATATTAAGAACTGCTTTTATCATAGTAGTTCTGTACTCAGCAAAATAATGCCTATATACTGTATTCTCTTCGCATGCTCTGTCCCTATCCATGAATTATGGCTATTGAAGAAACAACTGTAAGAGGAAATAATTTAATTTTGTTTTATTGTTTTGTGTGTCTTTCCACAAGATTAATTTCCTATTACTTTCTGTGTTGCTGTGTTATTTAGACTCCGAGACCTATCAGTAAATCTACACTTCCCAGTGACTCTCTGTTTCATTTTGTCTTGGCTGAGCTGTTAACATACAGTCCTGTCAAATATATTCTGCAGCTTTGCCAACTTAATCAAAGGCAGCTTGACTACTTAGTAGGAACTGTTCTAAATGTGTTTCATCTGGAAATCACTTGCTCTGAAAAGAGAAAATGTCTGAGTTGTAATATCAAAATTTAGTAAAGATTAACAATTTAACTTTGCATTTAGTTTGATTGCAAAATCTGTTCACCCTATTGAGAAGTTTTCTGTAAAGGAGCTTTATATTTTTTGAATCATAACCTAAATACATTTTCAAAATGGGTAAAATGTATGTCACACAGACATGTTCTTTTTTTTTCTTTTTACATTGTAATCTTTCCAGTCATATTGTAAAAAGTATTCAAAAGTGACTTATGTAAAAGGAGTGAATGAAATTAGCAACTCAAATCCCCTGTGTATTACCCAAATAGTATAAAAATGGCCTCAGAATATTTAAGATTCGAGCTCAGTATTTTTTATGAAAATTGATGCTGTTTTTATTTATTCTTTTAACTTTTATGTAAGGCTGTATTTCAGCAATTGATGGTATTTGGAGTGATTATTATTCTAAATAGAAGCTGCTAATTTATCTCTTAAAATAATTCCTTGTTGGGATATGAGTGCATAGATGAGGCAGTAGGGTATAAGATTAACCTGTTTTATTTTGTTTACATTTTATTTTAACACATTCCCAAGACACACAGAGAACCACAAATATGGTGAATCCTCAGTGAAGTCAAAAACTGCAACCATTTGAATGTCATATGTTTCAAAATAGAAATAAAAATTAATTTTCAAAACTCCTCAGGACAAGAATTCTGATATATTTACAAAATCTCAATTTCACAGCTGAAACATTTTTTTCCTCCTAAATGGCATTCACAAAAGCTTATCCTGTTCCTGTCTGAATATAATGTTTAACTAATATTCACATGGAATCAAAATCATGCTCTACTTGAAAAGAAGAACAACATTGAAGACTGAAATGGGTTCAAGTAAAAACAAAACTTCTTCAGGGAGATTGAAATTACTCTCATGCAGAGCACCTGATTTGTAGTTATCATTTCTCTTTTTTTTTTTTTTTTTTTTTTTTTTTTTTCCTGGAGACTTACCACATTGAATGAAGATGACAAAGTGCTTGTTTTTTTGATAAACTAAAATTACTTATCTCAAAGCACACTAGCACAGCTGGCATGAATCTAAATTGCCAGTCTCAGAAGCAAAATTGGTTCAGCCAATTGGATCTCCTCATTTCACCCCCAGAAGTGCCTGTAATATGTGCATACAGGACTATGGATGGAAAAATGGAAAAATTTCAGAGTAACAGAGACTGGAATTACAGCCACTTGTGTTAGGCCATGGCCCCCGATGTCCCATCTCTCTCTTCCTTATCAGGCAAAATCTTGTTAAGCTGAAGTTTGACCAAATATGTTCAGCAGAACATTTATGCTGTCATTAGTTATATTCACATTATCTTCAGGTCAGAAGGCCAAACATCCCCAAGAAAATGGGAAGAAAACCATGTGGAAGAAAAAAAATCAAATGAATAGAGTATTATTTCTTTCTTTTTCTTTTTTTAAGATAGTCTTAACAGAGACCCCAGAATGTCCTTAGTCTGAATTTTGTCACTGTGAAGGCTCTATCCTATACTGAGAGAGTTCATCTCATCTGTGTTGGGTGCTGAAGTATCGAGGATCTGAAGTACTCTGCATAGCAGTAATAGGATCCTTACAGGTGAGGGGTTTTCCATGAACTCCTATCAGGAAATGTATTTCAGCAACCCCAGATTTCATACCTACCTAGAGGACACTCAAGAAAGTGAATTCACGAGGACTCTCCTCTTCATTGTCTCACAAATGTAACCCAAAGAAGAAAAACTACTTTAAGATGTATCTAAACGCACTGAAATTTGCACATTTCCACTAGTTAATGTAGAACATAAATGTTAAGCAAGGACAAAATTTGAACCCCTGAGCAAGTTAAGGATTGTGTCTATACGAACAAACCACACAGCGCTGTAGGCAAAGCAGTTGTGGGACACAGCTGGGGCTGCATCTCAGGAACACCTCCTGCAAATTGGGCCTACTCTGGCCCCATGGACTCTGGCCACATCCATCAGCATGGGAGCACTGGGAACGATCACTCCTGGTGCATGTCCCCCCATCTCATCCCAGAGGAATCTGACTCCTGTGCTCTCCCTCAGAGCACCCCCCACAACGAGCACAGGAAGTGTGTTCCCTGAAAATCAATTCCTCACACTGCTATAGGTTCTCCCAAAGTCTGCCACGGCATTAGATGGGGTTTGCTAATTAAAGTAGCAGACAGAAACACTACATTAAAAATGTGACACTTTTGCTATAAGCCTTTTTGCACCAAACAGTGACCACAATGCTTTCCAAAATACTTTTCAAAGCCACAATTAATTTCAGAAGAGATCTGTATTTTTATTCAGGCTATAGCTCATCTTAAGCAGCTTTACCTTGAGTTAACAACACTGCTTTAGATTGCTGTATATGCTTGTACCAATGCCTTGAGTACATTGTATTAACTTCCTGACATTTTGGCATAGGAGAGGAGGCTCTTAGTGATTCTACCTGCCTAACTGCAAGGAGAATAAATATTCCCTCATACTGAGCTTAACAGAAATTTAAACTATAGTTGCATGAAGTTACACTAATCCAATTAAATATTTATTCCCAAATTCTACAGCATTTCCAGAGCTTTTTCATGCCTTCTCTTGGACTTCTTCCTTTCTTTAAAAGGTAAAGCATTACAATCTGGTCAACACTGTCTCAGGCAGGGATAGGTAAACAGGAATGAAAATTAATTTATTTCTAAAATGCAGAGTCTTTAAAATTAACTTTATCTTCTCTTTGGTTTGTTGAAATACTTTCTGGTGTGTGCCAATGTGAGTTGAATCAGATTACCAATTATTGATTTCAGTGGGAAAAGTTTCAGTTTTGATTTTGAGTATTTAGAAAATAAATTATATATATATATATATATATATATAAAATATATATACATAATATATAAAAATAAAAAATATTTTCCTTCTTGCTATGAATCCTTAGGAATTCTGTTCCTGCTCCTTTCTTTTCTTTCTTCTTGAGCTATGCAATTGATGCCATATGCCATATCTTGGCATCAAACACCAAGTGCCTCATAACTAATAAATGAAGATAATATTTTTATAGAATTCAGTATTTGTAGGGTTCTAGTTATAAACTCTGTGGATTCCTTCTAAATTATAGAGTTTAATCCTTTTTCTTATTAAATTTTTTTTAACATTCTTTTAACTACGGTACACTTTACACTGACCACAAGATGCCTGAAAAAGATTGTAACATCTAAGAAATGTTTAATGATAGCCAGACACAGAGAATACCTCAGTATGTAGCTACAGAAGGGATTTCTGAAATTGAAAAATAGCTTTTTCGTTTTACAACAGGTCTTACTTTTTAAAGAAAAATAGATTTTTTAGTCAGTCCTTGATAAAAAAATTCTTTTATGAGAACCTGAAAGAAAAGATAGCTTCTACTGAAATTTGAACTATCTGTTTTTCAAAAGATTTTCCCAATAACAGAAATTGTTTTCTGCAGGCTTTTATAATACAATCACTGTGTATGACCTATAAAAACTTATTTTTACTAGTAGCTTTTGTTTGAAATGACATAAATATTTTTTAAATTATTTTCTAAGCAGACATAATTATTTTTGTGTAATTTCTTGTCGTCTTAATTTAGGAAGATATTCCTCTAATTGAATGTCCATGATATTTTTTTGATTTAGATTTCCAATATCTTATTTCTTATTTTAAATCTTCTTTCTCCCTTTAGTAAGCTTGACCCTTTTAAGCCTTTGTATTGTCTCAGTCTTCAATACAGTTTAGGCTTTCTTTCCTTCTACATATGTACTTCTGTTGCCTGTTTTAAAAGCTCTTTTTTAGTCCAAAACCCAGCTGGATGAATTCGCCATTAGGTCAATCTCTGTATATAGGTTAAAATGACTCACAAAAAATCTTGACCAGCAAAGAATGGTATCAGGATGATACTGACTTCTTGCTATGGGCAAAATAGTATTTATTATTCAGTCATGTTCTATTTACTTCAGTATTTAGCTAGCACACCCAAACTAGATGTAAATTCCCCAATCTGAGCATGAATAACAGTAGTTCCCAATACTTCCTGCATTTAGAATCTCTTCTGAGGTGCTGGCCCCTTTGTAACTCATTTAGCCTACTGACAACAGGCTTCCTTTTTTAGATGCCTTGTATGGAACAGCTACAGTTTTTCCACTGCTCATGATTACAATTTGCATGTCACTGACTGTTACAGTACTTTTCACATATTGAAATAGTAAACTCTGCACATATTAATGATTTCATTCTTTTCTACAATTACAACAGCGCTAGCTTAGAAATAGATTTTTATAAACTGCCATTGTTGCAGATCTTACACAGACTTCCATATTGCACAGAGTTACAAAAACAACAGAACGGCATCGTGAGTGACCTGAAGAACAATCCATGCAGAAATGGCTAGGGTATTGATATTCTACCTTGCAATATTCCTTTAAGGAATTTTTGTGACATTCCTTTGTACCAAGCAAAAATAAATTGCAAAATTATTTACAAATTAAGGCTTAAGAACTTAACGGATCAATGGTTTCTTTTCTGCTGGCTTGGAAAAAATAAAGTTAATAAAACTGTTCATGGTGTATTACCTATATGCATATACATATCAATTTAATGTGTTTGCATATATCTACATATATGCACATATATGTTCATTTATATGTACACATCTGTGTGTATATGTGCATGGGTATTTTAAATATGTAATTTTTTTTATTTAGGGAAGGAGCACTCGAAGTGTCATTGCCCAAAGGGGCTACTGATAATAGCAAAGAGACTTCATAGCCTGAAGCAAATAAAACCAGGTGATGGGCAAGTAAGAAAAATAATGCAGATAGGAAGGAACCTCCTTGAGCTACTATTTCTGCTTCATCCTGTGCTAAATGTAACCTATCAGGTAAAAAGGCCTTGAAATCATTCTGAAAATCTCTTCTTTACTGACAAAAGCAAAATTCTTTAGTGTTCCCTTGTAGCACATACAAATGACCTTTTTTATTCTTCTTTTTGAGAAGTGCTAACATGTCCACTGTTTGAAGCAAGGCTTTGAAATTTTGCTGAAAAAAAAAAAGTCCTTTCTTCCAGGAAATTGTCTTTCAATTCCATGGAGCTATCACCCGTTAAACCAAATCACTGGCCCCTGCAGAACGGGCTCTACTAAGAACCTCTCAGCAGTGTAAGATCAGCAAAGGAAAAGAGTCAGCCCTGTTAGAGATGGTACATCTTTAGCCCAAGCAACGAGCCACAGCTTTCCTCCTTATTCCTGCCCCAACTCTGTCTATATATTATCTTACAGACTTTAGCTGCAGAATTGCCTGTTTTGGGTTGTTGTTTTTTTTTTCCAAGTGACTTTCTATTCATAAAGAAAGATACTCACAAGCTGGAGTTAAAATAGTGTTGCTCTTACATGTTATATAAAACTTTGGCTTACTCTGATTCTGAATGTCTGACTATACAATATACATAACTTGTAATTGTTCGCTTTTGGACATATGTAAACATGAGGATGCAAGAATATATGAAATAAAATCTTCTGGTATCTTTATAGACTTTGCTGCAGTGATTGCATAAGGTACCAAGGATGTTCAGTTCTCATTATTCTGTTTCAAAACCAACAAAAAGACTGCAGGAGCAGAAGTTCTGAAAGGCAGCTTGTTAAAGTCTGCTATTTTTCTTTCTACTCTCAAGTCTCTGAACAAGCAGCAGGTTATATTTATATGTTCTGGAAATTCTTTTGACTTTTTTCAAATTATGAGCAGTTGTCAAGGCTGTTCGCAGGACTGGAGGGACAATTGCACTTTGCAGGTTTAAGAAGTCATTTATTATTCAACTGGATTTAAAATATGCTGACATGGCTGATTACAAAGATACAGTTTAATAGGATAATTTTCAGTAATATAACTAAAACTTCTGTGATAGTTAATCTCATAAATCTGATGTAAATTTTAATCCGTTTAGACTCTCTGCTGTAAGCTGATTCAGAGGTCTTTGGCCATCTGCACAGGTCATTGTAATACAGTAGGTTATGTATTTGCATACACAGGCTTCAGAATCCATGGATTTGCACTCATTACTTTTCCCCTAGATATTTGAGTACTTGGGTAATACTTCTTGTGAAAAGAGATTCAGAGGTTTTCCTTCAGACGAGAGATGCAAGAAATTTAGAGCTATAGAGAGCCTCAGAGAACCAGGATGATAACCCAGAGGATAATAAAAGCTTGCAAAGAAATCTCTACTAATTGTCACAAAGCTAAAGATATCCACGGTGAAAACTGGTATGTCTCCTTCATCGCCTATGCATTCTATAGCCTAAAAGACCTGAGACAGGCATTTGAACAACTTGTGCAGAATAATGATCCCTATAATATCGTCATTTTAATGATGACTTTTTAATGAGACAAATTGTTTTATGATTTATGAGAGGAATTCGGTGTGTAAAGCAAGATGTAGGTAAGCTAAAGGCATCTGAATCCTAAACTGGCAGTCAAACACACTCCAGCCTTCCTTCCAACTGCAATCTTATAAGGGAAACATCCGGCACTCTGCGTGCTGAGCATCCTACTTCTCACATGCTGTCCCAGCCTGAAAGCCTTGGGGATTCCTCTGAAGTGTCATTTGATATACTTAGTCTCAAGGAGTGAAAAAGATCCCTACTGAGAGGTGAAATTCCCTAAGAATTAGATCCCACAGAAAGGGATTTATATATAACATCAGTTGAATGATGGGGAACACCATATGCCCATCACTAGAGAAAGCTTGTCTGTTTTCTAGGTTTAAACACTAATTTATAAATATATTCTGGATTTAAATACAAAGTATTCCAGTAAAAGCAGAGCTGACGCAGAAAACCTTAAGTGCCCGTCCTTGGCTTTCACGCATAAGCAAGTAGCCATGCTTGTACTATTAAAGATTTTCAATTCCTCTTTCTCACTCAAATTCAGCTTGAGAAGACCCAGATATGACAGATTATTTGTAACAAATAAGGAACACATTTTGTGTTTGGCAGTGCTGGGTTTGAGGAGATGATGTCTAACTATGTCTGTAGGGATTATACCTGCCTACACCATAGCTCTCCATGGTTTTATACCATAAACAAAAGGAAAACCTGAGGTTTAGGGGACAGGATTTCCAATCTGACCTTAACATTCTTGGTATTCTTTCTTATGAGTTTATGTTGAGTACATATATGTTTCACCATATGCTTGATCTCACTGGCTTTCACAGGAATAAACACTGGCAAATTTCATTTATCACCTTATAAATTTGGGGTTGCAGTCAGGCGCATTTCTACTGATTTTCACAGTTTTCTGTCAACCCAATGTTAGAGAAGTACACAGGTTTTCTTCACAAAGTCTTGCCCTGCCTTGCCTACCTTGTGCTGAAGCAAATGACCTCAATTCCTTCTTTGTCCTAATCCTAACATAAGAGAGGGGAGAAATGATCTTTTCAAGAGAGCTGAGATCCATTGGTTTGCCAGCCTTCAGATCTCTGGAAAACAGATTGTTACTGCAGATTCCCTGCAAGAGTATTATTCTTTAGAAATATTTTTAATCCAGCTGCAAAAGCATTCACTTTTGGTTTCCTTAGATAAGAAAGAGGTTGTCTGAGGTTAAAAAATAAGAGTGTAATGAAATAAATGCTATATGGCACATAAATTCCTTCCCTGTTGTGGAAAGAGGGAGATTGCAGAATGTGTGCACCCAAATTTCAGCACTTATTGACTCTCTAGACCTATCTGGCACTTTCCACCTTGTTTACAATACGTTTAAAAAAAACTTGGGCAGTCTTAATGGCAAGTTTTAAGACTGATTTTTTAAAAATTTTGAACATTTGGAAGTTCAGGCAATGTCAGCGGAAGGTGATTGGCTCACAACAAACTTCAAATCAGTCGTGCAATGAACAAATTCTTTCCTGCTAATTTTTTCCTGTTAGCAATGTCCTTATGAGGCTTTGTGTATGTGAATAGGATTCTGGTCCTACTTTCTCATTTATCTCAGTCTCATAGTAGTGCAAATCCCTTGACTTTCACTGGGTTGCTCTTGACTTATATCAGTGTGGTGGAACATTAAATTTAACAATATGCTTGTTACCTGCACAAGGCCTTCAAAAGTGATGTTTGTCTCTTCTGCTATCTTTGTTGATATGTAGGACACAAAGAAAAAAAGATTTGTATTATCAGTTATTCCATGGTAATTGTCCTTGATCTTGATCAGAATTATATTCATGTTATAAGGGGAAAATCAGCTTTGAAAATATTCTGTAAAATTATATGTCTGTGTTAAAATGGCAAAGAGCAAAGTCAATAGCTGTCATAAATGAATATAGGTCTGATTGTTTAGTTGCCTTTACAATGATTTAAATAAAGTACAGAGTACACAGAAACATCTCGATAGGCAAATAATACATACACTTTCCACCTAGCTACATAAATTATTAATAAGAAAAACAATATGGAGATTCATGCTTTGTCTTTTCTTTCACTTTATAGTCAAAGTACACCCATACCATGCTCATTTTATTTATTTCCAAGAGGTTGACAAAAGTTAACACTGAAATTGTAATTTAAGTTTTTCTTGCATTCAGGCATAATGAATATACAGTATTGCAATCACATGGAAGAAAAGTAACATATCCCAAAAGCTCTTGACCATGGGACTAATTGAAACTTCGATTCTTGCAGTGAGAAAGAATAAAAGAAAATTTGTGAAAAATCAAAAGATGAGACAGCCTTCTGGGAAAACATACAATCATGTGGAGAAAAATATGCTTATTATCATTAAATGCTGAGCCAGGATAAACTTGCTCATAGTGCTCTCACTCAGTAGTGCACCAGAACTTCCCCCAGTTGACCTTAAAAGAGTTGCTGGGACATAAAATATTTCATTATCTTTAAGCTCCAGTTATTTGTAATGAAACTCAAGGAAGGATATCACAATCATCTGTCACAAAGACTTATATTCCAAATTAGAATTAACTACAATATATGTATGATTTAACTTTACTATATTATAATGTCAATGCTGGACTTTCCATGCTTCATTTGTCTCTAGCTGGGAGATTTAAGGAGTAATAGTGACTGTAGAGGTCTATAAATCAAGAACTTTTTAAATTGGCATTTTTTTCCTATCCTGAGGTAAAACAGAGCTGGAAAATGTACTGTGGCTGACCTGGCCTGACTTTATTCCCCTGTTAAAGGGCATTTACTCCCATTACTATGGTCTGTATCAAGTGAAAAAATGTACATTATGAAATTATTATATTTAAATAATCATGGAACCAAAATCTTTCATTGGTGATTTCCCTCATTTTTAGTATTATTTATAAGGAGAACACATCAGTAAGGGTTAAAAAATACATCAATAACCCAAGTGATCATTCTCTTCTGGTAAATATTATTTTGCTTGAAAGGTGTTCAGAAACTGTATAATGTCTGGCACAATATAGGCTGTTCTACTAAGGAACTTAAAACTATACCTCACCTCTGTGTGACACACCAATCCCATCAGTCTTGCTCTTTGCTCGGCTAGTTTTCATTGCTTCCATCTGAGCCACTCCATAAAAAAACAGGTATCTTAAGTCAGCAGTTGTCTATCTAGAAAATAGACTAATTCTCCTGAGGCTGAGAGAGAAAGGGGTTACTGAAAATGTTTTATCTGGCAAAGAACCAAATAGTATCTATAGAGAATGCTAAATCTGCACCAGAACAAAGTCTGCACACCAGAAAAATCTTCACTGAAAAACTAATTTGAAAAGGTTTTGGTAGAAACATTGACTTTCAGGCAAAGAAGTCTCTCTTGGAATACAAGTGGCAGGTAAAGATCACGCCTTTGAGGTGTGGAAGGACACGAGAGATTGGGTTATGCCAGGATTCGTTTAAACATTTTTTGTAAGTGATCTGGTAGACTCAATTAATTCAGTAATTGTATCCACATTACATGGACACTCATGTCCATAAACTGTGTAATGGTGCATGCACAAGCCACTGCCACAAGCCATTGGTGAATTTCCAAGATTTCAGGAAGAATGGAGCTAGGGAAATGTCCAAAATTTTTGGGACACTGACCAGGTATTTTAGAAAGAACTTTTTCCAAAGGAAATTTTCTTTTTCATTGTTCAGGCTGAAATTTTTCATACTTACACCAGAGGCATTCATCAGTGTGCTGGAGGGAGGAAAATATCCAACACAAACCACAGGTCTTCTTACATGTGCAGACTAATTTGGGCTATGGGCAGAGAATAAAAAAACAGAATCTATTTTGCTTGGGGGAGTTTTCTCAAAGTATTTATTCTACAGTAGAATATTGTAATAGTCCAAAAATCTGTTTTCTACAATAAGGTCATGTCATCCAGAATAGACATATTACATTGCAGTGCCTTTCAGATATTCAAATTCTTGATTATCCACTCCTTTTCAAGGTCCAGAGCAACATTTAGAAAGACAAGTTGTGCAGTTACTCCAAAACATGAACACTCGGAACAAATCAAAATTATTCAATACTCAAGGAGGTGTAATAGCACATATTTCACAGAAAATGAAGTGAAAACATTGAGCTTAGTCTAACCACATAATGCTTAGTGGAATCCAGTTTATTTCCAGTTAGTGGAAATAAACAGCCTTCCTTAAAATTAAAATTTTCAATTTTTAATATAGAAAAATATGACTCACTGGATACTTCCAAAGCTTTCACAGTAAAGAACATAATATTAAACCCTCCAGTAAATTCAAGTCAATTATCACGAGCCAATAGCATTTTTTAAGCGCTGTCTCACTCTTCAAATAACTAGTGTTAAAATCTCTAACCTGCAGCACATAGATAAAGTGTAGAGTAGATTAATAAAAGCCTTCACATGGCAGTAATAGGTGAAAGTGTTCATAAATGAAAATTCACTCCAAAATAATTCCCATACCTGTGACTAGGACAGGATAATGGCATGTGTCGTATTAGGTAGGATGGTCCTTGGCCAAGGCTGCTGAGGTTTGGCACGATTATCAGATCTTTGTATTCATTTCTGTAGGGTGAGGTTTCTAATTGTGATCTGTAATGATAAGAAAATTACCATTGACAATGTCTCCAGTGAAGTGCTTTGATTTTTATGTTAAGGGAAGTACAATTCCAGTCTCCATTTGTAGAGAAATAAGACAGAAGTCTAAGAAAAGATGCTGCTGTCTGTAGTCTTGACTGTATTGCTTCAGCAAAGAGCAACTGCAATATTCAGATGGCAAATAAATCATCTTTTGGTCTAGTGAATGTGTGATAAATTCAGATTTGCAGCTTAATAGCTAGGAAGCAGAAAAATGCAATTGATTCACTAAGCTCTCTAGAATGAAGGATTCCTAATTATTTTTTGTTTAGTTGAGGTATTGAGCTCTGCTTTTTCCAATACTCGCTGGCATGCCCATTTGTTTTTGTACAGTGGAAGTCTGAACAGTAAGAGTAACTTTGTTAACAATAAACCCTCAAATGGAGAGTGAAACAAAATTCCACTGGTTTTGTTACAGATTAAATGATGACTTGAGACAGATATCCTAAAATAGGTGCATTTTCTTTGTCTCGTGTTTTTTTTTCTCTCAAGATCCCCTTTTTCATTTCAAAGATACCTATGAAATAGAAATTGCACTAGAATATGCTAACAGCTGCTCCCACAAAATTGCAGCTGAGGCCTGGAGTCAGGGAGAGACCATGTGATGATGAGGAGCAGGCACCTGTCTGCCTTAGATCTGCTAGATGCATCCCTATGGAATCTACTATGGTTAGGGTTTTTTAGAAATACCTTAACACACTGACTCCCCAAATGGATGTTTTGCTGTGCTCACAACAGCCTGTGCCTTTTCTCTGCAGTCCTCTGTCCCTCCATTCAGGATGTGCCAAAGTAAATTCACTTCTCTCAAAAAGCCTGGGAGACTCATCTGTGGTCAATGAAGGCTAGGTGGCAGCTTGAAAGGGGTGCCACAGCCTGGGTTTTGGTCCTTAAAGTAAGACTGTATAAGTAAGACTGTATAAGTAAGGCACATATGAGCATATGTAAATAAACATGGGAAATAAGTTTGATCTTATTAAAAGGCTTCAGCCTGAACCTTATCAATGAGGTAGTGGTACCTAATTTTCAGACAGCCACTTTAGGGGTCCTTTCTCCATCAGTTCTGAGAAATTTCTCTGTTAGATCCTATGCCCCATGTTCCCTTGCTGGAAACTGGTGCAGAGCCCAAAGCACGCAACTGCAGAAAGGAATGGTATTATAACAGAGTATCATCTGGAGGCCAAGTTCGCCTGAATATTTGTAAAGGGATAAGAAATTAACACAATAGTTTTCATGTGAGGAGACAGATTGTGGGGAGACAAAGAGAGCTAGTACGAAAGGCAATCTTACCCTTGATATATTGCAGCTGTGTTAATTATCCAAGAGTGGGAACAGTCTTGCCCTCCCAGCTATGGGTGTGATAAAGAGTGAGTTAGCTGGGTGGGAGTTTAGTTGGAGCTAGCTGGAGTCTGTTGGTTGTGCTGTGAGGAGGAAGGGACAGGAGGTTGTGTAAGGGACAGAAAGGGTAGGATGCTGTATGTAGGACAAACAGGGTTAGGTGGCTGTGGTAAGGACAGAGAGGAGCGAGCTGGAACAGCAGAGGGAACAGAGAAGACTGTAGAGAAACAGCTGGGGCTGTGTGGAGCTGCCCTGTGGGATTACTAAAGAGAAAAGGTACAAGAGACTTTTAGATAACAAGGAGCTGATGCTTGAAACCTTCTGATGCTTGTACTGAAGCACTTTGAGTGCAATGTCCATCTTGACAACCACATTTTCACTTCTTCAGAACTCCCATTAAGCACAATTCTGAGGGCAGGGACCATTAGTTTTAATAGCGAATAAGGCAAGTGAACACTACAAGTCTTCAGTATTATTGGTGTAGAACTCCTTGCAGCATCTAAAATCCTTATTTTTCTCTCTATAGAAAAATGCTGATATTTTATTTCTAAAATATACAGCACTGACTTAGCTCTTCAACAATTTACCATGTAAATTTTTGTGTGTTTGCGCCAGATGCTTAAGAAGGCCAGTGGAAGCATGCTGATTATGGTTTGGGTCCACAATGATGTCACTCAATTTTCTTTCAAATTAGTTTGTGTAATGGAGCAATGTTTTAACACATATGTCAGAATTCAAGCCTGGATAACTGGCTATTCCTGGTTAGTCAAGAATTAATGAAGACAGAAGCAAAGAAGCACGGGGTTTTTTAGCAAAATTATTTACTGGCTGCTTCTACACTGCTAGTGTCTCTTCAGCTGTTGGAGAATGTTTTGCGTCTTTGGACTGCTCAGACACTAAGTCTGAGCCTCAAATTCATCTTTAAATATGTACTGTTTAAACAGGACAGTGAAAACACTTTTTATTCGACGTAGTCAGAGACAGAAAGTCTCTGAAAAAAATAATCTTATCTGCTGTGCTTGAAACTGTATTTTAAGACCATACAGAATCCTTAGCAATGGCATATTTAGTTTACTTCCAGAAACAACTCAAGATTTCAGTTTCAACCAATAAGTTTTTGCAGCTAGCTGCCAACACTTGAGATGTCATTTTTTGCTTTTGTCATGCCAAGTAAACTCAAGAGTGCCAGAATCTGAGTTGACTGTCACCTCTTTAACATGGGAAATATTTGTTCTAAATATTTCCCTCAGCTTTTCATTCTACACCTTACTCTCACTTTGATTACACACACATGTTCGTTGATGTGAAAATAAATCACAACGCTTATTTTTTCCAAGGTGATATTTTTTCAGAGGAATATCAATATAATCAAATTTTGAAATGGGTCAAGAGATATTTGGGAATTACATGCCCATTGGCTTTAAATGCACTCTTGAATATGAGAATGAAGACTCTAGTTAATTTTAGTGATTTGGTAAATCTAACCATAGGTTCTGGGTTTGTGCATACTCTTTATCACTTCTGATAGACCTGAACAGACTGTTCATGGCACTGGCACTTGCTCCTATTTGCATGAGGTGGTTTTCTGAGGCTCCTCCTCCCTACAAATAAAGAAGAAATACCTGCAGAGAGTGATTCAGAGCAGCAGCCTAACTGTACGTGCTCTGATTCATCTGCTGGAGGAGTGCATCTCTCTCAGGTGCCTCCAGATGGAATTCACAGACCTGCCTCCCCAGTCCAAAGCTAGCCTGCATGGATTCTGGGTTCATAAAATATTTAAAACTTTTTTCAGAGTATTTCTGGTAAATTTAGTAATGTGGTTCTCTCTTTTTAGTGCAGAAAACTCTGTAGTTACCTCCCAGACTTTTGTATGCAAATGAAAAAAATAAGATTATTGTGTGAAGGCAATGAAACTGTCATACCCAGCTCTATAAGAAACTAAAATATTATACAGACTTGACGAGAAAACATACCTTTATTTTAAAATAAGTTAAAATTTTGAAGGAAGATGATAGAATAGTATTAGAGAAAGAAGGGGAAAACAACCTTACAAATTACCAAAATAGGATTTAGCTTTTCAGATTCCTTAATTAGCATGCCTTGCTGGTTTTGTTTTCAGTTCTCTTGTTTCTTGTTCTATGGTATTTCTTCACTACTGGTAGCAAGGAAATTAATTGCTCCTGAAGCTTATATAGCAGAAGTTAGAGACAATCCATTAAAATTTAATGAATCTGTCACTCAGTTGTTTCCTCTTTTTCACTTATAGTTTTTAACAGATATTTACTCTCCCCATGGTTTATCTGTGCTTTTTTGGAGTGCAGTCTTCCCTGAAATAATGAACTGTTCAAAATAAGATTTTAGTCTAAAATATCCAGCTTCCTAATTGGTGTCTTTTATTGTTTTGTCTAACAAGTTTATTGTTCTCAGTGAACCACTCTGAACTGTTTTGAAGGGTGCAGTGTGAAGAACAAGCTTCGTTTAGGAAAAAAAATTCAAACGGTGTGTGAAAAATGATTGTGGCTTATCTAAAAGGATCTTTCTAATTGCATGTTCTCAAGATAAATGGAAGTTCTAGGAAATTATGGTATGGAGAAAAATAAAGGTCAGAATGACAGGTGAAGCTGTCACATTCCATTGCCTGCAGTAATAAAATATTAACTATGCCTGCCAGGGTACTTCTCGTGTGTTAATAAATCATTATGTTTGACTCTGATGAAGTATTCCTGTATAACAAAACAGACCATATCCTTAGAGGATGACATCATTCTCTTTCAGATCAATGCAAGATCACAATTTCTTGGTTTGTCTTAAAGATATTTTGTACAGAACACTTTGCTATTGTCAGGTATTGGATGGAAATTGATTACTCTGACAGTTCATTGACAGAAGCCTCTGATACTGTTATACTGAATTCAATTGACTTTCCACAAGATGTTTTCTACATTGTTCTTCTTAGCACCATGTCCCAAAGATCAAATTGCCATCTAAAATTGCCAGTTTACTAATTTGATTTTTTTCCCTTTTGCTGCTAAGATAATTGATCTCTTCATTGTTAAATCATTTCCTTCCTGAGCTCAAATTGATGGTAATCAGATGCAAGAACTATAGAGAAAAGACCAGCTTTAGAGGAAAATCAATTGCAAGTGTATGGGTGGAGGATAATTTTAGTTACATTATCACTGTAATATGTATCTATTCAAAAACTCTTTCTAGATGCAGAAATAATTTGAAAAAAGGACATTAGAGAGAAAAATGAGGTACTGGGGTTTTGTGGGGTATCTGCTAGAAGAAAACAATCCTAATAAAAGAGAAACTTTTTTCAGAACCAACTCCATCTCAAAGGTAGGTAGAAACATTTTTGTTTAGCATCCATAAGACAATTTCCATATGGTCACTTCTATATGACCATTAAAATTTTGACAACTGCCCCTAATTCCTCAGAGTTGCTAGGGTTGTGCCTCATTTCAGAAGGCACTTCTGTCAACAAATTCTCAGATTCTGTTGTCATGTCTTGCTTGCTGTATATGAGACTTAATACGATTTACCCCATTTCACACTCCTCAATAGCAGTGCATAGATCAAGCATGTTTTCCATGCAGGTCCCTGGTGTCTGCCCCTCCTTAGGACCTCACAGATCAGACAGGAGTATTCAGCATGTCCCTGTCTGCCAGGCCCTAATGCCCAAATGGGAGTGATTGAACAGGACTGTGCTATAACCAGGACAAAGAACTGGTAGAAAGCACCTACCACGAGAAATCAGGTGCTGAAAAATCACTCCCTGCCCCGTGCCTCAAGCTCTTCCCATGATTGCTGTGTTTAATAGCCATTCAACAATTGATGAGATATCCTTCCCATGGTCTTGTGGCAAGTGAGTTTCCTGCATCAGGATATTTTTCAGCTGAAAGCTTGAATTCACAGTGTTTATCTGCTTGAAAACTCTTTTACTTGTACAAGCTGAGTAGAAAGAGCCAGGTCTAAACTGAGTTTGAGAAGAAAATCAACATTTTGTCATACTTCATATTATGGAGCAGGTGAAATAGCTCTTTCAGATCATTATGATGTGATAGTTTTGAGAGCTAGAAATAGTTTTAATCATATTTCTGAAGGATAGAGCCATTTTAGGACATTTAAAAGTAGGCCAAGTTAGCTTCAGATTAAGTGCCTATATCTAAGAACTTTAAGGACAGACTGGGAAAGACCCTCTTTTCTTAGTACCTTTTCTGAAGTATCTATGCCTAGCTAATCTCAGAAGGATGTGGGCCTAGATGGTTCTATTATCTGATGCAGTGCAGCAGTTCTTGTGCCCCCAAGACGGGATGGGATTCACTGTACTTAGTGAAAAATTTCTCTACTCTTTCCCACATTCCCTAGAAATTAGGGAAACTACTAGAAATGACATTATGCCCCAAAGTCTTGAAACAGATGAACACTAACCCTAAGGAAGGTACAACAGAGAACCAGCTATTTTCATACACACAATGAAACACTTCCTTTCTTCTAAGAACTTGGAATGGGAATGACTCAAGGAGTTACAGAAATGTCACATTCTACCTTTCTGCAGGTAATGTTAAATTCAGTCAATGGCCTTATTTATTTCACAGGCCTTTCCCATTAATTTTAGTTATAGTCATAGGTCCTCAAAGGAAGAACATCTGCTTAATAATGTCCAGAGCTACAAAAATTGCAATGAGAACATAGAAAACTAGCAGCACAGTATATTAAGAAGGGGATTCCAAAATGCTGAATTTTGGTACCCTGCATTGTTAGTGATAACAAATTCAAAAGTCAGAATAGAAGTTACCACCTTGCTGCAAGAATCCTTTTTCCCCTCTGGTAAATGACAAGGTGTCTCCTCCTCTTTGTGAAGAAAAAAATGTAAAATGAATTTAATTTGGAGAAATCTCTTTTGGCTCAATCTATTAACAGTGACCTCACCATTGTCAGCACAACACTGCACATCAGGACTGATAAAATACATTTCTTCTTCTGGCTGGCATACTGTATCCTGAAAATGGAAACAAATAGATCACAAATAACTAGTGACTATCTTTTTACAATAAAATTCATTATAATGCATATGTATACAACTAAGGATATGTGATTTAAGCTAGTTCTGAGTATTCTTCTTGTGCTTTTTGTCTTTGAAAGATATCTGAATATCATATTTTGAGATGAAGTACTTCCCTCTCCTTCTTTCAGGCACTGAATATTGTATTAAACAGCTGACAGATCCTTCTCACAGCAGCATTACTGTGCTTCCCTGTAATTTCAGCTTTGATGTATTTTTTAATTAAGAAAGAACCTTTGTTTTGAAAAAGGTCCTAAAGTCTTCTAAAAACTGTTACATATTAAAACACAAATTAGGTATAAAGATATCAATTCTCACGTGGAAGCATCTTTCTGTGGATAAGGAGATGGGGGAATTAGAAACTGTTTGGTTTTAAAAGAAGATTGCGAAAGGAAAAAGGATATGAAAGGATGTGAGGATTTTAGGGAGCTTTAAGTAGCAGGCTGGAATCTAAACATAATTGTGTTTGGCACTTTACCAATGAGAATTGGGAATTTATGTTTTAAGAAGAATCAGTGTGAACAGCTGTCAGCAGGTCCTTACATGAAAAGATAAGCCAAAGCTTTATATCTTCTAGTTCTCAAACTCTCCCTTTGACACTGTCACCATAGTAACGTCATCATGGCTAAATGGTACCTAAGTGTTCCATATAATCAGAGCATCTTCTTGGGCCCAAAACTTTGACTTTCTCAGTTATTGTTTCCTGGATTAAGGGGAATTTAATTATTGTCTGAAATGAACATATATGAGTAAACATTAGAAAATAGAAAGAAACAGTCAAGCTAAAATAAAAGGTTTTACATAACTGATTAGAATAAACTGTCCAGAAAAGGTACAATAAAATTCAGCCACAATTTACCAGAAAAATTTCTATTAAGTACTGTGAATCCAAGGGATCTTAGGGTGAAATACATGATGTGGTTACCTGCCAAAATGGTAATTTTCTTCCTCCTTGTCCAAGGTTACCAAGCACACTCTACATGCTGCAAACTGAAAGCTGCCAGCAGAAAATACAAATTAAATTAATTCTGTGTGTTATTTGTCAGAAACCTCTTGGGACATTCAGAGTACAAGCCCTATAAACCCAGCAGGCAAATTTCTCCTGCTAGTTTTTCCTAAGGACTTTACAGCTGCTGCTGCCTTGCTGGAAATGGCTGGACAACGCTCCATCCAAATGCAAGTGTTGTGTAAGTGGATGCCTGACCCTGGCCTGGCACATGTATACACACACACACACACACACACATGTGCCAGCACACATGCACACAAGAGGTCCTGCAAGGAGACAGCGCAGCTGAAGCTCCATCACATGCACGTGTTGTGGTGCACCCCCACAACTATTTTCCATATTAGGAAAAGGGTTTCAGTTTCACCATTGAACTTAAAAGGAAAATAGATCAGAAACTTCTATGCTTCTTCCACCATAACTGGCTCAGTGCCAGCACAAAGGCACCTGTTGGATCTTTGAAATGCACCTCAAAACCTGTACCTGTTTCTACTGGGCAGCTTGCCAAAAAAACTCTTCTAGATCGTTGTGTACTTAAGAATGAGCAAAAAGTCTCTTGGCACTTTTTGGGATGTTTTAGCAGGTGTAAGGGACTTTCCTGCACTGTGCACAGCTTTTATTCTTTTAGCTTGTATTGTTTGTTATTTTCTCTTTAATTAAAACCTTCTGCTTTTTCAAAACACATCCAATCAGCTGTCTCACTAATTATTATTAAGCCACGTCTGGGAGGTTGCTGGTTAACCCTCAGAGCTTGATACACCTTTGTGGGGCTCATAACACGCTGGTGCCACACAGAACTGTATCACACATGGATGCAGCTTCAGATGGAAATCACAGCCTGATACACATATGCAGCCCCCTGAGGGACTGGATGCATTTTTCAGGTCATGTGCCAGTGCTCATTTCATAATGCTCATGTAGCTGGTTCATGTTCAGTGAAGGGACAAGGAGGTAGCCAAAACACCAAATGTCTCTTTTATATGCCATATCTGCAGCATACCTTGCTTTAGTATTTCTGTCTTTCTGAACTCCAGCAAATAAACGCTCAAAAGGAAAGTGAATCTTTTCTCCTTCCTCTTCAATCAGAATAAGGAAATATTTCACTACACTTTTGAGAGCTTCATCAAGCCTTTGAACAAAATTGAGCCTAGACTTGATGGTGTTTCAAAATTTAAAATGCAGAAGAAATCCCTTTGAAATTTTGCTGATCAAAACCATTAAAAGGCCACAAAACCTCTTAAAATTTTTATTTACAGTTCACATTTAATTCAGGTTATTTGGGGAAGTTATAGATTAGTATACCCTGCTGTTATAAAATACATATTTATAAGGTTTAGATGAATAATTTACAGAACCAATGTATTCCTCTGCTCCTGAAAAAATATTTGCAATCAGATCATGTTTTGGAGGATTTCTTTGTTACTTGAGATTATTCAAACCATGTATTAGTGATTAAAATTTTTATTCTGTGGCTTGCCTGTGACTGGTTCTCAGAATATTCTAGTTGTAGTGATAGGTCAGATATGTTGTGTGCTGCTATTTCCTTGCTCTGATTGGACTGATAAAAGAACTTTTCTAAAATAAATTGCCATGTAGGAGGACAGAATATTCAGTTTCTGTGAATGCTTGTGCATGCAATTTTGAAAAACATTTCTACTGGTTTGATTTGATAGTATAAATATTTGAACAAAAGAAATATAAGCCAATACAAAACATGCCAAAGCAAAATATCAACAAACATTTTAAAGAAACGCTTTTTCCTCTATATTGTCTAAACTTGAAATAATTAGAAAGAAACTGGAGAATTTTTTGTATCCTTTTCTATCTGATAAGACTAGAAGTCAGCTTCTATTCTGTTCTGACAGACCTATCTGCTGGTCTTTATTTCTTTGGAAAACCAAATGAAGTGTTTGCATCTGTATGTACCTCACTTCAGAAAAATGAGCACATTTTTCTTTGTTGTTCTTAGGATGGTTCCAAGAGTATGACTTAGCCCAGTCATTTCACAAGGAGGAAAAGGGCCATTAATAGCATCTCTTCCAAATGAACAGTTAAGCCAAGACTGCAAATAATTATTTTACCTCTCATTGCTGAAACTTAGGAAACAAACTTCTATTGAAGATAATTGACATGATTAACAAAATTTCTTAAATTTTATTGCCCAACGGATGATATAGCACAGCAAACTGAAGAACTATTTTCTGAGTTTGAGTGTTGTTCTGTGGATTCTGCTCTGTCTTTTCTGGTTTTGCCTTTTTCTTTCCCCTGGTTGTGAGTTCTGGCAGCTGTTTACAAACCATTGGAAGATGGTACGTTGTAACAGCGATTGGGCGGCGAAGAAGGCACGCAGACAGGCCTTGGTCATCAGAAGGCTTTTGCTTTTTGAATCTTTGCGCTTTTATAAGATTCTCCACAAAAGAGGCTGTGATGAGTCGGGGAAGGACTGCGTCTCTTCTCCTTTAGCAAACAACAGGTGACAGAGATTGTTTTGGGAAACTTGTGTGAGAAGAGCAAAGCTCTCTTTAGTATTTACAAAATAACAAAGACATTGTTATGAGAATGGGAATTTGTTCCCAAGGGAAACAGCTAGCATTAACTAGCAGTAAAAATCTAAAGCTTAAGAAAATACAGAGCCACAGTACATTCAGATTTCTAAGATGGAGAAAGGATGTCCAGCAGATGAGAGACTGACTCAGGGCTCAACTTCTCTGGTTTCTGTCCATAGCCCTACCTCAAATCTCTGTGTTGATTTAGGAATATCACTTTCTCTACTTTTGTCTGCCTATAAAACAATTAAAATAAAAATAATGCTTCCCTATTTTTTGTAAGAACATCATGTTAATGTGGTGTTTTCCTAAGTGATACAAAAGGGACTGCAGAATGGATCCAGATGATAAAAACAAACAAAACCTTCTGCACAGATGTCATTGTCTGACTCGGAGAATCAGTCATACCATGAATCTCTAAATGTCAAACTGTCAGTATTTCATGAAACAAGAATTTCAGAGTGCTGTAGAGTGCAATACATTTTTCTAGCACATAAAAATATTTTTATAAAATCCTCCTCTAGACTAGCTGACATTCTAATAAAAGCCACTTAAACATGATGGGTTGTGCTCTAGTCATGTAACAAAGGCAGGTGGTACAAAGAACCATTTCTCTCTTTTGTGACTCTTCATTACAAGTTGTTCTTCTGTCTTTGGATGATAAACATCCATTGTGAGCTTTCAGTAGGAAGATCAACCTTCCTCAGATAACCTAGGCTTGGAGTACTGCAGAGAACTCCCTCTACAAAAGGGAAGACACACTGAAAACCTTTGCAAAGGGCAGCGGAGTGGTTGTCCTCCCTAAGGCTCTGAAAATTGCTGTGGGAAGGATGAGAAAGACACCCCCTGTGTGCAATGCACTTCTCTATGACAATCATCTGGCTAAGAAAATTAGATGGAACATGATGAGCTGGATCTGTCATATGAAGCTGCATAAAGTACCAGGCTATTTTCATGAAAACTGGCTTCAGCTGCTTACCTGAAAGAAATTGACAGAATTGGAGCATTATACATGGGTATTTTTTAGAAAAGATAATGATAGTAAGAGCCTTATATTTTATATTGGACTATGAAGGTGGCAGTAACATTAACTTAGCAGGTAGCATTTTTCATAACAAGCTCATGAGATAGTTTACTACTGGAAATCACCACTATATTCAAAATCAAGTGTATGTCTTTACTCTTATGATTTTGATCATTTTAGAGAAATACATCGATGTGCATACACACACATAAATATATATTAAAGATGTGCATGGATATGTCTGTGTGAAGGTGACATGCATATTTGGTTAATAAAACAGATATGTAGAAACCTTGATGTGGCTGATTTTCATCCATTTCCTCTTTGGAAAAGAGCCAATATATATCTGGGAGGTAAATAGAGTGTAGTGCTCTATTTTTGCACGTGTGCATGCATGTGTATGCAGAACACATAGTCATCCTCAGACTCATTCCTATATATGTGTGGGAGCATATCCCAGATGTTCACCTTTTAAGCCTCTAGGCTGACTGTTCTCACTCCGTGGGAGAAAGGATGATGGAATATGTATGAGCTTTTTCCCCGATTATGTTTGTTACAATGTCAAAGTACTGGCAGCTGTCCTAGTGGAGATAGGAGTAAATCTGGCAGACCCTTGTCTAAAATTAGTTTTCCCTACATGTAATTTTCCTATTTTTAAAATTTTTTCTTAAATATTTTTCTGCATTCATCGCAGCCACACCGAGCTTGTGCGTGTATCATGTAACCACCACAGCTTTTCAGGCTGCTGAACTTATTTTCTTTGATGAGGTGGACAATTAGAAGTCCACAGTTTTGGGTTTTTTAATTTCACAGGTGTTCCTAGGCAAGTACTTCCATTTTTGAACAACTTTAAGGATATTTATTATATTAGCACAAAAAATGTGTTGCCCTCAATGAACTCTGAACTTTTGCTTCTGTATTTAGTGACTTAAAACAGAATGAAGGCTGTGAGGGATGTTGGCTCTCAGTCCATCCGTGGTACAACAGAATGATTCAGGTCAAACTCTTGAATTATACTTATAAATCATTCTTGCCCATCTGTACTTCTGGGCTTCTGCTTGTTATTTCTCTACCTGTAAAAGATACCTTCAAATTGAAATGATTTGTTCTTCCAGTAACTGCAAACCTTGCTGGTTTCAGACTGTTTGGAAACTAAAAATAAAATCTGTTTCTTTTTCTGTATATTTTCTACTATTTTGCAGAGACTACCTGCTCAAAAATCATGGATAGGACTTAAAAATAATTATATTTCAGAGGGGAAAAAGAAGGATCACATAGATTTTCTTTTGCCATGACTTTATATGATTTCTCAGAGTAAACTTCCTATTTGCAAGAACATCCAGCCCATCATTAGCTGCATAAGCACACACTTACACCTACACATATCACAAGCCTACCTCTTTTGTAGCTGGTGGAGGTTCATCTGAGACAGCAGTAAGGCTGCCTACAGTCTTGCACATTTAAGACCTGAAACTACTTAATTAAATTTGGTCTTGTAAGTGAATCTTGAAAGAAAAATAGGAAGAACTGAATAAGTAGCTTTCCTAGTGCCTGTACAATGAGAAGTTAGTACCTCTCATCTAGTAGTAATGCTTGTGGTCCCTAAAGAGCAACTGAGACTCTCCAGTTCTTTAGAACGCTGCTTGCCAGAGAAATGCCCATAGCTTTTTGACTTCCGTGCGCAATATCTAGGGAACCTCCACACCATCCACATATCTAGTGGGTAGCTGTCTACTGACCTTCAAGAGAAGCTTTGCCTTTGCTCATCTGTTACAGGAACTTCAAGTGGTGTGTTTCACTTTCACAGCTGTCAGAGTCAATGAAGTATCCTGAAGTCCTATAAAATTGATGGAATAATCAAAGGTAAAACAAGGCAAATAATTCTCTTCCCCAGCCAGATTTGCAGGAAAAAACATTAAAATTTAATTAATGTTGTTTAGATAGTATTGCAGTAATGAAAGAATAATATAGAGACACAAGCTGTTTTCATTAATGATAAATTTTAGAGTTAATTGGAAACTCAGATCACCTGGATTTATTGTCAGCTAGTTTTAACAAGTAACATGAAACCAAAACAAGGAAATGTGTAGCTAAGAAAATTGGTGGGTCATATTTGCATGTGCATTTTTTCCATTTGTTATCCAACAGAAGTTTATTTACAGAGAACCTGTGAGTTCTATGCCATTTACTCATTTATCCTTTTGTTCAGTGTAAACTAAACTATTATAAGTAGCTACACCAATACATCCCTATTCTCCAAACAGCTTAAATTTGTGCTAGTTTAGTGAGGTTCAGAATGTACTTAATTTCTTTAGTGTATAGCAAGAGTTGTACCTCATGCTAATATTAAAAATCATGCAATTTTTTCATTGCATTAAGGAATTGGGTACCAAAAGGCCATTTGTGACTGTGGTGCTTCCTTTCCTTAATACAAAATTTCTGTTGTTACTTAGTTGTTCATTAGGAAAAATAAATCATCACTGTGAGAAAGTAATCAGTCTCATATTAGCAATTAGAAAAGAGTAACTGTGTAGGCTGGCTTAATTTGCAGGCAGGTGAATTAATAATAGCATGATACTCAGATTTTTTGTCTTTATGCTTTCCATACTCAGAAACCAAGTGTCTCTAGTCTGTTTATTTCTATTTATGAGTAGCTCTCATTCTAGTATTTCACACAGATCTTCCCACACTTTAACACATTCTGTGTTAGGATTTAAGGTCCAAAATATTGCAGAATGTCAGCAAATAAGAAGATTGTTATCTGTCTGTTTGACATATAGGCAACAAATTCTACAAGGAAGAGTTGTCTAACCAGGTAAAAGTTTTGAGCTCTGTTTCGTTTTACCTGGATTAATTTTAGCTCCATTTATTGATTCAGAAGATAAGCTTTGCACAAGAATTCAATTTCTTTTTTTTTAAATCTGTATCATAATATAACAATACAGGCTGAGATTTCCTTCTCTTTATGCAGAGGTGCCTTAAGGTTCTGCCTCCCCTAGACCTAGGAGTACTAAAGGATCACAAAATTATTTTAATGTCAAACATTTAAAAGTGATCTTATTATTATTTAGCTCTCTGTCAAGTCTCTGTCCAGGTGACTTTTGAGTACAAAAGGCACAAACAGCTGCATAATTATTTTTTTTTTTTTTCCCCTTCACAGGTGGTGACCATTTAGTTGAGTTTTTGACTCGTTCTTGCCTCCCCCCCCCTTTTTTTTTTTTTTAATTTACCCTGTGAATTACCCTATTAAATATTATCGCTATGCACAGCCTTCTTGGCTCAGCACTCAGTCCAGTGGCTGATGCTTGGGTGGTTTGCTTAAAGCAAAAACAAAAATAAGAATTGATTACAAGCTAAGCAAAACTAACCTGCCTGCTCACACTGTGCAGCCCATTCCAGCCCCTCGCCCTCCAGTGTAAATTGTTCGGCGCTGCGGGGGGGCGTGAGCCGGGACCGATTTTGGGGTCCCCTGTAGCGGGGGGTGGAGCGGCAATCCCGGATATCGCGGGGAGGGCCGAGGATCTTCAGCACCACGGACAGCGCCTGATGCCGCGGGTCCGCCCGCCCGGCCGCAGCTGGCCAGCTGTGACAGGCGGGGTCTGAACCTGAAGAGGTGTCCTTTTCCCTCACTACCAGCTCTGATCATCACTATCCGCTCTAATTCATGGCTTTGACCAATAAAACACATTTGGAGGGCCGAGAAGAAGCTCCTGTCTCTCTGTTTAATAAAGGCTTTATGTTTGTTATCAAAATTAGAAGGTTAGAAATTTGAGATTGAGGGATGCTGGACATCTTGACCATAAAGCTTGCCTGAAGATTCCATTTTTCACCGAAATATTAGGCTTTTATAAGCCTTGCACTGTCAGCAAAGACCATTCCTTCTTGTGATAGTAGGACAATAATTAGGCATTGCAATGGATCATACACTTGCATCTCAAAATAACACGGAGAAATTTGGCCTTACAGTGTTTTTCCTGAGATATTGCCAGTGCTGAGTGCATAGCCTATGGTCTCACAGTGTTTTACAAATGAGATCTGAGTATATCTTTTGTATAATGCAAACTTGTAAGACTATACAGTACAGGCTACCCAGCCTTTTTGTCTTTTGGGGGTTTGAGAGGGTTGGGTTTTTCGTTATTTTTGTTGGAGGTTTTTGTTTGGGTTTTGGGGTTTTTTTATTGGTTGTGGTTTCTTTTGTTTTTGTTGTTACTCTTTTCTCTGTCCTTTTACTTTTTTTTTTTTTTACACTCCCCACCCCCCCACCCTCCCCCCCGCTCCATTAAACCCATCTAGTAACTATAGATGTGCATGAAACTGGATGCAATACCATTTGAAGAGGATAAACATATTTCTTAAATATGAAAGCTCTCCTTTGATAGCTCTAGAATCCAGGTTTCACTTTTGCATCCTCCACTTCCACCCCTTCAGGCTTTGATGCTGCCAATAGCAGACTCTCTTCCTGGCCACTTCTAACAGGAGAAAGTGGAGGAGAATGAATGCTTCCAGCACACTCCTTCCCCTCACGGCAGCAGAATCTTCTCATTGATTTAGCTGTTAAATAATTCAGAGGCAACAACCATCTGTTTAAGTGAATGTCCTGTTTCATGTCTCCCCAGGGAAAAGGCAGCAATCTGGAAAGAAACATCATATGTAACTTGCTGGCTTTCTTACATAAAGACTAGCAATTAAGATATTTTGCTCCAACATTTTCTTTGCCTTGAGCTGGAACTGCTAAATCAGACTTTGGTACATCAGAGACTAACTATAATTGGGAGACAGTGGTCTTTCCAGGAACCAACTTCTAGGAAAAACAACTGTAAAGATCAAAAAGGCTCAGTTCCATAAACATTCTTGAGATATTTGGTTTCAGGGACTTTCATATACCCACTGCATATGTGTGCTTTGGATTTTCCATGTCTACTGGTTTAGTTCTTCTGTATCTGTGTCAAATTTAAACCACTTAGACATCTGATTCACTCTCACAATTAGAAAACAGCTTTTTAAAGCTAATTAATTATAAATGATCCAAAATTTCATAGAACAATAACAATCTGAGTCCACACTCAGAATAATTACTCAGTTTAGTAATTCTGCATCCTTTTAAACAGAGGAGTGTGTGAAGGAATGACTTAGTGTGTTCTTTAGGGCTGATAATATACATCTGTATAATCGGATAAACAAACTTGTAAAATGTGTCTGAACCTCTGATATTCAAGTCACTTTCTATTTGGTTTTGGCAGGACCATCTCTTAATTATGAGATGGACCTATGTCAGGGTTGTCCTCTCTTTCTGCCACTCCAGTATCAGAATAGATAACTTCAGGTTATATTATCCATCCTGGTGGAGAGGGTTTCTCTTTGTCAAAACAATTTTGAAAGAGTAGGAGGTGGAAGAAACTTTGCCTGTGCTCAGATACATTTTTCAATAATGAGAAGTAAGAGACAAGGAGAAGCATGTGTGAGAAACATAATTGGAAGACAAGTAAGAAAACATTACCACCATTATGATAACATTTTATAGTTTATAGTGTAGGTAATCTACTCTTTCCTCACTGGACTCTTAGTCAGAGGATTATAGGTCATACATGGGGAACTGCTGCTTTTTCAAGTTCTTCAAGTGTCAGCAATCCCAAAATACTGCATTTCAGTCTAGGATTCACCTCACCTAAATAAATTTGTTTAATTGGAAGGTTTTAAATATTATCTAGTTGCTTGCCACAGGCAAGCATGGGCACCATGGGTATCCTGCACGCACAGGACCAATGTAGAAGAGCTAAGTTTCATTCTGTCTCTCTAGATCAGAGACTTCCCAGAACGTGGCTGTCTTAACCTAGACCACTCAATTTTAGAGCTATAGCATTATATAGGGTCCAGGTTTAGCATGCAAATCAACAGACTGAAAAGGGTGGCACTGGAATTATTGAGGCATTAAACATCAAACTGATTTCTTCAATATTCCTCATAGCTTAAACTCAGATTTTCTCAGATCTTCAGTGTTATGGGTTATACATGGTTAAACAGATACAACCAAATTCACACATCGGGTGCTTTCTTTATAGAACTGCTCCTCCTGGCACGTGCTTGTGTCCTTTCAGGTTTCTAAACTATTCATTTTGAGTGTCTTCCCTCATGGCAATTACTTTGAAAGCTCAACTGTTATCAACCTACCCTTCAACCAGCTTGTTTTAACTTCATCCCACAATCCAACAGAACATCTCTATTTTGAAAAGTTTTCAGATTTGTTCCCCACTTTTGTTTGGGGTCATCTCCATGGGCTGCATTTTCCTGTAGGGTGTATCTGCCTGCTGCAGTGTAGGGTCCTCCACAGGTTGCAATGAGGATATCAGCTACACTGTTGTTTTCCATGGGCTGCAGGGAGACAACCTGCATCACCCATAGTATTCTCCATGGGTTGCAGGGGGAATCTCTGCTCTGGCACCTGGAGCACCTCCTTCTTCACTGACCTTGGTGCCTGCAAAGTTGTTTCTCTTGCATTTTCTCACTCCTCTCTCTCACAACTACTGCATAGCAATTTTAGTCTTTCTTAAATATGTTATCCCAGAGGTGCTGCCAACATTATTGATGGGCTCAGCTTTGGCCAGCAGTGGGCCCATCTTGGAGATGCCTGGAACTGGCTCTGTCTGACATGGGGGAAGCCACTTGTCTCTCTTCACCAAACCCACTTCTGCTGTTCTCCTCCACTGTCCTCCCCTGCAGACACCAGGACAAGTAAACCAAATATAACTTCTAGTATTATAAGTCTTTTGTGCTGGAAGATAACAGCAGCTGAGTATCTCCAAGATGTTAGATGGAAGTACTTTTCTGTATTGGAATGATATTAGGATTGATTGTACCAGTTCTCACACTGTATGCTGAAGAATATAGACAAGCATTTGGTATCTGTTTTGAGAAACTTCAATGTTAACATTGCCTACTGATTATTTTGGATATAGAAAGTTGTCTTCAACAGGTCTGAATGAGTATTGTAAAATGATTTATTGCCTTCTCTCTGCACAAAACCTAAATTATCTCTCTTCTCTGGAAGTCATCCCAGTCTTCTTCACTGGCAGAAATTTTCACAAATAAACTTTGAGAAGGTGATAAGTGTTATTCCTAAGCAGGTAATGTTCTGGACTGCCATACAGACTACTGTATGGACATCACCTCATATCTACTAGCAGATATGAGGTGACGTCCATGTGTACCTTTATATTTACTATCCCTCAATGAAAATAATTTTCAGTTCAGTTGTAACAAATCTTAAAGAGTTGAAAGTAGGCATCATCAGCTTATTCCATAGTACATCTAAGCATGACATTGAACAAAGATGTAATTTGGGTGTAGTGTGTCGGGCAATTGAAGAGACAGGGTCCCCATGGTTTGCATCATGAAACCAATTTTATTAAACAAACTGCTGATTTATATAACTTTTAAGCATAACAATAATATCTATGTTTTTAGTAACATTGCTTAGTGGTATGGGTTAGAAATATTTCAAATTTTGTTAAAGAAGAATATAGAATACTGCCCTGTCAAGACTTTAGAATTGCTTTAGAAGGGGGCAGATACCTATCAGGGACCAGTTCTCAGCTATTGGCCTGTAGTTTGACCACTAAGAAAACTGATGTGACTTTTTGGAAATACCCATATAAAAGCTGAGACTTGGTGGGGATCCCTCTCTTGGCCTTTTGCTTCAACAGAGGTAAGGAGCCTGTCCTGGCTCCCTCCCGGCGGGGAGGGGGCCAGGCCAGCCTGGGCTGCTGGGCCGGGCCCAGCCGGGTTTCCTGTGGCCGCTGCTGCAGGAGGAACGGCCGGGCAGGCTGAGCTCTTTCTCTTACCAGCTGCTGGCAGGGAAAGGGGGAGCCACTATCAACTTCCAGCCAACCCTGGGGCCTGCCCACGCTGCCTCATGGCAGAGGGAGATGCCCCCCAAGCCCCATACCCTGCTCTGGAAGCAGCACCAAGCCCAGGCTGGGCTGTATCTACCCCTTTGAGACCAAGAGGGTGGAGAGGGAGAAGAAGGACCAGCTGTGCAGGAGATCTTTGCTGCCATTTCTGAACCTTTTCTTTCACCACGTGACCTTGAGATTTTTGCAGCACTCGCTGGCAGAGACCACATGACTGTCTGCAGGCCCAGCAAGAATATTAACTCTTTCTTGACATAGACTGAGACTTTTTTAAACTCTAACTCTCTTCAGAGAGAGAAAAAAGGCTGAATTAAAGAGATGTAAAGGGACAATATGAAGATGTCAAAGTCAGTAAAAGAAGAGTGACTTCTTAAGTGGAAGAGATAACAAGTTGCTTTGTTTTTAGGCTGAAAAACCTCCTATGAGTTCTGGTAACAGACTGTAATATGAATATGCTAGAGTATTCCTTTAAATTGTGGGCAATATAAATTGGGGAGATGCTTTGTAGATTTTGAGCAAAGGTATTTTTTGTGATTTACTGAGTGAATGTTGAATTAGAAACAGTAACGTGATCTTCTAATGTTCTGATCTAGATGTTTTGACAGAGAGAGATAAGAAGAAGCCCTTTGTGTCCATGAAGAATTGAGAAGATATCTCTGCTCCTTAAGATGAGAAATCCTTTGCTTATGGAAGTGTGCATTTTTAAACAGTGAAACCCCAGTGTGAATCTATGGCCCAAAAACGTAGTCATGGGAAGGCTACGTGATTTGGGAGGACTAAAAATTGCGGAAGTTTTTGGGCAGGCTGCTTTTTGTAGGGGCTAGAAGCCACAAAAGAGACTGCTTCTTTTGTAGAAGGTACCTAACACATCAGGAGATATACTTTTCTCTCTCAAAGACTGAATGAAAGACTTATTTTATAAGTGGTACTGACCTAAAGCTCTGAGTTTTTCTCCTGGGAAAGTGAACTGTTTGTGGGAGAGAGGGGGGTGTTTTAAAAGTTTCATTTCGATTCTCATTTCTTTCTTTTTCCTTTTGTGTGTTAATAAATCTGTTTTTAAGTTAAGCCTGTTTTGCCTCGTGTTCTCATAATCGTATTTCACAGAAAAAAAGATATTTAGACCACTACACTAAATTTAGCAAACAAAAATTCAACAAATGTGAAACCACTACACTTAGCTATGGGTTAGTACAGACTTGTACAGGCCTGTACTGTCTTGCACACAAACATACATGCATACACCTTGATCTCTCCCTCCTTCAGGGTCTTGCCTCCACTTGCCATGGCTTGTAGCCCTCTAGCACATCTACTTCTGTAATGAGTTCAGCAGTACTCTGAATCCTGCTTCCAAGCTGTATTCCTAGGTAGTGGTTTCATGTTCACCAAATTTTGTTTGCTAAATTCATTGTAGTGGTCTAAATATTTTTCTGCTGTGAAATATGATTATGACAACAGAAGGCAAAACAGGCCTAACTTAAAGATAAAAACAGATAGATTTATTAACACACAAAAGAGAAAAAAAAAAAAATGAAACTTCTAAAACAACCCCTTCTCCCACCACAAAATGCTAACTTTCTCACAAACAATGTAAAGAGGCAAAACTCAGAGCTTCAGGTCAGTACCACTTATAAAATAGTCTTTCATTCAGTTTTTGAGAGAGAGAAGTCTCTCCTGATTTTTTCTGGTAACTTTCCACAAGAGAAACAGTCTGCTTGTGGCTTCTAACTCCCACAAAAGCAGCCTGCCCAGAACTTCTGCAGTTGTAGTCCTCCCAAATCACATAGCCCTTCCCATGACTACATATGGGCTGTAGATTCACACTGGGGTTTCACTGTTTTTAAAGATGCATGACTCCACAAGCAAAGGGCTCTCATCCTAAGGAACAAGATATCTTCTCACTTCTTCACAGTCAGCAGAAGGCTTCTTCTCATCTCTCTGTTCAAACATCTTATAGGATCACCAGATAACAGTTTCTAATTCAATATTCACTCAGTAAATCACAGATACCTTCACTTAAAATCCACAAAGCATCTCCCCAATTTATATTGCCCACAATTTAAAGGAATACTCTAGCATATTCATATTACAGTCTGTTACCAGAACTCATAGGAGGTTTTTCAGCCTAAAAACAAAGCAACTTGTTATCTCTTCCACTTAAGAAGTCCCTCTTCTTTTACTGACTTTGATATCTTCATATTGTCCCTTTACATATCTCTTATCCTTTTTTCTGTCTCTGAGAAGGGTTAGAGTTTAAAAAGTCTCAATCTGTGTCAGGAAAGACTTAACATTCCTGCCCGGGCTTGTAGATGGTCACGTGATCTCTGCCAGCTGGCAGCCACAAAGATCCCAAAGCCGTGCAGTGGAAAAGGCTCAGAAATGGCAGCCAGGATCTCCTGCATGGCTGGGCTTTTCCCCCCTCATGCCCTGGTCTCATGGCGTGGGCACTGGCCCAGCCTGGGCTTGGTGCTGCCCAAGGGAGATGTCCAGCTGGCCCAGCTGGCAGTGTGGGGCAGACATTAGAGTCAGCTGGATGTTAACAGCCATGGCTTCCCCTCTCCCCTGCTGCCGGCAGGGGAGAAAAGGGGCTCAGCCGGCCAGGCAGCTTCCTGTGGTAGTGGCTCCCGGTGACCCGGCTGGGCCTGGCCCGGCTCCGACTGGCTGGGCTGTCCTGGCCCTGCCCCCGCAGGGACTGGCCTCTTACCTCCTCTGAGCCTGGAAGTAAAAAGGGCCATTCGGACAAGGTCTCAGCTTTATATGAGTGCTACCCAAAAAGTCACCTTTGGCTCTCTCAGTGGTCAAACCATATGCCAATAGCCAAGAATTGGCTTCTGATAGGTTCTTGTCCTTTCCGAAGTACTGACGGAGCGATACTCCACACTCCTCTCTAACTAAAAACTAAATTGTTTTAACCCATAACATTGGGTCAAAATGATATTAAGATTTTTTACAGGACAAATCTGTCTTTTATATTTTTTTGATTGATCATCTAAAAAAATACAAATTTTAAATCCATGCTGGATTATAATGTAGCTAATGAGCATCAATGCTGGTGATACTCATTAGCTGTGCAACAGTTTCTGGCTTACTCATAATTTTGGCATTCCTTGTCTATCTGCAAATACCAATTACTTTCTTAATACAGTCTCTTATTTTGGTGGTCAAGTGAATGTTGCAGATTAGTGATCTGAATACAAGGAAAAGTTAGGTGGTTTTGGTTTCCATGAGAATGTTTTTAGTCAACTTGTCATCTGGCAGTTCACTGTGTGTAGTTAAAAATTCTATCTTCCTTGATTGAATAATACTATAACAATTGATAGCCAAAAATCAACAAAATCAATCAATCAATCAATAAACAAACAAACATTTCCAGCAATTCATTTGTGGGTTTTTTTCCCCTTGGATATGCCTGCCTACATCATTATCACTCTGTAAAGTCCCATATGCTAAATACTCTTTTACATAATAAAAAATAAATATTTACTTCTTCCTCAAGTTTGCACAGCTACTTTCTCTGACTGAAAGCAACCAGTATGTAAGTATTGGTACCGGTTCTGGATAAGGCTGTGAAACTTGATGGACAAATTAATCTAGTTTAATCTAATGGAATTTGTAAAACTACAGTTGATGTACATTAAAATTGTTTTAAAATGATGGGTTGATTACAAAGACATGGGATATTTTACCTCCTTATGGATTTCATAGAAAGACATGATTTTTAATGAATTCAAAGGTATAGCTCAAAAATTATTTCCTAATGTAAAGCTGTATATTTTCATAATCTTCTGTGACAAATGAAATACATCTTCCACATCAATCAGACATAATACTGTACAAAATTCAGAATTATTATCCTTTATTATTTCTTGATGGGATAAGTTGTATATTCAAAGATGCTGAATATATACTTAGACTAAATTTTTCTATAACTTTAATATAAGTGACAGACATGCCTGCAGTTTTGTTTTGTCATGAGATGTCTTTGTAATTACTAATAAAGTAGTGTTAATTTATTTAGTTTTGAATAAACACTTATATTCAAGTTTCTGTATTTCACTGATATGCCACTAAAATGCATAATGCATACACAGCACGAATTATCATCTGTATTTGAGATATATTCTTTGAGTAAGAAGCCTTGCAATGTATACTATGCATAATCAGACCACTGTTTATCTTGCTGTGCATATCATCAGCAGTTTTAAAAGTTGCCAGTCAAGAGGGTTTTCATTTGCCTCAAATATTTCATATGTCTACGTAGCCAGGAAACAAAAGGAAAGGAATATTTTGACATCTCCCTGTGTTTCCCTGTTTTTCTCACCCCACTGTTCAGCAGATAGATGGAACGGAGCTATTCTTTGTCTAGTTATATTGTAGAAAAAGACAGACTTGGGACTGGGCTGAGGGAGCTATGACCTTGTTAGCATTGAGCTTGTGAATGGATTATGGTGGCAGGAAATGGGAAGATGTTAGCATTTTCACCCTTCATGTTTTACTGACAGAGGGATGGTTCACAGCTCTCAAAGCCGTACACAAGGTGATGAGACTTGCAGCTCCAGATTGAAAATATTAGGGGTTTACATCTAGATGGTTCCATAAATTTTGATGGGACATCATTTGCATGAAAATTTTAAAGAACCAAAATGATTTGTTATTAAATATTTCCATTTACACTCTGCCAACTTGAATTTTGTGCTGTCGCTCCAAGGTGAAATCACCAGCCCCAGCATCCCTGCAGCCAGGCATTCTTGCAAAGATCACCAACTACTGTTTTCTACCAGTAGGCCAAGAGTGCACATGGACACAGCACACCACTGAGGCACTGACTCTGATGATGAACCTGTTAGTAAGTGTTACTGAGTCAGATAGACAGAAGACAGAAGCAGTTTGTGCTTCAGGATTCATGGGATCAGCACATAGCTGGGTGGCGTTTCTGTCCTGGATATCTGAATACTTATTTTGTAAGTAAGAATTTCAGTATTTTTGTTTTGTTTCCACTTAGTGCATACTTATCATAATTAAAAATACTTTGAATAAGTGATTCACCTTTTATAGAAATGAATGTTGGAGTTGAGGCATTTAGGAGTTCTGCCAGGAGTGTAGATGCATGAAAAACACAGTTCTAGCCTGTATATTTGTGATAATTACAGTTATGGTCCTACAATCTTATATCATGTAGTTCACCATGGAAAGTTCTTGATGAAATATTGTCAGTTTAAATTTCACTCATTTTTTAAAAAGGAAAAAATCTTCCCCACGTGAAAATGATGAACTTCTGCAGATGTGAAATAAATCCCAAACTCTTTATAACAGTAAGCCTTTATTTTATATTCCTCAAGAACATCAGCACTATCTTGCACTTTTTAAAGTTAATATTTAAAATGGTACTAAATTTTCTTTTCTTTAGATTTTTTTTCATCCTGGATATAGATAAATGTTTTACAGTATCTTCTTTATCAGTATCTACATATCCTGGTGGATTTGCCCCTTCTGCCAAGTGTGTTCCCTGGTGTAGAAAATTCTGTTTATTTGTACCATTACAATAGCCAGGAAATTAATGGAATTCAAATCTCCTATGTTCATCTTCTAAGCCTATAATACTAACTGTACCATACTCAATAATAATACAAATAAAAACAACCTCTGAGATTTTTTTTAGCAACAGAGCTCCTATATTAATAAATACAGAAAAATCCATTTGTTTCATTCCAGTGCTTCCATAGTACAATTGTTTTTCTGAGCACATAGTGAAGTTTGCACATTGACTGAGCCTTAGGTTCCTATTGCATTCCTTGTCTGTCTTCATTGTTATCCAGTACTGAGCTCTGTAGACAAACAGTTTCCTCCAAAAAAACCCCTCTAAGGACTTAAATGGTATGCCAATGTTTGCTGTCAAATTATTTCTTCATACTCCATCTCTTTTAGATGTACAAGATGAAGATTCGGTCTCAGCTCTGATTGCCCCTGGAGTCCTAGTGTAGGTCCAAGTGCCTGTTCAGGGAGCAGGTCACTCTGATCAGGTCACTTAGAAGTGGAGAAAAGCATGCACAGATTTATCCTGGAGTACCTATCCTGTCCTGGGGTTTTCCTAGGCCAAATATACTGAAAATTAATTCCAGCAAACAGGTAGTAATAGAGATGGAAAATGACTGGGAGATAGTGTTACACTCTCGTGACTGTTTTTAATTTTGTACAGACAAGGCCAACTTGTGAGTGCAGTCAGTGTGTCGAAACATGATTGAATATAAAGGTCTTGATATTCAGCACTCCTCCCTCTATCATGACAAGACAAAACAAGGGAATTTTGCACATCAAGGTTTTAGATTCAGGGAATGATTTTCACTCTTTTTAAAGAATTCCAGGTTTGAATCATCTGCTTGGAAAGCTCTCATGAGCTCTATGGTAGTTTTAGTGATTCTCCTGAAGGTAAGTAGTTCATGAGGACAGTTTTGATCTTTCTTATTAAGAAGTGGTGTGCTGGGGAGTCCCAACTGATTGCTGAGTAGTGTTATAGTGAGATTCTGTCTGGGAAAGTGAGTACATTTTGGACTGGCTGAAGTTTTTGGAAGGTTAGAATACCCACTCTCAAATTCAATAATCTTCTGTAATTCAGGAGTCCATCATAGTATGCCAATTTGGCAAAAATTTTGCTTGGTCCATTATGCAAACAAAAAAAAAAAATTGAAAGGTAAAAAAGCATTCATGATTAATACCCTACAAAATGAACCGCTGAAAAACTGTCATGACAAAAAGCAGCCAGCCTGCTCTTTTTCTACCACCTACTCTAGTGAGGGGTAAAGGCCATGTTTAATGATGTGGAAAGTAGTTCTTAGTATCTCAGCATCACTGCCTTGGCTGTCAAAATAACAATACATTTCTGTGGCTTGAAATGGACTCTATTCAGCTTTTTATGAAAATGCTTTGAAAACCAAGCATTGTTGCCTTGGGAGTTTATGGAATTCACATGGTAGCTTCAAAGAAGAATTATATGAATTTGAACTACATGAAGCCCTAACTGGAATGAACATGATGATGCAGATAATTCCTGATGTTCTCCTATAGAAAATTGGACATTACATACATTCTTGCACATCAAAATCACCCAGTTACTTCAATTCTTCGAGCATTAATCTGCAGCAGAGCAGTTTTTGCTTTAAGCACTGCTCTACTCTAGGGCTGACAATTTGGATGTGATTACAATGTACGGGTCTTTAACACTATAATTGTTATATGGTACTTTGTGCTCCTGTAGCAGGCCTGCATGATACTGGCAGTGAGTAGAGACAATGGATATCCCATGGAAACTGAGTAACCCACCTATGTTATGCTGCTCCTACCGAATTCAGTGGCAGTGTTTTCAATTATATCACTGTGAGCAGTATTGTGCCTATCTGTGTGGGAATAAAAATGAGAGGCAAAGAAGAAAAGATCTTCATGAATCACAGACAAATTAGCTTCTCAGTGTTTGATTTTAATAAAAGGTTGTTGGAAAAAGGGAAGAAAAGTAAGACTAGGAATGTAATTTAATTGTGGTTAAACTGTTCTTGTCAATATAATTTCATCACATGAACTTCCTTTTGTATTAGAACATTAACGACTGTCCTGCCTGAGGTCTGCCTTCCTCTCCCTCTGGATCATCTGACTCATCAGCTTAGGTATTTAAGCCTTTAGTGTCTGGCTTTGTGAAAAGCTACCTGGTACTTCTATGTTTGCTATTGCTGCTGTGTGAGCTGGGAAATGCCATTATCTCCACCTGTCGTCCTCATTACCAGAGATCTGCCAGGTCAGCCTCTCCTCATTAAGATATATCTCTTTCTTCCCCACTCTCTTCAAACTTTCCTCTCAGATTTACGAATCCATGTACTCTCTCACACAGACAATTTTTTTATGTTTTCATATTTTGGTTTCTATTCTTTTACTGCAGTGATCTGCTGTCTGCTTTTGGCATCTGTCTTCCAGCTGGGTGAACTGCTATTTTTAATGATGTACCTTTAAGGAATACAGAAGAGATTATGTGTAGGACAGGATAATTTATAAACCTATAGTTTTCCATACTTATGATAAGTTGCTCCATATAATATGTGTCAAATTCTTATCTCATGCTAAATTAATGCAAAATGTAACTAGAAAGTAGAAATCAAGTCAGTGTTACCATTCAAGCCAGACTCGTGTTTTTGCATCTTTACTTTCAGAATTCCTTAATAGCAAAATATCATGAAGGGATAAAGTCAGATAAAATATCATGAAGTTCAAAAGTCAGAGATGGCAGAAGTACACGGATGTGGGAACTCAGAACAGATGAGACTTTAAAGAAAAAAAAGATGTAATTTAAATGTGATTCTAATTCATCAAAATGGAAATTGCAACTCAAAAAGAATAGGCCAAAAGATCAGAAATTCATGGAGTTTCCTACCTTTCTAGCTGTTGAGGTGTAGCACTTTAGAAATTTCTAGAACTTTTGGATATGTAGTATTATAAAGTACAAAACAAGAATTTAATCTAATTTAATTGATTTTGAAGTGTTGATACTGTAGACTCAAGAACTTACCAAACATGAAATATAGGATATTTTTAAAATACACTGTACTAGGTGTAATTATTTTCTTTTATTTCATAGTAGATTCCTAAATTTTATTATAAATTTTATATAGTCTACTTAGTAATTTAAATATTTGACTATCAAACTGAAATTAGGAAGAAAAAAGAAAAGGAGAAATGGGAATGATTTATTTTATCTGAACTGTGTGAAACTTCCATTTTAAAATATTTACCATAATAAAAATGTAACTTTGGAGATTTTTTTGTACTTACTAAATAATACAGATTTAGGAACCTTCAGTAAAATCACTATGTTTAACATAATTTATGCAACACTGTGTTAAAACCAGTTATGTATCTTTATGAAATTAAAGTAAAAGAAGCATTCATCAAAACCACAAAGGTGCATGTTATTGTTCAAACCAAAGTCATGCGCAGACGAAGGATTTTCCTGCATACTTTGTGGAGGGTTTTGCCTCATTTTAGGAATGTCTGTTATTGCAGTTACATAATTTAACTCCGGGATTAAATTATTTCTCATGTTTTTTTCTGAGAATTCCCAGGGAATTTTCTGAATTTCCTGGGATAGTCTTTTCTGTTGAAGACAAGTAGAAATGCCAACAAAGGCATGTTTGCAGTAGTAAAAGTAAAATGGGAGTTTGGAGCAGGGTGAACAGTAGTGAACAAAGAGCTGTGTAAGTCCTGTAGGTGATGCTGTGAGAGAGAGAACAATGCAAAATGAAACACAAAGAGGGCAGACAGCTGCTAATAGGGACAATGAATGAAAAAATCAGGAATGTGAGGGCTGGGGCCTCTGACATGGGTGTCAAGGGAGCCAGTGAGACTCATCAAAACACATCTGAGAACATGTACTTGTCCTAGAAGGCATCTGTGGAGCTGGGGACATAGTACTGCTTGAAGCAAGGGAGTAGAAATTTTTTTAGTAGAACAGACTAGCAAGGCAAAAGAAATTTTTTTAGAAAATCTCCTTCTGCATTGTGTTTCCTCCTCCAGGTGGCAGAAATGGAGCAGCATAGATAGATCCAGGATGAGAAGATGGATTGTGTTGGTTGGCCCTCTGACAGAGGAAGAAAGAGGTGAGAAGACGTGCAGCCAAAGTCTCACCAAGAGGATCAGGAGCAGTTGGAGGAGTGACAGTGACCTGAAGCTTATACTTGGAGTACAAGTCTCTCATGGTCTCCCTTTTGCCACAGGAGGCTCATGAGTCTGTGGAGAGGGGCATGTGCCCATGCCCTCCCACCTATGGAGGAAATTCCTGTATGTGCTACCCATGGCCTGAGGGGCAAGTAGAGGACAGCTCTGATGGGTTCATCAGACATGCCCCATGACTCTCCTCCTCAGATGTCCCATCTCTTGGTGACTGGAAAAATGTAAGGGTGAGAAAATGGAGGGACTGGAGGACAGACATGAACAGATGATTATGGAGTCCAGTTTTGGGATTGTTGAGCTCTAAGTGAGACTGACAAATTGAAAGATAGGCAGGACAGTGGACTGGGGGAAGGTCTGGAGAGCAGGGCCTGGATGGGCAGGGGCTGCCCTATGGCAGGAAACCCAGGACAGTGGGAAGCACAGGAGGCTCCTACAGCAGCAAACAAGAGGGTGGGCAACCATGTGTACCAGTGGAGAGAGGGAAAGCACACACACTCTTTGCTAAGATAAATGAAGAGATGAGGTCATTAGGAAGACAAGGCTGCCAAAGCTATAAAAAGTGTAGGAGAGAGAGAAACAGAAACTCAGGACAGGTCTAGTGGGGGTCTTTCAAGTTTCACAACTTCCACCCTGACCAAGGGTTGTAACTGAGCAGGACTTGGCTGGTTTTTGTTGTGAGGGAAAACCAAGTGAGCCCAGTGCTGTAATCTGAGATCAAAACAGTCAGAGCCTTCAGCTCTTACACATGGGTTGCCTTTGTTCCAATGTTTTGCCTGAACATGAAACACAATCAAAATTCAAATTAAGCAGAGTCCCAAAAGCCTGCAAGGCTAATCCCAGGCTTTGACAATGTCCAGAGCAAATTCTCCCCAGACAATTCACATATTACCTCTCTGATTTAGTGACAAGACATGTTCTTTAGATTTTTTTTTCATCCTGGATGTAGATAAACAGGTTTTACAATATCTTCTTTATCAGTGCCTACATATCCTGGTGGATTTGCCCCTTCTGCCAAGTGTGTTCCCTGGTGTAGAAAATTCTGTTTATTTGTACCATTACAATAGCCAGGAAATTAATGGAATTCAGATCTCCTATGTTCATCTGCTATGTTTGGAGCAGGATCCCCTCTGCTCCAAAATTAAATCCAAACAATGCAAATATCATTCTTCCATCCTCTGCAAGGATCAGAGAATTGGCTGATGGCAAAATCCCTTTGAAGCAGGAGTTGGATGCAGGTACACTGTGGATAGAGGAAGGGAAATTGTAGTGATATAACATGTTCATTAGCTTGTGAAAGAAAATGTAGGCCATGTTCTGAAACACTGTGGTAAAGTCAAAGCATTCTCCATATTGGGGTGTCAAAGTTTGAGACCTACTCAAGATTCACTGATGTAGCACTGTCAGATGGGTGCTTCCAGAAAGACGCTGCATCTGCATCTATTCTCTCTGAGAATAGAGAGATTCATGTATTCTCCCATGAATACATCTAGCAGCCACCACATGCCTCCTGCATTCACTTTTCCTATTTCTTTATTATACTGAGAACATAATACCGAGCATACTCTGTCACTGACAAGTGCTTTTCAGCCTTCAATTGACAATACCTGACATTTATTTCCCATAAAAAACATTTGCATAATAACAATAATAAAATATAAAAACAATAATAAAAATGTTCTGCAGAGAAGGATCAAGCTGACATCAAAAAATTTCCTGAAAGGTCTCACATACAAACTAGATAGGAGTCTTGCTATGCTTTGTAAAGAATATATTGACAACCATTCTTAGGCAGATTTTATCTGTGTGATAGCTCAAGGAATCTAGAAACCCCACTTCAGGCCCCAGATGATGAAAGATACTATATTTCTGTTCATGTGGATTAATTTCATTGATTTACAGCATTATTTTTTAATCTCAGAGTTAATGTTCAAACGTTTCCTCTTGCTCCCTTAATATCTAGAGTCTGAGAACAGCAATAATGAAAGTTTCATAGGGTCTTAAGGAGCTAAATTGACCAAGGTTGCTTCTTGATGAGACAGCTCTGCAACCCATTTTATCTTCAGTTTTCAGAAGCTTACTAAACTAACTTGAAGATAGAGAAGACAGCTCCAAAATGCAAAGACAGACATGATTGTTCCCAGAGGAGAAAAGAGAAAATTCACAATACCTTCAGCCAAAATTTGGTAATATTCAGAGTTAGGCTTTGATTCAGACCCAGCTAGTTATTTCCAGAAAGTCTTTGCTGGAATACTGATGAAGGTACCCCTTTGTAAAAAGCACAGTATTTTTCACTTAATTCCTTAGCAATTGATTAGCATTGTAGAAACTGTACGTATAGTAACAATGGCTTCACAGAAGGGTAATTTCTATTATTGTGTATTACTTCCTTGAATCGAATGTTCCAGTTGTGTGGGCCACATCAGGTTAACAATACCTCCACTTTCTGAATTCAGTATTTTTTATTTACCATAATTGCCTTACAAGTAATTGATTTCTGTCAAGAACAGACGTCAGCTTCAGAAATTCTCCAGTTGTCATTGGTAGTAATTTCCTCAAAGTAGTCATTAGCTTAGCAATAATGATACTTGGCTCTTGGAAGAAAATGGAAATCTTTCTACGCATGTCAGTAAACTCATCAGATTCCTTTGTGAATGGTGAATAGTGTGGCTATTAAATCAACAGTTTTGCATAATATTGAAGCTTCCACATGTTGCCATAACAATTAACACCTCCTCTTAAAAATTACTTTTGAGGAAATTACCTCAGCACATTCAGTTACTTAAAAAGGAAAGAACATTTTGACGACTCCGGAGTGTTTCTGCTTGGCACATACATGACACAACATGCAAAGACAGTGATGGATTCCTTTGCTTTCTTTCTGTTAGAGTTCCCAGAGTCATTAAAGTGCTAACTTAATACATGTTTATTCTGTAGTCCTATTTACAGCACACAGTAAACTTAAATGCTGAGTAGGTGGGAAGAGAAGGTGTTATTTTGGGTCCATCTCAAACAGTCTTCCATGACTGACACAAAGTTCTCCGATTAGCCTGAATAAGAAAATTCGTGAGCACTTTTGTCCTTATAAAACAAGTAACTGCAGCTTTCTCTAGTGAGGAAATGCACTCTGAATTTGTGCATGTCTTGCTCGCTGAGTCTCTTTGCACACAGATATTTAGCTGGCTCCTTCAGGATCCTTTGAGCCTGAGCAAAGCTACACAAGAGAGGGTTGCAGAGGTGCAAAGTGAAACCTTGAGCTAAGTCCATCAAATCTAGCTCATCACTTGAATGGATGTTTACAAAGAGGAGACAAACATTTTTGGGATAATAGGTTGCTTTAGGTTTCTGCCACTCCTTGACCCTATTATGATTGACTGTTCCTCAGAAATGTTCGGTTCAAACATTTTTCTCCCCCTAGATGTGCGTAAGGCAGAATTAAGCTATGAGGCCTGGTAATGGGGTAATTTAGGTAGGAGAACTAGAAACTCTTGTGAATGTAGTTCAGGTGTAAAAATGCTGCTGGACAAAATTTCAAGTCAGAGTTTGCTACTGTTTTGGCTGGGTCTTAGAGACTTCAGTCTCCTCGTGATCATCCGTCTAGTTCTTACACAGGAGACACCTGCCAGTATGAGCTTTATGGAGCACAAACATCCTTATATACAAAGACGTGACAAAATGGATTTCAGAACACAGAGGCAGAAGGCAGCTATTTTCCCCTCTCTTTCTCTTCAGGAGTACTCCTAGATATTTGCACAGCAACAACACAGAAGACAAAGCAAAATCTGAAAGCAGCCATGCTGTTTTCCAATTATTGAAAATATTCATGGCTTTTAATTTCTTTTTTTTTTTTTGTACCATTAAGAACATAACAGCCACATCCAGTAAGTCTCTTGATAATTATTCATATTTTTTGCTGTTCCAATTACATAAATTAAACACATGACAAAATCATATATTTGGAAGGTCTTTTAAATTAAGCATTGTTAGCAATGGGAGGTTGTTGATTATATTCCCAGAGCTCAGCTAGGTCTAATTAGAAGGTTTTTCTGTTATGAGCATTCAGTCATATGTCATTTGGTGAACCTCTGCTATGTCTTGAACATTTCTCAACTTCCATTAGCTGAAGAGCTTCTGATTTTTCACTTATTATTTATAAATTTCTATGAGATTGCAAATGACATTCAGTGGCAATTAGAAGAAGTTCATGGATCAAAAATGATGACAAATGTAGACAAATTAGACACTGTGTAGAATTTTAAAATTAAAATCCACCAATATTAGTCTAGTTAATATTGTTTATAGAAAAATTACTTACATACAACAAAAATCCCAACTTAAAATAAGAGATGTTTTCCTGGGACAAATATGTTCTATATAAATAGACAAAATAATTGCATATAAAATATACCACCAAACAGCATTTTCAGCATGTGAGAATAATTTAAGAGCAAACAATTCTCACAGAAGTCTAACAGCAGTGGTTCATTGTAATCAGCAAGTCAATCACTCAATTAGCATCACTGATGCTGATAATTAGTCTTTTGTCTTTTTTGCATCTGGTGCTTGTAGTAAGATTCATTTAATCAAGAAGTTTATCTAGATACTAATTTATTTACCTTCTTGCTTTATTTTGCAACTTGCATGCATGGTCAAAAGATCCTAATTCTCTCATTTTTAAGGAACTCTAGTTAAGACTGCATGATATAAATAAATAAATAAATATTATATGTTTCTATACACTTACTTTAAAGTAGGTGATACTAGGAATATACCAGGATGTGATTTTTAATTATTTTTGCCACAGATCTGAGTAAAATTCAATGCAGATTTGCATGAAAAAAACCAATGTAGGTCCTGATTAAGTAACAGGTGTTGCTCTCCTTCATTATTATGGGAAACAGGATAACTATGGATGACAGACTTAGGTTCATTATCAGTTCCAGTATTGTAAAATTTTGTTTTTATTTTTATCAATGGCAAAACAGAGGAACAATCCTTTTACATAAAGAGGTTTCTTCTCTTCTGCTAATAAATTATCTTTTCTCTCTGCTCCTTGAAAAGTAATGATCACTTTGAAAATTAGTTTTCCATGAGAAATTAATCAAAATATCTTTTCAATTTTTCATGGGTGTATCTAATTATATTTAGTTAAACATGATTTTTAAATGCAGTATCAAAAACATTGAATAAAATGTTTTGGCTCCAATTTTTTCCTATTGATTAAGAGAACACAAACTTTGATGTTGATTGTATTGTACCAAGCAAACTGTCTGTCCAGTGCATTTTGCCTGTTCATAATCTGCAACACTTTTAAAAATAGCTAATTCTCGCTTCTGTTATTCTTCTAGAAGTGCTCCCTCAGTGCCACATGGAATCATCTCTTCAGTAAGGCTGTAAAAACATTTTGTGCACTTGGCCAAATTGCTTACAGCAGATGTCCAACAATGGTTGTAACCTGGGCCTCTCAAAATGTAACTTTTGAGTTTATATTGATCTGCACACAAATAACTACTTTTCATGATCAAAAGTGTTGTGGTTTCCTTTGTAAGAAAGCAGCTTACACAATTCAAGGAGCTCAAGCAAACATAAGCTTCTTTTAAAAGAAACATATTGTTTGTAGGCCACAAAAGAAATAGAAATTGAAAGTCAATCTTTTTTTTTGTGAAATATCCTTGATTCTCTTTTGCTAGCAGCTGGAATTGTGGACTGAGATAGGAAATAAAAAAAGTGGAAAGAAATAGTTTCTGAATAAGTCATGTCTCTCCAAATCCTACTGTTTCTGTAGCAGAAAAATAACTTTTCCAGACACACCCCATCCTTCTTCTGTTGTGTGATTCTTGTGCATTTTGGACAGGATAGGTGATATATTGTCAAGAGATACGACTTATTTTTAAAAAAAGAAATTAGAATAGAAAACAAAGAGGTCTGACAAGAAGTCTTGTTACTTGACATTTTCCCATCACCTACTAGAACTCCCAGTAAGATTCTGTACTGCTTTCAGACAGTAGGGCTTGAACTACCATGGAAAGAGCTTAGGGCCAGTCCTGTAGCTTGGGTCTGTAGCACTGCATCTATAGACTTGCTTTAGTAAAATACCAGCAAGGAAGAAGTGCTGCTAGAGAGAGCTCCTGTCGTGGTTTTGGTGTAAACATGGTGACTTATATTGTCCCAGGACAGCATCAAATGGAGCTGGCAATGGCAGCCTGCCAGTTGCCAGGCTACTGGGGAGGAAGTGAATTTAGCTGTCCCATTGCAGTATCATCTGGTTGCATAGCAAACAACAGTCTCCAGACTATACTGTGGCAACAGAACCATTACTTCCACCTGTGCTGGTTTGAAAGCAAAACCAGTGAAAGACTCCAAGTCAGAAACACAATTTAATAAGAGGAAAAGAAAAGAAATAAAAGAAAGTAAAATAAAAGTAATAGTACAAAAAAACCACCCCACTGACAGAGTCAGAATACAACCTGACACCCTGTTAGGGTGGTAGTAGCAGTCCAGATGCGATGGTCTTGTCAAAGCAGTGGTTCCTGTAGAAGCGTCTGGTAGCTCTTGTCTCCTCTGGGAGTCCAGTGGATAAAAGCCCCTTGTGCTGTCCCAAATCCTGGATTTATCCAGGTGGGAATGCTTGGCTCCTCCCCCTGGGCGGAGCATCTCACAATGGGGATGATCTCATTCTTTGAGTCATGCAGTGGGTCCTTGGTGGCCCATTAAACAGAGATAACTCCTGGAGGAAGTTATCTATGAGTCATGGGCAAGGCATTGTTAGGCTCGTTAACAGAAGATAAGGAAAACACTGCCCCACCCTGGCTCCAACGGCTCATGGGGATAGAATACAAACCTTGGGCACAATTTTACATTGTAACCTAGGACACCACCCCTGGTATACACCTGGACTTTTAAACTGGTGGGCTCTGCCCAGCCCTACTCGACACAAATGAACATTTCCTATCCTTCACCATCACCCAAAGACAGCAAAGTGAAATTTGTTTAATTTTCACCTGAAGAAGTATACACTCCTCAAAGGACAGAACAAAACCCATAAAGGGAAACCACAAACAAACAAACAAAACCACAGACAAACAAACAAAACCCCACCCAATTTGGGAATGCTGTACTTGATAACACTCCCTGGCTGTGAAGACAGGTAGATGGAAAGTATGTTTCTTTCCGTTTCAGCGCTAGAAGTCCCTATTGGGAGCTCTAACAACAGAGGTATTATTGTGAAACCAGCTCATATAGCGACAGCTGTTTTTAAGGGTCCAGAAGATAAAGCCTTGTCTATTTTCTTAAAAAGATAAAAAAAGGGAAAATAATATTAGTTTTGTACTGACTAGCAGCTGTCAGCTCAAGGGTAACTTCTCATTACTAGCTAATGTAACTTACTCTTTCAAAAAAATAGTGTAGCCATCTAATTTTTGGGTCTGAAGTTTGCATTTGATATTTCATGGCAGTCTTTTCTCAGGCATATTTTTATGGAAAAGAGGAAATACATGATGTATCTTGTGGCTGTGGAAATGTGTGCTATTTCTTAGTCATGTTTAGACTAGACATATATCCCACATTAAAAATTTAATTCTCCCAATGCTGGCATAAACAAATGTTGGAAATGTATTCTGGGTGATATAAGGAGATATTCTTTTCAGGATTATTCCCTTAAGAAGCTAGTATGTGTTACATGAGACAGAAGAGGGTGTATGAAATGACTCATTTTCAGAGTTTGAAGGTTTAAAAATAAAATTACCTGGTTATCTGCAGGCTTCATGAATAAAGACAAATACCTTGTAAAATAGCAAGCTTCAGAAGAGTGACTCCATTACTTTCAAGCCTTCAGTGAAGTGCTGTGAACTGACTTCACAATAAATAGTTTGGAAATTGTAACCTGACAAATGCATTTATAGAAGGTAGAGGAAGATTTAAATATGACCTAATGAAATAATGTCTATGTTACAGTATCTCATACTGTATGAAAGCAATAGCCTGTTAGGTAATGACAGCTTATTAGGGGGAAAACTGGCATTCTATTTATATTCACTTACTCCAACAGTGTTAAACAAGGAGCTTGTTTAATACTGAGACAAAGCAGCTAAAATAAATCACAGGAGATGAGCATATCTTTGGCTGGATAGGACTGGGATTTTGAATGAACATATCTAGCATAGCTGATACCCATTGTGGGAGTACAAGGACTAATAACCACAATTTTAGACAAAGAATCTTCCGTTAGATCAATCCCTCTGTTATGTAATGGCTCTTGATTGCTTTTGTCAGTATTTTATGCCATGATATACCAGAATAAATGCAGTTCAACCTGCATGCTGATTTAACTCACTGTAAGAGCACCCAGGAAGTTGCACTGGAGTGACGGAGGATTTCCTCCTCCTGCTCTGCTGCCACCAGGTCTACCATGGTACCAGGCATTTCCTACCAGATGGGAAATAACTAGGAATCTCACTACTATTTTTCTCCTTTTTCCTTTCACTCTGTGAGCGTGGGTGGTGATTTGCACATACTCAAGCAGGTTAAAATGATATGGCTGTGTCCTGTGCCTGTTTACTCGCCAGCCCCTCTCGTGGCTGTGCCACCTCTGAGGCAACAAGCGAACCATGTGTGTAGCTCCTGACTGTCAGCCCACACAACCAAAGCAAAGCTCCTTATGGGCTGTGTGAACATGCCATTCTGTAGGCTGAAGAGCTTCAGGAGTTCCTCTGCATATGATGAGATGCTTCTGCTGAAAGATAACTCAGTCTAATAGCTCCCGGACAGCTTGAAGCCTCCCAGCATTATCTGAAGTTCTTTAGAAATGCTACTTTAGTTCTCCATCCTGTTGATACTCACAGGGGTATCACAAATGTTGGTGACATTTGTTTAATAGTTTGACAGGTCTGGTGATCTGCCTGGAAGAAGTTTGGTAGCACATATAAGTTTTCTGGCTTCATTTCTCACATTTTACTAGACTGACATCCAAATATATATTGTGTTGGCACAGCAATACATTACTTGAGAGCAAACCTGCTCCCACTGAGACCATTAAAATTTTGAGTTGTGGGGAATAACTCAGGAATGACATTTACTCCTTCAGTAGTATGCTAAAGAAATTGCAATATGAGGATTGAAAATAACTTTCAAAAAGTCAAAGAAATGGCTATGGAATTGCTTAGGTGTTTTCAGTCCATGTTGCAGATTCTCCATCTAGAAAAAAACACTGATCTTGCAGATAGTTTAAGGAAGTAAGGTTTTAGTTATAGCAGCATAATATTTAAGAATAATTTCTGTAATTCTCCCTTCAAATTTAGTTTTGCAAGAATAAATTTTGACACGAAAACAATATAAGAGAAGGTGTCTCTGATATGTTTTGGGAGCTGTTTATTTTACTCTGTTATGTGAAAATTGCTCATGAAGTGATCTGATAGCATCACATATAACAGAAAAGCAAAAACCCTTCAAATGGGTAAACTATGTGTTTGTGAAGGGTAAGAGGTAAAAACTCAGATCTGGTGACAAATATGAGCCTAATCTCTTGTTTTGTGATCTGGTTTCTTTTTATACTATTTGATCTCTGTCTGCTCTTCCAAATTATGTTATTTTAATTAAGCAGAACTGTTCTGTCAGAAGGCAGAGGGTTCTTAGTCTGTCTCACAATCCTCAGACCTAAAATAATTGAGGATAACATGAGGACAGCAGGATGCTCTTCTAAAAATACTCTTATGAATGACTTTCCTTGAGTGAAATTTTTCAATAATTACTATATTACAGTACTAAGCATATGGAGATGTCTTAGTGAGAAATTTGCTCTTGTGAAGAGGGCTTGAACAAATATATTCAGTTTCAGGTCTGGTCAGGGTGTAATGAATCATCTGATTGGAGAAAAGGTCCAGCCAGGGTAAGAAGTATGCAAAGACGGCCTTATCTTTTTTCTCTTTTTTTTTCCCTTTTTTTTCTTTTACTCAGTTGTTCTGAAGTGTGAGGAGTCACACATCACATGAAATCTCTAGACTACTCCCTGTTTCCTCTGAGGAAATTCAGTTTTCATATCTCATCTGATCACTGAACTGTGAACTGCCCTGACAAACAGGGTAGACAAGGAGATTTCTCATCTCTTTTGTTAACTGCTCATTTCAAACAGAAATCTAATTTCAAACAGAGTAAATGAAGCTTTATTAAATGAAAGGAGGAGGAACAGTTAGACAACAGGTAGGATGTTGATCTGGAAATTACGAGATATTGTTTTCAATCCCTACCTTCCTGGCCAGAGAAAATGTTTTAACTTCTTCTCTACACTCCATCCATAGAAGATTGTGTGTTTGTCCTTGGCATGCCTGTGGGAAAACTGCTGTAGATATGCCAGTCTGAATGAAATTCCTGATGAGGAAACCAAACCTTCAAATGGAGGAGAAGGGGTGAGAACAGGTAAGTTTTCATGGTCTTTTCTGTGGTTCCTGAGTATCCCTACCAACCCTTTGCAAGGCACTGAACAACAAACCCTGATGGGAAAAATGCTGTAGTTTTTCTGATGCTAACAGTAAAGTGCTGCCTTTTTCTGGGTTGGTTGATGGCATCTGCATGTCCTTTATTTGAAACAGAATGTAAGTGTCTTTCCAGTACTATTTTAAAAAAGAGAGACTGAAGACAAAACCTTTTGTTATACTGCTTATTTTATACTGTTTAGAGTTTGGGTTACTAGACCTGTGCCTGCAGTCTGACCTGTGTCATTTTTGTGCCACGCTCAGTTTCCAAAAGATTAAGGAGACTTCCAAGGAGGAACAGAGCTATGTAAACACAACTTTGGCTTTTGCAGTGCCCCCAAGAAAGATACAGAAAGGAGCCAAACAAGTCAAGGGTGATAATGGATTACTTGTAACAACTTACACTTCTGCTTGTCAAGAGCACTCCAAACTGAGCTCTATCCTGAGCATAGCTGCTGCTATGGACCATCTCCTGAATCCAGGAGCAGCTATTCAGAAACAGCAACACCCCATTCAGCCCCAGCCCAGCTCAACACATCCACATCCACATCCACATCCACATCCACATCCACATCCACATCCACATCTGCGTGGTACTGTGCAGATAGATTTCTGTTAGAAGACTGTGCCCATGCCAGCTGGCTGTTCTTGCCAGTGAAGATGGTGGTTTGGGATGCAGAGCCAGTGCTACATATTTTTGGTGTTTGCCTAGTTCCTAGTCTCTGCTAACACATGGTCTGCTGTCCTGCCCTGCAGCTTGGTGTGGGCAAGGACACCAAGAGGGGGTGCTGGGAGCTAACCCCACCTGAATAGACATAGTGGTGGCTCTTAGTGTGGAGACAAGCTCAACACAGTTTTGAACACGGGCACACTGTCCCATGATATATGTCAGCCCAAGCATTACACTGCTGTGCATGGTATGAACTAAGAGCTGTGTTAAAAGATAGGCCTCACACTAGTACTGAGGCTTTTAAGTTTGAATGCAATCAAATATGCTTTAAACTTTATGCCTTACCTAATTTCTTATCTTGTATTCTCATACAATAAACTCAATTATCTCAATGGTCTTTCTCAACCTAAATGATTCTATGATTCTATGCTCCCTGACAAGTAAATCTGTATGTTAAATATCAAAATGTTGTGGTGAAAAAGGTGGTGTATCAAAACACTATAGAGTGCTGTGAAGCTCACCAAACTTGCCAAGACAGTTTAAAAATCACCAAAAAGCTTTGGGGAGATGAAAATAAGAGATACTTGAGAGTTCATCAACTTATTCCAATAAAAACCAATATCTGGAAGTTAAGCTGTACCCCAACTAGAGCTTAAGTACTGCTAGAATTTAGGAAGACATTTCAGTAATGAACTGGAATTTAGAAACCACAGCCAAAGAGCAGGCAGTTCTCCCTCTCCTGCCATCTCCAGATCACATCCAGATGCTGTCATCTGCTCTGTCTGAATGTAATTATTGGTCTTGATACAGAGACAGGAAAGATAAATCAAGTTTCCTGTATATGGGATGTCTAATGGGGTGATAGGAAAAACAAGAGCTGTCCTGAGGCACACAGCTGCAACCTCAGTGGCTGAGATTTGCTGGAATGGGTTGCAACCATGGGAGGAAACTGACAACCAGCTCCAGCCAGGTGTGATGATTGGAATGGTTATATAATGGTTTGCAACACAGAGATAGACATTTAAGCCTACAGTCAGACTTGTTGAGAGAAGTTTGGCAGATGCCTCTGACTCCCTGGGTCAGAGTGCTGCACTTACACAGCTTCAGGAGTCAAGGTAGCATTTTTGGAGAGTACTCATGTACCTGGTGACTGGCTTCTTTAAAAAGGTCTTCAAATCCCCTTAGAGTGAAAAAAAAGGATAAAACTAATCTTGAATTCATATTGTTTATCTCATGTAAATAGAGATTAGAAAACCAATTTATGTAGCAGTAAGTGAAAGTCCTCTGCTTATTTTTCATACTCAGTTGAAGACTAAATTTCATCCACAATCCCATATGCATTTTTAGAGGTGTGACAAGTAATGGTGGGCAAGAGGAGAAAGAGTTTGGGTGTTTTTGCTGCCAGTGCAGTTTAGAACAAACATATAGATTTACAGTTCTCCTCTTTTCACTGTGCATCCATAACCAATGGATGCACACAGAGCAAATCATGCATTTTAACTAGGAGGGGTGTATTCTTGCCTCAGTACATTTGTATTTTTTTTTTTTCCCAATGCAACCTGCAGTATATGCCTAAGAGATTAATCAAAAAGATGAAGTAATTTTAGCATCCATTCAGGAAATGCTACATTAATCACGTTTTTATTTACATTACAAGAAGAAATTGTCTGAGACCTGACTTCAGGCAGTCAAAATTTCATATATTTGTTGCCAACAGTCTAATAAAAAGATCAAAACTGGTCCTTTTTTTCTTGCTGTTGTTCCAGACCGGTTTATTTCCTCAAGGCAGTACCTGGTTCATATACTTAATACTTTGTATTTAAATCAATATTTTTGTTCCACTTACATTTGAAATCAAATATTCAAAGACTTGACCTATTCTGGGCAAAATGACTGCTTCAGATGTATCTATTAAAATATTAATGAAAATATAATATTTTCTTATAACTATGACTTTTGTCTGAACTTTTTATTCTGATTAAAAACAATAAATCTGCCAGAAAAATCTTATAGTTTAACTCCAAAATCGTCATAAAATGTGAACACTTCATACCTCAATATTTTTTCCAGAAATTCAGCTTTAAATAAGAAATAAAATAGTTTTAAAAGACATCATCATAAAGAATTCATGTTAGTCCTGTTCTTAAGAGTTCATTAGTAGTAGTTTTGTATACCAAATCACCCAAGGGTTTTATTTGAAACTTTTTCCATTAAGTTTGTCTATCCAAGAGTCCAATGAATCGAAGCAAAATGGAAAAAACCAAATGTGTTCACAGTAGCCATACTCAGTGAGGTTTTAGATAATATTTTCAACAAAACTTGAAGTAAACCATTCTTTTAAACAACTTCTCCTAGGATGTTTGAGAGGAAAGGTGCTAGGGGGGATGAAACAACATAGCTGCTTCTCCTGCTACCTTATTTTGTTGCTGGTATATATTTGTCATCTCTGACTCTGGAGAGTTTTTCAAAGCCAGAGTGGTAGATGTGGAGCAATACTTTCCAAAAACTTGAAATAGAATCATAGAATTATTACGGTTGGAAAAGAACTCCAAGATGATCAAGTCCAACCTTTGACAGAACACCACCATGTTAACTAAACCATGGCACCAAGTGCCACAGCCAGTCATTTTTGAATATCTCCAGGGATGGTCACTTCACCACTTCCGTGGGCAGCCTTTTCCAATGCTTAATCACCTTCTCAGTGAAGAAATTCTTCCTGATGAGTTCAAGTGAGTTATATCTACTTTTGAGACACATCTCACTTTTGAGGCACATCCATTTATTGTGGCCTTGCCATTCAGACTGAACCTCCAGAGTCTGGCTAAAAGGAATTTTGCATTCTCCACATAAGGAAGTCTGGATTCAAGAGGAGAAATGGAAATTTAATCTCCTCTCCATTAATTTCTTTTTTTTTTTTTTTTTTTTTTTTTTTTTTTTTTTTTTTTTTTTTTTGTCTTTAGTGCACATCTCTTACTGCAGGTGACTGTTGTTGCCTTATAGTCTGATATAAAAGGTGACTAGCAACAGAGACTTTTGTAATAATTTTTGAATGAAAGAGACTGTGATTCTCTGCTGTTGCTGCAAATCCAGGGAGGTCTAAGTACACTTACGGTAGTAAAGACATCTGCTCACTGTGCTATATTTGAGCTTTATTGAGGCTCTCCCACACATTGAAGATGGCTTTGATGCTAAGGTATTTTCTCTCTATGCATAGATTCCTACTGTGCCTACAAACACATTGGACAACCGAAATTCTTTGTCTCCAGCATGTTTCAGTTTTTTATCAACCCTCTTCCTTCACTTTTTTTGGAGATAAATGGGGGAGTCTACCCTGGGAATATGGACTTTGTGCTACAATGCAAATGGAGACCTCAGTGATTTCCCTAAGAAAATTATTTAACAGGCTTTCCAGCAGGACTACCACACCTAGTAATTTGAGATTTGACCACCCAGATTGGAGGCCTGCCTGGAACCTACAGCATGCTCCTTTCCCCCTGAATCTGGGTTTTATTTCCACAGTAGGAAGGAGTGAGATGAGAGGGAAAGATTGTGATACACACCCAAGTCAAAAGACCAATATTGGCTGCTACAAGTACAAGTAATATTAAGGGAAGGGAATGTTCTGCAGATAACACTGTTTTGGTTTCTTCATTTCAGCATGGGATTTACATAAGATATGCAGCCCACCTGCTGGATATTGCTCCTATGGCAATCAATCCAGTATTTATGCAGTTATAAACCAGTTATGAAACTTGTTCCCAGCAGATGAAGAGAGGTCAAGTTTTGTATCTTTGTATTCTACCATATTCTTCCACTTTTTTTTCAAAGGAGACAATTATCCAGTGATCTAATCAGGTCATTCAGTTGACTTTTCAGAGGCATTTAGGACCCACTGCCCAGGATATTCTAGGGCACTGGCTTGTGCTGTAAGGATGAAAAAGGTATTTGAGCCAGATTTTTCTCTTGGATTTTCATCTACTGTGATCTTAGGGAGTGTGTAGGGGCACCAAGTTTTCTCTTGAGGTATGGTTAAACCAAAGGATTAAACCCTGTTGGTAGGGAAGATGTACCCCAAACTGGTTTCAGCATTCACTAAAGGTTGTGCAGCTCTATCCTCTATGGATTTTGGTGGTCAGCATGTGGAACTTAAGCCGACTGTAAAAATTTAGTAGTGAAATTGATGTGCTGAAGACATTTTACCTCATAGGTTGGAAGAGAAGATCTGCTACAGTAATCTGTGTCCCAAATCCCCTTTGTGTCGTTGAACCTCCAAAAAGCCTCTCTTCTCATCATTATTTTTTGTGGAGAAGTGACCAAGACTGAAGACTGCTTATATTCCTTCTACTGCTGAAAATATTCGTATATTGTATCCTTCAAATCCCCAACATGCTACTGGACTTGCTGAATGTAAATTGCAATCATTTCAATAACTAAACCACAGAATTATTAAACAACTTGAGAGACTCCAGCAGGAATACTGTAATTTTAATGCCTCAGGATAAAAAGCTCTCCTAAATAAGAACATGAAATAGCTAGAGTTGTGCTCATGAATGCAAGCTGTACAAGTCAAGAGTGTAAAACAGTTTGAAAAGGAAAAAGCTAGACTTTATTTTTGCCTTAATTTGCATTTAAAGTCTGGGCTTTTGAGCACACTGTACTCTGCTCAGCCTGCTTTATTGGTTTTATTGCTGCTTTCATTATGCCAGTTTTTCTGCTGGTGCTTTTTTATTTTTTTCTTTTTTTTTTTTCTTTTTTTTTTTTCAAGATTAGTTTGATTTAGTCAAGATTTCTTGAAGAAGATTTAGAAAAAAGTTACTGGCTACAAATGTAATTATGAGGCTGGCAGTCAGGTTGTTCTGACTGGACATTCCTCTCTGTGTATTTATTTTTTACACCAGATTTAATGTGGGCTTTTCCAGCACAGCATAACAAACAACCAAATAGAAAGTCACAGTGTACTTGATGTGATCACATACACTTAATCTCAACTTCCTCTTTTAATTTCCTTTGCTGGAAGCTTTTCTACAAAGCTATTTATTGCTTTGCTTTTCTTCCAATAACATTCACACATAAAAGAGCATTATGAGAAAAAATCAGTGTTGCTCTAACCTTGTTTTTCTTTGTGTCATGAACAAGACTGTTGTGTGAAGTCCAAAGAAGCACCAAAGAATCATGAAATATTAATGTTTGTCATGTTTTCACACGGTGTCTTAAACTGAGGAAAAGTGATGCTAAAATCAGAAGGAAAATGTGTGTTGCATATGCTATTGGAAACTCTCAGCTGGTGAGGGGAATGGGTGACACAGATCTATGCCTGAGAGCAGGGTTTTCATTCAGTGTTTCACAAACTCACCTTTGCATAGGAAGAATTGCTATGATTTCATCAAGCAGTGGGGTATAGAAAAGGTTGGACACTGGTCTGACAGCCAAAGAGAGAGTCCTGATCCTTTTTATCTCCCACCATCCCTTGCCTTCCATTCTTGCTGCTGCACAGCACAATAGATATTCCCCATACAGAAGAGCAAGCATAGACTGAGAAATGCGTTCTTCCAGGCTCTGTTCAGTGAACAATGTGCAAGAAGTGCCGAAATTTAGGAAAGGCATTTTTCAGCCCCATGCAGCTTCACTCTTGCACCTTTCCATCAACCCTTGTCTGTTTTACGTAACATTCATTCTTTTGGCATGTCTGGTCTAAATGAAGTGCATAATAATAGCTCAAGCCAGTTGAAGAAAACTCCTTCATGCAATAGAACTGCATTTGCTTCATTTGCCTTGAATGAAAAGCAGGGACTTCTGCAAATTAAACATCCATTGTTTTTGTCTCTGCTGCATAATGACTCACAACAACAATTTCATTTGGTATTATATTAAAAGATTTTAATTTCTCCAAATAGAGGTCTATTTCTATTCTTTCTTTCCCATTATTTTATGTTAACACTGTAAAGAGTTCAACATGGGATCTTTCACTGAAAATGCATTAAAAAATAAGGAAATGGTGTGAATTAGACTATTTCTTCACAGTGTTCTCTCTTGCCTATTATGTTGCAGAACATAAAAGCACCGAAGAGCTATTTTGTTTTTGTATCTGCCTGAAAAAGAAGGGATGGAGATTCATATGCATCTCATTTTCTGTTATTGTAGAGGCATTAAATCAACCCATTTTTCCCATTTTGCCTTTTCCCAGAAAGGACTGATCCTTACTCTCCGTTTACAGTGCCTTTCCTGTGAAGCTGCATGAACCTCCCATGCACCTCCAATTACACTAGCTCCACATCTTCCTGCTGAGCTGTCACTTCCCTGAAAGATTTTCCCTTCACTCTACCCTCAGATGTTTTTATTTCTTTTTAAATGTGGTGCATTTTTAGGGGAGTTTGGAGGGCCATGTCACAAGTCAGAGTAGGCACAGCTTCAGGAGGCCCCCAGGAAGCCCCTCTCCTCCTGGCACCCTCCCCCATGTTTCTCCTACAAGGTACCTGTGGCTGCCGTGTCTGACCGCTGCTGCTCTTGCTGCTTCCAGGCTTGATTTTAATTGCACAGCTCTGGCAACTCTCCAAAGGGTGACTCAATGGAGCTGCTATCAAGCTGACTGACATGAGGAGATGTGCTGCATTTGCCTCAGCTGGAAGTGGTTTTTTCCATGTCTTTTAAGGTACTTTCACAACGCTCATATCTTGTTCATTAGGGAAGCGTTATGGCTCATAGGCACAGTTAATTAGTACTTATGAATAAAAGAAAAGTAGGAAGGAAAATTAGAGCAGTAAGAACAACAAAAATGAAATTTAAAAAAAAAAACCAACAATGAAGGTCTATTGGAGCAAGACACTCAAAAATTAATTAAAAATATATTGATGTTGTAGATTTTACAGTGATTTTTCATTCCCAGTCTAACACAAAGCAAAAACACACTGGCATGTGGTCCAGCTGAACCAGCACACACAGAGAAGTGTGTGCATGTCTGTCTGTCAGGTGACTCTCTGGTGCCAAACATCCAGGAAACAGAGCAGTACTTCAATAGGGAGAACAGAGCAACTGGGCATGGCTGTCACCGATGCTATCAAGAAACTTATAAAACCCAGCTGAGGAAGGACCACTAGTTTAATTTTACTTTGCTCCCTGTGGCTGCAGCTCAGCTAGATGTTTTTGAAAAGTGTATTATGAAAAGCTCAAAAGCATGAACTGTGCTGCAGAGAGGCTGCCCTCTTGACAGTTAAATGCAGGCACCAAAAATCTTCCTGGAAAAAAGCTACAGTGTTTCAAACCAACCATCCATGTGGCTTCTAGAAGGTAAAAAATTTGGTGAAGCTTGTCATTAAAGATTATACCATTATATGAAAAATACACAAATGGACCGAATAAAGCTAAGTATCACTTTGGGCATTACTGGCAATTTGAGTCTTTGACTTTGCCATTCTACTTCTATTCTTTTAAAAAGAAGCATTGTTTCCATGACTGTGTTCAGACATCATCAGTAGGCTCAGTACAGCCAAGGCATCCTATTTATCCATAAATCAACACACTTTACATTGAGAAATGAATTGGTGGTCAGAAGAAATCTGCATCAGCTAGTGTGGCATCCTGAGCATTCTGGGATAAACCAGGGCAGAAAGAACAATGAGCTGTGGCAAACTTTGCTCTTTCTGTCAGAGCAGAAAGCTGTGGCTCTCTACTGACCTTTTTTACTGCCTTTGAATAGCGCCAGTGGGACATTTCAGGGAAGAAAATCTTCCCTTGAGCCAAGAGTTGGCCACTCCTGTCTCTTTCTATCTGTTTATCCTGGCATTCATACCCTCCCCACACCTAACCCTCTTGTGCTGTTCTTTAATACCAACAGCCATGTTACCCCTGGAAAACCAATTTCCAGTTTGTGCCTTAGCTATCTGGTATAAGTTTCCCCTGATACTGGATTTTAGGCAATTCTGTGAAGTTTTAAAATTTACTGTCACAATATGTCTTGCTGGTAGGCTGTTGAGTAAGAAGGGGAATCAAGATTCTCATTTTTAGCATTAGATAAAAGAGGAAAAAGCAACCATGATCCTAAATGACAAGTCAGATGATCCAGGACTGCATGATAGGAAACAAATGGCAGGATGGGACAGAAATAATTGAAGAGCAAAAGGTTTTCTTTGCTGCCAGAAATAATTCACTGAAGATAAAGGCCTTGTGCTCTCTTTCCCTCACAGCATTTCCATTCTCCCAAGCTGGGGTCAGATTCAGAGCTTGTCAAATAAATTAAACAAATCAAATACAGTTCATAGCTTTCCCTTCACAGAATTCTCTTCATAAATAGTCCACGGATTTTCTTTTCAGCTGTATAATTAGGAAGAAAAAAGGGTATTTCATGTAAATTTCATTAAATACAATCTTCAATAAGTAGCCCTCTTAGCTGTAACATGAGCCCAAAAGTTGCTCTAAGGTTTTTCCTTCTAATTCTTAGTTTCCATCTGGCTCCTGCCAGAATCCTCTTCTACTGACAAGTTCAGTGTACCTCCCTTTGCCCTGAGTCTAATGCAGACCCCAAGCTGCCTCTCCCGTCAGAAGCAAACATTTTCACCTTCTCCTGCCAGTGAGGAGAATCTCATCTCTACACTTGGGCAACAGTCCCCTAATTATCTCTGAAAGCCTCAGATGTTCCACCTGAGTTGGTCACGGCATGCCACTATTAACACCAGGGTCTTCGGCTGAATCCCCATATTGGCCATTTACTTAAGAGCTAACTTCATGATCCTTCTGGGTCCCTTCCAACTCAGACTATTCTGTGATTCTATGATAAATTTCTCAGATGACAATCTGCTTCTAATGTAGCAGCGATGGCACACAAGTACAGGTATGGTGACAAAAAAATCCAAATCTTGAACTTGCAGGACAACTGATTTCCAGGTAGGAACTTGCCTGAGACATGAAGCTATACACAAAAGTGGGACAATTCTCAACAGGAAGCAATTCCCTAAAATCATGGAATATAATGATGGGCGGCTTGGTCTCATCACTAACTTCATTGCCCTGTTTTCCTTCTTTTCCCCAGGACTGATTAGTCCAAGTGTGCCTGTGTCCTGTAATAGAACTGTAAAACTGGATGTAGCACTCCTCACATAGGCTCCATAATGCAGCTGTTTTTTCCTGAGCTTTAGAGGCATATGGACATTTAATTGCCCACATGTCTTTGGCAATGTCCCAACAGATGCTCATCAGTTTGGAAATATCTTGTTTTGAAATTTGTCAGTGTGCATTACTGTACGTGGGGGAATCTTTTACACAAGGATACTGAATACATTGAGGTGCCTGAAAATACTCTTTGGTCTATTACTCTGATTTAATTCTCCCATTCAAAACATGCTCCTTGCTCTGACAAACACATTGTATTCAGTCAGGAACTGGCAATGACAGAGAGCACAGGCAGGCTGAAGGATGGCAAATTATCAGGGAATTAGCAGGGGAAAGTAATGAAGATTAGAATAAACTCTGTTTTATGCATTAGACAACTGGGGGATGATAAACTTCATTTATCAACCTCTTTAAGTGTGAGATCTGAAGATGAAGAGCCGTACATTGTAACCCCAGGTAGATGAACAGGAACAAACAAGCCCCCTTATCAGCCTCTGAGCACAGCAGCTGATCCCTGTGATATTTTGCATTGGCATTACTGCAGTTGGAGGACGGAGCCTTATGAAAGGAGTTGAGACTGGAGCTCTGGCTGTGTGGTACCATGGCTTCCCATCTCTACCAGCACAAACCAGGTAGGAACACACTCTGCCTCACAGTTGCCCCTAAAGGGACACAGGTGAAGAAGAGAAAAGAAGATGTATATTTAATGCTCCATACTCTTGGATTCTAATCCTGACAGTAGAGCAATCCCAAGCAGCCTAGACACCACAGCACCTAAACACAACTTTAAAAGCTTCATTTCCTTCATCTTCTCTCTACTCCCTCTGTTGTAACATCATTCATTAAGGTTTCATGGGAGGAAAATAAAAGGGCTGAAGAAGGTACACTAGAGTTGGCAGTCACCAAATATCAAGATAACAAGCTCAAATTATGGCAATGGAAAGAAAGGAAAGCAAGCGTGAAAAGGGAGCAACCTCAACAACAAGAGTTCTTCAATGATCTCAAAAGAAAAAAGCATGTGAGTAATGGAAATGAGGACAGATTGTTTAATAATTATTAAGTAGCAGTAACAAGAAAACACAGAACCAGGAGAGGAAAACAAAATAAGCAGTAGTTGAAGGGAGTAAGAAGAGACTGCACTGTTAAATGCACCAGCATTAAAACAAAAAACCCACCCTGAACAATGGAAACGTTAATCATACAAGATGGAAGAAAACAACTGACAGCTGGTGACAATGCAAATGAACTGTTCAGGATCTGCTTCCATTTCAGTATTCCCTAGTGATGGCACCTACAAGCAATTGTATTCACATCACTGACAAAGAAAGATCTCTGCCTAGTAAAGGAGAAGAATGAGCTAGAACCTAAGCTTCCTGAAACTGATGTTCTCTGGATGCCAGACTTACACTTTAAATATCAAAAATCGGTTATGTTAACCTTAAACCAATATTAAAGTTATTAAAATTATATATGAATTTATATAAACAAAATTATTTTAAAAGTAGTTTCAAAAGCGACAGTAGTTGTTGATGTGAGAATTGGCAAGCTAAAATATCTATTTTTAAATAAAATGACAAGGAAGAAGAGAAGCAGCAAGAACTTCTTGAGCAGTGTCACAACCATTACTTTTCAATCCTAAAAAATCCTTTGTAACAAGTACTGAAATTATATTCATTTATGCTTTCCACAGTAACTGACACAAGTACTGCCAAACACAAGTTAAAACCTTTTTCTTGACAGTAGTGTCATGAAAAAGCAGTAAATCAAACATCTTTATCTTGATGTGTGATTGTCACAGGACATCCTTATAAGCAAGACAAACACAGCTCAGATTAAACAATTACTTAATGAATGCAGAGCTACCCAGAGCTGCTGGAAAGAAAAAAAAAAAAAAAAAAAAAAAAAAAAAAAAAAAAAAAAAAAGGGAAAGCTCTAAGAATTTTCTGCACAAGTAAGTCCTAGGATAAGTTCCCTCAATCTTCTAACAACTTGGGTTATGGAATCAATATGGAGTTTGACTGCCTCAGAGATCAACATTGAAATTTAAAAGATTATCTTGATGAATTAAAAAGTTATCTAGAAAAACATAATTTTTGATAAGTAAAATAATTTAAAACTCAAGGCTGAATCCATCAATGCAGTAAACATGATCTCATATTTTTGACACCCTGAATGTTGTAACAGTGAAGTATTTTACAGTATTTTACAGTAACTGCTTCACTCTATTTATGTAACCCTTTTTTCTCCAACACAATAGGGTTATAACCACTGTAGAGTGTGTTGGATTAAAAAAAAAAAAAAAAAATCCACTTCTATCTCCAAAAAGAATTTTTTACTTGCTTCACATCTATGAATCTTCTCCATGTTTTATCAAACCCTACAACTCAGAAATTTGGCAGTCTTTAGGAACTTAAGAGGGAAAAACGCTGCCACCTCCTGGAGCAGGTGAAGCTGGCTGTTCTCTGAACACCTGCATTCTGCTCTCCATCTTACACTGTTTTCCATGCACTGAAAAGTAACTTCAGTAACTTCAGATGTTGCATTTAAAAATAAAAGCAAAAGTCTACAGTAGGATATCATCTGCAAGAATAATCTTGGTGGCCTAAGTTCAGTAGCAACATAAAACCAGGTCTACTCATCCACCTTACCAAGCTCTACATGCTTGAAAAACTTCACTAGCCCTTCTCAACATGCACAAATCCTGAACAGAAATCTCTGTAAAAATAGCAGTTTGGACAAAACCCAACCATGACAGTTTATTTTCATTAAGAGCACAGCAGCATTATAGGTGATTTGGTCTACAGTTCCAAATCTTTTTGCCATTACTTTTATATTCCAATCACCTGTTTTCATCAAATAGCTTTCAAAAACCAGCCTTTGAGAATGTACCAAATGGTTTATTACTATAACCTAGACAAGCAAACATCTCTGCTCTACACTGAACAACTTGTACCGGTCCATAGGAAGGTACACTATATCTACAAAGTCTGTACCTATAAAATTACCAGGTAACTACTCCATCTCCTACCATTTATGAGTTACAGCATACATCCCCAAACACCTTATCAGAAGTACTTTCCAATAAGGGGAACAAATAGCCTGTTATCACTTACTACACCTAGTAGTAACAATTCTTGCTGTGGGTATCCTGCAAGTAGTGCTATATAAAGGCTCTTCCATTCCCTCATACCATTCCCACCAGTATGCTTTGGTGCTCAGGTCCAGAGGTAATATGAAGCTACCTTAGGGGTCCAGTGCTAATGCCATTCCTCTAAATTGCTACCAGGCCTGAGGATGCAGCTCAGCTGATTTTTTTTTTTTAACTGTATTATATCTGAACTAGGACATAATGTAGCTGCAAATGTTTTAATATTAGCTTTCTAATACTGACTACATAGAAGACAACATTTACACTTTTTCCTGCTAATCCATGTTGAGAATTTGAAGCCTTTTTGAATGCTAGAGGTATTTCGTAATTTTTTTGAAAAACTGCACAACTAACAACCCAAAACTTTCTGAGAAGCATCAGTACAGCACAAGGGTGAAATCAGGATGAAAGCAACCTGGCAGGATATTAGCATGTATGGGATGGAAGAGCCAGCAGATAGGCTTACATTACCACTTGGATACTACAGTTAGAGTATACTTGACAAGTGCTGTTATTTCCTCCTGGTCATGTGAGCAGTACAAGTAATTCATTATGCCTCATGCTCACCTTCATCTAAGTATTTCAGTTAATTTCATGCTTTTGCCACCTTCTACTGTTGAGGTATTTTGCTTAGCCTCCTGAGTCCTCTTAAGGGATTTATGCAGTCAGGAACAACTGACCCACAAGGATGAAGCTTCAGCAGATTGTTTTAAAAGTACTCTTGAAAGAAGACAGAAAGTGTTTTTCTTTAAACTTTCAGTTTAATTCTACAGTATTTGCCTTTCTTCTATTCTGCAATTACAGTTGAGGTTCACAGGAATAGCTTCAGAGGTTCTCAGCTACCAATGCTAAAACTCCGCTTTTAGATAAACTCAAGTTAAAATTCCGGAATTTTCTGGCCATCATATTTCAGGTTCACTTTGCACAGTACAAGTTCTGATGTGATGGATCTTTACAGAAGAGTGATTTAGGCACCTTAATAAAAAAAAAGTCCTTAAAAATATAATATGTTCAATTAAACAGTCAGTTTATTTTCTAAAATAAAAAACCCATGCATAATTCTAATATACAGACTTTGATTCTTACCAAAGACATGTTCATAAATATTTTTTTCCTTTTAATAAAGATCTCTATCTACAGTCCAGATCCTGAATGCCAATCTGCCCAATTGTTTTTCAGGAAAACAGATTTCACTGAAGAAAATGTAGCTCCATAGTGTTTCAGGTACTGGAAAACAAGCATACTGCGGAACTAAATAATGATCTCTTCAGGCACTTGCCATTTGGCTAACCCAAGAGTTTCATTATTTAGAAAAAGCAACAAAATTGCAGTCGTCATAGCCTCTTAGCAAATTTCCACATAAAAAAAGGTGCAAATCCAGACATTTATGTCAGCCATCTTGCTAAGATAAAATGCCGTATTTCTTCTCCAATTCTTCAACAGAAGCATCTTTTAATCCCATGTGGTTCACATGATTGAACAATACCTGTGTAACTGCAAAAGAAAACCCCAACATGAACTGTTATTTTTGTGATTCACACTCTTAAGGTAAATTAGTCCAATTCTCTCCTCAGTGAGAGTAAGGGGCATATGGATTATACAGCTGAAATAGAAATACATTTTTAAACTACTGGGAGGATGAACAAAACTAGCAAAGCAAAAACTCTCACTTTGTTTTGATGCCCAGGAGCTGTCTAACAACACTTCCTCTTACACAGGTGCATAATCCAGGCAACAGACAGCTTTTAGTTTCTTCACTATCTTACACTATGCCACTACATGCAGAGGACAAACATTAATGCCAGTGGCAGATAAAGGTTGCATGAGGTAAAGGTGTGAATGCCATTCGTAAGAGGCACTGCACTTCAGTAAGTGAAATTTTAAGGAGATTCACATTCCAAAATTTTTAAAGTATAATGGTTATTAGTGAAACTCAGCTGTAGATAGTAAATTTAAATGGTCCCAAATAAATGTTTCGTTTGTGTCTCATTAGTACATAGTCTGTCCGGTGTGCTAAATGAAGAAAAAGTTTGACACAAACCCCACTTTTATAAACCATGAATTCAAGCCAATGTTAACACAAATTGCAAACTGGATAGACAACCAGGCTGAGTGCTTTAGAGATGTTTGCATTCTTTTGCCAACAGAAGAGTCAGAATCTGTCAAGAAATAGTTGTAAACAGTAGAAACTGTATAATCTGGAGACCTCGGATCTCAGATGCAGGATTTCATATAAATTCATAAATTTGTAACACTACCCAGCTACAGACTGACAAGCTGACCGACAAGATTATTTTATCAGAATAAAATGCAGTGGTATTACTGATTAAAATAAGAGGATTTATCAGTAGTTTTCTAGTCTAAACAATAAATAAGGAGTCAAAGGATTAAGAAAAAATACATGACATTCATATTAACTTCTAAAACAATAAAAAGCTAGACAACTAAAGTGATTATGACACAGAATAAACAAGAATTATTAATTATTATTATTTATAATAAACAAGTATAGTGCTAAGTTTTACATATTTTTTGCCAACCATAAAGTAAGCTTACAAAGACACTATCAAATTACTTACTTTTTTTTTCTGAATCTGACATAAACATTACTGCCATATCAAATCTTTTTAATTCAGAGAGCCTCTGGAGGATTTCAAGGATGAGCGATGGCTCCTCTTTCCTGAAGAATATTACAAATACAAAAATAACCACTGTTGATTAGAAATATTCAATAGCTGCAAGCAATATTGAAGATTTCAGGAACAAGAAATTAAAGGACCAATAGCATTCCTTTCTCTTTCATATTCCTTATCTTTGCTTTTCCTGTTCATTTGTCCATTCACAAAGCAAAAAATCAATATCCAGAACCCTTTATGTAGGTATTATTGTTCTACTGACCAAGAGTGAAAAAACACAAAAACCTAGACTGATGCAAACTGACTGCTAGTCACACATAGAATACCTACTACATGATTTCATGTTTACACTTGGCCATAACATCACTATTTTTATAGGTATCAGGCACTGTGAAAGGAAGCAGCATCTGTGGTCATAGGAAGCTCATTGAAAAGCTGAGCCAACTACAGCTGCTTTAATTTTCATCCATACAAAAAAATTACTAAAAAGTTTTCCTTTTACACTTTTCTGGCCAACAGTAAACAGGCACTGCCTTTGTTACAAATATTAACAGTGTTTTTCTTTCGTAACTTCACATTTCTTTTGGAGGGAGATAGGACTCTTTCCTTACAGCAAACAATTTCAGCTTCCTAGCCTTTTTACGTTGTATCACCAAATGCAGGACTGTATTCTCTAAGACATTTTCACCCATTGGATGGATGTTTTACTTTTTAAGGAAACCAAGGGAAAGGCAAACATTGATTTATGCTTGCTTATCTCCATAAAACAACACCAAAAAGCATCGAGTGTATGCTTTTCAGACAGTGTAATTCAGAAAAGCAGTACACTCCCTCTGACAGACAAAATGAACTTTAGGACTCAAATGTAGCATGGAGAAGAAATTTCAAAAATAACTTGTCAGATCTTGTCTTAGCAGCACCTCAATCTCCAACACACATTCGCTATAGGCAACAGTAAAATGCTAGCAGATAATTAAGTCTGAATGCATCACAATAAGCATGGCATAAAACCAAAACTCTCTGAATTTCTCAGCTTTAGAAAGTTAAAATAGAGGACAATGTGCAATTCTACATGCTCTCAGAATACACATACAGTAATATGAACAAAAGTTATTTCATACAGACTAATGCGAGTTTCTGGTGCTCTTTAGTAAAGCACAGTTCAATAACACTCCGTAAATTTTTTCACTTTTCTGCCTGATTTTTCATGATGAATTTCACTTTTTAAGAAACAACTACTGAGTAATTCCAACGATTTCATTATGCTCATGTTATGCTGTGTGCTGGAAACAATTCTGTAAGCCCTAGGTTGAGACCAGAGAGAACATAAAAAACCCCCAAACACAAAACAAAAAAACAACCTCCCCCTACCAAAATAATAAACCCCTTCAGAACAGCAATAAGCAATGTGAAAACAAAGGAGAAGTTAAACTTACTCAATATAGAAATCATGCAGAACTTTCAGGATCTGGTTAAACAAGTCTGGATCTAAGGATTTCTGAAACAGCTTTGCATAAAGGGAGGGCTTTATTTGCTATGGAAAAATTTAAAAAAGTTATTTGTAAACAAAAAAATACTACTGAGTCATGAGAATTATATGTGCATTTTTAGAAGGTCATGGACAATGCTGAAGTGCATGAAAGCAAAAAAACCAAATCACACAATTTGCTTGGTTTTTTTTGGTTTTTTGGTAATGGTAACTTCTAACTTCTCTTAAAAAAAGCTAAGTGATTTTTTTTTCAAAATATATGAAAGTAAAAGTAAAAGATTAAGTAAATTGCTGTGTTTCAAGCATTTGCTCAGTTTAAAAATGTTGCTATGTCTAATTACCCTAGAACAACTCACTTGAAAAATTAGAATTTAATAGAGTTACTAATGTATTTAAGTCTTTAAAGAACAAGGGCTGTATTTAAAAAAAATGCATAGGCTGTACTTGAAGCAAATAAAAGAGGAAAAACTCAAATGCACGTCAGACTACTTACTGTTATGTGAAGACAATTAAGAAAAGGGACTATTGTACACTTGAGACACTCTAAACATAGTTATCCCTTCCACCTAAGGGTACTGTTTCTTCAACTGATGTTGAAGAAGCTGTCCAAACGCTGTTGATACTCTGTTTCATACCTTCAGGTACAAGTACATGTTTTCAGGGCAGTCTTTCAATTTCCTGAAGTCAGATTCAAGCTGGAAAGAATTTGCAGGAATGGGAGGAACTGGAGAAGCAGACATAAATGACCTTCTGATTTCTTTTTCTCTCTGTTTGCTTGCAGGAAAAGATGGATGCAATGTCAATGAAATTTCTTTCGCATTTACAGGCAGCCTGCAAAGGTATTTTGAAACACATAATCAAATCAACTTTTAAGGAAATTCTACTGTGAGACCTAATTAAGAGATCTTTCTATTCATTAAAAGCTAAAATCCTGAAAACTTTTTAAAAAAGAATGTGCTTTAGTTTAAGCAGATGTTTTAAATTTCCTTCAAATTATACAAGACTTATATTCAATTCACCTTTTCTAAAAAGCCACATCTGCAAATACCTAAATTTACTCAGGCTCTCTCTACTTTGTTTCTGGAAATAACTGCATTTTATAATAGGTATCTCCCATATATATATATATATGCCAAAAAAAAAAAAAATCACCTTTTCAGCAATTTCATAATGCAAACCAGTAACAATGTCAAATGGATAAACTCGTTCCAACATTGGTATCAGTAGATCTATTTTTTGTCCTATAATTTGTCATTTAAGTCCACTGAATTTTTAGAAATTAATAAATGGCTAAGAATACACTTTTTTCTTCAACACTTCACAGTAAATCCATCTAACTGAGCTAGAAAAGGGTGGGACCAGTGTTTCACACAGAAATTCTTTGATAAGGATTCTTTATATTAACAGAATGAGGCAGTGTCAACACAATGGACTAGGAGTTCTAAGACTGAGCAAGGATAACGCTTCTGTACATCAGCCTAGTTACAGCAGGACAGACTTGAGTTTGCCTAACTAACACAGTGTGACCTAGAAACTGAGCACATCTGAAGCTACCACCTGCCTCAGCAGAGGAAAGAGTGGTGACACTCATCTGTTCCTCTTCTCTAACACAACTGGGGTACAAAGAATGCTTGAACTCTGTTCAAAACGTCTTTTGAAAAATTGCAAATAGAAGTGGTAAAAACAGCTAGGGAAGATGGAGTGCCCAAGCAAGAAAGAGTACAGCACGGAGGAAAATATGAATTCCTTTATATTTGCAATGTAAGACTGAGTTTTCCATCTGACACTAAATAGAACATATTTGTCTCAACCACTGCAAGGTCAAAGAGACAGATGTGCAAGAACTGCAATTTCTTTCAACATTTCACTTTTAATTCAGATTCTCTAAAGTATCTTCAATACCTCACCATATGTAGACATCTGGAAATGATGATTACATTTCAAGTACATTTGCCTTTTTAAAAGAGAATCAGAATTATTATACTTACTGTAATGATGATGTATCACTGATTTCTTCTATTTTCAAGTGCTTTGCTTTTGGAATATCAACGGTAGTCAACAGATCATCCTGAGCTAGAGTTTCTGTTTCTTCAACACTCACTGAATTCCTCCAGTTATTGACTAAAGTAGTGCTGGGCAAGTCACCATCTGATGTATCATCATCAACTTCCTCAATATCTATTCTTCGCAATGGCTTCTAAACAGGGCACAGACCTCACGTCACAAGTGGACCCATGTAAGTGTTTAAACAGATGCCAGACACAGCTGTGTGTAACTTAAAATAATTGTATGACAACCAGTTACCTCTGTAGTGGTGCACAGAGAAGACACTTTACATAAAGGAAAATGGCATAACCAGGAAACCATAAAATTCTACATGAAGCCTGATATGATAATTTTATTGCTTTATCCTCATAAACCAGTATATACTTACCCTAGCGGATCTCCATATGCAGTGTCTTCCTAGTAATAATTAAAAATGTATACTTTTTTCCCACTAAGGTTGAATAGGCAAGATCTATCATACACTCTGTCCCATTATGTGGTCAAGCTTTTTAATTTAGCCAAACAGAAAAATATCCAACAACACAGGGCCTGGCCCACAACTTACAATTTTGATATAATTATTATCTGTAACTCAACCTTGCTGATCAACGAAATTACATACATCCTAAGGTAATTAATTCCACCACATGCTAAAATGCTTCAGTTTATTTAATCTCTGTGTGATCCTCATTATTTTTGACCATCACCTAGTGCCACCATCACAGGTCTTGGGAAAAAAGCTCTCATCACTTCTTACTTTAGAATTTCATTTCCTGACTATGAACATAGAATGTATTGCTCTAGAAATAGAGGCAAATGCACATGATTAAACATATTCAACAGTTTAGACTTCTAGGAAATGGCACTACTAAAAGCACAGATGTTTCATCTATTCTTATTCTACCGTAACAGAATAACAAGAGGAATACAACCAACCTAGCATCTTCACTTAATTTAGCAGCCAAAGTGAACACTTAATAAATTTAACTGACTATAGTATTTCACAATAAATTCATTTAGGTCTGAAGAAATAATGTTCTAGTTATAGAGAGGACATTATACTCCCCCCTCCCAAAGGATGAAAATAATCACACATTTTCTACTAAAACTATCCATCTGAATTATATTATTTATGAGAGTAAACAAAGGTTTTCAAATAGCATGAGTGCATACACATACAAAGTATGAGCACTCTGTACTAACACAACTCACTGCAGAATATATTAAGATTAAATGTACTAAAAGAGGAAGCCTAATACACAAAGAAACCTAGTATTACATTTTTTCATCTATAACTCATTCATCTGACTATAAGCACTGATAATTCATAGTCCAAATACATTGCTTATTGAAAACCAGTATCCAGCTGTCCTGCAGTTTATATAGATGAAAAGCTCTTTGGAAAGCAGCCCTATGTGACAGCAGCATAAGACAAAAGTAGGCAACATGTCTTGTAACCGCTACGGCTGCTGTAAAAACTGTAAAGAGCAGTAGAAATGAAAGAAAGTTCACCCAGAGCTTCTCAACTCTCTCCCATTTACTCTCAATTGCAACGTTATTATGGGCACAAGACAGGGTTTTGGGGCTGCCTGCCTATTCTACATTATAAAATGCATGCATACACCATGTTTGCTGAAGGTGCTACTGCAGTCTGAATGCTTACACTATCACTGCTGTGAGCTTCAGCATTTCCATGTGTGCATATGTTCTTTAAAAATATCAAAAGAGTAAATTTATAAATTTTTGTCTTTCCCCAGGCAAGGCTATCTATCAGGGGTTAGTCTACAATATAGAACATAGATTTTAACTCTAAGCTCTACTTTTCCAATCATTATAGAAAGCAGTTCATATAACTTACTGTTGATTTAATCTGTAACGGATTATCAATCATTTTCACTATATTTTTAATTTCAGCTTCTTTAATCAATACTGCAGGATATTCTTGGTGAGTCTGCTGCTCCTTCTCAGCTAATTCCTGAAAAATAACGGCAAGTTGTCCAAAAGATCAGGTGCTTCATGAATAAATACAAGGTATTTAAAAATAATATAATAAAGAGTAAAAACCTTCTAGTACTATAGCCTTACAAAAACCTCCCAAACAAACAAAACCCCACTATACCCAAACAAGCATACATACATACATTCCTTATTTTTGTGAGTTCATTTATTGCTTGTTTATTTCCAGGTTCCAGCTTCAGAACAGCTTCAAAATCTGAGTGGAAAACAACACACGAACTGTAGGGTATTTCAAGTTACAACCTACATGTAGCAGATTTTTAAACCTATTTTCCTTTCATAGCTCTAAAAATAATTAAAGGCAGGTAAGTAACAGAACAGACAAGGTTGGAAGGCCAGTGGGTCATCTGGTCCAACCTCCCTGCTCAAGCAGGGTCATCCTGGAGTGCAAGGCACAGGATGGCATCTAGCCAGTTTTTGAGTATCTCCAGGGAGGGAGTCCTACAATCTCTGGGCAATCTGTTCCAGGGCTTGATCACCTGCACAGTAAAGAAGTTCTTCCTCATACTCAGGTGGAACTTCCTGTGCATCAGTTTCTGCCCGTTGCCTCTTGTTCTGCTTGGAACCACCAAGCAGAGCCTGACTCCATCCTTTTGGCACCTTCCCTTCAGATACTGATAAGACACTGGTGAGGTCACCCCTCAGTCATCTGACTGAACAGGCACAGCTCTCTCAGCCTTTCCCCATAAGACAGATGCTCCAGTCCTCTGATCATCTTTGTCACCTCTGTGGGACCCACTCCAGGAGGTCCATGTCTCTCTTGCACTGAGGAGCCCAGAACTGGACACAGCACTCCAGATGTGCCTCACCAGGGCTGAGTGGAGGGGCAGGATCATCTCCCTTGACCTGCTGGCAATGCTCTTCCTAATGCACCCCAGGATCCCACTAGCCTTCCTGGCCACAAGGGCACTGCTGGCTCAGGGACAGCTTGCTGTCCACATGGTCCTTCTCCCAGCAGGTCAGCTCCAAGCCTGTGCTGGTGCAGGGGTTATTCTTCACCACATGCAGGACTCTGCATTTGCCTTTCCTCTCCAATCTGTCACGGTCCTTCTGGAAGGCTCACAGCCCTCTGGGGTACTGGCCGCTCTTCCAAGCTTTGTGTCATCACTTAACTTGCTGAGGAGGCATCTGCCCCTTCATCAAGTTACTGATGAACAAGTTAAACCACAACGGGCCCAGTACTGAACCTTGAGGGACACCACTAGCGACAAGTCTCCAACTAGACCCTGTGTCAAGGTGGAGGCCTGTCACTAATTAAGACCCCCTGAGATCTGTTGGTCAGCCAGTTCTCAATCTACCTCACCGTTCCCTGATAAATCATCCCAATGCCTGTATCATGACCTACCTTTCAAAAGAACTTTTCAAACTATTTCTTACTACTTATCACAAACAGCAACAGCTGTAATTTCACACAAAACTCTCTTTCCACTATGTGGGCACCAACACAAGAGTTTTTATACACATTCAGTGAAATCCAACAGAAACTGCTTAATTCTTAGTTTTTGCACTGATAATCTCAGTAAGTCAGAACAAAAAAACATCAGGATGTCGTTATACTGATCTTCTACCTACCACATTCAGGCTAATTCAAAATCATACCTTGAATAGCTTCCTTTAGTTTTCCAAGAGCAACTCTGGCAGCTCCTCTTCTGGCAAAAGCTTTAGAATAGGAAGCATCTAAGAGCAGAGCTTTTGTGCAGTCATCTTCTGCTTCTTTGTACCTCAGCAAAAACGTAGTACAAAATTATTAATCAGTTTCGAGAGGCAGTTTCAACTGAAAAAATAGAGCTACCCAAACTCATTAAAATATAAAATATCATTATCTACATACATAAACATGTCACTAAGCTAATATGCTAATTTAAAACCTCCCATAAAATAAGGTTTCTCAGCACCTTGGAATTTAAGCTGTATCTTTTGGTATCTCATAACAAAATGCTGACTCTTTTTAGCATTACAAAAATTCACATCCTCTGTAAAGAAGAAAAAAACACTTAAAGCTTGTCAGAGCAGAGTCCACTTTAAAAATTCAACAACAGGTATAAATCAAAGTTAGTATCATGGCTTTGTACTTCTGAAAACCAGAAATACCATTACAAACAAAGAAAATGTACCAGAGAGAAGAAGCAAGTATGCAGGAGAATAAATTTCTCTACATTTGGAATTCTGTGACTTGTCCTTAACTATTTCAGAATGAGAAATCATAATAGCCTTGCATTAATGTCATTTGCTTAATTTTAAGATTAAATTTCCTTATCCAACTTAGATTGTTACCTTAGATCACGATTCCACTACGTGCTTATTAACATATTTTCATTCATTCCTCTTTTCCACATTCAAACTATCATTAAATTTATGCAAATTAATTTTTATTTGCTGTTCTCATCAGTACTAGCAGTTTGTAAGAATACCAATTGGCTTTTGTTGCACTTTATGTTTGGTCCTCTTTCAAATGTAAAGGCCCATGATACAATATTTATCATATGGAATCCATTTTCTTGCTTGGTCGTTCAATTAAAGTATCGCTTCCTCTGAATCTCACAGAAGATTATTTGTATTCTTATGTCCCTTAAATTACAAGTGTTGTGTCAGAAATACTATCCATGCAACCCATCTTATCCTAATTTGAGATCAATATACTGTCTCTACAGATACTCAGCCATGACACGTTAAAACAGATGACCAACATAACCCTCTGCTTCGCATGCTACCAGCTTACAAGTTTATTATTACAAAATAATACAATTACAAAATTACCACACCATCACAGAGTTAAAAGAAGCTCACACCTAAAAACTGTTCATGTGGAACTTATCTAATTTGCTGGAAAGCATGAATTTACCTACAGTTTCTGGGTTATTTGGATAAAACTTATAAAAAATAAACAAGAGGCACATATATGCCTCTATCAGTGAAGTTAAAAAAACATTTTTTAAAGGTAACAATTCCTAGAAAATGCTTTTATTCATTCCCTCCAAAGTCAGAAGTTATAATCCACTTCTTTTTACAGTGCAACATTTAGTAGCTGACTCAATTTCATAGTCAAAGACAAAGCTTTGGGCAGTTCCTTTCAGAAAAGTGATTTTGCACACATAAAAGAATAAAAATACAACTTCAGAAACCATTCTTTCATATTCGTGCTATTTTAGTCTCACAGAAGTTGCTTCCTACAAACTGCATTTCAAGATCACATATACAGATTTGTTCTCTCTCCTTTACTGCTTTTAATGTGATTTATTCTATACTGAATTCTAATAAAACTGAGGAGTGACAGTAACTCAACTGGAGTGAAAATCTGCTAGATCATTATTCTTCCTGATTTACAACAAACAAACACCACAGCATGTGCAATTCCACTTACTTCTCAATCTTTAGGTAGGCCATGGCTCTGTTAGCTGGCAGTAGTGCATTGGTGCCATCTGCTGCGATACCACGGGTGTAACATTCTATTGCAGCCTCATACTTCCCTTCTTTGAAATAACCATTACCCTGGGATATTTAGGTCGGGAAAAAAACCAGCATTGAGAAAATCTAGTGCAATGAACTTTTTCTTATCCTTTTTTGCAGAGAGGGTCACAACAGTATGAAGATGAATCGCAAAGAACACCCACATCAGGGCAGACAGTTACAGCGTATTTCTTCCCATCTGAGTTTGGAGGCAGAACACAAAAAGTATCTCAATACTTTCTAATACTTCAAGGATAAAAAAAACTTTGCTACATGCATAGCTCAAATGCAGACTTCTAAGTCTACAGCTTATTATTTAACTTCATGCTTGATGTGCAGGATAGCCTACCCTGTACCTCAGGAATTTAAACGCAAGCTGAATGTTTACAAGTCCGCTTTCAAGATGATTTTTTGTACCTCAGAAATTCATTTTTATCCTGCTCCATGAAACTTACCCTCAAATATTACTTGGGTCCAAACGTTGTTGTTGTTTTCTAATTAATGCTCCATACAAGAAAATTAAATTACCTTTTTGTTTGTTTCAGGGGGACTAAAACCACCTTCTGCTTCTCAGTACTAATTTGAAGCTGCTCATCTTCTACGCCACTACTCTACTGACTGACAAAAAACCAGAAAGGCCACAGCTCAGACTTGACAAGGATCCATGTCATCAGGAACAAGCCTGCAGTGAGTCAGCTCTGCTGCCAATGAAGTATTGCATTAGACTGAAACTTCTCTTCTGAGACCCATTCAAACTCTTGTTCCTTAATGCTTACTTTCATTCTTATCTGACTAATTACTTCTTACAACCAGTGTGGCAAACCTGAATAATGATAAGTCAGAAGTAACATAGAAGAGAACAGAAAAATTTTGGTTTACTTGATAATGTTATTTATTTATTGAAAGAGTGGTGAGAGGGATATTTTTACTGTCATTGTTGCCTGCACATCCAAAGTCCTTTTTATAACTATTATTCATCATGTAATCAGAGTTTTGAAAACAAGAAATAGTCCACAACTCCCCTATAGGCAACCATCAAGCTGCTTATAATAATGGAGAAATGAGATCTTTGTAAAGTGCAGTTAAAGTTCTACTTGTCTTACTATGTATTCAAAATTTTGCATATACAATTTGGGCTGTAAAAGCTACCTTTTATAATTATTCCTCCAGACAAATCCAAACAGAACTCACTGTCCCATTCACCTCCCCAACGGGAAACATTTAAGGTAACATCAAGGACATTGTATGAAGTTCAAGGCAGTATCAGGTTTAATTCATACATTTGCATAACTAACAGCACAACACAACGCTTTTCTTTGCTAGGTTCCTCCTGTTCCACCAGAACTGGTGACCTACCAGATCTTTTTCTGCAATTGCCTTCTGCTTGAGCTGCTGGTCTTCAATGCGCTGCTTCTCTTCATCTGTTAATCCTGCTCTGACTGCATCTTCAAACTCTTTCTGTTCTGAATTTTCTTTTGCTGACAGAGCCTGTAAAAACAATTTTTTCCCTTCAGTAGTTCCCCACTTAAATATTTTCAGAACATAAATTACAATAAAATCTGCCAAGCTTTTTAACAGAAGCACCTGGGTTATAAATTAAATGTATATTTAAAGAGACAATTTAAAAACAATTTGAAATTTTTTCTTTAAAACGTATTTCTAGGAGGGACTGCAAGTCAGAATAATGCTTGGTCAATAAAAAGTATGTAATTTCTCAAGCACAGTGCAAAATGACTCATGGAACCTTTGTTTACAGTCCAATTCACGTATCATTTATTTCTTCAGTTACTGGCAACTTTGCATCTTCATTCTGAAAATAAATTTTTCAAGGACTGTCAAAAATACAGTTGAAGAGGAGTAACTCAATTCATACGGAAATGACAGATGAACTTATACTTATGAAGGTCATCATAATTAACATGTGTGCTCCCTGTCATGAAAGGGACCTAACCTGCACTAGAGTATTTTGTTCTTTTCTTAGAATAACTTTCTGGTTTGGTTGACCACAGCAATCAGTGGGACTACAAGCAAGCTAGCAATGCAGTTTTATGGCTAAGAGAACATTGAGGTTCTCTCATGTGCTATGCTACCTCATACCAAAATATTATGATTGAAAAAAGCATTAACACAGGAGGTAGAAAATGGGGGAAAATTAAAAAAAAAACCCAACCAACCAATGCACCAAAACCAAGCCAACCAACCAACACCACCAACCAATCCAAAAAATGCCAGATGGTGCAGACATGCAGTCTTAGTCTGCGATCCACTCTTACACTGATACTTGCACATGTGTGAGCTTCTCCAAAAGAAACTCCTTTAAAGATTTTGACTGCAGTGAACTTCAGATGCCAGAAAAGGCATGTGAGAACTTGTTGACTCAGTTCTTGTTATAAAAACTGACACACATATAAACTAAACAGGGTGTATGGATTTACGTTTGGGCCTATTAATCTTATTACCTGATTAATTTTCTTCAGTTCATTTTTTGCTTCGAGGTTGTTTGCATCCAGCTCCAAAACCTTTTCATAATCTATCAAAAGACCGGAAAAATATGTTTCAGGTAGGAAGCACAGACCAATAAGCAGAGCACTCTTTTGAGATAAACCTTTTTTCTAATTACCCAAGAAACCTGAGATATTTCAAGGAATACATTATTCTAAAACAGTTAAAGCTGAATTATTCCAGAACTAACATCTGCTATCATTTGGACTTGCTACTTGAATTTTACCCTGCCAGAAGAATATGCAACATGGTATTTCATTTCCTTCTTTATGGGAAACAAAAATTAAATTCCTACATCAAAGAAGCAGATCACACAAATGTATATGTATTTTAAGCAAAGAATTTAAGAGAGACCCACCTTCTTTAGCACCTTGAAGATTTTTTAAAGCGAAGCGAGCAGCCCCTCTTCTCGCATAAGCCTTTACGTAATTTCTATCTAAAGCAAGTGCTAAATTGCAGTCAGATTCCGCAACAGAAAACCTATCAAAAAAATTAATGAGTAGTTTGGACACATCTAGGTAACAAACCCCAAAACTTCAGTAGTTTATCCTACTCTGAGCCTCTCCAGGTTCTTGATAACATGGAAATCTTACATGCTTCAGAACGGGCACAATGAAGTATTTACACATTTCTTGATTCCGAATACGTTAAAACAAGAAACGAAAACAGCAGTCAAGAATCTCTACTGCTGCAGAGAGAATAGCCAACTCCCCTGTATCCTATCTTCACCCAAAACTAATCAAAGCCTTAGAAATAGAGCTCACGGAATCTGAAAAACAATTTAACATTCTCTTCCTCTTTTTCTTTCCAGTCTTACACTGTAACATGAAGATGATGAACTGCTAGTGTGCAAGCCAAGGAAAAATTGATGGGGGAGACTACCAGACTGCTTCTCCTGGTGATTCCTATTTTACTTTGAAACTGGAAAACAGGTTGCAACAACAGCCTTACACAGACTGCATCAGAGCATGATGTATAAATCAAGAATTAAAACTAGACCAAAAATCTGAAGGCAGCATTTCAACTACAAAAATATTACAGATTTAACAATGCAAGTCTTACTTTTTCATTCTATAAAATGCTGATGCTCTGTTTGTGGGCAATACTGGATTGTATGGATCAGAATGCATCCCTCTAGTATAGCATTTTATAGCTTCATCAAAGTTTCCTTGTTTAAAGTAGTTATTACCCTGTGAATAGAAAAAAGCATTTTCAGCAAGTTACTGTACATTGGCAGACATATTGCTAACTAAAAACCCTAAAAAAATCCAAGTATTTTAGAAATGCTTAAATATTTTGTTGAACATTTCTCATGAAGTACTGCTTTACCATGAAATATGCTTTCTAACTAATATATTCTAAGTGCACCATATTAAATAACTTTCATGATATATTCTATAACATCAGTCTATAAAATACTCATTTTCAGGGTCTCTATGTCATTTCCAGAAACCTGTAACAAGCACATACATAGCTATTTAAATTACTGAATGGGGTTGTTTTAAGTTTTTAGTAACTAGGTGTGACATCTTTGCTTTCCAAGTCAACATTCTCACTTCTGCCTCCAATGGGACACAACTTTTATCTCATGCACCCTCAATGTCCTCACTGCAACCAAGTTAATAATGGCCAAAGACACCTCAGCTTCTTAGTATAGACTGCAGATTACATGTCAAGGAATTCTCACAGCAGCAGGAATACAACACAAATATCACCCACAAAGACAATTTAAAATAAACAAAGAAAGAACCCCACAAAAACCCAAACCAAAGCTGGAACTGCTGAAGTCAATACTGACTGACAGATGGGTCAGGGGATTGCTTACAAACAAAGAAGTTTATCAAAAACACAGAAGCTGCTACACAACTTATCCTCTTTCTCATGGCAACTAAGCCCAACACAGATCTCTTTCTATATCCTACCCTATTAGGTAAAACTGAACCAGTATGAACTTGCCATTATTAAAGGAAAGAAGTTCACCCATCATTTCCAGATGTACTGGCATCACAAAGGGAGTATTTTTAATTTCTTGCAGATTTAATTTAGGGCATTCAGATGTTGTGTTCAAGTAAAAACCAGTTTGCTCTATATAGCAACTCTATACAGTCATTCAACTTCTCAAAGCAAAACATCACCAATACATTTGTCATCACAAGCATACATTAAATACAATTTGCCGGGCTTGTTATTACTGAAAATGAGAAGGAATAAAACTGCAGTGAGGATTTTCTATTTTGGAATAATGGGCAGGGAAACAGACAGGAAGACTTCCAAATAGGCAATTCTTCTACCAGATGTGTGGTCTCAGTGGATGATATTTTAAACAAAAACTGCAAATACTCCTATACCCAAATTGCTACTTTACCAATAATAAACACCTATAATTCTATAACCTTTTCCTTCTCTGCAAGAGCCTTTTCAGCATCTACACGAATTCCATCTTCTTCAGAGTCTGATTCTGGAGATACAGAATCATGCGTACTGTCTTCTTTATCAAGTTCTTCAAGTATTTTATCCTGGAATCAGAAAAAAAACCCAAACTGTTGTCTTCATTATAACTTAACAGTGCAAAATAATACAAGTAAGATTTTATTATTGTGTCCTCCAATAGTGACAGCTGTGTTTAATCATATATTCTACTATAATTATGACATTTTAATAGACCTATTGTTAAAACTGTTTTTCCCCTTAAACTCAATCTGCTGGATGAAAGAACAATCAATAGAAAACCAAGTATTTATCAATATTCCAAATATTAAATGTGTAATCTTTTTGGAAGAAAGCTACCCTATGTTCACAGAGTACCCAGCACAGTAAGACACTGACAGGTGGACTGAATTCTCAGCACTGTAACAAAATCTTGTTTAGCACAGAATCAACTGGGCACAAGACTCGGACAACAAAGCAAATCTTAAGACTCACCACATCGAGTTTTCCCCACGCTTCATAATCATAAGACTTGATCTTGTTTTTCTTGTTTTCCTCAGAGGTAATCTTTGAAGGGACTTTGTTTTTGCTTTTCTTCTTTTTCTTAAAAGCCTTGTTTCGAATTGGTGGCAAATTCTAAATAGAATTAAGTAATTTATTATAAAACAGATGTGAGAAAATCACTTGCACTGAAGAATCTACAGCACCTGCATCTAGACAATGTATCTATCTAGTGGCTAGTTTTATTTTAGAAATCCATCCAGCAAACTGTTCTCATGAGCCCTACAAAACTAAGAACAACAAGCATAAATCTTTCACCACATTATAGTAAATATTACATGTATGAAATGAAACTGAGTTTTAGAAGACAACTCTCTTAGAGTATCACTGAATAATCACTTCAATATACTAAATGTCAGCAGTAAATTAGCAATACTGATGCTGCAAACAGAAATATTTTCATAGATCTACCTAGAACTGATAAAAAATTTACTGGCCTCATCACATTCAGAGGCCACTGCCCCATAGCTATGTTGGTAGTGCAGTTTACAGAGCAATCTCTAGTTTCCTTCAGGTGAAGAACACACCACGGGTTAGTTCATGCCTTCTATTCAGATACTAGAAGTCAACAAATGTAATTTTGCTAATGCAAAACATAACTATTATAAACACTATCACAGTATGAATAACTGAGTTGACTCTGGTCTTGTATTTTCTTACCTCTTCTGGGACCCCACTCTGTTTCCTGAGTTCAGAATCCACTTCTTTAATATCTTTTTCCCAGCTCTCTAATTCTCTCATAAAATCCTGCAGCTCTTCAGCATTTTGTTTTATTTGCAGCTGCAGTTCTATTGCTTTACTTGGTGCACTCATCATAATCTGCCAAAATTCAAGGAAAAAGGGCTTCTAAAAAGAAGTTGGAAATAAGTATATAGTGAAGGAAGCTAGCTACTTCAAAATTAAGAAGTTTGACTTACATGCCAGTCAGACTACCCAATAGCATACTAGGAACATTAAATTCTCATTAAAGAGACTAAGAAACACAATTTAAATCTCTTTGAAACAATGAAGGGAAGCCATATTATTCAGATAAAACAATGTATATCATAAAAACCACCAATTCATGTTTTCCAAACTAAATGTAAGTTAAAGCACTCAACAAGTCAACGGTAATCCTGAAATTGCAACCAAGTTCCTAAAACACTGTTTAATAATTATTAACACTTGACTGTCTTGATAAATTTTATTGTCTCAATTTTGTTGTCTTAAGTGAAAGAAGTCTTATTATGACAAAAATATCAAGTCACAATTAAAAAGTAACCTTAAAAAAATCTTGGTTACAATTCAGAAAGAAATCCCATGTTTGTACAGTTCGTAGGACAAAAATCTGAAAGGATGAAGCAAACATGTTTTGAAAACAACCATGATTAAGCAATTCATGACAAGCTAAACACAAACTTAGACAAAGAGTTAGGAATGGTTGCTAATTATAACCTCTTTCAAGCTTCAGGATCTGTTACAAGCCTCATGGAATTATAAATAAGCTATTCATAGAGACACTACACAAAGTGTAGTTTTTACTACTAAAGTTTTTAAGGAACAAAAAGGTCTCGGCTATTTAACATTATTTTTCACATCTGTGCATTAACCTAGTAGCACAACAATTTATGAGCCAAAAAAAGCTGATGATTTCTGTGGTACAATGTGCTGCATGTAATTGCAGACAAAGCTCTCAAAGAGATGGAAAAACACATTGCACGATTACTACTGAACTAATGCTACTAAGGCAGAAATGTTTTTACATGCTCAGGAGTAAGCAGCTGAGCAGACACCCTGATACAGTAGTTGTGTTTCTCCCTAGTGCATACACAGGGGCTGACATGATTATCCCAAGCCATGTATTAGGTCTATTTGAAATAAAACAGAAAGAAACTTTCAGTGAATCCAAAAATTACATAGCTTTCATCGCATTTCCAATTAAGGAGCTTATTATGTTTTTTTCCACCTTTACTATCCCATACCTTTACTATCCCACCAATACTATCCCATACTATTACCACTGTAATAGTCACTTTGTTAATTTTGTGCAACCTGGGCACGGACACATCAAATATTCCATACGGCCTAGCATTTCTAGGTAGCTAGAAGAAGATACTTAAAAAGACACAAAAAATACCTTGTAATCTGCTTAACTTTTCTTTTTCCTATCTCTGACTACAACAGTACTCTCACGCATGCGAAAATCTAACGTGAAATCTGACTGTTTGTTCTCTGCCACTCTAAAGCATCCTGCTCAAGTGTGTAGATTCAAACTGCTCGGTTACCCACTAGCCGCATACAACTTCGCAACGACCTTAAACCACGCACTGACAGCACCCTCTGCGGCACAGCTCTTACACCCGTCAGGGCACTTTTACCCCAGTCTCAACGCTGAACCCTTCCAGCACCCGAAGGTGTTGGTTCCAGCGATTCCCTGGGAGCGGCCGCACCACGCCGGCGGCCTGGCCGGCAGCCCAGGCCCGCCCTGGAGCGGGCCCCGAGGCGGCGCCGCAGGAGGCCCCGAGGCAGAGCAGCCCCTTTGAGCCTCAACACCCACAAGTTGCAAGCAAGGCCTTGACTCCATCAGGGTGTACTCCGCCTCACCTCACCATCCCGCGGGGCCAAGCCGGCCGCGGACCACAGGGATGGGGATGGGGATGGGGATGCGGTGCGGCGCCGCAGGGGCACGGCGCGCTCGGCTGGGCTGGGCTGGGCTGTTCCCGTCCCGCGCGGCCTCACCTGCGCGGCTGTGCGCGGCTGTGCGCGGCTCCTCCCGCCCCGCGCTGCCCTGCCCGCTCCCAGGGTGCAGCGCGGCCCCGGGCGGCCACCGCGCCTGCGCGCGGCCCCTCCCACGTGGCGGGAGCGGAGCCGGCGATTGGCGCGGCCGCGCGCCGGCCCGCGGGACGGACGGCCCGACATGGGGGAAGGGGAGGCTGACCCGCCGGCGGCAGGAAAAAAGGGGGAGGAGGATGATTTCGGCTACCGGCTCTTCCCGGACCGGAATAAGAAGCCGCAGAGCTTCCTCGTCCGCAGCCTCTTCACCTTCCACAACAGGTGCCAGCTGATGCTGAGGCTGACCCTAGAAACGAGTAAGCGCTCCCCCGTCCCCCCGCGGGCCGGCCCGCGGCGCGGCGGAGGTGCCGAGGCGGAACCCGGGCTGTCCGCGGCCGCTGGCGGCGGTGACCTTGTGCGGCGGGCCCCGGGGACGGCCCTGCCCTCCTGCCGCAGCACCCCCGCGGCGGCCGGACTGGGCCCGAGCGAGGGGCGGGGTGGGACTGCTGCTTTAAGAACACGCTGATTTTGGTTAAGACAAAATACGATTCCGAAAGTAGCTGAGAGGGTTTTATTTCTTTTAGGGAGGTTCTCCTCTACTTTTTTTTCTTTCCTGAGAAGTTAAGATGATTCGCCAGTTTCTGTGCATTCATGTCCTTTTCACTGATGTGGACTGTTAGTGTTAACAGCAAACGATGGTCACTACAGGCTGCTCTATTTTTGTTCATTAGTTATAAAATAATGTCAGGATTTTCTTGATTCCTGAACAGCTTTTATTCTGTATCCTTTGCTACATCAAAAAGACCGTGGCCAACAGGTCAAGGGAGGTCATTCTCCTCCTCTATTCTGCTCTCCTGAGACCCCCCCCATAGTGCTGCATCCAGCTTGTGCTCCCAGCATAAGAACGTGGAACTGTTGAGTCCAGAGCAGGGCCATCGAGTTGATAAGGGAGCTGGAGCACCTTCCCTATGAAGACAGGTTGAGAAAGTTGGGGCTGTTCAGCCAGGAGAAGAGAAGGCTGCATGGAGACCTCAGAGCAACCTTCCAGTGTCTGAAGGGGCCTACATGGAAGCCAGACAGAGACTTTTATAAGGAATTGCAGTGATAGGACAAGGAGTAATGGTTCAAACTGCAACAGGGTGAAGATATACAGAAGGCTAGATAAACAGAAGAAATTTTTTACTGTGAGGGTGGTGAGGCACTGGCACAGTTGCCTAGAGAAGTTGTGGTTGCACCATCCCTGGGTGTGTTACAAGGCCCAGTTACATGGGGCTCTGAGGAACATGGGTGAGTGGAATGTGTCCTTACCCAAGGAAAGGTGATTTGGAATAGATTATCTCTAGGGTCCCTTCCAACTCAAACTGTTCTATGATTCTATATCACATAGTCTGATTTGTAACAGATGCCAGTTGCACTGCAGTAGGATTAAATACTGCAAAGTATAAATTTGCCTGTATAGAGCTTTTCTTGTTTATTTTTCTTTCCTTGATTGTCTTTATATTTTGTTTGTAGATGTTTTCAAAACTTTTGTCTAGAGAAATTGATTGCAGCAATGTTTTTCTAGATCCATATGCTCGACTTCTCCTTGAGGCTCTGAAGCAATCTGGTTGGTATGTAAAGTTATTTGTCTTGTTCTGTGTAGTAATATCAGTGTGATAAGTAGTGACTGAAGTTTTTCAAATTCTTTTCTGTAACTTTGTTTGTTTGGGCCTTTCAGCACTGTCTTCAATGACCGGCACTTTTCTTGTGAAAACTGTGATGGCTGTGTCAGTGGAGGTTTCGATGCTGCCACATCTCAGGTAGGTGCTGGACATAGTCCCCTTTCAAAGGACTGCAGTTTTTTTAGTGTTTTGTTGCTAGAATTAAATCTACCAATACTGATACCAGAGTTAGTCATGAAAACAGGATAAGTGAAAGACATCCCATGGTGTTGGAACTAGTACGCTTCAGTATGATAAGGCTGTTAATGTTGAAAAACACCAATCCAAGGACCCAGAATGCTGTTAGTGGTGTGTGCTGTGTCTCTGAGAAGTAAGGGAGGTGTTGAAACTTAGTGAAAAGACTACCTATATCTCTTCTTCTGCAGATTGTTCTGTGTCAGAACAACATTCGCCAACAATCCCATATGAACCGAGTGGTCACACATGAATTGATTCATGCATTTGATCACTGCCGTGCACATGTTGACTGGTTTAAAAATGTCAAACACTTAGCATGTTCAGAGGTAAGTTAAAAGGCTTCTAATATTGTCATTTTATTAATTATTGCTGGTTATTAGGGTTGCTTTGTGTTATATGGTCTGTTACACATAATTCGTTTTCATCCTGTTAATACATTTTGTCCTTTCTGTCAGGTCAACCTAATTAGCTTTGCTCAGAAAACAAATACTTAGTTCCCACAAATATTAGTAAGTTAATGTCATACTAAATAGAATGTGATCACTGTGAGTGTAAGAAGTGGTTATTGATAAATGAGAGAGTAGCTAGAAGTGAAAGAGAGAGTAGCTAAATAAGATAAATGAGAGACTAGCTACATTCTATAATCTAATGCTTATAGAATTCTTCTAATCCCATCCAAGTCTTGGTATGTTGGGTAGTTATCACAGTAATGTTGTTTTTGTTAAGGTTTTTTTGGTTAACAACAAACTTATCTTTTCCTGAAGCAGTCATTTTTTGAGTAATTGTGGTATTGCTGCTACTACAGTGTAGTTATGAGTCCTTCACCATTGGATGGGGTGTTAAGGGGCTTTTCAATACCTCTGAGGGTCCACTTCTGGCCGCAAGTCCCGGATAGAATGACACCTTTCGGAATCACCCAACCCGAAGCTCAGACGAGGTATCCAGCCTCAGGCAAACTTAGCAAGCAATATCAGTGAATTCAGCTCAGCAGTGTCAGCTCTTAGCAGTGTAATTCAGCTCTTAGCAATGAATATCAACTCTAGCTTGCTAAGTGCCCTGGCAAACGCAGGGAGAGAGAGGAGAAAGCCGTATGCAGTTCCTCAGATGATGTCCTTTATTTCAGCATTCTCTTCGAAGGTTTGCAGGGACAGCTTCTCTAACTTAACAGGGCAATATTCAGGGTTTATATAGGGTAGAGGGGTTTTGAAAAGTGGACCAGTAGGAGAGTTGGGTACAATTTTGGCCTATAGTCTTACAGATAGATAAGAGAGGTCTGGGGGCTCCAAGGGGCTTCTTTTTGGCCACTCATCGTGACTTGCATTTCCTTATCTCAGGCCGCAGATCGCCAGGGAGGCCTCACAGCCTCCGTGGCTGCAACTATGGGGTTCTGAGCAATGTGATCTATTGGAAGGTGTCCCTGCCCATGGGCAGGGAGATTAGAACTAGATGATCTTTAAGGCCCTCTTATAATTCTGTGGTTTCAGAGGACATTTGAGTATTAAAGGTCTTAATACTTGATGCTTTAGGAGGTGAAATTAAATGGAGCACAGGCTGGAAGGATTCCTCTTGTGTATGTGACATAGGTGTTGTGTGTATGAATCTGCATGCTCTTATTTGATTTCTCATGTAATCCATTATTCGGTCACAGAAAAGCTTATCCCAGGCTCAGAGTCACTCCTTCATTCTGATTCTTCTGTCTCCTTCCCTGCCAAGTGGCACAGGGAGCCAGGGAATGTGAGCTGTGGTCAGTTCATAACAATGTGATGCTCCTTCATCCTTTCACACTTTCCCTGGTCCAGCTTGAGGTCCTTCCCACAGGATACAGTCCTTCATGAGCTGCTTCAACATGAGTCTTTCCCTTGGGCTGCTATTCTTCAAGACCTGCTCCAACTTGATTTCTTTCCACAGCATACAGTCTTTCAGGAATGGACTGCTCCAGCGTTGGTCCCCCAAGGCCCACAGTTCCTGTAGAAAATCTACCCTTGCATGGGCTCTCTATGGGCTGCTGCTTTTTTCAGGATGTTTGTCTTTTGTATCATGATGTCCTCCTTGGACTACAGTGTGGATATCTGCTCTACCTTCATAGACTGCAGGGAGCTAACCTCTGTCTCCATGGTCTTCTCCACGGGTGGCCAGGGAATCTCCTCTGATGCGTGGTCACCTTCTCCCTGTCCTTTCTCACTGTCTCACTGCCTGGGGGCCTGTTTCCCTTACATTTTCATCACTCCTCTGTCTCACAGCTGTCCTGTAGTTTTTTTTAATCCTTCTTTAAACATGTCATCACAGAGATACCACCAGCACCGCTAAAAACCAGTTTAAAAAGTCTCTGATACAAGGACAACCACTTCTCCTATCTCACAGAAGCTACCCTGGCAGGCCTCTCACTGCCAACATTTTGCCATGTAAACTCAATACAATAATTCTGAATTATTAACTATCATCTACTTTACTTTTTTGACAAGCATTTACACAGTGCAGAATAAAGTATGTGAACCTCAAACATAAGTTTTATATAAATCAAGATTGTGCATGTTCTTGCTCTTGTCAGGATTATTGGTTCACTTCAGTTCTTTTGATTACTTAATCATACGGTATTTACATCTTTTGTTGACAGCTTTTTAATTCTTACTTCTTCATATTTTCCATGCATTTATTTTCATTCTGGTACTTAATTATAGGAAATAAGGATTTACTTACATTTCCTAACAGACCTGTAGGGTATAGAATATTTAACAGACAAAGAAATTCTAGTGTACAGGACAAGACAGTTAAGTTAAAACATACATGCTCATTTAAATGTAGCTTTTTGCAAAACAGATGGGTTACTGCTCTTCTGGTATTGCATCTGTTGTCTTTGAAGGATATCTGCCTTTCTTCCTGACTCTTGTAATAGATTCTGATATAGACTGGGGAGAATATTACTTTCTATGTTCTTGTAGCAGTTAATATATATACATACACACATGCATATAATCTCTACTGCTCATTTATTTAAACTTTAGGGATATGAGAGAAGTAGTTCCTGGAGAAACTTGAGGGTTGTTTAGTTCACTGAGACTGAGATGAATGCAAAGAGTATGATAGTAACAGGTACTTAAGAAGTTAAAGTGGCCTCGGGAATGTCCTCTACCTGCAGTCACCAGAAATACACTGAAGAAAAGCATTTGTTACAACTTTTTTGACTTTGTATTTTCATGTGTTTCTCTGATGTTGTGACTTTTTTATTTTTCTCAATAGATTCGAGCTGCTAATCTCAGTGGAGACTGTACTTTGATGAATGAAATAGCCAGGTTTAAATTTGGATTGAAAGGGCATCATCAGGTAAAGATTTTGGATGTTAAAATCTAATAATTTGTTATGAGCCGTCTTTACCTACTTGGTCTCCTGAACTTTCATAGCTGAAAACTTAAGAAAAATAAATAGATGCCATGGACTTGCTGTTTCCTCTTAACTAACCCTTAATGATTGATGTTAGGGGTTTTTTTTCCCACCTTGTTGTTCTCATTGGAGTGAAATCTCTGAATATTTAGTCATGTTTTAAAGCATTACCACTGACAATGAATGGCTAATAAAACAAAACAAGAAGCAGGGCTTGCAGGAAATGTAGTGGAAAATATCCACTATAAGTGGGTAACACTCTTAAAAAGTCTTTGAAAACTGAAGGAAGCAAAATGAGAAGATATCTAAATAATCATGTGTGTTAAGTCTTGTAGGAATTAGTTTTTGTAAATGGTAGTGAAGTCTACAGATTGAGACTCATGGTTAGAATGGCAGTTAGCTTGTAGATGATGTTCACATAGTTTTTTGTCTTTTGGTAAACAAACTGTGTAAGAAAAAGTTTACATAAAGAGGGGTATCAAAATGAAGGCCAGTAGAGAAGTCATTCCTTTGTTTTACAGCATTTCAGTTTGTAAAGAATATAACTGGTACTTTTGTCTATTTTTTTCTGACTTATTTTGTGTCCAGGTCAAGTTTTACAAATATTTAATACCTACAACAAATGCCAAATCATATTTTAATTCCTGTTCTAAGGAATGTCTTTTAATTATTTCATGGTTTATGTGTACATGGAAAACTAAAGCAACACAGTCTACATAGGATGGAACTAAAATGTACTTTGGTGCTTATTACAGGCACTATTTGACTTTTCTTTCATACAAAATTACTGCCTATACAATAGGAGTTAATAACTGACAAAATCTGGAAAAAAACCTATCCTAATGACATTTTTTTTCACTTTAGACTTGCGTACGAGACAGAGCAATCCGTTCCATTCTGGCTGTTAGAAAAGTTAGCAAAGAAACAGCGGAAAAAGCTGTGGATGAAGTTTTTGATGCCTGCTTCAATGATCTGGAGCCTTTTGGAAGAATCCCACACAGCAAAGCAGATGCAAAACGTGCTTACAGAGACTTTCAGAACAGAGATCGCTATACTGCTAATTTGTGAGGGGCGGGGAAAGCCACGTGAGAAATTACATTAATACCTGATTGTTTGGTAGCATCAGGAGTTATAGTCTATGCCCACAGTGCTGAGAGAAAGGGCAAATCTATCAAATCTATCAATTTTTTTAGACACTTTTCTTGAGCCAACTTCTGTGGAAGTAAATGGGGTAAATGAACAAGACTAAAAACCGTGTTTCCTCACCTGTTATTCCAGAAAGATAATTTAGTATGCCAAATGACTTGTCAAATACAATTCAATGTGCTTTTAATTTTTTTCGCTGTGACTGACTAGGACTTGGTTTCTGAAAATTTCATTGTCAATAAACCTTTTCATAAAATTTTTACATTTTCACTATCTTTGATATACAGTCGTAAACTTGATTATCTTCATCACTCTGTTTTAAAAGGTGGCACCTGAACTACAGCTCTATGCTCTAGATTTAATAACTATGGCTAAACCCAAAATTTAATAATTTGCTTTTGAGCACCTCCTGAAATTCTTGGGTGGTCTAACATTTCCAGTGGTGGGAAAGCTTTTGTGACTTGAGTCCTTTCTGCCCTGAATTGCTGCTCATGTCCTGATTGCCTCTGATAATGGAGGACTTGGTATGATGATCAGTGTTGACTTCTCCTGTTCTGTGTCCCAATGTGTTTTGTGATAACAGGACTGTCAAATGAAACTTTTTCAGGCAATACATAGCTGAGATTTGGCTGTGGTGGGGCAGCAGACTCTGGTGAGACTTGAGTTGAAGTGAGGCACTGAATTGCTCAGGTAGGGAAATGTCAGCACATGCACCAATTTCAAGTGCCTGACATGCTACAGCTGAAAAGGGGAGGTACTCCCAAATACCTCCAGAATTTGGTAGCTTTTGACAGGGCCCTTATTTGACTGGAGCCTTGGGCTCCCACAATCTACCTGTTTATTTCTCGTGCCTACAACGTTTTGGATCTGATCATCATTCTGTAATTTCCTCCTGGGAAGTATTCAGTCATGTGAAAAGTCTCCAGCCCAGTGGTCCTGCTTCTAAGGTCTCATTTGGGAATAAGATGCCTGAAGATGACAACAGTGTGTTGCCTTTTCCTGATCAGCAGCAAACACAGAAGATTCAAACCTAAGCACAGTCCTCACAAAGGACAAAGCAGAACACACACAAAGTGCCTGAGAGAGCTGATCAAGCCTGAATTGCCTGAGTTGTGTTTGTGTAGGGCTGTGTGTGGGTTGCATTTATTTCCAGGTGTAGTGTAATTCCTACCTACATGAACCATTACTTCTGAGGCTAAGCATTAATTAGATCCCTCAGAAAGTCATCCCAGTTGTACTGGAAAAAGTTAGGTCTTGACAAAGATTCTTCAAACCTGTGCTTTCAGTAGTTTTACAGAATTTTAAATGGAGATTTCATAACCTTATTTTCCTGGGGTAATTAATCAGTGACTGGCATAATCTTATGGCTGAATATCTGAAGAGAAGAAAATGGATATAATAACCTATGGAGAACATTACAGACTGAATTCTAGGCTTCCCATATTCCATGTAGTGTGTATAGACATGCATTTTCCAAAATCCCCTGAGGCTCAGAGATGCCTTGAAATCAGCATAATAGGATGTGTTAATATTCCCTTAATATTCCATTTACTGCTCTTCAAGTCACCATTTTAGTAAATATGATGTATGATGCTGGGTTTTTTAATACTTCTGACATACGTTCTGGCAGATAATTCCTTCCCTTCATTATACCTTATTAACCAAAGTTCTGCTTTAATGAATGTGTGTGTGTTTGCATTTATATTGTATTTTGACCAATACATAGTTGGAATATATACATTTGTCTTCTATCTGGGAAAAGTTTTATCAAATCTACCTAGAAATGAAAAATATAGCAAAATAAACTAGAAAATGCAAGCATACAAGCTGCTTCTTTTTTTCTTTAACGTTTTGGATAGGTGAACATGATGAAAATCTTGGAAAGTATTCCAGAGATATCTGCAAGAAATATTGCTAATAAAGAGGACATTGAGTTATATAAAAACTTCATTATTAATATATGTATGTATGTATATCACTATGAAGCAGTTGGAGACTATGTTGGGCACTGTAATCACAAAATATTTGATTTTGCAATTCTTAAAGAAGTAAGGAGAGGACTCAGCAGAACTGGTACCTTGGACTTCCAGAGGGCGGGCAGAATTGTCTTGTTTAGGATCTTGGTTGGCAGGCTACCTTGGGAGGCAGTCCTGAAGGACAAAGGAGTCCAGGAAGGCTGGACATTCTCCAGGAAGGAAATTGTCAAGGGGCTGAAGCAGGCCAGCCTGACTAAACAGAGAGCTTTGGCTGGAACTCGGGGAAAAAAAGAGTTGGAAATACAGCCAGGCAGCTCAGGAAGACTACAGGGATGCCATGAGGTTTTGCAGCAAGAAAACTAGAAGGGCCAAAGTGCAATTAGAACTTAATCGGGCTACTGTGTAAAAGACTACTTTTCGGGCTACTGTGTTTCAATAAATACCTTTGTGACAAAAGGAGGGCAAAGGAGATTCTTGATCCTTTTTTGGATGGGAGGGGAAACACAGTAACAAAGAATAAGGAAAAGGCTGAGGTACTCAATGCCTTTTTTGCCTCAGTCTTTAGTAGTAAGACCAATTGTTCTCTGAGAACCCAGCCCCCCCGAGCTGGAAGACGGGCAGGGGGCAGAATGAAGCCCTCATAATCCAAGGGGAAATGGTCAGTGACCTGCTACACCACTTAGACAGACTCAAGTCTCTGAGGCTGTATGGGATCCAAGCATGGGTACTGAGGGAGCAGGCAGAAGTACTCACTGAACTATCTTCCATCATTTATCAGCAGTCATGGCCTAATGGGAAGGTCACAGCTGACTGGAGGTTAGCAAATGTGATGCACAGTTACAAGCAGGGTTGAAAGGATCCAGAGAACTAGGGCCCTGTCCACCTGGCCTTTGAGGTGGGGAAGGTCACGGAGCAGATCTTCTTGAGTGCCATCATCTGGCACATACGGGACAGCCAGGGGATCAGACCCAGCCAGCATGGTTTTTGAAAGGCAGGTCCTTCTTGACCAATCTGGTCTCCTTCTGTGACAAGGTGATCTAGGTGGATGTAGTCTACATGGACTTTGGTAAAGCCTCTGACAGTGTCTCACACAACATTCTCCTGGAGAAACTGGCTGCTTTTGGCTTGGATAGGTGCACTGGTCAGTGGGTTAAAAACTGGCTGGGTGGCTGGACCCAGAGAGTGGTTGTGAATGGTGCTACATGAGGTGATCAAGTGCACCCTCATCAAGTTTGCAGGTAACACGAAGCTGACTGTTGATCTGCTGGAGGGTAGAAAGGCTCTGCAGAGGGATCTGGTCAGGCTGGGTTGATGGGTCAAAGTCGGTGGCATGAGGTTCACCAAGGCGAAGAGCCAGGTCCTGCCTGTGTGCCACAACAACCCTGTGCAGCACTACAGGCAGGAGGGAGAATGTCTGGAAAGGTGCACCTGGGGATGTTGGTTGACAGTTGTCTGAACGTGAGCCAGTGTGTGCCCGGGTGGCCAAGAAGGCCAATGCCACCTGGTCTGTATCAGAAATAGTGAGGCCAGCAGGACCAGGGCAATGGTCATCCCCCTGCACTGGTGAGGCCACATCTTGAATCCTGTGTTCACTTTTGAGCCCCTCAGTTGAAGTGCTGGAGCATGTTCAGAAAAGGGCAATAGGGCTGGTGAAGCATCTAGAGCATAAGTCATATAAAAAGCAGTTGAAATTTGGCTTCTTTATCTTGAACAAAAGAGGGCCTGGGGAAGACATTATCTCTCTCTACAAATCTCTCTCTACAACTGCCTGAAATCAGGTTGTAGCCAGGTGGGGCTTGGTTTCTTTTATCAAATGACAAGTGACAGGACAAGAGAAAACAACCTCCAGTTGTGCCATGAGAGGTTTAGATTGGATATCAGGAGATAGTACTTCATGGAATGGGTTGTCAATAATTGGAACAGGCTGCCCAGGGCAATGGCTGAGTCACCATCTCTGAAAGTATTTGTAAGACACATAGGTATAGGTTTAGTGGTGGACTTGGCATTGTAAGGTTAACAGTTGGACTCAATGATCTTTCCAAAGTAAATGATTCTTTGATTCTATGTAATAATGTCTATGAAATAAAATTGCATATCCAGAAAAAGTCAGTTTAAGCAACACATACTTTTCAGTTATACCAAGTCAAATTATAATGGCAGAATATATCCACAGCAAGTCACCAGAAAGCAATCAAGACAGTCTGATAGGCTTCTTCTCATTCCCTGAGAAAAGGAGGGACAATAATTACATGGAACTTTGCACACACTGTTTATCAATTTGAGCAATCATTTCATTGCTTCAGGTGCAATTTTAATCTCCATCCTTTTTCTCATCAAAGTAGAGATTTAAAAAAACAAGCAAAAACTCCATGCAAATATGAAAAAATTGTGACTAGATTAAGCAGCAGAGGGAGCTAAAGGACTGTAGAACAGCATGCTGCTGTGGAAAATCAGCTGCTGACTATACACAGCTGTCCTTCAGTGAGCAGTTCACTCAGTTTAAATTTTTGTTTTAATCAAACTTGCATAACTTTAATATTAAAAGAGTTAAAAATCAAACCATATTTTAATCACCTTTTTCTTCCTATTTCTGAAGAATATTTGCTTCCCTTAGAAGATCACTTCAAAACATTCATGGAAGTACTTTTGCAATCTCTGCTGTTTTGGAGCGTGATTGTGTTCACACTTAGATAAACGCTGAAATGAGCGTGGCAGATCAAAACGTTAAGCTATAATGACCCATCATTGGTAATCACAATCATGAAACTTACATTAGCTTAATTCTTTATTCCTCATGCCTGAATTTTCACAAGATTATAATTTTTTCTCTTAAATCTGAAAGATGTTCAAGTTTTGACCAAAAGAAAAGAGCATAATTGTCCAAATAGTAAAGATATATAATTTTACATAGAAGAGTAATTTAATAAAGAGCCTTCAGATATTTTATTTCTGCTAGAGAGGAAGTGCTAGCTGTGACATACCTCACTGAATAGCTCCTTGGCAGAATTCTTTTAAAGTTTGTAGCAAGTAGCTCTTAGTTGCATGGATGTATGTCAGTTACCCCAGGAGCCTTCATATATTGATTGTAGCTTTTAAAAATGGTTTTAGAGACCGTAGGAATTATAAGTGAAAACAAAAAATACCATTACTAAACAGAAAAATCCAACTCTGAATTATGGAAAAGTTCAGAAATTTTCAGGGCATGGTCAGGGAGTCTTACCTCTTGCTAGATTGGAAGAACTCAGCATCAAGAGGTTATTATCCACTGGATATCCACCCAAATTACCTAATGAACATTCATCCTTTAGCCCGCCTGTATGTCTGACTAAAAAGAAAACTAGAAAACAAAGATTAACTTGAATTTTTGGGTTTTTTTTGCTGTTGGGTTAGTTGGTTTGGGTGGTTTTTTTGTTTGTTTTTTTGAGGGGCTTTTGCTGTTGTTGTTGTAGCTCTTTAATAGGTTATGAGAAAATAATTCAGAGCTTTGGAGAGAATTAAATCATTACTCTCGCTTTACTTGAGAAAAAGATGAAAGTAGGAAAAAGGAGAAGAAGATGAAAGTAGGGAAAAGAAGGGCACACACAAAGCACTCTGTGCTGCTGAGTAAGGAACCAATATATGAAGAGAGATGTTGGTTTGACCCCTGTTCTAAGCAAAAAGTTCTGAAGTGCTCGCTGGTTTTACACCCATGTTCTCCACTCAAAGACACCTGCTAGGGAAAGGGCTGTAAGCAAGGCAAGCTGTGTAACAGCTGGGCAGCATGGTGACTGCAGGGACAACAGGAAGCCTCTGGTATCCAGGCACTTTGGTCAATTCCCCTCACTCCTTCCAAATGCAAAGTGGAGCCCTTGAGGGCACCTTTTCCACCCCCAGTGTTTCACAGTTGAATGATTTTCTTTCATCTCCATTTTTTTGTCCTGCTGCTTTCTCCTTGTTTCAGGGAATTTCTCCTTCATGAACACATTACACCTGCTCCTCTTTTCTACTCAAATTCCTCCTATGCATGTGTATAATGAAAGAGTGTTTTAAGATTGCATCAGTAAGAACAGGTTTAATATAAAAGTGACAGCATGACAAAGTTTGTTGACAAGGTTTACTCTACTACTTACAAGATGGTTTAGGCACACCAAGGAAAAGCAACAAAAAAAATCCAGAGTCAATCAATCCAAACCCTAAGGGCCCAATAGCACTTAACAGCATTTAAATTTGATAGTACTTCAACTTAACAACATTTAACTTAATTTACATCAACTTAAACTGGCCTTTGAGGTGGGGAAGGTCACAGAGCAGATCATCTTGAGTGCCAATTTGGCAAAAAATTCATATATGATTTACTATATCACAACAGTAATTTATTTTCCGGCCTAACTTACAAATCTAAAGTAATTAAGAATCAAGGAGAGAAGCATTTCTCCCACATTTGATGTACATGCTTGCATGCACACAGACATAAAGAGTCTGTACAAAGTACCTATGAAAAATTACTCTCGAAGGCAGTGGAACATTCACTTCAGACGCCTTTTCATCTTGTAATGGATGAAGAGTTGAGCCTCAGTGAGTGGGGGTGTCAGATCTATTGTCATTCTGCAATTGTTTGAGTACAGCAAATCTGAGAGTCTGTTGGCTCTAAGAAGTGTTCTGCTCAGAGGGAGGGTGCTGGTCACAGCCTGCTGTGGTCCAGGACAGTCAAAGGCTCTCATTTTGGACCACTGTTTATAGGGCTGCAAGACAGTCAGCTTTAGTCATAACAATGTTTCATCTTGGCTGCACTTCAGATTGGAAACTTTCTTTGAAAGTAGGAGAACAAAAATATCATTCCACATGAGTTGTTATTCAGGCAGAAAAATTTTGCAAGGTTGTTCAAAAACAAGGGGAGGAGCTCATTAGGCAGCACAAGTTCCTGGAGCAGAAGGTGTTTCTGATAAGCTCAACAGTTGCTCAGCCCAGGTGCTGTTGGTCAGGGCCAAGACTTGACAAGCATTTCTCAGATCATATTGAGGTCTGGAGATGGGGGGATGCACCACAGTATGCATGTGCAAGGAAAGGATGGCCTTTCTTCTCCTTTCATTAGTAGTTACCTCCTTCTTCTCCCACTGTGCATCTCCAACACACAAAAGGGAGAGGGTAAATGAAATTTTATGTGGGGAATGAATCTGCTGTTATGTGTGTGAGAACAAGGGGTATTTCTTTGAAACATCCTCTTTTAATTTCCACCTTCTAATGCCACAGCACTGGATTTTAGTCTGATAGCTTCAATCTGGTCTGGTGGGAGCCAGCTGGGAGTTCCCAGATCAGACTGTGAATGAGTAGTTGAATCCCCTTCCCCAGGTTCTATTTTACAGAGCTTCCCTCTCACCTCTGGTCATACGCCCATAAATAAACCTAGATACCTGTAGGCATCTTGACTGTGTCTCTCCCACTTCTCCTGTGCCCCAGCTCTGCTACTGTCCTCCTTTGCTCCTCAGCTGCCCTCACATGCCCTGCATCCATGCCAAACTCTTGTTGGTGCCAGCTGGTGTCTCATCACATTTTAGTCTCTTGATTTGACACTTTACTGGAATGCACTTGGGAAACCATTGGGGAATATGTCTCTTTACCACAGGAATCATGGCAGGGGATGGGGATTACCTGTCAGGCCTCATGCTGATACTGAATTGAATTTCTGTCAGGGCTGAATATTCATTCATGGGAACTGGAGCATTCCTTGGTATCACAGAATATATATTACCCTCAGGTTTCACGCCTTCTGCCTTAGACCTTCTGGTACAAGGAGTAGGAGACTAATTACCTGTATGACTGGGAATACAAGAAAAGAAGGTCACAGGTACATTTCTACATCTTGATGCATTTTTCTGATTGCTGAATAAAAGCAGACTTAAAAGGACAGCTTTAATATAACAATCCTTTCCTGCTCTTTGGATGCCTCCAATAGAGTGAATTTTTCTGCCAGCCATTAACTGAAGTAGACTGGATATTATGTCAACTCTTTCTGGTTCCTGTACGTTTCTGCTTATTCAATGCAAAGAAAGGATACCAGGGGTGTCCCTTTCCTTCTCTTTACAATACCCATACTCTGACATAATATTCCCCACAAGGTGAGAAATCTAGGCTCAAACCTTTGGGACTTCTGTTCAGAAAGAAAGAGATGCTCTGTGTTTAAGACACATGGGCTCAGGAAGCCTTCCTGGGTTCAGTCAGTGAACCTTGGATAGCTGAGTCTTTGATGCAGTTAGGCTTTTAGAAATCATACTGTTCACAGGCCTTTTTAAATGCCCACCTCACATAGAGAATACACTTTTCTGAAGATATTTTCTAGAAATCTGCTCAACCCATTCAGTGAGGCTGAGCATGTAACTTCTACACTGTGTATATCGCCATGAAGTGAGGCATCTACTGCATGTGCAGTTCTATAGTCTTAACGTGGGGAAAAAATGTAAATTTTAACACTTTCTTTAACATTTCTTTCAGGTTTCACTTTTGGAAGTATTATGTTTAGAAAGTATTAGTATTAGTTTAGGTTGCTTTTGTCTTGGCACATTGGCCTTTGTAGGCGTTTTTGAGACACATAACTGTCACCATTCATGCTTAGTGTAAGCAGTCTAACTCCTATCCAAATGCAACATAAAAGGCAACAGATCTGGTCCCAGGGGTTGGGTGTCTGAGAATAGATGGCCCTATGTGGTCCAAGGGTGACTGAAGCACCTGTGGAAGAACTTTGGGAAAACACTAGGATAACAGATTTTCATATTCAAAATTACCCTTCCATGTGGTGACCTTCTTCCTTGCTCCTTCAAGACTTTTGGACATGCTCCTTATCTCCTAAGAGTCTCATCAAATTGCTGTTCACTCTCTCCACCCCTTTCAGCAGCAGTGGCTGTGGCAGGTATCCATCTTCAGGCACGTTAGCTTCTACCTCAGAAATTCTTAAAGTAGTTCTTAGAGTAAACCTCCCTCTTGTACAATCTTTGTTGCAGCACTGGAGATGTCTATGGAAACCAGCATCTCTATAGTTATGTTAACTGCTGTGTAGAAGTCTTTTAGAGATCCAGGTTTTGTCTAAATTTGTTCTGATATGTTTTAAGTGGGGTTTTTGTTGCCTTTTTTTTTGGTTGTTTGTTCTGTTTTGGTTAGTGGGGGAGGTTGGTGGTTTTTGGTTTTTTGGTTTTTTGGTTGGAGGTTTTTTGTGGTTTGTTTTTGGTTTTGCAGTTTTTTGTTTTCTTGGTTTTGTTTTTGTTTTTGTTTTTGTTTTTTCCTTTTTATTTAACAGAACCCTTGTCCTCTGTCCCGGTTTGGAACAGATTAGGGGGAGAACCCCTAAAACAAACCTCCCCCACCCCCTCCCCCACTCCCAGACCTGGGTTCGGGAGGGAAGAAAAACTCCTTGGAGGGAAAGTGGAAAAACCTATTTTATTAACAACACTCCCCACACAAAAGAAAAAAAAGAAGGAAACAGATACTGTGCGAGGAGAGGCGCTGATCTTCTCTGTCGAGCTCCAGGAATTCCCGAACTTTCCTCAGGTCAGGTCAGGTCAGGTCAGTCCAGAGCCGGTCCTAATCTTCGGGAAGGGGAAAGAAAAAAGGAAGGAAGAAAACGAGCAGAGAGTAGCGAGAAAATAGCAAGCAGCAATGCCAAGCCTAGCAGAGAGCCAGCCGAGCCAAAAGTGAAAGTAAAAAGCCCGCAGCCGTTTCCCCCCTTCCCCCCCCCAGCGAGGGCCCGCCTATCAGCCGCAGTCCTCGCCAGAGGGGAAGAGAAAACAACTGCCAGACACAATAGAGCCCCACGATGTAGGATATAGAGCAGGAGTCGCCTGCCAACCCAGGACATCCTCTTAATCTGTAGCCTCATAAGGAAAACTCTAAAGGAATGGGTGAGAAAAGGGATGTGGGGAGAAATTACTTATTTCTGGCCTTGTAAGCTGTGCCAGTGAAAAAACCCAAACGTTTTCACTGCCTCTATTTCTCTCCTTCAGTAATCCTACTTTCAAGATGTGAATGTCAGACTCTCAGGAACACAGACTCTTTTATACAACTCTGGAAGTTCTGATCAGTAAAGCACTCAGGAACTTACTTACATTTAATCATGCCATTTTTACAGACTTAGTATTTGTTGCCTTGTGAACCACTGTACTCAGCACCTTGGAGAACAGTGCTCTAAATGCATCAAGTGCACTTGAACTCGCTCAGTGAGGTATTGCATGGTCTTCTCAAAACACAAAAGGAAGGTCATTAAATTGATGTGACACACTTCCTAAGTAGTATGTTAACTTCAGTGGTCTCTTTGCATTTCCATTTAAAATGTTATTGTTTGCCTGCTGAGACTCTTCTTGCTTTATAGCAATCAAACCTTGTACTAAAGCGAACTTTACGATGTATTGTTAAAAACCTTTCACAACAGAGGCTGCTGGTATTCAATGGTGAACAGTAAGATTCATGTGTGTAATTAGTCAAGTTTTGAAGCATTTGTGCATTCATTGGCATGAAAACCATTCTACAAATGTAAGATGATTATGACTGTGACTTGTCTCCTTGGAGAGAGAAAATCGTGACTAGTCTAAAAAAAGCCTAGCAACATCTTATTAAGGCCTTAGGTTTTGTTAATTCAAGTCACAAATTTCTCAACAGAAGTGGAAATAACAGGATACTGATAGCAGATTGCTTTTTTCCACATCATGACTATAAATAAGTTACCTAAGCCAACTTTTCTAATACAATTTCCGTATGAAAGTTTGCACCTAAGTTTAATAGAAGAATGATGCAGAGTGACTGTTTTTCCTTATAACTGTCCTTTGATTAAGACTTAGATCCCATAACTTAAAATAACAAACATTTCACACAAATTCAGAGCAACAAAGAAGGCAGGTACATAACTTTAGGTTGTAAAACTTACATCAAGGGCAGAGGGGAGATCACTAGTAGGGCGAGAGCCATGTTATAGTAAGGCAATGTATTTGCAGAAGTGCATTTGTCTTCTAATGAAGGTTTTGTTTCTGATATATTCATACTCCTCCTTGTATCCTCCTTTCTTGTTTTCTTTTTCCCCATAAGTTTAATATTTACAATGCTGTATTTGTGAAGAGAGAATTTTATGAAGCAAGAGAGATTTTAGAGAGACAGTTGTGTAAAATTAGGTGAGCTACTCAAAGAACTGAAGTTCTTAGGGTGATTAGACACATTGTATCCCAGAAGCCAAACTTCATTTGCGCGAAGCATTTATTGAAGAATTTCAAACAGAAGATTACTTTCTGCTTACCAAAGTACATATTTTGTCACTTGGAAGTATAGCTCACTTACATGAAAGTATTGGTGGGGTGCTGTATTCTCTGATCTTGCAATGAAATACTCAGAGTGAGACCCCTTGCCATAGACCAAGGACGGGGTGGAACTTTAGGAGGTACTCACCACATTTGATGTCAATGTTGTCCTCTCCCTGTTATTTCACATTCCTTCTGTAAAAGGAAGAATGGGCCACAAAGATTTGGTTCTTCACCTGAATATTTTCCTATTTTTAACTGTTTTGTGAGATTGAGGTGAATAGGTTACCTGGGGATTTGGCCTACAATATGATAAAGCATGTGTAGCTACTGTCAGAATTCCCTCCTGAAAAGCATATTTCAGATTTGTTGTTATGTAGTAGAGTTTATAACACAGATAAATATTGCCTGGAAATCTATTTTCCTTCTCTTTAAGATAATTGCATGTTTGTAAGGCATAATTTTTTTTTCCTTTTTCTTTACTAATATTGCATCTGAATGGTTAAAAACTCACAGCTTTTAAATTTCTCCCAACTCCTACACATCAGTAAGATCACAGCGATAGCATGATGAAAAACAAATTGAGAACCAAAAAAATTCATGTACTAATGAAAAAGATACCTTATGTTTGTCTATTTTCTAAAATCAAAATTATACATCAGTGATGTGTCTAATTGAATATCACAATATCAGTAATTGTGCTGTTTATGAAAGAAGTTTGTTCCAAAGTCAAAGTGTCACCTTGCTGTCAAATAATCCCATAGATTACCATAAACAGAGCTAGCGAAATTGTACTGTGACTGAAAAGATATGTGATGTGAATCCCAGTCATTACTAAAGACATGACTTCCATTGTAATTATCTGCCTACCACAACAGCCTCCTTCTGCCAGCTCTTGCTTACCTGCTGCCACACAAACTCATTAACATTTCCATTGATGCAATACCATTTGTACAGTTAACCTTTGTGCAAAGTGGGGGCATTTCTTCATTATGATGGATTCTGTAATATCACAACAACTTACATTGAGGATTATATTTTTCTTTTCTTCATTTATGGTTAAATTAGAAATTAGTCTAACACCTGGGTTCCATTACACTGAGCTGCCTTGTCATCAGTGCAAAATGCAATTTGGTTTACAGGTAGCTTCAGTGTTCTCCATTTAAGAATGGATTACTGCTGTTGCTCAAAGTGACTTTTAAAGGCAGATAAATTCTTGCACATTTCAACTGGGTTTTGATGGAAAATAAGAAGTATTTTTGAAAGTAAATTAAATAATTATTGTTTCATTTTTAAATGTCAGATTTCAGAAACTACAAACCTCTTTCTATATCTAGACTTTTTAATAAAAATGTTACAATCACTTTTCTAGATTTTAGGTTAAAGGTTGACTTTATTTCAATGTTTCAAATTCATAGTAATAATCTTCAGGTTTTGGCTTCTTTTTCATGGTCTGCAAGCACAGCCTCTTTTTGCATTTGTTGGACCATTGTAAATCATAAATGGTTTTTTGCACCACCTACAGAACACTTTCCATAGGTAGCTATTCAATCTGTGTAAATTTAGATAAGAATTTTATTTGCCTGACTGTTTTAATATTGAAAGTAAATATATTTTTTTTTAATTAACCAGGGCTGAGAAATATAAAGAGCATTTTAGTGCTAGACAGAAGTAACATATCACGTTTCAGGTCTTGGGTGGATCTGTAGAGCTTTCTGCATTTAGTTTAGGTGATGTGATATATCTTACATTTCATCTAGCAATTGCATGAAGATTATTACTTATCTGGTATTTGAATTATCTCTATACTTCTCACAGTGATGCAGTTTGTGAAGCTGAAGGTGAACATGCTCCTAATTTTACATTTGTGAGTTCTCTGCCTCACAAGTAATAGACACTGAGCTTTCTTGCTGATCATGTCTCTTTCTCTCTGGAGAGCTCAGACTCTTTGACACCTCCTGTTCTTCCCACTATCCCATTCCTAAAACCTGCCTAATCCCATTTTCTGTCCTATTTTTGCCTCACATCAGTTCCTTTTTAATTCTTTCCCAAGGTTGCCTGGATTATCTGTCTTCCCTTTAGTGTGCAAATTTCTAGTCCCAGCTGATGCAGCAGCAGGGAGGCAGGTCTCTCACAGACTGCATATGGAGACAGAAGAGGACTCCAGGCAGCAACTGGGTGTGTTAGGTCAGGATGTGTTCTGCACACTGATCAGAAGAGCTCTGTAAAAATCCAGACTCTGAAAATTTGCCAGACAATAAATCAGTGGGGGAACTTGATACAATGCAAAGTGATCTGAAGCAACCACCACCTCACAAAATGAAAATAAGTTCTGGGGGGTTCTCATGAGATATGATCACTTTGTGACTTTATAGACCTGCAATACACTACTGACATTGCTTGATCTGGCTACAGACTTTGAAATGAGTTTGCAAGGCCCAGAACAGAGGTGCATCAGGCTTGTCCTCTCTGAAATGTTGTTGTTTTACTTGGATCGGCTTTAACAATTTTTAAATTTTTCTATTGACTAGATGGTTGTCACTAATTCATTCTACTTTCCTTTAACCTTGTAAAGTATTAAATTTTAATTTTATTGAGATAGCAATAATAAGCAGTTGTTCTGCATAGAATGATACATTTATGCCTACCATAAATATGTAGTATACAGAAACACCAGCCTGAAAATACAGGCCAGAAAGGCCTCAAGATGCAAAGGCATCAAGAAGTGAAAATGCAGAATGCAGAGCAGAGGAGGGCAGATGTGATGATAAATAGGTACAGGCTGACACTGGGGCTGTTTATGACACAGGGCTGTAAACAACACATCAGTGGTCAAGTGAAGGAAGCAACATCTGGAACTGCTTTTAGGAATATCCCCATTTTTTTGGGATAACAAAGAGAACAGTTAAATAGTATATTATACAGGTAAAAGGCACTGTATATAGTTAATTTGGTTGTAATGTGGAGCTTCAGATCATGAGAAAAAAAAGAAAGGGTAAAAACTTTTTAGAAAACATATCAAAATGTTCTCAAGTATATCACTTATTGGAGGAAAAAGACACCACCAATATGAACATCATATTCCTACTCATGAAATACTCCAGATATTGACACTAATCATGTTACCAATCACTGCTGCCAGGCTCAAACCACTGACTGCAGAATCTGCATGAGTGAGGAGAGGGTGTGTGTAACACTAGCAAAAGGGGTAGAAACCAAGTGTATGAGAAGATTATTATTTTTTATTAATCTTGTTACTATTATTACAACAGACCCTTTTCCCCATAAAAAAGTAATAATTAGATCTAAACTGAAAAAAATTTCTTGGATTACACTGTTGTAGTTTTGAGCAAATTCCTGACTTTTATACAAGATGTGTTTTCCCTTTGCTTGTTGACAAAATGTGGAACATAGCAACAGTAGTTGCTGGAAATGGAAAAAGACCACAGGCAGAATCCAAGGAAGTAAAGAGGTTTTGTTCCCCTTTTCCTGTAGCTTGCTAAACTGTCAGAAGCCACTCCACAGACCAGCTTCAAGTGGAGGAACAGGATTTTTTTCCGTGGGCTGGTCACTGGAACAGATTGCCCGAAGATGTCATGTCCCCTCCCTGAAGTGTTGAATGACAGGTTGGATAGGACTTTGAGCTATCTGGTCTGCTGCAAGGTGTCCCTGCCTATGCCAGAGGGCTGGAACTAGGTGATGTCTAAGGTCTCTTCCAACACAAACTATTCCATGATTCTATGATTTGCTGTGAAACACTACATTATCATTAACCTATACTCTGTCAATCAACAATAACTTCACTGGGGTCATATATCTTCCTTCAAAACCATACTCATGTGAACATCTGAAATAAAAGGAAATTGCCTGACTTAAGGTTTCTTAAAATCAAGCCTATTGTATTATCTCAGGTTATTCATACTCCCAGGAAAGGAGCATTTTGTCTTTTGTGTAACAGGGTAAATGCCTCAAGTGTGTGGTTGCTCTCAGCTAGAAAATGACTACAGGCTAACACAACTGCAGGCAATTCTTCAATGTGGGCCTTAGGACATCTTTGAAACACTGTAAAAGGGATATATGCACTTAAGCATTTTCAAATAAATGAGACAGAAACAGAAGGAGGAATATTTTGTGTGCTATATTTATATGAAAACAAGAAATGTATCTTATTTCTTGTGTAATACAATTCTTAATGTGGAAGGTTTTCAAGATCTTCCTGAGCATTTGCAACTAGAGAGGGAATTAGACATTCAGTGCCTGAAAAATTCACCTTTAGGAGTACAGTAGTATCATTTCCCAGTGAAAAGAAATAAAAAAGGCTCATAAGTGAAAAGAAATCTTAATTGATTCTAATGATGCAAAAAAGTAAAGCAGATTAATCAAGAGAAAGACATAGAAACATTTTATTGCACAGAGAGTTTGAAACACTTTATGATTATGGGAGCAAGGGTTAAACCAGATGGCATACATTTTAAATAGGCACTACAGCAACGTGTCAAATATGTCCATATTTGCATATACTTTATGTTAAAAACATGCCAGCACTGTCTTATATATTCAGAGCCTAGCAAGAGGAAGTCAAAGAGGTCACCTGTGCAGCTGGTGCAGGTAATGGAATTCCCATCAGACAGATTTAGAAACTCTAAAGAAATGTGCTAAACACAACGCTCCATCTGTCTCTAAACTATTGAGACAAGCATGCAATTTGCATGCTTTAAAAATAGGTATTATAATTTTAGTATGTTATTTTGTATGTGCTTTAATATATTTCAATATATGTCACTTGTTTGGAGAACATACTAACATGCACACAAATACCTAAGCCATGTATATCATTGTTTTGGAGTTCTGCTCCTGATTAAAAAAATACGAAGCATCATAATCATCTTAATGCTTAAGATAACAAAGCAAATACTGAGAAATATTTTATGGCCATACTGTGCCAGGTGGTTGCTACTAACACCTGTCTAAGAGTGAACACTAAATAAAGTGATAAAATCAATCTGAAAAGGAGAGATAATAAGCATGGAGATCATAAGACAAATACCAGTGAAAAACATAATAGGCCAGTCTCCTCTATTAGACAGGCATGAAGACCTTTACCTGGATGCTATGGAGTAATTTTGCTACAGAACAGAGTTGATAGCAATGATTCCAGTGTCTACTTTTTTCTCTAAAGCAAGAGCCCTGGTAGCTTGAGACAAGGACTGGACACAGGACATCCTTTACAATGATCCTACCCAGGTTGCCTCAGAAGCAGATGAGGGAATACACACCTGCTAATGTTGCTGCTTTTGGCAGTAGCTGGCTGCTTTTATGTCTCACCTCCTAGTCTCCTATCAGCGTTAGCCCTTTTGGGGATTTCTGAGTGCCCTCAAACAGAAACAGGACAAATGACAGTTGTCTGTGTCCAGGTGATTTATATTTTGCATGCTTGATTAGTCCAGTCAACTGCCCTTGGGTAGGCACTTGCTGTCTGAATGTGTTGACCACTGTGTAGGTGTTGCAGAGACTGTCTGCTCACACATTGTGGATCTGCTAAAACTGTCCTTAACTAGATTTGTTAGACATACACTTATTAGTTGCACAGAGCACCCACACAGCTCTCAGAATGTCCCTGCTTATTCAAGCTTTAAGTTGTGTAACAAATTGGAGAGAAAGTGGAAAAATTCATGCCATAATCATATGGTGCAATTTCATCCCTTTTTCGACTTCAGCCTTTTCCCTGGTTAGTGTGTTGAATAACAGGGTATTGCAGTTAACACCAGATTTTATTGTGACACGCTTATTTGAAAGATATTTGTGGGTCTACACAGACAGCTAAAGGATTGCACCATGAGGTCTGTCAGATGTACACACCAAACTTTGAATCTTGAGTTTTCAGAAGTGGCTCAACTGAGAGCCTGGGGATGTTAAGGATGCTGGTGGAGGAACTGGATCTGAGTAAACTTTGAGGTACAGCTTTTAACTTCTGTTCTGTGGTAGTGGATGTCTGTAGAACATTGAGAGGGAAGTCCCATCCAAGCTGGTTCACTAAGGAAATATGGCTTATGGGTCCATGCTGCCAATGTGACTGTCCATGGATCCATCCTATCCATCTCCCATGCTCCCCAAATGTGCAGGGGGAAAGAACAGAGAGCACCAGAAGTGGCTGGGAATGAATTTGGATGGGTGACAGGTATTGCACTGAAGTTCTGAGGGTGCTGTAGTGGTGCTGATGGTAGAAGAAGCTGAGCGTTGTGATGAAGGGAGAAGGGAGGTTCACGGAAAATGTGGCAAGATCTGTTTTTCTATAGTCTAAATGACATGAAAAAATCTTAGGAAACAAGTCTGCAACCACTGTGTGCATTACATTAATTACCTTCTTTACAAACCTTTAAGCTTCATTGTTTATGCATACAGTGTTTTAATGAAATAAGTTTAATAAACTGGCAAGGACTTAGTCCCTGTCAGTAGTATCTTCTGATCATATTTTGTTGATTTAATAACTGGGTGAGTAAATTTCCTGTCCCCAGTGGTTATATACTCGCATCAATTTTTATTTCTTCAAGGCATCAAGAAAGTTATAAATAAAAAAAATACACTTAGGACCAAATATGTATTTGTTCAGGCATATTAAAATCTCTTCTTTCAAGAGCATCTTTTTAAGATAATCTGAAAGATTTGCCAGTAATTTACTATTGAGATAACTGGCATAAATAAATAATATTTCTAATAATATACTATTGTACAGGGGTTTAGACACATTAAGGCAGAGTATGAATAATTTAGTCTGAGCCATGTTACTTGATCCCAAACTCTGTTGCTCAACACACATAAAAACACAGTTTGTGTTGAGTTTAGTCTGTGTTTAGCCCACTTCTGACGCGATATTTACATTTGTTTTTATAGTCTTAATAAAAGTGCATTATAAGTGTTACTTCATTGAGTTTGCTGGATAAATTCAGAACTATTTCTGAGATCTTCCTTACCTTAGGGTTCCTGGGCATTCCCTCATTATAATTGTTTCTTCTTACTATTTTTTTTTTCCTTAAAGCAAAATTATGTAGTAAAAAAAAAAAATCAATAAAAACAATCTTCTCATATACCTGTATATATCTCATCCTCTAAAAGGATTCTTGGGAGGCAGAATGCTTTAATGGTGAAGAGGTAAGGATATGAGCTTGAGCTGCAGTGCTCACACGGCCCTGCCGTGCGGATGGGCTGTAGATGAAACCACAGATGAAACAGGCTGTGGAAGTGTTCATTATTAGTAAAAGAAATTCATACCTCTATAAGTGGGTCTTCTTTTCCAAATGTGAGGTTTAATTAATGAAAGTAGGAAACATGATTTTTACCTTTGTCAACGATTTCTTGGAGAGTGGTTATGTCAATGTGACTTTATTTGGAAAAAAAATTAATGAACTAAAAGTTTATATAATTGGTGTGATATGACAAAATAGTCTTAATATTCAGTTAAAAAACCCTGTAGATTCCAGTTTATACAAATAGGATATGAAGAAAAGATACTACTTGTAATAGCTCTGTAGATCAGATGTATCTTGGGTAGAAAAGCAAAAGACAAAGAGATGACCTTATTCAAGTTAGAAATAAAAATTCTCAAGGTCTTTAGCAAAATCCAATAATTAAATAACAATAACAGTGTACCAATTTCACATCAGAAAATAATCACAGCTCTCATATACTAGAGTAATACGTAAGATAGCAAAAAAAAAAGTAATTTAAGATGCATATCCAACAGCCATATTTACCGATTTTTATATCCTCTATAAATCCATATCTTATTCTGAGGATAATTAATGTCTTTAATGTCTTTCACCCTCACTGTGCAAAATACTTCTGAAACAGCATTTGAAAATTGTGTTCCTACTACTACCTTCAAATATTTTCCTTTGTTAAAAAAAAAAAAAACCAAAAAACCCCACCCCCTCAAAAAAACCCACCCCAAAACAAAACAAAAAAGCAACCCAACAACTTTCTTGAGGGAGAGAGGGAATATAATTAATATTGAAATGAAACATCTTGGTAGTGGTATTGTCCTGTATTTTCGGTCCAGAATAAAATATTGGCACTCCTCTGGTATCAAAGAGATATTTATAAATCAGACTTTATTTCAAGCTGTCATATAAGCAGCCTGAAATAAAGTCTAATAAATAATTTAAAAATGTCACCAATTTTTAAACTGTCCTGTACTATATCATGTATACCTGTTATTTTATATGCAGGCATATATGCATGCACATACCCATTCTACCATCCACAGATACATAAATATACATGTTCAATAAGATCTTTAAAACATTGAATTGGGAGTTGGGTTGAAGTTACAACTTCTAACACTAATGATGTAAAATTTTGAGCAAGTGCTTTTGAATTTTCAAATTTTGTGTTGAAACAGAAGTTTTTGATGACAGTTTTAATAGCATGGAAAAAAGAATACTATTTCTGTGTCTGCAACATAGGACTCTGGGCTGAGTAAATTGTTAATATAAGCATCTGACTAAATACTCAGTGAAACTGACACCACCTCCTTGAAATCTGAATGTATGCAGGCAATATGCCTAGAGCATTTGCCTTGGTTCCATTCCAGTTGTTGTCATATACTATATCTAACTTCTTAATTTTAATTTTGCTTTTAGAGGGGAGTAATACAGGGAAATCAGCCAAATGCTCCTCAAACTCTGCTACTCCTTTTGGGTTTGACCTTCTTCATGGAAAGAAAAAAGAAATCATCAACCATCAACACCTATCATCCATGATAGTAAACTGCATTGTTACTTAAAAAATATTTCCATACTTTATTCCATTTATTCCCTTATTATCAGAGTAGTTAACATTGTTGACTTAATTATTAGTCCCCTAATTTATTTACACTGGAATAGATAGCTGAATAGTTGTGTTAGGGAGTTTTTGGGGGTTTTACTTTTTGCTTTTTTTGTTTTGTTTGATGGATTTTGGTTTCTTGTGTATGTTTTTTGGGGTTTTTTTTTGGAAACAAACAGGCCTTATGCTACATACTAGTCTGATCTGCCACTGACACAAGAAAGCAAACATAAAGCTTACATTCCAGTAGTGGTGACTTTTCATTTGCTTTTTGATCTTAAAACCTCCATTATATGCAGAGGAGACACAGCTTGCACATCTAATTTATAATCCTTTAATCCTCAAATATTTTTCTCATTCTAGGAAATTGAATGTTAGATCAATATCTAGTCTATATTTGCTCAATATTGTGTAGTTGACCTTTATTTCACACTTATCTGAATATTATACTTGATGTATGCTCTTGACAAGGAGTAGCAACAGATACACTTATAATGGCCAGATATCCCAGACATCTTGTCATTTTCTACATAAAATGAAAAAAAAAAGAAAAAAAGCATTGAGGCAGAACTACTCTTTTGTCTTCAGTGTGATATTTCAAGGTCAAAAAAGATGTGTTAATGGGGCAATTTAGCATGTAGTAAATAATGCTTTTGCCATTGTATGAGTTATATTTCTTCTACTATCTAGGTTTCTGTTTGCTATATTTTCAACTCCACCTTTCTATAAATAGCAACGTTCAAGTCTTTAAAGTGAAGATGACTGTATAACTATATTTTCATTTCAAAACTACCAATCGTAAAGTATAACGTTATACTTCTCATACTGTTTTTCCATTTTTTGCTACAACATCTGAAAAGAGAATATATCAAGGCAGCTTCTCACACATTGAAAAAACCTCACATATATTTACAATATTTACAGATGTACAAATTTTGTGAGGCAGCCTTCCAGCTGGGTGGCCCGCAGTGTGCACTAGTGCTTGGTGTTTTTCTTCCCCAGGCGAAGGATTTGTACTTCACTGTGTTGCACTTCAGGAGATTCCTGTCCATCCATTTTTCCAGCCTGCTGAGGTCCCTCTGGATGCCAGGATGATCTCGCATATCAGCTTCTCCTCCTAGTTTGATGTCTGCAAATCTGTTGAGGGCACACTCTGTGCCTTCATGTGAAATAGAGGTAGACCCAGTATAGATCCCTGGGATGTATGGATACTGACTGCCCTCCAACTAGATTTGTTCTGCTGATCACCACCCTCTGGACCAGGCCATTCAGCCAGTTTTCAGTCCATCTCACTATCTGCTCATGCAGAATGTAGATCCATAGCTTCTCTGAGGACCATACAGTACCTGGAAATGGTTTCCAGGATTAGATGCTTCAACAAGCCCTAGAATTATGTCCTAATAACAAAACCTTCTGGATCTGAACCAAAAACCCCATTCATTCTGCCTTTTGAAACTAAACTTCTGAGTAGGCATAAGTGAAAAAAATCACAGGCCTTGAAATATGTGAAAGAGGGCATATTTCTATGTAAGTCATCAACAAATTCACTACAGGTGAAGCAGAGCTGCTGTTCCTTCTGTCTGGAATTGGGCTCAATTTTTTTCTATGATCTATTGCAGAAATCACTTCTTTTAGGTGCTGAACTGCTGCACAGAAGGTGATTAGCTCTAGATATTTATCAAGAAAAAACTGGGATTCTCATTTCCTGAGCTGGTTCCTTTAAGTTATATACCTAAGATAAGTGGGATGACTCTGGGTACAGGAATTTTGTTTGCAGCTTTGAAGCTTCAGCCAACTGCTTCTGATGTGACAACTTTCCCTGTTTTGAGCAGGTAATTGTTAATAACATATTTAAAGTCCTTTTTGATGTATCACATCAGCTATTTGCAAAGTTAAATTTGTTGTTCTTTGTTCAGTTTTAGGAACCCAGCCTGTTTGCCCTGACACCAGAAAACATCTGAAAACATCAGGCACAAGCCTTCCAGACCCCAGCACTGCTGATCTGAGTCAAGGTAACAGCAGGGGAAGGGCGTGACACACTTTGTGTAGCAGATGCAGGGGAGATGGGCAGAGTATAATGTGCTCTTGCAAGCCCAGGTATCTTGGGGATTCTGAGACTTTAACAGATCTTAGATCATGTTCACTGCACTGGGCAGCACCAAACAATCCCGGCTTCTTCTCAGTTATCCTTCACTCTGTGCTTAGTAGTTCTTGTCTCAGGACAAGGCTGTCTTTTGTATCAATTTGTGGAGTACCTCATAATTCCCAGAGGGTGTCCCAGTCAATATAAGGATGCACACCCTTCTTTTTCCTTTAACAAACACGGTGTGAGTAGTTTATAATGTTTGGGCATTTTGATTTCCTGCCACAGTCTGCAATTTTATAGCTGGTGGTCACTGTCACACTCCAGAGTAATACTGAAGCTTATCTATGCAAGGAAATGTCTGGTCTAAAATTTGAACTGCAAAATGAAAAGTTACTCTTAACCACACTTACACATTACTGCTTGTCTTGCCTGAGATTTGTTGCATTTACTGTTGCAAAGAATTTTCAAAACACATTAGTTAAATGGAGCTGAAAATCATTCATGCATATTTTATGGAATAAATTACAGATATATCTCCAGTTGTAAGTTATAAAACATGTCTTTGCTTGGGCTATTAAAATATTCTGCCCCATTTAAAATAAGCTACATAATGAAACTGATGTGCAGTAATAATTTTACAATTCTTATTAACATAAAATATTTTAGCACAAAATGCATTTTGAAAATTTTTATGCATAAATTCTAGCACTTCTGTTCAATTCTTCTCAGCAAATAGAGAAATAAAGTTATATATGATTATCTAAAACTAGGAAAAAATGAGAGAATTTTAATTTTTTTTAACAACCATGGAGACTTTTGCCATATTTGCAAAAATTAAAGAGGATAAGCTAAACACAGCTGAGCTGCTTGGAGTAGGAAGAAGCAACACAAAACCATACAATGAAAAATACATGTTCAAAGTCTATGCAACAGGGATTTTTCAAATTTATGTTATAGAGAGAAGAAGATTTTGGAGTTTAAAGAGTTTAATGAGAGTTTAATGTCTTAAACTGCCAGCTTATTTGATGCAGAAAACCGGTGGCTGACACTGAAGAGGAGCTTTTGATCATCAGGAAGAACTTGTATCAGTTCTGTTCTTTAACTTGCAAAATCACAGGGAGATTTGAGTGCCTTATCATTATCGTTTGTAAGGCCCCAAAAAATGAGACTTTTAACAGGGCTTACAGTTGTTCCTGTACTCTGAATCAGATGTATAGAAAGAACACCAACAAGATGTTCTCAAGAGGTCAAAACAACAGAAGAATTTTACTGGCAACTTTAGAAAATCAAAGCACTTTGGCAAAAGGTTTAGAATAGCAATCACTCAACATAAAACACTTCCCAAAGCATTAGTTTAGTCCATTCAACTTAGCAAACTCTAAGCCTGGTCAATTTTAAGTTACTCAAAATTTCTAAGGGAATTAAAAGAAGGAAAACAGAAAAGGCATACAAAAGGACAAACATAATTGCCATTCCTGGTTCCAGCATCATCCAGATGGCAGAATTTTCAAAAGGACGATCAAGTCGTATACTTGCTTTGGGTCTTGCTTTAAATATTCCTTGGCCTTCCTGGGCCCTTCTCCCAGGTGGGACTTCTGTTATTTGGCCACTCAGGAGCAGGGTTGGGGCTCCAGAGGCAGGTGTGGAGCATTGCCTCCAGTGTGCCAGGGATTGGTGGCCACTGCAGGGCTGGGACAGAGCCCCAGGAGGTGGGGTGGGGTGGGGTGGGCAGGGCAGGACATCACCCCACCAGGGAGGGCAAGGCCTGACCTGACTCTTCCCCCACACATGCACCCAAAGTGTTTCAAGTCAGCAATCTTGTTATTAAATATGTATCATAAAGCATGTTTTTTTCCTATACAAGGAATTTAAATTCTTTAAGTACTGAAAACCTCATAGGGTATGTTGACTTGTTCTGCTCCAGATCTAGAATAGTTGTTTCCTTTGGGTTATTTAAGATGAATACAAGTGACTGACGTAAGATTTCTCCTCTCAATATGACAGGTTTCTCTTATACAGGAGAAATAGCCTCTCTGAATGTTGTCTTTGAATGGGCTGAGGGAAAAAATTGTTACCTGTACATTGTGAAGGAACACTTGAGGGACTGGCACCTATAAACAGAAGCTCAGTCCTGGGTTTTTAAGATTTCCCTGAAAATAAATGCTCTTCATGTAAATAATAATATTGGAAAAATATTGTTGGGTTTTTGAGTTTTGGATTTCTTTAAATTTAATTGGGGGAAACCAAAGCACCCAAGGCCTGCTTGAAATGAAACAAGTCTTGAGTTTCTTAACATCTGCTGAATCCCATCAACTCAAACTAGCCTTCCCTAACCCACTGGTTATGGTGCCTTGCTTTGCTGAATCCCTCATGTTGTTGCATTGAAGATGGAGCCTTTTAAACCTAGTCATACTACATCCATAGAGCAGCTGGTCAGTGAAAGAACTGGTCTAGACACTAATTTCTGTTTCACTTTAATCTTGTGCTGACTAGACTTCACAGTTTTAATACTGAAATATCAGCATACCAAATTGTCTACCAAAACTGGAGATGAACAGAGTTTGGAAAATAAGATTTTTTTAAGTTGCGAGAAGTAAAACTGTGTCTTTGGAATCTTTCCCAGACTTGCTGGTCAAAATGGCATGGAATTTTATAGCCTGAATTAAAAATAATTACTGGAATTCTGGAAATCATATGACTTCAAGTCATATGTCTTGCAAATCAAAGCCTAATTAATTATGCCATTAAACAACTGTTATTGTCTAGTGACCAGCAAATGTATATTTTGAAAATCAAACCAGAATGTGCTGTAAAATGAGCTTAAATGTTATTACTTGCACTAAACAATTACTTATAAACTGAAAATAGATGGTTTGGCTGGCTGCTGTGAATAGTACTCCAAGACTGGATTTATAACCCAGCAAGCTTGCTGGCTGGGGATGGTTGCCAGCAATAATTTTGAAACAAGAATTTGAAATAGATGTAAATAAGGTCCAAATACTGCAGACTACCCATTAAGGTGTGATAGAAAAAGTTGCAACATGCAGCATAAAGTCCTTATCTACTGGTTTAGTATTTATTTTGTAAAAATACACATGAATTGTGCACATACTTGAGGAGATCCTTAGCAACACTACATGTTTCTCAGCACTCACTATTCTAAAAACAGATTTTAGCAGTCCATCCTGATCACATAAAGAGGCCATTATGAGGCCTTACCTAAACCTGGATCTCTTTTAGCAGGCAGGAGTTTGCATGACTAGTTTTCTACAAATGATAAAAGATTTCCTAAGCTGGTGATTTGTGGACCTGAACCTTCATTTCTAAATGGCTTGGCTACACATATACATGTAGACAAAGGTGGCATGGCATATTATGACTAAATGCTTCTGCACAAAAATGTTATACTTGGAAAACCTCTGGCTCAGACTTACCAGTCTGAAGAAACTATTGAGGAAGACAGATCATTAACATGACAATTTAATACAATTCTTTCTTTTTTTTATTTTGATTTTTTCTGACCTTCTGTATGACTTTCTTCCTCTGCCCTGTTGTCTGGGCAGTAAAGATAACCCTGTGATAATTGGATAAGAAATCCTTTTTAACCCCTTTCAGTGCTGTCTTCAGAAATTCCATCTTCTATTATTTTATATTTTTCCTTGTTATTAATTAGAGCAGTTGGTAAAAAAGCCAGGACTGTAACTTAAATTCTGATTGGAAATTCCCTTCCTTCTGTTCCAGGTATTATTATGAATTTTTTTAATGTTTGCTTTGGATGGAGAAAATGAGGGTGGAGGAGATCTGATGTAGGCTGGAAATGAAAGAGTTTGGTGAGCAGTGTCCTGTGTTGGTCTGTAATAAGATGGAGGAAATTAGTAAGGAGAATGGTCATTAGGAACAGGAGTACTACACAAATGTTGTGGCATCCCATAGAAAAGGGACATGTTTTCTGTGGGAAGGTGTATTGTACCTATGGATGATCTGCCCTTTATTGATCTCACCTTAAGTTTCTCCTGCTTATATAAATTCTTGTGTTTTCCAGAATTCCTTCTGAAACAGACCAGCATGGCATCATTTTTGGTTCTAGCCCCTGCTGTAAAAAACATAGTCCCTGAATACTTAACAATACTTAACAATACTTAACAATACAATACAATACACATCTACTGTGTGATGTTGAAGCTTGAGAAGGAGAAAGATCGAAATATGTTACTTTCTTGATTGAAATTCCATTGGTATCACCTGTAATGCCATGTCCTCAGGAAGTATCAGTCTGCAGACTAATGCCCTTGTCACATATCAACCAGAAGTGCAGAAATTTGGTGGAATGGGACATACAAGTAGTTTTTTGACGCTGTTGCCATCATGTGGGACAGCTTTCTTAGCATTTCAGAGGCAATTTGATTTCCATGAGTTTCCTCAGCGTGACTTGTCAGGTCACACTCCCATTTTTGTATATCATTTAGTCATTAGGCCAAAATTTCTTCTTTAAATGCAGAGTAGCCATCTGCTGTGTATGTGCTGTGCTGGTGGGATGATGAAGTTATCTCACTCACTTCCTGCCCTAGCTGCTGCAGGAACCTTTGTCCTAGAATTGTTCCCTTCTGCCAATCCAAGAGGTGCCAAATTACTTGGAATGAGAAATTAAAAGTATCCCAAACTGTTTGGTGGTCCTAGCCAGGTGGAATATGGCATCTAGGTAATTAATGTAGTAAAATGTATCCTTCACTATGTCTGTCTGCAGCCTCAGTAGATACAGATTCGTTCCATGCATGAACCAAGAAAAGAAATATAACAGGTGCAGCTGCAGCTGCAGCCATTCCTTCTCCATCTGCCAGAGGTTTACCTTGAACAGTTAAGCTGAAGTTTCATGCTCCTTTTTTGCATTTTCCAAACCAACATGTTAAAGTACCTCTCTACAGCTATGTGTTAGGGCAGTAACTTCTTCGTTGGGGAATAACCTGGTTACTGTGTTGAATCATTTACTGGGAGATTCCACAGAGAGGTCACTGTTCAGCTGTTCCTCTAGCAGTGTCCTCTCATTTCCTTCTTTGCCTCTGGCAAGATAATATCTCACAGGCAGAAAAAATCTTTTTCTTCACATTAGGATAATATTCACATAAATATGTATAAATATGCCATCCTCGGTGCTCAAACCATCTGTACAAGTGTCACCACAAGAGCTATTGGTAGCTTTTTTGCATGTCTCTTTACTTATTTACAGTCTGAATAAAGCATTAAATTCCAGCGTGGCTTCTAATTAGCAGACCAGCGGTTACTCACTGTTGCTTTGCTCTGGCCTGTTATCAGCTTAGTCCTGAGACAGCAAAGCCATCTGTGGATGTACCAGCTTACCAGGTACTGCAACTGGCCAAGGTGTTGCAAGGTATGGAAACTCATCTTTAAGGAGTCTGCTCAAACTTAGCCCATATTTGCTGGTTGTCAATTTACAATCAATATTGATAGTGTGCAGTTTATAAAAGGGCGCCTTAAGAGAAGCAGAAGGATATCACACTCAGTTCCCAGAGGCATTTATAAGCCTTGATCTAGAATGATTTATGTGTTAAGTGTTCATTGTATTAAGTCTGTCTCATTTTGTTTTAGGTCATCTACTGAAACTATCCCTCACATATAAAATGTACTTCTGTCACAGACTGGGCTTTTCTTAAACACATTTTAAAATTTACCCATTTATTGTCTCTTTTTTTGTCATCTGATGCATTTACAGATTATTTTTTTTTCAATTTATTTTTTCCCCATGAAAATGCTTATTTGAAGAGCAGAACATCAGCAATGATGGAATAACAGGCTGATTGACAAAGATCTCCACACTGACTCATCAGTAAGTATGTGGCTAAATAAAATCAAGAATTGCAAAAGAAATAGAGAATATATAACAGTCTAATTGACAGGAGAAAGACCACAGCTATTTGAAGTTCTACAATGTGGGACGTCTGTAGGCTTCCAAATGACTTTTGCAATTTGTTATCTTTATATATTACTTGAATGGACTATAAATAAGCCAGATTGACTAGGAAGGCAATAATGAGAAAAGAAATGACTGCACTTCAACTGTCAAGAAAGTTTCAGTGTTGTCTTTGTATTATGGCTGATACCTAGGAAATATAAATTAATCTACACAAACATTCAACCTTATTAAAAATACAAATAGGAGGAAAAAATAACAGAATAAAACTAACTAAGAAAATAAGGCTTTCAAAAGAGGATCTGGGAGAAAGGAATGGTGATTTTCTTTTAAGTAGTACTTTGATTATCTGGAAAGATAATTCCTTGACGTGTCAACATACTGTATCTTCCATTAGATAAGCATTATGCTTTCATACCTGTCCTATTTCACATAAAATACACATCTAAGGTTTCTTTCCCCACAGCTGCATATTTTAATACATCTGAAAACTAAAATAATGGAAAAAATGCATAAAAACTTGTCCTGTTTTGAAACCAGTGCTTCTTTTGTTATTACGCAGAACCATTCCCCAGAATTCCTGCCAGTAAAACCAGTTTGCACGTTAACCTTTGCAGCTATTTTCCACTTACAGAACTTAATTCCTGGTAGCCTCCTATCTGGAAAAAAATAGGGCAGCTCAAGCAAATGATGAAAAATTACCTGGCCAAATGCACAATACATATAAACTAAAATTTATCTAGACAGTATTTTTTTTAATTAAATGTTTTAAATTGTAGACTTCCCTCCAGAAATTTGAAGTAGGATAGAAAAAAAACAACTCTGATATATAAAAGGAGACAAGCAAAAAAAAAAAAAAAAAAAGTGTGGAGTCTATTGTGATATTCCCCTTTGTCAAAATAGGTTCCCCTTTGTCAAAAAAAATTTCCTCTATTCCCCTTTGTCAATAGCAGAACTCCTACTAGCACATAAAAGACCAGGTTTCTGGGCTCCGTATCTTATGGAAGGAAGTGGCAGGAAAAACAAACAAATATGTTTTCATACTAAAAATAATCAAAGTTTAACAAAGAAAAAGCAATGATTATGTCAATGAGCACACAGATATTTCTTCATCCTTCTTTGGCATATTATATTTTACAAGCTCAGGCATGAAAACCAACTTAGAGATATACTTGTTTGATTTCCCTTATTTCTGATATTTCACAGGAAAAATATAATAGTTGCAAGATTTATGAAAGGTAGGTATTTCAATTTCATGCTGATGGAGTTAAAAAACCATCTTTTCTATTGGCAAGTTAATGTCAGACATCTTGTAGGAGTTACTTGAACATGACGACACCTGAAAAGCAGAGAAGAGAAATCTGGGAGCAATGTAAAGAGTTTTCCAAAAACTAAGAGTATTTTTTTGAGAAAGCAGAAGCAATCTCTTCATATGGAAGAGAGATGAGAAATAGGGATGGTAAATTGAAATGGGACATTGTGACTTCACATAGTGGGGCGGGGGGCAGAGGGGATCACCATTAGGGGAGAGCCAGGGGGAGGGACTGGCTGCCCAGAGCAGAGGCTGGGCAACCTCCTTCCTGTAAGTTTTCAAGACCCAGCTGAAAAAGCCCCGAGAAACTTGGTCTGAGCTCAAATGTGAGCAGGAGTTTGCACTAAAGATCACCTGAGGTAGTGTTAATTTTAGGAGGCAGACAGTTTAGGGTTTACACTGAAAAAAAGAAATATTGGAAGATACAGGAGATTTAACATTATATAACTGCTGAATATCAAGGTGATTTAAGGAACATAAAATTTCCTTAATTTCTTGGTAATTGAAAGCATAATTTAATGCTGAAATCCTCAAAATGCTGTTCCAATGCACTCAGCAACTAGAACTTATATTCACATTTATTCCTGAAACTGTGTTAGATCTCAGCAGATTCTGGTGGCTATGTATTTTAAATCTGGATTGGAAATTTTAAGATAAATATTTTCATGGCAAGGCCTGTCTACCTTGACTGCAGTGATAAAAATATTTTTAAATTCTCACAGGCTGTATAAAAGAATAAGGGTCAGTTTTTCCAATGAGAAATGTGTTTCTTAGGAAAGGAGCACTCTCATCATCCTAAAACCTCAAAAAAGGAACTGAAATGAAGCTTTTGAATAATAAACTCATGAACAGAGATCATGATCAAAACTGACTTGTTACTAGAAATTTCATTTTCTATCCATTGAAATAAATAAATCAAAATATTTCTCTTTTTTTCACCTCAGAAAGTGCCATTCAGTTAGATTGCTGTTTTCAAATCCCTAACTGCTGTGCTCCCTGAAGGACTCCTGTGCCTAACCAATTCCAGAGTGTACAGACCCAGAGTCTGCAGTAAAGTGCACAGACCCAGAGTCCACAAAACCTCCTTTCCCTTCTAATTTTAGGAAAACGCCATACCCCATAACTCCTATTTTTGTAGTCCACTATGGTTTTAAAGTAACTAAAAAAGAAAACTTGAATAAAGTTTTGGTTTTTTTCATTCCTTTCTTCTTCTAAAGACAAATGAAAATACTCCTACCATAGAGGAAAGGGAAAGAAAAGATTTTTGTTTTCTTTTCATTTCAGGACAAATTTAAAACAAAAGCAATCAGAATTTCCAGTCAAGCAGAATTTCTAGTTTCTAGCCAGTTCACAGTAGGAGCTGGTTATTAAATTCCATTAAGCAAATGTGCCTTTACATCCTTGAAAGGACTTTTTCCTCTGGAACATCCAGCTGTCAGAAAAGTTGTCATTTAGCCCTGGGCCATGATATGTTTTGCTCCACTGTGATAATCTGCTTTGCTTTTGTGAACTTTAAAGAGTTCTGCTACCATTTTGACAAGGATTTGTCACATTTATAATGCTTCTATGCAACTTGTATGGAATTTTCTGTGTGTTGTCATGCAAAATGAAATATGCTTTTAGGACTATTATGTCCAGACTTTAACTTTTGGCATAGCTGGTGTGGATTTTGTGTCTTCTCTTCATCAACTCTGTGTTGTTTGTAATGTTAGAACCTAGATTAAACAATTAATGGCTTGTGGATCTTTCTGCATTTACTCATCTACAATTTACCGAAGAAATTAAGTTATAGTCTTGGATTGTGTCATTTGGGTGCATCACAGCAAGTGTAAAATGTACATAAACTTCTACAGGATAAGTGCTCAGACATTGATTTCATTTTCCTTGTTAAGTGCTTTGATGATTAAAAATAGGATTCTCCATCTGCTGAAATTTGATATGGCTCTAATATAAAATCTGTCTGTTATTTTAAGGGTATATTTGGCTGTGTAACCACAGGACATTATTGTTAGTAGCATATAAACTATTCAATTAATTTGAAGCTAATTTGCTAAATGAAAGATTTTGCAAATTGGAAAATAAAAAACACAATTAGGTTTTTATTCCAGTTTCAACTTAGCCAGATAAAAAATTTTTCATTTCCCTTCTTATTACACCTGGATAAAGTTGGGTTTTTTTTAACTTGTTTAAACTAAAGTTTCCTTTTCATAAAATGTATAATAAAAGATTTTCTCTATTCACTTTCTGTTTTCCTGTCCCACACAGATTCTTATTATCATGCTTTTATATCTATTCCTTTATTTTATTGCAACCACTTTTTCCTTTTCCTTACATGAAGCAAATGTCATATCTTAGGAAAATCCGAACATTTCTGCTACAGTGGAAATAAACATAATGTGGTATTCTCTGTTGAACAGCAGTTAGTCCATAGAGGACACAAAGAAACTACAGAATTATTTTTTTAAGTAATAAACATCCCAGCACAAACATTAGGATATTAAAATAACACAGTATACAAGAGTCATTATCACAGTAACTTTGCCTGCATGTTATGAGACTTTCTGAAATCTTTGTGTCTGTTTTGGGGGGCTTTAGATGATGCAAGTTTTTGACTATAGCCATGCATTTTAGTTTTGTGTGTTTCTGCAGAGTCAGACCCACTGGAGACAAATCACAATTTCAGTCTCAGACTTGTATTAAAATAAACATATGTGGTAAAACAAGTGCTGGGAGGATTAGAGTGCTACTGACTCTTAGTAGGAGCTGCTAATACTATTCAGGGATACAAGTATTTGAAAAATTTTGATGTGGTACAATATTTTGAATTTACCACAAAACTAGCTTTTCAGGTCAGTTTCCCCATAAATACAGAATGTCAGACAGAGCTGAAAGCTATACTTATTATTTCTAAAGGCATCTGTGCTGGAGTGTGAATGGTTTGCCGGTTGGTAAGTTTACAAAGGTACATTTTTATATTTTAGTTTTTTCAATATGGGCCCTCTAAAGGTTCTGGTATTGTAAATTAGAGATTTAATGGAGAAGTTCAGCATCAAGGATGTGATAAGATGATATGGAAATTAAATTATTATATAAACAAAGCACTTTCCAGTTTTTTCCTCATTGTGTTTTACCAACTTAACATCAGTGAAAAGATATACTCTGTCAGAGTGCCCATAAAGGTGACCTGGTTATAATGGGGAAAATTACTGATAGAAGACATCTACTAAATACTGACAGACCTGATCTCTGCCAGTGTAGGAACTACTAGCCTGAGAATCTAGAACAACCTTGACAGGCACAAGTGGAGCTTGGGTTGGCCTCGATAGGTACAGCTGGGGCTCTGCAGCATGCTTGATAAGCACAAAAAAAGAAACTGCTATAACCTGCAGAACAAAGAAACTGTTTTAACCTACAAACTGACCTCCTAAGAAAGCAGGACTCAGCAACAAGGACTGGTATCCTATTACCACTTATGTATTCATATTAGAGATATAAAAGTAAGTCACTGTCTTCCCAAAAAGAGCTTTTCTCTCCAAGAAGTACCCCTGTCTGAACTTAACTACACACTTGTTTTGTCCCCATTCCTGGGAGCAGCTAAGTGGACTGTACTAGTAATAATTTGAAGGAAAAATATTTATATAGGCATGCATATAAATAGTTAAACAACTTGTTCTTGACTAGTGGCAATTCATAGTAGCTTGCAAATATGTATATATAATTGTGCATGTGTTTGCATATATATATGCTTGCTTTACTAATCACAAGAGTATACTTTAAAAGTAGTTTGTAATAAAAACTCTGTGTGCTTGATATTGCTGAAACCTATGAACATATTATCATTACGAACTTTTGGGATGGGAAACCCCTGCAGATTCAGGCTCTCACAGTTACAAACTCACAAAGGAAACAGCCTAGATGTTGTGAGTGACAAGGTCTCCCCTGAGCGCCCCAGTCCCCCTAGTTCTCCCTTCTCCGGGTTCAACAGCCCCAGCTCCCTCAACTGGTCCACATTAGACCTGTGCTCCAGCCCCTTTGCTAGCTCCAGTGCCCTTCTCTAGACAAGCTCCAGCCCCTTAATGTCCTTCATGTAGTGAGGGGCTCAGAACTGGACACAGCACTCAAGGTGCAGCCTCAGTCAGCAATGCTGAGTACAGAGGGACAATCCCTGCCCTGGTCCTGCAAACTGCACTATTTCTGATACAGGCCAGGGTGACAAAACAAGATTTATTAAAAAAAAAAATCCAACCCCCCAATATAATGTTTATTGTACATGAATTTATTTTATAGAAAATTTAAATTAAAAACCCAACAACAGCACCTGCCCCCCACCAAACATACAAAAGAAAACATTCTAAAACGTCTATTTGTTCTAGAACTTTTAACAGCAGAAAATAAGAATTTCCTATATATATGTCACTTCAGCCTCAACTGTAATTAAGAGTTAATTATAAGGGTGTTCTGGCAGAAATTAAACAAAACTATATTCTCTAACACAGTCAAAGAAGCATAGGGAAGAGTATTTAAACCAAAAAGCATTAAAAAATACTTCTTTTATACATATCTAGTCCATTATGACTAGAAATTTAACAAAAAGACCTTTGCATCAAAAAGCTAATCTGAGAGACCTGCGCTTTATTTCATGATTTGGCCCACAAAAGATGTATAATTTTTTATTATTATTATTATTATTATTCTGTGTCCTGCCCTTGTTTTGATGAATATATGTAATTTTTTGCTGTTCCACTCACAAATGACAGCCAGGAGACCTGCCATGAAAAGGAATTTTCTGCATTGTCCCAGTACACTTCCATCAGCACGTAGGCCACCTTGCATCCATCAAATTCCTCACTTTCACCACTACCGGTCTTTGTCCCTAGCACCATTCGCTGTTTCTGTCTTACACCTACTGCAGTATGTCTCAAACCCCATTCAGAAATTATTCACATTTTCCATTTGAAACTATCCTGAGTACTGTGTAGTAGTCTGTTCTGACCTCATAGATCCTGGTATGAGTTGCCTCAAACTGAAACTTCTCTTAGGATCCAGAAGAAGTGAGAAATATGGTGGCAACAGCAGTGGTCTGGAGTGATGGGCACAAGGAGGCCAGAGGTTTTGGGAGACAAGTCTGCATTGTGCACTGATAGAAAAAGAGAAAAGGAAGTTAAAAGCATTTTTAGACCAAAAGGTCTGAAACACAGACTGTAAAATATAGGATCTATAGACTAGACTAGACTAGGCTAGGGTAGACTAAACCAGAACAGAACAAATCTGAGCAGTTCCAGTTGGAAGAGACCTACAGTGATCATCTTAGTCCAATTTCCTACCCGCTACAGGGCTGATCAAAAGTTAAAGCATATTATTAAGGGAATTGTCAAAATGCATCTTGAGCACTCACAGCCTGGGGACATTACCACTCTAGTAAGGCTGTTCTGTGTGTCTGACCATCTTCTCAATAAAGACATGTTTCCCAATATCTAGCCTGAGACTCCCGTGGTGAAGCTTTGAACCATTTCCATACTTATTGTCAGACTATAATGTGGAAGGCCAGTTTGTAAACCTTGACTCCAAAAGGAAGTACCTCATTTGTGAATTGGTGGGTTTTTATGTGCTGTTAGACTTGCCTTAGATGTTCTGGAATCCATCTCTTTGTGTAGATCACCTCTGTCATGTAAGAACTGTTGTCACTGAAGGTGCTCAGATGTACAGGCCCATCTTAGGATAAATTAAGGAGCGTGTCTGTGGAGTCTAATCTAATCTACTGATCCTCACTCTGAGTTCAGAACAGATCAAGTTCATAACCTTCACTGCATTCTACATGTTATCCTTCAGTCAGGAGACATTGCCATGCCTGCTTGCCTTGTTCCGTGAACAAGGTAAAGATCTGAATTTCCAATGCTTCCTGTAGTCTTTCAGGGACATCATAGAGAAGAAAGGTCAGCTCTAACTGCACTGTAACAGGGTTTCATTAGTCACATATTCAATTTGATTTTACTTTAGTAGATTTCTTCATAAATTTGGGAGCAAGATTTGACCTCTGGTGTGATTTCTGTAAGTTGTAGCTCACTAATTCTTTGTTTGACAGAGAGCTAAATATATTTAGGTAACAATAAAATGCAAGAGTATTAAGAAGTTCTCCTGTAACTACCACAGTCACAGCTCCTTAGAAGATGATACACAAATGTCTTGAAAAAGATTTAGTGAAAAAATCTGAGGAACATTAATAAAGTTATAATAAACCACACTTGTGGGAAGTCTTTGTCAAGCAGGAAGAATCTTTGCCATGGTGATCCATAATTTGAACAAGAATTCTGCACAGCTGATCTGACACAGACGACATTAAAGTGTGTCTAAATGATGGTGAGGAGCATCAGGGAGATATGTGTTTTCCCCACTCAAATCAGGGAAGGTAAATCTAGGTGACATTCTAAGTTAACCTTGTGGAGTCTTGTGACCTTTCAGCTAGGAAGGTCAAATTTTATGAATTTTGCAGCAAATTTTATTGCAGCAGTCCCAATGATTTATGGACAATTTGAATAAGAAATGCAGACCAGAGAAGACAGGAAATTCACCACAGAACTGCACAAGTAAGCAAATGTTAATGTAAAATACCACAGGTAACAATGCAGGTGGCAATTCAGAGCACCTAGCCCAGTCTGCTATGAATTTCTATTTTTCATTTATTTTAGGTGAATCAAGCTTATTTCAACTGATTTAATTTTTCAAGTGATTTAATTACTGAGCTCAGTTAGTGCTCTATCAAGTCTTACCACAAGTGAAGTGTGTTTCATACAAAAGAAAGAATCTGGAGGGGAACCCACAGGGATGAAATTTAGCTACTTGTTCCATCCCAGGTATTTATGTCTGCTCTTGGTCTTTAAGCCTTGTGCTAGCACCAGGAGCAGCAGAGAAACTCCCTTCTGAAAGCCTGTAAATGCTTGTTAATTCTGCCCTGTCTTACTGCTCCCAGCCTCTTACCACTGCTCCTTGAAATGCTGTTGATTCCTCTCAGCTCCCCTAATCTTCCTGATGTCTCTTCCTCTTGAATTGGATTTTCACTGTTACAAAATTGAAAGTCATTGATGCTAGTGCTAAGGAAAAATAGAATTTTTGTGTATTTCCTAGTCAATGCAGGAAAATTCTGTTCTGCCTACATAGCTAGTATTGAACGAGCTCTGATATTCTCACACTCTACACTAGAGTGCTGCCAAGGCACTGGCCAGTGTCCACACAAAGTGAGAGTTTAAAGACATTTTCTACTTCCACACCTAGATAAGAAATTATAAGGAAATTTTTTCAGTGTCATCGAGGACAAACAAGTGTCCTTTATCCTTGCTGATAATCCTTTGAGTCATCTGATCCTTCAAGAATTTCTTTCTTAATACAAGGGCTCAAAATATCATTTTTGCTTTATACATGACAGTAGTTTGTTTTAAATTGAAATGGAATCTCATAGTCCACAGGTACATTTGGCTATAAATCATGATCTGAATTATACTGTTCATATAAAGTTTTCAGACCATAGGTTTGAATTTAAATCCCTGAGATATATCTTATTACACATAATCAGATGCAGTGTTTTTTAGTTCTATGTTGAACTAATAACCTGTTTGTGGAATTGCAGTACTGCAACCTTAATCTTTTGAAACAACACTTGTTTCTAATAAATAAAGCCACCACCCTTTGGAATTTCACTTGAGCCATCTTTTAAGCATGGCAGAATTGCTGAGGATGGAAGAGACATGTGGAGAAGAGACATACCCCTAGTTGAACCCTGTGCTCAGAGCTGGGGCAGCTAGAACAGGTTGCTGAGGGATATGTCAAGTGAAGATTTGTGTATGGAATAGGTGGAGACTTCATGGCCTCTCTGGACAAACTGTTCCAATATTTGACTTATCTCACAGTTTCTCATGCTCAGATAAAATTTCATGGCTTTTAATTTGTATCCATTGTCTCTTGCCCTGTCAGTGGTCACTAATAAGAGGGCTGGACTCCATCTTCTTTGCTCCATTCTACTATGTATTGATACACATTGATAAGATCCCTCTGGAACCTCGCTTCTCCAGACTGAACTGTCCGAGCTCTCTCAGCCTTTTTTCATGCAACAATACTCCAATCCTGCTGTCAATTTTTGCAGCTGGGGCACAGCACACAGCTCCAGTATGCCTCAGCCTTTCTTGTACTCAGAGCCCAGAACAAGACCCCATATTCCAGGTGTGCCTTACCAGTGCTGAGTAGAGGTGAAGGATCACCTCTCTACCTACTGGCAAGGGCCTTGCTAATAGAGCTGAGGGGGCTGTTTGCCTTGATTGCTGAAAGGGTACAGTGCTGGCTCATGTACAGCCTGGTGCCTACTAGCATCACTAGGGATTTGTCTGTGAAGCAGTTTTCCATCTGGCTGGAGCTAGCCAGTACTGGTATCTTGGGTTATTCTTTCTCCCGGTGCAGGGATCAGCATTTCCCTTTGCTGAGCCTGATGGGATTCCTCTGCCCATTTCTCCAGCCTGTCAAGGTACATCTGAGTAGCAGCACAACCCTCTGGCATATCAGCCCCTTCTTCCAGTTTCAAAAATCAGTGAGGATTTTCTTGGTTCCATCTTACAGATTGTTAATGAATACATTTAAAAATATTGTTTCTACTACCAGGGTCACACCATTAATGTTTCCAGCTCAAACTGTGCCACTATTTTCTATAGTCAAAAGGTTTGACTCTTTTTGAAAAGGTTTCACTCTTTTTAATTTTCTCCCTGGATATTTTAGAACAGTGAGGACTACTTGCTTCCTCTTGCTTCTTCCTTTCTTTCAGAAGTAAGAATAAGCTTGTGAAATACCAAAACTAAACATTTGCCTGGTACATTTTTTAATGTTAGGAGTTACAATTCTGTGTGAGAAAAACATTATTCTTCCAGACAGAGAATCAAAGAAAAAGAATCCGAATTGTTTATTGGTCCTAGTAGCCAAAATGCAGCTCCAGCATTGAAATGGAACGATCATTGAATCCATGAGTAAAAGTCATACTTTCTACTCCTCCAGGAAGGGTCTGATTAGAGGCCATTAACTGCCTGAAAGGAGGTTGTAGGAGGTGAGTTTTAGTCATTTTCTCCAGGTGAAAAGTGACTGGACCAGAGGAAATGGCCTCAAGTTATTTTGGAGGAGGTTTCAGTTGGATATTAGGAAAAAGTTCTTCACTGAAAGATTGGCCAGGTGTTGGGTCAAGCTGCCCAGGGAAGTGCTGGAGTCTCTATCCCTGGAATTTTTCAAGGCATGTGTAGATGTGACACTTGGGGGTCTGGTTTAGTGGTGAACATGGTAGTGTAGGATTAATGTATTAATGTTTGCATTCTATGGTCTTTGAGGTCTTTTTGCAACCTAAACAACTCTGTGACTCTGTTTAAACCCTTTCCAACAGATGGCAGGCTACAGTTATATTTTGGGGTTCCTTTTGTCTTTTCTATTGGTGAGCAAAACAAGAGGATGTTTTGTGCATAAAGCAATGTATAAGTAAGTAGGGTCACTGCTGTGCCCATCAGTGTAACTCTTATGATACATGGAGGTAACACAATGGAAACTGCAGTTTAGGAATCCAATTTATCTTGCTGTGAATTGAATTGCATCCACTACAGGCAGCAATTAGTTCTGTTCTGTAATGCTCTTATAGAAATGTGACATTGAAAAACTGTTTGCAATCTACTAAGCTTGAGATCAGGAAGTTTAGAAAAATGTTAATTCCTGGTATGCAAAAAAGAACAAAGAATTTTTTACCAACTGCAGCCAAAAGGTCAGATCACAACAGCTGAGGTAATGAAGCAAAAGTTTCCTTCATCTTTAGTTGCTTATACAGTTTATAAAAGCATATTATTCTGTGGATAACTATTTCATCACTGAGTTTCTGTTACGATTGAATTATGGATAGATCTATTTTAAGTCTATACCTTCATACCAGTGTCTACCGCGCTAAGACTGATAAATGAATGATAAATGAACCTGATGTTGAAGTACCTGAACACTGATTATTTTTTTCCCTGTGCTTTTTCAAGTGTCAAATAGACAGTTCCCTCATAAAGTAAATATATATCACCAGTCCTGTTGAAGCTTTAGCATATTAATGTTCAGGTAAGCATTTCCTGCCTACATTTAAGACAGTGAATGATGGGATTATGTATCAGGTCTTATAAACTGATTACCTGTGATAAAAGGATATGGGGCTTAATAGTATAAGAAGTTCCTTGTACTCTCATATTTTTGTCTGCATATGAACCAGCTTTCTGGCAGAGATCAACTTCTTTTTTAAAGAATGGGTTTATACATTTTTCATTGCTTTCTCTCTTCCTTAATTCATGCTCAGTGTTACTCCTGAAGGCAGCCAGAAACATAACAGCCATTGTGCTCAGCAGACCAAGATGCTGGGCACTGTAGGAGCTTGTGTCTTCCACTCATAACACTTAGAAATTGTGCCATTTGTTTTCCCTGGGAAAATTAATTACCAGAATATGGTTTTAGTCAGGGCTCCTATACACTTTTACTTTAGAATTACTTGTAATTTGAGAATAATTTTTTTAATTGGAAAATATTAGATTCAGAACTCATTTGTTTCTCCATGAAAACTTTGCACAGAGAAATGTTCAGAACCAATATTTAGAGGATTGTATATTGCTATTTTCTACCCCTGATTGAAAAAGCAGCTTCATATAAATGACTGAAGGAAAGAATTATATAGATATGGCCTGTAGCCATGTCACATGACTCAGAAATATGCCCTTATCCATACAATGCTGATTCAGGAATACCTTTGCTTTTCATTTCCCTTCAATTTGAACCTGCCAAGAATCCCTGTTACAATCACCCTATTCAAGATGAAAAGGTGTTGTAACTTGGAGTGCAGTGTTTGCCCAAGAAACAAACAAAGTTCCAAAATATTTAAACCAGGTGAATTTCTTTGCACAGAGAAAGATGACTGCATCCTGTTTTATTGTGGCTTAATGAGTGCTTGCCTGCAATTAGTAAATACTGTGAGCCAGAGAAAGTCTGTACGAATACTAACTCTTACCCCCTACATATATTTTCTCGTCATAAGTCCTAAAGGGGGGGTTGTTGGTTCTTCATTTTGCAAGTAGAGGAACTGTTAGTAGAGAAACTGAGAAAGGGTGAGGAAGATGGATTGCATCAGGAGCATCATAGTTTATGATCTTTCCCACCAAGTTCCAAGAGCATAATGTAAATATTTAGGAAAAAAAATCAAGTTTTCACAAACCTCAACTGGGAAACATTGAGAGGAATCACATTATGTTCGCCATCTGAATGTCACCCAGAAAAAGCAAAGCACCTGCAGACAGTAACAAGAAGTAGTCATTGTGATTTACTTATCCTATTATAGATAGACAAAGAAGTGGAATGAGTTCCGTAGCGGAAAGATCAGAGGAAAACTGATCTATTCATTTAAAAATAAGTATTTAATAACTTTTGAGGTAGATACCTTGTTGTACCTGAGAGATATCAATATAAAGCTGGCAGACAACCCCAAACCCAAAAGTCATTCGTACTTCTGGCTTTCCAACTGAGACAGCCTGAGACAACTAGAGTGGTATTAATGGCCTGTGCACGGGCAACCAAGTAAATCTGGAAATATTTACTGATCTTCCTAAACAGTAGGAAGGCATTAAAAATAATTTTTATGTGACTAAAGATAGATCCAACCTGCTCAGAGCTCTCACACATCCCACAGGTTTGTAATGTGCTAGAGCCTCTGTTCTACATTTCATAATTATCATGGAGAAGGCAGTTGCAGATCTGGCTTAGCCATTTTGAAAGGGTGGTACCTGTCTTGCATCCACAGTCCCACAAAATAGGATGAGCCTGTTGAAAAGTCTAATCCTATACCTTTTGAGCCAAAAGTGTTCCCATAATTCACCATATAGCTGCAATGGCTGAAGCACCACAGGGAGCTTCAGAACAGGTAGGGTACAGGAGCTTGAGTAGTATCATTTTACTTCAGTTGGCTCCTTCACCTGACAAGCAGGTAAGAAATATGAGAGTGTTGAGCCTCTCTCAGGACTAAAGATTTAATTGAGTAATGAGATGAGTTAATGGTCTAGTATGTGGTAGCTTGGTTTAAGTTCATGATGAGCTCAACATTAACCATTTTTCACTGGCTTCCAAAGTAAAAAATACCCAGGAAACCAAGAGCAGCAGGCAACATTTCAAGAATATGTTTAAAGAAAAAGTGCTTCCCATTCACACCTCACAGATTGTCTACCAAGAAATCGATGGACCTAAATAACTCGTGTCAATTTTGGACATAGTTTACATTTTATAGGCTTGGATTTTGATTCTTATATTGATTTTATGTCAATATAAATCCTTCACTTCAAAGGAGCTAGCGGATTTAAATCTGTAACAGAACATAACAGGACCTATTTGCTTTTATCAAAGGTCTTTTAACTTCACTGCTACCAGCCTTACACAGGAATGGTCAAAGGACTCCACTATAAATTGTAGGAGTACTTAATTTCATTTTAAGTACATGGCACGTAATTACATTGCTAAGACAAGTTCATTCTGCAGGCTATATTGGTGCTAATTGCAAATAAAAAGAAGGCAAAAGAAGAAAGCTTGAAAGAGACATAAATGTTGAAGGTGTGTGAAACCTAATTTGGGAACCTCAGTATGTATATAGAAAAGAAAAAAAAAGATAAATAGGGTCAAATACTCAAACCGTTCCCTTTTTGTCCCTTTGCATAATGGCAGTGCATACATGCATGTCTGTGTGCATATAGAAATAGACATATGTGTACTTACGTATGTCTGTAGACACATCATATATTTATGTATTAAAGTTAAGAAAGAGAATTAATGGATCCAAGTAGAAAAAAACCTCAAGGTTTTTCTACATCTGAACACAAAGGTACAAATGAAGTTTTACCTTTTGATAATGACATTGGTGTTCCTCTTGCTGGAAAGGCCATTTTGCCTTGAGGGATTGAGAATGAAAAGCAGCAGCTCAAATTATTGAAAAGTGATAATGAAGAATTTTTCAGTCTAAGTCTTTTGAAAGTCAATTCCAGTTTTGTGACCTCATAAATATTTGAGAACCTCTTTCCATTTCTCATGCCATAATCAGGTTTTGCACAGGAGCCTGCTGGTCATCAGGGATGTGCAGCTGTTTGACAGCTTTGCTGTGCACACTTGGCAGGAGCTGTTCTCTTCCTTGTGCCTTCTCCCTCTGCCCAGTTCTGGAGTGAGGAAAGGAGTCTCTTGTCATCAGCAGATGCCTGTTCTTCAAGGGTTTCACAATTTATTCCTTTATTTCTTTCTTCAATAATCCCAGTGTTTGGGAAATTTTAGACAATGTCCTTTGTATATAATTGAAATAAATCAACATGTAAAATTATAGAAGACCATAAAATGGTGTAGTTAATGTTTTTCTGTCAACTCTTATGGTTCAAATATTCCCTCTCCTGTTGTTCCCTCTCTTTTCACTAAGCCTTGTCCTTTTTCCATATTGAATGATGAAAATATTTTTGTTTTTTCCAGACTTGCTCTTTAAAAATCTGGCTTTCTTTTCCGTTCTTTTTTTTTTGTCTGTCACACAGCATGGGTTTATACTTACTACTTGCTCTGAAAAATGGGCCTTGGGTAAAGACATAAATTCCTTAAGAGTGCAAGTAGTAATAGTCTGTATACCTTACCATCAAAATTTGTTTTCACAAGTCATGTAGTGGTGCGTGAGCTGTGCTCACAAGTTTTGGGTTTATATAATTAATGTTATTTATGTTGGGAAAATGGTCTATTCCAAACCCCCCTGTTTATAGCTGCATTTGCAGTTTGGTTTATCCCTTCCCGAAGGTGCTGTTTCCCCTGGAAACCCTCCTGTCCATCCAAGTTTGTCCCCTCCCCCGGAGCCTGCCAGTCATTCAGGAAAGCCTCTCCCCCTTCTGGAAATCTCGGGGAGACTCGGCTTCTGATTGGAACAGGTTCTGGAAATCCCCTTCCCCCCCCTCTCCAGGGATTGGCCCTTTTGTGTGTCAATCTACCCCCCAACTCCTCCCTTTGTATCCCCCTATTGGTGGAAAGTTTATGTACACGCCCCTTGGCACCTGTCCATTTAAGCGGCGGGGGGTCCGGGGGCTGCTCTCTCTCTCGTCCACCATCCTGAGATGATGTCCAGGTAATAAACATCTCCTGTTATACCTCCAAAGAGAGCCTCCTTTTCCTCCTTCGCCATAGCTGCAATTACATCCAGTGCTTGCTTGCCAAAGAACCCACCGGGTGGGTTTCTGCAGATCTGTCCAGCGGGCCCTACCGACAGCTGCGCACGCTCCAGGCCAGGGGCCGGGCAAGGCTGGGGTTCACTGATCAGTGACCCACGGAGCGTGACCGCAAAGTCACCTGATCTAGTTATGACTGCTTTTGGTTAGGTAGCTTGTGGAAAAACCCTGAATAAGTGTGTCTGGCAGAAAAAAATCATGATTTATAACTTTGTCCATAAGGAGGAAACAGAGAGAAAAAGGAGAAAGTATAAGAGACATCAAAGATTATTTTAGACGTCTTGTGTGCTGCCAATATCATTCTGTGTAACTTTCATTTTACAATTCATTGTCATGAGTTCAGGGTTTCACAGGTGTTTAAAACACTAAAAATGAGGTAACACCAGCTTTGGGGTACACTGAAAGAGCTTTAGAGCTGTGGAGAGGGAATATCTTTTCACTCTATTGATTTGTTTCAGTAGGAACTTGGCAAAGGCTGGAAGAAGGACTGATGGCTCCATGTTAACTGCTTGTAAGTGCTGCTACTCTGATGTGTTACACTGTCTAGTTGGATTTATTTTTCACCATATTTGTTGTTCCTTGGATGAAAAAATTACTTGTTGAATAATTACCCACTATATATCCTGCTGTTGTGTTTTCACTGTAGAAATAATGACTATTGCTTGTTGTAAGGAGTATAGACATTAAAAAAAGTTTCAGACCCATCTGTAAGAATAGGAATGACACAGCTGAAGCCTTGTCACACAGGACCTCCTACTTTTCACTGTTTGAGTGTTTGCTGGAAGGCATAATGTCATTGTTGATGGCAGTACTCTCAGCACACAAAAACTAATGTAGCTTTCTAATACCAATAAACATTCATTAGGGTCTTGAAAGATAAAGATGACCAGAACCTTGAAACCACAGCTCAAATGGGAGATAATGATCAAATGAGACCTTGGGTGAGAAATGTGGTCAGTTTTTCTAGAAGGCAAGATATTGTATGAAGACAGATAAAAGCTTTTGCTGGTGCAAAATAGCTGGTGCACAACTGGCACGATAATGACTCAGGTCAATTAGCAATTTTGAGGGATGTCTGGGCAAGGGTTGGGAGATTTTATGCAACAGGGACCATTTCCAAAATCAATATGCATGAGGCTGAATGAGGTAATGAGGTTTTACTTCCGTCCTCTCTGGACAGGCCTCCAAAACTGTTCTAAGGAATTTATCAAACAACGATAATCTCTCAACCACTAACTTAGTGGAGTAAAACACAACACACCTCAAAAGCAAGGACCATCAGCTCACACTGCTAACATACCACCATGAAGGACTATAAATTAATCCTTAAAATATTTCAAACCTTTAAGCTTAAGAAAACAACAGGCATGAGAACCATGATTCTGAAGTGCAAGGTTCTCTTTGCATGGATTTGGAGGACACCCAGGACTCAGCACTGAGCAGACTGACTGTAGCTTTCTGGGCTCATTTATTTAGCTGTGGCTGAGTTGTTTTGGAGACTTACTCTATGTCTATGCCAAAATGTTTATTGAAATGCCCAACTCTTTGGTAGATGTCTTTCTTAACTTCTCTTGCTCTCTGCAATCTGGGTAATTACATTATTTTAATACTATTATTTTAATTTCACTTGTTATATACTTATTTATGCAGCCCTAGGTAATCTTTAGGAGCAAGCATCCTTGAAAATTTCATTTCACTAGCAAGATATATAAGAACAGATTTTTATCTTCCTCTTTTTTCCACCTACACATTTCTTACTGTATTCCCAGTGAACATAATACTGACATTTTAACTATAGTAACCTCTTCATCACTTTCCTCTTTGTATGTTGGCAGTACTTTGCATACCAGCATCACATATTCTAGAAGTTCCTTCTCTATTTCTGGAGAAAAGACATTATCATACCTCAAAACTTGTCCCTCTACACCCTTAATTATCTTTAACCTTTTGCTAAACAACATTAAACATATAACTAACACTGATTGAACTGGTAGCTTCTCCTAGACTTGGCCTTGCAGCTCAGAAAATGTCATTATCAGTGCTTTAAGATACAAATAAAAAAGTCTTTTCATGTGGAAGAATATTTCCTGACTAGTATACCCTTATTTGCCAATATGTGATACTTGGGAACTGAGCTGCATTACCATACCTATAAAAAGAGCAATCATAGCAGTGCAAGCAGCCTTTACTGCCAATATGTCTTAGTAACCTTTTATATTATAGCAGTGTTGTTACTGCCACAATAGGTTAGAGTATGTCACCATTTCTATTATGTCTGAAACCACATTTTTCAGAGCTTTATAACTTTCATACTGTGATAAACACTGAACTGAATCTTTATATGTGGCTTGTCAGATTAAATAGATGAAGACATAGTGGCTGGATCTTGGGTGGTATATTACAACAAAATGGTAAAAAAAAAGATAGATTTCTCTAATTTTTGATAGGACAAAATTTAGACACTAGTAAAAGGGAACATGATATTTACTTTGAGATTAGGCTCTGTATTTTTAATCTTGAAAAGAAGATAAATCTGCTACCTGACTGAAGTAGAACTAAAATCCAAGAGCTCCTAAGACCTAGGATGGTATTACATTTTTACCACTTCTCTAGATTAAACAAGGAAGTTATTCTCTACTGAGGAATATTCCTTGCAAGAGCTGGCAGAGCAACACGTTCAGAGAGTGGGTGGGTGGTTCTGAGGGATGTCTGGCAATACTGACTGGAATGCTAACAGGCAGGCTGTCAAAGAAATGGAAAAACTGCATATCCAATGAAATAATGTTAATAAGCTCTTTTAAGAAGGTCATGGCATTCCTCCTTCCCACGGGTACCTCTCTGCATTTTTCTGTGCAGTACATGAACTGACATAATAAGCCAAGATCACAAATATGTAGCCATCTTCAACAAAGATGACAAAGTAAATGCTTCCAGCTAAAATATTAATTTTAATTCACAAATCCAGTCAATATTTGGAGAAGTGAAAAAAAAAAGACACTTAAACAAGACAATCAGTTTGTAGCAGCATACTTGGATATCATATCACCAGGGTAGTTATCCATATCCAGGCATTAAGAGGGCAAATCCTGCCATCAAACAGACTGACAAACAGATGCTTTTTCCTGCCAGAAACTCCTGCCACCTTTCCATCAGGCCTTTGTGTATCCACTGGTCCCTATGCCAATTCCCAGCTGAGAGAAATAGCACTCAGCTTGGCCTCTCTGTGTTTGGATGTGCTCATTCCCACATCCTGAATATATGTCAGTATCTCTGAGTACGTTCAGGGCAGCAAATGAATTCCAGCATAAAATCAAATTAAAAAAAAAAAACAAACCAAAACCAAACCTGTCTGCTCACAATACCTGCATGATGCAAATCTTAAAATGATACTTCTATATTTTTCCAAGATTTGTTTCTTTCTTTTAAGTCAAATAGACAACAGCAAGACAGCTGATTATGAGGACCATTCTTAAAACTGCAACAGTGTCCCAAACACACTGACAATATTATAAGGGAAGAAATTTTGCAAGGATCTGTGGGGAGATGTCCTTCCCAGTGGAGATAAAAATACTCATGTGATATTAGAGGATTTCCTGAGATTCACAGCACTATTATGTAACAATAAAAAGCAGACACTAGCAATAAACTTTAAAAAATTATTTGGCTTATGTATACTCATCTTTCACCTTATTTGAGTGCCCTGAATATTTTACTTTTTGACTATTTGATAGTTAAATATTGAACTTTCCTGCAAGTCCTTGTGTAAATTTATTTTTACATTTATGAAATGCACAGTATTTTTAAAAGATGACTATTTACACCCAGAAATATTTCATGCTTAAGCAAGAAAAGAAAAAACACATTGTTACTTTGAGCCATGACAGCTAAGCAGTAGAGATCACATCTAGCCCAGCGCTGTCTTCTAACTCTTGTATTCTCAACCCTGCCTTGAGCACACGTTGGGGCATACACTGCTTTCTCTTCTGCAGCCTGGCTTCAGCATGAAAGGTTCTTGTGTGGATAAACCAGGGCGAAATAAAAATAGGACTACATGGTGTGTTGGAAAGCGTATCTACTTTGTCGGTCAGTAGACACACATTTTTCTACTTACTATTTATATAATCACAGAGAAATCTTTAAAAGAAACCTGTAGATTTTAAAGTTGTCAAAAGTAATTTTGCTTTTCAATAATTAATGAGATTTAGGAAATATAACCTACTCATTGATATTCCACTGCACAATCATGCTAAATGCATCCTTATGTGTTTATATAGACTGTTTGATTAAACTTGATTTCTATTTTAGTGGAAATTATTTATATAAAATTATTTTTTACTGAAAAATGTGCATTTGTATTGGAAAACCAAATGCAGAAGTGAAATTCATCAAATAACAGAAATTTACTCTGTGGGTGGAAGAAAACAATATTTCCTATTTTTCATTTTTAATAAGCAGTTTACAAATGAATCAGAAGCAAAAACCATTTGGAGAAACTGGTTATAGAGCTAAAAATAAATGTATGTTTTACATACATTTACGTGTGTTTTGCAGCCTGCTACAGGCAGTGTATAAACTAAGACACAGATGTAATTAATATAGATATTGAACATTATTCACCCATTCTAGCAGTCATCTGAATTTCCAGCTGTCTTTGCATTAAAAAAAATATTTATGCATGAATGAAATAGTGTGAAAAAACCCACTGATATACTTGTAATATAATTTTGCATAACATATTAATGAGAAATGATCATCAATACAAATCTAATCATTAAGGAAACAACTCAACAGAGGAATAAAGAGAAAATAGAGCAGCTGAGAAAACCAGTAATGTGGGTTTATAACATTCGTACAACTATGCTTGTCTCTTTGGTTTAATTACAAGGTAAGATACTAGTATACATTATTTTTATTGAGCTGGAAGGAAAGCTTTGCTCAATATATTGTACAAAATAATAAGTTATCCTTGAATTTCTATGAGTTTGTAATTAAGAAATGGCACTCCTGAGGTTATGGCTGTGATTTACAGCAAACAAATCGAATCAGATTATTTCTGAAAAAATTATATTGTGTCTGTTAATATTTATGAAAAAAAATAAACCATCTGGAATTTTGCAGTGGAGGATTGCTGTGGTGCAGAGTCACTGTGAAAGCTGGATTGATCACAATAAAGAAGGTACGAAATGTTTGTCTATACTTTCTAAATGAGATAACAGCATACAAATATATTAAAGCTGCATTACTGTTCCTCATTTCCCCCACCCTTTCCAGTATTAGTTTAGCACCAAAAGTGGTCTTTTTATGCACTCTTAGTGACTAATTTTTCATTTCGAGACCTATGGTGTATTTGTTTTCAACATATTAAAAAGTCATTCATTCCAACCCCACATATTTTATTGCAATATTATTGATAAATATCATCTGAATAGTGCAGCCCTGAATTCTTGGAATTTTCTTTTTCTTGAACAACAAGCACTAGAAAAACCAGGATATCAATGTTTATCCAGAGAAAGATTTATCAATTGTATGTTCTCTTTGATTATAACAGTGTTTCTTGATGAAAATGGATCCTGAATCCAAAATAAAAAGATGTAAAATGACATTTTATCATATTTCAATTCAGCATCAGCTATAGTTCACTAACATATTCTGGGCACAAAAAGTAACAATAGAATTAAAATGCTAGACAAAGTGTATGAATACATTTTATTAAATATTGGCCTCAATTTCATGAGATATTTTACCCACACTTTTATTAATCAAAATAATTGGAGACTCAATGTTTTTTCACGTTGTATTTTCTAAGCATCTGTTTTGCCTTGAAGTTTATCAATGCCCGAACATTTAAAGTTAATTTCCAATAACCCTTTGGGTTTGTTTTAATGTGAAATATTCCTGGGATCAAAGAGTGATTTGGCATACCAATGGACAGGAGGTGGGTAATGTTGTGTTGGGAACATCTGTGAGCACTCATTTTGGTTGATCTCAAACATTCAGTTTTTGTGCAGCTGTTGGGTTAGGTAGAGTCTGGGTGGAGGATCCTTGGAGATTAGTGGAAGTACCATGCCAATCTCCTTATCTGAGAGCTGAGAGAGACTTGTCACTGTGCTTAACTTCTGCACAACAGAGCAGTACCATCAGTGGATAAGGAACTCTCTCTAATTCTAGGAAGTACTATAAATTGGATAATTCTTGAAGAAAATTTTCTTCTTTTATGTCACAAGCAATTTTGAAGGAAAATTCAAGGAAAGGTATCTTGGGAAAACTAGAAACCTTTGGAAAATAAAAATTTACCCTACCCCAGGATATTAACACTTTATTGAGGCAGGGGCTGTTCCTGTGCTTCTATCTGATGGGAAATTCTGTGCAAAGTTATTTTTGTTGATTCATTTCAGAAAGGCCAAATTATTTTTCAGCATGTATAGTCCAAGCAAGACTCCAAGTGTTTAATAAGTAATTAAAACTTACATAAAAGATGAGAACTTGGAGATACAAATGATTCCTCATAAAATGTTTCATTAATTGAAAAGCTAACTAAATTGTCAGACTGTATGAATATCTACATGAAGACCAGAACACCTGTTTAAGATGCTGCATGAGTGATTAAGTTCCTGCTTTTCCTGTTCCACCACATGAAGGTCAAAGCCCTTGTCCTCACCCTCAAGTCCTGTTGCAAATGTTTTAAGATTTAGTTCCTTTTACTTTTTTGCCTGCCTTACACCTTCCAATTTAGTTATTTGTCTCTCTGAGGTATCATCTGCTTCCTCCTTTTTCCATGGTCAGCAGTAACTCTGGTAAGGCATCCATTGCCCTGCAAAGCTGCCCTGCCAGCTGCCAGCTGCCCTGACAGCTCCCAGCTGCCCAATCCTCCAAAATGGTGATGAAAGCATATCAGCATATGCTTTCAGAACTTCTAGTTCTGAGATACAGTACATGACTACATCCTTGTACCAGCACTTGTCCTTTTATGGGCCTTCTGGGGTAACACATACATTTAACTTCAGACAAGAAACTTCCCACTAAGAGAATAAATTATTGAGGTTGCAAAGTGAAGGGTTCAAAAGATACAAAAATCCTCATTTAGATTCATTTTCTCAGCTAATTATATACTTCTGGATGTAGCCTTTTATTACATAATCACTTTTTTTTTTTTTGCACAGTTGCTCCTTTAACTAGTGCACGGGATGGCTAGAGCTCTGAGGATTATGTAGTAATCCTCTAAAACATTCTTGTTTCATCTTTAGCAATAACTTAAATGCATGTATGGAATAAAGCAAGAGTTTTGAAAAGAGTAGCCAGAGGAGGGCAGATGTACACTACCCTGAAGACCTGGGTGTTTTAACAGGCTGCTACAAGGCTCCTATATGACATACAGCAAATGACTTAACAAGCAGATTAAATGCTCTTATTTTTCTTTATTTTCTGGGCTGCTGGCTTGAGATCTTCACTTGCATGCAAGTTAATGCTCATAGTTTTCTGCCAAGTCAGAGCTTTAGCCACCCAGTGAGATTGTCATTCCCCATTTGCCCTGTGCTTTTTGCTCCATTTTTGTCCCACTTTCTGTTCCCAGTTCCTGTCTTCTTAAAAAAATCCCCATTCCAGCCTCCTATTCTTCCAGCCTGATCAATTCCCCTTCAATGCCCATATCCCACTTCCTTCCCTCCCCTGTTTCTCTCTCCAGTCCCTCTACTTCTTTGACTTCTCTGGGTTTCCTTATCTGCTGTCAGACCAGCAGCTTCCTCAGCCACAATGCCTGGATACCCAGCAGGGACTTGCAATTACATCAGCAGAGCTGCAGGCTTGGGACCTTGTCCAGACCTGGCCCTCCCCAGCAAGCATTCTTCTAAAAACTTTCAGCATTTCATGCTGAATGGGAATAGTGAAAATGACAGGTAAACTTGATTAATATATTAATTGGGTTAAAACAGTCATTCAGGACAGATATCACCCAAAAGAATGAAAAAGTATTCTCCTGGCTAGAGCCTTATTTGATTTTGTTATGGTCAGGATGGTCTTGATAGAGGATCAGAGACAAAAAATTCCTGGCTACCTGAGGAATCAACCTATTGGAAATATCATATCAAAGGCCTGTGCTTGTTAAGTGCTTATGAAGTACTTTTAATCTGACAGTAAACACTATCATTCATGACATTCAGAAGACTATAATATAGCCCCAAATTATACGTGTATGAATTATATTAATGAAAACACTTATTCATTGAACAACTAAATTGTAAAGGGAAGAAAATTTTCTGTCTCAACACAGAAATGTTATCTTGAAGTTAAATACACATATATGTTTATCACAATATATCAGGAAATTACTTGATCTGACCTCGTCACTTTCCAGTAAGTGTAGTCCTCCATTTGAAAGCATGTAATGACTCCAAAAATTAGTTTTATCAGCTTTTTAGGCTGCACTTGGGCTTAACTCATTTCTCCTCAGCATACAGAATCGTACAAATGTATTAACATTGATTAATAACAAGTCAGCAGTATTGAAAACTCTTGCTGTTATGCAGAGTTAAAGTAAGAACTGAGCAGAAAGCTGTATTGGGGGTAGGGGGAGTCTGGCTCCTGCACTAGTTAAGAACCATTTCTTTCTTTAAATTAAGGAGCAGGATGCAGTTGACCTCCTACACCAGATGGCAAATGGCAAAAACTTCTCAGTCTACATAGTTTAACCAAATCAGAATCAAAGTGGTTTATTGATTTATTAACAACATGTAATTAACCAGCAATCAGTGAACCATGAGAGAAAGATCAATATTTGCAGTGCAACAGATAAAGCACAATACAAGAGGTAAAACACCGTATTAGATGCTGATAAAGGTTAATATGCATCTGTGAATTTCTACCCAAATGTAATGCTTCCCAAAGTGTTCTGTTTGCTTTGTGGAGAAGGACCTGGGAATCCTGGTGGACAGCAAGCTGTCTGTGAGCCAGCAGTGCCCTTGAGGCTAGGAAGGCCAATGGAATCCTGTAGTGGTGGGTTTTGTTAAGCTGTTTTGGAGATGTTTATCTCAATGGTTCATCCCTGCTTTCCCCTGCCTCAATAACTCAGGTATTGTCCAAAGGTATCTCTTCCCCATCCCCTTGTCCCCCTCTCCTGACCCTGCCCTGTGTTAACCTGGGGCCAATCACCTCCCTGCCCCACCCCCTCTGCCCCCTGGTTTAAATGTTAGCATGGGACACTGCACTCTCTCTCTCTCTCTCTTTGCACCCCCTTCTGAAGAATAAAGACCTCTGTGAGAGAGTCTTCTTTGACTCTTTCTTTGAACCTAGATGCTGAGGACATCCAGGACCAAGAGAGCAGAAAGCAGCTCTGCTCTCACCATTACTTGGACTGCTTGCAGTCTGAGGCCGGCCACTCCTGACCAGTATGGCTGGAGTGAGAGCCAGCCAGAGCCCCCTGGCCCCTGACTTCAGAACCCTGGCTGCATTGGCAAGAGCATTGCCAGCAGGTCAAGGGAGGTCATCCTGCCCCTCCACTCAGCCCTGGTGAGGCACATCTGGAGTGCTGTGTTCAGTTCTGGGCTCCTCAGTGCAAGAGAGACATGGAGCTCCAGGAGTGGGTCCCACAGAGGTGACAAAGATGATCAGAGGAATGGAGCATCTGTCTTATGGGGAAAGGCTGAGAGAGCTGTGCTTGTTCAGTCAGATGACTGAGGGGTGACCTCACCAGTGTCTATCAGTATGTGAAGGGAAGGTGCCAAAAGGATGGAGTTAGGCTCTGCTTGGTGGTTCCAAACAGTAGGATAAGAGGCAATGGACAGAAACTGATGCACAGGAAGTTCCACCTGAGTATGAGGAAGAACTTCTTTACTGTGCAGGTGACCATGCTATGGAATAAATTGTCCAGAGAAGTTGTGGAGTCTCCCTCGCTGGAGATATTCAAGAACTGTCTGGACACAGCCCCATGCAGTATGCTCTGGGATGACCCTGCTTGAGCAGGGAGGTTGGACCAGATGACCCACTGTGCTCCCTTTCAGCCTTGCCCATCCTGTGATTCTGTGATTGATTCTGTGATTGTGTTCTAATACCAATAGTCACTTTTGTCCTCCCAGGAATGTGGGTTGCATGCACATCCTGTCCTAGGAATGTGGGTTACACCCTTGCATGCCTCTTCTGGGGGAGACCTGGATGTTCCAGGGTGCCCCAGTGCACTCAGCAATCTGTAAGTAGTGCAAATGCTCCTGCCAAGTCACCTACACATGCCTGAGGTCTAAGTACTACATCTTGCCCCCTGTCCTGTCACCACTAGCTGGATGCAGACTCCTCACAGAGTCCATATAGCCTGAGTAGAGGTTATGATGCTGGCAAGGCACCTTCTGACAGGTTCAGAATTCAGAAAACAGGGAATTTAATCTTTCACATTTATGGGAAGAGAGAAACACTGTTTTCAGGCCAAAAACCTCAAAATAAAATAAACAGAAAAACTCCAGTTTGTTTGCTGTGAGATGAAATAATGAAAATGTGCACTGACATTTTTCATGTCCTGAATTCAAATGATTTTGCCTTCTATGCATATTTTAACATTTGTCATTTAACAAAAGCATTCAGTTTTCAGTCTCAGTCTCAAATATGTAGCTAGGGATGCCATAAAGTAGCAGTAAGTGTATCTGTTTAGAGACCATTTAGATAGGGAAGTTCGGGTGCAGTGAGTTTGGAAGTGAATTTACAATGCAAAAATTATTTTCATTAGCAGGAGCAAGGAAAGGTGCTGTGTGCCTCCATAAAGTACAATAGCTAGCACACTTCATAGCTTAGCACTGTAGAAGATTCTGTAGTTTCTTAATCCCACTGACAACATGTGATTCCTTCTTATTTACTGTGAAGGGGAAGAAAGCAACAACTGTGATGAGATTTTAATTTAGAAGTACTGGGGAAAATGTGTGACTGCAGACTCTAGTCTGAACATTACAAGCAAATATAAATCTTTGCTCAGGAAAGGAAAGAATTTTCCATGACTGAAGCCTACCATAGTACGTAACTGTTATTAATTTAACTACTGAGCAAATATACATAACTTTAAGACATCCAGCAGGAGATAAAACTCACACTCAGTTTGATGATTTCATAGTTCTTATTAGCTACCTAGAAAAAAGAATAATTGATGCGGAGGCATCCAATAACTTTCTCCCAAAGTGATTGGTGATTACAAATTTTTAAATGAAAACATGAAACTGTTTCTAAAGATGTATCTGAAATACTCAAATCAAAGCACTATCAGTTTACAGAACACTTAAACAATGTATTAAGTGACTGAGTGTACTTTATTTGCAAAACAAACTCATGTAAAGACTGCTGCTGACAGACTGACTGAACTCTTAATGGTGATGACTGCTGTTGCTAATAGCAAGTGGGACCATCATCACCAAGTGGAACCATCATCACCATGAACTACATATATAAACTGTGTACAGATGATATATGTCAGAACCTGGACAACAGATTAGCTTCAATCTGGTACAGCAGTCAACAATGGCTGCATGCTTTCATAATGAGAAACAATCTTATGCATGGCTTCATGATCAATCTTTTAAGAAACTGCAGCAAAACTGGGGGGAAAAAAGAAGTGAAAATCGCTGCAGAAACCACAAACAAATGATGCACTTGGTTCAATCTGTGGATTACAGCATAGAGTTTGCAAAGAATCTATGAATGTTTAATTTATCAGGCAACAAATTGAGTGGTAAGACTGAATTTTCTAATAAGAGGGGAGAAAAAAACTTTAAGCCACCACATGATATGCAGTTTTCTGTTCCTGACATAGCTACTAGAAATGAAGAGGGAGATTTCAGAAAGCTTCACTGATAAGAGAAATGCAATTCTCAACTTTGAGATTTAATGGGAAGCTGTATGAGTGAAAATGGCCTCTGCTAAAACTGCATGGCAAAAAGAGGATCCTGTATTATATGAGAGAGAGTGATTCAGAAAGAATAACAAAATAGAAAGTGCCTACTGGTTAAAATGATATTATTAATATTATTTAAAATATAATTATGATTAATATAAACTTAAAGATACCCAAAACAGCACCGAGCACTCCCAATACCATCTCTCCAGTAACAAAAATGATTCTCATTCCTCATCCTGACCATTACACTCTTGCGAATTCAAGGGTATTGGGGAATTTAGGTATCATTTAAGGTCAGAGAAGATACAGGAATGGCATCAGTAAAGAAATCATCCTATACAATTAATCAGAATGACAGGCCTATATATCCCCTTTGCTGAGAAGAAAATCTGTATTTGCTTTATGACTGTGAAGGAAAACGATTCTGGAAGATCAGCTTGACCCACTTTTGAGGCTGTACCATGATTTATACTCACACACTGGATTACAGACCTTGAGTTCTTTGGGAGTATTTGACATCTAGCAATAGGTGTGTGAAGAGGAAAGAAAGGACCCAGAGCCCAAATCCTGAGTAAGTGTCCTCAAATCATCTGTCCTGGCATAATAGTATGCACAAAAGACAAATTTGTTTGCATCATCTATTTCATAATTTTTGCTTCTTGCTGATCATTCTCAGTCATACATCAAATAAGCTCCCAATTTTACTTCATTTTCAAGAGGTCTGTTGATTTCTTTTCTTCAGCTCATCCTTAGCTTTTCCCTTGTAGGTAGCTGTTTCCCTTTAAATTCACCCATAGGAGATAGAAACTGAGTTTATTGATGTTCAGAACATGTCTTTATGCTTGCATCTGACAGCTCATTTTTCACTTTTTTTGAGTTGACATGTAAAAAACACAAGGGAAATGGAAGTTTTATACCTTCATAAACTGTACAAAATACATGGTGGAGACATAGCATGTTCTCTGATGTGTTGCCAGTTGCCTTCAAGAATGCAATAAGGAAGTGAGTTTGCACTCACTGTAACTGTGGTGCCCCCTGTATACCCACCAAGTTGCTTTATCACTCACCCTTCCTCAGCAAGACAGGGGAAGAAAATAAGATTAAAACCTCATGGATCAAAAAAGGCAGTTTAGTAAAGAAATGCAAAGAGCCGTATATAGAAGCAAAGGAAAACAAAATTGTTTATTCTCTACTTCCCATTATCAGGTGATGTCCAGCCACTCCCTGGGAAGGAAGGCCTCTCTGTGTGTAGTGGTTGCATTGCAAGACAAAAGTCTCCCTCCTCCCTTCCTCTTCTGCTCCTAGCTTTTGTTGCTAAGCATGGCATCACATGGCATGGATTATCCCTTCTGTCATTTTGGGTCAGCTATCTTGCATCCCCTCCCAGCACCTTGCCCACCCCCAGCCCACTGGCCTTTGGGGGCGTGGGTGGGAAAAGATAGCCTTGATGCTTTGTAGCACTGCTCAGCTGTGGCCAAGACAGCTGTGTGTTACCAGCACTGTCCTAGCTACAAATACAAAGCACAACACTCTAAGGACGGATGAACATGCAGACAGCACATGTGTGAAAATAAAACTCAAACTTGAGACTTACTTGGCACGTTCATGTAGAAACCACATTATACACAGTGATGTTGCAGTGCAGTGGGTTAGTGGAGACAACAGTGCCCATTCCTGTTCTTTGGTAGAGAGCTCTAGGTGAGATATTATTGTAGGTCATTCCTGTTTCTTGGATAAAACACTGCCCACAAGAGCCAATGGCTAGAGCATTTGAAGGTTTCCTAAAAGATGTTCATAGAGGTGGTCTTGAATATCAGTTCCACAAAGCACTTACAGACAGCTGCAAGGCTGGATTACCTGGGAGGATGGAGACGTTTTGGGCTAAACTAGATCCCAAGGGATTCTGCAAGTTCTGCCAACATCCAGTCTGTGTAAACTTTAATGGACTCCTAGGCAGTCACCTGACATCCTCCCCTGGGCTGTGGTTAAGCTTGCATAACCAATTTTGTTTTGAGGGAAACATTTCAGAAAGCCTGGATAACTAACAGTTTTCAGTGCAGCTTTGTTTTACTGAAAATATTTTGTCATCCAAAAAAGACAAGGCCTGCAGTTGCTTACTGAAAACTTATTAGTATAAAAGTTTTGTGCAGACTTTCAGTTAGCATTTCAGATAACCAGGGCATATAGGGCACAATGGGCTATTGCTCTTTTGAGATCAGCCGTCCAGCTGTGTGTTACTTCTCATCTATCTCAAAGCTACAGATGCTCAGACAGGTGAAACACTACCAATCACTCCAGCCAATTGAAAAAAACAGCAGCTTTTCTATTTTGCACGCTCATCTGAAATTCATATCTCTGCTGAGTTTGTAAACCCTACCAAAGGCTTCCCACAAGGAAAAAAATGTGTTATCAATTAAAAGCTTTTAGTCTACTGGGGTGGTTGATCTTTCAAACTACTATAAAGGCACTAAAAATTAGTCTTGAGGGAATTAAGTAGTTTTAGTGTGTCTGCAAATTCATCTAATTTAACAGTATGTAAGACATTTAACAACCACCACATGAGAAAGGAAGTTGGAATAGTGTAATCTGATATGCAAAAAAGAAATTAATTTTGCTTTCACACCTTTTCTTTAACTCAGAAATTATGATCTGTGCCCTAGGCTATCAGACATCAATGCACAAAATTATTCACAAAAGGTTTATGGTTCAAGTGGTAAATCCAGTCATTTGCAAAATGTTGACCCAAGTGAGTCAGCACAGAAAGCTTGATCTTTCAGTGTGATGAAAACGTAATTTTATGGATGTCAAGTCGAAGTTCAAAAGTGACATACTGTGTCATACAGATAAATAGTTTTGCCGACAGCAATGCCATACTTCATAAGTACTTGTCTGGCCAATCGTAACTACTATCATGATTAAGAAGGCTGATAGAAAATGCACATTTTATCTTGGTTCATGTATAATGTCTCTAGAATTAAAATCAAGACAGGCCTTTTCAAGAATTGCATTTAGCTCTCCAACTCTGTATTTTATTTATATATAATGAAGATCTATGGAGATTTTTTTTAACTTAAAGACATTATTTTCATTATTATTTTTTATGTATCACTTTCATGAGATTAAAGATAATTTACAATCACTCCAATTTTTAACTAATGACAAATTGAAACTAAAATGCAGTGCAGAATTATGGTATTAGTTAGATTGTAGTTGCTAACAAAAGTTAAATGAGGGATCATTTTTCTTGTGATACATTATTACTTCCAATAATTTGTTTTTTCCTCCCTCAAATAATTTCATATATAATGAGAAAGAATATGAAAAGTAGTATGTAGAGCTTTCTGTATAGTGAAGAAGAGTGTAACTGCCCTGCTGTTATTTTATTTATGACAAAGTAATATGTAGGAATTACTTTCTTTAATTCTCTGTTTCCATTTGAAGCAACTAGGTAAATCCAATCATCTAGTTAAAATGTAAGCTCTCTTGGCCATTTCTGATGCTTCTTGAATTCACATAGAGAAAACGATGAATGTAGGGGTCTAACTAATATATAGGACTGAGTTTTACATTCATTGAAATGTTGAATACATAAGTCTTACCCTTATGAATAAGTGAAGCCAGTGAAGAGGTTTGCATCCAGAGGCCTCTGTCCCATTCTGAGTTTCCACACATGTTAAACACAAAGACATATAGACCGGTTTCCTAATCTTGTCCTTTCTGTACACTTTACATAAATGACTTGGAAAAGGAATACAAATAATATTGTTTTAATTACTTTTGCTATATTTATTATAAACTGCACTTTTGCTGAACCTCAATAGTTGTGGCTCCTGCTGCACAGGATACAGAATCTGACCTGAAAGTTAATATTCAATGTCAGGCACTCCAGTGTATGTTATACCAAAAATGTTTTGAACATTAAAAAAAAAATGCACAAATCTTATGTTATTTTGATCAACTCCCTCATTTGAAAGGTAGGGAAGGAGATGTTTCACTGTTTCTGTTTGGAGACTAGATAAGTAGAACTCTCTAGGACTGTATACTCAAGAGGAACCAGTGTAAGAAGATCCACTGTGAATTCTGACCCAGGTATGACTTTGGGATACATTCGAGTGTGTATGGTCTGTTCTTGCCTTTTCCACGGAGCTTTTCCTTTTGATTATAAATCCAGGTGTGGGACTTCAGGTTGCACTTTGCACAACCATTTAGAGAGGAGGATTGTTATCATCTCTCTATCCATCATCACAATTTGCAAGCTATCCACACCTAGCAAAGAAAGCTTCTCTGTCTCTTTCTTTGTTCCTTCCCCCCAAATATAGATCCTGTTCTTTTTTTGGCCTTTGATCTCTGACATAGAAACAAAAAGATAAAATAAAATAGGAAAACAAAGGGGGAAAAAGGGAGAAAAAAATCTAAGGCTTTTTGCATCAAGGCAAACTGAATTTAGTCCTGATGTGTATGCTAAAATAAACCTAAACTTAACTGTTATAGAAGTAGATAACCAACTACTGTAACAGCATCCATCAGTTTCCTTATTCTCATGCCCTTGGCAACACATGTATTACCAACAGACCTCACTGGCAAGTCCTGTCTAGGAACTATGTTATCCCTGTGCAAAATTAATGATTTTTAAGAACCATGAAATGTGAACTCCTGCTTATCTCCTCCTCTTCTCTCTTAAACCTCTGCCTTCCATACTGACTTCATCTCAATTTCTCCAGCAAAGTTTTCAGTTTCCTATGCTTGCCTGAAACTACAAAAACTTTTTGAGTTACTCCTTCCCAATTTTTGGAGAAAGTAATTTTCATTCCTTGAGGAATTGCTATGTAGGCAAAGTAAGCAGAATGCAAATTCTGCTTGAGATTTTTCCCCAGGCCAGCATTCACACTTGGGATAAAGATGTTTTTTCACAAACATCCTCTTCTGCAATAAAGTTTTTCTGAAATTTTTTTCCTAATTTGTCATAAATATTTCCACTAATATTTCAGCAATGTCTTTATTTCATTCATCATTTTATTTTGATATCTTTCAGACATAACTCCAAAAACATAACAGAAAATTTGAAAAGCTTTGTGAACATGTAAGGTATTTCATTTTGTCATAATTTCCTTTCCTTTTCTCACCTCCTCCATATTAAACACTTGAGTTCATATGACTTCCTTCCCACATGTTTGCTTTTTTCATGTCTGGGCTATGTGAATCTGTAAAACAAAAATATGTGAAGCAATCTTACAAAATGTTCAGCTAAATGTAAGATTAAATTAAAGAGCGGGAATTGCAGTGGGATGCAAACATTGCAACTTACATAACTCTGTAAAGTTTATAGACTCAGTTATATCCTTTGGGTACCTCTCAGTCTGTAAATCACATCAGTCCTGCATCAAACATCCTCTGAAATATTTTCAGAGTACACTAAAACCAGCTGATTTAATATTTCTGAGTGTAATGTGCTCGGCTAACATATTCTTTGAATGTTCCATCTATTAGTGAAGTTTTCTTGAAAAGTATATTTTTAATAGAGAGGTAAAAGTGCTCTGGAAAACTCTGCTACACTGTGCTAGACAGTTATTCCACATGACCCCAAAACATCAGTGTCAGTTAGGAATTGTCCCAGCATCATTAGATTTCCAGACCAAGTCTCCTGTTCATTCAGTCAAAAATTAGGTCTTTTTCTGTAATTTATAATATGTTAATTTTTTCTTCTTTGAAAATTTCAGGAGGAAGCAAATATAAAGCATCACCCATAAGAATTCTGAAGAAATCTAGTTTTTGTTCAGTGTTTTCAGCTTGCAAAGGAATTGTAGGTTTAAATTAGAACACGGTACATGTTCTTTGCCTTGAAGAGGATTAGTTTTGTCACCTTTTTTAAGGTATTTTAGCAGCAAAATATATTCTTAACTATTTTTTCCATCCCTGAGGTTGCTAACAGCAATCTTCTGTTTTTCAGCTTATGAAAAGCATCAGTCTCAAGGGAGTTCATTAGCTGGATGCTTTGATGGGTCTGTCTGTGGGGTTATCTGCCCGTAGCATGAAGCAACAGCAGCAGATGCAGTAGAATTGACCTTGCTTTTCTTATTAATATCTATAGTACTATTAAAGGCTGAGGCTCAGAGCATATATATCATGAGCTGACATATATCACTAAAACTGATTCATCATTATAACATCAAATATTTAACTTACCTAGAGCTAAAAGTATTCATAATGTTATTTTTTTGGAGCTCAAGCAAGATGGACTAAGAATTTCTGTTAATTGTTAGGCTGTGATAAAAAATATGGTTTGCCCCCTCCCAGAGATATCATATGCATATGATCTCTCAGTCTCAGGGAAAAATTCAATTGGTGTGAATATATTCAATTGCTGCAAGGAATCACTTCACATGGATCAACTAGAAACAATTACCAGGCCAGGAAAGTGATTAAAATTACTTAAAATTAAGATTTCTGCTTGCCATGGTTATTTCTATGCAAATATGTTTTGTTTTTTCAACCAACATGCAAGTCTTAATTAAAAGCAGTCTTGAGTAGCAAGAAAATTTTAAAATTCATGCTGTAAACATAATTGCTTGAGTCTCAATTGCAAATGAAAGTCATATTTTTTGCTTGCTGTACTTGTTTTCCCTCCTCCTTTCTAATGAAGGAAGACATAATACAATGAACTTCTAAATTGAATGCTGAGTGAGGACTTGAAATTATCAGCCAATCTCCTATATAGTGCCTAGCTATAACAACTCAGAGTAGTATGCTATATTGCAAATTTATTCTTATATGAAATACATGTCAATATATGAGTTGAGTGATTCAATCCTCAGAATATGACATTAAAATTTGGCCAGAATTTTCAATAGGAAATAAAATTTGTGAGAAACACTTCTATTGACTGAATCTACTCAGACATATTACCTTCACAGTTTCAGCTTTTCTGAAAGGAGGGCTAATAACTGTAGAACTCACAAGGATGTCAATCTGCTCAGTGCCCTCTCCTAAAATGATGCATTTCACATATGTCAGATATGGTAGTTCAAACTCATCAAAATAGGGTGTGATACCTGCAAAACTATCTTTGGATGTAGGATGTCTTTGGACCATAAGAGTAGAGCAATTAAAAGTCTAAGGATCTCTATATGAGTTATCTCTTTTTTGAGCCTTGTGTAAGGCAGAATTAAGTAAGGATCAGGAAATTATTTAGAGTTCAATAAATTTTATTTCTTACTGTCCATGTTTTTAAGTATCTGAAACAATATGTTGGTATGTTTGACTTGATTTTTTGAACAACTTCAGATGTTCCTAAGCCTCAATTTTCAGTGAGCTTGCCATTTGTTCAAGAAAATATTTCCCTACTTTTCCATTCCTGAGTTACATTAACTTCAAGAAAATGTGTTACTACTTAGTTGTTGGACTGTGAGAAATCTGCAGAAAACTTTTGGAAAATTCAAGGCATGGACAATATTTTGAAACAACTGTGTAAAGCTCTGCAATGTAACTATTTAACTCAAATCCTAAAGAAGCACTTAGTAAACTAAAGAACTCCAGTACAGTCAATCTAAAAGTTGTTGGGTTTTTTTTGTTGTTTGGGGTTTTTTTGGAGGGTTTTTTGGTACAGTTCTCATGTTTGAAATAATATTGTTCGATAGTTAACATTTTCTGAATTAGTTGAATGAAGTTATAAAAAGCTAACCATCTAGTGCTAAAGAACCAGCTACTGCAAGAAAGTTTTCTGCTTCGTTTCCCTTTTACTGTCTCTTGTGGCTTAGAGATATGGGATGAAGCTTTGCTTAAACCTACTTCAGTGGTTTTCAAAGAGTTCTGATTCTGGTGGAGCTTCTGAAGTCTCCATTCCTCTTCTTGAGATATTTTTTAACGCATTCAAAAATTATGAAGAGTAAAGCAATCACAGAGCACTCTGATTACTTCAGAATAAAACTATATAATAAATTTAAAAATGTTAGTAAGTATTATCTGGCTTTGAGGCCAGCTGGTGCAGAGTGAATTGCATGGAGAAGCTTAAAAATATTTACTGTACCCTTATATATAAGCATGTTTAATTAAACAAAAATAACATGGAAATGTTTAATTGGTATAAATGGTAAACAGATGGATATAAAAATAAAATGGTAAACAGACAGGCAAATATTTCATTTAGTGAATTTTACTATTTAGTATTTTGGAATGTTCCCTTATTACATGGATTTCTCACCTTTTCTGTGTGCCTCTGCAGTACACTGATGACAAGAATTTCTCAATGCTCTTAGTTCCTCTGTATTGCTATCACCAGACCAGACCGGGAAGTGTGACAAGAATGAGAGACTGTGAATTGTGCTGACTGAAAATATCTAGCTGGTCAGTGCTGTGGGTGTTCAACAAATAAATTCTTTCACTCATCCACATAAATAATGTTGCTGCTGCTCAACATTTCTCCTGGGATTACAGTATGCGAAAGAGAGACCATAAGGAAAAACATTTCCTCATCTGCTGTTTACATATATGCCTACATTCAGTGATACAGAACCCACGTCTTCTTAGTATGCTTAATCCTTTATACAAATTCCTGAGATAGGACTGCAAAAATAAATTGAAACTTTTGCTTAATTAATATCCCCCATATTCATAAAAAATAACTTGAGCCGGCAATGTTGAAATATGTAAAAAATACCTCTTCTTGCCCAGTAGAAGTGACATATTTCAGTATAAATATTGGAAGCACTGAAGAACTGAGTGAGAGAATGGAGAAGAAAAAGGTATTCAATATTAACTTTTACATTGTCAAGGCAGAGAGCCTGCAAGGTGGTTTGTAGTATGAGAAGTAGAAGCTCAGAAAAATGATGAGAAGTAAAATATTATGTAATTTATGGTGAATGCAGGGAATGCTTTTTATTGTTACATACAACAAAGTGCATGTGGACTTTTATAGGAAGTTATATAAATAAAAAAACCTTTTCCTAGTCAACCAACTGGCATAGGCCATGTTGTTAATGAAATTCGTGAACAAATGAAATTCATGAAAATTGGAAAAAATATTTCTTAAGCTGTTAAACATTATTATAAAGTTCTTGCAAGTATATTGTTCATTAAGTAGTTCCAACTCATTCAGTCTTGTTGTCTCAGTAGTGTAGAAGATAATTTGCAGGATTTTTCCAGACTTAAAATTATGAATTTATCTTGTCCAGGCTGAACTATGCAGCTTACAGTATGCAATATTTATCTTTGTAATAATACAGAAGGCATAAAATGCTCCTTAATACATGCCTCTAGATTAAATCATCTTTTCGAGGATAAAAATAGAGATAAATGCCTATGAGGAAAAAAGGGTACCATGAGGAAAGACTACTATCACAGTTTAATATTCATTTCTGCAAAACTAAGACAATATGGAAGAGGTTGTTTAGTTTTGACAGTGCACTCTCACACATGCACACATACAGTTTCTATTTAATGATCTTTAAATTACTAGGACTAAGGTACAGTTTCGTCTTTGCCATTCTTTTCCATACACTGGATTGTGTAAAAGTTCCCCTAATGAATCAATCTCCAGAGATGAAATAGTTTAAAATAGAAATAGACTGAAATAATTTTAAAATAGAAATTAATGAAGTTCCTGGTTAAGATTCGTTCTGGTATCTGAGTTCATTCCTCTGCCAATTAAATGTACAAATAATGTAATTGGAGTTTATTGCATATAATTTATTTTGCCTTTCCTAAGAAGACATTCCAATCACAAGGTTTCAAAGCTGCACCCCATGTTCAACACCTCAGAATGACATATTAATTAAGTTTATTTTTCCATTATAAAAGTGCCAGTATTAACTATTCTATCAAATAGAATATTGTAATTTTGGTATTAATAAACTGTGTGCTGTGGCAAAGAATAAAAAGGTTTTTGGATAGTGTAGGAGAAGAAAAGAGAGATATATCTACTATTAATAGAAGGCACATTTCCTCATCTACTGACAGCTTTTACTGTGGCAGTTGTAGATGATGTGGGAATCAGACAAATTTATCGAGACATGCAGTAAAAGAGCATCAGTGGAATTATGGAAGTGAGGAACACTAGGAAACATGTCAAGAATAATAAAGAAAGGTGAAAAAACCAGACTTATGGATTCTGTGCATTCAAAAGCTTGCCTTGATAGAGACATGAAAGTTATATATCTATATATTCCCAAAAGGAGAATACACCCTCAAAGTATTATGACCAAATGATTAGTATCTCCTATTCTGTATTTTTCCTTTATATGACAATACCTTATGTGCTACTCCTCACAAGTAGAAGTGATGATATTTGCATATAATTTCATAACACCTGGAAATCCTCATTTCATTTAGGTATTTATCTAGAGAGGTCTGGTTTATTGCCACAAACACATTATCAAAGTATCAACTATATTTCTTATGAAGTCAGGCGAGGTGATGAGTGGTAAAAAATTGATCAGGTTTGTTGACCAGAAGATCAAACAATTTATTCTGAATATATGCTATAACAATTATTTAGGTACAGCTGTTTGTTTTTCTTGCCATACTCTTTAGTTTATTTGAATTACCTTTTTCTTGCACATGATTTTAGATCCCAATATTCAATTTTTGTACTCAGATTAGTACTGAAGCTGAAAGACAAACGTAGTACACATATTGAAAACACTGAAATGGATAAGATTTCTTGTAGATTTCTTTGTTTGCTGGTCCAATATTTAGATATTACTGTTTTTTTCAAGTTATATATATATTTTTTAAATTATGTGTCATAATACAGCAAACAGATATACACCATAAGGTTTTTATTACATATAGTCAAATGAATTTGCAACACCACTTACAAATTGTGATAAAAGCATCAAGCAGGCTTAAGGGAGACATAAACCCCATTGTTAGAACATCCTTTTTTTACCTTATATTCTTATGGTCAATTATATGGTCAGATTATAAAACCAAAGAACTCTGAATTTTTGAATTAGGTAAAAGGAGTTTTTGATTAGGAGACAGCATTAGAAGAAACATTGAGATAATGGCAGAGGATGTTCCATTTCATGAATAAGCAAACTTTTTAAAAGCATGTGCCCATCAAAGATGTCAAATAAACACTTCTAAGAATCAGCTCTGCAAAAAGAAGTTTGGTATTTTGAATAAGAATGGAGAACAAGGGATTTCTCTGGGGTTATCAAAGATACCCCCAGCAATGTTTTTTCTCCTAGAGGTTCTAAATATTAAAAAAGGGCCGTGCATTATAAATAAAAATTATTTAGATATTAAGACAGTTGATAACCTGCTAGGAAATAGAATTGTGACATTAAGGACATGGAAGTCACCATTTGCCGCTTTTTAGGGAAAGCGGCAAATATTGTATCAGATAATCCCTCCTATAAATTTGCTAAGCTTTTAGGTAAAAACAAGCTCTTTGAAGAATATTCTAGATTCTGCTTCTCTCAGAAGTCTTTTAGTCACAAGACTATATTTATTCCTGACTGGTTTTTTATGTCTGATGATCTTATATCAGTTCCATTCTACTCCAATAATTTCTCTGTTTCCCAACAGGTAACTCACCTACACCATCTGTAGGGTTCACTCAGAACCCTCCTTTTATTTTTTTATGAAACAAACCAAGCTTACCTTTCTGGTCTTAACAAAATAAGCACTTCTTACCATCCTAGCAGTCTTTTTGTCTACCTGTGGCAGCTAAAGGAATTATTTTCTTTTTTTATTTGTACATTTGGGAGTGCTATACTAGGCTAATTTTTACCAATGATGGCCTCCACAGTCTTTTCTACTTCAATTCCTGCTAGAAATACAGCCTTTCTAGGATACTTCTTGCTACAAATTTCGTGCTTATTCCATGTTCTGGTTTCAGGCAGATTTGGGAGAAAACCTCCTAAGGGGCACTCCCTCCCCTCCCCCAACCGGTTTGGGAAAGACTTCCTCAGAGAGAAGTGGAAAAAACCTGTTTAATAAACAGGAAAAGCTCTCCCCAGCACAATAAATTGAACAATACCCGATGACAAGAACTTTGTGCCACTCTGGAGAGATGATTTAGAGAGCAGGTCCTCCCCGACCAAAGATAGTCACTCTGTTCCGTTGTTCCATTCCTCTGGCGCTGGGAGAAAAAGGAGTTACGGTACTGAGGGGGTCTTGGTGGGGTGGGTCCCAGGTGGAGGCCCCCTGGCGCTTCTCCCAGGTCCTCAGTCCAGAGAGATTGGAACAGCTCTGAGGAGAGGCAAAAAAAAAAAAAAGGAAAAAAAGGAAAAAAGGCAAAAAAAGAGGAAAAAACTTCAGGTAGCCACAAGACCTACAGCTAACTATCTAGCTACCCCTAACTGCAAAAAAACCACCAGAGCCTCTCTCCATCTCGCACCGAGGAGCAGAGTTTTCCTGGACAAAAAAAAAAAACAAACCACGCTTCCCCCTCCCCTTTGCTCTCAGACCCACTAGTAAAGGTACAGAGTGTAATATCTGGCATCACCCAACAGATGGTTGGGATACAAACAATATAACGTCACCCTAGGACATCCCAAAAAGAAAAGATAAGAAAAGCAAACCCCTACAGAACCACAGAATGGCATCTTGCTCCGTCTAAGACATATTGGATGATAAAATAGGAAATTTGTTTCACTGCAGTTGTAACACTACATTTTTTGATTAGTTGGTAAAATTTTGAATTTTAATACAATCCATCTAGCCACTGAAGAATATTTGTGAAGAGATTAAACAACCAGTATATAATCTAAACAGTAGATGATGGGTAGTTTTAAAAGGACTCCAGAACTCCAGTTGAGCTGGATTACATTTCATTGACTCATGATTTATCTCTTGAGTTTCATTCTAGAAGACAAATAAGGCTGCTAAATCATACCTAGACAATATTTGATATTAACACCAGGGAATGAAATATATACACTATGAATTTGCATAGTGTCTTGTTTGTCTTAAAATTGTGTTAAATTGTATTTTTAGTTAAAGAAAAAGTTATTCTAAATATCATTAATTCCTACTTCAAATAAAAATAATCACTTCAGATTCAAAACCATATTTAGCTCTAAGAAAATTTATTACAATGGCTAGAATATTGTGAGCATCACACTGGGCATAAAAAGATTTTAGCTCATCAAAAAGACAGATTTCATTAATGATTCAAAAGATCTCTGAAAAGCTTGGAAGACATTGACAGAATAAATTGCTTTCAAGCAAAGCATTGAGGTCTTTGAGAACACAGCTGAGATGAACATTTAGTGCTAATAAAGCAGTAACAGAGAGCATGAACTGAATACTGCAAGTAGGAGCAGGCTCAGTTGCTTGGAAAGAAGGAAATTTTTTCACTCAATATATGCTTTGTGGGACCCTCTGAGGCCCCCACAGAGAGGCAGACTCTCTCCTGGAGGGAGAGCAAGGTGTAAAAGTGCATAGCACCCTCTTGAGAGTCTCCCTGAGAGACATACCGCAGTCAGGGTGAACAGATTGCAAGAAACCCCATGAGCCCTTGCCCCCTATGTTGATCTCTTAACCTTGATTGGTTGAAACCCTCACTTCCTGGTTGTAGCGGTGTGTTTTCTGTTCTTTTCTTTATTGTTAATGTTAGCTGAGTTATGTAATGGTTCAGTCCATGTTCCCCCTGTCCCTTTCCCCTAATGGTTTCCCCCTGCACTTGTTTGTGCAGCAGCTGTGCTTGTCAATCTCCGGGAAGGACTCTCCCCTGCTTCTAGAGAGATCGGGAGAAGTCAGTCCCTGATTGGGGCAAGCTTGGGAAATCCCCTACCCCTCATTTTCGATTCATTGTCTGTGTGCCATCCCCTTTCTCCTGATTGGTTTTCCATCTTGTGTATGCCCCTTTTTCTGGTCCCTTATAATCACTTACCCCGCCCCCGTTCTTCACTTCGTGGGCTCGCCTGCATGCTGAGCAGGTGACAATAAACGCCAGCCTGCCACGACGTCTCCTTTTCCTGCCTTCGTCGTAGCCTCCTCAACAGTGCTGGTGTAGCCAAAAGCCTTACCCACCGGGGGGAAGTCTCCGGTCCGCCTGCGACTGCCTAACCAAGGCTGGGACGGTTCCCTGCCAGGGCAGCCGGGACTAGCTGGGAAGCCGCTTTCCAGCAGGCAGAGGGAACTCGCTTCACCTGGTTTTCCTGTCCCCTCATTGGTTCAATTTGGATCCTCTGTATGAGTGGTTGTTCTCACAATCAGGGGATTGGCCCATGGGGCACACCCCGCCCCCTCAGTACCCTATATAATCAGGAGTTCAAAGGACGCCAGCATCTTTTCAGTCGCTGGTTCTGGGGAATAAAGAAGGCTCTGGAAGATCTCCTGACTCCTGTTTGCTTTCTCTGCGCCGCCTGAAGAAGAAGAGTTACCGAGCCAGGCTAACTGGCAGCAACTTCTTGCTGAATCACTGAAGGGCTCCCAGGCCCGGTTGCCACAGCAACCATTCCCAGCTGAGCCAGCAATCACTGAGGTGTGCCTGTGCCTCTTCGGCAAAGGGCCCCTTTCTAAAGGTGACTTGTAGGGGAAGGTTGCGGCACCCTGAAGGCCTGCTAGGCCCACCAGGCCGCGGCCTGAAGACATCTGCCAGCCTTCAGCAGTCAGTGACAGTGATCATTATATGATTTTCATGAACATACACCAGATAATTCAGAGGGATCTGGAGGCTTTTTAGCTGATGTCTATACAAATCAGGCATTCCAAAAGTATGCAATGCAGATTAGGCAAAATTATGCTGTCATGAAGAAGAGATTAGAGATGAGGATTGCTTCTTGGAACAGCAAACTGTAAAAGTCCAATGGAACAGATACAATAGTCCTACATGTAGCTATGCATATATTATGAGATGTAACTATGAGAAAGTAAATAGATGATTTATCTTGTATGGGCACAGCCAATGCTTACTTTCAACAGTCTTGTAAGCATGAAAACAGAAAAAAAGATTGTAACAGTATTTAAAGAACAAAAGTGAGGATTACAGCTGAAAAGCAACTAGAGGGATTACTTGAAATTATATTGTCTTTAGCTAAACATGAGGTTTCCAGAAAGGTACATGCTGAGGAAAAAGCAATCTCCTAAGGTTTTGGTGAGACCAAGAGGTCTATATAGGGATCATTTGAAAAAAAGTTGATTTAACAGAAAAATTGGAGTAAATTATTAGCATTGGTCAGGTGAGTAGCAAGGTTCCCAAACTGGAATCTGCCTTTATGAGTTGAATCTGAGAAACTGGTGGAAACACTGGTGGAAGAAGCTTTTTGAGAATCCTGATACAGTGTACAATAATCAGTCATTGGTATCTGGTTACAGATTCTTGAGAGCTGTAGGGAAATTGCTGATGGTGAAATTACTCATCTGCTACATTCCATGACAACTTGTTGCTTAGTCACTTGCGACATTTAGATGGATAAGAAATTGGTTGGACAGTCACATACAGGGGATAGTGGTCAAAAGTTCAGAGCCCTGATGGACATCCATGACACGTGGTGTCCCTCAAGAGTCTGTTCTGGGACCAGTGCTACTTAATATCTTCATTAATGACAGGGATGAAGGGATCGAGTGCACCCTCAGCAAGTTTGCAGATGACACTGAGCTGAGTGGTGCAGTTGACACACATGAAGCACAGGATGCAATCCAGAGGGCCCTGGACAGGCTTGAGCAGTGGGCCCATGGAAATCTCAGGAGGTTTAACAAGGCCAAGTGCAAGGTCCTGCCCCTGGATCAGGACAAACCCTGTTATCAGCACAGGCTGGGGATGAACAGATGGAGAGCAGCCCTGCTGAGAAGGACTCGGGGGTGCTGGTGCAGGAGAGTTTGATGTGAGTGATGATGTTTCTGCATCAAAACAGATGTGATCAAATGGTCAAGAGACAAAAGAGCTGAATGGGAGCTTTCTACAAGGACATGTAGTGGCAGAACAACAGAGAATGGCTTTAAACTGAAACGAATATATTTAGATTAGAAAGAAATTCTTTACTGTGAGGGTGGTGAGACACAAGAACAGGTCCAGAGATGCTCTGGATGTCCCTCCCCTGGGAGTGCTCAAGGCCAGGTTGGACAGGGCTTAGAGCAACCCGGTCTTGTGGAAGTTTTGCCTGCACATGGTAGAGGTTGGAACTTTAGTACAAGAACTTTAAGGACCCTTCCAACCATTCTATGATTTCTTGATTTATATGTGGCATGGAGGCTGGAGGAACAGAGAAGAAAATTCAACAGTTTTGAAGCAGATGTCGGATAAATAAGAAAATTGCAGGCCAAGTCCTAGGCACTATAAGAGAGTAAGATGTGAGACGAATATGTTCAATCTGTCCACCCAGTTCACACAGTGTGAAAGTCCATTTTTACAAAGATTAATTTCCATTTTTTAATAGTTCTGTATAGAGCTTCCCAACATCAGAGAGATTAGTCAGACTTCACTTGTTTAGAACATGGTGTAAGTTGTCCAAAAGACAGACACTCTTGAAGACAAAAGAACTAGAATCAAAATATATTCTTTAAAATAATGAAAGCAATATTTTAAAAGATGATCATAAGTCCATCTTCTGGAAGCAGGTGCACTAACAACATTTTCCACTAGATTTGCTTCTTGGAATTAAAAGGTGGAGTATCTTTTTCCTTAATTTGTAAGACTTCTGTATATAAAACATTTGCCATTATTTTTCATTATTATGCCTTTTATCATGGATGTGGTTCATTTGTAGATGCAGCATTTATGCACCAGATATCTCCTTATAGATGCAGAAATTCTGAACATTTAAATGCTCAGACAGCTAAGCACTGAGCCCAGTTACTGGTGTATACTGGCTTTACAAACTGATACAGTGAAAAATCTGATTTTTTTTTTTTTTTGTATAAAGCAGACTTACACTTGCTGTTCAGGTAGCTTCACTAGATTCTACTGAATTTAATTTTACTTGCAAATCAGGGGAAGTTTTTATCTGATTTTGCTTTTTCATTCAGCTCGTTTATCTTAATATTTACAGCTATACTTAATACTTTTGGAAGCTTCACACAGTTGGTTTCACAATGGAGTAATACCAAAAAATCAGTTTTCAACAAAAATCATATTCAGATTTATCTGGAAAAATCACATGTATGCCCTCATTTTTAGAGTTCAAGCTGTTTGTTTTGAAGCCAAAAAGTTAAAAAACTAAAGCACTATCAAAACATTAATAATTATAAGTTTCTCTGACTTGTGTTGGGTTTTTTTTTTGGGGGGGGTGGGTTGTTTTTTAGGTTTGTTTTGTTTTGGTTTGGTTTTTTGGGAGTTTTTTTGGCTTTTTCGTGGGGTTTTTTGTGAGGTTACACTATAAAGATAGCAGAGATACTATTTTTATGTGCTAGTGGGTTGGTGTTTTTTTGTTGTTTGGTTTTTTTTTGTTTGTTTGTGTTTAAAATTTAATTAAGCACCACTAAAAAGGACTAAATTGGGTTTGGGTTTTTTTGTAGTTGTGTCATGATAAAAAAATCAGAAAAGTCCTACCAAGAAAGGTTTATTATTTCTATTATCTTTAAGTCAGGAATCTTCTGGGAACTTTGGCTTTTAATATTCAAAACAAGTTTTAAAAAATATCTTGAGAATTAAAATATCTGATGCTCAAAGGAAAAATTTTGAGCCTTGCATGATTGGAAAAGTTTTCATATCATTTTCAGTAAATGAATACTGATTTAAATTATTGCATTAAATCTGGAATCCTGCATAGGTCAATTTATCTCTTTGCCTAAGCAGAAGGCAACTTTGAATTGGAAGATGTCCTAACTTGCTTTTCATATGGCATGTATGATAATCCCAATATATAGGAGTTTAAAAGCCAACTTTATTCCCCTAAAACACAGCATGCTAAAAATATTTGGATTCTGAAAATAAAGGCTACCAAAGTAGTAAAGTTACTAAAGATCAGTTGAAAAATAATGTTACAAAAACACATATCTTTTCTAGGAAGCATGAAAAATCACTTCAAAATGGGAAAATCATAACATAAATCTAGATGCAAAATCAGAATTAAGCTTTGCTTTTGCCTTGTGCTCCTTGAGAGTACGGGACTAAATATTTATATACCTAGAGGTGATGGAAAACTAGGCCCAGACAGGTATGTTGGCAGCAATTTATAAATGGTATAAATTTAAAGGGAAGATTCTAGGTGATTTTCTCTTGTTTAGCCGTGAGGATGAATGAACCATTCAAGCTCAGATTCTGAGGGATCCTGGTCTGAGCTCAGAGCTGACCCTGCTTTGAGCAGAGGGCTGCACAAGAGACCTCCTGAGGCCCCTTCCTGCCTGGAATCATCAGTATGTCATCCTGTGATCCCATGCCAGCAGATACACTGGGCTGACTCTGGGTTAGGCTTGCAGCTCCTCCCTCTCCAGCTGCATATTGCTACTTTCTGAGGGGATTGCCAAATCATTCCCTGGGCAGGCTGAGCTGTGACTGATGACCCAGCTCCTCCCTTACCCTGGCCTCTCTCTGCATGGATGAGGTAAGGCCAAGGCATGTGAGGCTGTGAGGCTTCCACAGGTGCACACATTTTTCGGAGGGTGGTGCTGGCAGTCCAACACTCCCTCCAGGCAGAGGGTAAAGCCAGACAAAGAGGAATAAGGGTGCTAAGTAATAGGAAGAGGGGACAAATCACAGAATTCACAGAATCACTAGGTTGGAAGAGACCTTCAAGATCATTGAGTCAACCCAACCCTAACACCTCAACTAAATAAACCATGGCACCGAGTGCAATATCCAATCTTTTTTAAACACATCCAGGGATCGTGACTCCACCACCTCCCTGGGCAGACCATTCCAGTACTTTATCACTCTTTCTGTAAAAAAACCATTTTTCTAATATCCCAACCTATATTCCCTTGGTGCAGCTTGAGGCTGTGTCCTCTCGTTCTGTCAGTTGCTGCCTGCAGAAAGAGACCAACCCTCCCTAACTACAACCACCTTGTGCTAAAATGTAATATTTGTACTTAAAAACCACAGTGAAGCTGCTGGTCAGTCTCCAGACAAGAATCAGCTGGGGGGAAGAAGGAAGCTGGAGGCAGCATGCTCCTGTGGCAGGGAAATCTGTAAGTAGGAAATGTTTTCAAAAGGGCACTCTTGCATGCTAAACCATTGTGGAGATGCAGATCCCTCGGTGTCAAGTGTGAGCTACTGCACTAACCAGAGACATGCTCTGTATTTCAAAAACATCTTATTTGATTACCTTCAAAATTCAGCCAGCTTCTGGGAACACAAAGTCATGGTTATTGAGTGACTCAGTTACTCTTAAAAGAGAAAGATTTTTGCAAACATATAGAGCGAAGCTAATGAGAAACACAGAAAAGGAAGCACAAAAAAATCACACTCAGAACATGAATCACCTTTCAACCCCAACAGTATAATAATTACTATAATTAAATCCTCATAATTTAAGTTATGCTTCACTCAACAGAAAATTGATGACTTATGTTTTAATGGGAATTTTATTGCATTCTGGTAATCTGTTTTGTATAAATTAAGTCTCTAGGGTGAAATAATTTTGAAGCATACATTTGTTTGGATTTTCTTTCACACTACAACAGCTCTTATTCTAAAAGTGGCTAAAGCTGTCATAATTTGGAAACAAGGAAATGATTTACTGTCTATGGTATTAATTAAATAAGAAACACACTGACAACAGGAGACTTACCAGAAAGGAAAAAAAAAATAAACGGAACACTAATCCCCAGTACTTACTGCTTATGCTTGAAGAAGAGTAAATTATTTTAGTCTAAATCCCTTTACTATCCATGCTCAAAAATCTTTTCTTTTCCCCAGCATATACTTGAGTCTCAGCTTGTTTACCTGGTGTGCAGTAGAAAGCAGTAGTCCCTGGCTTGCAGCTAAGAATAGCAAGCTGCCCTAAGTGGCTCTGGGGTTGTCCATATCTATGAGAGAAAAGAAAGGTAAATGGTAAAGTTGCCATTGCAGTCCAGCCAGAGCAGGATAGCAAAGAGTAAGGCCTGCAGAGACAGTAGAGACAAAAGGTTTTCAGTATCCTAGAGTAAATATTATTTATTTCACCCATTTTCACCTACTAACAGAAATATATTCATGGGCTGTACACTTGTGTTCCAAGCTGCTTATCCTCACTGTGAACTGAGACCTGGAGCTTTCAGTATATAGACAAATAACTACTTTACTTTAATTCAAATTCAGTTTTGATACCTATTCATCCTTTCTCAAAAAATTTGGGAAGTTCCACTCTTTTGTCCAGCTACCTCTTACAACAGAAGGCTACTATCTCCCTAAATAAATACCTCTTTATGCATTTATGTTTACATTTTGTGTATAAACATTTTCTATGTTGTCTCTTCTTTCTTTCCTCTAAATTCTTTATAGCAGATGTTGTCTGAGCATGTTGTTGTCTGATCAGAAACTGACCCCAGAATTTCAGAGGCTTCCTACAAATGTGTCTGGTCCTTGTGAACTTGCTGTCTCCTAACTGAAAATTTATCCAAGAGATTGAGAAAAAAAAAAAAAAAAGAGAGAAAAAATAAGACCACCAAATCAATGAAAGAGAATAAAGAATGAAGGAAGGAAAATATTTCAACAGCAAGGTTAGTAATTTAGGGTAAGATTTGATTGTCCAAATGTAGGTGTTCAAGTCATAGGATCATAGAATATTGGATCATTTATGTTGCAAAAGACCAACGAGAGCATCAAGTCCAACTGTAAACCTAAGACTGACAAGTTCACCACTAAACCATGTTCCTTGGAGCCTTCTCTACTCGTCTTCTTACAGTGAGATAACACTGCCTGTGGTGTACAAGATATGCACAAGGTAGGGAGGATATGGGCTTTGGAGTAGCCATGACTATCTAGGGACATGGCTAGAGGAGAGATGGAATATTCTAGGTCACTGGAATGGCACTAGAATACTATATTTGAGAAAAATGAGTCACTTTATTCTGAGTCTAAATAGGTCCTTACTTTTCCCCAAGCTTCAAGGCCCTTGCCAAGGGTACTACTTGTGATGAACTGTACCATAGTGGATTCCTATTAGATCAGATTGTTCATGGGCTGTAGCCTCTGCCAGATTTCATTTCTGCAACTCTGAAGCTAAGGCACCCGGCAGCTTGCCTAAGGTAACAGTGGGCAACTACAGTAAGAACTACAGGGAAGTTTCAGATAAAAAAACGTGTTCACTGAAGAGATTATAGAATGGCAAATAAGAAGACCTCTGGATTCAGAAGTCCTTTGCACTTCAAAAGCATTAAGGCACTTCAGTCTTCTTTTATAACTGCTCTCTGAGAAATATTTGTCTGTCATCAGAGAGGACCTTGCTCCCACATTTAAGAGTCCTGACTTAAACAAAATCTTGTTTGAAGATTCAGTCTCAGTGTGAACACCTGCACCTGCTAACAGCACTTAGTTAATGACCAAGGTCTTCTAACTGGTAATTTATATACTCTTTGTGGAATTATCTTTCAAGAAGTAATAAAAAATTATGGAGTATAAAAAATTATGGAAATGAATGTGCCTTTCCAGAAGTTGCCAATTCCCAACAAATGTATGCTTAGGTCTCTCTGTGACCCATACATAGTGGAAGGAATATGGGGACGACCCATACATGTCTTCCATTCCCTTGTGGAAGACAAAGACAGCACTTCCAGGCCTAGGAAACTGTCTGAATAGGGGGAATAAATGACCTACTATATTTAAAGAGATGATTTTAATTTTAACCTCTAAAATCTACAGCTGTAACATCCCAAATCAAAAATCCATGTTTGCAGGGGAAAAACCACAAAACCAAACCAAATAAACTCAGTTACCCCTCAGTTACCCCTAGACACTGCAGAAAGGCATTGAGAAATTTGGAGATAAAGAAAGAAAGCAGAGAAACAGGTGAACTGATACAGGACAGCAAGGAAAATAGATTTGCTAAGAAGTTTAGTTGGTTCCTCTAATTCTAATTTCCTTTCTTGTGAGTTTTATCCTTCTAGATTTTTTGAAATAAAGAAATGCCTGACATTCTGAAGTATAGCAAGATTATAAAAACCTATCTAGTAGAGCCACCTGAGAGTAACTATCTAGTTCTTCATCTTTGTGATGGAAGCTTTTATACTCAGCACCAGTAATACTGAAGATGTAACACCTATCTCTAACAGGAAAAGGAGACATATATCTCTGCTAAGAGTTACTGCCAAATGGAGCATATGGATTCAGCTGTCACTAAGCCTGGAGGACTTGAGCTTTTTCATAACAAAATCTGCTAGCAAATTCTCTGTAGCAAACCAACTGCTTCTTTACTTTCAAATTGTGAGTTTAGTCATTTAAAGTTTCCTTAACTGGATTCTCAAGCCTTTTCACAGTTTGTAAGTATGTTAAGCTTGAAATATGACTTCAGTTAGCATGCGACACATCAGGTCATAATTGGTAGCCAAAGGACAGATTTTGACTTCCTTGTTAGTCATGTTAATAGCTTAGGGACATAATTTGAAAAAAAATATTGTAAAACAGATCTTCAGCTTAAATAAACTGCCTTTGGCTGTCACAGAGTTATGTCTTTTTCTATCAGTTAAGACTCTAATTTCAGACTGTTTAATGTGTCTAAGGTAGGATCTATTTTGATTTCAATAGCTCAAAAAAGCAGTTAAAAATAAATTTTTCTACCTTTTTGTGCTACTTATTTTGCCTTTTCTAATTTTAGTTCACTTGGACAGAAAAACCTATGCTTAATAACATAGTTTTATTCTCACATGCTAGGAGAAAATAACAGTACTTTTAAGTATAACTGTATTAGTAAACATTCCTCATGCACAACTAACTACATGACTAGAAGAAACAATGACTCCCGAATACCTGAAGAGTTGCTCAAGCAAGCACAGCATTTTTCTACAAAGATGAGAACAATACAGAAAGGTCCCCCCAAAAAAGAATAATCCAGAGGATTTGTCTGGTGTTCCATCTCAGTAATGAATAGTATGACATGAATTTTTTTTTTTACTTCGTAAAAATGAAAAGGTAGTCTCAGAACCTCTTTCTAGAGTTTACTATGTTGCTTTTTATTTATTTGTTTATTTCTCTAGTAGGGAAATAGATCTTTGATAAAAAGACATAGTTCTACTTACACAAGTTCTGCTTATGCAGTAGTATAATAAAAGATTTTTATGCAAAAAAGGTCTAAATGCCTTTTTTTTTCTCACTAGTCAAGGTATGTCTAAAGCTAATCCATATGACTTTTTTTTCCTTCAAGATTGCTGACCAGTGAATTTCTTTGTAGAGGTTAACACCTAATTGACACATTTTCAAATAATCAGTTCTTCATGGCAAACATGATCAGGAGATAATTTTTTTTTAACTGGTAAGAAGAATATACAAGTAAATTTAAAAGCCAAGGCCCTTCAAAAGATTAGAAGCTAATTCCTACTCATGTCACTCTTGTAAATGCATATGCATAAAGAAAATATGTACCCTGGTTTTTGACATAAAAATTTCTCAAGAACAAGTCGCTCCTGTTTAAATGTTCTTGTCCAGACTAAACACTTATTCTTTATAAAACTTGGGGTAATACAATGGGAAGGAAACCTGCTCATCAGTATTCATCAGCTACTGCCTTCTTTTTCAGAAGGGCTTACTCTGCCTGAGTGTTGACCATATTTCAGCTCATCCAAAAAAGTTGTAACCCAAAGGTAGACAAATAACACTATTAAGTGCCTATTTTATCCACTAGTTATAATATAGTCTAGTGTGCTTACTTCATATATGGTTGTCCTGTTGAGATTTTCCTACATTAAGGAAGTGCTCTGTGGAATACAACAAATTAAATGTAGAGTCCAAAAGTTTAGAAATTCTCCTGCTTGGGAGTCCCACGGGAAACACATTGGTGAAGATTTTCTCAGTGGAAGTAGGAGATTGGGAATAGCTGACAGTGATGAAACAGATCATTTGGAGTTCTCCAGGTACAAGCATTCCTAGAACACTGTGGTGTGCAACACTCTTACAGCAGGTGCAAATTCCTTTCATTCTTGTCCCTTGGTAGAAAGAACAGGAAAGTCAGAGAATGTGTCTTTCCACATGACCTGTGCAATATTAGAAGAAGAGAGCTTGACATCGACCTTGAAGGTTGAGGGAAAGCTTCCAGCTGCTAAAAGAATAGACCATTCCCAGAAGCTGACCTGAGGACTGTGGAGTTAGGGTCAGACACTTGGATTTACTAACTTTTAAAATATACATAGAAACTGAGGGGCTGACAGGGATCAACCTTTTCTACATGAGCATACACCAAAGTTTTGAGTTCACACCAGTGCAAGCAGGGCAGGACAAAGAGGAGCTGCCCACTAAGTGCTTTTTAACCCGGGGCTGTAGATGGGTCAACCATGCCCTTGCAACCCTGCTTTACCTTGTGGCAAGTCTCTTCCTGATCAATGTTCCGCAAAAGCATGACAAGATACACTAAGAAAGAAGGGGGTTTATTACAGAATTTATAAAGTTCGTATCATGAATAAAGGCTTGGTGAGGCATTAAAAAAGAGAGAAAGAGAAATCACATGGTAAAAAGGGACAGAAACATAGTGACAGTGAAGAAGTACCACAGAGAAAGGTTATGGGGAGTACGTTAAATTGCAATTGCCCAGGGCAAGATGTAAAGGTCTAAGGATTCAGAGCTTACACATGAGAAAAGCATAAGAACAACATAGTCCTGCCAGTGTCCATAGATGGATAGCAAATGGTGATCTGGCCCACTAGTTATATACTTATATCTGTGTTCATCTAATTATTTTGTTTGTACTTTATCTGCCTCAAAAATAGCATAAAGTATCCAATATAGTTTTAATTTTTCCCCTAATATCTTTTTAGTCTTTTTATGTAGACTAGTGTGAACGTTGCCTTTTTTAGGTGTAGAAAATAATAGTACTCTGGAGCCTCTTTTTATCTTAAACTAGCAGATTAAATGTAAGTATGCAACACAATATTTCTATATTCCCCTCTGCTACTAAAAAAACAGTGTGTTTGACCATTTTATTTCCAATCCTTATACTGTGTTAGCAATCTTTTTTTTTTTATAAAAAATCTCATCTCTATTCCTTATAGAAGTTTTAAAGTAATTTCACAGCTGAGTGGAACCCTAAACAGAGCTATCTTAGTGTAATGAAGCAGAAAACGATTTCTCCTTAACAAGACTGGTATATAGTGACAAACAGCTCATAAAAATCCCATCTGCCACAAAATACTTTCATTTTAGTCTCTTTCACAACTAAATGCTATGTTTCCTGTTTCTTTTTAGAATGAAAAGAGGATATATAAAACCTAACCCTTCCAATTGTCCTTTGACAAAAGAGAAAGAAAAAAAAAAAAAGCAAACACAAAACAAAATCATCTTATAAAACACTGACACTAACCATTCCAAACACCACATAGGTGTAATGTTACTTTTGGATCCATTTATAGTACACCTTTCCCCCCCCCCCCCTTTTTTTTTTTTTTTTTTGTAATAAAAAGGAAATCTAACCATTTGTAGTGTAAAGAAAATTTTCTGATGATTTAACAGCTGATTACATGTAAAAACAATATGTTACTGGCTTTATATTATAAAAATAGTTCAATAGAGACTGCAATCAAATAGATAGTAATTAATTACCTGTAATTTGATTAGTTGTTATCCTCTTTAGATATTTGGTAATTAGTAGCCTTGTCCTGTAGCCTCTTTCGCACTCAAATTAATACTCACTGACTGAAAAGTTCTCCACAGTGTTTACAGAAATTCTCCATCAGAAAATACTGTAAAGTCTCCCTGTTTTCTAAAGAGTATCATGACCTGCTGCAGTTCACTTGTTAACATGCTGTTAGAAACATGCTTTGCTATGGGCGTTGCTCCTTTCTGTCAGATGGGAACAGAAACATCTCTTGTGCCTGGTCTTCCCTGAAGGAGTTATGGTTTTGTTTTAAAAAGATGGTAAATCACCTATCTTTTTGCAGCAAGACACCTGCATCCTCAGAGTAGCAATGAAACCTTTTCATGATGCTAATGCACATGACTATAAGCTCCTGAATAGTGATTGATCTTATCTGAAATGACATTCATATCTGCTCTTCAACCTTATGGAAAGAGAAATAATTGTTTAGCCACACCTCCCTATACTTAGACATAAACTTCTGCCATTGTCTTCAAATCTGGTTTTAGTGTGTCTTGGTGATTAATGCATTTTCTGGAAAATCATAAATTTATCTAGCTAAGCAATCAATTTTTGAACAACAACATTACCTTCTCCAGAGGTATAATTTCACACTGGATGCATGGAGACTCACCATCAGACCTTGATAAGCAAGTCAAGTTCCAGAATTCAAAGCTAACTTCTAATTCTTTTGAGCATAACTTGGATAGCACTTGGCTAAGAAGTTGCTCTGACTGTGGCAAAGACAGACAAATCAATAGCATGTATTTCAAATGTTGGAAATATAGCAGAAATTGTTATAATTTGTTTATAACAGCAATGCATGCCACATCTTAGATAAGAAACATCATATTAAAGAAAAGTTGTCAGGTGGCATTCAAAGGATGAAAGTACTTGTTGCAATCTTATTTCAGCAATGAATATTAGCTGGGAAATCTGATGGCTTTTGATATTCACAGACATTTTCCTACTCACTCAACTGATTTTTTGACAAAGTTCAATGTACTTTGTTTCAAGGTGTATACAAAAGTCATACCCAGAAGGCTTCTTTTCGACTTCCTAACAGCTGTGGAAGTGACATGATGGCAGGAGCATTGCTAAGGGTGAGTGGAGGTTGTTCAATAAGGTGCCCTGAGTCTAGGAGAAACAGAAAGCTCTAGAAGGACAAAATAGAGTACTTGATTTCCACAGGCATAAATCTAATCAGAGGCACTGAGTTTATGTAGATTCACCATTGTGTAAAAGGGCAGAATCTGGCCTGCGCTTGTCACCTTGCTAAATCTGGTTCACTCTCCTTGATGGCAAGTATTGGGAAGTGGTGAGAGGGGCCCACTGGGCTGTGCTGCAGCCGTTTTTTCCCCATCCTGTTCTCACACCCTGTCCTCAATCCTCCAGCCGAAGTTCAGCAGCAATATGACTTGCATAAAAAAAGGAAGAAAGAGCAAAGTGAGAAAATATTGTCTTGAAAGAACAAAATGGCTCAATGAAAATTTGCAAGCAATTTTGAAATTTGAACACTGTGGCATGGCTTTTTTTGACATTGCTGCCAGTATATGAGTGGACACTGATAAAGCTGAATGAGCTAAGGTTAAAATTTCTTCCCCTTTCTTGCTGCCCTACCATTTTTTTTTTCAGCTTTTATGGAAGCTTACATTAGTCTGGCCTAGGAGCAATAGTGGATTATTGCCTCTGTACTCACACACTCCACAGGCAAATTGTGAGTAACTCAGGGTATGATGCAGTAGGCTCAGTCTGTACTGAGAGCTCCTTGGCTTTTATATCATTAATATGTAGAGACTTCAAATGCAATTGTGCTGGGAGATGATAAAAGGAAAAAGCATTGCTGCTTAGTGACTTCAAAATCAGTAATGTGAAACACATTTCTAATAACATTGAGTAACTAATAAAGCCGGCTCCTTGGGTTTTATTAAGAGTCTTTTGGGATGAGAGTATACAGAGTCGAATGGACTGTAACAGTTGATGCTCCCTTGTTGCAAAGATCATCAAAAGGCTGAAGGCCATCAATTTTAATTATTTCCAAGAGTGGATTCAGGGCAGCTGTGACTGTCTAGACAACTGGTAGTATCCTAATTACCCACAGTTTCATGACAAAATGATTTTGGCCTTTATTGAGGATGAGTTTGCATCACAATGCAGAACTGAGTCTCAAATTCAGATGCTAATTTACTGTTCTGGCCCATGTTTAGGTTCTTAGCTGTTTAAATGGGCGATTGAAGAACTAAGTAGATGCTAGGAGTCTAAATACCTCAGTGAATCTGGACCTGACCCTACAATGCCTAGTAACTTACACTGGATTTTTTTTTTTGCTGTACTTGAGCAAGCTGTGTAAGATGATGTAAATAGCTCAAAAAACATTTTACAAGCCAGGATGATAAGGAAGAACTATCCTGGTACCAGTGGTATTATGTTCTAATTTCAATCCAAACAGCTTGATGTCTTAATTTTAACAGGACCTCCATAGCTGTTTAACTCAAGAGTGGCAAGAACAGAAATAAGTTTTTTAATGTAAGAACAGAAGAAACATTCATCTAAGTCTGTATTACATCTTTGATGTCTGCTGGCAGCAGATGCTTAGAGAAAAAGCAAAATACCAGTATAAGAAAAAATTAAGCTTCTATGACTAGAATTTTCTTTCAATATCTGCAAATCAGAACTATTGAATTCTGCAAAGGTTTATCTTTTATTATTTGAGATTTAATTGGGTTGGATTTTTTTCCTCTCAAATAAAAGTGTTTTTAAAGAAAAAAGATCTCTACTCAGACTTTAAGAAGTTATAGTGTTGGGGTTTTGAGTTGCTTAATCTATTAAATTATCAATTTTATTTTTCCTTTTTAATTTTTAACATTTTCTAAGTTTTGACAGATGGTAACAATTACCACTTTCAGAGAATGTTTTTTTTTGTTGTTGGAAAAAGGTCAAATCCTTGCTTTGCTTTGCTTTCTTTTTGCATTCTTCATTTTTCTATCAGATTGCATGATAGAAGGCTAGCATTCATCAAGGTCTCCAAACTCTAAAGTGAAAAATAAACCCCTCAAAATCAAAAACTGTCAGTTTCATTTGTATCAGGCTTTCTAATTCCATTTGCAGCAGTAAAAGTAGTTTATGTTTTTTAAAGGCCGGATACAATAAACTTGAACAAGATATACAAGCAGCTTGAAAGAAATGACAGCAGCTGATGAAGATGCGGACTGTTAAGGATGTGAAGGGAGCGGTCTCCAGGAAATGGAAGGCATTTCCTCCTGGTCACTGTAGTCCAGCCAGGATGTCTCAGCACCTGAGGGTCTCTCCATCCCAGGAGATGAGGCTGCTGCTGTGCCCAAGTACAGGTCCAGACAGTTGCAGCACTCAGTGAGTATTTCAGAGAGGCTGGAACACACACATGCACACTAATGCAGCCGGCCATGCAGACTATTGTCTTTAGCAACATGAATATGTACCACTGTGAAAACTCCCAGATAACAGATACAGAGGGCCATATCCAGTTTCTCCCCTCTGGCTGGTCAAGATTAAATTTTGCTAATGAAAACCAGCCCCACACACATAGTATCCAAATTCAGGAGAGAATTCACAGGAAAATTCCACAATTCATTCTCTAGATTCATACCCATGGTGATAATGGCTTTGAATAGCAGCACAGTTTCTACTTCTATGTAATGCCCATGCCCAAACCCTGGGCCCCCTCTCCCTGTGTGCAGACCTTCACCCACTCAACAGCTTGTCCAGTTTGATCTTTTCCTGAAGCCTTATGTGTGTAGTCATACTCATCTCATGGGCAGTCCCTCTGTTACAATTCCCTTAGGTTTTGTATGGGCTTTCTATTTTATGCTAATGTCAATGCTCAGACCTCAGGCTTCTTTGCCTATTATTTACTCAGACCTTGAGTCCTTCCAGATGCAGGTCTCCTCCTGCTTTTGGGTGAGTGCAGCTCAAAGTTAGTGAATTACATATGCATCCCTGAATGAATAGCTTTTAACATGAACCTCTTGAATATAGGTGTTCTTGTGTAAATCAGTGGGACAAGACAAACACCCACAGGTCTCTGACTGCTGCCAGCCCACCCTGTTCTACATGCTGGCCCCTCTGGCTGCTGGGATCTAGACCTACTGGTGTTGTGACCTTTTCTCTTGTTGCTGGCACTTGGACTGCAACAATCACACATAGAGGAGACCGAATTACAGTGAAAAAAATAAGAATAGGATTTAGTAGCAAAATATGACAGGCTGTGGCAGGGCTCTGGGCTGAGAGAGAATAGCCCACTGGTCAACTTAAATCTGTCTTTCTTCTTTTATTCCCACTTCTCCTTCATTCTCCCGTATTTGCTCCTTCATGATCTGATCTCATCTTTTCCTTTCCACACCCTTGGTGCTTCTCCTAAACAAGCATAGCCTTACCAGGTTTACATAGCCTCACAGGTTTCTCCTGATATCCCAAACAAGGTTTACATAGCCTCACAAGTTTCTCCTGATATCCCAAAATACTCACAATTATATCCTTGACCCCTTATTTCCAGTGACAAATTTTGGACTGACCTTCTAAAAGGCTGTGCCTGAGAAAATCCTTCAGTGACTCCTCAGGCTGCAACCAAAGAAGTCTAGACTTCACTGCTCTCTCCAATACCTTCTTCATATTACTGCAAAATCTTTCATTTTCCTTGTTATCTATTATTTCTTTTATACAAAACCACTAATAGTCTGAAGCTGGGTAACTTAATAAATCCTATGCTCTTTCAATCCATTTAGCCTTACATTAAGGAACTAAAAATTTTGAATTCTAACATCACATGTCCATGATTAAACCTGTTGAAACAATAAACTATTTTAAAATAAGTGGAAAATACATTAATTGACTAGCAATGAAAACTTTACTTGAGTTGTCTTGGGAGATTAAACACATTTAAATTATTGCTGATAATTCTGTGCAGTAATGGTCTAACAGAGCATTATGCTCAGTTTTTCTCTAATGTGTTATTATCTTCTACATATTAGACATTCTGAAAAGCCTGTATTCAAATCAACTGTTTTGGATAAACAATAAAATATTGTAAAACTATCATGGTGCTCATCAAAGTAGTGATAAGGGAAATTCAAGCAGCCTACAATTCAGAACAGATAGACTCTCCTCTGCATAAGGCTAATGGCAAAATGTGAACGTGTAGATTTTGTGAACCTTGTCTGTGTATATTCAATCCAAAAGAAAGTGATTCTCTTTGTTGGAAATTCTAATCTCTTTTTTCCTACCCACTGGTTAATGATAAAGACAATGAGAAGGTTCTTGATGCAAAAATCAAGATTTGTAAAAGACACATTTGAAAATGCTCATCTTCATGAGTAATGCATTCTCAATTTTTCATTTAATTTTCTACTAGATGTACAAATCCCATAAAAAAATTAAAGCTTTCAGATACTGCCAACTAATCCTCTCCCTTACTTGATATAATGGAATGAGAATTTAAAATTCAGAGGATTATGAATAAATCCAGATCCTGAAGGTATGAATGCTGTTCCAGTTGACTTCAGTGGAAGACTCACATGTACATCAAAGGGAAAGATACAGCCTTTATCATTTAAAGATTTCTGCTAAAACTCCCTCATTGGTAATGACTTCTTTCTCTATTCCAAGCACTTTCAATTTGCCAGGAAACTTGAACATAAACAGGATTTAAATCACTCAGTTGCAACTCTACTTCCCTCTTTGTATCAGAACATAATAGGATTCAAAATAATTATGAGATTTCTCACTAAACTAATGAATTCAAGGAAAGTACTCCTGCAGGAGTACACCTGTCTACTGCAGTGCCTTCTGTGTTAGCTGAATTAAAGCAGAGACTACTTCCAAACATGCAGGACTCATTTTAACTCTCATAACTCAAGCTGAGCATCTGACAAATGCCTGACAACACTGACAAGTTTTAAAGTCATCCACAGGCAAGTGAAAGCCCACACTACTTTGTCTCTTCAGTGAATTGTTGAATTGCTAGTGTGTGTAGCCACACACACACACAGGTTTTCACTCTAGAATGAAGTTTGGTAGAGAGACTGGAGTGAGAAAAAAAACCCCTTTATTTTAGAACACCCCAAATGAGATTTTAGTCTCTAACATCTGGAATTTGGTTTATTTTTCCTTTTTCAGTGTCTTGTTTGACTATGTATCTAAATTTAGGTGACCACAGAGGAGTTGAATATACTTTTAAAGGGTGTCTCAGTTCCCATAATGGTCTCTGGAGCCCCATCATGATTAATACAGTAAGCAATCCCCTCAGAATTATTCATCAAAAAGTGAAAGCTGCAATTCGGTTTTCTGAACATAAGCAGTTAGGTTCATTTGAGACATGATATTTCACAGCTGGTTGTGGGTAAACCTCTCTCAACACCACTGCCTGTATTGTCAATGGTGTAGGTTCACTCACTCATTTAGGATGCCCTGGGATGTGACACCTGGACTCCAAATGCCATTTCACAGGAGCATGTGTCTCTACTAAGTCCATGCACAAGGTTGTGTCAAATATTCTTAGGGGTCTTACGGGGCACTAAGTTTCTACATCCAGGCAAAACATTATGTCCTGGATCACCTCTGAGCACGCTGGAGTTGAAATATCTAAATCTAATGAAGACCATATAGACATCAATATTAAGGTGCCTGAATCTCATCCTGAATGCCATTTTAAAGTTCAACTGTGCAATCACAAATGCTTAGTACAATTTAGAAGTCTCTGTAGGATATCCTGGTACACCTGCTCATTCTCAATGGCATGCTTCTTTTTAGACCATGTCTGTGGAGTCTGGGGTGTCTCCAGTCACAGTGTGTGCCTGACATGTCTAAGTGGGAGTTGGTCATCCACACCATACTACAGTAAAATATAACTGGGGGCATCCATCTCATCTTAGACTTCCACTTTAGGAAAAGAAAATTTGCACTCTGGAAATGCTCCCGACTTTCACCTAATCACAAAGGAAATCTGGACAACTAACTTTATAGCTTTTTGATTCCTAGAAAGAAGGTTGTGAACATAAGCATAGACATCTAGCACCATTCCAAACATCCTGAATAGCCTGAGATGTGCACAGAGACCTATGAAACATGGGCTCCCTTCTTGCAGCAGCATCTGCAGTCTAGGTGGAGTATCTCTGGGGTGTCCAGAATTACATTCATTGTCTATGTTTATTCATTTGAATAGATTCACTAAGTCAAGTATCACACTAAAAGGATCTAGAAAACATTGTTTTGGTTTGATTCTTGATTACAAGCAAAAAAAGTAAGCTGCTCTGGCAGCCAATCCAGAACACTTGTGAGACCACTGCTTCCAAATTTTTAAGTAGCTTTAAAAAATTGTGTTAGAAATTGGGTAAAGCACACATAATTAATGAAAGCTTCCCATTAGAGTTAATTAATTTTTCACCATTTTCTTCCACATTCTAGAGGAAATTAACTGAATTTTATCCTACTGCTGCCAAAAATGATATCTTCTTTCTTACTATGTTGAATAGCAACTCATAAATGCTATAAAGCAACTCCAAATATACTGCATATGGTGGGTTTTTTTAGTATAATACATGATTTCTACATTACACATATGAGAGTGATATTTACATATCAGAAACTGCTATAACAACTATGGAAGGGCAATACTTCCATACACCATGTAGTATTTTTTAACTAACAACAACATAACTATAGTGGTGCTCTAAGTGGAATTAATGAGTGAAACCTACTGCTTCATAGAATTTCATGCATAACTTTACTTTGAATGGGTCATTAGTATTCATGGCTAAACTGTGTCCTTCGACGTGTATTAATAATGTTCTCTGGGACAACACAAAAAATAACTCATAAATATGCCTACAAGGAGTAAGACACCATAATTAAATCATAGTAATTAACATGGATATCGGATTATTTATTTATAATAACTTATCTGTATAACTCACATTCTGAGAGATACAGATGGACATGTTTAAGGGCAAGTCTGTTCTGGCTGTACAGGTAGGTCACCTTTATTTTGCTTAATATCTAGTTATCTTATTCATGAAGCTAACAGAATTAATTAAAAACCTACATGAAATTTTAAAGTGGGCTCATACAGGCTTTGGTTTCTGTCATGTTGTGTCACACAGGAGAGGGACAACCCCAGAAGTGGAGATAGCAGCCACGGGCAGAACACTTTCTGGGCTGTGCAGTCTGGGACATGAATTGGTACTACAGATGGATTTTCTGCTCCTCTAAGCCCATGTTTGTGTAGGGAAGAGCTAAAGAGGAAGGGAAGAAGAAGCATGACACTGTGTCACTGATAAACATCTGAGGTGTCAAAACTGTGAAAAATTTCCTTCTTTTTGTATATCAAATATTTTTCTACATGCAGCTAGTTAGAGTACATTTGCAAAATAACTGTTCAATCAATATATATTCTAATAGGTGCTTCTTTTAAAAAATAAATTGTATATGTATATGGTGCATATACATACACACGCACACATATATATAGATGCATACTTATATAAAAACAAGGACCCTATCATTCAGGCAAAGAAGAAAACCTAAAGGTAAAGAATGAGGGGACAATAGAAGACAGCGCAACTAATGTCTAATTTTAAATTTCAGAGAGCTTAAAATCTGATTAAAATAGCTTCAACAGTAAATATTCTTCACTGCATAAGCAATAGAATTTTCTTGCTAACACAAGTAGGTATTTGCCCAGAAGTGATCATCAGCATTAAGTTTCGATGAATAACATTCAGTCTAATCACAGGCTGGTTTGGGTTGGAAGGGACCTTAAAAGTAATCTAGTTAAAATCCCCCTGACATGGGAGGGAACACCTTCCACTAGACCAGACTGCACAAAGCCCCATCCAGCCTGGTCTTGATGAAGAATGGGGCATCCACAATTTCTCTGTGTTCATGTTCCTGTACCTCACCACCCTCACAGTATGGGATTTCTTCCTAATATCTAATCTAAACATATACTCTTTCAGGAGGTCATCTAGAGGGAAAATCTGATGGCAAGGATTCTTCCATTGAGTAATGGTGCATGCAAATACCATATTTGTCTCCCTATTCCTCATATATATCAGGTTATATTTCTCCTATATTCTTTATTTTCAGTTTATAACAATGGGGAATCATTGCTTGGGGAAAAAAAAAAAAAAAAGAAAAAAAAAGGCGCAAAAAAGCAGTGCATTTTTCATTTGGAACTTCTCATTAAAAATCTCTCTGAAACTAGTGACTGTGTCCTTTGTGTTAGGTCCAGGACTTTATCCTCTTTTGAAGTTTCTCAGAGAAATTGATGGGAGCAAAAACTGCAACACATTCCATTTCCCCTTCAGAGGCACATTTGGAAACCTTGAAGGAGGAAAAATATTATCATTTAACTGGAGTCAGTCTCTGCCAGCTGAATCCCAGCCACTGACCTCTCCTCTCTCTTGTATTCAAATATTTTTAAGTTGAACTGAGGCTTAACTCATCTTTGCAAATAAAATATCTCACAATACTATTTTTAACTCTCTCTTTCCCTGGGAAGATCAAGAATGGAGTAAATTTTGCCCAACCAATGCCTATTCCAACCCATATTAATTTTCTTTCATTGATGTGTTTTAAAACTTATTTAGAAGAAGCTAAGTGAGCTTTATTTGCTTTACATGATATTTCAATAAATTCTTCAGGAAAATAAAACCAGAAAATGAAGTTTAGCATTATTTTATTTGTGCAAGGTATATCATAAACCATGTCAGATATTTAAAATATATATTTTACCTATGTTATTACAAACCAAACATCTTCAATAATTTGCTCACATAAATGTATATGCTAGGAAATACAGAATTGGGAATGGAAAAGCTTTAAGGATGAATTATTTTTGTATGATGCAAATATGCAAATTGCCAAATGACTGTGACTTAAAGGAAATGGCAACACCATACTTGTGTTATCAAGAAAAATGTTCCTACTATAAAGAGCAAGTTAAGTATCTAACCAGCCACTGTTTAAAATGTCACTGAAATCAACCGAGTTATACACCTGTGAACTGGATCAGGGACAGCTTACAGTAATGATTTTCTAATAGCACATCTCCAGATGGCTTATCATATATAGGGTTTTCTGCTTGGGGGCCTCAAAAGACAAAATAGGCATATGGATTAATTTTATAACTAAATGGATCTATTCCAAATGTAATTCATCTTTAATATGTCTAGTAAAAGAAAAACCTCTCTATCGGCACCTTTTGAAAAACTATATTTAGATGTTTGTCTCACAGAGTATGTCCTTGAGACATCCAGAGAATTGCATGTGCACAGTTTGTGCTGCAGTAATGTAAATGCATCTTATTACCACTTGTTGAATATTAGCTGCATATCCTTGCAAGCATTTCCTAGCTCAATTACCATGTGAATTACCATGAAATAAGAATTTTTCAATGACAACAGCATAACACTTCATGTATATATTATTTTCACTCCTCCCTTCCTCTGTAGCACTTCTGAATATACTTGGAGCCTAAAATGAAACCTGCTAATTTATGACAACCTTTCCAGCAACTTTACTTAATTACAATGATGACCTGCTATGTCAAGAAACTGAAATAGTTAATGATGTTCTGTGAAACCTCCTTGAAAAGCAGAATTCAGGTTTGTTACCAAAGGGAATGTTTGGTTGCAATGGAAGGCAGGCCAGAAGCCGTGGTATAGCAGGAGGTAAAGAAAATGAAAGAAGGGTCTGAGGAATCAGCATTTTAAAGAGACAGCATGAATCAGATTCTTACAGATCTCATCACTGAGCGCTTTTGTGCTTTTTTGACACTGTGCACAGCTGCAACTGTGCTTTGCTGTGTGTGAATTATACATTGCACTGCAGGGAGGTCCAAAGGGGAGGGACAACTTTCACAGCCCTCCAATGATTAGGCTCTTATTTTTTGCCCTTTAGAGCTCTGAAGGAAGTTCTGCTACGTTGCCCCATTTTGCGCAATAAATTAGCAGGTCATAGGAATGCATGCATGCATAATCATAGGAAAGTCGACAGCTGCCAACTGCCCATTGCAGCTGGAAGCTTGGAAATACTGGGGAGCCAGCCCAGTCCTAATAGAAGCATTTTTCACCTTGCCAGGAATGTGTAATTCTCACTGTCAGACAAAGCATCAAATTCATCTGTTAGTGGAAACTTACATTTATTTGACATCTGTCCTATGGACATCAGAAAATGCTGCTTATTCAGAAGATCTATACAGTAATGAATTATTTTCCTTTACTTCATTAGCAAAAATTGCAAAACCCCTCATGTTACTCTAGTGTAAATGCGGCAGATGGCTTGTCAGTTCTGAATTCTGTTTCCGTGATGTGGCTGTTCAAACACTATTTTTTGCCATAAGATTTCCTTGCTGCTATCCAAAGAAGTGGACTGCTGTGCACAGAAGAGAAATTAAAGTTAGAAACATTTGAATATACCAGTTTCTGAAAGAGACTCAGTACTTTTGAAATGGAGGTCCACAGGTTCTTGAGATTTTAAGGACTGGTTCTGAAAAGTTACCAACTAAGATGAGCCTGTCTTTATCACATGATGTATTGAGTCATCAGGTACATTTATAAGAAGTTTTCAGAAGAAATATTTTTCCTCTCAATATGAAGAAATTAGAATATTCCAAATCTTGCCAGATTTTTGTTTATGAGCAAGGATCCCAAGTTAAAATTTCTAACTCAAATTCTTTTCTTCCAAAAATAATTTTTTTTAACTCTTGACATCTGATAAAAACTGCATATTTTTCACCTGTCCATTCTGAAGCAGGATGAAAATAGTGTTACAGTTTCAAAATTTCCAGCAAAGTGCATATTCTCTTTTCAGGACAGCTCCACTTCAAACCTGATCTTCTCACTGCTGATAACAGAATTTCAAATGTGTCATCTCCTCAAGTCATAATTCAGTCACACTTTGTCAGCTGGAATCTTCATTTGAAGAGTAAAGTAGTGGGAAATACTTGCAAGCATATTGAAGGGGCATGTGCTCTAAAGTCAGAGAGTTGTACTCTGTAAGATCTGCACAAAATGCTGGCCTGTCTCACAATAGGAGGCCAACAGTTGCTTACTGTTAAGAGTAACACATTGTTAAATATAAACTTTTTACAAACTGCTTAGGAATTAAATGTCTAGATAAACTATGATTTAAGCTGTTGCCAAACCCATCATTTTATTGCACAGAAAACAATAATATTGCTAACAGAAACTTCATGACTTCCTGTAAGAGGGCAGAAGCTGAGAACCAATCATTTAAATAAAAGATTGTATTGAGTATTTCTAGACATAAAAAATGCAAAAAAAAAAAAAAAAAGATGCAAAAAATGTATGATGGATTGCATATGCTCTAAATGCTATATGTCTTCTTCCTGTTGAAGTCAGTGGTAAAAATTTCCACAAATTTTTATAGCGTATGTGCTCAGGTTCCCAGGAAGAGAATGTCTAACCACAGGCTTTAATGTAATTTCAAAATTTCAAGCATTATTGCTTGAAAGCATTATTGCTAAAAAAGGCTATTTTTTTTAGCCTTTTAGACTGTAAGCAAGATCTAGAAACATAATTTTCTACTAACAAAGTTCTGGATTTACTGAAAGAATTGCTTTTCTGAACCTAATGTGCATAAGACATAATAGAAAACTTATTGAGAGTAACATTTAAAGAAATCATAATTTGTTTTCTTCTGTGCAAGAATACCAGTACAATATTTCAGTGTTTTCTTTAAAATTTTCAGGTAAAAATTGCCCCTAAAATTTTAAAAAACAAGTGATTGGCTTTTCAAAATCCACCAGTGTATAATAACACTTGCTATTTCCAAGAAGGCAGCACAGTGGAGATACTGATTGTACGATGATAATCACTGATATCCCAGTGTGAAGGAACATCCACGCCTAATCATATAGAATAGAAGGTCTCAGTAGGCTCTTATGATCATAGTAACAAAGTCTGTTTTAAAATCTGAGTATCCTCAGACTTCTGGCATTTTTTTTTTCATCTTTGCTTTTTTCCACAGAGATGTATTCCTTTACAGACTTCAGATGTAAATCTTTAGAGATGCTGAATTCCTATCATTCATTGAATTCATTGAGAGCTGTGGAGATCTAAGTCACTGTTGAACTGTTACAGGAGAAAAACTAACTTGAATTTAGAAAAAAACTGTCTTTGAGATTTCTCATGGATCCCGAAGAAGTCTGTGATGGAACACTTTGAGAAGGGGAGGATGCTGACTCCTTCAGGCAGTCACCAGTACATTTCAGAAGGCAGACTGTACTTTTATACATGGATATCCTTGACAAAATATCAATGTATACCCTTCTACAATATACCCAAACACATGACAAGATGTGAGAACAAAAAAAAAAGAATTAGATTAATTTCATATGCAGAGAAGCAGCCACAGCTAAAAAGGCCATTAATCCAAAATTAAATGCAACTGAATAAATAACATTCCTATTCTCTCTTCTTCCAAGGAAAAAAATGGCTCCTATAATAACCTGTGTCTTTGAGATAAACGAATGCATTGAAGTTCTTAACTACTCTTTGATGGACTACAAACGGACACTGTGCAGGACAATATTTGAACAGTAATGATTTGTCCTTTCTTCTTCAAGTATAAGCTAATTGCAAAGTCTTTAGGACCATAGATGAAATAGCTAAAGAGGTCATGAATCTTAATAGTGTCTAAATCAGAGACATCTGCAGCTTACATGCTCTGACTGAAATGTGTATGGAATGTATAAATATTAATAGGTCTGGCAAGGGCTCAGCAGATGAGCTGTCTAAAATTTCACAGTGGGAAGACTGGGGATTGAGGCTGCTGTGTACAAATCAGCTGAGAAGCTCCTACCTGAAAAATGAACTGTCAGCATGTATGTAAGTACAGTTTTCCTGAAGTGATATTTAACATTCCAAGCTTCCCTGGTACATAGGCACTGTATGCATCCATGTCAAATGCCATAAGCTTATTTAGAATTATGAACATGCACACAAGGTCAAGTGCCAGCACTGAGGAAAGGAAGGATAGTTTGTGCCATGTGTCTGAAGCTTGCTCTGATGAGTATTCTGCTAGTGCTAAGAGAACTTAATAGTAAGAACCTTGAAGAAGTTCACTTCTGTGACTTCATTGGAACAGAAATACAAAAAATTTTAATACAGCTCAAAAAGGTTAAGATTTCAAAACTAACTGGCAGAAAAACAGTTCTTCACCTGCATCTAGCTTTGGTAGGTCTTATATCTGACCTTATGGATGGTAATTTGAAAGTTATATTCATATCTTCAGTCTCATGACACAGATGGAAACTGGAGCCTTTCTTGGCATAAAGCAAAATATGTACGTTCATGTGTTATTGTTATGCAGACACTGCTGCATGTTGAGAAAATTTTTCATAAAATGTGATCATTTCTTTAAGTTTGCAGACAATCCTGAGAGGTATCTTTGACACAGCTGTATGATCAAAAGAGAGAATTGGAGTAACCATTATTTGTGCTATGTGTTGACATGGCTGCGCTACCATGGATATTTCTTGAGGGAATGAAGTTACTGTAACACCTTCTTGCTATTGCTCCTTGACTCTTCAGTCTTCACTTTTGTCATTACCTTTTCTCATTCATGGTTCATTACATCCAGCTCTCCAAGCCTCCACCTTACTCCTTTCTCTTTCCTGGATGCTTTTAAATTCATACTCCATTCTGATGGGTTTTATTTTATCCTGCCATCAATTTCTCAGCAGTATTCACAAAGGCCTCTACTTTCCCTGTAGCTAACCTGACTCTCACTAGGAATAATGACATTTCCATTGTGGCAATTCTCTCTGAGGTTACCAATAGGTAAAACATAAAAAGGCAGCTGGTGTCTTCAATCTAAATAGTCAGAAATTCGGACAAAATAGTCGAAACCTATGGTGAGTTACTGAATGAGGGCAGAAGCCATTTAGACATGAAAAAGTCAAGGGTAAATTGCATCAGAAAATCACTAAATTCAAAAGTTTCCAAAAGAAATGGATAATTTTTCAAGCCACAGGAGGAATCTAATAGAGACATCTAGCAGAGACACTCCACTAATGAAAAAAACCAAGAACCACTCAGGAAATCTTGTAAGTGCTGTGAAAGACTTTTTATTATGAATGTGAAAAAATATGATATGAGGTACAGGGAGGTCATAGAAAACAGGAACTACTGTCACTACTTCAGCCTGGATAACATTATGTTCCAAAAAGCACAAAGGAAACTGTGCACTCCCAGGAAGTCACAGATAGTGGACACCAGTATACAGATGCTCTTACTGTTAGCTCTGATCCTAATTTTTCTGACTGGAAATTTAATGATTATATTCCTTTCATTACACTGTCACTGCTAAAAATCTTTAATAATTCAAATCTTGTTTTTCGAATACTTTTGTTTTCCTTATCTCTTTTCTTTTTGAAGTTCTTCATTACAGTCCTGAAAAATATTAGCACTGCATGTTATTTTTCCCAGCTATTGAGAAAGAAGACCTGTCAAGGGACAACTAATTGCATTTTAAACTAACTCAGAAAGCTATACACAAGTGTCAGTATGCCTAAGGTTGTTTGTTGTTGTGATTTTTTGGTAGCTTTGATGTTTATTTTAGTGTGTATAACTTCTTACTTAAATAGAACAGAAAAAAATACCTCTCTTGAAATCTAATACCAGTGTTTATTAATGTTGATAATAAATTTATTCTGTATGGTTACTCTTAAGCATCATCTTCCATTTATGTGTCGAACATTTTCCCCTCAAAAGGCTTCAATCTTCAAATTGAATAAATTTAATGAAGCAAGGATGCATAGATCACCTAGTAAAATAAAATTCAAAGAATGGTCAAGTCCATCAAGAAAAGAAAATGCGTGTATATTTAAAGTATATATATATATATATACTTTTAAAAAGTATATTTATATTTTAAAAATTTGCCAGTTTTCATTGTTGACAGATTTGAAATGCTATTTTTGTATTTTGAGAATTCTCTTTTAGCATTTTGTGAGGGATTCACTTAACGGTTTTTTTCTTAGCTTTTAATAATTTCTTAATGGTAATTGTGGGTAGTGTGTTAGTACTTGTCCAACAAGTTCCTTTATTCTTCTGTGGCATCATAATAATGCCAATTATAATATATAATCTAAATTACAGCAGAGAAATAGGATTTTCTCTTGTTCAAGTGAATAGGTAACAAGAGGATTATTGTGTGTTGTAATAAAGAAAGCTTTTTGTGTTGTAAGAAGGAAGAGAGATTCAGAATTAAAGATACAGTTTTCCATTTGACCACACGGGTCCTCTGCACAAATATACTTTGCTAATCCCCTGTAATCTGAATGAACCTTTTCCCTAACTACCAGTTACCATTAGCCAGATAAAAATCTTTGCTACCTTAACTTTATTACCCGCAATGACATTTGTTTAAATGTAAAGCTACAGAACGCAATAATCAAATGTAAAGTTAGGCTTGAACTACTCCAAAGGAAATAGCTGAATTTAATTAGAAATCCTTCTGTAGATAATGTGGATCTGCATAGTGGATAGACTTCCTTTAGAAAACAAAATGTAATATCAGTACTAAGAAAGAGTGTGAAATATAGAAGGTTATTTAGTAACTCAGGATGCTTCTGAACGAGAAGCAACAGGAGAATTCAATCCTCTTCACACTAACAATAGTCTGAGTCACCATAATAGAACTGCTGGATATTTCTGACACATACTTTAGAAAGCAAAAAGATTATCAATTACCTCATCTTGTTTAGAACAACAGCATTACTGTTCTTAGGAAAGAACACGAAGGCTGTACATGTGTGCCTTGCCTTCACAGCTGTCCTCACTACTAGATGTACTGAGCTGCAGATGGATGTTAATAACTAAAAGAGGATTCACAATGCTGGCAATCAGGAAAAGAAATTGTACACCAGAAACAGGCCTACTCTGCACACCACAGTGCCAAAAAGTCATTGCATGTTTCCCCTCTACATTTACTTAGATTGAAATTGAATACATGGAAATTAAGTGGCTATTTTTTTACCTTTTTTTTTTTTTTTAATAGGATATTAACTTAGGCACCAAGGAATGGATTACTTTTGAAATAAACATAAATAAGTGGGAAGAAGATTACTTAACTGTAGTTGTTGACAGTACACAGAATGTTCTAGGTGCTGTACTGAGTTAGATTAAGCAATATAACCTTTCCTGAAAAGAAATTATAATGGCAAGAAAAGATGAATAAACATAAAGGATCACAACTGTTTCCAGAAATAATTTTTTCAAGTCTGTGCCAAGCTTGCATTTGTCAATGTTAGCAGCTTCTGAATAATTAGGAATTTATTAAAGAGAACATTTGCAAAACTTGTTAAATGAAAAGTGTCTACAAGAATTAACAACTTATGGGAAGATTTGAACAGACTTTGTTTTATTATCCTTTCTTGCTTTTGCAGAGCTAATTGTGGACAGGATGAGGCTCTTTTATCTAAGTGAAGGAAAAATTTTAAAAATCTTTCAACAAAAGTGCTAGTTTTTGGGCAATTTCCTTTTTTTCTCAAAGCTACCAGATACAGAAACACAGTAGCCTAGGTGACTATGTTGGGCATCATAGTGAAAAACTTGTATACTGTCTGTACACTAAAATTTCCACTGCTAAATAACACTAGAAATCATGATAATTTAGTGTTCTTGACTTTTGTATCTGAAACAGTAATTACCTAGATTGATCTCCAGTGGCAGAACTGAATTTGATAAGTGGGAGGAAGCACTGCAGAGATGCTAAAGTTCACTCTGAATTTACAGTGACTTTTGTCATGATACTTGGGGTAAGAGGTGAGCTTCTGAATGTAGGCAAATAGCCTGCAAATGAGAACACAGTGTGTCTAATGGAGTATGGTACTGAGATCCCTGGATTAAATTAAACAAGGTGGGGTAGGGAGCAGAAATTGCACCCTGATGCTATTATGAGACCAAATAATCTCCTCTGGGCTTTTGTGGTCAAATAATATATCACTGCACACTGTTGTGTCCATCAAAGTGTCTGCAGGTGTTCTACTTTATGTAGTCTTTTTCTGTGTCTGCTCCCTTCAGGATCTTTGTTCTTTGAGTTTGGCTTTGTGACTGCATCTTTCGACTAACAGCAAGCTAAGGGGAGTCTTTGGGAAAAGAAGCCTTGTTTTCATGAAGATGTGGATCAGGAATGTGAGACTTCCTAGTTGTTTGTCAAAGAACTGACAGCTACAAGCACAGCAAAATCTGTCAGATCGACCATGCCTCTGGCTTGAGTATTTACACTCTTTGTAAACCCAAATATATGAAGAAGTGAGGTAATTGTGACTTGTAGCTAGGTTGTTGGTTTTTTTTTTTTCCCAATAGAAGAGATTATCCACATTGTGCTCAGAAATTAGCCCTCTTTGTCTGATTTAGATTTCCTGGTAATTTGGCTTTCCTCCCTTAACTGCTGGACATGTCTCTGAATGTGTACCTCTTTCTTTTGCTTCCTGGCTGGGAGATAATTACCTGCATACTTTTTAAATCCTTATATTTGCCAGGTCACCTTTCCCCACAATATTTGTCCTTACAATTTCAGCAAATAATATTGTGCTTAGAATTGTCCATAATATTAGAAAAAGCTTCTGGACCATTTAAGTCCGAGTCATTCTTAACCAAGCTCCACTTGGAATGGAATAATCACAGAAAGTAAAAAAAAATATTGTTGGATCAAAGATTAACAATTCTCTGGCTCGTGTAAAGGCAATGAATTTAACCTTCAGAAGACTTTTGAGATCTAAGACCATCTAGATACTGGTAAACATTAAATGGATTTTTCTTTAAAGTATATTTTAACAAAAGTCTCAATGAGTATGAATTCTTCCTTCTTTTGAGATTCCTAGGGAGTACTCACCTATACTTCATTTGCCTAAAAGGTTTTGAGAGGAGGAGGGGGAAAGAAGAATCAGGTGTTTTGTTGCCCCAAAGTTAAAATGTGGAAATTTCAATGAAAAAGTTGCCTCATCTTTTTTAATACAAATTTTAAAGAGGAAAGGTAACAATGACATTTCATAGCGTGGAAACTCAGCAAGGGAGTCTAAGTATTTTTATTATTTTTATTTTACAGGTTCATGTTTGTGTAGGTCAAGAAAGTTTTGAGCAAGAAAAGCGTCCTCAGAAGAAATAAACCTTGAAGAAATAAATTAAACACTTTAAAATAGTTGCTCCCAAAAAATAGTCCCATGTAAAAATAAATCTACAGTATTGTGTTGGAAAAATAGGGATTGATTAGTCCAGTATGATGCAGCATAACTGGTTTATTCAAAATTGTGGAGAAATGAAGGTCTTGAAACTGAGAGCTGCAAGAAGTAAATTGGAGGTTTAGAATTGCTTTAGCGTGATCTCCTTCCATCTCCAGAAGCGTGAACTCTGCATCAGCTGGAGACATAGGCCATAACTTTTATGCATAAGAGTTTGTAACTTGGCATCTCTCTGGGACGGAGGGGATCCCACTTCCTGAGCAAGCCTATTAACCATGATGAGACTGACTACTGTGAGCCACCTTCTTTTAGGTAAGGATGCACTTTTCCTCTCAACCCACAATGATGTTGCAGGTGCCCAGCTTCAGGAGAAGCTACATTAGCCTGTAGATCCCAGTTCCCCAGGATGTCTAAGTTCAGCCCTCAGAGACACTGATATGGAAACCATTGAATTGCAGATGCAATTTGTCCTTCCATTTTCCTTACAATCTTGCTTAGATGTCATTCACCAAAGTCCTGGGTGAATCTCTCATCATCACTACTGAAAACTTGTCCTCAGTGTGTCTGAAACACTGGCCTCAAAATTCTGACTTTAATTTCTGGGATGGATATTCATCCAATGCCTGTGTGCTGCTCAGCATCACAGTGTGTAAATGTCACAATCTGGAAAACAGTATTTATTATAGGGCATGTAATTTCCAAAATTAGTTTTGATATGGAATTTCAAGGACACTGAAGACGGGTCTTCCAAAATTCAGGCAAAACTGCCAATTGTCTCTTGCAAGAACTGCTGCCCTGTATCTTACCTGAAAGGTCTCCTCTTCCTGCTCTCTCCACCCTCAAAAACCAGAAAAGTCACACAACATTAAATTTTTGTGTAAAATTTAAGCTCTGAAATATATAAATTCTTTTTCTGCCATTGAATAACATGTCCCTAACCCAAACCAACACAATTTAGCAGCCCTTTAGCTCAGCCCTGCCCAACCTAACCTAACCTAATCTAACCTAACCTAATCTAACCTAACCTAACCCAACCTAGCCTTGGTTTTTTGCACCCTGAGGTTGGGGCTTAAATAAGAAACCTTTTGAAAGATTCAATGATGCTGGAATGAAGATATTTCTGATAAAGCTAAAAGCTGATGCCAGAGTATATGCTTCGTTCTGCTTGCAGTGCTGTGGCTGAGGGACAAAACCAGTCTAAGAAATAATTTCTTAAGTGACTGAAACTTGTGTGACTTGAACTCCTTTGTCATCACTCTTGGAGAAAGATTAAAGATTTATTGACAATTGCCCTACAAGTTTCCTGGAGGGCCAAAACCTGTCAAGGAAGACAGGATTGAATTTCAGACTGTGGGCAGATGTGGTGTTCTGTAGGATGGTTCTTCAAGTATTATTCCCTTCACTGCAAGACAGTTGAAAAATAAACCTCAGAGCACATACTAGTCTATAAACAATTACTAGAGGCCAAACCACAGACAAACTCCAGAATGCAAAATAAAGGATTATGAATAATTTGGAAAGTTGAGAAAATGTTTAGAGGGAAAGAACAAAAGCAATTGCTGGTTAGATGTCAAATTAGCTCTATGAGGAATACAAAACTATGTTTAAGTAATATCCTTAACGTTATTTAAATCAATAAAGACTAAGACATTTTAATTAGGTTCATAATGAAAAAGCTAATGGTCCTTTAACTTCAGTCACAACTTGCCAAGATAAAATATTTAATTGTAAACCTAAGCTTCCTTGCAATGCCTCAGGAGTAAGTGGAACAACTAGAAATGTTAAATCCCCTTCAGGAACCACTAACAGTACTGCTAACTATTAAGAGGAAAAAAGCATCAGCTTTTTTTCCTAAATTTCTGTTAAGCTGGCAGAAATTGTAAAGATATTAGAGAAGTTTCTTTATTTCTGAAGCATGTCAGCAATATTTTCAGAGAGTTTTGTAATGATTAGAGAGTTCTATCCAAAATGTAGCCATGCAGAATTCAAACATTACTCTGACATCTATCTGGGAAAATTTATATGGCAGTCATGTAATGGCAAGTACAAGGACAAGCCTAAAAGGACTTGCATGAGCTACAGGTAGGAAGAGCTCTATAAGCATATGTGTGCACAGGTTCTCTGTGAAAGATTACCATACTAGTTCAGTGAAAAAGATGATTAGAAGGCATGTGAAAAAAAGAAATCATATTCTTTTTAAAGAGCTTTTTTGCCTTTTTTTAAATGAAACAGTCATGTTTTCCTTAGTTATATGTTCTGCTCTTAGATGACACTCTTAATTGTATCTTGATAGTCTTATAAAAAAATGATTCTACATCAGCCAGTACAAAGAAGAACTTGAAAAGGATTTGAAGTTTCTGCTTGTAGACTCTTACTTTCAGTAGCAGGTAATACTAAGATGTTTTTTGTACTATTTGAAATATTACTCTGTCTAGTTTGTTTTCCAATCTCAACTTTGCATAAATTTAGATTTTTTTAACTACCTTTTTGTTTTATGCAAAGTATTAATTACTTTTTTCTGCCATCATCTATTATTCTTTATGTCTTTTCCATTTTGTTCTCACTTCCATATAGTTTTACTCTATTTTGCCCAGAAAAGTCATGGAAACATGTCTTTGAAGTTATTTAGCACGTCATGTGATATGAGCCAAAGGAACCTGCTCTGACTATGTCGGATTTTGAAATTGCCCTGTGATGATCAGGGGGTTGGACTAAGTGGCCTCTAGAATTTCTCTGCTGAAGGTTTCCTCAGGTTTGTGATGGTCAAGATTGAAGAAGCATCAGGAGTGACAGCTCCTTTCTAGAGGGTCTGTTGGTGTGGTCCCTTCACTGAAACAGAGGACACTAATCATTATTCACAGCCGTGACACAATGATCACATTTGGACTGCAAGTTTATATGAAAATTAATCCACATTTACTGGTACATTTACATTCCTGTAATATTGCTGGCTGTTTACAATCAACACTTTTTATTGGAAAGTAAGAAAAGGATTTTTTTTCAGATTAGTATGTTTCAGCGTTCTTTTGTGTAGGTTAGAAAAGTTGGCAATGTAACACTGTTTACAGGATGTATTTAAAACTACATAAATTGAGTTTCATTTTATGATGTAGCATAAATATGAATTATGCAACTGTTGGCTCTTCTTAAAAATTCTAATTTAGCATTAGGAAGTTAGCTGTAAATTCTAATTTCCCATCTGCTCACCATGTACCTACCACTTCTGGAGAAGATAAATGGAATTGTTTGCCTTACCTAATGCAGAAATAAACTATCATTCAAAGACTCAGTTAGACTTACTAGTCTAGAGATTTGTTAACTCTTTAGAAAAGACTCATAAGTAACTTTTAATTATCAGTACAATATATACAGAAACATATTATAAACTGTTCTGACCTTTTACGTATGATATGAAGTGAAATGTCTTGTTGTTTACATAGCAAAAACCAAACAACTTAAAAATATCGAACTTTAATTCTAGTTAGTGAAGGGATGAAAATAGAAAAATTATAAGATATTTGAAAAAGAACAAAAAGCATAAATTTCATTGAAAAAAGACTAGTAAGTCAGAAGAAAGTATCTATATTGAGTAATAAACATGAGTAAGTCAGAAGAAAGAACCTAGATTAAGTAATAAAAACTATTATTTTCACGAAATTATTTGTCTCAGACAGCAAAATATGTAGGAAAGCACTAAAAAGGTTTTAACTCACAATGTTCTTACCTTATAGCATATTAGAAAGCTATGGAGAGCTCCTCACACAAATTCTTTAAAATACCAGCACAAACTTTGGCAAAAGCCAGACTTTCAAATTGCTCTGTCTAAATCCCAGGGGCCTCCACTCCTGAATACTTTATTTACAGGTGGCTAGATGCAATCTAGAACTGAAAACTAAGGGGCAGGAAGGCAGTAGAGCTGAGTACCATATGAATGAATTTGGAGGTCTGCAGCCTCCACTGAGCTGCTACAACCTCTTGATGTTCCACAAGCCTCCATGAGGACTTTAAAGCCTTGACGTGGGGCTCTCATCAACTGTCCATAGTATTTGCCCTGAGGAATGCACACACAGCTTGATTTAGCATGATATGGATATTTAAAAATATCTAAGTCTGAGAAGTCAGGACAATTCCAGCCTCACCCCAGGCAATGTAAATCATGGACTTAGACTTGGGGTTCTATGCCTGGTTTCACTGCAAAGACTGAGCCTTTCAAGCACACACATACTATCAAAGTCTGATGGGACCTAGGAAAAGGACATTGTCTACCTAACTCTCCTTATGGGTTACACCTCCAGGAATGGAAACTACTGGCAATACCAATCTTTTAGATCCTAATTTTTGTCTTGTGTACTCATTCAAAATGCAGAAGAGCTGAATGAAATTTTCCTCATGGGGACAGTCAACATGACACTTACTACGTTCTGGGAAAATGTATTAATTTTTTGCCTTATGGTTAATGGCTGAAGAAGTTCATCTCTATGTTGTTGAAGAAAACATGCTGCATACACTATTTATTTTGTTTCTGCTAATTTTTAGACGTTCCTGACTTGTTACCATATCAATTACTTCCTGGCCTTTTCCTATTCCATAATGATGCAAACATTGGGAAACCCAAGGAGGGTTGTGAGCATTGCTGTCTCCACCCTTTTCTCTCCCATGTTCAAAGGAAAATAAGATACAGCTCTAGCTTCAAGCAAATGTCAATACAAGCTAGCTAGGTAGAAAACAAGGGCCTGCAAAACAGGGGGTAGAAAGAGGTGGTACATTGTGCACTGTGAAATTTGAAAATATTGCAGTCTCATGTCTTCTTAGAGTTTCTTTTTTTTTTTTATTCTCTTTCAAAAGAATTTATTTTGAGAAAATATTACTTAGATTGAGAAGGCAGAGGAATAGGAAGAAAGGGAACATGTTAAATGATAGAAGAAGGAGAGAACACATCCCAGTAGAATATATGAAAGGCTGTCAGACCTTGGCAACTTCATCACTGGAACTATCAGGGATTTTTCAAGCAGAAATCAATTTAATAAGAAAATGTCAATTATTGGACAAGGAATTTTCTCTCTCTCTCTTTTTTTTTTTTTTTTTTTTTTTTTTAACAGTAGTTCAGTGACCCTAGTTTGAACAATCTAGTAGTGCTCTTGGCAACCTAAGGGCATTTGGTCCAGAGCAGGGACCAGCAGCTGGTCCTATCTTTGAGCAGCCAGTTTGTGAGGGCAGTCATTCTGTTGAGACACCCTGGGTGAGCAGCAATGCTTGAAAGGTCTTGGCAGAGCTTATTTGATGTTCCTGGTTCACATCACTGAAAGATGGTAGGAAGACTTGGAATACTATTAAGCTTTGCCTAGTTCTGTACATTGGTGTGTACAGATGAAAGTCACCAGGGCCCTCTCTTGTGAGGACAGCTTCTGGGGACTCCTCCCAAGTGTTACTACTCAGGCTTGCATGTCATGACACACATAAGTGAGACTTGCATGTTCAGTTTCTGGTCTTTTGCCAAATGAAACAAAAAACTGACATGCATCATCCTGTATCAAACTGAGTAAAGTTTATGGTTTTCCTTCCTTCTCTCTTCATCATTTTGCAGACTGTCTTTTCCCTGCAAATTCACTGCTTCTTAAATATGCATACTTGTACACATTTGTGTGCATGTATATATGTATATATAAATGTATATATATGTATGTATATATATGTGTATATATATGTATATATATATATGATTCAGCTTGAACATCATAGCTGAATAGCTTTTCTGTTTCAAAAGCTATTTCAACAAATAGCTTTTCTGTTTGAGGGCTAGACTAGGTCAAATTAAATTTCTGTGCCATTTGAATAATCTACTTGCTATTAAACCTAAATTCCATTTCTTGAGAGAACCAGCACATTTGAATCCAGTGAGTTGTAGCCCAATCCATATTTGCTGGAGACTGTATTGTTCTCTGTAAATTCACAATACTGAATATTTCAATGCAGGAATCAACTGTTGTTTTATATGGGATAAAATATTTCTTTGACCACTAGGGGACAATGTTGCTCTTCACGTAATTCATTTGTTCTGATGGCAGTGGTAATGCATTTTACACTATTTTTAGCAAACTTGAGTGTTAAAACGGGTCTCTTTAATACAAAAGAACACTTTGCCTCAGCATCTACAGTATTTCCACAATGCATGCTTTCATTTGAAACAATCAAAATATTTCTAATTTTAAAGAGGAATCAAAACCAGGCTTATTACTGTGAAACTCACTTTATTAGCATACTGTTAAATGTGAAATTATATTAAGTACCCGATTCTATTTTGGCACAAGGAAACTAGTTTTCTTTATTTCTCTGTTCTGTTACTTTTGGGGTTGGGGGGGGATTTTGTTTGTTTGTTTGTTTGTTTTCCTTTGGGATAGAAAGGTATTTGGTTGAAGAGCTCATCAGTAAAGAAGAATCAGGATCAATTAATAATGCAGTCAGATGTGTACATGCACTGCCTGACCCATCCTCTCTGTGCCCTGCTTTGAGGCTCTAATTTGTTATTGAAGCTCCAGCTTGCAAGTTATTGAAATGCATAATTCCTAGTATGTGAGAAGCAGGAGAATTTGAAAAGAATACCCAATGATTCAAAGAAAAAATAAATCTGAGAAACAAAGTAGGAATTTAGAATGATTTTGCGTTAATAAGAAAATTATTATACATTTTCCAAATACATGTAATTATCAAGGCAAGCAGCTTTGCTACAATAGAGAAAAATATGAAATCTCATGTGATACTGCACATCTACCCATGCATGAATTAAAAAGAAAATTTTTAAAAAAGGAAATTAATCCAAAGTTAACCCTCTTTTTTATTCTACTGCCTTGAATCACCCTTTTGCTATTATGTTTAACAGAAAGCACATCCACAGTTTGCAGCTAGCTTAACTGTGCAGAAAGAGACTATTGAGTGTAACCGAGGCACATAATAATATAATCATGGAAAATACTTTATTTGTCATAATTACTGGCTGTTTTATTATTCCTTATGTCAATAAGACAATCTGAGTATTTTTTTCACCATCACTTTTTAAAAAGTTTAGTTGTCAAATATTTACCTGTTTTCCCTGATTACATTGATGTGTACACTAATGCAGTTCAGATCTACAGCAAGTTATTAGGGGTACAGATTCATGCAATTCATCTTTGAAATGCACCTCATCAGCAGAATTCTTTGTATTTTCATTTTCTCTCAGGATTGCTGAATCTTTTAGCAGACAATCTCCACTTAACTGCAGTGGTTAGCAGGACAAGCACATGTTTCAGAGGATGCTCAGATACACAGATGCTCTGAATGCAGATATCCAGTCATTTAAACAGTCTGGATCTAAAAGGCATCCAAAATCAGCAGAGCTGGCCAAAGTTTTCAAACAGAAGTCTAATTTGCAGCAAATATGAACTTAACCAAGTCAAAGGTAACAGATGGTTCCATTGGTTTTAGTGGTATTTTTTTTCTTAAGATTTGGATAAAAATCAGGCATTGAAACCCAGGGTAACCCTCAACTCAGTTGTTACATAGGGACACATGAAACAGAAGTATAAGGCCTTGAAATAAAACAGACACCACAGTGATTAAAGCCAGGCCATTACATAATGTTTGTTTGTACCTCATCTAGGTGTGTGCTTATCATTTCTTGTCAAAGTCTTTGAGAGCACTTGCTTCTAGTTGTGCTTAGCTATGTTTCTGCATGGAGGAAAACCCCACATTATCTTAGCTTTAAATGGGGACAATAGATGTAAGATAAAATAGTTTCTGAAATACACTCAGAAATTGTGCAACAGAGCTTGAAAATAATGCAAAACATTGAAATAAACAACCTGCTCCCACATCCACTAATCCAAAAGACAGCAAACCCTCAACTTTTTCAAAAAGCTGCCTGATGTAATTCAAACATTGGCAACCTATACCCATACATAGAGCCCAGTCCTATCCAGTCGTGTGAATGGATCTGCATGATGCCATCACCAGTTGAATTCTCCTGCTTTGCACCATCTTTCCACAGCACTTTCTGAATCTGATATAGGATTATTAACATAATAATGGTGTGATATACTTACATAGTCATTCAGAATCACTTGTATACCATGAAACTGGTGACAAAGTAATTGAGGTAGTTCTTTCAAAAACATCACAACTTCCCAGTAGCTGGTTTTGCTTTCAATTTATAAAATGCTGCTTCCACGGTCACCAGCACAAGGATCTGAACCTTTATTTATATTAATTACTACATTATTTAGTTATAGAAAATGTTTTATTTTACTCTTGAGGAATAAGACACCAATAGTTTAATGAACAAATAAACCAGAGGGGTTCTGCTAAGTGTCATTAGGTAATGCTAATTGTAAGCTTTTAATTATCCTCTGTTTTAATTATCCCATTTAAAATAAATCCTTGATGATAGAAAGTTTAATTTGGAGGGAGGAAGGGGTCTTCTACTCAAACACAAATACCAGAAGTGCAGTTGTAAACTGTGAGACAGGACATTGATCAAATAACTTGAGAAGGAATAATTTCAGAAGCTGAGGAGCACAACTCTTCTATTTTGAAAGAAGGAGCAGACAGCAGCCTTGCTGTCTGTAGCCTATGGGGAAGCAGCTGGTGTTTTGGGGGTCAGTCCTGGAAGATGTTTAACACTGGAATTTCAATCATACTATCTGAAAAGCTGTCATAGAGCAGGGATATCAAATGTGGGCAGGAGTTCTGGCAGGTGGAATTCATGGTGCTACAAACTCAGTGAGAATCTAAGCAATGCTTTGTGTGTCTTTCAGAACAGAAATAAGCTAATACAACCTTGAGGCTGGCAATGAGAAAGAATGTCAGTGTGTGGGGCACAACCCAGCATCATCTATTCAAGCCTCATGAGATGCATTCAGAACAGCCTGTCTGAAATGCAAGACAATGAAAATTAGTGAGAAACAAGATACAAAGGCACAGTCAATTATATACAGGATATTAGAGTATGAATGATTCTGCCTTGTTTGTGTTATCTGCATATAAAAGCAAAATTGCAATGTTCCTCTTTAGAATCTAATATCAGTTGGAGTTACATCTATTCCTGTCTTTTGATCTTTTCATATCTATTTTTCCAGCTATGAAAATAACAGGGGATGTAGCTGTGTCCAAATTAAATCATAAATTGAGCTCTAGCAAGCTCTGCCTGTGAGCTATAGATGACAGCACCAGTTCATTCTGACTGCTATGAAAGGGATATGGTACAAAAATCACTAGTTGGCCTATTGCAATTCATAAATAATCTTTTTAGTCAAGATTCTTTCTAGGTCTTTTCTTGAAAAAGAGATGCATATTTTGGCCTGCCTGTAATAGAAGTACATTCAGAGGAAAGTAAACTGGCAGTTGCTAAATATATTACCCAAGAGTTGACAAATCTGCCAGAGTGGTGAGTTTAGTATACTGAAGTTTAGAAACAGCTTCTAAACAAAGAAAAACCTAATTTACATGAAAATGTGAATCCAAAGGGTAGTCTCATAAAGGTTTGCATTCTGAAAGCAGAAAGTTTCATTTTGCACAAGGCCTGAATGATGATCTGAAAACAATACTTGCTGTTGCCTAATCCTAGAGGTATTCAAATTTACTATCTGGGTGCTTCATCTGTTTTAAAAAGCAAAAAGCCTTTAAAACTGCTTATCAAAGTGTCTGAAAACAGGTGCTCCAATTCTGAGCAACTCAGGACTTGACTCTTGTCTGATCACAGAAAAGTCGGGATAAAACTCATGTCCTCTAAGTTTAGATGTCTTTAATATTTGGACATCTATGTCTGTGCAAACCAATGGAAAAAACACTTTATAAAGAGACAGATTTTATAATCTCTTTGGAATCAATGGAAAGAAATAGGTATTTCTGCTGCAGGTATTCAACTGGTCTGTTTTCAATATCTGTATCAGAAGATGAATCACACCCTTGATGTGCCCAAGTGGCTTGTCTGCTCTTTAGACATATAAAATAGATTAGATTAATCTTGCCAAAGTAGATTTTTGCTAAATCCCCTAAGGATTTTGATCTGATAAATGACCTCTCAGTGTGTCTTATGCACATCTAAAGAATCAAGGATACCCAAACCATTTTCAGGTGTCTGCTTTTTTATGTAATAGCCTAATTGGTTATTTATTTATTCAGGAAGCTGGAGACCAGTCAAAATTGCCCAAACCTCAGCTCTGTGTGGTTTAGTCACCTAGGGGTTCTTACAAGAAAGTGTACATCTTCATGATACAAGTAGTGCTGGCTGATGGAAACACTCTCAATTCCCATTTTCAAGGAAAGTCTCAATGCAAATAAGAATTTTAACTTCATTTAGACAAAATTAACAGAAATCTGTAACCTGTGTAATTTCTGTATTGTGGTACCTTTTGTGTTTTCTATACTATGTGGCCAGGCCACTTCACATTTATTCTGTTTTTTGCTGCCAAGAATGCTTCTGTATTTCATACTAAAAGAATCATTGCATGAAAGGCAGTCTGTCTGTCCCATGTCCCACCTGTTCTTGTGCTCTTATTACAAAGTGGATGTCTGTCAGAGGTGGGATCCCTCCCACTAGCTTCCAAAAGCTACATGCTGTAAGAATAGGTGGGACTTTGCAAAAGTCCATCTCAAGCTATTGGTATATTTCACTGAAACCCCAGTGACCAGGAAGCACCTTGGTTTTGGTCTGCTTCCCTGCTTGGCCATGGGAAAAGCAGCCCTTAGCACTAAAAAGGAAACACATGTGGCTTTTTCCTCTCCAGGAACACACAGGTTAGCTACAGCTGGTCCTGACTCTGCCCCAGCACAGAACCACTTGGCAGATTTTACATAAAGGCAAAAGTAAAACCAAGAAATTATTTCTTGCCTGTCCTTCCCCACATGTTACCATCTAAAATTTTATTTTTCCTCTGTCACAAGAAAGTGCATACTGCTGAAATAAAATCAGTCATTTGTGTGAATAATTGTCAAGATTGTAATCTTCAATTATTCAGAGTTATTCATTCAATTTGATCTTTAAATTCATGCTGTTTGGATAAGAAAAATAGCATAGGCATAGTATTTTCCATTTTGTTATTTCTCTTTCATTTCCTAAAGCAATTGAATATATACACATCTTAGAATAGCAAGAAAAGTGATTACATGATTAAAAATGTAAAGGTCATCTGTTTAAGGCTAAGACTTTTGCCAGAAAGAAGAGGTTTTCATGAATGTTAAAATATACACTAGTTAAAATAACAAAAGTAACAACAGAAGTATCACTAATAATGGCAATCAACAATTTTTTCTGTGCCAAAGGTTTTTTGAAATGACCAAATTTTTAAAAAATATTCATCCCAAAATGCTATTCTTTAGGAAATATTTAACCATGAAATTCTAGAGAAAAAATCTCAATTTGGAAGAGGGGATGCATTTTATATGGGCAAGGAGAACTAAAATTTATGTATTAATGGTATTTTGAGCTTTCATGTTCCTCCTAAATATGTAAAAATATTTGAGGTTGCTAAGTGTAGTTTTGTCCTTTTTTCACCCTCTTCCTTCTCTCTTTCTTTCTTTCTTTCTTTCTTTCTTTCTTTCTTTCTTTCTTTCTTTCTTTCTTTCTTTCTTCTTTCTCTCTTTCTTCTCTTTCTCTCTTTTTCTCTCTTTTTCTCTCTTTCTCTCTTTCTCTTTCTTTCTTTCTTTCTCTCTTTTTCTCTCTTTTTTCTCTCTCTCTTTTTCTCTCTTTTTCTCTCTTTTTCTCTCCCTCTCTCCCTTTCTCTCTTTCTCTCTCTTTCCCTCCTTCTCTCCTTCTCTCTTTCTTTCTCTCTTTGTTGCTCTCTTTTTCTCTCTTAATTCTTCACTATCCCATCTTTATTGAATTTTCACCTTATAAAAAGGTAAAATTTTAAAAATAAAAGCAAAATCCTTTTACTAGAAAATAAATTTTACACAAAAAGTCTTCTGGTTTTTGTAAAAAAAAAAAAATTATTCCAAAATATTTAAAATAATTTGACCAATTTCAGTAAGTTCATGTTATAACTTTCCTAATATAGGGACATAGACATGACTGTCCTGTCCTGTTATATAGTAAGTCTTAACTCAATTCACTGAATTCACAGTAGCTTTCCACTGCTTTCCACTGCTACGTCACAACTTGTAGCTAAGTTTCAAATCCTGAGAAAACATGCATTATTTAGATGTATATTTGCCTTCTACACTGCAGTGGAAAATTCATATGACTTGTGTTTCTTTAAGGATATGTTTGATATTCTTAGAGTAACCTCATTTTTTATTGAACACCAGAGTGAATAACTATATTAAACCTGCATGATTTGTTGGTATTAAAGCTAACGCTGCCTCCAGGCACTGTTAACTTATGCATCATCCTTTACTTAATTTCTCTGTTTTGTTTTAATTTGTAAACTGTCTCTGACCTGGAATGTACATTTTTCAAGTAGGTTTTCTCCACTAGTATTTTCTTAGTCTCCTGAGTATATGGCTTACTTCATAATAGGTACAGAGGAACAGAGTTTATTAAATTGTAGTAATACTCTTTGCATGTTTCATAAGTGTGCATTAAATTCCATTTAAATGAGGGGTTTAATTTTGTGTCTCTCATGCCTAAAATTACACTTGTGCTGACTTACTAAATACAAAATGTTCAGTCTGCTGGTCAAATTTCTTAATTGTGTCCTTTCTTTTATATTTTAATACTCTTGTACAGAATCAGACCATAATTTAAGTCCATGAACTCTCCATTATTTCATTGGTATTTTTTTAGCTCAACCAATCTGTCAAATGTCTTCTCTTTTTTTCATTCAGATTGTAGGTGTTGCTGAGGATTTCTGTTTTGCCCACCAGGTCTAACTCTGGTTCTAATTTGCAAAGGAGAAGATCTAGACAGAGGCTATCAGAGCATGGGGATGCTGAAAGTCAGTCTGGTACTGTCCACATGAACACTTAGACTACATTAGGGGATAGCTGGACCTACGTTCTTGACAATGACTGAAAGGTTCTTGCTAAGAGAGGCAGTAGATTTGAATCAAGTCTGAGTGCAGACAGGCCACAGACACAATGTGGAACACTGGGAGGTCTGGACATCAGTGGAGATTTCACATTGAGCTCAAATGGTCATTGCAACATACTTAAATGAGCTCTAGAACTGCACCACTGGCAGAAGCTTATTATAGCAAAGCACAATTTTGGCAAGCTGAAATACCTTTCCCTGCCTTTTTATGCCCTCAAAATGGAGACTGTTGGCAACAGAACTGTCAATCTGTCCAATCAGTTTCTCACTAGGAGTAAATCCTTATAAATGGTCTGGTCTCCACAAAACAAAGGGTTTCACTTGAAGACAATGAAAGAAACAAACAACAAAATAGCATCCGTGTGAGTTTTTAATTTGGTTTTGATTTGTGTTCAGTGAGACCAATTACATGCAATCATTTGGTACTTGGTATGAGAGGTAAGAGAGGTTTCTCTCTTATCTTCTCTGGTAAGAGAGGAATGTACCTTTCTGGGAGAAGTAAGTGATGTCTTCTCTGATGTCTGGCTTACAGACTGAACAGCTGAATGACAGAGTTACAAAATATCTCCTATCATGATTTTTCTGAGACATTTGATGCAAAATCACCACATTTGTTTATAACTAGAGGCAGAAGGACAGTGAGATGTGAGTGAAAGAATTATTCTAATAATTACATTATTAGAAATTTAGTAATATTTCATTAGACATAAGAAGGGTATTTATGTCTTTTCCTAGAATAAGTTCCATCTTACTTACAGATATAAAGTGATCAGTTTTCTGGTCCCCATACTTTAATCCTGTAATTTTATTTCCTTTTAAGATTTTATGTGTGTTCTTGTTAAGAACCATTGAAATTCATGAACATCACTGAAAATTAAGCTGTCTGGTGTTTTCAGGTGTTTTTTCAAAATTGTGGCATTTTAACAAAAAAAAATTACTAGGTGAGGCTATAACTTTGAACTGTAGATCAGAGGATTAAATTCAGCCCTGCACAAACACATCAATTAAGCAACTTTTACTCATCATTGATTGTTTGGTAGGCTGTCCAATCAGTTTAAGAAGGAAAATTTCAAAATTGAGGAAAATTATAAGTGAAGTTGACCAAGGCAGACTTAGAAAAAAAATCAGGAGTAAGAACTAGAAATTTTTATTAAAGTGAATGCAGAAGCTTAAGATTCTATAGTTAAAAAGGGGGCTAATTCCCCACGTCTAACCAAATAAACAAACAACTAGAAAAAACCCTATATTTTAGAAGGAGGAAAGAGTAATCAATATAAGCTAGTCTGTCTGAAAAATAAATTTTGATAGAAGAAATTGAAATTATAGGGAAAATTTTATAGGGGATGAGGCAAATTAAAAGAGATGTCTTTAAACAAAATTCAGTGCTATGTGTCAACTACTATATGGAAAATAATAAAAATAGTAATGATGGTTTTGTGTTCAGGAAAATAAAGAAAACAGTATTCATATCCTAATCATTAGGATTTTGCTCTTCAGTGATAACTTCAGATGATGCTAAGCAACACCAACTAGAATCAGATTTTTTTAACATTAGTAGAGCTGTCTTGTACCCGGGAGTCTTAGAAGAGTCAAATGAAACCTCTAGCTTCATAATATAAAGATTTTTGGGATAAAATTTAGTGTATCAATCATAGAAGCTCTGGAAATTTTTTGCTAATATTCATGAGGTAAGTTTAAAGATTCATGTAACTGTAGAGTACTTGATAATTAAAACTAAGATATAATAATGCTTCAGATAACAGTTTGAGTCAGTAAGAACTGCTGCCAACAGTGTGGCAGTTTTCTAAAGAAACTTATCTTAGCAAATATGACATTTTATGATAAGGGTAAAAATTTGCTTACTAAATGTAACTCCATAATCGTAACAGGTTTTGCATGTACTGCCTAACTTTTGATAAATTAATGCCATATAGCATCAATAAAATGTGTGAAAATTGATTTAAACATGGATGGCTGACATATCTCTGGAAATTGTTCTTAATGGGGAATTGTTGTTGGAAATAGAATTTCCAGTGAGGTACTTCAGTGATTGACCATGTGTCTGGATTTTCATTCTTTTTTCTTCATATGGAAGTAAACATATAAATAAGTGCTGAGGGAATTGTGGGATCCTTGAATGGATCTTCTAGGCTTTAAATCAGCTCTCCATACTCCCAGCTCCAAACAGCCACGTTATCTATTTCTTCTCATGTGGCATGTTTTTTGTCTACTATTCCATCTGAAGTTTCCATCACCATTAAAGGTTTGGGGTTTTTTGTCAAATATCTTTACTCTTTGAAAGCCTGATCACTATTTGTTCCATATGTTAATTGAATCCCAGGCTTTAAATCTTCTCAAATTTTTTAAAGCCATGGAGTTCTACACCAATGTTACACTATATGCTCCCTAAACATGTATATCAATTTCTTATCTTTAAGCACCTTTATCAAAGCTCAAGGATTATCCATACAACCTTATATTTAATTAAAAATCTGATCTGTACCTTGATTTGGGATCTTAATAACTTGTAAATAATATGCTCTTAGTTTCTGACACTGTACAATTTATATCTAAATTTAGTATTGTTTAGTTTAATGTCACTGTTTCTTTATCTTTGGTTCAATCTCTAAATACATGTTATCGTGCCTTTTCCACCTCAGTAGTTAAGCCTATATTTTTCATAATATTTTTAAAAAAAGATATTTAATGGCTTGTTTCATCAGTTACCTCTTATTTCCAAATTCACTTCTTGAACTGCAAGTAAATATCAGTGCCTAAAAATGCACTATTACAATCTTAAAATAATATTATCTTATCAGTGAAAAATATGAACTTCAGATTGTGTTTCTTTTTGATGTATTGTGCATGTAATTTTCTTTAAGGGGGGTTTTGTGAGCATATCCACAGGAGAATTGCTCTGTTTTTGTTATTTGAGTCTATCTTAAGTCATTATCCAATGTTTACTTTATTGGTGTTTCCCATTTTGTCTCCATCCACAAATTAACTCTTTCCAATTGTAGTTCTGATAGATCATTCCTGCTCCAGCAGACACATGTAACAGTTAATTGACTGCTACTTTGTTTGGGATCTCAGGAGTGAATTAATTATACCCTCCTTAAACCATCAAGGGAATGGCTGGTCTGTTTCCATCATTTGGATGATTAACACAAAGGAGTGGTCTCTACTGCTCTGCAGTAACAGTTTGGTTTATCCTCCAAACAGTATTTGGCTTATCTTCCATTTGGAAATTTCCCCTTTACCTTTAGATGCTACTCATTGCCATGCTATTGACAGGTTTGTGAGAACAGTCTAAGCATGATCCTAAGCTCTCTGCAACTTGCAAGGTTTTGCCTCATACAAGACTTTTGCCATCTTCAATACAATGGGGACAATGGTTTTCTTTTCAGAGCAGAGATGAGAGAAGCTGAACTCCTCATCATTCATGTGTGGATCTGAACAGTACCAGTTAAAATTCCAAATTTAAATTGTTTTATAATACATCCATACACTGTAAAATAAAACAACATTCAATCAGGGATGGATTCATGAGAGAGGGAGCAGAGGAACCTTCCTTTCATCACTTCCACTGTTTAGTGTGTAAACGGTCACATGAGGGAGAAATATGACTCAATCATTTCCAACCCTGCCTTGCTCAGCACCTCAGTGTCAATATGGATGCAAAAGTAATCTTCATTTAAGGTACAGTAAAAATTCTAAGACATTTGCTTAATACCTGAAAGGGCCTAATTGGTTCTGAATTTCTGATTTACTGAAATATTAAACCTCCTGAAAGGGTAGTACATAAGGCATACTGTCAATAGATATCCTTCCAGCTAGCCAGCAGCAGGCAAGATGTGTATTCCTTGCTTTGCTCTTGTTATCCTCTATGTTTTCTTATATCAGCAGTTTAAAACTTGTAGATATAATCTTGAGGGAAATTTGTGGCAGCATAATCAACGTTATAATTAATAGAAGAAGACTTTACAAAGAAGTAAGAAATTCTAACTGAAGATAAGTTGCTGATTTTGTTATAATTTTGGAATGACAAATGACTTGACACTAAGTCTATCCAGTTAAACATTACTCTAATTATAGTTTCCAAGTGGTGGTGGGGGGGATGTTCTGACTTCTGGACAGGCTTGGGAGACAAGGAATATATTGCTTGGTCTATAAGGGCAGTCTAATTTCCATGCCTCTGTAAAAAGGCTCTGTTAAACTAATTTCAAGGCAAGACTGTAAAACTCAGAGCATTAGATAGAATACTTTGTAAAGAACTGCTGTAAAAGCATGAAATTTATATGTATTTATTCAATCAGAAAAGACATATAAGAACTTAAGAAGATTAATACTGTTTCTCCAGTCAAGTACATCCCTTTCCATTACTGCTTCTCTCAGTAACTAGTTAGGACCTCACACTCTTTATGTGAAATCAGTAAATACATTTCTCTCCTAAGAACAGTACTAGTTCACAAGAAATTGATTGTGAACCAGATTTTGTCTTCAGTATATTTTGGGGATAGAGGAAATAACAAACCTTGGCATTCCAGCTGCAGAAGGTAGCTAGTCTGACAGCTAGCTGGCCATCTCACCTGCAGGTCAAATTCTAAACTTCTTAAAAAAATGCAAAAAGTTTTAAAAAACCCCAATTTTACATATAATCTTCTGGTAGGTGATGTATGTCTTGTTTGTTTTTTTCCTTTTAGATTACTCAAATCAACTCCAATCAAATGGTCATAAAAATGGTATGTATATACACAAATAGATTTGAACCTAAATCTGCCACATGGATAGAAAATGAATAAAGTCTACCTCTGGGTTGAGTTTTTATGTTTCTTTTATTAGAAAGAAGCTCAGTAAGATTTTATTTTCATCTGGGTATGGAACAGGAAATACTGAAACTTAAAAAGCTTTGTGATAAAGGCAAGCATTTCTCGATGAGTTCTCCATATGCCACTTTCATCTCTCCAGATGCCTTTGCCTATTTGTACTGTGCTCTTTACAAGGATACCTAGCTGAATTTTAATGGCCCTTAAATCAGCATTGTCTTCAAGGGCAGACTAGATGAACAAATAGTCTTTTTTCTCACAAATTGAAGCAAAATATTTTAAATTCCATCTTTTTCTGCTGTGTTAAACTCTGTCACATTTTACAATAGCACAACAAACATGAAGGATAATACTTTGACCAGGTATCATTCAGCCTCTGGTGAGCTGTTATACTATCTCCCTCCTTTTCAGCTCCAGTCTCCCTGCCTACACACACATCATATTTTGTCTATCCTCTGCCAGCATTCCTGGCATGGGAATCTTTCTCATCTGTTACCCTTTTTCTTCTCCCACTCACTTTCACCTTGCCAGTTCCTCTTCTGTTACAGCTGCCCATAAGTTTTAATTCAAGCTACTCCTTTTTTTTCTTTTTTCTTTTTTCTATTTCTTTTTCTTTTTCTTTTCCTTTTCCTTTTCCTTTCCCTTTCTCTTTCTCTTTCCTTAATTTTCCTCTTTTAATATGTCCTAATGTGGTTCAGCCCCTGATGTGAGGCCCCTTATCTTTTGGCAGCTGCTGCTTTCCCCTGACTGTCACAGACCCTCCACATGCTACCTGCCTCGGATGCTCTGTCTCTGTCTCTGCATTCTGCTTCCCCTCAGATCCCCCTAAGCTGCTCTCTGCTATTTCCACTCCACTGAAACCCCCCTTACCAAGGTCAGCTGTGACCTCTTCTCTCTATAGGCCTCCTTTCTACTCTCATCCATCTCAGTCTATTGGCTACATTCAGCAAAACCTATCATTTTCTGTGCCTTAATCCTGCATGACACTTCAGTTTTGTAGCTCCTCTCTAAATGCCCTTCAACTGCATCTTTCTTAAAATTACCTTCTCTTCCCCTCCCTTCGACTTAACACTTAAGCCTCATGGGACTCCACATACATTAATTTTATTTCTCTTTCCCTTCTATATATTATTCCTGATCCTGGATGGCATTATTTAAAAAAATCTCTATCTTCAAACTTTTGTTCTTGAGTTCACGTCAACATATGCATGCATATACTTGCTTATGTAACAACTTTTCCAATGTTGTTCTAACTCTACATTGAAAAGTAAGATCTCCCTCTCTCTGCATTCATTCTTCACTTTCATTTACTTTCCCCATTATCATACAGGGCTTCAAAAATTCAGAATTATTTCTAGCCCTTGTTATTCCCCTCTAGGTTTTAAGCAGGGCATATGAGTGAGATCTCTTTTTTTTTTTCTTGTGTTCCCTAACAAAATCATCTGGGTATCTCAGTGTAGTTAATTCTTACTTAAACTGCCACAATCTCCTTTCACCCTGCATCTTCATCTAAATTGCTGCTGCAACATTTCTGTGGTTGCCAATTTTCATATTGTCCATTCCTTCCACCTTCTCCGGCTTTTCATGTCGTATTCTCTTTAGACCTGTTGATATCATGCCACTGTTCATGCTGATTCCAGGTCAACATTTCATAATCTATGTACAAAGTAACAAAACCAATTGTATATTTTGTTCTCCATATGTCCTTTTCTTTATGAAACTTGACCTTTCTTAAATGGTTAGGATGCCTGCACATCCTTGTCCCTGTAATGTGCCTCTGGTATACATCTGTGCTTTCAAGATAAACACAGGAGGACATCAGGACTGAATCTTTATAACTTACTTCTCATTGTGAGCAGCAGGCTCTGTAAAATAGCAGCTAAATTAGTACATACTTAGTATTTATACACATATGATTTCCCTAGGACAGCAGGGTTTTTTCCTCAGCCTTGTAAAAAGCCAAGCCTATTGGCAGAACTTGACAAATAAAAATAAGACAATAAAATGCAAAATGGAATACAATTGCAATCCCTAGTTTTTCTTAAAGTGTACACTGATAAGGGAAATGTCTATTTCAGGTTGTTATTTTTTTTTTTGTATTCGTGAGAATAAGAAGCAGCCTGATTAATTCCTCAATGAACAGGAGCAATGGAAGGACGTTATTTTACTTTGTGCAGGGTAAAAGAGGGGCAGTCAGAATCACTGCATCTTGGGGGGGGGTCGTGTTGCAGTGAGCAAATGATGTAGCATTTCAGCTGGACTGGAGAGAACATCAGGGAAAAGAGAACACTGCAAAACCAGGAACAATGAATAAAGCTGAGTATGCAAATCAGTAAAATTCCCTAGTTGTATGCAGAGGTATGTGACCCTTTCCTATTATTTTTTTCAGATTCCTCAGATTTATTAGCAAACACAGCACGATGGTAGCCATGGGAACACTATTAAAGTTGTATCTAGTTTTCCAGGCAAGCAGGACTTTGCAATCTCACAGGATGTTATTCAAAGTATTTTATAGATTTTTTTTGTCCACATTTCAGGGTTGCAAACATATGTACTGTAGCATAATTGACAGGGGTTATTTTGAGATACCTTAAAGATTTTCACCAAACTTTTTGCATAAACATATAATATAGTTTTTAAAGAAAAGTTGTAATACAACCAGAATACAACACACTTTACCAAATTTACTCCCCAGGCAATTTATTCCATTTCATTTTTTTATTTACATTCTCTTCCCCCAAACTCTTGAAAGTGTAAAATGCCTTACAACTGTAAAACATATCAGGCCAAGGGTGAGACCAAATCAGACGTGTTTCTTAGCACAAACTTGCAGTCCAGAGCAAAATATGAATGACTTTTCCCTCTGAGACCAGTATGTGTTATTGCACAAACTGGCAAACTCAACTTGCCCTGGTAATCCCAGCATATTTAAATTACCTCTTGCTAAGGATGATGAGAGAGGAGAAGCTCTGTGGGCAGAAGCAGGGAGAGATGCAGATATATGAGGATGGACCGCGTTCCATCCTCGCTAAATCCCAGTTCAGAGTGGTTGTGCAGCAGATGTTATCCAAAATGCCAGTGCTGTGTGACATGAGAAACCAGGGCCTCCTCTGCTCCACTGCATTCTGGTTGCACACATATTGCCTGGAGATACAATTCCGTCCCCAACTGGGGCCTCAGTGTAAGAAAGAGATATTTTTCAAGGCAATTTGGTTTCATTTCTTTCACATTTGTGTTTATGACATGAATTCAGTGAGGACAACAGCTTTTCCTAAAGAAGTTAACAAGTCCATCTTCATTCTTACTATCAGCTATTGAAACGGGAACACAAACAAAGCAGTCCCTATCTCATTTTGCAGGGATATTATTGGTGAAAAAACATCAGCTCTCAGCATCTGGTTTCATTTCTTATTTCCTGAATCATGAAAAACTAATTATTTTCATTTTAACCTGTACTAAACTAGGCCACTCTTTCCAGAACACATAATAACAATTAAAAATTGCTTTGTACTTTATAGATGTAAAATAGATGTTGTTGCCTGACAAAGTTACAAAAATTAAGGGTTTAACTGTCAGCATTGCTACCACCTCTAAAATGTCCTTTGATATTTTTATAGCTTTGAAAGACAAAACTATAAAAACACTGGAAAGAAAATGCCTGTGCACCAATGCTTACCAGCACCATGAAGTGGTAGTACTGAACTTGGGAAAACTTTGTGACCTGTCTTCAGACAAGGACTTTTTATTCCAAGTAGCAGATAGTCATTCTGACTGTTTTCCTGTGACTGTCCTGGTTCTTAGAAAACACATGGACAGTGTTTTATAGCTCAGGAAGGAATGTGCCAGATCAAGCTTTCATTACTTTGCCTTATAGTTATCCAGTAAAGCACACCAGTCAGAAATCCCGAGACTGGGCTTGGATGTTTTGTAGCATTAGGGGAAAAAGAAAGAATGAGAAACCAAAGTGTCCAGTCTAATATCAGTAAGTCGTAGGGAAATGGAAGAGAAAAAAAAAAAAAGAGAAATTGCTGTGGTAAAATAATTTTAATGAAAATAAAAGGAATATTATGGCTGTGTCAAGCAGTGAGGAATATTGGAACGCAAATGGTTTCAGGCTGAGTAACAGTCACAGCACAGGGCTTCCTTCAGAAGAAAGGCCTGGAAACATCCATTTGATATTGAAAGCCACATACATAGAAGTGAAACTCTGAATGCTCTGTAGTAAAAGGAGAGATGACTACAAAAAACCAACACTCCTATAAATAGAGCCTGTCACAGTAGCTCAGTTATTCGGAGCCTGGCCAGGTGTGAAGAAATAGAATTGGAGGGACAAGAAGTCAAACCCCACAGCTCAGAGCCACTAGGAGAGGTTACTCAGGACTGTGTCCATTTGGAGCTTGGATATCTCCAAGCATGGAAACTCCATAAACTATGTGGGCAATCTGCTTCTGTGTAATGACTACTCTCACAGTAAGAAAGATTTTTCATTTGTTTGAGTGAATTTCCTGTATTTCAGGTAGCATCCATCACCTGTTGTTCTTTCCCTGGTCACCAACAGAGAAGAGTCTGAGGGAGATGTTTAGTTCCCACATCAGATATTTATATACATTGGTAAGGTACCCCATGAGACTTCTCCACACTGAACAATTTCAGCTTTCTCAGCCTCTCCTGAAATGACAGATGTTCCAATCATATTCAGCAGACCAGCCTCATTGCTGAATTGTCTCCACTATGTCCTGTACTGGGGAGTCCAGCACTGGTCTGAGCACTACATATGTGGCTTACCAGTGCTGAGTAGAGAGCAGCATCACCTCCTTCAACTTGCCGTCAGTGTGGTACTACAGTTGACACTCTAGCTGTCTTTTAGTTAGATGGTAATTTAAATTTCTCCTCCTTGGCAATGACACTGACAACTTCAGAGCACTCAGTAAAAGATTGCTTTTTCTAAAATTTTTAATGGATATTCTTTCGGCATTGCACAGCATATCTTCTAGAGAGGTGATCATCACTTAGAACTATTTAAGCTTGTATTGCCTAATTAATAAGTGCAGGTAAAGATTATGGAAACCAATAATCAAGCACTGCCAGTAATGAGAGAACATTTTAAATCCATTGGCCAATGCCCTGTTATGTCTATAGTATTGATCAAGCATCCATTTTCTGAGCATCTGATAAGCAAGAGCACTTCCCACGATCAAGATAAGTAACAATACAAGCTGTGATCTTCATGTCAGGGAGGTTTAAGGCTGAGCTCCCCTGCACATGACAAGGAGCCAAGAGCTGTGGCAACAGCAAGACAAGCAGGGCAGTGCCCTCCCCAGAATGTCTCTGCTTGCCTAAAGATTGAGAGAAAAGTGAGGCTGACATAGCCCAGGAATAGACACACTGGCAGTGACACAGCAGGTCTGAGGTCCAGCCAGCCAGGTTCAAGGTTCAAGCAAGGCTAGATACAACATGCCTGCAAGAAGCTCAGGAAAGGGAGTGACATCAGAGTGGACACTTAGGTTTCTCATTCTTTCTGTTTCCTTGAAGGCTACAAAACATCCAAGACCAGACCCAGTTTTGGGAGTTCTGACTGTTGTGCTTTACTGGATAACTGTAAGATCAAGTGTTAATGCATTTCCTGATTCATGGGCAGAGGGTACACAGATGGAGGGCCAGAATCATGATTCTCCTGCCTCCTTCTCCTAACAGAGCTATTTTTGTGGCAGTCAGCTCCAAGGCAGTACATCTGCACCAGGTAACAGCAGATCCTGAGGCAGCCCAGTGTTTTGGATGAGGATGGGGCTAGAAGCTTCAGGAGTATGCAGAAAGACACTACAGAACAATTACAAAGTGCTGATGTACTTAGGGTATTATCAGTTTATCCATACTATTTACTAAGAAAACAAATACTTATTTGATGACTTTCTGGTCCATTCTCAAATACAGAACTTTGGGTTAAATTTCACTCTGTGTCTCTAGAGAAACAAAACTGTGGTAAGAATTTGGCATTTAAGTACACTCAGCAGAGTTACCTTCTATGGGAAGATCCTTACTCACAGAAAGCTCTTGTTAACACCAGTGGAAATTTTCTTTGGGAGCCCACAGGAGCCATGGGTGCTACATGCTGAAGCGTTGCATTCATGCTGGGGAATCATTCTATTTAATAAAACACATTCCCTGTATTGATTGAAGTTACCCATCTACCTGATGCATTACCTTGTCTCTAGTAGGAGTCTGATTTAGAGCTGATTTCTTCTCTGTGGCAAATATATATGGTATATTACAGATGTAACTATGATATTTATCTCTTTCAGGAGAGCTGGCTTTCAGTTCTCATGCAGCTGGATACTTCTGTTCTGCAACAGCAGACACTGGAGTTTAAGAGAGTATTTAATACTACTTTTCCACCATTTTGAAAGACTGTCAAGTGTAAATCTTATTTATTCTCTGTGACCCAGGAGCTTTATTAATCCTTTTAATTGCAGTTACATGTTGCTGATATAAAGAAATACAAAAATGTGTTTGTCTATTATTTTAATTTTGGCATATACTAGAAATACGTTTTTCTCTTTTAATTTACTCTTCAGCAAGAAAGAATAGAAAAATACAGATTTCAATTAGTGATGAATGGTAAGTTTGAATATAAAATTTGTATTGAATTGGAAATACTCTTTCTATGCTTCCCTGGTAGACAGTATAGCAATCATTATTCCTCATGGTGAACTGGTCGTTTACCTTTATGGAACCTGTACCTCAGTAAATATCATTACAGATCTCTAGAGAAATAGCAAACATATTTACATAATCAAAAAGAAAAATAATATTTTGAGAAGACATCTGCCAAATCTCACTTGCTGCAATACTTAAAAGCAGTGACAACTGATTTGAAATCTTATTTTGAGGAAGCACCTCCCTTTGACCAGCAAAGAGTTAACACCATAGCAGAAATAAGCTGACAGTGAGCATAAAGAAAACCTCTTCCTAATGCAGCTCTGTGCATCTTTTCTGATTCTTTCCTGTCCATGTTAATAGTAAATTTTACTGAATATTAATTTACAGTAAATATTTCTTTAAAATTCATAGAAAATATTCATTATAGCAAGAAGTATATTTGCTGACAATAAGATGTAAACTACCAACAGCATTTATGTTTCTTTCATTCAATCCATTTTAAAGTACAATCCTAAACATAGTAAAATAATGACAGAAAATAAGAAAAATCATTATTCTTTCTGGTTTTCATCTCTTTTGATACCATTTTAGAAGAAATGTGAGCTGTCCAAGGTCATGTGATGCATAAATTAAAGAACTTCAGTAAGAGACAAATCTTTTTAAAGTAATTTCCATAAATAGCAGTGAATGAAGGAAAATATTCTATATTCCTTTAAAATTTTGAGATATGCTACAACAGGACTGAATATGAATATTTGCTTTTTCATGCATTTCATTTACATTGTCCCAGAAGACTGAAATGCTGAGCGTACACTTCATTTCGAGATGAAGATGTCTGAACAAGGGTGTCTGAATACAGGTTTTTTTGCGGAAGATGGTTCCTTGATCTTCCACTGCAGTCAGTGGAGATGTAGAGTTAAGAACTTAGGTGCCATGTAAAAGGGTGACATCTGCCTGTGACATCTGAGACAGCCTCACGTGTCCCTGACACATGGGGGTGGCAGATCTGTGAGAGACCCATGCTTTTGATGGAGGCCAGATGGACAAATCCTCAACCCATGCAGATGACACCAGGCAGCTGAGTGTGGGTGGATGAACTGAGCTCCCTGTCTCCTCAGACTGTAGTGGGAGTTTAGACACCTAGCACATATGGACACCTCTATCTAGATAATTAAATCCAGAGCCAAATACCATCCAAAAGGTCAGAGAAAAGCCGCATGCATAAACTTCCACAAAATAAGCATATGTATATTTTCTGTCTTTTAAATGTCATGACAAATACAGACATCACATTTGTGTACACTCCAGAAGTTAAATAGTGCAATGTTAAATGAAGCTAATTCTGTAGCATATGATGGAAGATTGTGTGGGACAAATGCCTTTCCACAGAGTCAGATAAAACAGCAAATCTATGATTACTGAAAAGCAACCTAATTTATGTCTGATGTGCTCCGTGACGCATGCTTACACAAATTCCATCATAATCAAAGTAATTTTTCAAATCTTTTTGCGTGTTTAAAATAGTTTACATCTGCCTATGATGATAATTCCCAGTATTAGTGGTTTCAGCAACTATATGCAAGTCAACTCACTGAGCACATCTCTGGCTCAAGGTCTAAAAGACTGTATTTTCTATCTACATTGAACATCTGCAAGACACTGTACTAAACTTTTCCAGGCTATGATAGTGTTTACATGAGAAATTATTGAAAATATTTATGTGAAAGAAAATACATATGCTATGTCCATAATCCATCTTCATATCAGAGGTAAATACCAGGTGTGTAAATCATACTCAAAAAAGTCCCAAACACAACCAACAGCACATTTTGCAAAGCTTTATTACAATCTGTGAAACCATCAGCATTTCTGGGAATTCAACAGTGTGGGAATCTATACACTGATTCCTCAATATACTTTTAAGGTTTGCAAAATCCAGGAATGTTTAACTACACACATCCACCTCTAGAATCGAAACAGATAACATAAAGCTAAAATCTACATAGTTGGCAGAGTCCCTACTTACAATCTGAAGTTTTCAGGACAGGAAAGGGAGGGGGTTCATAGGGTGAGAAATCTTTCACATATTGGTATCAAATGTTGATTTTCAGGACTGTTATACACATTTAGACTGTTTTGTATTGTCATAAATGTTTTGTGCTTCAATATGTTCATGTAATATCATAAATGCATAAAATATATGTATTATGCATAATACAAAGCTACACACATATTTCTATCACTAATAGAGGAACTTAGTAACAGCAGATTATCCTAATGATTTGATGGGGGAAATAAGCTTACTAAGACTTCATGGTCACCTAAAAATTCTGTCCCTGAACTGCTATAAAACCTTCTCTTCCTGAGCAAAGTCTGCGCAATTGCTCAGTCTTGTAGAAAGAGGCAATTTGTCTGTGTTTTTCAACTGTATTAGAAAAACTTATAAAATATTCTGCCTTTCCCTAAGAATCTCAGTTTACTGAAAATCGTGATTAACAGAAGAAAACACAGCATCCTACCCAAAATAGAATGAAAGTGACTGTGATTTTAAACTGTCTATATTAACATTTATTTAATTAAAAAAAGAATTTTCTGATGTTTCACTGCCACGCACTCTTCCAGAATATTGTGTTCTCCTAGTATATGAAATAGTATCAGTTTTGACAGTCAAATTGACATTCAGTTTTCACTTCTCACACCTGCTTTGCAATTTAATCTAACTTAGTTGGCCTTTCTCTCTATTATTTACTATATAATTTGGATAATGAGGGAAAAACAAGGGCAGAGATAGAGATATTTGACTTCGTAACAAAGCAGCAAATTTTGGGTTGAGTTTTAGGTATGTTCTAGGTCAGGTCCTTTTTCACAACCTTGGCAAAAAAGCAAGATTAACTTGTATTCACTCATTGTTTAGCTAAAATGGAAACATTTTTGCCAGTAATTAGCAGTTGGGATTGCCTGCTAGATGAGAAAATGAATTTTTTATACCTCAGTGAAGTTCAGTGTGTCAGCAGTTGGCTGTTGCCAGTTCCTGTGACACACAGCAGGGGTGTAAATCTGCCTAGGTGAGCTCTCTGTGCCCTCTGTGCTGTCCCAGATGATGGTCAAACTCATCACCATGGAGACTGACACGAAAAATCCTCATATGACACAAAAGAGTAAATCAGTGATCAAACCTATGGTGGCCTCCCTTGAGTTACGATCTGCTGAAGCATTATCATCAGGTTGCTGGGCAGCTGAGCTGTGCTGGGTGAGTCAGCTTCCCTCTGCAGGAAACAGCTCCTGGCATCCAAGCAGGCATGACTCAGTGGCACTAGTGGCCAAAGAACAGCTAACAGGGCTCCTGCACGTTGTCTTGAAGGTCTGCACCCTTACTAAACACAGAGCCCATTGCTTTGTTTTAATTCCAGGAATGCTAGAGTTACTTATTCCCAGTAAATAAAAGACAGATTTACTCACTCTGTTTTGTGAGACTAATTTTCTTCCTGACACTCTTTCTATAGCTTCCTCATAAATGCAAGACACGTTTCAAAACCTTGATTTTCTTCTGTATTTCAACTCCCTTCTTTCTATGTTAAGGAATTAAAGTCTAGTTTCACTCCGATCCAACTGAGCTGGCATTCCAAGGCTGTTCATCTCCTATGGAGGATTCCCTTTTTTAAAGAAAAAGGAGTTCAGAACTTGAAAAATGAGAATAGAGATACTACTAGCATATAAATTTGTTCTGTGGTTCAAAAGGTGGGGGAAACCTGTCTTTACAACTGCAGTGTGAAACACCTGACAGTAATGTGTGTTATGTTCACCTGAGAACAAAGACACACAAAAACATGTAAATAAATAGTCCTAGTTCCTAGATCTTCATTTTGTCTTCTTTCTCTGAATTTTAGGGCAGGCCATACATATGCATAAAATAGCATTCCTAGTTACCAGCTCTTCATTTGCTTTTCTTAACCTGAATTTTAAGGCTGGATTTGGGGAAGAGAAGGAGTTTGCATTTTTCTTGGAGTGCCTGAGGCAATCGTGGGCTGAGGGCATGCAGTGCATATTATTTCCTTTGCATTTCAAGATGAGATTCTATCTTCACAGCTACATTCAACGTGGATCTGATTCATATTGATTCAATTAAAAAGTCACCTTAAAAGCATAAGTACTTGAATGACCACCCCTGTGAGTCTGAAACATTCCAGACTCCCAGCAGAAGTCCCAATTTCATTATTGAACACTGTAGCTTGAGCACAGCAGTGCACTTTCTGCACTCAAGTTTTCTCATTCATGCTATTATATTCTCAGAATATTAATCCAGTTAACTAGACAAGGTAAGCATTTTTTAAAGTAGTGAGATTTGGTGAGACAGTTGATATTCCCTTATCCAATTATTTATTCTTAATAACTTCCAGGGATCTATTCTGATATGAAACACATAATTTTCAAAAGCATGTTAAAAGTGGAGGAAGCAATCTCATGTAGCAGAAGAGTTTAGTTCAGGTCTTGATAAAGAATTTCCAGACTTCTAGTCAGTTAAAAGAGAAGAAAAGCACTTCTGCCTTCTCATAGTGCACAAACCATATTCTTTCATTTTATTTCATATGTGCTGGAATAAAGAAATGCATTAAATTATGTGGCCATATTCCTCCTCTATCCCATCACGTTATTCCTAGCAAGATTTAGTAACAGCAAAACCCCCCGTATTATTCTAGGAATTTTTGAGGGTTTTAACAAAATTATAAATTTAACCCACCAAGTCCACTTTGAATCAGATCAAATGTATTTATAAACTCATGTTAAAAAACACCTATACCTGAAAAAACTAAAGGAAATTTGCCAGAAACTAGAACAATTTAGAAAAATATTAGAGAGTTCCACAGTTAAAATTAAACCATTCCTTTATTTTAATTCAGTATGTAGATAGTATTCTTTTTTCCTTTCAAAAATGAGCAAAAAGTTTACACTTTGCTCCATTCTGGAACAAGATTCCTCTCTCTTTACAAGGTTTCTGTGCTATTAAGAATGGAATTACGTGCCATTTGTTCTGTTTGGATGAATGTAAAAGGACTAGACTCATATTGTCTATGAGAAAGAAAAACATATACTCCAGAAAATAAGAATTAACCCTCTTTTAGGAATAAGCAGTGTAGAGCTGGAAAAATTTAAAATTCTTACAAAAGCCAGAACCCAGAGAAAAAGAAATCAATCTCACTCTCCTTGATATTTTACTAGACCATCAGTCTGTGTCCATTTTGCATTCCCATACAAAATATATTTTTAGTTTTACTGCATAAATTATTCCTTCTTGGAGAAAGAGCCTATCACTTATATTTTTAGAATTTCAGTTTATGCAGACATTCTGCAAGGCAACACTTTCACTGTAAGGCTGATCGCTCACTGTGGCAGGCTGCCCAAAGAAGTTCTGACATCTCCAGATATGGAAATGTTTGAAGCCCAAACTGTCCTGGGCAGCCTGCTTCAGCTGACCCATCTCTGAGCAGAAAGGTCAGAAAGTCTGACCCATCTCCAGAATGTCTCCCAGCCTCAGCCACTCTCTGATTCTAAGAGACTCAAAGAACACCTGAACATTTGGCAGATACTGAATTTGTGTGGCTGCATAGAAACTCTCCACCTGAAAAGCAGCCCTAAAACAAAAATATGAGATGCTCTCACCAAGTAAACTCAAGGCTGCCTCCCACAGGGTGAGAAATCTAAACTGCTGTGTTATTTCTAGAATATAATGTTGTAAATCTGAAAACAGAAGTGTCCTGCTGTTTATTAACTCTGTAGTGCTCAATCTATTCTTAGATAAGCACCTCAATTTCTTTGTTGTTCTAGCTTCAAAGATTTAATACTCTCTGAATAATAATAACTATGACAAGCTTAATTATTGTGTATAGAGATCTGACTTTTGTTTCCAATTTTTGAGTTTATGTCTATATCAGAAATTAAAATTGTCCAATTCTTTGAACCTAAGGAAAATGCCACGGGTTATATGGTTATCATTATGCTCATACTGTCTTTCACCCTTCCTATAACAGTACAGCCTGGGAAAGCTCCAGATCCCATCTATCCTTTTTGTATAGTTAGCCAACAAAAGGTGCAAGGAGCCACCCTGTTTCCCCTGTAGCTTGAGATGAAGACTTTGGTGTAGTGGAATACAGAGGCCACCATGTATTCACACTTCACTCTCTTACTCTGATGCGCCAGAAAATCAGGACAAGGCAGTAAGAGGACCCTACACATTTTTCATTCCAACAGTTCTATCTGTTCAGCAGGTTCTTTAATTAAAAGATGTTGACAATTTTAGAACGTCCTCCATTTTTCCTGAGAAGAAAAGTTTCCTGGGCTCCTCCAATGGGACTCTTCACTCAAAGGCAGAGTGGTTCAGGTGTCATATCTGGGCTACTAAGTAGTAAAACACATTGCCTACAAAGTGTCAGAGGAAATTCAGCTCAGACAAAATATAGATGAATGTAAGTTATTTGGAAGTCAACTCAGCTTTTGTCTTCTTGTTTGTCCTCTTCATGCATGTTTGAAGAACAATATCTTTCAGCTAAATGTGACTTCATGATTCAGTAAAAATAAAATAAAATTAAAATGTCCACAAACTTGAGCATACTACTGTATGGGTACAGTATATAGCTATGTAGATGATAATTTACTGTTGGTTTATGTAATATCCCAGCTGCAAAAAATCTGTTTCAACCTATGTAAAAATATTAGAAGGTAATTCTAGTACAGTGTATTTCTGGGGCACAGTGGGGTCAGAATCTCCTTCCTCGACTTGCTGGCCAAGCTGCTTTTGATGCAGAGGGATGTGTAGAAATGGGCTTTTCATTATTTGCTTTAAGTGATGCAGATGTCCACTCCCAGAATTGCAACAAAAGATCATTTTCATACTATTCCCAAGTGCTGATGGAAATCTCAAGTTCACAGATATATCCAATATCTTGTCAAGATAAGATATAAGAAAGAAAACAGCAGTATATTTCTCAGTTTAAAAAGTTTCCTTCATGTCATCTGCTCTAGCACATCTTGTTAATGTACAGAATGAAGCATTTCCTTGTAACAGAAGGAAGAGATACTCCAAAGAGACTTTTTGAAGTCACTGTCAAACAGTGAAGCTGCACATTCACACAAAAAAGCTGCTGCTAACCTGCAAAAGGAAGTCCCACCGGAGCTACTTAATTGTGTAAGGAAGTCAGAAGAATTTTACTACAGTACCTCAAAGTGCAACTGAGAATAAAGGAATGTGACTCACCCACACATCTCTTAATAAAAAAATTACAATAAAAATATGCAGTAAGAAATACCACCGAGTCAGATGCTTTTTCAAGAAAGCATCATTCCATGAGAATCTGACCCGCTCCCTTTAACTACAAAAGTAACATTATTTCAACTTAATGTCTAAACAAAGGAAGGAAGGAAGTAAAACTATAAATCCATAGTCAAAGTATTACACAATTTAAAAGCATTAAATTTTAGTCCTGAGAGAGCCCATGGAGAATTAAAAAGCAACTTCTTTAGGACATTTCTGTGTTTCTGAATCTGGATTAAAGTCAACATATACAATATGAGATCTTCATGTGGCAGAGTTTAGTGGTACCAGTGTACAAATTCATCTCTGGAAAGATGGTGCTTTTATGGTAGCCTTCTAGATTGCTCTCTAACTGTCCTTTTCCACCATAGACATAAGCACTGTGTATCACAGATTAAATGATGGGCTTATAAATGTCTTGTCAAAGTTTTCTTCTGATTTTATATTTCAAGAAAATTACAGGAGAGCATAATTTTTGACTCACAATAAAATGTTGCTTTCTCAGAAGAAATGAGCATCCTTTCTAGTTCCTGATTTGAAAAGTCCACAAAAGTCAGTAAAGGGATTCCCTTAGACATTAGTGAACTTTAAATCAAGCCTTAGGTTAATCATGGTAGGACATACATTTAAATTTATTTTATAGGTATTTGCTAAACCTTTTCTGATTCTTTTTTCCCCATTCATTTTATTCTGTTGTCAGACCACCATTCACATCAGTGGGAGTTCTGTACATAAATCTAGCAGGACATGAGCTCTCCCCCTACTTTTTGATGTTACTGTTAATCAGATGAGGTTTCACCTTTTTTTTTCTGTCTCAAATCACAAGTGCCATCTTATAGCTTAGTTCAGTACCTGTTTAGCTTTATACCCTGAAGTAATCCACACCTTTCTTTCCTCCCATTCATGTCTTGGTGTCTGGACAATGCTCACGTGTGATAAGATTGTTCCTTTGGGAGCCCAAGTGCATAGGAGACCAGCACAGCATAATCAAAAGAGACTGGAAATACACTCTCATCAGTTTGTCTTGTCCTCACTTTCCTTTTGGCAGTCTCACTCCAAGATAAGATTAGTCTGTTCCAAAATCTTGTGTTATTAGCATCTCTTTTAGGATAAGTATCCTGCTTAAGACAAGATTGTCATAGCGGGTGGTCACTCAACAATTTCTGTTTTGTGATGCTCTTAGCCACATTTTATTTACAGTATTTATGTATGCAGAACACTTTCTTGAATCCCTGTTTGGCACCACATCAGACTAAAGAGTCTGCAAAATAAACTTTAAAATATGTATTCTGGTCCTACCAGCTGACAAGAAGTAATATAAAGCGGGTATCACGGTCTCCCTTATGAAGAATAAAGAACTGAGGTTTAAAGACATGGGAAAAGGATACAAAGTGTTCTCTCCAGTGCAGATATCCAGGTAGAACAGTTATCGCAAAGTATGTGACACATACAAAATTATTCTAATGAAAAATTGTCCTATTCTTTGATACCACAAAAATAAATACCCCTAGACATGCTGAAATCCCAGAGGGGATTTGCTCTGCATGCAAGTCCTCATGCCTGGACATACTCCTGATTTCAGTGGCATTTTTGTCCAAATCAAGATCTCCTATGATCTAGGTCTGCAGGTTCTGAGAGATGACATTCCTACTTTGGCAGCTTGCTGGGCTGAAGTTCACACAGCTTTGGGTGTGCACAGAGTATCTGGGGTATCTGGGGCACTGGGACACAAGAGGCCGCTCCAAGAAGCGTATTTCTGTGAGAGCTGATGCACGAAACAGAAAGGGCCCCTGTCACAGAAGATCTGGCCATGAGGAGAAAATGTTTTTCTAAGCTAACAAGAGCTTATAGTTAAGGCAGCAAATCAGTCAGCCGATCCCAAAGTAAATAAGATTCATATTTCACATCTGTACTAACACTCATCTGCAGCTTCTTCCTTATCTTCCATTTCTGACCTACTCTCACCTCCCTACAGTTTGAGAGTTGAGGGGCTACTGAATAATTGAAAGTGTAGACTTCCAGTTAGGTGAGCCTGAAAGTGAACTGAGTGTTGTCTTCCATTCTCTCTGTGTTTGAATTAAAAAATACAGTTTCACACTTAAAAAACCAAAACAAACAAACAAACATTTTCTGCCCTAAAATAACAACTTTATTTTTGTTGATCAAAAGGTGCTCTAAGTCAACACCTGCAGAAATTACAAGCTGTTATACTAACACTTTTTAAAAGATATTAATTTGCTCCCTTCAAAACAAAAGTTTACATTAGAAGGTAGGAAGATGCAAAGTAAACTTGAAGGCCATGACAGATCTTTTCATAATGGGTGTAAATTTTCCATGGGGTTTTTTTGCTGTTGCTACCAAATTTCTTTTCTTCTTCTTTTTTTTTTTTAACTAGACTTTTCTAACCATATAATATCTTTATTATGATTATATTTTTCTGTCACCCTTATTTTTTCTTTTCTTTCAATTTAAGGGATCAAGAAAGTAAAAAAGAACCAGAGCATACATATACACAAACACAAATATATATATATTCACATATACATACACATATACAGATATTTAACAGTATATAACAGTATTTATTTATAAAACACATCAGCAAACAATAAGCTTTTTCTCCTCTGAAACCATCCTGCATGAGATGCAGGTTTTTTTTTTTTTTTTTTTTTTTTTACAAAACCACTGAAAAATTAACAATCTGAGAATAGAACATTGGATGTAAGAATGAACCCCTCATATTTAGTGTTACTGGATGTCTATGCTTTCTCAACATATTAAGTATCCCCAGTTTAACTTATGGCCCCAGAAATACAGGACAAACTCAGGGCACGTGCATCACAGCATGTCAAAAGCCTCTGAGTTTCTGAAAGTTCCAGACAGTTTTGCATAGCCCACAATCCTTGAGTAGGCTTCTGAGTTAAATATTTTTTTCTTACTAGGAGGCAACTACTGAAAAGATGGAAAAAAAATTCAAAGTTCAGTGCATAAAAAGTATGTAACAATCAGTAGTTAAAGATTACATAGGTTTAGTGGACTGAATGGTACCAGCTGTCTATTAGACAGAAATGACCAGAACAATATTTGGACTGGAACAACATTTGATACTCTTTTTAGTTCCTGAGTGGCCAAACCCATGAGAATAATTTCTGCTTGGAAATTGGTCCCTAGATTGTCTCTTGGAGAAATCACACATTTTGTCTCCCATGGGCTGCAAGATCTATTGCAGTCCTGTATATTCTTTAAAAACTGATCCCAGAGGCATCATAAAGCCACACAGTTTTCTGTGGCACAGGGAACTCTGTTTCCTTGCATAATAAACCATGCTGTCAGGGTTTCTGCAGATGTTCCAAGCAAAAAGGGTGAGATTTTACCCCTTAGCCTTGGTATGAGGGTCTTCACTCAACTGCTCTGTGTCAATTGATTCTGCACACATAAGCTCACTAATCAAGCGAGTAGATGTATTTTGCTCTTCCAAGCATCATCTGTTTGTGCTTGACCAGATCCCAGAATCAGAAGCAGTTATGGTCATGCCATCTCATCTAAAAAAGTTGTCACAGTAAATTTGAAAGTCAAGTAGTAGAATGAGGTTGACAAGGTTCCTGGCAACAAATTGATTTCATGACCCTTGAGGAGAAACAGATTGAGACGTCAGCAGGATACAAGGGACCTCATGGGAAAAGCCATTGTAGTCTGTAGGAGGTGTCTGCCACTCTGACTTATTTTGCAGCTCATCATCATGTGTGAATGCTATAGATAATGATAATGAAAGTGAACTCATTTATGGAATGGTTGTCTTGATAACAGCTTGGACAGAATATAAAACTTCATCTGAGTGACAACATTGTGAAATGCAAGGAAAAGTCACTCACATTTACTTCAGTAAAGGATTGGAATATCCCAGCAGGCAAACTGAAGAAAGAGGAGGAGAAAAAAAAAAAAAAACTGGTGGATTTGTTTTAACTTTTAGCTCTGATTTTGCTGGAACAAAAGAAAACAACTTCTTTAATTTGATATGTAATTAAAAGTACACTACTTTATAACATGACTAAATTCCATTCCAAGTTCCAGCACAAACAGCACCATGAAGATAGACTGGGACAAAGCAGGCAGCTCATTGGGAGACAGAAAGGAAATAAAATGTCTGTCTCTTGCCCATGACATTTAGCAGTGTTCCAAAAGGCTTCCTCAGAGTTTCTTCATTGGCCTTACCCTGAGTTGCCTCGCTCTCAGCAAATCTCATAACATTTTTCGCTCTACCTTGCACTGAACGCTACACTTATGTCTTTTACAAGACATAACTTTTTCCTTCTCCTTTTTCCCAGCTTACAACCAAAATGTAATGAAAATATCTAGATTCATTTATGCTTGCTTTTGTCACCCGCTGCTTGTGCCCACTCTCTTCCCATGGTGTAACACATTGCTCAGACGTAATTGCAGCCGCAGGCTCTGCGAGTAAAATGATGAAGGTGAGCCCAGGGGATTCACAAAGCTGTTCTCTGAAAGTGCTGCAAACCTAAAGCAAGTATCTCTGTTAGAAACCACATCAACTTTCTGTCTGTAATAGCTAATTGCATCTTATAGCCTTTTAGATTCTAGCAAAAGTTTGAAATAGATCCTCAGAGGTTTTTTTCCCAGCTCTATCATACACGTATTTTTTTTCCTTCTGGATAACTCACATTTTATTTTCTCCTGGTAGTTAATATAAAAATAAAGCACTGGAAAACGAGCTGCCATTCCAAGAGAATATTACATTGGAGGCAAAGACATTGAAAGAAGGGGTTCAGCACAGTAGCTGGTATTTTCAGATTTGCCTAACGGCTAATCCCTGAAAGTGACAGAGAACCGTAGAAACAGACATAGGTGGATTTAGGATTCAGAATTAAAACTGACATCCAAAATATCCCCAGCACAGTCTCACCTCAAAGGAAGGTCCATACAACCCTTTCTCTAGGCACCAGCAGCTCTGTTTCTGAGCCACATCCACTTGCCTTGGGCAGCAAGGTGGGCAGCTCCCCTTTGAGTCACTCCCATTGTGAGCCCAAAACCATTGGAGAGGAGTCTGATGTGGCAGGGACTTGCAGAGCAAGCTCAACACAAAGTAGTAGGATGGGTCCCTCACAAAATATACCTGCAGTGTTTTCTTTTTAAAATAACTGCTGGAGCAGCAATTAAGCAGTAAAAGTACTGATGTCATTAAGAATGATTAGAAGCTTATTCAAAAAATGGGAGACTTCTATGTTCTGTGGCAGTCCAACCTGCATCTACCTTGTCATAGCAGCCTCCTCTGAGGAGGGCACCATTCTCCTCACTGCCAGAAAGAGCTGTGCCTCCTCACAGACAAGGAAATAAAAATTCAGGAGTAGAAAAAATAAGTAAACAGAAAAAAAGGCAACAGGTGGATACCCTAACTTCTCCAGCTGAGCACATGGTTAGAAGGTATGGTGCTTGTCTCTGGTTCATCCTCTCAGGATCACTTCTGCATATTTAATGTAATTCTTTTGTCTCACATGCTTATTATTACAATGCTAACAAATCTATGCAGACCAATATCTTCTTTTAAAGTTGTGTTTTCCAAAGCCCATTAAACCAATTTCTGTTTATTGCATTAGCTCTAGTTAGCTTGTGGGGGATTTCCAGAGTAGGGAAAAGACGCATGAATCTTCTTGTGGAGGGAACTTCTCTTTGCAAGCTTCTGACTGTCTTTTACAAACTGTTTATCAAGAAGATGACTTTAGTTTCCCAGCTAAACTTAGGAAATTTCTGTAGTAATTTCAGTTTTCTGATTAGGAGCAAATTCTTGATTACTAGGGTTATTGTTTAATATTATAATTCTGTTAGCATCTGGCAGAAAATAATAAACATAAAAGTAACAACAATAACAACAATAATAACAATAATGGCAAAAAAAGCAGCTTAATGCAGGAAAAAGAGCACCAAAACCACTCAGGAAAACCTCTGTGTCTATGAAATATCTCTTAAAATTACATTTTAGTAGCAGCCCCCAAAAGAGGCACATGGGTTGTTACATTGTAGAATTTCTGACATCATCACCAAATGATGCAAATGGTCACCATTCAGATATTAAGAGTTTTTAGAGAAACTCATTCAGTTTATGAGCATTCAGACAACACATAACTACCTACACATACTTCCACATTTCAATTATTAATCTTCAGATTGAAAGACAAGAAATGAGTAAAAAAAATAAAGAACAACTTTTTCTCTCCCTTGGATCAGAAAACATAAGTAAGAGAAAAGTATAGCTTCGGATCAGAGAATGAGATCTCTGCTCTGTAATTGGGTTGTGTGGGAATAAATTAATGGAAGTAAAAGAGGATCTGAACCATTGAATCTGAAAATTTTGTAACCTGACTTGGGAACCTCACAGAGGCAGCAGACAACTCAACATCACTAATGAAAACAGGTGTCTTTAAATATGAGAGATCGACAGATGCAGTGCTGTTTCAACCTGTAGAGAAAGTAGAGAACTGTCACTATTCCTGAGAAAAAGGGCTTCTTGATTCTTCAACAGTGATATTTGTTATGGAAATATCAGGTCCCCTTGTTAGTTTGTGCAGAGTGTCCATGTGCAGGTGTTGGCAGCAGCAGAGGGGCTGCACAGGAGGTGTCTGTGAGAATAGACAAGGGGCTGCCCCGTGTTGGACAGGACCTGTTCCAGCTGAAGTGCTGCTGCTGCTCAAAGCTGAGCTCATCAGCAGCGCTGGCGCTGCGTCTGCGACAGCAGATTTAGGAAAGGGTAAAAACTCCACATGGCAGCTGTGAGAGAGTCGTTCCCCTGAAGCCAGTGGAGGACCATAATGGAGAAAATAATCACACTGCAGCCCATGGAGGACCCCTCAAGGAAACAGGGTCTGTCAGATCCTGTTATGTTTGTTGCCTCCCTTACTCATGGCTCCTGGCTAGGCATGACAATGTCTGACAGATTTTGCTCCTTTTTGTGTTTCCATGAAAAGATTCAAATAATAATTGTTTTAACATTCCTCTGTAGTGTGTTTTTTTTTCTCCAGATTCTGAATCATTCAGATTAAATGGATGATCTACTAATATTTTGACTACTTCACAATGAACTGCAGAATGATAATTTGATTCTTAATTTAAATAGGCATCTGTATAAGTATATTTTCTCTGAACTGTGAAAGACAATTTACCATAACCTTTCTTAATAATATTTTACATCAAGAAATAGAAGTATGCAGTTATCTGTCTCTAGATCCATTCCATTCTACCTCATGCAATTTTTCCTGCGTAGTTCTTCAGATTGCTTTGTCTCACCCTATAACTAGAAAGATGTTGTTTTCATGCCACTACTAACTTCTCCACACTGAGCTGTTCCTTTAAAATTTCACATCAATTTGTTTTGAAAGTTGACCATTGCTAAAAATGATGGTTGTTTAAGAATAAAAATCTATTAGGACAATGTGGGAATTAGGACACAAAGCAAACCCCAAGATACCCACCTCTCTACATGTTTTATTTCTTGCACAGGATTTGGGTACTGAGGGGAGATCAGAAGTATGTAGCTTCCATATGCGGTTTGTATTTCTTATATGGTGGAGAGCAAAAATCTTGAATTCTGTGATCAAATCATGTGGTTATAAAATAATGTTAAACTTAATGGAAACATGAATAAGGACAGCAATTCATACTTATTACAGAGCATAAGTATTTCCTAGTATTGCAAGATAAAAGATTATTGGTTGTTTGGTTTGTTGGTTTTTTCCCAGTGATCACAATTCTTCAAAATTAGGTTTTTTGAGAAGACTTCTTAGCTAACAGTTGGTTTTTATGTCAGGATGGGCGCAGTCAACATTAAATGAATGGAGAGAACTGTAAAACCAAGTATGCTGTTTAGCACAGGTCCATCTGACTGATTCCAGTGTAAGGTTGTCTTAGCAAATGTGAACTATCCTGTGCTCTGCATAACAGCAACAAGGATTTCTCATTTTCTTTTCACATTCTAAAAATCCACCCCCAAATCTCTGAAGTGTTTTTAAAGGTTCTGAAGCATTTTAAGGCATTTACCCATTGTTCAGAAAAAATTAATTCTGATCACCATCTTGATTCAATGTCAGGGTCCCAAAATCAGTATCCTCAAACATCTCAGGAGAATGAGTCAATCATTAAAATGTCATCTTCACTGTAGCTTAGTAAGTGTGTATTTACAGAAAATAGAATTGTTTCAATAAAACATTCAACCCACCCCCTATTTTATATCTGGGGATGTGGAAAGCTACACCTCAAGCCCCTGGAATGATCTGGGCACAGTGGGGCTCTTGAATTATAGCTGCATATATCCTTAGCATATGTCAAAACCACTTGGCTGTGGAGTAGCTGCATGGATGGTTTCATAATCTTGGCTTTTCATCCTGGTCTTTACAGGACCACCCTGCCTGAGTGTTCAAATAGCTGTAGCAATCTCCTACCTGCAGACATAAATGTCAATAAACCATATCCAGCCCATCATGCACAGCTGAATGGCTTCTTTTTCTCACTGCAATCGTAGCTGGATAGCTAAGCTCAGATAGGCAGATGCCACATTTTAGGTAAACATCTTTTGTACATAACTTTAAAGAATCTCAGTTATAATTCTCAAGACCTCCCAAAAGCAGCAATATTAAAAGCTTAACACCTGTCTCTTAAACATTACCAGAGTCAGCAGAAAAGGATCTGAAAAATTTTGTGAACAGCTGTTGCGGCTAAGTCCACTGAAAATTCCTAAGAACAGAATCAAGAAAGAACACATGTGAAAATACCAAATAAACTAGGAATGCAAGCATATCCTTAGAAAAACAGGCTATAGAAAACAATTACCATGAAAACCCCTATACAAGAAGGAAGAGATGAAGCATGGTATGTTATCACTAAAGAGTAAAATATGTGTCATACAGTCAGTTAAAACTGTTAAAATAAAACTCCTCCTAGAACCACACAAATCTGAGTACCATACCATACCATACCATACAAGATTACTTCTCATTAAAACCTGTTAAATGTGGGAAAGAACCAGAATGTGGGAATTGAAAACTTCGTATAGACATACATCTAAAAAGCAGGCAGATTATCAGTAAGACCTCAGCCACCTGCTACTAATTATTTTAGCTTCAGGTTCTTAAGTAAACACAGATGCAGCAAAACTAATCACTCGAGAAAAAGTAATGCTTAAGCAGAATGTGGAAAAAAACCCCTTATCCATTACACTTCCCTTATCCATCCTGAGAGATAATCGCTTTTGAATGGAACAATTAATGAGGTCTTTTCATACCAAGGGAAATTACACCATAATGAGGTTTAATGTGTTAGAAATGAGGTGGAATTTATTAAAAATAAATAAAAGCCTTATCCAAGGTGAAAGGTAATATGCTGGATTGTTAGGGATGCTGTGTTTTGGAGGGCATTCTCACCACAAATCGTTAGCACACAGGCAAAACAAATTGAATAATTATCTGGTGGAAAATACATAGTACATAGTAAAAGAAAGCTGACAAAAACATCTTCATCCCAAACTATAGGTTTTAAACACTAAAACAACTGCCTTATAGGCCCTAATATACTTTAAAATTCCATGTAATGCTTCAGGCTTATATACCAGCCTACTGGGAAAAACCAGAACTTTGCCCCTGTGAATCACTTACTTGAGCTCTGCCACATTTCAGAACATTTTCACTCTCTGACTAAAATTTTAAGGAAGCCCAGAGTGGACACTTTGCCATGAGGGAAGCCAGGAATATTAGCAATGTGTAGAATGTTAATTATGGTCTCCTTTTCCATGCCATCTCCATGTGCAACCACCATGAAGTACCACCACCCTCCAGCAGAGAGTAAAGTTTCGCTAGATCCTCTATTTTGCTGCTCCAGAGCAATTTCCAACAGTTGTGTTGCACTATATATATTCCATTATGTGTATCAAGTCTTTGTGAAGGGTAAAGAAAAGTCATAATGACAGAACAAAGTACAGAGATGATTAATGAAAATGCAAGGTTAAGTTAAACGAAACCAAACCCATACAAATGATATTTCAGTACAGACCAGAATAGTAGAATCTCATAATAATGCTCTCAGGGAAATAAATGAAGACACACAGTCAATGAAATGGATTTGAAATTCTAAAGGTCTGAACACACAGTGGCTGAAATCCACTTCTGTGCACAGCAACCAGGAAAGGCTGATGCTCCAGTGAGCAGAGCACAAGTAAGGTTTAGCTGGTGCTGCGGAGAGGTGAATTTCATTCAGAATGGTTTGGACTTGGGAGCATAGCCAAGACCACCAGTGCATTTCTTGATAGAAGAATGTAGAAGAATTTTATTACTTCTCCACTAGTGTTCTGCCTCAGCTACCCAGGAAATGAAGAATGCATAGTCTAGTCATTATGAATTGAAAAAATATGTATTTTAACAGCTTGGAAACATCCTGCAGTAATTCTAATGTCAGAATATCTAAAAGCAATCATGAGGGGGAACACCAAAGTTTAATTCCTCACTAAGGACATAAAAATCAAGGAGTGTCCATTCTATTTATCTTAAAAGAATAGCTTCAGGAATTAGCAAAAAATAATATTAAAATCTAGATAAGGGTAATTCTTTGTACTTCTATGATTCTTAATCACCCTCACAAATCAGTTGGAAAATGTAAAAAGCCTTCAAGCAGAAGGAAGACATTGAAATGCAGCTTTTGTTAGGGTGGTCTCCGATCACAGCCCCAGCACTGATGTTCCAGAAGCTTTGTGCTGGGGCTGAGGGGAGAAGTGAAATCAGCTGAACAGAAATCACAGGGGAAATGATCATAGTTAAACAATAGCCAAAATCCCTAATTAAAATGTATCCATGGACACTAGAGCTTATACTTCCGCATCCTTAAAGAGGGACCTGGGATATGCAGTAAGCAAAAGTCTTCAGTTTCTTAATTGTGTATTTTGTAAAACTGAAAAAGGGAATTTATAGGAAGATAAATACATTGTGGTGGATGTACACAATACTTTACTACTTCTTGGGAATTTTATAGTGAAAACTGATGAAAAGTGTATACAGCCTTAAACCAGGGAGACCTGCAGTTAACTGGTGTCAATTCCCTGACTTTATGCCCTACACAGTTAATCTTTCACCAACTCATAAGAAGTTTAAGCTCTTTTTTATTATCAGAGGAAACTGAAGTTAAGGTTGAAATGCTTGGGATACTTAAAAGCCTAAGCAGAAATCTGACAAATATTTATTGAACACAGAATTATCTGTCAGAACTGACTTATTTAATTAGGACTGCAGAGTGAAATAAAAGCATGTCCACATCTTGTTTAGACAGATATTTATTATGAAGTGTCTTGTGTCTTGTCTTGCTACATTCAAGCATTGACACAAAGGAAGAAGAAAGAATGGTGGTAGGAAAAAAAAATCCTCCATACTAAAGAATTAAAAATGGTAAAACAAAGCATTAAGTAGTCTAGTAAAACAAACAATCGTAGAACACTTTCATCAGCTTTATTTCAACTCACATGAAAATGTAGAAACTTCTATAAGTCCAATAAGTAATTTCTGATACTACCTGGCAGAAGCAGAAGGGAGTCATAATTTCTCTCTGCAAATTGATAGACTTTCTACTGAACTTTCCACTTAGCTCAGCTAAAGTTCATCTTATGTAGGGATTAAACAGAAAATATTGGAACTCCTTTGAAACATAAAGCATCACAAATTAACAAAGCATATTCAGGGAGAAAACATTCTCAAAGTGAAAAATGTCAAATAGTAGTATTACATTTCTAAGTTATTGCAATTGGTTAATGGGGTTTCCTTCCCTGCTGATTTTCCAAATCTGACTTTCTTCTAAATATCAGATACTAATTTGGTTGACGTCTTCAGAGAATCATGTAGAAATCCAGAGTGACTAAGAAAGAAAGTCCAGATTAGACAACGCCAGGTATTGGGCTATGTTCTGATTTGTTTTTGTCCCTCAGTTATAATTGTCTTTTACATTGCACTTAGATGAAATACTGTTGGATAAATAAACTTGCAACATAAAAAGACCAAGAGATAGGAAATTAGAGGTTGTCTAGGCTTCATTTAAAAACCAAGAGACTAAAATTAAGTTACTTTATGTAAAAAAACCGCCAACCAAACAAAAAAACCTGTACCAAAACTAGATTCTGGATTCACATCTTCCAAGGTATTTTTACCCTAGGTGAGCACCCTGCATCATTACTGTTACACATCTTGTTACAGGATTAATGTTTTCTACAGTTTACAAGTAAAAAAATCAGCCTTTGTAGATTAGTTACTATTACAGACTGTACTTTCACCCAAGCGCAGGGAAAAAAAAACCCAACAGCCATCAATACTGCATGTTTCCGCTAATGAGAAGACATAAAACAGAAAGACAGGTGAGTTTGTCCCCTTTATTTAACTTTTGTTTCCCCCTGGAAAGTAGATACATTTATTCACTGGGACACTGTTTTAAAAGTAATTTAAATGCAGAAAAAATATTTAGGCTTCAGAGAAGCACAGTGTGAAAGCTATATATCAGCAACATCAAACAAAAAAGAATTTATGCAACTATAACAGGTATGGATCTAGGGTAAAGAAGTATATCAGCCTGTAGAACCTGAGATCAAATACTCTCGATTTTCCTTTCACCCTTTTGGGGTCGCTTTTCTGATAAATAATTCACAGACTGCCGTGCAAAGTATTTTGCATACTGACAAGATTAAAAAGAATGCTTTGTCTGGGTTAAATTTATGATCTGAAACCTTCCTTTAAAATGTCAGGGTGGTAATTAATTTAAGATGGTTTGCCAAGCAGAATCTCTGACCCTGTCAGAATAATTTCATTTCTTGAGGGTGAAGGGGATATTACATTTATCTTTTCAGAGTCTCTGGTTTGTTTTCTTCTTCCCTTCTCTTTTCTTGTCATTTATTACCTCTTTCAAAACATCACACTGAAAGAAAAATTAGTGCCGCAATCTTTTCCATGTTAATTTGTGGTGATAAAGAAAACATTGGCTGCAAATTGCCAAAGAATTGGGAATAGAGTACAAGTCAGACCTCTTGACTTCAACTGAAGATGTGCATTTTCCATGGAGAGAGAGCTCCCTGGCATGAGTATTCAGAATAGCATTTTGAGTAGCAGTGGGAAATGCAGCAATCCAATAGCATGAAGATTCGCTTTTGGCACAGTAAAAAATCATGTCCCACATATGCACAGTAGTGGGCTTCCCTGTGAATAAATGCTTAAATGTGTGACAATCAGCAGGACCTTTACATCTGCTCTTCAAGCCAAGTTTAATGATATAAAATTTTATTACAATTTCTGTCACCTCAGCTAATCCCTGCAGGCGGCATGAAAGACACCAAACAATGCACTAACACTATCTGGAGAGTTAATTCTAAGTTTGCATGGTCAGGAGGGACAACAGAAAGATGTCAAAAATGGAAATATCATTAACTTCCCTGAATACATACTGAATTTTCTCTTAGAAATTGATTGTGATACTGTACTCTAATTGGTTAAAAAAACTGTCATTCCAAGTGGCTAATCCAGACACATTAAGATGATCTTGATCTGCTCAAGAGGAAGAGGTCACACCAAGACTGGCTTCTTCTGAAATCAAAGGAATCTGTAAATCATACATTAATAAATTTCAAATATAAATCCCAAGGTATATGGGTAAATTTTTATGCAAATTCAAATTAGATACATTGAATGAATTGAAATTGTCTGGACTGCCTGAACTTTTGAATTGGATTATTATTTATTTTTCATGTGGCTACCTGAGAAACACCTACTTTTTTCTCATCTAGACACTTCCTGCATCCAACAAAGTCACAAATCCATCTCTTCTTTCAGTAACAAGAAAAATCAAAGTAAAACAGGAAATTTCTGCACTGTGTACAAGAAACTTGAACTGAACAGTAAGAATGAAAGTATGAAAGTGTGAAGGGGACACTGTGACCCCTCGAATGCTGTTTTCTCAGCATTCCAACTATTTCCCTGAATACTCTCTAACAAACATATTGTTATGGGGCTTTGGAGATTCTTCATTGATGAACAGACCATGTCAGGTGAATAAAGGTAAAAGTAAAACCTGTTTTATTTTTCAAATATTTTATCTCTGTTTTACAAACAACATTAGCTCTCCATTCCCAAATTGCACAGAAACAGAAGACAGCTGAGAATCCATGTGGCTGGTATTTTAGGTTGTTACGGCTTTTACTGGCCATCTTCCTGAAAAGCTCTCTTTAGTCATTAACTTGCAGGAAGTAACTCAACAAAGTTTCCATTAGCCCAGATTTCATTCCTGTAGTTGAAAATGTAGTCATTTCCTTCCTGGCCAGACATTATCCATATGGGGAAAGAAAGAACGGAGCTGGATTCAAGGCCAGAACATGATATGCTGATGAGAGTTTCATTTGATTTCAGACAAGTGAAGACAAAAGTAGCCAGAGCACCCTTTTTCAGCTTGTTTCATTTGGGTCTCCCTTTACATTGTAAAATGTGGTCTAAAGACAGGTAAAGGATAAATGTCATATTGCTAATCAATCCTAGCAATCAAAATACTTTTTGTTCCCTTAAAATGAGTGGAGCTTTGTCTAGTGGTTCAATCTTTCTGGTTCACTATTAAGTAGAAAGTGATTTTTTTTCTTGTCCAGTGCTGTTATCAGGTTAGCAAAAAATAGATCTCTGAACTTTCTCTTCTTCAACTTAAGAGATTTTTGAATGAAAGGAAACAATGTATTTTTCATTACACTTTTAAAGTAAATATCTATCTTACTACAGAAAAAGGTGTGATTTGTCTTGATACTTCCTACTAAACACAGTACTTGGACAATCCCAAATCAGACAGGTATCTGAATCACCAGTGACTTATTGGTGTCATATATGCTGGATTCAGTCCTTGGTTAAATGAGATAAAACTCCAGAAATTTAATTTTAATCCATGAGTAATAGTCCACTTCTGAGGGAAACTCTGATGAGAAAGGCATTCATTTTAAGAAAAATTTAAAATAACCTTTATTTAAAGAAAGTGCCTCTCCCCAAAGATGTTCCAAATTAATCTGACAGTCCACTATAAAAAGTGATCATTTTCATTTTAATTAGTGAGAATTCCAATAGCAGATTACAGAAATTCACCTTATTCAGTGGCAGTCATGAAAGCGTTCACTCATTTCTGAGACTGTGAAATTATGTGCCGGTTCCAAAAATATGTATACTCCACACACGCATCCTTTTGAAGATAACCAGAACTGTTTAAATCTCTATTCCAATGACTCAAATGTCTTACATTAAGAAGCTAAATTTGGAAATCAGTTTGTAGAATTAGATTTACGATAGTCACAGTGTGAACCCTACCAGTGTGGGTGTTTTCAGAAATAGTAAGCAAGTGATGAAGAAAAAAAGCCTTTTCTGTTGTGTGAATGACCATATTGACAGTTTAAACTCATTCATAGGCAACTAGATGATAACTAGAAGTTATCATCATAGCTCAGAAGACAAATGCAGTTAATCCAAGACCATACTGCAAATATTAGTCTATTAGTATGTTCTGTGAATAGTGAGAACCTACAGTGCCCAATCTGTAATTATTGTTTACAGAATATGTAATATTTTTACCTAAAAGCCGGTGAATTATTTGTTATGTCAAAACATCTAGGATAAAATGGAGCAGTTTTTCCCATGAGTGAATGATACTCTAGAGTGATACTCTATGAATTTTAATAAGTTGTCAAATATCCTGACAACAAATAATGAACAGAATTTCTACAGTGTTATAAAAAAACAGCTCCTGAGGGACTGGAAGTGTAAAAATTCTATTCACATATGAACGACAGTAAATGTATTAATACTATTACAAATATATTCTCAAATATTTCATTTTCTTACTTTAGAATTACTTTTCTAGTTTTCAGACTTTTAGACTTTTCTAAAAGTAGTCTTGGAAATGCCTGAAACTTCTTTCTAGCAACTTTGTTGTGATGAACAGTTTTCTTATCACACAACTTCATTTGCAATGCATCCTCTCAATAACGATCTCCAATAGTAACTGTTTTCTGCAATGGCAATGGGTTTTGCATCTAGATCTTCAATAAGAACACAATAAAAGAATTAAGGACAGGCATTCTGTTTTAACATGTTTAATGTTATTCAGGAACCTTAAATGAGGTTTTTCTGGAAAAGGAAAGGGAAAGGGACTTTTCACAGGGGAACTCTGTCTTTGGACACGAAGGAATTTCTGCAGATGTCCTTCAGTACACAGCTTTTATCTCTCCTTTTCCTGCCAAAATGCACAGAAGTCTGTAAAACAAGAGTTTATTAAGGTGGATAACTATACAGTGGAACATTTTACTGAATTTGAACCTGAGCTCATTTGCTGAGTTTGTCCAGGCTGACAAGCCAGTCCCTTTAGCCAGGAATGCTTTGTATCTGACCTGTTTTCTGGAGGGCTTTTTGTTTTTTTTTTTCTTATCCAGTGCAACCAAGCCATGTGGCATACTATTCACATGTTTATGTGGAAGAAGAGTTAGCTGCTTTTTTAGATTTCCTGTCATTTTATTAGTTATCCTAGAATGAATCAATAGGCCAGATCCTTCTCTCTGGTAATGTTGTATCCAGCTTATTATCCCTGCAGTTCTCACTGGTTTTGGTGTGCTATCCTTTCTACACTGAGTGAGACCACATTTGCCTCTAAAAGCACAGCAAGCCTTATCTAAAAGACTGTGGATCCTGTTTCAAAGAATCTCTTCTTCCTTATACTTACACTGCTCCATATAACATCTTCCTCAAATTTTAGAAAGGCTTCCATTGATATTAGTGAGTGACAGCTCGGACACAAAGAGCAATTACACAGCTGTAAGGCAGATGAATTCTCCAATTTATTAAGGTAATGCATGTGGCTTTTTTTTTGGAGTTGAGATGACAGATCATAAGTTTAACTGCTGTTTTCCTGGTCTTTTGCTGAGACAAGGTGAGGGTTTACTGGTTTTCATTACAGTGTTTTAAGCACTGCAGCTGCTCTCCCACTATGAACTAGGCTGAAATAATTAAATTCTGTCACTGAGACCAATGAGTGAGAGTAAATTAGTAACAGTGACCTTCTACTGCAGCTAAAAGGATCACTGAATTTAAAGCAAAAATATGCTGTGAAAGTACAAGTGATAAACTTGTATGTAGCCTTCTTAGCCCGCAGCCACATAGTAAATAAACAATGCAATTCTCTTGGTCACTGAAATTTAGAGGAAACCTACAAACCTATTCTGCACCTTAATAGCAATATTGTCACATTTAAAATGGAAGAGATAGAGACACTTACTGCAAAAAAACTTTTGGATATGTGAGGAACAAAGCTATTTTATTTGTTGCATTGATTTGCTAAGAACATTGTTCTGAGAACAGATCTTTGGAAGGCGTTTTTCTGGGTAGTCAGTAAATTTTGCCAGCTCCTGTAATGACAGAAACCTTTAGTATTGTGAGTATGATTAGGTGCAGAGAAATCTAAGGAAACCATCAGCAACCACTCAGCTTTGTTCATGCCCTTGCAATGCTGCAGCTATAAAGAAGTTAAATTCTAACACCTGATTTCATATGGTTTTACCAAAACTAGGATATATCTCTCCTATTAGGGATATCAAATCCTTGATCTTTGTTTCTATGACTTCCTTTGGTTTTGGTTTAAAAGATTAGAAACACTTTAAAAAATACAATCTTCTCAAATGCATTGGAAGAATCATATAGAGGAAATAAAGGTATTCTGCTTAGCACATAAATAGACAATCCACCCTAAGGCAGATTATCTGAAAACCTTCAGCCCCTTGCAATTTGATCTCTTTATGGGAACAGAGGTTCTTATACATGACAAAGTTTCAGCTTCCACATGAATATGTTTTTTCCTGTCATTTATTATGTTTGTATTATTATTGCCACCATTGCTGTTACTATTTTCCTTCCTATCCCAGATCTGCTTTTCAAATATTCCATCCGTAAGAATTTTACTATTTAGACAGCAGGTGGTGATAACTGATGGTACCCAAGGCTGCAGGTTAAAGATAACAGCCTTTTAGTTATGTCAATAGTATTTGCACTTGTCCTCAAAATCATGGAATACTGACTCTCCTACATTGTTTGCTTTGGCAAGTGAACTGGGATGCACTCTCTGTGTGAGGCTTAAGCTGCATATTATTCAGGGTTTATTGTGAGTTTCATGTTTGCATCTTTTCATTGAATTGTGCCACAACTAGAGATCTGTAATTTAAAAACCTTGAGGTTTTGCTTTGGGGTGCAATAGCTTAAAATTCAACCATCTAGAACACTGCCCTTACCTGATGCAGCCAGTAATTTTCAGTGTATTTTCCACAGTCTGTCAATAATATTTATGTAGACAGAGGCATATTGTAGACAGCAGTAGCTCATAGGACTTGCAAAATGAGGCTTGCAGAACTTCTCTCAGTATTCATATTACAATTTAAAGCGCTAAAGAGAAGAAAAGCACTGCAGGTATATGTACATGTGTATGTATACATACCAATACAGTTTGTGTACCCCAAAAGTCCTGAAATGACAGAGTGCAACTGTGGAAAATCAGGACCCTTTGTGATGTATAACAGAATAATATGTAATGGGAAAAAAAAAAGCAAGGCTATAGCTGTAACTTTAGCATTGCATTAAGCCACCTAGCACCTTCTGTCATCTTCTCTCCTGCTGAGTCTGCTCAACAGGTTGGTCTGAAGCAGCTAAGGAGAGACTTACAAAAACTGCTATGAAGAAAGGCCTTCTCTGCTAGAAATGAATGAAGGAAGAAAGAAGTAGAACAGAAGCTTAGTGCTGACTCTGGTACTTTACATTTAACTTTTCAGAAAGAAACTTAAAAAATAGAGCTTAGGGGTAACACTGATGGGCGACGATGCTGCAGACTGGAGGAAAAGCAAATGTCCTTCAAAAATGGCAGGGTGGAGTATCCAGGGAACTACAGGCTGGTCAGCTGCTTTTCAGGCCCTAGAGAGGGGATGGAGCAAATAATTCTGAGACCAGTTTCCAAACACGTAGAGGACATGAAGGTATTTGCAAGTAGTCAGCATGAATTTATGAACAGAAAGTCAGAGATGACTTTTGTGGCAACATCCTACAATGATCTACTGGGTGGAGGAGGAAAGAGGACTGGGTGGTGTTTGTCTCAAATTTAGCAAAATTTTGTACAATGTCTTGGGACATCCTGATTTGGAGGAGTACAGTAGCATATACTGAATACAGTGTATTCAAAACTGGCTGAACTGGCAGGCTCAGATGGTTGTGATCTGCAGCACAGTGTCAGGTTGGAGGCGGGTATGGTTTTTTTTTTGCCTGGGATAGAGTGTTGATACCAGGGCCAATCTTACTTAACATCTACATTAATCACCAGAATGAGACTGTGTTTTAATGTAAGCACTTCAGAGCAAGGATATTACACATGCTGGGCTTGAACTTGCTATTTTAACACAAACAAACAAGCTTCAGTCCTCTGGGATATGCAGAGGTCAGGAAGGCAGGTGTCTGTACCGTTCTTTAGACCCATTCCAGGGAGATGTATGGCTCCTAAGGACCTCAGATATAGGTGTCATGACTGAAACATGATGTTTCAGCAATCCCCTGCCTTTGTAATCCAAAAGCAGTTCAGGGTAAACAGGTTTTAATGAGACAGCATGTCAGTGGTTAGAGAGGGACCTATAACTAGAGAAAGGAAGGGATATAAAACTATCATACTGTTTGTGGTTTGCAAAACCACAAAGGCAGCTGCTGTTGAAGCAGTAGAAACAACGACATCAAAACAGCATGTAAGTTATAGTTTCATTTGTTACCCAGCTTTTTCTTTTGCTTTTATAGGTCTTAATCACATGGACTGTGTTTTAAAAATAAATGCTTTTCATTTTCAAGTAGTAACATAACATTAAATAAATACTGGCAAGACATGGCATAGCTATTCCCCAGCATGATTTTGTGCAGCTCAGCAAGTAATTTCACCTGCTGAGCAAACTCAGGCAAGCAACCAGGCAATCTCATAGGGCCACTAAATCAGTGTAAACAAAGTCTGTTTTGACTGGACCAGAGCACAATCTTAAGTTCATAAGCAGAAGAATTTGCAGCTTATACTTCTTAATAGCAAGTTTAATACTAGCTGAGTTTGGCAGAAATCACAGAAGTGTTGTCAAGCCGTTCTGGCTTTTTGTTTGTATATTTGTTTGGCTTTTGCTTGTTTTAGATGATATATTAAAATTTTGCAGGAATATTCATTCCCTTAGAAATGCTGAACAAAGATTGTAAGACATATTTCACTGGAATAAGTTATGGTTATTCATTCTTTCTCAGAGGTGTTATCTTGCTTTTCAAACGTAGCTTGAAAATGGATAAGAACCTTTTACATTTCAAAAAGCAAATAATAACAAATAAAATAAAAATAAAACAAAACAAAATAAAATCAAGTAAAATAATAAAATCAACAATTAAAAAATCCACGAGGGTCCCAAACCATTCAGATTTCAGCAGTGTGTTCCTAATGTGATTGAGCTGCCCATTTCAATCCCTCTTGCCAGCAGGTACCTACCCAGGTGCTCCTGGGACTGGCACATCCCACTGCAGAGCTGGGCTGGGAGACAAGCAAAGCAGCTATTACAGAGCTGCCCTCTGACCACTGTTAAATGATTGGTGGCTCACTATTTTATTTCACTGTTGTGCACTAAAATAGGTATTTCTTGGAACCAGGATAAACACCACTTGGAATTTTCTGTATAGGTATGATGTCAGATTTGCAGTACCTGCAGTATAAACAGTGAGCTCTGAAACCCATGTCCTGCAATAAAATCCCAACAGGCTCCAGCAGTCATGTTCTGAAAAATTTGAAAAATTTAGTTCCAGCTAAAAGCTTTTGCTGAACATGCATTTCATATATTCTCCTGGCTGCATGTGGACAAAGGGTTTAGTACGTTCCAATAACACAGTAAATACTTCTTCAACAATTACTAGGTGCATTTTTTCTAATAGTGGCTTTCTGGAATTTGTTTATTTGAGGTGGATCAAGGAAAATTTGCAAACTAAGCCCAGAGTGAATAAAAAGGAGAAAGATAATAGCCAAAGATACAGTAAAGTAAATCATTAACAAAAATGGCTTGGTATCTTACCACATAAAAATGTTTATATATTGGATGCATATTTGTAATTTTCATTTATTTTTTTCCTTTGTAAATGTGGAATTATTGGATCTAATCACCAATAATGGAACAGGGCAATCAAGAGGCATCCCACGAGTTTTTTATTTCATTATCAGTCTCAATGAAGGCAGAGACATAAAAGATGGTAAAACTCATGCTATAACAACAGAAGCCAAAGTTCTCTTTGTTACAAGGCCTTTTAAAAGTTTTTTAGCCAATAGGCTACTGCTAAAAGCTTACAAGCATCTACTCAAGCCAATCACTAAACATGACACGTACACCTTACAGCATACAATAGCTGCTTGTTCTATATTTTTTGCAGCTCAGAAACTTTCTATGCTCCAAATATTTCAAGGCCTAAAATTCAACTCTGTTTCAAACCTCTATCTATGTATGCTTATTGCAATGCTCTGAAAGTCCTCTGCTTTTTCAGTTCTCACATGGAATGATATCTGTATTTATTATGATATGGTTTTGCCTTGATTTTCCACTGGATCTGAGCTTTCCTTTGTTTTCTGTGATAAAGAGAGGTGGAAAAGAGCCATTTGCAATTCCCTGCTCCATGACCCATGACTGATCAATCTCAGTACATTTTAAAGCAGAGATGGTTCATATCTAAGGTATATTACTGAACTAAGGCCTCTATCACACTCCTATCACTCTTAAATAGGCACTCTAACCCAGCAAACGTTCCTTCTCTTTCTTTGTCCTGGAGGTAAAAAGATGAGATTGAACAAATTACAGTTTTGGCACATATTTACAAGTACAAATTATAATTTACTCCAAAGCTTCTATGCAATGAAATACCCTTCAACAAGGATTTTCAGATGATGTAATGCCACTTTACACAGTGTTAAGTGGGACTACCAGAGCAGAAAATGTGTATGTGCTTCCTTTTTGAATAGTTATGTATTTACAGATGCCCACACAGACAGAAATTGTCTTTCAGCATTAAAGTCTACAGGGCCCACATGGAGTCTAAAGCTTTTGCTGTTCAGCACGAGTAAAATGACATAAAACAAACAAAAAATACACTTCTTCCTATTGTCCTTTGTCTGGTGCAATATTTTTATGTGTTAGATCGTCAGGGCAGCAAAAAATAAACTTGATGATATAGTGCTGAAAAAACCCCAACCGTGTCAATATGAATCTGCCCTAGCAAAGCAATATTTCTCAAACCTCTTAATAAAGGACTGTGAGTCAAAGTGACAATTGACAAGCGCTCAATAAGAGGTCAAAAACAACCATGCACACAGATTTGTTGAGGGCTTATGTTACCTGTTTTTGATAAGTGAAACAATTGGCCTAAGTCATGTCACCTGAGGCTCTTCATATCTGAGGGAAGGAGTCAAAGAGTTGAAAAAAATCATGATTTTTTTTCGCTTATGCCCATCCAGGAGAACTTGCTGCATAGTTTCAAAGATAAATACAATATCAAAAGACAGTTGGCTTGAAAGATAGGTAAAATCTCTGTTTGGTTTACTTAGGTTTAAATACATTAATCCAGGAGCTAATATGATTCTGTAATAAATGCATTTAGGTCACCCAATTAATCAGTGTATCTTATCAAGGGCAAGAGAAGACAGCTTCTTAAACACAGCTTAAAGAGACAGTGTGAAACAAAGTGAAGCATAAAGCTGTGAACTACTTATGCTAAGCAAGTGGCAGAGGAACTAGGCAAAGTGCTTTTAAAATCTCTTCTCTCAAGAATATTTGAGACATGGATGCTTGTGAAGAATTCCTTAATTTTCAGCCCATTCATATATGAGAGATGTAAAGAAGACATGCTTTTATCCTAGAGAAGAGTTTCCTTTATTGCAGTTGAATGTAGCCAAAGTCCTCAGGTGATTTCTGATTTCTGATCTTTGTGGGAGCTAGGTAGTTGAATATTTCTCTAGTCTAGTACTGGGGTTCAGAGCGAAGAGGAGTTTTGGGCATGATAACTATGTGGGTCAGTGATGCTGAATTGTGAGAAATTGCCCTAGGAGGTCTGACTGCTGCATTGGGAAGGATGGAGGCAGGGAAAAAGGGAGGGAGAGAGCAGGAGAAGAAGAGAGAAAAGAGGGAAAGAGGATTGAAAACAGGAAGGGAGGGAGGGAGGAAGGAAGAGAGGAAAACACCATCTGAATCTCCTAAAAACCTGTCCTCATCCATCCCTAGAGGCCAGTTAAGGAGGGAAATATAAATCTGATTTTCTACACGTTGTGGTTTAACCCCAGCCAGCAGCCAAGCCCCATGCAGCCATTTGTTTACTCCCCCACTAACTGGATCAGGGAGAGAATCAGGAAGGTAAAAGCCAGAAGGATGTGGGTTGAAATAAAGTCACTTTAATAGGGAAAGCAAAAGCTGAGCACACACAAGCAAAGCAAACCCAGGGATTAATTCCTTGCTTTGCAATGGCAGGCAGGTGTTCAGTCAGCACCAGGAGAGCTGGGCCCCATCACATGAAATGGTTACTGGGGATGACAAACTCCATCACCTCAAACGTCCCCCTTCCTCCTCCTTCCCCCCCACTGCACACACTGAGCATGATGTCACATGGTCTGGAATATCCCTTGCTCAGTTTGGGTCACCTGTCCTGGCTGTGTCCCCTCCCAGCCCCGCAGGCACCCCCAGTCTCCTCCCCAGTGTGGCAGTACGAGAAGCAGGAAAGGCCTTGGCTCTGTGTAAGCCCTGCTCAGCAATAACAAAAACATCTCTGTATTATCAGCCCTGTGGTCAGCAAAAATCCAAAACACAACCTTACAACAGCCACTGCAAAGAAAATTATCTTACCTCAGCCAAAACCAGCACACTACAAGAAGCACAGAACAGAGAATGTTGAGTATTGCCTAACCATCCTAAATTCCCAGTGAGAGTTTGCCCCTGCTTTTGCTCTCTGGGCTGAATGAACACATCAGCCGAGGTATGGGCAGGAAGAACCTCCTCCTCTTTCACTGGCATCAAGTTACAAGGAGAAAAAAAAAGAAATTGTGAACTAAATATTCTTCACCTTATCTTTCCTTTTAAACTAAGGATCTTTCTCTCAGTTGCCCTAGAAATAAAGGAAAACCAATAGATTTTTCTTTGTCTCACAAATTATTAAAATGTAGAAGACTGTGCCCTGTGTATTCACCATATATGTGGGGCAAGTCTTAAAGACTTCTTGTCTTTAAGTCTTCCTAGTTTTATATACTTACTCTAAGAAAAAGTATTTTATGTGTACTTAATGTATGGTTAAATCTTCATCTCAAAGTTCTCAACAATTTTTTTTTATAATAATTTTTTTTTCAAAAACGAATTCAGGCATTGTTTTGTTTGGGTTTGTATTGTCTTCAACTAAATTAATGCAGTATTTATTATGTTAAAAAGATGCTGGAAATGCATTGGTAAGAACATAGACATGATAGAATTAAGGGAGAAAAATGCTTTTAAATCACTTTCCCATCTTTACCTCAGAGGGTAATAACATAGCTTAACTCTGGGGACTTCAGACTTGATAGGGAATGTAAAGCAGAGTAATGAAAGGATTGCAGCTATGCAAACTGAGCAGGATCTAATTGAATTACTAACAGATGGGAAATAATTAAATCATTTATTATCCCTTCACTATTAGTTAACTCACAAGTATATCTCAGACAATAAAAAGGTTTTATCCAACCTTCTGCTAGGGATTTAAACTTTATCATCTCATCTTCTCTAGATCTGTTACTTCACATCTCAGCTTAATCAACAACTATCCTGTCAACATGAAATGATCTTTCTGGTTACTTAAAAAACAAAAGTACAAGTACAAACAAACCACTTGAGTGTCATACACATGCGTCTACTTTCATCTGACATTTAAAAATGTCTAAGTGATACAACTGAAATGATTTGGGATCTTATGCAAACTATTGTAACACAAAGAACACAATTTTCAGATGAGGAAATGGATTGCCTTTGGGAGACCATTTCAGCCAACTGCATCTGCTATGACTTTTTACTCTCCTTTCTATATTGCCCAAAGGCTCAATTCACTGAAGAACTTGGTCACTGGACTGCTAAGACAGCAATTTGTGCCTATTAGGCAACTAAATGTCTGGTGGACATAATTCAGGCTCTGGGTAATAGTGAAGAAGAGGTTGTCATGTCACGGTGGGATGCAAAAGCCAGCACAATAACTCTTCAGAGTTATGGCAATACCAAGGAAAGACATGTAGTTGAAAGGAGGTGTGCTTCAGTGACTCAAGTCTGGCTCCCTGATCCAGGGAGGCAGCCTGCACTAGAGAACAGGTGTAGAACACACACAGGATCTCAGTGTCACCATCTTGCCCAACTGGCCTGTACCATGTGCTGACCAAGACCTTAAAGCTGAATCTGAGTCAGGACATTTTCCTCTGATAACAGCCAGAGGCAGCCTTATTAATACGGACTGGCAGTCTGTTATGCTCCTGAGGTCAAAAACTAAAAGTCCAAAATACAGAGAAGAGGTTGGTTCCACTTTTAAAGAAAACTGAAGTGCATCAGGAAATAAGAATTAGAGAATGAATATACAGCCATATGAGAAAATATATTGCTGAGCCCAAAAGGCTTACCTGTCTGAATAGATGCTGTTAAATATGAAAACATGGAACTTGTCATGTTGAATTACTGTTTTCTTATTAGGGTTTCAGGATAAAAATCAAGCCAACAAGCTTGGTTTCCATCAACTCCTTGAGCCAAAAATATATCATCTCAGAGGCAATATTTTCACAAATAACCAGATTCCTTCTAAACTCCCACCCAGAGTCTTCGTAGTAATCATGAATTTGTATCTTTTCAAAGTGTAAGGGAGAGACTCTCTGGCAACAGGATGTTTTTCCTTTTCCATTTGCAAAAACTTTGTAAAATTGAAGACAATTAGTACCTTTGGGGAAAAGAAGCCCAGGAAAAAATTTGAAAGTAGTTTCCTTAATGAGGATCAATATTAATGTGTGTGGTGGTGAATTAATTTTTTTTTTGCAGTTTTAAACAACACTACAAGTACTCCATTCATCTAAGCTCAAAAAAATAAATTCATACATTTTAATATGATTTTAATTAATTTTTCAACTCTTTAGACAACAAAGCCCCTTTCATAAATTAATAAAAGTAAATCTGCATAGAAAATTTTCACTTTTATTTTAAGAAGAGTTTTAACACTTTTTTTTTAACTATAGGAGCTACAAGGCTGAAGATCTTTTTAGATTTCTTTTAACAGTAGTGCTCAAAACAATTTTTTAGACTGGATCTCAGAACTGAAGCTGTTATAAAATTAGACTCATCTTCTGAATCTGAACTATCAAGACCCTTTTATAACTGATAAAATTTCAAATTCTAAAGAGTATCACTGGGAAATGGGAATGCATATAAAATTTCTTTGCATTATAAACCATGTTCCTACACCATCAAGCTCCTCAATATCCTAAATTTCATATTTTCTGAGCCTGATCAGTATTCAGATGATCAAGCTCTAAGTAAGACTCAGAATCTCAAACAAGGAAAACAAAACAAAACACACATCCTTCTATCTTCCATAAGAACAAAACTAAAGGCATAAAAGCTATTATCTCTATGAATGCTATCAATATTCTCTCATGTTTTCAGATGGATCAGATCTTAGAAGCTGGGTTTTTTCTCTTGTAAATGTTCTGTTTCAGATCCTAGACAAAGCCACCCCACTAAACAATGAAACTCATTGATAAATCATAGAATCATAGAATTGTTTGGGTTGGAAGGGACCTTAAAGATCATCTCATTCAAGCCTCCCTGCCATGGGCAGGGACACCTTCCTCTAGACCAGGTTGCTCAAGACCTTGCATATTTGCAGGAATGGGGCATCCACAACTTCTCTGGGTAAGCTGTTCCTGTGCCTCCTGATTCTCACAGTAAAGAATTCCTTCCTAACATTAATCTAAACCCATTCTCTTTCAGTTTGAAGGCATTCTCCTTTGTCCTTTCACTACATGCTCTTGTAAAAAGTCCCTCTCCAGCTCTCTTCAGGCTCACTTCAGGAAGATACAATGAGATCACCCTCCAGCCTTCTCTTCTCCAGACTCAACAATCCTATCTCTCTCAGCCTTTTCTCATAGTAGAAGAGTTCCATCCCTCTAATTATCTATGTAGCCCTGCTCCAGACTCACTCCAACAGGTCTACGTCCTTCCTGTGCTGCGGACCTCAGAGCGGGATGCAGAACTCCAGGTAAATCACCTGATGCTTTTACAAATATTTTGATAAACTCCCAATTCCAGTCACATTCCTTATCAGGCTGTTATTGTCCATAAATAGCTAAGAAAGAATGTGATTTTTTTTACCCCATAATAATCTAGCAGAGTGTGCATGTGATTTCAGTTTTATTCCATTAATGAATGGGCTTTTATTGGATGATTTAACCTTATTAATCTTATCTTTTCTCAAATATTGGCATAAAAATGTATTTTTTGTTCACTTGTACAGATCACAAAGCACTGAGCAATTTTTAAACTTTAGTTATGATATTCATTTTGCTTTTAATCTTACAATTTTTTGTGATCACAGTGTTTGCCATATTGAGGATGAAATCAGTACACTGATGAATAGTTTTTGTTCTCTCTTTGCCAAATGTGTTCTCACTAAATAACCACATTCTGTCATGCTGCCAGTTCCACAGAGAGTTTGAAGTACATCCTCAACACATTATCGTCTTCCATGAAGAGGATGAGAAACCAAAATTTCATAATTGTATTCATGTTGGAAGGCTTTTCTCAGGGATGAAATACAGTTTCTGCACATAGAAAGTGTTCTGGTCTTGGAAAAGAGTGCTTTGCTAAGAGAAAGTGGGAGTTCACAAAGCTTACCTGTCCTAGTAGGACAGATCTTTGTTCAGGGTAGCCAAAATAATTGCCTGTGAACAGATGAAGAACTTTAAGATACATATACACACATTATGAAATGCTGAGCAACAGATGTTAGAGCAGGATAACATCAGACTCGGCACACTAAAAGGCTGGTATGGCTGCTAATTGCACAGAGGTAATATGACTTTCTGAGGGGCTCAGAAGAGATTTCAAAAGGTTATGGGGAAAGAGGAAGAGTGAAAGTCAGATAGATGGCCTAGCAACCCAGCGGAATGAAATGTTGAATATAGGGAGAATAACAATTTTGTTGGTAAAAATTTATTTTTTATTCTACTTGATACAGCTGGAAAAGATAGACATACTTACTCTTCTTTTTAATCCCCATATGAGGTGTGTCATTGGAAGTTTTTTCTTTCTTATTAAGATACAGCAGTTAATTTAATGCCATTTAACCTCTGCCTTCACACTGTACCTCTGTATGTGAGGCCACCATGCATACAAAAGCTACGAATTATTAAGACTAATTACAATATAACAAAGTGACAGGTATAGTGTTTAGGTGTCTGGAAAAGGGCGTGGATGACTTAGACTAAGATCTCTCTTAGTAGGCATGTCTATGGGTCCAGATATATATGGCTTCAGATCTCCTTCTTGCTTCCCAAAATAACAGCAAATACAGGAAAGGTGAAAAGGGAGACCAATTTGTTGCCAAGTTTATAATTCAGCCTGTCAGACATTTCAGCTATTAATACTGCATTTAAAAGTGAAGCTGTAGACTTGTGTGATGTGATCCATTGGCTAAACAGGAGCCATGACATTTTGCAAAAGCCAAAAGAGGTAATTATGATGCTAAGAGCTTTTAGATTGGAAGTTGGAAGGCAATAATGAAACTGAAGAAAGGATGAACCATTACAGCCTCTATTGTTTACCATTTAAGAAATGACAACAGATTTTGCTTTTATTGGAAAAACTCTAGTTTTAGGACTTTTCTTAAAAGCAGGATCAATTCTCCATTAAATGTGATCCATAGAACCATACACATATTTCTTAGATTTCTTTTAATTATGCATTTATAAACGTGAAAATTCTGTGGAGGAAAATCCTGGTTTATTCATCTTCTGTGTCAGAGCAATCAGGATATAAAATTATCTGTAGAGACACACACCAGTGCTATTTCTCAGATGTTTTCACTTCAGTTTAGCAAAAGAAAAGAGAGGAAGCTTTATTTCTACATTTAGGAGTATACTTGGATAGAATATTCACCATATTGTGAAATAAATGCCTATGTCATTATTTGATTATTCATCTTGCTAGAAGACTACAATGGTTATTTTGGCAAAGGAAAAAGGAAAAGAAAAGATCATCTTTGGTTAATAAATAGCTATATTACTCCACCTAGAAGGCAGAACTTTCATTCTCCCATTCAATACATCATGGTACCCCTGGGGTTTTACTTTAATCTGAGAACTTCATTTATGCAAGGAAGATTAACACATCAGCCCTTTGAAGAAATTAGTAGAATTCTTGATTCATCCATGTTTCTCTTACAGATATTCAGTTCCAGACTGTAGACTCCAGTACATCAAAGTTATCATGTTTTTCTCACAAAGTAGAAGATCCATGTTAGAAATGGCTGGACCTTGTATTTATTTCCCCAGAAAGAAGGAAGTTTCAATTTCTATCTGTATGTATGTGATGTGAATTTATTTAAATCCTCCAGTAGATAAATTTAAGAAGTATTTTGAATTCTTTCTGCAAACATATTCATTATTTCCTATCCAATTCTACAATAACAGTTATGGTTAAAAAAAAAAAATAAACCTCTGTAATCTTTACTGAACTTGTTGAAAGTCCGAACTTTTTTTGTTGTGAGTTATAAGTGGATAATATATGTTCACTAAAGTAGGGGCAGACTGAAATGTTCTATGAACGCATCCCTATTTTATTTTCTCTGAGGCTAAAAAAGAAGTATGAGGGGTAAGGGGAAATCTGACCTTAAACAGACTAGAAGAAATGTTCCCATGCTCAACTTGAGTCAATTTTTTTTCTGAATCTCTTCTGTCTGTCCTAGGTTACAATGTAAGTTGTGCCCAAAGTATGTATTCTATCACCATCTTCATGAGCTGTTGAAACCAGGTGGGGCAGTGTTTCCCTTATCTTCTGTTCATAGGCCCATCCATGACTTGCTGTATGACTCATAGATAACTCCCTCTGGGAGTTATCTCTGTTTAATGGGCCATCAAGGACCCACTGCATGACTCATAGAATGAGATCATCCCATTGTGAGATGCTCCACCCAGGGGGAGGAGCCAAGCATTCCCACCTGGATAAATCCAGGGTTTGGGACAACACAGGCAGCCTTACCCACTGGACTCCCAGAGGACAGGAGCTACCAGACCTTTCTACAGGAATCACTGCTTTGACAAGACCATCTCATCTGGACTGCTACTACCACCCTAATTAACAGAGTGTCAGGTTGTATTCTGACTCTGTCAGTGGTTTTTTGTGCTATTGCATTTATTTTATTTTACTTTCTTTTACTTTCTTTTATTTCTTTTCTTTTCCTCTTATTAAAATGTGTTTCTGACTTGGAGTCTCTCACTGGTTTTGCTTTCAAACCAGCACAGTGTCTAAAACTGTCTAAGCAAAGCACAAGAAACTTCCTTGAATTACAACAGTGTGAAACCCGTTTCTGTCGTGGGGAAGAGAACAGCCCAGAATAATCTGAAGCCATTACTAGGACTTCTTAAATTGAGAGCTGCACTCTCAGCAGCAAAAAGTGCACTTAAGAAAGGAATCAACCACCTCTTAGCTAGCAGTACTCAGCAATTTACTCAGAAATTACTATTTTTGTTTTTTCTCTGCTTCAAGTTTCCCATGTACCATTCTGTATTGCATGTTCTTGTATTGCACCTTCCAGTTCTTGTGACTCAGGTGGGTGCTGATATTCCTCAGTACCAATACATGACCAAAACAAATAAACATGGCCCCTCCATTTACAGGTCACAAACTGTATAAATTTTAATTGTGTTTCCTTGAGGGAGAAAAAATACGTGGGATTTCCTTCCTCTTCTTAGGTAATTTAATAAGAATCAAAATTAGTATATAATTTGATTTTAAAAATAAATGTGTTGGATACTACCAACAAATGGTACTATCTCTGGTTTCTTGTACCTTGCATTGCTGGAGGCAGGAAATAAAAGGAACCTGTGTTGTACAGGAAGCTGAAGTCCTTAATCAATACAACAGTAAATTTCCATAGCCTCTCAGTATGACAAAAATCAGGTAATCAATTACTTTTTCATAAGCTTGGCCTGTTGTAAACATGAGTAAAATACTCCTGAAAAATTGCTCTGATCAGAAATTGTATAAGGCTTTTTCAAGCTGGAAACCAGAAATCATTGTTAAAATAATAAAACTCCATCACACAGGTACACAAAAAAAGCACATTAGAGCTAAAGGGAATACGTTTATCAAAGAATAACAAAATGAAAGGTGATTTTACTCTGCCTTTAACACATCCGTCTGTATGTGTACTGAATTGTTTCTTATAATCTTTCAGCTGGAAGGGGGATTGAACTTTTAATCATTTTTCTAATCCAGAATAAACATGTGGTTAAAAATATGCTCTTGGAAGTGACAATGTTGTAAAACGCGATATTCTGTGAAAATTGCCCCATTAACTCCTTCGTTTACGAGGTGCTTCTGCTACTTCATTCAAAATCAGCAAAACTTATGGATGTAGCTTAAACTGCAGATAGAAAACTAGAGTTTCCATGCCATAGGTTAAAAGCCACATTGCCTAAAACATTCCTTTTAAAAAGTCTTTTAAAAAGGGTAAGATAAGAAAGGAAAGAGTTAGTTGATTTGAAGAGCTAAATTTGCTTCACAGGAAGTCTGAATTCAGATCCATTTAACCGTATTATGTTGGGTTTCAGAAGTTTAATGACTTTTAAAGAACAAGGCTTAAGGTAATAGCATGAAAAACAGGCAAGATGAGTTGAGAAATGACCTCATATCATGAAAGAGAAAGTTGGGGTAGCAGGAAAGATCAAAAAGAGTGGTTGCAATAAAATTCTACCTACAACCAGATAAAGGGCAGGTAAAACTCTCCAAAGAAGATACTAACTTACTCCACAAATACAAAACACAGTTTAAGAGCATTCTGTCACAAAGCCTTGCAGGCTAAAGCGGGAAGTTCATCTCCTGAAAAGTGAAGTCCTTGTGCTGATATAGAAATGGGTTTAAAAAAAGGACTTGGAGAAAGTTTTCTTTCTTTTGTATAGGTCTGGCCTCACTTATCAATGCTCAACTCTCTTCACTTCCAGAGGAGACATATCTATGTTCTCCCTCAGGCAAATTGCTCCTTGATGGTGGCATTTGTGACTTTCTTCCTTTCCCAATGAAGGCTTGACTTAATAATTGTTCCCCCCGACAGATCACGATCCCTACACGTTAATGAAGATCTAAAATACTAAAATTAACATTTCTTTCCTGATCCTAAATAAAGATGATTACATTAGAGAACCATTTATTTTTCACCAGCCTTGTTCTCCACTAGCAAAGAATGGGCCTCATAAGGACATTTGTGGGGCTCACCCATTCTCTTTCTACCCTGATTTTTGACCTAGAAATCTAATGAACTATTCTCTTTCACCATGTGACACTGAGATGTGATAACAATGGTCCTGACAGCAGAGAAGGGATTAAAAGATCACAATCCAGAGATGTACTTTTTCATATTCACACACATTATCATACTTTTGCAGAGTCTGAGAGATGCAGAGCACTGACTGCAGGTTAGAGTACTCTCAGAGATGTCAAACAAGAAGGTAAAAGGTGATGTCCCTAACTCCTCCCTAGGGCTCACAGCATTATGTTCTCTTGGAGATCTTGAGGGATGCTTCTCTTTGCTTAACAGCTAATGTATGGCCATCTGCTCTTTTTAGATTGCTCCATTTGTGTCATGCACAATCTCAGCATCACAGAGGACAGTCAAGCCGCATTCTTGATAAAAATTTCAATTTTCATGTAACCAATTCGAAGAAAATTCTCCATCACATACACCCTGGATAAAATTAAATTTAATACCTACAAACTGCACTTAAAATATTTGCCAGACATTATTAGACCATGAAGAGATATTCAAATCTATGTCATGTAATATTACCTGGTCTCAGAAATTATGCCTGGATACAGATAGTACAAAGTGATGAAATTTCAGAACCAGCAGAAATATGTTGCTCTCATCTGAGGCATTGTAGTCTGGGCCCAAACTGGTGCACAAACACAACTCCCAAGTAAAGCTGAGGTATCTGTGTTCCAGCTATGCTTGCACAGAGCTGGAGATGAAACAGCCATATGTGTTCTTCATTTAAATTCTAAATCTTGCCAAATAGAATAGAGTTACACAAATCCAGTGTGGACAAACAGTCTCTGAACATATGTCTATTTATGAATAAATTGCTCACACTGAAGGACCCCATATATTTTGCTTTGATTTTTTTTTGCTTTGTTTAAATAATTAATTTTTCTTCTCATCATTACAATTTCCTCACATGAATCATTTTTTTTCTCCCCCAAATCTTTTTGTATGGAAAATATATTTTCAGTGTCTTTGTAATTTAATTCTCCAGGCACCACATTCTTTCTAAGTAATTTCTTATGCTCATTCTTTCACCATCTAAAAGACTTTGCCGGAGCATGTTTTTCATCATTGTTGTTTTTTGTTTTCTTGGCTCAAAGTATTAGATTCTAGGCAGAGCCAACTAGAATTGCTTTGGACAAAGTTTAGGAGGGAGTGGTGGGTCCCAGTGAAAAAAGAGCAGACATATTGTAAGGAAAATATTTATATATATATGTCTATGCAGTCTTAAAGGCATAAACTTGCTACTATCTAAAAATCATCCCCCGTATGAATCAATTAAGACCTTAAATAAATTAAATAGGTTTAAAGTTTGTTGCATCAACTAACTGCTAAAATTAAGATCTGTGGGAGGTTGCTTTACCTGAAATTTCAAAGCGGTGAATGGAAATCAGTGAAAATAAGGACTCAGCTGCCCCTCTAAGAATTGCTGTCATTTTTTGACTTAGAAGAGCTAAAAGCACCATCTGTAGCAGAAAGTTGTTTGTCTATGAGAAAAATTTCCTTCAAAGCTCTGGCTACCCACAAAAATAACATCTGGAAGACAAAAGTAGTTCTCCCATTTAGCTCTAAACTCATGAGTTTCATCTTTATCTATACGTGACCTTGTTCCTGGGTGAAATGCCTGAAGTGTGTTGCTTGCCTCTTAGTTTCCTTAATCACAAGCTTCCTCATGAGGCTCTAATGATACGGACAAAAGAAAAAGCAACTTCTATAACATAACAGTGATTCTTTGAAGACCATGAGAAGAGTCAGCAAGCACCTCAGACACCACCTGAGGGATGCACAATCCTCCTTTCTTTGCATTAAGTTTCTCAAATCATTCAGCTGCTGCCTAATATCATTGGCATTGCCCATGGTTTCCAAAGCTGCTGCTGACAAATCTTTGCAATCTTGCCAAGCAGAAGAAAGACAAGGGTGGATATCTAATATGAGATTAAAAGTAGAGCAATGATTCAATGGAGATTGAATTTAGGTTGAACTTCTGATGTGGAGGATAAATGTAAACTCAGATTTTGCTTTTTGTCTCCTCACTGAGAACTCTGAGTTTCTGTTCAATTGTTATCACTGATGCTATCCTGAATTTTTCAGGGAAGAAGGAAATAGAAAACTGCTAGATATTGTAAGGATGAGGGATAGGGATTGATCTGGAAAGCTATTAGTGTTTTCATGAAAATCAGCAGGGTTTAGACTCTCGTAAAAGGCTTGTCTCAGATAAGCCAGCCCACCCTAGGCAAGAGTCTGGGACCCTCCTCCTTATCCATGAATATCATATATCAGAGAGAGCTGGCAGCTGTTCAGCTTTGGCAGAAGTGCAGAATCAAGCTGGGTGTAGGCCAGACCAGTGTATTATTTTGTCTAAGGAGCCTGCTAGTGCCTTTAGTCCCTGAAATCCCTTTAGAGAGTGCAGATTGTTAACAGACAAATCTGGCCTTCCTCATGGCCAGATACACTCATGGCCTTCCTCATTTTTGGGCATGCAAAATTAAACTTTGTGTATATTATTCAGAAGCCTTGAGCAGGACTTTCTAGTAACTTCCAGCTTACTCTTTTTTGTGATGTAACTTTATTTTCTCTTTATTGCATTGAAAAATATTACATTTCTTGTGCCTAAATAAATTTCTCTTCACCAAGAGAAATAAGCATCTGGTCAGGAATTTAACTTTTGTCCTCTGAAGGGCTGAGCAGGGAATCCTGTGATGAAGTCATTGGTCCTCTGATCAGTTTTCTCCCGTGCCCTGTAGAGCAGTCATGCTTTGATAGATATTGCACTGCTATTCATGCTTCACTTGCACTCTACTCACCTTATGATTGAAAAGGATGATCTTAGTGTGAGATTGGATTTTTGTCCAGTGCGCGTATGAATATTGTAGCTGGCAGACCTCTCTTGAGCTGAGGATATTTACGAACACCTAGCTTCCAAAAATACAGTCCACAATATTTATCCAAGTAACTCTGTGGCTGCTTTCCCTACCTTCACTGTGAATAGATATCTTTCCTTCTCCAAGTCAAAGGGAGATTTTCACAGCAGCAAGAATAGGATGTAAGCCAGATTTACATAACTGCAGTAAATGGTGATCTGGAGGGTCTTTTTCTGCTTTATTTTTGTCAACTTTTGGATGACCTGTGCAATGATGTTCTTATGAGACTGTGGTGGTGTGACCCTGGCTGGAGGCCAGGTACCACTCTATCACTCCTCTCCTTAACTGAACAGGGGAGAAAAAAATAAAATGAAAGGCTCATAAGAGCAGGGAGAGATCACTCGCCACTTACCATTATGGGCAAAACAGTCACAACTTAGGGAACTTATTATGACTCAAAATCACAACTGCAAAATGAGATGTAAAACAAATCTTAAAAAATCTTTCCCCCACCCCTCCTTCCTTCCCAGCTCTACCTCCTCTCTGACAATGGCACAGGAAGACAGGGAATGGGGACTATGGTCAGTTCATCACATACTGTTTCTGCCACTGCTTCTTCCTCAGGGAGAGGAGTCCTGCCCCTGCTCCTGCATGGGGTCCCTCCCACAGGAAAGAGTCCTCCACAAACTTCTCCAATTTGTGTCCTTTTCCATGGTATACAGTCCTTCAGGAGCAGGCTGCTCCAATGTGGGTCACCCACAACAAACCAGCTACATTGTGGCCTCCTCTCTCTGAGGGTCCACAGGTCCCTTCCAGGAGCCTGATCCAGTGCAGGCTTCCCATGGGGTCACAGATTTCTTTTGTTCATCCACCTGCTTCAGTGTGGGTCCTCTCTATGATCTGTAGATGATCTCTGCTCCTCCATGGACCTCCAGAGGCTGCAGGGCAAAGCTGCCTCACCGTGGTCTGCACCACAGGCACAGGTTGCAGGGGAATCTCAGCTCTGCACCTGGAGCACTTCCTCCCCTTTCTTCTCCACTGACTTTGGTGTCTGCAGACTTGTTCCTTTCACATGTTCTCACTCCACAATTACATTTGTGCAATAATGTGGGATTGTTTTTTTTTTTTTTTTCCCTCTTTTTTCTGTCTTTTTTTTTATTTTGTTAAGTGACAGCCAATGCTTAGGTATTTGAAAAGAGTGTGCCATAAAATGCCAGAGGAAAAATAATGAGAAAAACTACTCAAACATTCCTAAGGAATTGTGTCCTCTTGAATAACACTCACTGTCAAATATTATGCTGTGTCATTTGTGCTTAGTCACTGTGTCCATTACTGTGCCAAGATAAGGCAACTTCTCTCTCACAGAGAAGGAGATTGTTTTTTGGATGCTGAGAAACCAACTGCCCACACACTCAGACGATATAAAAATCAGATGTGCTCTGTGATTAAAGGAGGTGATCCTTGAGAATTTCAATTATATGCTACTATTAGACTGAACAGTTGGTAATCTGAAAGCTTAATATTTAAAAAAATGTTATTACCCTAATCTTCTCTGGAAAATGGACCATAGTATGGAGTCAAACAGATATGTCGAAACCTATTAAGATGGATTTAATTACAGTTCTTAGTGCCTGGAGTTTCAAATTCAAGGAGGAACCTGGAAAACTAATCATAATTTAGGGTCATAATAAAATTTTTCTCTTCTCATAACATCTACCTTATAGTCTCTATTGAGAAAATCATTGATATTTCCAAAAGCCACACGATTCCTTCACAAAACATTTACTAACTTGCAATACTCCTCAAAGCCCATGATTTTAAAGTGGGTTTTTTTTCTGTCCAAGTCAGTGGGAAGTTACTTGGACAAGAACTGAATTAAGATGCCCAGTTGCCAACATGCGAGAGAAATCTGACTGATAATGAGAGGTCCCTTTTAAGTTTATGTTTGCCTTCCCGGCCATATTTGTGTTCAGCAGCATAATGCAGCTATATCACATTCCTGTTGAAATGGGAGGTAAGGCTCCCATTTACCTTAAAATTACAGAATCACGTTCCTAAAGAATTCCAGCTAGCAAAACAGAGATCCACTTTAGTCATGATTGCCACAGGTGTTTATCTGAGTCCCTTCCCACAAGGCCTGTAAAATAAAAGGCCAGACGTTATATAATGTCAGACAACAATAAAAAAATAGTTTCTCAAAAATAGGTTATCTCACACAATTTATGAAATGGCAAAGTGTTCTCCATATTGCTCTCAATTTAAGCAAAGTGACATGGCCCTATAACATTCCCTGCACTCAGCATTAAATACAGAACTATCTGGATATGTTAACAACAAAAAATGGCTTTGATAGTTTGCTACTATTTGTCTGAGGTCAAAGTGTCATGCTCTGAAATTGTCAAAGGGCCATTCTGGAACTGCTGAGGGCCTAAGTGGCTGTTTGGCAGACAAGTTTGAGAAGCCGGTCCACTTGAACCACATGAACTTGAAATTCAACAGGGCCAAGAGCAATGTGCTGCACCTAAGTCAGGACAATCCCCAATAGCAACACAGGCTTCAGAATGAGAGAGCAGCCCTGATGTGAAGGACTTGGGGTGGAGGAGAGGCTGGACATGACCCAGCCATGGGCACTCACAGCACAGAAAGCCAGTTGTGTCCTGAGCTGCATCCAAAGCAGCGTGGGCAGCAGGGCCAGGGAGGGGATTCTGCCCCTCTGCTCTGCTCTGGTGACACCCCACCTGCAGTGCTGCATCCAGAACTGCAGCCCCAAAGGACATGGACCTGCTGGAGCGAGCCCAGAGGAGGGACAGAAAGGTGATCAAAGGCTGGAGAGCTCTCCTGTGAAGACAGACTGAGCGCTGGGATGGTTCATCTTGGCAACAGGAAAAGGGGTAATGGCTTTAAAGTAAAATAAGGTTGTCTTGGTTTTGAAAGGCAGTTGTCTGCCAGGGAAAGCTAGAGCTTCTCTTGGATGTAAAGAGAATGTAAAGAGAATGTAAGGAGAATGTAAACCTCCTCCCTGCCAAATTATTATAATTTTCCAATTTGGGGCTTTCAGGCAGAGATATGGGAATAGGAGTAACAGTTCTTTACTAGGAATATTTAAAAAAAGAAAATACAAATGTACTATTACAAAAAAAAAAAATCAATCAAGCAAGCAAATCAAAATCCTGGAAGGAACCCTGACAGGGTCAGGGATACAACCTGAACACCCTGTTGGTCAGGGTATTGGAAGTAGTCCAAATAAATCCTCCTGGAGTAACATATGTGGATCTGTGGAGTAAAGATGATCCTGTAGAAAGCCCAGTGGTGGCAAGATGGGTCCAGTCTGCCTCCTAGAGCCCAGTAGAAAGCTGGATGCTTGCTGTTCCTGAGTCTCAATTTTTATCCAGGTGGGAATGGTTGGCTCCCCCCGGCACTGGGTGGAGCATTTCACAATGGGATGAGGTAATGTGTCATGTCATTGGTGAGCCTTAATGGCCCATTATCAGAAGATATCCCCTGGAGGATGGACAGGTATTGAAAGAGATAAGAAACACTCCCACACTTGGTTTTAATGGCTGACCCATTATCAGAAGGCATCCACCTCCCTCCCCCGTGGAGTTACAAGAGATCAAGGAAAAACCTCTCTTCAACAGCTTTCAACAGATGAAATAGAATACACATTTTTTAAAGTTACATAACACCAGACAAGGGTTGATTTAGATTAAATCTAAGGAAGATTGTTTTTTATGGTGAGGGTGATGAGGGACTGGAACAGGGAGCCCAAAGAAATGGAAGTTACCTTATCCCTGGAAACATTCAAGGTCAGACTGGATGGGTCTCTGAGCAACTTGATCTAATTGAAGATGTCCCTGCTTACGGCAGGAAATTTGGACTAAAAAATTTTTTAAAGACCCTTCCAACCTATACTATTCTATGATTTTATGATTCTATGTTAAGTAAAATAAAATCACAGAGATAAAATAATTAGTGTAAGAAGTAGTTATGCTACTAGTAGCTAGATGAAGGCCTCCAGAGAGAAACACATGTACATGGCACAGAGTTATAAAAACCTGAGAGCAAAAAACAAGACAGAGCCGGAAAATGTCAATTCAGCAAGGTAAAAGATCAGACCAAATGCTGTGGAGACTGATACTTTCTCACCTGACTTAGACGTGCCTGATGACTGGCCATCATAGATTCATCAGGAATCTGTCTTACAAGTGATAAGAATATCAATGATAAGCCTATGACTACAGTCCAGCTGTTTGTTGAGTGTGTTAACCAAAAAATAAGATAATTTTTTGTATTCATGAATTGTGTATGAGCCTCTGCAAATGTCCACCCACTGTAAAATGTCCAGTAGATCCTGGAAAGTCTCATTAGATTGTAAGATTTGTTACCTCCATGAGAATGTTTTAAACATCTAAGAAGACTCAAAAAGCATGAGGTGCCCATGAACAGGAAACTAAATCAAGATGCAAATTTCTGTCCCTAACATGAAGGTTAATAGTATTTTGTAGTACTGTGGACATGAAAGAAAACAAAGCATTTTTGTAAATCAGTATGAGGTGCCTCTAAATATCCTTAACCAGGGACTAGCATCCTTACTAATTTGATCAGTGGTTTTTAATGAAATAATTAACAGGTTGTACAGGGTCTAGGATGCATGTGCCTGGACGGGAGCAGTCAGATGCTATCTCATTTTGTCAGTATTTAAACCAATCAGAGATGTGCCAGATTTGCCAGGAGCCATTTGGCCACAGTGCCATGTCTCAATCCATAAACCTGCCAGACTGTGAGGAGGAGCTGCTTATGTCATTCACTGTAGACGTGTCCTACAGTCAATATGAATATATCCTGTTCATCAGTAAGTACGGAAATCTAAGATGGTGACATTTTCTTCCTTTCACCATCTGAGACCCTGAAAAGTACCTCAAAACTAAAGCAGAAACAAATGAAAAAAGACACTTGCAAATTCTCTTCCCATCTACATCGACAGGTACTAACACTGGGTTTGTTGTGCATTTCATACATAGCTGTACATAATGACTGAAACTCTGAAATAATTATTTAGAGGCATAGGAATTCACCCCAGAGAAATCTTTTGAGTATCACAGTCAAATCAACAGCCCCATACAAGCCACTAGCTTTATGCTCATTTGGTTGGACTTCTAAATTCAAGAAAGGAAAATTTCATAATGCTCTGTGCCACTGAAAGAATAAATAATTAATTGCATCAGTTTTTCTGAATGTTATCTTAGCTTTTCCTACCCTATTTCATATGAATATGAAGCAGACCTGAGAGGGAAAAAATAAAAGAAGGTGAACAAAAATTAAGAATTGTGATATTAATGTTTTATTTTCTTTGGTATTCAATAATATAATATTTCTGAAATATTTCTTTTTTAAAAGTTCCATTAAAAACAATGATTTTGTCTGACAACAATATCACTTGAAATTCTGTAGTACAAAATAATAATAAAAAAGTATCACTCAACCCTTGTCAGCAGAGAAAACTCCAAAGGTCAGATGATGAACAAGTTATGAAAACATTTCACACTCACGCCTTTATATAATATGAGAGAAAGAATGGAATCTGAAGTGATTTGCTTGTTTTCCTTTTCTTGTAGCTACTTCCTGTCATTGATAACAGACAGAAATATCAGTTGTTTGTGACAATATAATTTCACCTACAGACATCATATTTTGAATTACTAGAAGAAAAGACTTCTGAAGCATTTTTCTCTCTTACATTATTGTAATTCACTTCCTATGAAATGAATTGTGCTATTGCAAACTGTGTAAATTTAAGTATGAAGAAGATTCTCATTTTGGTGTGACTAGATGCAGTCTGCTGTTATTAAACCTTTTAATAATTAAATGCAAGGGACTATATTAAAATAATATTTAGGTCCTTGACTCAAATTTAAGGAAAAAATAACCAAAAATAAATGAAGCAATAAAGACAAGTGCACAGACCTTTTCTCAGACCTAATATTGTTGCTTATTAATCAACTCTTAGAGAAATGGATCACTGATTAAAATTATATCTGCATTATTGGGATTAGCAGCATGTACTGTAGAGGGGAAGCCTCCACGGACATTGAATTTCTTTCTCTTTTCCTGCATATTGTCTTGTTCTGTTTTGCTTTGTTTTCATTTTGGTTATCTGAAATGAAGAATCAGGTGTGGGAAAATACATATACATCTGCTTACGCCTGAGTGTGTGTGGGTTGTTATAAACAATCACACACTGGTACTCAGGCTTTGCTGGTAGCAGTGCTACTTCTAAAAGCTCTCTGATCTTTTGTATGAACCACCTGATTCCCAAAGTGGATTCAGAAGCCTGCTGCTGGTCTGCATGTAAAGTTGACATGGATCTGTAGGACAACCTTGAGTCAGACTTTTGGAAGGGTACTCAGAGAAAATTTTGAAGATGATGGTGCAAAGTAATCCCTCAAATGATGGGTAGTAGTCTGTTTACACCAGCTCCGTTAACTGCAGAAGACTCAGAAGCAATAAACACAAACCTCTGACTCCTGCTACTCTCTTTCGGTACTACTACTCTCTTCTCAGTATCTTCAGAAATGGGCACCTCCAAAGAACAGTGTTGATTGTAGAAATATTTTGTGTTGGGTCAGAGTGCTGATGTGTAGAAATGGGAAACTCTTGCATTGTTTAAAAAGAGATCTGTCCATTGGCCTACAACACAGGTACTTGTTATAACTTGGTATTTCTACTGATAAAGAAAAAATAAGTTACTGTTTGGGCCTTGACATCTTATGAGGGCTTCCAGAAGTTATATCTCCTCAAGAGAGATGACTTGTTGTGACACACTGACAGAAATGTCCAACAAAACAGTTTTTACAGACTTTGGACTTTTTATTTTCTCCTTCTTGAGTTGTCTCTGCAGAGCTGACAAATGTACAAGTCTGTCTGAATACCTCATCTAGAGAGTAATCCAGACACAAACAACACTATATAGGATGGATGTCTAATCCAAGTTGCTGACTAGAGATGCAATAAAATACTCACAACCCTTTGCAATTCTGTATGGCTTAAAAATAGCTTGGGTTAGCTTTCTAATACTTGCTAAGTATTCCTCAGATGTGTAAGCCTGCAGATCTCTCCAAACAACTTAAAGCCTTCTTAATGTTATTTTTTAAAGTCAGCACTACTGTGCTTGGTAAAAAACCTCTTTTCCTCAGTTTTAGAGTAGTTTGGGTTACTGAAACATCTTTCATTACTGCCAGTGCCTTTTCAGTTGCACGCAATTTCATTATTAGTAAGGTGGGGGTTATTGAAATGATACCTCATTATCATCTACAGCAATATCAAGATACTATTTGCCAGTTGTGATTTTTTTCCTGATAATAGCTCAGATCAGGTTTGCAGTTGTCTCAAAATATTTGAAACCTTAGACAAAGTGCAAGCACCTGTCAAAACTTAATGCTGTCACCAATCAGAAATATCAGCAATGTTGTCACTTTCCTAGATAAATTCAGGATAGTAAGGAAATATACTCTTGAAGTTGTTGTAGTTATCCTGTGCAACTCAGCATTGTGTAGCACAGCTGGTAAATGTGTTTAAGGTATTTCTGTGCATAATAGAAGAAATCTGAAGTGGAATCAATGGGTATCTAAGTTTTCACAGTATTATTAAATACCTGAAATGCTATCTTAAGCAAGAATTTTGAAGAATTATAGCCTCATCAGAACTTTTCGATGGAGATGAGTAGAGAACAAAGCTATAAAGGTGATTTTGATCCTGTTTTCTCAGCTTATTAAAATAGTTCTCTGATAAAACTAGTGGGTTCAGCAAAACTGAACTACATGTTGAACTACATGGATGAACTACAGAGGTTAGAATTTCAATTCAGTTTGTGTATGCATACAAGACTTGAAATGTAAGCACTGAACTTCATCTGAATATTTTTAAAAATAAGCCTGAAAAAACAGTTTGGAAAATCAAATAATTCAAGTTTTCTCTAGAGATCTCAAGGTCTTTCTCCTTCTGTTAAACTAAGAGCTTCTCCCCAAATACTATCAGGAAGAAGACCAGGAAGTATGAGGATATGTGAAATTGAAAGCAAATGGGAAGCAAAAGTTTTAATAGAATCCTCCCTCTCTATATTTGCTGGTGAGCCACCATCTCTGTTAATGGGAACTGCATCTGGTGTGTTCCTGGTGTGATCTTCAGAAGGATCTCCTACAAATAACATCATTTACCACCTGGCTATTGCAATAGCTGTGCTTAGACAGCTTGAAACCTGTCTTGGTTTTGCCACAAAATACTGCCAGGACAGATGCAAACTGTTGTTTAACCTCAGGTCTTTCAGGTTAATACAGCTTTCAGTGAATTTTCTTACAACATAGAAATTCTGATACAGAATATTTTTTCCTACAGGAATTCTATTGAATATAAAAAATACTCTATATTTTAATTGGGTTTCACCCTATTTCTAATCTCTTCATATTCTCATCAAAAATTGGAGAGATTCAGAAAAAAAGCTCAAAAATATCAAAGCAATAGGGGGAGTAGCCTTTTTGAATAGAATTGAAAAAATATTTATTTTCTGCTAATATACCTTCTGACTAGAAGCTGCTGTAATTTCTGCTGGATTTTTTAAAGGTATTACTTTATGCAGTCTCCACATAAGGCCATGCTTTTGAGAAGCAAGACACCTGAGGAACCCAGGAAGAATTTCCTGGACACTGAGTTAGAACTATGGTCTAGCAAAATCTTTATTTGGTTTTCTGTACAATCTACATAGGATGTACCTCCACCTATACATATACTTAGCATCTCTAAGTTATTAATGTTCTTGATATATAGGTCAGCTGTAGCACATGATTTTCAAACTCTCTCCTGGTTTTGCCTTCTATTATGGAGCGAAGACTCCCTACAATCCCAAAAACAGTCTTGGGATATTGACTTGATGGGGAAGTGTTAGTGACCTGGAGTCGAGTTTAAATACTGTCAGTGCTATTGTTTGATGCAAAGGTTGTGTCCCAAGCCAGGAAGGCAAATGAGATCTTCCTTATATCACACACCAGAGAAAAGAGATTCTGTATTTAGGGGCAGAGGTAGGGATAGTAGAGGAAGAGAATAAATAGGGCCAAGTGTGTGTATCTGTCTCCCACCTGAGGTGCCAATTAGAGCTGCCTGAAGAGGAAAGACCTGCAGGGTTCACTTCTGTTCCTACAAAGAAAGACCAAAGAGGCAGTTTCATGGGGTTTCAGCATGTCCTGCCCTTTCCAGGCAGAATTTTAAGGGTCAGCATAACTCTCCCTCTATCAGTGACTTATTTCATTGTGCGATTTGACAAGGGGGTGAAAACATTGTTTTCAGTGAAAAAAAATAAGGGATTTTTGGGAAAAAGTTGGCTGAAGCAACATGAAGAGGAATGAGGAAGGGGAGTAGAAGTCTCCTTAAATTTACATTGTGATAAGGATGAAAAAGAAGGGAGAAAATGAGCAAGAATAAGTCCAAGCCCTTGTTTCTTGGCACATAGGATAATTTGACCTCCCTCTCTATGTGGAGAGTGTATGAAACTATCCACAAGTACTAACAAAACAACACAGTCAGGTTTAACTTAGGATTTACCATGTGCTAAGCAAAAAATTATAGCTTTTAAAATAAGATCATTAAAAGTAAAAAATTTAAAAAATATGTCATGTTTAGATCTTTTTGAAATAAGATGGAGTACTTATTTAATAAAACTGAAAACATACAATGGGCAATATAAAATGCATACAAAATTAAATCAAGCAGGTACATTCATCACTGACAATAGAATAAATGGACCCAAGCACAAAACATTTATTTTAATGACCTAAGGCAGCATAAGGATAATGACATAAGATAAAGAACACTGTGAAAAGTTTTTGTATTTTTTTCTGTAGCCTGTAGCACAAGGGCAAATAGGAGCTGGAGTAAAGTAGCACTTAACTTGACACCTTTTTGACTGTGATGGAGGACTAGGGTAGAAGAATGGTTATCCTCCTAACAGGTTAATCGCAAATCCATCTATTTTAGGTGGCCAGTCTGGTTTTATTGTGTCAGTTTTGGCAGTGTGAAATGTTGTTTTGACTTTTGCTTTTTAGTAACCTCGATTATACGACACGGTTAGTATAAAAAAATCCAAAATATTGAATTGAAAAGTCATTCTAAATTGTGAAGCATTTAACACGAAAACTGTTAAGACAGGTCACTATGGTATGTTTTTTAAAATCTCCTTTGAAACCCAAAGTTTAGCAAAACCAGCATACAGCATGTTTTCATGCAGTTCTTTTTTCCAATGTGAAGTTTTCTACTGAAAATTTTCCACGTGTATCTAGATAAGGATCAGCCTATGTGAGAGACTGATCCTCCAGAACTACATTTTTAAAAAAAACTCTTAAAATACTATCTTTAAATTCCCCAGTAAATTAAATAGGAAAGGCATGGTCCAGGTAAGGGATTCTACTCCTCATTCTTTCTGCTGTTTTGTTCTCTGTTCACAGAGTACTGAAACACTTATGTGTACTGTGCAAAAACAAACTCAAGGAAAGGAAAGCATTAGAAAAGCCTCTAGACAAACAACTGAACAGCAAGAGAAGAACCTGAAAGCAAGCACTTTCATAGTATCCCACAACATCTTTCTCTTGAAATTGGAGAGTGATGCATTTGACTGGTGAAGGGTTACCTGGAATGGGAATTGGTTAGATGGTCACATCCAAAGGGTATCAGTGATGAGTGGTGTCCCTCAAGGGTCTGTACTGGGACCAGTGTTACTTCATATCTTCATTAATGACAGGGATGAAGGGATCGAGTGCACCCTCAGCACTTTTGCAGATGACACTGAGCTGAGTGGTGCAGTTGACACACATGAAGCACAGGATGCCATCCAGAGGGCCCTGGACAGGCTTAAGCAGTGGGCCCATGGCAATCTCAGGAGGTTTGACAAGGCCAAGTGCAAGGTGCTGCACCTGGATCAGGGCAAATCCTGTTATCAGCACAGGCTGGGGATGAACAGATGGAGAGCAGCCCTGCTGAGAAGGACAAGGGGGTGCTGGTGCAGGAGAGGCTGGACATGACCCAGCCATGGGCACTCACAGCACAGAAAGCCAAACGTGTCCTGGGCTGCATCCAAAGCAGCGTGGGCAGCAGGGCCAGGGAGGGGATTCTGCTCTGCTCTGGTGACACCCCTCCTGCAGTGCTGCATCCAGCCCTGGGGTCCCCAGCATAGGAAGGACAGGGACCTGTTGGATTGAGTCCAGAGGAGGCAACTGAGGTGAGCTCCTCTGCCTGCTGAGAAGTGATTTCCCAGCTAGTCCCGGCTGCCCTGGCAGGGAATCATTTCAGATCCAGTTAGGCAGTCACAGGCGGACCGGCAACCACCCCGCGGTGGGTCAGGAGCTACACCAGCGCTGTCGAGGAGGCTACGACGAAGGTAGGAAGAGGAGGCTACGACGAAGGCAGGAAAAGGAGACTTCGTGGCAGTGCTACAGGTTGACATTTATTGTCACCCTGCACCTGCTCCAGGCGAGGCACGAAGAACGAAGCCACGAAGCCACAAAGTACCGAGCAGGGGCGGTGTAAGAGATTATAAAGGACCAGAAAAAAGGAGTGTACACTAGATGGGTAACCAGTCAGGGGAGTGGGGTGGCAGTGGGGTGATCGGCAAATAGCAAATCAAAAATGAGGGGTGGGGGATTTCCCAGCCTGTTCCAATCAGGGATCGATCTCCCCCGATCTTTCCAGAAAGAGGGGAGAGTCCTTCCCGGAGATTGACAGGCATAGGTGCTGCACAGACAAAGGCAGGAACAAACCACTAGGGGAAAGGGATGGGGGGAACATGGACTGAACTATTACATAACTCAGCTAACATTAACAGTAAATTAAAAGAACAGAAAACGTGCCGCTACAGGCAACCAAGATGATCAGAGGGATGGAGCACCTTTCTGTGAGGAAAGGCTGAGAGAACTGGAATTGTTCTGACTGGAAAAAAAAAGAAGGTTTTGGGGTGACCTAATTGCAGCTTTCCAGTATCTGAAAGGAACTTAAAGGAAAGATAGGGCAAGACTATATACAAGGATATGTACAGACATAACAAAGAGGAATGTGTTTAAGTTGAAAGAGGGTGGGTTTAGATTAGGTGTCAGGAAGAAATTCCGTACTGTGAAGTACTGGAACAGGATGCCCAGAGAAGTCGTGGATGTTGCATCCCTGGTGGTGTTCAAGGCCAAGCAGGACAGGGCTCTGAGCAATCTGATGTAGTTGATGGTGTCCCCGCCCACAGCCAGGGACCATTACATGATCTTCAAAGTCTCCTTTCTGTGCAAAATTCTATGATTTTACTCTTCTGTGATACTAACATTCAGAAACTGACAAAACTATAAAAATTGAATACATGATAAAGTATTTGTTTGGAGTCAAAAAGGCATATTAAAATAATTTTAGCACTTTTTTCCCAATAAAATAGATTTTGGAACTCATGTATAGCAAATAAATCTGGCTCACATAGAGTTATTTATGTTCTGAAAAGCTTTAAGAAATTTAAGAGCCTAAATGTTAATCTCATGGACTGCTTCTCAGATAAGTGGCATTATTTCAAGTGTTCAATTCCTCTGTAAAATGTTAATTTCTTTATTTTTTGCCTCATTGATTGGTGTATTGATTCATAACTTCATAAATTCTAGAATTTCCTAAATCCTATCTAACATTCACAATCAATTAAGGGTGATCTTTAAAAAAAAATCCCAAAACCTGGTGTTTAAATATGTTTTCCTCAGTATATTTGTAATGGACAAGCATTCAAGAGTAAAATTCTAAATCATCATCAGACTTTGGTTATTACATAAGTCAGAATTTCTTCTAACGTCTCAGATTCACAGAGTGGTTTGAGTTAGAAAGGAGTTTAAAGGTCATCTAGGTCACTCCACCTGACACAAGTGGGAACATCCTTCACTAGGTTAGATTGCTGAAAACTGCATCCAACTTGCAGTACTTCTAAAATCTTCTTTCCTCTCAATCAGTTTGTCCCATGATGATCCCCCAGTCTATGTTGGTGTTGGGGCACTGCCCCAATGCAAGTGCAGGACCTGGGACTTGGCCTTGCTGAACTTCATGAAATTTTCAGAAGCTCACTCCTGGAGCCTGTCAACTTCATATTATTGATTTAAGCTCTGATTTGGGGAGTTTAATGTGTTCTCTGAATGACTTTTGTGGAGGTAAAGGCATTAATTGGTTATAGTCTTCAGCTATTCTGGCAATAGTTCATCTGTCTATACTATAGCTACTTAGCTGCCTAACTTATATAAATTTAGAGCAGCTAACTCTGCAGTGCCTCTCTGGGAAGAGAACTGGTGCAGATTTTACAAAAATTAATTTAGTCTCATGGACGAGATCAATTTTGGCCTTGAAATAATGGTCAAGTATTACTGTTAAACTCAAAGCTTAAGCAGAAAACATGCACAGGTAAAAATGTACTCAGAATAGCATAAATAACTTTGACCAACTTTTCTACCTATCAGAACTGTGCATCAGCCATGTGGGAGAAACTAGAAACTTCCTAAGGAGAGTTTAGGAAGCTGAAGCTGTTTTGGTCTATGTAAGTGCTAATTCCTAGTTTCTTCTTTTTACTACAAACTTTATTTTTTCCACACGTGCTAATAAGAAGACTGAAAAGTCTATTCAGCCTTGATCAAACCATTGGCCTTTGAATGTCAATACCATGCTAGTTTGTTCAGTTATGTATATGGCATGTATTTGTAAATATATGTATTAAAAGCGCAAAATCATCTATTGTATAGAGCCTTATTCTCTTTCCTGGGTCTGAGTGGTCAGCAGGTACCCACTCCTGACTGGGTGGACTGCATGTGACCTTCAGCATGTATGCAGAAGGCTCAGAGGCATCTCTTCAGCTCAACAGCACTGAGCCCTCTGTCACTGCAACATTCCTTCCACTCTCTGCTCATGTAAAATTTAGACACTCTGCCATGGAGCTCAGCATCTCTCTGAGCATCCAAAGTTTGGAATGCAGTAAGCCAACAGATGCCATATATTCAGCATCTGTGAAGAGGTGTTTCTAGGTGTCAATTCAGGTCACTGAGTAGCAGTCGTTAAGGGTATGCCTGCCTACGCATGGGGAATCACGGCTAATTATGATCCAGAAAAACATTTTCACAGTGTTCCACAAATTACATGGGTTTAATCTAGGCTGTTGTGAGAGAAGTGACCCATAAAATGATAGCTATCAGCAGCTGACATCTGGAGAACCTGTTATGAAGCTTTCAGGTTGAATTTAACAATAATGTGAGCAGGGCTACATGGTGAGGGTAAAGCAAAGTAACTTCCTCTGTAGGAAAATTAGTCTAACAAAACTAAGTGGGAGTCCCTGTGGGAAGGGAAAGCAATTTTATTAAACAGTATCTTTAAGTGTGTTGATTTTGCAGATGCACTCTCACAAGCTCACAAGCATCAAAACACATGTTCAGCAGCTTGGACAGGATCACTAGTGTGTGCAACACAAGAGAAAAAGAGACAGCAGCTATCAAGTACTTAGATTTTGGGGTACCTTTTGATTTGCAACAGTTAACTAATCTTCATAGCACTGATTTCCAAAGTCTTGTTCAAAGGCATGTAGTCCATCCTACTGCTAAGAACAATGTAATGGAAGCAGTTTCTTGGGAAGAATATACTTTATTACACATGCAGACTTTTTTTGAATCCTTTGTTCTACAGTTTCTTCCAGTGTTTACACATTTAATTCATAGCAATCTCATGTCTACTGCAAATATCTACAAACCACTGTGTAAAAATATTGATTTATATTGCTGCTCCCATATGAGTATAAAGAAACGTACATTTTCTGCCAGAGGCAGTACCTGGTGCCTTCTCTGATTTGATCCTGCGTGTATTGTCAGTGAGAAACCATGGATATAATTGGTGTTCATGGCATCCCAAAATGTATTTATCTGAAGTATAAGTGTCTTTTCAGCTATTCCCACTGCCCTTTTGAATGACAAGCAGACAGGATGCCCAGAGAACCTGGTTTGCATGAGCATCAGTGTTGTGACTTATGGAGTGAGAATAAATGGGCTCTGTGGGCAACTGAGCTCAGCCTGAGCACAGCCTGCTTGTAAAAGCTCTACATATAGCTCATGCTGTGCCTTGCCAAGGACCTGGGGAATTCACAGCTTCTTTGGAAGCTGGGTGATACTTTTCTTTAAGCTCTACTCTAGAAGCAGTCTTTCTGTTTCATACCCTCACCTGTAAAAAGGGATACTTACTCCACCTCGGACAGACTGCATGTAAAGTTACCACAAATGGAGACAGGGTACCTCTGCTGTAAGTCAGATGTTTCAATGGCCAGATCAGTCATTCCCTGGAAGGGACTATTTCTTTCCACTGAATATAAAGGGATGATAGCAAGACTAGCTGCAGCTTAGACATCTATCTTTCTGGCATTTAACTTAGGCAAGAGGCTCCTGGGCCAAGGGTGCTAAAAGATCATGGTAATAAGTCACAGCAAGTAACTGGAAATTTCATCTGAGTTCCACAAAAGGGCACATTTTGACCCGGATAATTTCTTTCAGATTTTAACTGCAGCGTCTGTTTTGTTTGGTCAGAATACAGCATCATCAGAGTACAGAAGTGGGCATTGAACAAATGAAGGCATTAAGAATACATTCAATTCCAAGTACATTAAAGTCCCTGAATTGTGAAAAGAAATATTAATCTTTGCTTTTTTCCATTTTTCCCTCATTTCTGTTTCTCTCTTCTGTATTGTTTCTTATAATAAAGAAATGTTTGTACTTACTTACAAGAAATTCTATATAGTTTTGAAAAGTAAATCCAAGAAACTATTAATAATAACATTATTCAGAACAAAACAGTTGATGAGAAAAAAAATACAAGTAAAGGTTATTTGTACTCATAGTATAGAACATTTGGCAAAGCTGCATGCTTTTCAATATGTTATATACTCCAATTACACAATTGCTTACTGATTGTGTAAGGCATAACTTATATCGGAAATATTGTTAGTTGTGACTTATTAGATGGTTGACTTGAAAATTGAAGGCTGATTGAGCTCAATGAGTTCCTCATTCAGACTTTTCTTACTCTTTAATGCTTATGGCTCTGTACTATGAGAACAAGGAAGCAGCTGTGGAAACAAAATGGGTCATAGAAGCTTTTTAACTGGGGGCAAGGGAACCTAAAGTCTATATGCAATGAGAAACACCAGGATGCAGGTGGGGAGGAAGCAACATTTTCTTGGATTTTTTTTTCCATGTGCAGAAACAGGAGGCATACTAAACTTGTGCAAAAATTAAAAGATTTCTTAATTTCTTAAGTGAAAAGAAGGAATCTGGGGAACAAAGACAAAATCCAAGAAAAATTTCCTATGATGCTCAGGCACTGTAAGGTTTAATTGAAGGTAAAGTTCTGTTAAATCCAATCTTTTGAAGGGCTCAATTTAAGGCTCACATTCATTATTTATATAAAAATATTTTTTAAGCAAAGCACTGCCTATTTTTGTCACATACATAAAATTATCTGAGATGTTTACTGAAGTTGGGAAAAATCTGTTTAAACTAGCCAACAATGTTGTCACAAGAAATTGATGTAAACTAGATTGAAACCAATTTTAGCTAAAAATGAGATAGCTTCTATCCATCAAAGTGGTTAAATTCTAAGGTAATCTTCTGGGAGAGCAGCAAAAAAATATCCTAGCCAGTTAAAGACAATGCTTTTTAAAAAGGATTATATGATGTCATTGCCTATGGTAGAGATTAGACTAAGCAACCCAAGAGACCCTTTACCTCTCCTGTTGCCTGAGGTTCTTAAATAAAATAGTGAATTCATGCTCAATTCATGGAGCTGCTCTTTTTCAGTGAGCGGTACAATGTAATGTCTATATATATATATTTTTTTTTTCTATTTCCAAGGAAAAGCTGAAGGACTAACTTTGGGGAGCCAAATGAAACAATAACAAGGAAAAAGTCTGGTGTGTCAATATGATGACATATGTGTGTGGTTTCACAGAGTAATGTGTAGTACTAGGTGGTGGAAGCTCCAGGTTGTCATGTTCCATGTGATGGTACTGATTATAAATAAGAAGTAGAAAAATGTACTTTAGGCTTCATATGTTCAGGATGCTGGCTTGCTGTGGCTATAAAACAACTGAAAGACTTGGCTAGTTGTTGTAGGCCTGACATATTAGACAGGAGAGAAGTTTTCCTGGATGGATTCTACCTCTGGACTCTAGTCCCTCTCTTTAAGCCATCTATCACTATCTAAGAGTCACTGGCATGACTTCTTATATCACTTTAAATGCCAGCCTTGTAACCATTTCCCTTATTCCCCGTTCAAATCTGATCTGTCAGTTGTAGATGTCCATTTGGTGTCCACCAAGGCTGTGAACCAGCCTGAGGGGCATGTGGCTGGGGGCTGTGATGCATTAGCAGGCAAGGGCACCTCATGGCACACCTGATGTCAAACCCTTCTGATGGCATCCCAAGAGATGGCATCAATTCCTGTGAACTGAAAATTCAGCTGGGCTGAGATAAGAAAGCTAATCAAAATAAAATAAAATAAAATGGAGATAAAATGTCTCCTCCCATCTTTGTCATCCCCTCAACAGATGATGCAAATGAGCAGCATCCTCTGAACTGTGAAATCCCTCATTAGCAGTCCCAGATGGCATTATTTGTGTGCACAGTGCTGCACGTTGTGCTGCTACACCTTGTGGTCTCAGAATTAAATTCTGCACAGAAAGCACATAGCTGAACTGGAGAACATGGAGTGCCCTGACAAAAAGCATAACAGGTTCTCTCTGAGTGCTGGATAATGTAGTTATTTAATAGGACTCAAAAGTTTAAAAAATCAGTCCTCTAAGAAACAGTATAACTCCTGGCAGACAATTTGTTTTTTCTTGAATAAGTAACAGAGTAGTATGTACACTTCCACCTTTGCTTACAGTTCAAACCCACTGACTTGTAGGATACAAGCTACATGTGAAACATATTTTTAACTTTCTTTTTTATTATCTTGCTACTTTTGATAATTGAAATTTATTTTTTAATACTATCAGCCACTAGGATGACATTAATAGTAATAACAATAATAATAATAATAATAGGAGTTCCTAATTTCCATTTTTCTATATTGAAAGCTTTGCTGTCCTTTTTTTCCTCTACAAAGATGAGACATGAGAAAAAATTTTAAATACCATTAAGTATCACAACAGATTGTTATTCTAAAATTACTCATATACACTTGAACTAGTTTGGGATTAAAATTACCAACACATTTCAGTCACAAGCTTCTTTCACATATTTCCTCTGTAAGGTGGACACCACAATATAATGAAATAACCCTTCATATAAGCTACTACTGACCTCAGCAGAACAGCAAATTTTAATAAGTTATGTGTGCAAAACTGCCTCAGTATTTCAAATATCTTAAAATCTGTGCAAAAAATATTCTGCAAAATAAAATTACAAAACTTCAGCACTTTTTTGGCATATTATAAGGCTATCTTTAGAAGAATTTTATTAAGAAAAATATTTGATGCAAACATGGGGTTCCATCTACATTTTATTTTATACTTCTTTGTAAGATACAGAACTTCCTCTGTTGGTTAAGCACTCGTGGCAGTCCAAGTAATTCCCTGTTTAAATTAAAGCATGGATTTGACTTTTTAGTTTTCAACTTGATCAGAAAATAGCAGCTTTGAAAATATAAAAGCTACAAGTGCATACAGGCATATTATACATCCATTTTTATAGATATAATTCTTCTACCATAGTGTAAATTTAGAATTTTTAAAAATCCTACACTACACACAGCACCCCCACTGGAAAGATGGTACTAAAAAAAAAACCCATGACAACATTTTTGAGATTTTCATTGACTACGCGTAACTTATCAAAACACTGAAGGACTCAGACACAGTCTAATGAGTTATATAGAAGACTAATAAATCATATAGAAGTTGGTACAGAAATGATTCATTTTCAAGTAACTAATTATAAATTTACCCTCTTGTAACTTTAACTGGGAAACTAAACCTAACATCACTTACGTAACTGTAAATCTCAATACATCTCAATCACATATGAATATTTCTTTTAAAAAATCATTTTATTAGAATCTAAAAAAAGGATATAAACCTCATATTTTGAGGTAATTATTAATAAAGAGATGGACGAAAAAGCTTTGTCAGAAAAAAGAAATCCATGTATCAGTGTTGCGTTCTGTCCCCCTGCTCTTTTCAGGCCCGGCCAGCAGCTGCAGGGGCTGATGGCAGCACACCCCTGGGTCCCGGGAGGTGGGGCAGGTACAAAACCCTTACCAGAGTTTCTGGGGAGCCGTCTCTTGGTTGTGCCAGCTAATGGCAGCGTGCAGGCAGGCAAGACACCACACGGCTTCTGAGGGTGCTGATCAGATGAGGTTTATTCAGGGTCCCACACCAGGGGGGTGGAGCATGGCTCCCAAAGGAGAGGCGAGAGGCAAGAAGGCCAAGGCCAGGCCCAGAGTGAAGCCCGAGCCAGAGGCAGAGAGAGCAGAGAGAGCAGAGAGCGAGCAAAACTCAGGGTTCGGCCTAAGAGAGAGTTCCCGCCAGGGGGCGGATCCAAGGCTTGGACCAGTGGGACACTGATAGGGGAGGAGAACACATACAAACTTAGGGAGGGGTTACAACTTGTACATTTTGGGGGCGAACAGAACAATCATTTAAGAAAAATGAATCACCACATATCAGTTATGTTTCTTATGGATTTACAGTCAGATTTGACCAGCCTAAATTTTTTCTAAGCAAAAAGATGCTACTGTGCATCATTTTTTGGGGGGGAAAAAAAATACAAAACAAAATAAAAAAAACCAAACCAACAACCCTGCTCTCATGTCTTAAACTTTTATTGTTCCAAGTTTCCAATACTTCTTAGCAGTCAGAAGGCAACTACTTTAATGTACAGTTATTAGACTTAATAAAAGCCCAATAACAAAGTACAGTGTGATAAATATTTTAGTTCATTTTGTATCCTGCATAATATTAAATGATGCATTATTTATTGGGAAAAAAAAGAAGTGGCAATTGTTTAAACAAAGCCTAAGAAAATTGCAAGGACATTTGTTTGATGTGTTTAAGTGTTTTATTTTTACATTGTCACATGAAAATATTCTTTAGGTTCTTTCTGTAAACACAAATCATAAACATCTGCCTCTGTGAAGCTACAAACTGGTTTAACTCACAAATGACTGGCAGTAGGACATCTAATATTTGAGGGATCAGGGAAGTGCTTTTGCCCTGAATATATCAACATAGCTCGACATAGCTGGATTAGCTAGTCAGAATATTGGTAGCAGAGACTGTATTTTCAAATGGAACATTAAAATATTTTCAGTCTAAAAAATTTCTACAGCACCTTGGTCCCAAAGTACCCATCTGTAGCGGCGCGTTTTCTATCTTTTTATTTATTGCTAATATTAATTGTTTCTGTAATGGTTTAGTCCATATTCCCCCTATCCCTTCCTCCCAGTTGGTTTCCCCCTGCACTTGTTTGTGCAGCAGCTGTGCTTGTCAATCTCTGGGAAGAACTCTCCCCTCTTTCTGAAAAGCTGGGGAGAAGTTGGTCCCTGATTGGAACAGGCTGGGAAATCCCCCACCCCTCCTTTTCTATTCATTGTCTGTATGCCATCCCCATTCCCCTGACTGGTTTTCCCTCTTGTGTCCGCCCCCTTCTCCTGGTTCCTTATAAGCACACCCCGCCCCCTCTGGGTCAGACTTTGTGCCTGACGTGCACGATGAGCAGGTGACAATAAACTCCATCTTGCCACGAAGTCTCCTTTTCCTACCTCGTCGTAGCCTCAGCAACAGCTCTCGTGTGGCTCCTGACCCACCGGGGGGTGGTGGCCGGTCCACCTGCGACTGCCTGACCGGAGCTGAAACGATTCCCTGCCAGGGCAGCCGGGACTAGCTGGAAGCCACTTTCCAGCAGGCAGAGGAATCATTTCACCCATCAAGATTAAACATTCTCAAGGTGTAGCTGCACAAGGTGGTTGACCCCACATGACAATTTGTCTAGCCAAACTTTGTTCATCATCCCTTTCACCTGTGCTGATGTCCCTTTCTTGCTTCTTCTTTCTGTTGCACTGATTCCAGTGGATCACTGGGCCTTTCTTCACTGAAGAAATTCAGCTCATTAGTCCTAAGGAAAACGAATCCTTTTTGTTTGTTTATTTGTTTGTTTGTTTAGGTGTTATTGGGGCAGTTTTCTTCTTGGTTACTGAATAGAATTCTGTTGTTGAAAGCTAACTGAACCCTTGACTGTTAATTTTAACCCAGGACACTCCAGACTTGGTGCCAGGAACTTGTGGAGGGACACAACACTGATATCATAAGTTAGAGCTAACACTCATTATCATATCTTCAGGTATCTAGCCTAACTACATCCTACCCTGAAATCTGAGACATTGGGTGAAAGGCCCAAGCAGGATGAAACAAACACTTATTCTTCCCTCCTCTTCTGACTCCTTCTTGCATGCCGAGTAAGTTTGAAGCAATTTAGGTGCCAAGTTCTGACCAGCCACAGTTCACAGGTGAGCAGGTAAGCTTTGAGCTAAATATGTAAGGCTGAAAGGTGCAGTGGCTCAGGTGCAGCTCCTTTTTCTGTACAGTACTGTTTCTTACAGAGCAGATGGCTGAGAAATACCCACTTGGGCCAATACAGGTGAGTTCACAAGAACATCAGCAGACACTGTTTTCTCTAAATGTGATCCAAGATTCCTTTCTAAGTAGTAAAATAACAGCCCTTTCTTCTGCTCATGAATACAGTGATGGAAAATGGAAAATAATTCTTTGGGAAAACAACACCTGATTCGTCACTAATATCAGGCATTTCATAAAAGAGGCATTGGAAATTGAATATCGAAACCACAGCAGTAAGGATTGCTAGGAGCTTGCATTTCATGATTAAATTCATTTTACAGCACACAAAGTACCGTGTATACCTATAGTACAAATGGAACATGGTCATTGTCTAAAGGTGCTCTGCAGTCTCAAGACAGCAATAAAACCATCAAGAAAAATCTAATTAAATTTTACTTTAGTCCTGTATGTTGATTTGCATAGAATGGATTTTGGGAAGTAGGTAGGTTTCAGACTCTCAATATTACCATCCCATTATATGATGCATATTTTGGGGAGTTGTATCATGAAGAAATTGCCATTACCTTGAACAACTCCTTCCCCATTCCTATCATACCTGTTACAAGAGATGTTATTGGAATCACAGCCACTTCCTGACACAACCTGGCAAGCAACATGAGTTGATGCTAAAGAAATAAACACTATGATGATTTCAGGAGGAAGAAACACATTCCAAATTGTAAAAGATGAGATGTTATTTTATTCTGAATATAAAAATCACTATCAGTATTGTTTGAATCACAACGACCATAAAGAGGTCCTTGCAAAGATCAAAACTACAGCACATAACAACCCCAAGAAACATCTAAATACCTGGGATTAGTAAAATCCTCGTCCTCATAAAACACAGAGGAGGAAAGATGGGATTCATGTTCTTTAGCTATGTAAGAATTAGGTGCCTTCCCTGATGTAATTCCTTGAATCCTCTATGATCAGGAGGGAGGGCTGGAATCTGTCCACACACAAGTTCATTCATTTTAGAATGGATCTCAAACACGGGTGAAATATTTCACCCTGTGAAGGTACCTGCTCTTTTCACTGCTTTTAAAAATGTTCAGTTGGCTAGTTTAGACCAGACAATTTCCAGGCAACTAAGAGAAGTGGGCTGTGCACATGTCAAAATACAAGGTCAGAGATACCAAGGTCCTGCAGGAAGAGAACCACATGCTGTGCCAGATCCAAGATGTTAAGAAATGTTCATAGTAGACATTTTCAAAGTTAAAGAAAAAGTAAAATAAAGCATTGCCAAGTACTCTAAGTCAACATGTTGTCATAAATAACGAAGACAACGCAAAGCCACATAAAGGATCTAAAATCTCTGAGCTCTAGTATTTCTGAAGCTGTCCTCATTGAGGTTTTTCATGTTCACTGCTACTACACGCTTGAGAAATCTCACCAAGAAATTAAGACAAACTCCTCAATTGCAAAATACTGATCAGAGTCACCAGACACTAAATGTCCAAGAGGGAACTTTTTTAACACCATAAATTGCCTTAGGGTTGTTTTTGATCTGTCTTCTTTTCTCAAGAGATTTTCTGTGTCGAAAGGGATAACGTTGCAATTCTGATTCACAACATGAACATTGGATGAAGAAATAAGTTTGTCCCAAGTCTGCCTGCAATCAAATAGAATGTGAACCCATACATGAGAACCAAGCAATGAAATCAATGGAGACAGAATCTTCTGACTGTTATTTCCTCAACTAACACTATGTGATTGACTGGCCTTTGATTCCCCAATGTCTTGGAAAATCTGAAAATTCTACTGTGTGGTCAAGTTGTTAAAATCCAGAGCTCAGTGAACAGAAAAGTGTATGAAAAAAAATCAAATTTCTGAAGTGAATCAAGTATTTTGATCATCTTGGGACAAAGACTTCATTTCAGATTCAGATATTTTTTATGAAAGATGGTAGAACACTGAGAGGGCCACAGGAAAATGCTGAACTTGCAATCTTCTTTGGTGAAAATTTTTCCAGAGATGTGTTCACAACTTTCTGAAATTCCCTGATCCATGGAGTGCTGCACTGAAGACTGAGCAGGATTTTATCTTAACTATGTATGCTCCACAGCTGGTAACAGAATGTATTACTGATGTCCAGCAAACATTCTGCACTAAGGTAATCCTTACTGAACAAAAGAATACAAAGCCAATATTCTCCCTTGCAAGAATCATTAAGTTTCTCTGTGAAAGCAGCTAAAGAAATACTATAGATCTTCAGTCAAAACTCAAAACAACTAACCTATAAGAAGGCATCTGTGGAGATGCTCAGTGTTTTAAACAGAATAAGCAGAGGACAGTCTGAGGAAAAGAATGACAAAGTACCCACCTCTTAAACAATGAAGGCCCAGAATTCCAGCAGTGACAAAGGTACAAAAGGGCTGCAAAAAGTACAAGACTGTGATAATACAAGACAAAAAACCTTAGAGTTTACAAACCAAAAGAAAGACAGTAGGAATGGTGATAAAATATGGTGTCCTCTGTTGTAATTTACTCTTGGGTTCTAGGGAACATAATTTATCAGTGTTAGTAAATAAGAAGGATTATGCCCCAAAGAAATAGCTAACAATTTTTCCTCCTAGAGAAAAGCCTGTGGAATCTTAGGTTCTGTCTAATCACATGAGTCAGGCAAAACAAACAGAAAAACCTCAGAATAACTCCAATAAAAATGAATGAATTCTTTTAGTTCTTATGTACATACAACATTGTAATAATAGAGATCTGTACATGTGACTATCTTTGCTAAAAGGAGGCTGTTGGTGAATAGGATTTAGAAAACTGCCTGGTTTTCCTTCTCCTGTATTAAAAAGGAAGTAACTGGAGTATGAGAAGACAAAATCCACTTGCTATGAAGATAATAGTTTAAGTAGGAGCACTGTGGCTTTGACAGAAAAATCACTGGAAAACACATTTGGAAAACCACCAGAAACTGAAAGAACAAAACTGCTATCACCAGAAAGCTAAATAGCACTTGTCAGTCATAAAAAATATGGCATACTGTTTCTATACTTTTTTGCTGTTGTAAGACAAAAAGAAATTGGGACCACGACAGTATTATTTTTGATAGCTCTAAAAGTAAAAGAAGCATAACCAAATGAACCTTTGTTACCCAGGGAAAATGTGCATCTGTGCTATCAAACTGTAGAACAACAACCCTTTCATCAAAATTAATCTCTGTATGATCAGCTGAGTCTGGATCATTTTTCCCCTTATGTTTGTGTTTTAACTCCTTGCAGTATGGGCACGAAATGAGAGGATGCACAATAATTAATGACCATAATTGGTACTTTCCTCTCTAATTAAAGACAGGAAAGTAGCTCTCTGTATTACAGCAGTTTTGAATACCAATCCAGTATTTCTCAAAAAGGTTTTGCAGGACATTAGAGTCATTTAACAAAGCATCAATCCAGAATCCTCTATTTCGGTTATGAGCATACACTGGTGCTCTCCAGCACATATTGCTTTCAAGCTTATTTGTAGGAAAGCTTTACAGTCAATAAAGCAATGTTCTTCTCATTACTGTGAGGTTTGTAGGACGCCTGTCCTTGGTAGGATCTCTGACGGCGTAAAGCTGGGGAAAAAAGGGCCATCTGCCTTCAACAGTCCTTCTGATGGTAGTTCTGGTAAAGTCTGCTGTTACCATTAGCGGCCAGCTGGCCTCTTACATCATTATACATTGCAAATGTTTCACAGCATGACAATATAACATCAAATTACATTTTAAAAAAAACATATCATGCTTTGAATTGTAAAAGCATCCTTACAGAGAGGGACTGGATATGATCCTCAAGGCAACGTGTCCAGGTTCATATTTGTTTGTGCAAGCCTTTTAAGGCTAATTTTGACTTTGTTTCCTCATTCCAAAAATGTAATAGTTCATTTCATGCATGAAAAAAAAATTCTGATGGAAGAAAAATGTCTAACAGAAGTTCTATTTTGGATTAGAATGTAGGATTTACTGCTTTCAGAATTTGGCTCTTTGGGGCTTGTTTTTGCTTGATGTGATTCTCTGTATGTTCTCTGGAGATAAGCCTGTATACAACAAAGGAGAAACAATACTTTGTTGAAGAGACAGAGAAAATAATTGAACTTGTCATATTTAATTTGCAATTTATCGCATTTATTTTGTAATTGTTGACAGAACAGATGTGATGGTTTTTTGTGGTGGTTCCACAAAAAAAAATCCTGACTTGGAAATATACCATGGTTTTCTTACAATTCAGGAAAAGAAATCCTACCTGAGACTAAAGAAATATTAGAATTGCACTGAAATAAGACATTGACTCAGTATTTTAGTAAACTTCAGTTTATGTTTTGGATTGGTGGCTCATCAGAAGTTTGTGATCAATATTAGTTTTTAACAGAAGACACTCATTCATGGATACTCAAATAGCTGATCCAGCCTTGAGTGTCCCATAAGTACATGAGTCATTATGCTGCTGTTTACTTTAGGTATCAGAAGCTATTCTCCATTTTAAATAACCCTGAATAACCCTGAATTGAGGAACAGTGTATCTATGCAAGACATTTGTAGGCAAATATATGCAGCCACTTTGCTCCCTTGTGATGGATTTTAGATGTATTGTTTTTATTTCTTTACAGAAGTGATCACAATAAAATGGGAACTATCCAAATACTAAAGAAACCACATTCACAGCCTCTATGGTTTTACATTATAAAATCTTCTACAGTTCAATATCTGAGAATAATGGCACAAGAAGACAGCTCTTAGAAAAATATTTTGGCTGGGCAGAGCTTTCGTTTTGTTACTTCTGCTTTGTTGTTTAAACAACAAAGCTTTTACTCCTACAGAGAAAAATAAAGGTTGAAATGGAAGAAGGGATGCCTCTGATAAGAAGAAAATCACCAAGAAATACTAATCTCAGTTCTTCCTTGAAAAGTTTACAAACCCCTCATTTACAGGGGCACAGAAAAATGTAGTGCATTAAGACTCAGCTGACAAATGAGTAGCAAAGTGTTTTGGAAATGCTGTACAATTATGGTAGGGCATATTCAATTTTTTGTGTTTTAATTTTGTGATGTTTTCTTTGTATTAATACTCAACTGTAGGCTGTGTTGTACTAATGAAAATTTCATACTAGGGTTTGATATTTCAAAGCAGTTGTCTTGTAACCAAACTCATGATCTCATAAACATATATTTAAAAGAAAATTACATTAGAAACATAAAGAATCTTAATATTTATCCAGCTTGATTCTGTAATGTGTTCATCAGGTTTATGGGAATGCTAATGAGAAACACTGAATGTTTTTTGTTCCTGGGGATGTACATATCCATCGAGCATTTGGAAAGCGTATATGTTTGTTTATGCTGGAATAAAAGTTTGTTTGCAAACGTTTGTTCTGCAAACTAGCTGTAAGCCTAAATAGTTCATGTAATTGTCAAATGGAAACGGTATGCAGTTTGTTTGAATTCTAATTAAAATGTTGTGAATAAATCCAGTGTACCAGCAGCAACTTCTAAACTGATCAGAATACACGTCTGCAGTGTGAAATGACTGTGCAACATGCAGTAGTGAAGAAATGGGGAAGAAAAGTCTTGGACACCTGCTTCTCTTTATGGTAGGAGTGACTTCAGCACTGCTTTTTGCTAAACTTTGGTTTAGTTACAATGATAGTGTTGAGCTTTTAAATGTACAGGTTTGCTTTATACTTGTGCCCCTTCATGGCATGTACGAGGGACTAGCAGAACAGGACACAATGACTTCCAGCCACTTGTGGGTACTGACATTAGTAAAGTCAATAAAACAAAACCAAAACTAATGCCAAACCAAATACAATGCAGTTTACTGGAAAAAGTGAAGTAAAAAATAAAAGTAACATCATTACCCACTCACTCCAAATAATCTAATTCACAAGCTGAAAATATTAAGATGTGATTTTGCAATAAGTCCATCAGAATTCTGTCTTGAAGTGTTTATAGTTAATATGGACATATTGGTACAATATTAAATGTAACTAGACATATAAGTAGAATCTGAAAAGTTATACTGTCTCAGTTTGAGAAGCTGTTCTTTCCAGGAGACATGGGTCATCCATGAAAAGTTCAAAACAGTAAAACAGACAGAAAGTCTAAAAAGAGAATGGTCTCTTCCAGAACTGGGAAACAGCAGGATTTGCACACTCCTCTGTTTTTTTAGAAAATATTTAAATTAGTTGATTTAATTGAGAGTCAAAACTTATCAGAAGCAAGAGAAGAACAGGTGTATAGAGAATGACAGATGACATAAAAATTTTTTTGTGGAGAAAAGAGAGGAGGAATTCTATCCCACAGTGAAAAACAGCAAATACTACTGGAGCCTTAAGACCAAGAGAAGGATAGAAATCAAGAGGAGGAGTTTTTATTTTTTTTCAGGATATGCTATTCCAGAGACAGAAAACAGCTAGGACGTGCCGGATGATTTTATGTGTGCTCTGCAAAATTCTGAGTTATAATCCTCTGCTATTTCCTCTCACTTTCCACACATATATGCACAAATTCTTTGCACTTCGGCTTGCATCTCAAAGTCATTAACAGCCAACCACACACAGTGCATCATCCCAAGTTTCTTGTTCCAAACAGGTACGGCAACTTTGCAAAGAAATTCATGCACCACTCTTTTCTGCAAGGAATAATGGCACTGTTAAGCCTTGGTATTTCCTTTATGTGACAGCTTCAGGTACACAGGCACAAACCCAGACCTCTAAACAGCATGTGGGGAAATTGTGGCCTGTGTCTGTGCTAGTAGATCAAACAAGCTGAGGATTAATCACAGTTACTAATCCTGACCTAATCACAACCCTTTGGCAGGGCTGTTGTCATATAGCCTCAATATCTTACCTTTAATCTGAAAAGTTGTAGACATCCAACAGTGGTCCCCACTGTTCTTAAACCCCAAGTTGTGCTCAAAAAATTGCCTGCCCAAAAACTAAAACCACCAAGGTTTATGCTAACCATGTTGCTGTAGGGATGGTTTGGGACAATTACTCAGGCCTAGACCTAGCTTTATTTAGATTAGAGCAGATATGACTTTGAGGCCACTTGGGAAAATGCTGAGACAAGTTTTAAAAACAAGATGTCACAGAATTAAAGTGAAAATAAACAGATAAAAGATGAGGCTACTTGTGAGGAAGAAAAGATTTGTACATATCACTTAGTCTGGCTGTTAACACCACCAGTTTAGATCAATAAAATCTATTCTCTCATTGCATCTGTGGCTAGCCTTACATCTTCTCTTTCCAGAGGGAAAAAAATATACCATCATTTATAGTACATGTCAGTGTTCTATCTGTCCCTAGTCTGGCTTCCTTGGCTTGTAGATGTCTGAAGAGAGATGGCTGCAGTCTTTAGTCACTCTTACACTCTAGTCAGCAATTTCCCATGATGTTGTCCGGGTCTGTAGTTCTTCCACAGCCATTTCTTCCTGCCTGCTTCCGGAGGAAGCTCAGGATGTCTATTAATTTTCTGTAGGCTTTTTTTTTTTAACTAATTCAATTTATTAACTTGTTATTTTTCTTTGTTGGTTTAGTTTTCCAGTTGGATGAAGGCCAGGTCAGGCATTACAATAGTGGATGGAGTGCAGATCAGTGAAGAACAGGGTAGGGAAAAAGGATTAGGAAGGATGGGAGCTGGGAAATGCTAACAGTATGTCCCCATTTTGGTAGTGGGAAATTGTTAATTCAGAATCATGTCTGTGCTGTGGTTTGAAATCACATTTTTTGGTTCAGATGAGGACTGCTATTCCTTGCCTATTAGGTTATTCTGCATTTCTAAGGATTCTTTGAAAATTCCACCACCTTTTTTACATAATACCAAATGACTTTCAGTGTCTTAAGTTAATTTAATATGCATAAATCACACATTTTTTTGAACAGTTAAACCAGTGTAAATCTAATTGTAACCCTTTACCTGTCATTATGATAGCATGGATATCATATCTAATAAATATAAGTCTTGTGAGATTTAAATAATTCCCTGTGCCTGCTGGAGATGGTGTTCCAGCGAATCCCGGCTGCCCTGGCAGGGAATTGTTTCGAGTCTGGTTGGGCAGTGGCTAGCAGACCGGCCACTACCTCCTTAGTAGTTCAGAAGCTGCACGAGAGCTGTTAGTGAGGCTCGACGAAGGTAAGAAGAAGGAGGCCTCGTGGCAAGATAGAGTTTATTGTCACATGCACCCCATGGTGCAGACACTCACGTGTCCCAGGGCTCATTGCTTATCAGGGACCAGGGGAAAGGGGTGGGCACAAGAGGGAAAACCAATCAGGGGAATGGGGAGGGCACATAGACAGCAAATAGGAAACGAGGGGTGGGGGACTCCCAGCCTGCTGCAATCGGGGATTGAGTTCCTCCGAAGTCTCTGGAATGAGGGGGAGAGGATTCCCGGAGGGGGGCAGGCACTGGGAGGAGACTAACAGATGATTGCCAACATATTGCAACAGAGGGGAACAAAGGGAATTTCCCAGGCAGGAGATTGTACCAAATGGGGAGAAGTACAGGGGGAACTTGGGAAAAACCATTACAGAACAAATGATTATTAACAATAAGTAAAAACCAGAAAACGCGCCGCTACATTAGATTATATGCCATTTTCTGTGATAATGTTTCTTCATGGTGAGAAGGAAAAAATGGTGAGCAATTTTTTCACCAGTGTATGCAAGCAAATGTGCATAGTCCCGGACAGGAAAATAACAGTCGTATTAAACTTACCTACCCACATAATAATGGACTAGTATTTTTTTGCCATTTCATTCACATTCTTTGACAACTTTTCATGTTTTTAGCTTATAATTCTTTGCAAGGAATATTTAATTTCCAGGGAATTTTTCTTTTCCTTAATATGTCCTAATTTCTTTTGTTTTAAATTCTGTTCTTCCTTTTGTTTTCATTGACTCCCCACATTAATACATAACACCTGTTTTAGGGACTCCTTACCTCATTATATCTCCAATTTAGACATTTTCACCTGAAGTGGTCCTCTAGAATTGATTTATAGTTAATGGAGTGAAGCATGCATAGTTTTAAATATAAGACCAGCTATTCTTATAACTGTAGTTACACTTGCACCAGCCATATAACAAGTAATCAAAAGTTCAGTAATTTTCCAGTTTGTATCCCAGCTAACAGTGTATCTGTCAGATAGTCTTCCAATTAGTTTCATTTCTTTTGCAAGTTTGTTTGTTTGGTTTTTTGTTTGTTTTTTCAGCTCTGTCCAAAGTCTGAAGCTGTTTAGTTTGTGTTTTCTTTCACACCTTCTGGTTTTGTACATGTTGCCTCACTTTGTAATCTCCTTTCTTTTGTTCACCATTCCTATGATTTTTCTCTTTGGCAACACAGCTGTATCACACAATCTGTTCTGACTCTGCTCCATAGCCTGGCAAACTCTCACAGATTTTTTATGCTTTTATTTCATGAGTTTGTAACAGAATTTTTTCAGTTGCTGATCCTCATTATACCTGAAGTCAGACTCCACAAGGCTCTACAGATTGTATATTTGACTTTACAGACTGAAGTATGTTATAAATGTACTCAGAGTTGCTTCATCAATGCACTTTTTTCACACAAAGCAAAAAACTTTCAAAAGTTCATTGTGTAAGTGTACTTTGGCTATTATGCCATGTAGTGCCACCCTAGATAGCTACTTAGTATGCTTTAATACTAAAGAAGTCTAGAGTCTCTACATCAGCAAAATTGAAATGAAAGTGTCCAGCAGCATTCACTTTCGTAAAGAGACAGAACTCTATTTTGAATATCTTCTAGTTTTGTGGAAGAAAGAGTTTTGTTCTTGATACCAGGTGTTTTTGTAACTGGTTAAAGAAAGCTGGATTGACATTAAAACTCTGAGATATTTTTCTTGCAATGGAAGATAGCAAAACAGCGATGAAGCGGACAGAAGCAGGGAGGGTGTCCTCTGTGCTGTTTAACTACCAACCCAAACTGCAGCTGCTTCAAACAAATGTGTTTCATTTCCCTGGGAGATGGTAGCCAGGATATCTTTATCATAGTGCCACTTTCTACATCAGTTTGGCTACTGTGTGCAATGAGAAAAAAACAGATACAAACAAGCTCTATCATATCTCCAGTCCAATCTTCAAATTGCTGTAGTTTTGAAATATTTGCCTGAGCCAGAATTCAAGCAGTCACTTTCCTGGAGACACTGCCTTCTTCCCTGAGCACTGTGACTTCATCATTGCCCTAAATTCCAGTATTGTGAACATTGTGTATACACATCACTGTCTTGGGAGTGAATAAAAATTTTAGAGCTCTGACCAGCATACACCTGAGGGGGTCACTACCCCCTTTTCTTTGCAATACTAAGAAATTGCAACTTGAATGTTCTGGTTGGTAATCTAACCTTAGCTGAAGGTTAGATTTTTGAGCAGAGCTACAAGTAGCAATGTTTTTTTCACCTAACAGCATATATTAAGTTCTCTCCTACCTGCTCCTGATTACTTGGATCATTCAGCCATTTTCAGTTTTGGTATGCCACCAGAGGAGTGACCTCTCAAAGGGCCCAGTTGCACACAGGGTATCATAATGTGCAGTAAATTAAATACGTTTTCTCAGTTTGTGTCCTTTCTGTGCTACAGCGTCCCTGCCTGCTGGGCTGTCCTTGGAATGCAATGGGAAATTAGCTCTTGATAGTGCAGCGTGGCAGAAATCAATAACAGAATTATGTCAGCATATAGGATGGGCTGCTAAACCCTAGCATTCTCAGCAACATCTTAATGCATGCCATGATGAACACTGAACTCTGCAAAATGAGACATGTCTCTCATTAACTACTGTGGTTCTGGCTGGTATGTTCCAGAATGGCTGAGATATTGGAAAAGTACTGAAATGCATCACCTGCTGATTTCTAGCTTTTACAAGCACATTTCCTGATTATGCAAGCAAATTTTAACTCATCGAGAATACAAACCTCTGCTTTCTTACTACACTGAAATTTATCAGATACAACCTTCTAGAAATAAATAGTTTGCAGTAAGTTTTTGTGTTCCTTCTGTCACAGGAGATGAAACTTCAATTAGATTTGATGGGTTTTACATCAATTTACTGAGTAATCTGATTAAAGCCTCAGAGTCTTCTCACTACAATTCTTAATGACTTGCCCTGGTAAGAATTTAATACTACTTAAAAAAATGTGATTAGGACTTCTGGTTCTTCCTGGCTTCAAAATCCTCAAGGTGCATGAATAAAGATGAATTTTAGTGATATAGTTAATAGAAAATAATGAAATTATTTGATACTTCTGTTTTACTGTAGCTACAGAGATACCCAAAACTTAGCAGACCACAGTGTTTTCAGGGGAGCTCTATAAGGAAGATCTACGGTGGGCCAAATTTTCTCCTGGTAAGAATCCTTTGAGCCAGATCTCAGACCCTTCTTCTGTAATTTTGTACCATAAAAAAAAAAAAAAAAATCCACAAATCATTTTAACAGAACTAGAAGTATTTCAAAATACTGCTGAGATTGCAAAAGTAGATTGTAGTTTTTATGGAAATGTTTATTAACTGGAAAACAGGAAGGAACTGAAGCCTAGACTGTGTAAAGGAGGAATTGCTTTGGAAAAATTACTTCAAAAATTATAATAAAAATATTATATTATCTGATGAGTGTAGACATTGCACAGCTTTGATAATGTATTTTTTGAGCTACTCTTGTCTTCAAGGAAATCAAGGCAGGCACTTACATCTTCTCTGTTGATGGTTTCGTTGCAGATTCCAGTTTGTAATTCAATACCTTTATTTATTTATTTATCTGACAGCCACCTTGAGGGTGTAGTAAAAGTAAAGCATGAGAGTGCCTGCAGGAGCCTCATTTCTTAACCTGTTAAATGGCCATGGTAGGAAGGCAAAAAGAGCAGCTTTCCTCTCCCATTCCCCTATACCTTCTCTACCTTCTGTTCCTACACCCAACTCCATATCACTGATAGCATGCTGATTCAATATTCATTATAATTCAGCTTCTAGGGCTAAAACACAAGAAAACAAGCAGAAACACCAGGCAATGTCCCCAGGCAGGCAGGAGGCCACCTTGTCACCCTGACTTCTACAGTTACCAGGTGCTGAGGACTTTTTCAGGTGACACATCCTGTAAAAGATATGAACTACTTTATTGAGGTCAGTCAACAGAATTCCTCAGGAAAAAAGTAAGACTACCCTCACTTCATATTACAATATCAATTTTTTATTGCCTTCTCTGAATCCTGTCACACTGAACTGAACCCTCCAGAGCTACAGTCAACCCTTTTAGTTTTCTCTCCTATTTCCCTTCTTCTTCCTGACCTGATTACCATGAGGCACACCATGAAAAAACTTCTGATGAATCTTTCTTCCCTTCTGACTCTCTCCTGCCAAGTCAGTCAGTGGGGAAGAAGTAGGAGATGAAAGGAGTCACCATTCCCATGCCTGTGGCCCCATGGCACTGGGGCCAGCCATGGCAGGAGCTCTGCTGGCCTCTGAGACCTGCACTTGCACACACACCTCCCCACAGAGCTGCCAAAATGCTGCAATGCAGAGCCAACATCCCAAGGAGAAGGCAGGGATGCATCTCAATTATTTCCTTCAGAAGATATCTGAGATGTTTAATTGCAGAAAATCAATTCTGATTACCACCAGGTGGATTTCAGATGGAGATTTGCTCAGCTTTCTGTCAGCGTATCCACCCAAGGCAACCCTGCCAGAAACTCCCATCTTCTGGGAAGCCTTCCAGGCACACAGCCAAAGCCCCTTTGATTCTGGCTTCCAGATTCTCCTGCTCTCCAATTCCCCAGACATTAAGGCTCCTGCACTGCCCACTAGGAAAGCTTCTAGTGGCACAAGGGATTCACAGCCCTATTTGTGGGCTGCCAGGGAGATGAAATTACTAAATATGTTTGGAATTAGTAATCTTGGAGGTCTTTTCCAACCTTCATGATTCTGTGATCCAATGATTGCAATTTGCACATTTTAATTTTTTTTTCCTTCTCCCCTCGATCTCCTTGATTGAATTTCAATTAAAATATAGTTGGAAAGGCAAATTTCCAAGGACTTGGAGATTGTAGGTTTTTGCAAAGATTAACTTAAAAGCTTAGTTTTAGGATGGCACTTCAAGGTGCACATTAGGTTAGCTGCTGATTATTTTGGCAGATGGAATGATGTGAAATCCCCAGCATTTTCCAGGGGAAAGTAATGCCACAGAGAGACTAGAAAAACAGCCAAGAAAAACAGAGAAAACTGGAGGCAGAAGTATGAGGTGTTAGAATAAAGAGGAAAAATTCAAGGTGGAATTTTTTTTAACCATATTATGAACTACAAACCTTTGGGTTTGTTACTTTTTTCTGGTAGAAAAAGAAAGTTGAAAAGGAAACTAGATATCTTTAGGACAGGTTTGCCAAAGTTTCATATTGAACCAGTTCTAATTAATGTCCCAGGCTGAGTCTGATTGAGCCAATAAAGTTTGAATAATGAAAGTTTAAAATTTAGAAGTAAAGCTGCTACTCAAAGACAATGGACTTGGTTGCTGTATTTTGTCTGCTTCTGGGAGAGATACAACAGTAGATTTACTTTGTTTTAGCATGTTGAGTTTATATCCTGCCTCCTGGCTTGGAACTGAGGAGAGAATCCTGACTTCTGATAATTTGGACTTTGCTCACTATGAATCAAAGGGAAGAAAAAGCTTTTAAACAGAGGCTATATTTGTGATTGAAAATGAAGGTGTGAAAAATGAGGCAATGCTTTAAAAATCTGTCTTTGTGCAATCTTGAGACCAAAAACTGATTTACATTCTTTCTTAACCTTGTCTTGGGAAATCACTTATAATTTGTGCACCTCTTTTTTTCTCTTTGAACAATTCCAAGTCCTGTCTCTGATGATGTCAAAACAACCCCAGTTCTTCAGATGCAGAGTTCCAGGCAGAAAGAAGCAGATTCAAAACAAGCAGAGAAAACAGAGTTAGAGCTTAGTTCATCATTCTTCATTCAAAAATCAAGGTAGAGTAGGATGGGAGGGTAAGCAGATGCAAGTATAAACTACTTTTTTATTTTAATATCTTTTAAATGTTTATATTATTTTTTTTTTCCGGTATGTGCTATCAAAATACTTTCAAAGTGTCTAATTCTCTGTACACAGTTAAGCATTTCATTCCTAGTAGTGCAAAATAGGAAATTAATATAGTCAGTTCATTTTAAGGTATTTGCAGCTCTTTGATATACATTTGAAAACCTGAAGGTAGGCCAGATCCTGAGTTCAACTATTTAAAGGAAGTTTCATTGATTTCAGCAGAGCTGGACACATTTACACCAAATGAAGATTTGACCTATACTTCCTAATATGTTCTCTGAAAACCAGTGCAAAGGAAGGTCTGGATTTCTCAAAGTAACTGTTCCCTTTTCTTGGCTTAATATTACACACATGTTTTCTCACTTAAACTTTGCCTCATTTGGCTTTGGGTTTTTATGTAGCCTTTGAAACTATTTCTAAAGGAAAAATGCAGCTGTTAGCAAGAGTTCATAAAATGTACATGGAACTAATTTTCCAGGCATTTCTCTCAAGGACTCTGATGTATCTACCAAAGACATTTGACATAAGGATTTTTAATGTAACTATATGATGAAGGAAAAAGAGCAGAGAGAAAGCATCCACTCTTAAGGATAAGAAGGAAAAATTGACTTTTGGTAGTTTATGTACTTGGAATTTGAAATCTTGAAACTTGAAATCTTGAAACTTTCATTAACAATAATATTTTGCAGAAAATCTGTGAATTTTGAATGGAAAAATAATCAGAGATTAAAGGATGCAATAATTTGAAGAGATCCAGAATTGTAAAAATATCTTCACCATGGAGTCTGATTTTGTTCATTGTCTCTCTGAACAATGAACAAAGGCACAAGTGACCAAGACTATACAGACATCAATCTGACTCACTAAGAGTAAATAAGCTCAACATAAAGTGCCATCTTCTCAGCCTGGATGGCAGGACAAGAAGAGGCACAGAAGTTTTAGGGGAAGGATCTCAGGATCAGAGGAAGCAAAATTCAGCTCACATATCCTTTCTGTCAGTTTCCTCTCTGAGACACCAATGCTACAAATTCACCTATGTCCATCTCCACACAAATTGCAATATGAACCTCAGTTATCACAGATTAAGTTAAAAAACCAAATTATTAGGGGAAATAGATGAATTTTTAAACAATCCCACTGGAAAAAATCATAAAGAATCATAATTTAATTTCTTTATCAATCTCATTAGTTAAATATATTTTAGTTACTGTCTACTGGCCCCTGTAACTGATAAGCCCATAATGGATTTTAACATGTTTATGCTCATAACAACACAGAAAGGAAAGTATTATTCCCATTTTATCAATAGCTAATTGAGGGCATAGTTTAATGTTAATGGAAAACTGATTTGATATTGCTGGCAAAAGTGGTGATGCCGTTCTACCTTCTGCACCAGTTTGCTATTTCTGCTTCTTTTACACAAGTCTTAGTGTATAAGTCCCTTATGCAGGGGGACCACAAGAAGCTTACCCAGCAAGGCAGGAAGACTGAAGAAATTATCCTTTCAGCATAATCCTGTCAGGACATCAATGCAGCACCACCCTAAATGCACCTCATCCACTGCCAAGAAACTATTTCCAAATTAAGAGGCCAATTTGAGATTGCCTCCAAAGGAGTGAGACATTTGCAACAGAGCAAAAAATTAAACTTGAGCTCTCACCTCTCATGCTACTTTTCTAATGACTTGATGTATCTCCTTTAGGAATAATATAATTGTTATAAAGGGAAGACAAAACATGACAATGAAAATCAGAATTATAAAGGTTAATATACTTTGTTGCAAGCACGAATTCCACTTGTCTCAGGACTTAAACTGAGATCATAGTTCCACAATATTGGCACTCGAATAAATGAGATCAGTTGATGGATTTCATACCTCCTTCCTGCCTCTGGTAGGCTCCTTTCAATAGCTCTTTAAAGTTCTTTTTTACCAGTGCAGCATTTGCGGGGTCAAGCAGCAAATAAAATCCGTGGAATGATTCAGGTTAAAGAAGGACCTTTTTTCTATTTTGGAGGTCAGGAGAAGGTTACTTTTCAATTACTGCATTTACTGCATAGTCCACGGTCATCTGTGTCAAAATAACCTGAAGGGAGGGAGGAACACCGATCAAGTTGGTAGCTGGAAGGTGGTGGGATGGAAACTGTGTAACTCATATTTCCATTAATGCCAGAATATTATCAAATGATGGCTTTATACCCTTGGGCCAGAGCATTTTTTGGACTATTTTAGATGACTGAAAGCCTAAATATCAAAACAAGGTTAAATGTACAGTATGTGAGAGTGCATATAGTAATAAATCTGAATGATTTTTAGCAATAATGATTATTTCCAGAATATAAAAGTAAAACACAGGGAGAATGCCTAAGACAGTATTGAACAATAAAAATGAAATAATTAGATAACATTGTAGACAGAGAAAAAAAGTACTTGCTATTCGGTGATGACTGTGGGCTAATAGAGGCTTCCCAGTCATATATGACTTCCCAGTCATATACGCCATTCTCCATATAATCTTTCTAAATGACAACATTTGCAGAGCTCCCTAAATACAATGGAGAACAAGTCATAACATGCCACTGGTTTTGGAGCATATACAGAGAGTTCAGGTAGTAAAAGTATTAGTTAGTATTATTCATGTTTATGAGGAAAAGTGCAGTAATTTTTTTTATGAGTTAAAGATAGATGACTATTACAAAGTAATGATCCAAGGTTATGGAAATAAAATCAATTAAAACTTATTAGAGCACAAGCAATCACATTCAGTGGTAATTCATACTTTTCTGACTGAACAATGAAAAGTTTCAAGAAACTCTATTTAGTGAATGCTTGGCATATGCTTTGACTCTGCTTAGCACAAAATTAAGCAAAAGAAAGCACCTGTTTTCAAGGACTCCTCCACTCCATAGGACAGGGTTAGAAACATTTCATGGTTATGTTAGGTCTATAAGTAAAGACTACCTCATGTTATCACAAAAAGCAATATAGAGTGTATGGTGTGGCTGGGAGAAAGTGCTAGGTGCGGGAAGTAATATAAAAATTGTTGCCAGAAAGCAAGCCTTTAGTTAACACTCAACCTGAAATTCTTCTCTACATTGAGAAAGCAGTGATAAAATACCTTTTCATCTCATCTCCATGATTTTTTCATTCTGTTCTCAAATTCTTGTTCACTGCCTTGTTCTAAAAAATTTCTTTATTTTGGGTGTAGAGATTTAGCTTGTGTTCACAGCACAAAGAACTGCAGTGGCCTAAGATGTCATGGCTGAAACGTGGTGGCAAAAGCAAAGCTCCACAACTAATAATAGTTGTTAGAGTGGTATGAATTTAATCGGCCGAGATGCGTGGGTAATAACTTCACCAAAGACACGCATACCCACCTGACAGACTTGGTGTTTCCCTCTATTATTAGGGTCTTACATATGCATAATCCGCCTCATACATATTCATTCCCTGGCCCCGCCCATCCTCACCTCGGATGGTAATTAACTCCACGCCCATCTGGGCATGCTCAGTTTGCTGTGGTGGTCTTCTGGGGGTCCCGGGGGATGAAGGAACGGAGTCTTCTTCAGTGAACTCTTCACTTTATCTCTCTTGCACGGCTTCTGGCTCTCTTTGGCATAGTTTCAAGGAAATATTCAGTTTATGCTGGCTAAGGGTCTGTGTCCTCCCTCTTTATCTGCATTCTCGGCCTTGTTGTCCCGGGATGTTTGCAATTTTCTCTCCACTATCACCAAGAAGTCCTAGATGCTTGTAACATGCAAAAGGTTAACAGACACAGCGTTCGGTATCCACTAAATGCCTTCTAAAATGGATTTAATATATATTCCAAAGCACTCTTTGAAATACATCCTAACATCTAGAGGCCTACTATAAAGGATCATCTAAAATTCTCACATATCTGTGTCAATGGCTGTCCAGCACTTTTTCACTGCTCCACTGGCTGCCACTGCCCCATTAAGAAAACCCTGAGAGGGAAAACACACCTTGGGTGCTTAGGTCAATGGTTGGACACAAGGCTCATTCTTCTGCTCCTTTTCTGCTTGAAAAGTAATTCAGCCTTTTTGCAATATAATAAATATCCTATTCACCAAAAGGCAGAGCATAAAGATGTTTTAATATTGTCAAATCAAAATAAAACCATCATTATTCTGAAGTAAATTACTTGGAAACAAATTTTTTGCTTTGGTTGCACTATACAAAGGATTATTTATAAAATGAGCCAAGGTTATTTATGGCATGTCTGAGGGGAGGCAGGCCTTCAGCATAGGAAAGCATGTCATTTAGAAAAACATCATATTTATAGAGATGTGTTCTTCTTGCTAGTGCAAACGTAGAGACAGAAATGGCAGTGCTCCTGATTTGACTGTTTAAAACTTACACATTGCAAGTGTTTTGTCCATGGGGAAATAAATGTTATGCTCCCTGATTAGTTTTCACAATGAGTTTGAAACAGATGGGTTCTAATTGCATAGTTTTCAACTGCTTAGAGTAATAGAAAAGTGGATTAATGAATGTTTTATATGAAAACAAAGACCTTCTTTGGGAGTCACAACAAAGTAATGAATTAGATATTGACATAGGATTACTATGTGAGGAGTAATGTATCAGCAATTCTTTGAAAGTCTTTGAAGACATTGTATGGCAATATGGGACATGTAGATGTATTCTGCATACATCCTTTATTTGCAGGTAGTTTATCTGGAAAATAATTCCTCAGTTCTATATGATCTCCTTTGTTACTTACTTTCCCCATTCCTGTTTTCTTCTTGTTCTTTTGTGGGTCTTTTTAGTGGTATAGTTTAGAAAGTTGCAATGTAAATGAAACTACCTGATTTAGTAATTTATTAGTCTTTTTTAATGAAAGGAGAAAAAATAAACTCTTACAGCAGATGAGTTATCTGACACATAAGTCAGATGTCCACTTTGAAATAAGATGGATCCTATGAGATGCAGGTGTCTGCCTTTGGGCAGATCAGTCGTACTCACTACCTCCAGGTGTTGAGTTCAGCTTTCCTTAAACATACACCAAAGTAGTTTCTGAATTTAGTTCAACATTAAGTGAAAAAAACCAGAAGGAAATAATATAATGAGCAGATAAGGAGGTGAGTGAGAGCACTAAAAAAACTTTTGGAGAAAGACGAATGCCAATGGAATTATGTGCATTTTAAAATACACACAGTACACAATGCAAGACAAAAAATCCCAGCAGTTCATGACCTCAAAAACTCAGAGCTGGCAGCCATAGAGAAGATACATTTTTATGGATAGGTGCCATAATGCTTACCTTGTAGGTTCCTATTTCTTAGATTTGAAAAAAAAAAAAAATCCTAATGTAATTAAAATGAAATAGCTCAAGGCACTTATGCTTTCTGTCATCCTACATCAAATGGGAAGAATTTGGACATGTTGAAAAAACTACAGTTGAACAAGATAAAAAATGCTAAACAGGGGAATGTACCCAAAGACTACATTTTCTAAAGAGCCCATAGACACAGATATGGATGCAAAAAGGTTTCTTCATCTGTTTTGAATCCACACTTTTAGTCTTCTCCTCAGAAAAGATGTCTGATTATTCTCATTTTATTAAGACCCATCTAATTATCTTATAAAGTGAATGGAAGAATAAAAGGCATTGCTGGTATCGATGGAATACACAGGGGCTTGGTCTCTATTACCATGATTATTTCATTTTTTTAACCAATGACTGTTGTATGTACAATGACAGAATTTTCTAGGAGCAAAGACAAGAGCGTTGGTTTCTTCCTTCCTATATGAAAGTACCCAAACACCTAATGACGGATTTAGACTTCCTTCTTCAAAATCCATTTCTCCTTGTCTATAAGTATTAAATTTCCCTCTATGTAGCGTTGCAGTGGAATAGAAGGTGGTGGACTGAAACTAATGAGTGAGTTACTGATCTTAGATGCCTTTTTCTAGGTCAAGGATCTAACAACTAGATTATTATTATTTTTTGAAAGTTTAATCTTCTTAACTCCTCACTTAATAGAAGTACGCAATCTGTGATCCTAGTCTTCCAGGCTCCTCTCCCTTCCTCCCCTCTCGCAGTCAAAAGAGACAGGGGCATCACAAGACATATTGTTCTCTAGATTAGAATATTTTTTGCTACAGATTAATGTTGCTAAATTTGGTGTTTCAGACATAAAATGCCTAAGTAAGGAAGGCTAAAGATAGACCCACCCATATCTCAGCTTGGATGTGAAAATCCTTATTTTTAGATCACATTATTTTCTTTGGATCTAGCCCTCTCAAAATGGCTCAGTGGAGACTTGGTTTCAGGAAAGCTTCAGATGAACTTTCCCGTACCCTCTCTATTTCCTCCACAGTAAGACAGAGTATTACCCATCCTCCTAAGGAACTGCTAGCATATGTTTCTCATCTTTTCTTCCCACCTTAAGACTGTAGCTATTTGTTACCCATCCATAGTCTTTTATGCAGGAGAGGTAATAGCAGTTTTCTGACAATATTCTCCTCTCCGCTGATTTGAAAAGTCCATATAGGAGAAGAAAATGTTACCCTAATCTCCTTACAGCACCTCTGCATGTGGCACAATTTTGAGCACACTGTAGCTCATGCATATTTGCAGATACAAAAACCCGTGAAGATTAAGGTCTTTCTGTTTGGTTGTTCTTGTTTCATAAAGCTTGTTACCAGGCTGTTCACAGCTCTCCAGCTGTGCACTGGGTTCTCTTGAAGGAGAATTGTAAGGATCTATCTTCTTTTTTTTAATGCCTGTCTGGAATTAAGGCAAATTGGTGAACATTGACTGTTTTATTTTACATTTTAAATTTAAACTGAGTCATATGTTAACCACATTGCCACACCTGGGGTTTGTTTATCTTGGATTTAGTTTATATCTTTAATAAGTGTTAGAGCAAATGTGCTAAGGAAATACTTTCCAGTTTTATATTTTTATGTTGTTATACTGAACTTAGTTTCAATTTTTGTTTTGAAGTCAGTTTTATTTTCTTAACAAGTTTCTTTGAAAAGAAAAACTTCAATTTCTGTGCTGAGTTCTCTTCCCCTTCAAGTTACCTCCTTGCCCCATTTTCTTTTAAGTCTGGTGGTAATGAATGAATTCACACGCAGGTGAGCACAGAAGGTTAGCAGATCCAAGGTTTATTTTTAATGTGACTGGAATGGTGTTCCTTACACTCTCTTCATGCCAAGCTGAGAATTAAGGTGTTGGAGTGATCTCATGCACAGAAAGGTGTGTCTGCATACTCCCTTTCACAGGTGCAGCAATAGAAATCCAACCCATGCAGTAACTGAAACCCTCATGTTTGCTCGGTATACTGCAGTCCCACTTCTGGTTTTTGGCAGATTGTTGGAATTGGTTCAAAACCAATGTCAAGTTATTATTATTACTTTTTAAGTTCAGAGACAACCTGAAAATTCTAGGATCTTGATTCAACTTTTCATTTGACATTGCACAGAGGTTCCATGAGGATAAAAAAAGTCTTTCTCTTCTGAGTGACAGTCTAGTTTCTTCTTTATTTTTATGCAGTCTATAAGTATTTAGTTCATGTCTCTGACATTTTAGGCTTAGTCACGACTAAACAGTTGAGAAAATTATTGTGGCCAATGTAATTTGAAATGCACCAAATACCTCCTCTAGGAGGTGCTTACTACTTACAGATCTTACTCAGATGAAAATTATATCTTTCTTATTTTAATCTTATCTCATATAGTTGCAACTCTGTTAATGATATTAAATATTTCTTGTTCACCACTGGTATTTAGACTCAGCAATTACAGAGAGCCTTTTACCTGACATACCAAAGTGCTATATCTGGCATAAATTAGCTCACAGCTGTTTGGACTGGATAAGTAACAGGGGAAATTTTCAAGAAATTATTTATACCTCTGTTGGCATCCCATTTGTACAGCACATTTTGCAAACATCAAGGCAAGCAAAATTCAACCTGTATAAATGTGGATGGCAGAAGAAATTATTTGAGAGTTTAGAGGCAAAACTCATTTCAAGTGGTTGCAGTGGTCAAGTGTTGACCATACTGAGTCTTGTGCAAAAGGAGAAGCGGGGAAGTCACAATCACTGCACAGCAAATTGCACACAGCTCTTGTTCCTCAAGAGGACCAAATGTGCTCAAGTATGACTGGGGACACTGAGAAGACACCACCACTGGGGCTCAAGTTACTTACTTTTAACATAAAGGTAGCATAGCCTTGAGTCTCAGAGTGAATCCAACCAGCTGATGGTCCATAGAGCAAGCACAGTGACTGCCATTCTCCCTGTGCCTTGGGATCACCTGTCTGCCTCACCTGGCAGGGAGAAGTCAAAAAGAGTACGTGCTAATTTAAGCTTGCTCCTACAAGCAATATGGACGGAATTGCCCCAAGTCCCCCACTGAGAACTTGGGCATGAGACCAGCTGTCAAAGGCCCATGGATTCACTTCCACAAAGGCCATATCAATGGAAAGCCCTTGTCATTTACTGAGCCTTGTCCAAACTGATGTGGCCATGCACACAGGCACACGTGTAGCATTGGGATGGTTTACTTTCTAATTCATGAAGGCATGATGCAGTACACATATTCTTCCCATTCATCTAGAATAAGTCAGGTTGGCAAACTTCCTTTCCAGTTTTACCTTCAGTCATGTACAAATCTGTACAACTCCTAGTATCTTTGGAGAGCTCTCTGGCAGAAAACCAAGGGCAGAGATGGAAGAGCCAATTGGAGAAGCCATAGTCAATATTCAGGAGGGGCACAAACTTCATAACCCAGAAAGGCAGATTTATGTCTCTATAATCAAGGCTTCACTGTGTTTGCTAGTGCTCTCTCTTTCTCTAATCTCCAGCAAAGGTTTTCCCATTGGATTCCATTTCTGGATGCCAAATCACTCTACTATCCCAGAACTGTAACTCTGAGACACAATATAGCACTTAACTAGTAGCACAGAGCCCAAAAGGTCAAAAGAGAATTGATACTAGTTTAATTTCAATTTTTAAGCTGTTGCCTAAGGACAAAGGCAATATGATTTTGGTAGAAAGCCAAATCTCAAATCTGCAGGCAAGCTGCAGGGAGAAAAGCCCTCAGCAAATAATGCATTTTCAAATGTGAAACAATATGAATAATAGCACATAAATTTCTGTGTGCCCTGTTTACAGGAAAAGGTAGGAGGGAACTAATCAAAGGCTATTGTGATCAACTGCTCTTCAATAAAACATCGACCACATATTTGCCTACTTACCCACCTACCTCTTCAATGAAAAGTTGCATGCTGGGAAGGGGGAGAAGAGGAGGAGGGAGAGGAAGTGGACACAGAAATTATATGATGGAAAATGGTTTCTGCATGAAATGTGGAGGCCAGAATGATGAGCAGAGCATCAATTCAGCACTACAGGGAGATTTATGAGACTTTTAAACACAGCTTCCCTCCAGGCCCTTAATTAAGAAAGAGATCTGTCTGAAAGTAGAACTAAAATCTAATTAAACTTTGCATTTGAAAGGATTTTACATTAAAAGCACTGAGAAACTGCAAGTGCAATTTTATGTATTACCCTTGCAGCCAACACAACAAGTACATGGCAAAGTAAGTGATGCAGCTTCTGTTTTCTTTATGCTATGCTACACAAGATTCCTGAAGTTCCCTCAGTATGTCTGTATTCTTGAAATGGGTGAAGAATAGATTCATTTAATCTTTAGTTTCAAACATGGCTCCTTATACCAACCTACTGGTTTATAACACTTCCCTGTCATGATTTGTTGAAATTTCACTGTCTATCTTACTTTTGTTGGGATTCTCTTTATAGACAATGAAAAGAGGCATGGCTGTAGGACGGTTCATCCCACCTGTATCAAATACCTCTTTTGGGACAACAGGAATCTTGCTAAGAAGGTTCCAGTCTTCTATTCACTGCAGAATAAATTTGACACAACTGTCCTAGATTAGATATTGCCTTTGTGATGACTAAGGTTAGTTGAGTTGAATCCCCAGGTACGAATTAAGCACATTCATCATATGTTGGGATAATATGAAGAGATATTATAATAAATAAGCTTTGACATTTTCAAGGTAAAAATTTTAATCCAGATCTTATTCCAGAAACAGATTGGTCTATAACTGGATTCCACTTGAATCCAGAAAAATCTCTGCCAGTTCTCTCTAAGAGACAATGCTTGAGTTGTGAAGATTTGTAAGGAAAAAAATGTAGATCTGGGTAGGCAGGTGGGTACAAATGAAGGGTTCTGTTTTGGGGTGCTGGAACAAAAGTCTCAGAGAAAAGGAGAGAAAAAACCAAGCATCTCTGTATATTGATATAGACCTGTGATTTTTGGTAATAGTAGGTTTCAAATATGTAGGATGATGCATGAGGGAGGGAAGCAGCTTGATTTCTGCTGCTTAAAGATGTTAAAGGCATGGCAATGAAATGCGGCTTATTTTAGGAAAATGAAAATGCAGATGGCACAGCAGAAGAGGCAAGACCCAGCTGTTTTCTCAGGCCTTCTGGACACCGTTTTTAAGATGACATAAATATTTTCAGTCATCTAATATAACTTATGCAAATAGTGATCTGAATTGCATCATCATTAAAAAAAAAAAAAGCTACATGCTTCAGCACCTATGTAAGAGAGAAACAAATCATTTTTGTCCTTCTTATCTCCTTAGACGGCAAAACAAGAAGGGCTGAGGAGAAGACAAGCCGAATATGGTCAATCAACATTGCTTTAATTTAAATCAGTGATGAAAGAAGGGAAGATCTTTGAGTCCTTGCTGCTGCATATAAGGTTGTTTGATTGGTTGCATGTCCAAAAACAAGTAAGAAGGATATTTCAAAAGGAGATCACAGTAGTTTATGATCTTACTCTGGTTCCAAAGATGGCACAGATAATAATATGAACTAATTATATTCAGTAATAATTCTCTAAATAGCAGAATATCTACTTTTCACTGTAGAAATGTACCCAAACTATTTTTCAAACTTCCATGGAATCATGTACAGGCATTAGCACAGAACATTTTCTGTCTGAGGATAATTTTACTTGTAATTGAGAAGCACTTCTTGGAATTAGCTATTTGTTTGCAGCAGTGTATTTTCTGCCATAACAATAAAAATTTCCAGCCAAGGAAAAACATTTTAATTACATTAAGTGTATGTAGTGACCATGGTGGTGAGACTCACATTAGGACAGATGAATTCATCTGCCTGTGTTTAGCATCCATATAAGATGGATGTCCAATTTAAGCTACTTGTTTAGTCTTTCCCATTGCTCCATTTGAGTTCTTTTACTCATCCATTCTCACTCTCTGTGTCTGTTGACTATTGCTCACTCTGTTGACTGTGGAAATAACTAATTCAAAACTAGATATTTAACTTATAGGCAGCTAAGATACATGTATTGTGTTTCTGGGTCTGTGTTTTTCTCTAGCCAGCTGTAGACAAACTCACAACCTTAGAAATATCATCAATAAACAATAAGGACAAATACAAATAATTGTCATATTCCTTTTCATGACTTTGCAGCTTTCTTTTTCCTCTACATTTTTAATCCTCCTAAATGCTCTACAGAGAACGTAGAAGTCAGCATTTTATTTTTTTAAGGATTATCATTATTTAGAAGTGCCATAAGAGAACTTTTTTCCTGGTATCTTTCAGGATATCTTGTTACATTATGTTTTACTTTAGAACAGAATCAAGAAATGTGAAGCATTTTAATAAAATGTCACTGCCAAAAATGCTATTATTTTTCTTTTTAAAGGTAAGTATTTCTTTGCAGTGTTTACTAAATTTCTGGTGAAAAACTGATAGATTGTTCTACCCTACAAAAATATTCAGTGATGAGTTTTATTGAGAGTCATACATCCTCCCAAAATGTGTGTGCTTTGCTAAAACAGATATCCTTCATCAAGGGCACATTTTTTATTCCAACCAGATCTATCTATAAACAAGGGGGAAGGAAATATGCTTTATCCAAATGGAATTTGACAAGGCAAAGAGGAGGTTGTGGCTGAAGGCGGTAACAAAAGGTATGGATGATCTTAATTAAATTGCCAAAAAGTAGGAGGCTTTAGTATCTTTAGATGAGTCTCTAGATCAGATCCATAACAGCATTTAGTTGGTATTCCATGAAATGGCAAAATTCAAAATTTTGAATTAAAATTTTGAATTAAAATTTTGAATTAAAATTTCTCTGGTAAATTAGTTACTTTTGGAAATGCTTGTCAAACAACAGGAAGGTGGGATGCTATCATATGCTAAAAAATCTAAATATCTGTCCTAGCTCTGGAGACTATGTTCTCTAATTATTAGCTCATTTAAAAACTGTATTGTCCCAGCTTAACTCCTCTTGCTCTTTGACCTAATTAAATGAAACTTTCACTAAATAACAACACACCTTCATGGTAAATATACCCCACATCTTTAGCCTTGGGGAAATATTTCCTATCTGTGCATCTCAGAGTCTGTGTCCGTGGTGTGGTGCAGTGAGCCTGAAAATGCTGATAGAAGTGAAGTTGCGGCTTTCAGCAAGACTATGATAAGGGAAAGGTCTGGAATCCATAAGCTAGAGGATATCATAGATAATACCTGCCCTTCCTCTCTGTCCCTTTTGTCTTAATGCTAATTCAGATTGCATTTTTCAATGCTAATGCAGAGGCACAGGGCCCGGTTTTGATCAGACTCTTGATATCTGCCTTCCCTTGCTTGATTGCCCTAATGCTTACTATCTTCCTTTTGGCAACACACATCCTTTCTACCCAGCAGGACCATCTGATCATCAGCACCTGGCTCCCAGTTCCTCAGCTATGGGCCTAGAACTCTCCTGGCTGGGATCTTCATCTGCAAGTTGCATCCCATGCCTCCAGTGGGTCCAGTTCTCCCCATCAGCATGATGGCCAGGACACAAAGGCCCCCAAGATGGGATCACGAACTTCAGGGAAGTAGCCAGCTGAACACAAGCTAATCCTTGGGTCTCAGGAAGCAGACCATGAAATATTCTCTTTAGGAGGTGCTCATGTAGATCAGGAAATGGTAGCACCAGCCTGAATGGAATAAAGTACATGAAACTACTTTTATGGTTTTGGGTAAATATCTCTGTATATTATTTCAGGAATATCTTCCATTGCTGTTTACCTCGGACTTACCACAGGTTCCAAGTACTCACACAGGCCATTTGATACCTGAACTTATCACACACGGTTACCTGTTCGTATGCCGTGTCTTTAGCATAATACCGTGATGGAAATTTTTCTTGTTCCACATGTTTAATATTTATGTTGGATAGCTGCAAGATACAATGAAAATTCATTTTCACAGCTGGTTTGAACCTGTTTATTTCTGCTTTTCTGAAAGGCAAGAATAGAGAGAGATGCGATATCTCACACAGAGAGGTAAAAGAGGAGGGCAAACAGTTAGAGACAAATAATGGAAATGTTCTGCAGATAAAAACAATATGAGAGAAAAGAATAATTTTTTCTTTTTCTCTGAAGTAAGACCTACCTAAGGCATGCTCATTTATTTATCTAATGGCTGGGTAGGTCCCTTGATACTGCTCCTTTATATGTCACCAGTGCAACACTACAAGGACCTGCCAGATTGATTAGAACTCATCAATTAGCTTCAAAAGCTTATATCAACCCCTGTGCTTTATTTCTCCATCGGCTTTATTTGGCTTTATTTCTCCATCGGACCTGTGTAAAGAAGCCTCCTGCCAGCAGGGGGTGGATATGGTCTGGAAACAGGGAAAAACCAAAAATGCATCTTAAAGCACCAAGCACCCTGGTTTAATTGCTACATTTATTTATAACAGTATAATAGGGAAAGTGACAAGACATTATCTAATACATGGATGGTGCCACAACAGCTTTTCATCTTAGTCTGGGAACCATTAGGACGTTTTGCTGCATAAATAACATAATGAATTAAGTCTTCTTGTATCAGCACTATATGTTAGTAGCAAACATATTTATAATGTTTATTTGAATAGCTTCAAAAGGGGATTTACAACAGATCAGTTGAACTGTAAACACTATTAAAACACTTTTTAAACTTTGTCATTAATGCCTCTTAGTAGATGGAGAAAAATACTGGTGATAAATTTCAGAAGTGCTGGGAAAAACATGAGATTTCCACACATGAATTTCTAAGTACATTTTTTTACTATGCTAATTCACTGGTCTCAGTAACTGGGAGGCTTGCAACTCTATCTCAGATGAATAACAGCAAAAACTGGGTTGTGTAATTAGTCTGTGGTCTTCCATCAGTAAAAACTTCTATTACCAGGAGCTGCAGTGCTGACATTTATAAGTTTCTGGGTGATGTATTAGAGTTACCATAAATACAGCTGATAGTAGCAGTTGCTGTGGCCACTAATTAGGTTAGTAAATCAAAATACTCAAATGGTCTTTTTTTTTTTTTTTAAGAAAGCTGCAAATTAGCAGATTTTTCTATGCAAGTTCACATATCACACAAAAATGTCAATGAGTTCGGTCCAAGAGACACTCAAGGTGTTTTTCATTCTCCTTTGTTTTTTTTTTAACAGTACTGCCAACAGCATATTTTTTCTCTTTAACAGAGATACTCACCATTCATTTGTAAAAGCAGTATCAAACAGCAGGTCAGCTGCTTTTTCTGTATGTGTGCTGTTTCTTTTAAATGCATTCCTGAGTGTACCCTGGCAGCTGTAAAGACAATGATGGGACTACTCAGTGGGAAAGAATATTTAGCCCTCTTCAACACGAGGAGATGCTGGGGGTTTTTGTATCAGTATCCAACCATGTTAGTAAGCAGAAAATCTGTCTGCACAATGAAAACTGTTTCAAATGTTTACACAATGATTTAAAAGTTAGTGCCAGAGGTTCAAGCATCCTGAGTTGGTCCCTTAAAATTAAAAATTAGTGATGCCAAAATTTTGATTAAATGTGAGGAAACAAGTAAAATATTACACTGGCTGGGATTCACTTGCTTAAACACAGTCATCTAGTTTAATTTAAAATGTGAAAAGATGTGACAGCTTTCTGTGGCCAGGATGTATCATACAGTATCTGTACAGGAGTCTTCTTCTACACAATCAGACAGAAGATCAACAGGACACCATGGTGCATCTGAAATGCTGTTACACTGCTATGGATTGGCAAATGAATCCTGTCCACACTGAGAAAATCCCCAGTGGCCAGTAAGCAAATTTAAATGTCTCTGTAGGGTCAACAATTTCTTTCTGTTTCTGCTCCAGAGACTTGCCTACCTCCTTGCCTATTTCCTGAAGTTTCAGTCAGTCTGAGAAACTGAGTTCTCTCTGAATAGTAAAAATCTCCTCATATACGTGACTTGTTCAATTTTTTGAATGAGGACTATTTCTGGCTACAGGACTCTAGTCTCAACTTTGTAAAGGAGTCCAGGAATGTAAAGGAGTCCACTTATGGGTCAAGCACTGGCCTGTTTGTAGAAATGAACTCAATAAACAATGAATTTCACCATGCCTCACACAAGTGGCATATGTGAAGCTCCTTGAAACAGCTGACCCCTTCTGCAGCTTCCAGTCCTCTGCAGGGAGGCTTGTGTACCAAAGTGGACAGCCAGCCCTGAAATACTTCATCTGGACTTGGCAATATTGAGCATAGTTGCACAAGTACGGGACTTTCCATCCAAATCTTGACATTTCATGACCTAGATATAGATGCTGACTGGCTATTTCAGCATGTGTAGATGGATCTAGGGCACTCCCACATGGACCTGACTCAGTATCAGTAATATGGCTTCAAAGCCAAATTTTTAAGTCAGTAGAAACTCAAAGTAACAGAAGAGACATTTGGCATACGATTATGAAACACAAACTGTGTGAAGAGCATTAAAAATATATATTATTGCAAATCCAAATATAGAATCCAAGTACAGACATTACAAAATACCAAAATACATACAACCCTATTTTCTTTTTCTTTAGGTATATGTCTTACAGTGTGTTGTATATAATTACATTCAAACCTGTCACAGAGGATGAACTATTTCAGTGCACAAGACAGCATTTGTTCTGAATAAGAGCAAAAGCACTAGACGTCTACTTGTGCAATAAGCACTCTCTCAGAAACTGGAACAGAAGAGCAGGTTAAGGCTTTGTTTCAATCTATCACTTTGTTATGTTCCCAGAGTACAGATTTTTAGTATGTTATATGAGCTATGAAGGTGGGATGAAAATGAAAGTAATCACCAGCTGTAAACTGGATAAGGGGTCCCTAATCAATCCTTGTAACTTGCCTCCTAACATATTGTACTGTATGTGTACTCTCCTTTAATGCTTGTAAAATGTCAGCTGTGTGCTCTTTGTTGATGGTAGTTTAAAATTTGTTGAATTCTTTCCTTGGTAGCATCCAGTTTCAGCATGTGACAAGAAAAGCTAATTCAAAATATTGTCATTACTATTTGTCCTAGGTTACAATGTAAAATTGTGCCCAAGGTTTGTATTCTATCCCCATGAGCCGTTGGAGCCAGGGTGGAACAGTGTTTTCCTTATCTTCTGTTAATGAGCCCAACAATGCCTTGCCCATGACTCATAGATAACTTCCTCCGGGAGTTATCTCTGTTTAATGGGCCATCAAGGACCCACTGCATGACTCATAGAAGGAGATCATCCCATTGTGAGATACTCCACCCAGGGGGAGGAGCCAAGCATTCCCACCTGGATATAATCCAGGGTTTGGGACAACACAGGCAGCCTTACCCACTGGACTCCCAGAGGAGACAAGAGTTACCAGACGTTTCTACAAGAATCACTGCTTCAACAAGACCATCTCATCTGGACTGCCACTACCACCCTAACTAACAGGGTGTCAGGTTGTATTCTGACTCTGTCAGTGGTTTTTTTGTACTATTACTTTTATTTTACTTTCCTTTATTTTCTTTTCATCTTATTAAATTGTGTTTCTGACTTGGAGTCCTTCACTGGTTTTGCTTTCAAACCAGCACGCTATTGCAATTCATGTGGACTTTAACCATATATTTCTCTTTTTGCAAATGGTTTGCTGCTTTAAGAATGGTTCACGTCTTGTATCTATAAACCAACAGTAGAATACTTCTGAATATGCAAATGACACCAAACTGTGGGGTGCAGTTGATTCACTTGAAGGAAGGGATGATGTCCAGGAGGATCTGGATGACTTTGGGTAGTGGGTCCACATGAACCTCCTGAAGAACCACAAGGCACAAGATTCTGCGCCTGGGTCAGGGCAATCCTTAATATCTATACAGACTGGAAAATGAACTCATTTAGAGCCCTGTGAAGAAGGACTTGGGCATGGTGGATGACAAAATGGCCATGACCCAACAATGTGCACTCATGGCCCAGAAAGCAAACTATGTTCTGATACAGCAAAACGAATGTGACCAGCTGGTTGAGGAAGGTGATTATCTACCTTCACTCTGCTCTGGTGACACCCCACCTAGTGTGCTGTGTCCAGCTTGGGTGCCTGGAGAGGGTCCTGAAGAAGATCACAAAGACGGTCAGAAGGCTGGGACACCTCTGCTATGAAGAAAAGCTGAGAGAGTTGGGGTTGTTCAGCTTAGAGAAGAAAAGGCTCCAGGGAGACCTCAGAGCAGCCTTACAGTACCTAAAAAGTGCCTACAAGAAAGACAGAAAGACATTTTTTTTTTTTTTTTACCAAGGCCAGAAGTAACAAGGACTAATGGGTTTAAAAGTGTATAGATTCAGATTAGATACTGGGGAGAAATTCTTCACTGTGAGGGTGGTGAGATATTGGAACAGGTTGTCAAAAGAATCCGTTGATGCCTCACCCCTGGAAATGTTCAGGACCAGGCTGGATGGAGCTTTGAGCAACCTGGTCTTGTAGGAGGTGTCTCTGCCCATGGCAGAGTTGTTAGATCACCGTTAAAGTTGCCTACAACTCAAATCATTCTGTGATTCCATGAGTGTAGCAATGACTAAACTAGTCCCTGGTTTCTGACACTCCTTTCCACTTCCTCTTAGAGCGGCAAGAGTATATTTGCAAAAGTCATCCTTGCTTCAGGGGCATGCAACACTTAGGTCCTTCAACCAAACCACAGTAAAATAGTCATATTGGTTTGCAATCCATAAGTCTGAGACCTGAGCTTCTGAGCTTAGAAGCTTAGCTTGCTTGCTTGTAACATCTACCTAAGAATTTTGTATTCCAGCTGCACTCTTGGAACATTGGAAAGATCAGGTCAAGCCGAGGGGTGTGTGTGAAGTGTGTGGGGGCGGGCGTCATTTCCTGAATTTGCCTCTTTTCATCCACCCTTGGACAGGAAAGAACATATGTTATGACTACAATGGGATTATTCACTGAGTATGGCAGGATCAAATTGCTGTTTTGAAATAATCTTTCCTGTGCTAGACATGTTAACATCCAGGAAGGAAGGAATAGCCAATATGAGTGCTCAGATCATCCTCCAAGATGTAGGAATGGCACCATTTTTGACTTCTGTTATTTTCTCCATTCCTATAGTGTCTCACGACTTTTGGTCTGATTACCAGAATCAAGTTCAAGAACTCTGGGGAAGGCCACAGGGTACATAGCCAATCTCTACAATGGCAGAGTTTATGCCAAATATAGTTCTTAAATATTATATTATTTAAATATTTTTTTCATTATATTGTTTGAAGTGGAGCCACTCAGTCTGCCTTGTGCAGTCTGCCAATTTTTAATCATGAACTGAAATTTGAAATGCTTATTTTATTGGGGCAAAAATACCAACATTAAAAATATTGTTATTAATTTTAAAATAATGTTTTAGTTATTATGTCTCCAAAATGCAGTCAGATTTAATGTTCACAAATTTAGAAATGAATGTAACTTATTTATTTTCTTGCTTCTCTAAGAACATAAGAAGTAGGTTTTTGTAACAAAGTCTTTATGTGATTATAGGCAGTGTATCCTGCAGATATATTATACCTACAAACATGATGGATATATGGGCTATTTAACCCAAACTAACCCGTTATGTCAAAACATTTAACACCTCTTTGTGTTTGTTCCTCAGTTTAGTGAAAATTCCACCTGGTAAATTCTTTGCTATGCAAACATATTCCATTGCACACTTTTCTGACGTTGCTCTTTAAAACGATTCTTTTTACCAGTACATTTTTATATTTAATGACTGCCAAGCCATCAAATGTCGAAGTCTCAGAATGACCTTGTTACTTAACTTTCTTTTCACTCTGCTTCCATATTTGAGGTTGAAATAAAAGACAATTGAGTTAAGAGCTCACTATACTATGGATTGCCTTGACCTTGAAAGCTCTATATTTCCCCTTCATGCCCACCACCTACAGTTTTCATGCTAACAGACTGCTTTACTGACTTAGATTGTTGTTAGCTCAGTAAGATACATTATCATGTCTTCTGTCACATTTAGATCTACTGCTGTGACTCTACAGATCACATTTCTTCAGTAAAGCTCTAATGATCCAAAGCAATTATATGGTAGGCTATACTAATGACAAGGCATATTCATTTAAATATCTTAAATATTTTAAGAAGCCTCACAGAATTTTGCTAGTGCCTGAAAATCATCACTTATCTAATGATACAGAGTATATCTTTGCCTTATAAACACTTCAAATTTTGTCTTACCATGAGAATTTTTCACTCAGGGCTAAATGCAGCCCATAACCTCAGCTTATTGCTATTCTTAACTCAGGATATGCCCTATGGAAGTCACAAAAGAGATAAATCCTTAGATTTTCTTATGCAGTTTCTTTTCAGTCCTTCCAGACTTTGAGAAAGAAAATCCAAACACACAAAATAGAAAAGTTGGGTGAACAGATAGCATTCTGTAATTAATGAAGAACAGAGAGAAAGATTAATTTTTAGCAATATCTGCTTTCATGTGGAAGACACACCTTTATGAAAAAGTGCAATGTTTTCAACCGATTTCAACAGTTTCCCATGACCACACATCTGCAGTTCCTAGAGGACTGTGTTTATACCACACAGAATAACCATACCAGGGCATCTTTCTACACAGGTGGTTTTGTGCAGGAGAGAAAGAAGCATGTCAGGGTGGTTTGGACAGCAACAAGAGGAAAGAAAGCATCCACCAAGAAGAAAACAATAAGGAAAGCTGTGTGTGGATATGCATCAGTATGTGTGTGTCAGTATTACCTTAGGACTTAGCTACACAGGATGCACCTTGGGACTCACAGTGCAGCATCTCTTCTTGAGGTAATCCTTAGGGGCTTCATCCCAGAAAATCAAGTGGTGAGGATTCTTATCTTTCTAATTATTTTATGTAATAGCCTAATGGACATTAACATGGGGTATTGGCAATGATTTTTGAATACACTCACCACTTTGGGGAGATTCTGACAAAATTTCCACCACACCAGAGATGCTATTAGTATTCTGGTAAGTTGTAATCTTCTTCCACCAGTTAAACACCTGCTGCCATGAACAGAAGAACTTGAGAACTATTGAGTTAAGAAGAAGGAATGAGCAGCTAACTGCCCCTAGCTTTCTAAAAGGAAGGGTCTTGGTTCTCTGCCAGGACAGGATAAAACCAGTAATAATACTGATTCCATGGAGCAGAAGCCAGATTTGTCACCTGCCAGCTCAATACTCTTAAGCAGCATACTGGGAGAAGCAGAGTCATGTTACACTGTGTTCCATTGCTTTATCCACACCGACCCAGAACCATAGTCATTGGCTCCACAGCCACACTTTGCTGAGAGCAGTGAAGTGCTTCCCTGCCTGGACTAGCTTGGTGATAGGGGTATTGCCTGGGAATAAAGGGAGGGAAATTTATCTGAAAGAGAGCTGAATTCAGATGTCCAGCATGGTGTAACCATAACATTCAGTGTCAAAAGTATGTGGTTCCTTGTATTTTTGGACAGATCTTCCATTTGTGTTCCATAAAAACTGTTTTAGAAAGTATAAGCCCACATCAAATGATTTGTCACTGACAAAAAGCAAAGAAAAAACCTTTCATGTTCTGAATTCTGAGTGAGGACACAGATCTGTGCCTGACAGTTTTTACTGGTTAAGTCCAAACAAGCCTTCCTTTCGGGTGGAGGCTTTCTGGTCCTTTGAAGTGTCTGACTTCCTCCTATCAGGTATGCCAGTTATCAAGATACTGAAACTATTTTAATTGCCTTGACAGGCCCCCTGCATGTAAAGCTTTGCAACATTTTTGCACAGAGAATAAAACCTCAGGGTAAGGTACCAACATCAGTGAAAATTTTACAATGACTAATATTGTTTGGAAATCTAACCAGCTGAATACATCTGTTATAGAACTATGTGGGACCTGAGAGGCAAAATCACTTCCAAAGTGTGTATAGTTTATGCAGCTTGCAATAAATATCATTCACAATTATAATTCCACTTTTATCAAACAGACAAGAATAACGTGTCAAAAATATCTTTAAAGGCTTTTGCATGATCTTCTCATGTCTATTAACATATTCTTGACAACTGAAAGTTATAAGCTAGTTAGGTAGACATAGAAACTTAACTAGATATTAAAAAGATAACTTAGAAGTCCAATCACAGTTCCCTTTTGAGGGGGAAATTAAACATAAACCTGCTGAACTCACAGGTTTTGATTGATTAGAAAAAAGCCCACCCAGAATAAGTGCCCTTGCATGATTGATCCAATTGCTTGTTATTGAACATTTCTTTTTTTCTTAAAGAACTTTTTTCATTAATTATGAATGCTCAGCATTCCTGAGTTGTGCTATAGGCAGTTCATGCTCGTGTAGCAAACTGAGCTGCTAAAACCCATTGCCAATATGCCTTATTACCTTTCTGCTGCTTCCTAACCTGAGAACCCAGGAGTCCATCCTTTACTACAGTAGCAGCTCCTCATCCCACTGTCTGATTAGGTTCAAATGCAGAACCACATCCCTTAAGAGAATTTGGGATAATTCTTGCTGCTTCCTCCCTTTGAAGGTGATATAGTTTCTTGTCAGGAACAGGCTGGTATTCAAATGTCAGAATGCTCCTGCCTTCTTCTTTTTGCTTTGATTTCCCATACTTTTAATTAAAAGAAAAAGAAAAAAAAAAGCAAACTATAAAAAAAGACCCCCAACAACATTATCTTGGTCTGAGTTTATCATGTAGCCTTTTTAAAAAAGATTTTGTTGAGATAGCTAAGAATGTGTTCTTAGCTAAAGCATTTTTCTACTTTCCTGAAGTTTGTAATGAGCACTTTCCTGAGTTTGTAATTCAAGCACCTTGCAGTGCTCAGTCCTTGAAATGATGTAAACAAGTATTTTAAATGTTTCTCATATACAGAATGAAAAACAATGGGCGTACCTTTCTACTTCTTATAATGTGGACAAAGTCCAAAATTCATGACTAGTGATATCAAGAATAAATTATATGGCTATCACCCCAAATTTGCTACTAGTTAGTCAAGATTATGATGTCATGCAAATAAACAAGATAGTTCGTTGTCATTTGTGTAATTGTGACATTGCTGTAAGACACTGAAAATCTTTAAAAGTTTTCTTTTTTGTCCAGACAATAAATCAAGATCAGAAAAAAAGAAAATACTAATGTGAGATAAGAAAAACAATAAATCAAGATACTTTACTTGGACAAGGCAATCTCTTGTTGCTGAAGAAACTCCTAAATTGATGTCTGCATAATGGCTTAAGTTTATTATTGAAAGAATTTTAAGAAATAATTTTCCCTACTTCAGTCTTTTGAGATAGGTTGGGTCATTTCATCAATATTCATGGTGAAAAAATCGTGAGATATCAGACTCCACCAGAAGGAAGTTGTCCCCAGGCTGCAGAAGTCCCTAGACACTGTTACCCCACTCTAACAACAGAGCAGAACAATTTCATCCAAAAATAAAGCACAAGATAAATAGTAAAGGAGCAAAACTGGAGCCCATGTCAGACTAGAAGGATAACAAGGTAAATTCTACAACTTAAATCTGTATGAGGAAAGCCTTGGGCATCAATTGAAAAGTGAGGTCCTAAAGAGGACAATAAACTAAATATGCTCCTCTAGATGAAGTTCTCAACTTGACTAAAGCTTATACGCTTCTACTTCCTCTCTTCCATGTTTTTAGTGCTTCAGACACCTGTTCCAGTTGGGAAGACAATGTGAAGTTTTAGCTTTGTCCTGTTCAGCTTTTTGTTCTGAAGACTTTATAATTTGATTTAAATTCTATTCCTTGTAACTATATTATTATATTTTTATTAATTATATATTATTATTATTATTTTATTATTTATATATTATTGTAAATAATACCTAAATTTCTCTAACGACCTGTGATGCTAATAAAGATCCTACACAATTTTCTTAACTGAAAAATATTTCTGTTTTGTGACAGGACAGTTCCCCTTCATACTGGCAGAGTCCTTCAATAAGTTTATCAGTTGAAATGGTCAGACTGAGACACAAACCTCCAACCAAAGCCAAACACACAAAGGAAGCACACAGGGGGTAAAATCAAGGCTGGGTAACCTGGGAGGAATACAGAGACATTGTTCAGTCATCTAGGGTTAACATCAAGAAAACTGAAGCCCAGTGGGAATTCAACCTGCTAATGGATATCAAAGACAAGAAAGGCCTCTTGTAAGTAGGTGGGTGACAAAAAAAAGGTGATGTGGAAAACAGGGGCACATTGCTGAATCAGAGGATCTGATTACACAGAATATGGCTGAAGTACTGAAAGCCTTCTTTGCTTCAGTTTCTGCTAGCAAGACTGTTCTTCAGGAATCCCAGGTTCCAGAGACCAGCAGAATAATCTGGAGCAAGGAAGATGTACCCTTGGTGGAAGAGGATTTGGTCAAAGAATACTTAGACACACCAGAAACACAAAAGTTCATGGGCTCTGATAGAATTTACACAGAAACGCTGACAGAGTAAAAGTGCTGTTGGCTGTCAGTTTGACAGTAGAGCCATAATTAAAGTCAGGCAGTAAGAGTGACACCCAAACAGACTTCAGCATGCATGGGCAAGGGGAGAGAAAATGCAAAAACTATGAGCATATTTCTCCCACTTGTCACGGAGGAAGCTATGGTGACTATTTTCAACCATATTCTTTACTAAGCATCTTCTCTCTGGAGCACTATCCAAATCAAGTATTCTATCAAACAGCTTCTAACTTTACTTCTCTACAGCATAGTGAAGCATAGAATAAGGACTTTACAATTAGAAATTATAAAGCAGGTATGTTTTATTTCCAGCTGGGACACACGGGGGGATATCTCCTCCAAACCATGCACACCTGGTCAAGACAAGGTCCAGGTTTAAATACACATTGATCCCACAGACCCACACCTCTCCACCCGCCCATTTCCCTCCTTCTCTCGCTTCATATTCAAATTAGCTGTCATGCCTCCTGGTGGTCTTGAGCTGGGGTCTTGGGAGAAAGGCCTCAGGCTGACCTTTGCTTCTGGGCAGGTGCAGTGGAGGTTTGGCTATTTTTCAGGTCACTTTGCTCTTGCCAAAGATTAGGAGCTTGATTTTGCTAGATTCAAGCCACAAAGTTCTGATTTATCAATTTTTGACAAATACCTAGGTCTTGCTTTGCTGAGTTTCAACATTATACAGCTTACCTATATGACTCCTACTTAGTAACTGCCTAAAAACTAAGCTTAATAGCTAATCTTTTGTGTTCTCAGTACAAGCTGTTTCTTTACTTTTACAAAATCACTAAAGGCTGCTTCTAAAATCTTGTATTTTTATATTCATAAACATCCTTCATATCAACAGCATCTTCCACTATTTTGCTTTTAAGTGCTGGCAGGTGCCAGGGCAGACCAAGCCCTGGAGATGTGCAGAGGCCAGTCCTGGCATGGGCAGAGCAGGTCCTGGGCCATGGGTTGGGTGAAGGTAGAGCCCAGGAAAGGGGTCAGGGTCAGTGAGGACTGGCTGTGCACAAAATTGATGAAGTTAAATGTCATGTCTAGTAAATGAGCTCACCAGTAATGCAGCAGAAACACACATACTTCTACACCTCTAAAAAGCCGAGGTCAGGCTCCATAAAGGCATACTCAGCACATATCAAAGGTTCCCACAATAGCAGTGCTATCTCAGGAATTGTAAACAACTTTTGCAGTGCTGCAATGATTCTGGAGCAAACTGGGGTTTGCTGAGCAAACCGAAGGAGAGTCAGTCCTTCATGCTGGCAGGTGTGCTGGGAAATCAGCATGTCGCACTCATCAGAGCACTGCCCTGACAGAGATCTCTTCCTCTGATGCTGCCTCTGCAGATGCTGTAAATCATTTTCCCCAGCTACTGTTTGTGAGAATGAAGCCAAGACAAAACTCTAAGTTGTAACGGGGTGACAATTCCTGACAAAGATGAGTTATAGTAGAGTAAAAAGAGCCAAGGAGCTGGTTCCTGTGTCATTCTGTACAGTGATGGATATTTTCAACTAAGCCATGTTTAAGAGCTGAAGGGAAAGAAAGCATTTGTTGTTTCTTTGTCTTATTCCTTCCTCTTTTGAAAGTCTCTGCAAATTAAAATTCTTGTATACATGAGGTATGTATAACACTGTGCTATGTTGTACTGTATAGAAAATTTTACTTTGTATGTAGATTTCTTCCACTAGTATTTGCTGAACTGTTTTTTCTACATTTGATTTTTTTTCAGACATTTCAAGCTTCAAATATTAATGTAATTTTCAAAAAAGGATTTTCACATATTATTAATTCATTACATTTGCGTTAGTAGAGGGGTTTTAGAGACACAAAATAACAGCACACCTACCTTTACCACAAATTTAAGAGTGGGCTGAAAGTCCCTTTTTGTTTTACTGTAAACTTATAAAATGCAGTTGAATCTTTGTTACTTGAAATTCAATGATGGAAAATCATTCCTTATTTGAAACATATTCTTGTTGCCTGAATACAGTTGGATCTACTAAATCCTTGTTTACTTGAAGGTATGAAAATAGATTTAATTCTAAGTCTACCATAAAAAAAATCTAGTAAAACTTTGATTATCAGTCATAAAAACACCTAGATAGTTTTTTCCCTAACCCTCTGAAGCAAAGTCATGGGACTTTGTTAAGCTAAATCCATACTGTCTCCCACTCACCCACTGTTTGATATGCTATCTGAAAAACTAATTGCTCATATTTTAAAAATTCTTTCTGGATGGTTATGTTTGGTGCCACCCACTTTACTTTGCACTTAACATCAAGATGAGGAAGTGGACTTAAAAATTTATTCAGCAGGGAGCAAAAAATGTGAGGAAAAGTCTTCTAGAGACTTCAACTTCCTAAAGTAATTTACCTGTCCTTGAGCAAACTGACTGTAAGCCCTCACTTGGAAATTACATTACACAGATAAATTACCTTATGTCACATGCACCCAGGCTTTTTCTCCGGTATATTTTTGTGTATTGGTTTTTCTTTTTTAATAAAATCCATCACATCTACCTGACTTCAGTAAGTTGCAACAACCCACCTGTGCTGTGAAAGAGATGGAAAGACACAGAGAGAAAAAAATGATCAGGCAGTGTTTTAAGCTACATGCTGGCTCGCTTAATTACTATTGATACAAAGAAAAGCATGTTAGTTTATTACAAAAATCACAACTTTCTCAAGAAGGGTACTCTGTGCTCTTTCATGAGCCTTAAGGAAAAAAGTACACATGAAAATAAGGGCCTCAGTAAAAATTATAGCCAAAAACAACTGCCAAAATTTGGGCTGCACACATGGATTTGAATTTTGTAATAGCACAAGGCTATTTCCCATATTAAATAATATTATTTATTAATATTTAAATAATTATTAATTCTGTTAGGGCTGTTTTAAATTTTCCTACTCATCTTCTGTGTTGTGTGATTTGGTATACTACTCCCTTAGAACTTGCTTAGAACTACTTCCTTAGCAGTAGTAAAGTTTGCTGAAACTTTGGATTGCCAGGTGTAACTTTCACCAAGTAAAGGAAAAAGTAACACCCAGAGGCAGCTAAAGCCAGAAAATAAGAAAGCTACATTCATTAACAGAAGTGCAGCCTTAGATAGTAAAGAGGAAATGGCTCATCTAGAGACAATGAGAGGACCCAGGGATGGGGAGATCCCAAACCACAATATTACAACTGGTCTGAAGTGTTGCATGACACGAAGGGATTCAGGTTATAGTGGTAGAATTGCCCAGGGCTTTCTTAGTTCAAAGCCGTAGTGTTATTAATAAAAAGGACTTTATAGAAAAATCTCTTTTTTGTCTTATTAATTCAGCAGAAACTTAGAGCTAACCCTTGTTATGGTGGCAGGTATGTGTAATTTCCATAACATCTATAAGATGGGCATTGGCCATTGATTTTCTTTGCCATATTGCCTTAATTTTAAAGCTCATCAAGTTAATTACTAGCTTTTCAACTTACTTGAATTGAATCCTTCCTAAATGTAAATCTGTGGAGTCAATGAAAATAAAGTGGATGGATTTGTGTACTCTTTTTTTTTTTTTAATTTCACTTTCTTGATATTCTGATGGAAATTCCATCTCTTAGGAATTTGCTTCACAAATACTAGAAAAATAACATACCTTTTTTCTTTCCCCTCAAGCTCTCAAGAAATTGAATTTATTTGAAGATCCAAATAGTTAATTACTTCTTGATATCTCTTTCAATCATTTTAAAAATTCCTCACTTGTCACTGACAGCTTTGCAACTCCTGTCAAAAAGGCAGACTTGACTAACAATTATTTTTTTAACTCTTTATACGATAATTTTTCCTTTCTATTTCTTTCTCAGTCTGTGTTGAACAAACTTTCAACAGCTGGGTAGAGAACTCCTAGAGATGATTATTTGATTACTTCTTAACCTCTAGCAAAATGTCTTTACATGTCTTTATATTTGTATCATCAGTAAGATTATTTTGAGAATATGGAATGAGTGGCATGATAAGAACTCATGAAAAAGAGAAGATTTTTGCAACCAAAAGTGCTGGAATCTTGCTCAATCAATGGAAAGCCATGAACAGCAAAAGGAACAGTATCACCCTCAAATATTGTTTAAATATTTAGTTATCATCTTAAAAATAGTCATCTAGAAAAATAAAAAGAATAGTTAATGGGGAAAATCAGGCACCCACAGAATTTAACCAATTTAATTGGTTTCAAATTTATTTGATTTGATGCCTTAGAGGGGTTTGTAAGAGAGAAAGGCAGACCCACACAAGTGTGTAGTTTTCAGAAGGTTAAGTGTAGATGACATGGAATCTACCTGGTTGATCTGAACAACTCATCAATGCTTTCCCTTTGCATCCAAAATCACTATAGGGCTAATCATTATATGTAGAGACAGGTGGACAGGTTGGTCTTTTCTTTCATTTTCAACTATTTTCACCTATGGAATTTTCTCTCACAGCAGTGGCCTAGTACAGAGTTTACATCATCAGTCCCCTCTTTATGACTTGTATTTCAAAATTTTGTTATGGTGTTGTTTCCAAATGTCTACAAATGCAGAGCCCTGATGGCATAAGTTTTCATTTCAAGCCTAAAATTTTATTTACAGGATTTTAACAGAGGTTATTGAGTATTGTAAAAAGGAATATGTTACCAATCGTTCTTTAGGGGCCAAATAAGCAGTCAACCAAACCATGTTATATGCAAATATAAAGAAATCAGAGAAATATTTAAGAAAATACAAATTAAGCCAGGGTTTGATAGCATTACTTGCCAAAAGCGAGTTTTCATAGATTTTTTTTTCTACTGGGGAAGAAAGAAAGGAGAGAAAAAACAAAGTCAGGAAGATAAGGATAACAACATTATTAGTAGTAATATTATGGCCACTATAAAGTGGTCATGGTGAAGGAATAGAGAAAAGAATCATAACTTATAGGAACCAGAAAGGTGGGATTGTAAATGGCATTAGAGGTTGCCTGTGGTGAGAGGAAACCTTGAGAAAGAATCTAAGTAGAAAATAAACATCTAAAGATGACAAAACTATGACAAACAATATAAAACTGTATGCACAGTCTTTAGAAATTAGTTGCTGGCTGTTATCAAGTCCAGAACTAAACGTGTGGTAGCAATGGACTTGTGAAGAAAGTAGAAAACACTGAGCTTAGGTGCTTTAAGTGTGGTGAATCAGAAGAATTTAGCAACAAGTCAGAATGTGGGAATTCCCAACTCAATTACTGGCTTGAATAAACCTAGTACAACTGCTGGGGATTGCAGGATTGCAGCCATAATCATGGGTTTCACCATCACAATTACAGTCTAGAAACTGCTTCTCCAAATTAGTCTTGCATTTATGTGGTCATGTTTGCTTTGGCATGGCAATATGCAAACAGTGTATTATATATTTCTTCCTTTCAGTCTTTTTAAAAAATACATTATTTGTGGTTTTCTGAAACATTATTCTCATTGAGTTCAGTTCTTTGTTAAACCGCACGTCTTTATTAGAAGCATATCTAGTTCTGTAATTTATCCATGCTTTAATTGTTCTAATGAGTTGTAAAAGACAAAGAAATTCTCATATTGAGATATTGGATTTATTAATATTTTCATAGCTCCTGAATTTCATATTGATGTTCTCAGATGGTAAAATTGTTGCAGTTTAAAATTCTTACTATATTAAATCATATTTCTTGTTATTTCATTGTAACTGGCAATAAAAATAGCATTGGTCATTCTAGCTACAGCTTATGACCAAAAAAAAAAAAAAAAAGGAAGTTAAATATATATGTTTAGGTTACAACCTGGAGTTCATCTTTAGTCTAATCTGTAGTTAATAAAAGAGGGTTCAGATTCAATTAGAAATGTAAAGTATGTATTCAAAATCTGCTTTCTTGTCAGTTGTAATTTTTTTTAAAAACATCTAAACCACTTATAACAGCTTATTTCCAAGTAGAATAGCTCTCATTTGTTCTGCTTTTCCATATCTTCAACTTTTCTCCTGCCTTCTTCTGCTGAATTGACCTCCACAGCAGCCAGGGGAGAAGAAGAAATAGCTCACGGAACCAACAGATGAAATTCAACAAGAGAGAACAAGAGTAAATGATAGCAACCATTTAGTCAAGGTTTGATCAGTTTTGCTTCAGCTGCAGTGTGAAAGCATCGGCCAGGCTGCCCTCACTATCTTCTTCCTGGTTTCATAGTGCATATTCCTCAAGATCTTCTTTGCCAATAATAAAATATGTTTTAAATTGGCATCTTATATGGGCAAGGCATCATTTTGTCAGGGGAGATCTGGTAAAGGATGTCTGTTTTCAGTCAATGTTATCTAATGCATTCAAAATTATTTAGGCAAGCATACACTGAGAGACCACTAGCTGAGATTAAAAATAATTCAATAACCAGTATCTTAGGAGACTTAGTTATGTCCCCTCTTTTGTGCCATCTAAGCTAAGTGTCTTCACCACAGATATTTTACTTCTCAAATACATCATAATATTGAAGGTTTTTCCTATTAGGGGAGGAGAATGGAACAAAAATATCAGAAAGATATAGTGAATAAAATTTAAAAAACACACTATTTTTCTTTGTTAATAACACCTACACTACTCATAGTTTGTGCCTCAGCAGCCCAGGTCTTTGGGTAAGGTTTTCAAGAGCATTCATATATTCATGAACTATGAATACTTAAGCACTACAAAAGTTATGAATCCTTAGAGGTGACTAAAAGGGTCTTTAAGCTATTATTGCTATTTTCAATAACTCTAGAAATACTGGAATAAATTCAGAAACTGGAAGAAATTTAATGCTGCACTGGTATGTAAATGAGATAAAGAAGAGGAACTGCCTGAAGATATTCTATCAGGCTGACCTCAACCCTAAACAAAATAGTAGAACAGATACATTACATCAGTAAATAATAAAATATTATGAATTCCATTCAAACTAGTCTTCTGCTAAACAGGTTCTCTCAAGGAAATATGGAGGTTTTTTTAATGAGATTAAAAGTTGAGCTGAAAAAGGAAGTAATATCAGTGTATGTAACCAAAGCTCTGTCAAAACATTGACTGTGTATCGAAGACAATTTCATTAAAAGTCTAAAATGCTACAAATTTAACACAGTGAACACTATGTGTATTATCCATTAACTGACAGATGTCAGAAAAATGATCATCAAGCAGGTGTGCTTTTAGTGTGGTCCCACAGGCAATACTTTCATAATATTTTTAATGAGTTTTTATCAATGACCTGGAAGATAACACAAGAATATCATTAACAAAGTTTGCAGTTACCAGGAAGAACTAGAGTCTGGGAAATAATGAAGAAGAAATGTTATTGACAAAGGGCAGTCTTGAATGCCTGATAAGCTATAAGCTTGCGAACAGTATGAGTTTTGAACAAGCAGAGAGAGAGAGGCGGGGGGAGACTAAAGAAGAAAGGACATAAATGATACCAACAGAAGAGGAGATGCTAACACATGAAAGAGTAATTCTGGGAAGAACCATTGGGATGGTCCTGCTCTAAATTGATCTGACCTTCACATTAAAGTCTGTGTTTTGAAAGGCTAACAAGACCCTTGAATTTAGTAAGAAGGGTTTACTAAGCACATGTAAAGAGTAAATAACACTTAGGTATTTCCAGTAAAGTAAACTTTACTAGAATACTCAAGTAAATTCCTTTGCCTGCAGTACAAGAAGGATTGATATTTGGAAAGAGTTCAGAGAAGATTTGTGTGAATAATTAGATTATAAGAAAACAGGACTCACAGCAAAAAAAATCCAGGCACTTTATTTTTTGAAGCTATGAGCTGATCTTGGCCTGCTTAGACCTATGTGAGGAAAAAAAATATAAAAGGTTGTTCCAAAGGTCATGATTTAGCTCCAGTAATATCTAAGTTGGGCTAGCCTGGTGTCCTGTGTCGCAGGTTGAGGTAGCTGACCACACGGGTCCATTTTTTAACATGTAACCTATGAGTCATGCAAAACTACTTATTTCAAACCAAACGCAATTACAAATTGAATTTAAATAATTCAAAGTAAGGTTATAGACTGCTAGACTTTTAAGACTTTTGTAAGAGACCTATTTTAAAAGGTTTGTCTTGACTGGAGAGGATCTACTAAGCAGGAATGAAAGCTGAGAGAATTGTTAGGCTATAAGAATAAGGAGGTTTAGTTATGGATGGCAAACTTACAAAAAAAAAATAAAGTGTGTGTGTGTATATATATATGTATATATATATTTATAGCAAAAGACTAATTTTTTTTAGGAAGCAGAATAGTCATGAAAAAGATAGTGTTCTTTTCTGATTCTTAGTCAAACTGACTTTTTTTTCCAGTTATTTCCAACACTTAATTCTTTGGGATAATGAGGAATGAGAAAAACAGTTCAGTTAGAATATGAAATAAACCATCTCTGTCCCAGATTCCAACAAATGTGGATGACTATGTGAAAAATGGAATCAGGGCAGATGATCACAAAGTTTAAAGAGAACAAGTAATTCATATTCTTAGCTCTGTTCTGAAAAAATGGAGTAAAAATAACAGTAACAGCTGCTGCCTGAACTACAGGCTCAGCTTCATATAGATACACAGAGGCAGCTTCAGAGAGAAATAGAACACCAGAGAAATGCAACTCTTGTCTGAAACAAGAGGCAAATGGTTAGTCATGTTACTGAATAAACTGAAGTTATTGAGCCAAAGAGGATACCTATTGAAGTTCAAAATATTTCAGTGCATAAATGGGAACACAGGAGGAAGGACAATATCACCATCAACTCTTGCTCAGTTATAGGATGTTGCTTAATATCTTGCCTGTCTTAGGGTCTTTGCTTCATGGTTAGAAAAGCTAAATTCAGTTGTTTCAACCTTCTGATCTGTATGGGTGAGGAACCAGTCAGAGATGTCTGCAGAAGGAAGTGACATATCCATGAAGAGCTGATGATGAATCTGGGCTCTTGTTTAGATAGGGAGAGGCAAAAGGAAGAAGTAGTTGATAAACATTCAAACTTCTGAATGCTTTAGCCAAGCCTCTCTGGTCTGGAAGCAAGACTGGAAATAACTCAAATAGGATTTCTTGAAGGATTTCCAGAAGCACTTGGTTTTGGCTGGGTCAGTAGTACAGCAAGAATAGACTTCCTGGGATATTTTGGCATTGCTGTTTCACATTTCAGATACAAACAGAATATTTGGGGTTTTACCTCTCCTCTCCTCTCCTCTCCTCTCCTCTCCTCTCCTCTCCTCTCCTCTCCTCTCCTCTCCTCTCCTCTCCTCTCCTCTCCTCTCCTCTCCTCTCCTCTCCTCTCCTCTCCTCTCCTCTCCTCTCCTCTCCTCTCCTCTCCTCTCCTCTCCTCTCCTCTCCTCTCCTCTCCTCTCCTCTCCTCTCCTCTCCTCTCCTCTCCTCTCCTCTCCTCTCCTCTCCTCTCCTCTCCTCTCCTCTCCTCTCCTCTCCTCTCCTCTCCTCTCCTCTCCTCTCCTCTCCTCTCCTCTCCTCCTCAGGCTGGGGTTCAGTTTGAGATTAGGGCAAAAGCTTTGCTTTGGCTGAAACAGGGTCATCAAATTACCTATATGCTTTGCCAAAGAAGACTGCTACACACCAGTCCACAAAGCTAAAAACAAATTGTACAGAAAAAAACATTTAGTACAGAAAGAAAATGGGAAGCTAGTGAATATTATAATTCAGGAAAATATATTTCTCCTTCTCCAGAAAGCTATTGTATATACAGATGCTCAAATGTGTACACACAGACCCAGATCCCATCCCCAGCTACACACACACTGTTCCCATTGAAGCACGGAAGCCACACACATGCATCTGAGGGCAAAATGGGGACCCAACAGCTGGATGTTTTAGTTTAGCCACATTAATTACAGAGCTCAATGACCACTGCATACAACTGGATCTCTGACCAGACTGAGCAGATCAGCCTTGTAATGTCATTTTTGGCTCATGGATGCCAGTGATGTCTGAGGGAAGAGAGAGACACTTTTGAACACCTGTTCATTCTCTCCTTGCACACTAGCATTGGTACCCATCCTTCCTGCACCAAGGGCTAGTTGTTACATACATGGCCACACACAAAGCCTGCCTGGCAGGCAAAGAACTCATAAACCAAACCCTGTAATCTCCTTTGCTGGCAGCACTCAGTGCTATGGATGCAACTGGGATAGTGGTGTTGCTGACTTGGCAAGAGTTTCTTTAGCTGTTTCTGTTAACATTTCAAGATTTGGCTGCCACCAGGCCTTCCCAGCTGCCTTCCTTCATTGGCTTAGTTCGAAGGCCCAAGTGAATTGAGTGTATATAGACTGGTTCAACTTTGCTCCACTCTGTGTATACACACACACAAAATTAGCTGCATTTACTGAGTTGAAAGTGGTCTGCTATTGACAGTCGAGAAACTGAATATAAATTTCAAACTTGTGATAATAAAAAAACCCTTAAACTGATAAAAACTAAAAGTGATATTATTAAATATTGGCCAAAAAGGAAGTAACATAAAATGTGAGACATAAAATGAATGCATAGGAAGTGTTCTGTATTTCTCGGTGTTTTATGAGGCCTTAAGAAATGTTCACCTGAAAAAACATAATATGCTTTTTTTACATAGAAGAGAATCTGACATTATAAATTTGATTCTAGCCTCACCTTTGATGTCTTTGACAAAAAATGTGCATGTTGGCCTAAAACTCTATTTAAACTCTAAATTTAAAATTATTCTTCCCTGGGAACTTGTGCCACTGCAAAGCATTGGAAAAGTTATTTTCTAACAGTGTATCATCAATTTTGCTTAGTTTGACCAATGTTGAATACACTTTTGAAAAGTGGAGGACAATGTGAAAGTGCCTTCAGAATAAAAATAATTAGCTTGGTTCATCTTTTTAAAAGAGACAATTCAAAGTCAAAAAGGCTAATTACATTTTACCAACTGGAAATCCTATCCTACAAAGTCAGAAGGCTATTAGCATCAAGAAGAATGACACAACATGGGAAAGAAAGCATTGCCATCACAGAAGCGTATTACATCAAGGGATATCAGTAGTTAATAATAGTTTTGGGAGGTAGTTAATTCAATTGTGCACTAGTTGATTTTGATCTCTTTTTCCCCCTGAAACTGTTTAATATATATTTAGATTTTAAATATTTTTTTCTTCTGCATCAGAGCTTTGAAACATTTTTGATTTATATACTCCAAGAAATGCCCAGATTCCACTGCAGGAGATTCTGCATCCCCTTATTGAAAATCTTGTTTTATTTTGTAAATTAAAAATAAATTATAGTCTTATAATGTGCTATGAAATGAAAAAACCCACATCACAAAACCAGTTGTATTTCTTTAAGGAAAGATGCTGTGGTTTTCACAGCAAGGAACAATTCCCAGTGCAATTAAAGTAACAAAGAAAATAACAAAAGAATGGAGGATGGCTATAAAGTACTTACAGCTGAGGTATTTCCATTTGCTTGATGTAGACCTCTCATTCCAGATGCTAGCTGAGCCCTCAGTCTCTGATCCTCTAGGAGTGTGATTCATTCACTCGCTTCTGTTCTCTTCACCATTAATGGAATTGTCATCCCTTGAACCCGTCTTTGTGTAACCAAGGTTCTCTATTTTCTTTTGCTCTCTTAAAATAACATTCAGCCATTGATGAGAACACCTAGATTTTTCATCTTTTCACACTTCCTTCGCTGCTCTTTACAAAAGGCATTGGTACTTGTTGTTTTGAAAAGACTATGAAAAGAATAAAAGAGAAAAAAAGGAACAGAATCTGCTGACCAAGTAGATTTCCTAAATCACATCAAAATCCTTTTGATGATCAAATATATTATAAATATAATATAGATTCTTAATATATACTCATATATAATTATAAATATAATACAGATTTGCTTAAATAATATTATTTTTTAAAGATGCATTTCTTGTGTATATCACAGCCCAGATTCACTAAGTATACATTCCTCAAAATTATATTTTCCATTATATGGGAACCTTTGTTCTAAGGCTGTAATCTTTAGTATTAAAAACCTGATAATTAGGTAATGTTTGGTCCCTGATATAGGTCTAAAAAAATTAAAATTAGTTTCTCGTATTTTAGCAAAATATTTATAAATATTTAAATAATTAATTTCTTTAAAGAAAATTATATTTTGAATATAATATAATATACTGAATGTACATAGAATTACTGAGAAAATTAATTTTAAAAATAACATCATCAAGCTTTTTAATTCTGGTAGAAGAAGTCAGAGTAAAAAGAGCAAAATATTTATAGTTAAATTATTTTTCTTGTCTTTTTGCCTGTCTTTTCTCCATGGAGTATATTTCTGATGCAGTAATTTCACATGTATAAAAACACCCTCTGCTGTAGTTTGGACAAGTCTGCTGAAGGCATGGCTATGTGTGAGGAGGACAAAGCCTTGCAGAAATATCCATATTAACTTTAAACAGCCACCCTAGAGACTTGGTTCAGAAGAGTTTCTTTACACTATGGGAAAAAACATGCATTCCTGCCTTCCAGTACACATTTTAGCTCATTTTGGACTGATTCTTATAACTTAGTTACACACTGCCCACTCTGAGTTTACATTTAATGAGTTTAATTCTTCAATGGACAACACCTGTAGGATAACATCCTATGGCTCAGTCCAAGTCTGCTCTGATGAATTTCAATTCAGAATGTGTGAAGTCTGGACTGCATCAAATATCTTGATGCAGAAGACAGCACTTGGCACTTTTAATAGCACAAAAGGGAGGATACTGCCTGCCCTGCAACCTGGTCAAGAAACTGCAGGAGCAGATGGCAAAGAGATTGGTTGTGCTGACACTCTGCTCTAATCTCACTCCCCAGGAGGGATGGTTCATATTACACAGTTTTATGATTTCTCTACCTCAACTGCTCCCTTTAACTATGACTCTGCAGCTAGATAGACACAGGGATTTCAGTTCAAGATTTTTCATATCATTATTTAAAGTAAGCGAATTTTAATTCAGCTACTGACTTGGCCAGGAGCAATATAGCCAACCCCTTGATATTTTTGAGCAGTTGCAATGTTCTCACCACCTGCTGGGTCACAATTCAAGTCTCTATCTAAGATCTCTCCATAGGGGTACATAGGTACATTAACTATAATTTTTACTTCATAAGAAGTAAAATAAAAATATAATAAGAAATAGAAAAGGAAGTATTTTTTCTTTTAAGTAATTGTTGTGTGTATCATGCTAACTTTATTCTTAATCATTATTGATCTACATGCATAAATATGTGATGATCGTACTCAAGCATATGATTAAATCTCTTCAATACAGAATATCTGTATTGAAGCATACTGATCAATATTTGATTCTCATTCACCGCAGAATTATTAAGGATCCTGAATATACAACATATACCATTTTCATCATGAAAGGATGCTATCCACTATCATGAGGCATGCCATGCTTCGGAACACAACTCAATATCAAAAAACAGTGCAAGATTTCACAATTTCTATAAAATTGTAAATGGCATTCATCTCAACCAACTGATGCAGAAGACAGGTACATCTGGGTAGCTCAGATTCTTTTTATTGGAGAGAAAATGGCATTACTAAATCTTAAAATTGTTATGGTATTTTAAGTTTGTTAATCAGGGTAAGATGAGGTGCTTCCTAGGAATAGCTGTTTCTCATAGGAGTCTGAGAAAGGAGACCGGAGTACCATTAGATATAGATTTCTACAACACAGACACCTATACTAGAGACACTTAAAAACTACAATTGTTGTCTGACTGCAAAGGCACCTTCTGAAATACGGCCAGAAAGAGCTATACTGGGCTCTTATGTACATTAGATAAAGTTTAATAATCTATTTACCCTGTGATTTACTTCAATTCACCCAACATACCTCTTGGCCATATTTTTTTCCATATGAATAATGCAAATCATATTTCTCTTTCCTCATCTCATTAAAAAAAACAAAACAAAACAAAACAAAACAAACCCCAAAAAACCCAATGCAGTTATATTTCCATATGCAAGAACTAAGCAGAATTAACTAAATATAATGAATTCTGTGTGGCTGACATGTTCTATTAACATATGTAGGATAGATAGCAAGATACACAGATGAATGAAGTTCTTGTATCCATTACCCTTCTCTGGCTGTAATATGTTGCTAGTACAGCATTACCTTGTGATAAGAATGTCTGCTGCTCCAAGTAGATAGGAGTTGAAAAAGAAAATAAATTCATTTGATTTGTATTCTCAAGGCCAATTGCCAGCCCAAAATGCATTATGCCTGTAGCCAATGGTATATTAATTCAACACAAACTTAGTCCAAAACCTTGGCCTGTATCTTTTCCAAGCTGCGCTGCTAAACCATTCAGAACAAAATAAATAGGAGAATAGATCATAAAGGAATTACAGTCCCAAAGACTGAAGCTCAGATGCTCTTGGCAGCATGACAAATGATGTGCATATGATCAACAAAAAGCATGGAAAAGATGCAAAGGATCATGACATATTTTGCTATTGTTTGCTTTTCTTCTATTTTGTTCATTATGTACAAAATTAGAGGTAGAAGCCACAGCCAGAAATCAGCAGCTCAACACAAAGTAAAACAGAATGCCTATCCAAACAGCTGGATTAAATAAACCGAGAACAACACCAGGAGCAGCAACAACACAGAAGAGAGTTTGAGTCAGGAGAGAAAAAACCCGGGCCCAACAAACAAACAAAACAAAATAAAGAAAATCCTCATCTTTATACATTTTCAGTGATGAAAAGTTTGAGAAAATCATATTAAAACAAAAATTAAATTGATATTAACCTTTAATTCTCACATTTGCTTCAAGAAAAACTCCTATCAGAAATCTCTGGGGGAATAGTTCACCTTCTCTGGGGATCTGCTGGTTCCCACCTTCACTTGGCAGCTCAGCCACCCTTGCTGTGTTGTCATCATCATCACTACCTATTGGACACAATGAAGTTGTTGGGAAAAGGCATTTTTTTCCTTAACAACAAACCTGATATGAATCCCACAAAATTCCTTTCTATATTTACAGAAAAGCTATTTATAAAAGTGGAAAATATATAAAACGTCAGAGCTTCTGACCCAAAAAAAAAAAAAAAGTTTTTTAAAAGACATTCTATGCCAAAGAAAAATTCAAACAAAAATATTCTACCAGTTCCAACTTAATGTTTTCATGTTCATTTAAAACTCTCTTTACAAGAATATTTTGTGCTCTTTAAATTCACCCAGCCTTTTCTATGGGCTGTAAAGGATTTATTAAGTACAGGAGCCTCATGCAAATTTGTTCTTGTCAGTAAGATTTTGTGTTTTGAATTTGAGGCCATATCTTGGCTGCTGTACTTGTGAGACAACATCCCCGAAAGCTGCATTTTGCACAAGTGAATTAATAAAAACTCAAACAGCATTTTTCCTTGTTCTTCTGAACCCCTGCAATGTAACAGCTTCAAAAGGCATTATTCAGGTGAGCCTGTGGAAAAGACAACTACCTTCCACTATCTATCCTTCCATTTTGTGTTGAGATTCTCTCTTTAATTCAAAGCTTCTCTGTGAGACCAATATGGCAGATTAAATAGAGACTGAAAACAGTTCAATCACGTTATTTTTTTCTTCCTTTTACATTTAAAAGACTGAGGTTTATCCATTTTTGTGTTCTTCATTCCCTCAGCTAAACTAGGTGCCTCTGAAGTTTTTGTGTTCCACTCTGGATTCAAACCCAGACTGGACCTACATCTATATATCTCTATCTATCTATATTATCTATCTCTCTCTATATATGTGTGTGTATATTTATATATAAAATAGATTTGTTGGCTCTTTCTACATGACCATGGACAAACCAGTTTACAGTTGTCTGATTCAGTTTCCTCACCTGCATATTTTTAAAGACTATTTTCCTTTCTCTGATGCATTGACATTATAAGCTGAAATGACATTGCCAGAAATGTCATCAGGACTTTACAAAGCAAACAGAATAGATCAGAGCCTGAAACCTTAAAATAGCATTGGTGGATCTTCCAGTCTAGGACAGGTTGTGCTGCTAGTGCTTGTGGGATCCCTGTTGTGCTGTAAGGAGGGAAAATTGCTCTCTGGAACTGACAAAACCAAAAGCTATAGATTCACTACATAAACAAAGTGTTAAAACATCTTTCTCCTTTCTCTGTGTGGGTTGCACTTGTAGATTTCGTTTATCAGCTCAGCACTCTCCACACACAGACATGCAAAATTCAGGTGACTCCTAAAGACTTATAGGTTAAAACCATAAATAAGCTATAGTACATCAATAGGTATAATGTGCCCCATCTTTTTCTTTTATCAGCCAAGTGTGAAACACAGGCTCAGACATTGAACACTGGTTTAATTGAATCACAGTTGCTTAAGTGCTCTCAAGAGGTGATAAATTAAAAAGTGTTTTATCGACGAAAGAAATGGGGTTTTGCAAGTTGAAGAAGCAATATGGCATGAATCTAGTAATAAATTGTTGGTTATCTACTAACACCAAATTGCTACCAATAAAAATTATCTGTGAGCTTTTTAACAAGGAAGGAACAATAAACAGAAGATTCCAGCCCAGACATTACTTTGTTTCCCTCTTTTGGTCAAATTAATGTCAAGTTAAATGGAGAACTGATCAAATTATTTCTGGAAGGTAATTATTTCAGTTAATCTGATTTATTTTGCCCTGAATAAATGTTCCCCAAGGAATGCTGATTAGATGATTTTATGGCTGTTTTCCAATTTTTTTCCAAACTATGACCTTTTCTGCAAATTTCTTTTCCTGAAAAGTTCTTATTAATTTTTAAAAGAGTTTGCTTTCCCAATTAATATTCTACTGTTTATGTAAAGTCATCAAATAAGGTTTATCTGCAAAAATCTTTTTTTATATTTTAATACAAGCTGGGGTTTTTTCCCTTAGAAGTTCCTAGGTAAAATGCTGACCTGTCTAAAGCTAGTTGACTTAAGCAAGGACAGGAAGCCATATTGCATGTCTTGGAAGTAACTAAAAATGGAGTAAAACAGAAAAGACATTTAAAAATAAGTAAAAATGAATGCTATCAGGTAAATATTAAAAATATTCCCCTATTATGATCTCTGCCTTTTCCTCCCATACTGGTTTTCACTGAGACACATATAACTTTCTTTATAGTAGTTTGAATGGGGCAATATGTTTTAGATTTGTGACTAGAACAGTGTTGGCAACACATTGATGATTTAGCCATTGCTGAGCAGTGCTTTCACATCATCTTGGCCTTTTCTGCATCAGTGCTGAGGGTCCACAAGGCATTGGGAGGGGCCAAAGCTGGGACAAGTTCCTTTTTTTTTTTTCCTAAAGATCTTTCACAACCCTCTCCTTCCTTTTTCTCATTTCACATGCCTTCACTATGGAAACAATGTTCATAACCACAGCTTTATTAAAAATAACATGTAATCATATACTTTCTTCAGATGCCCTTTAAATACACACACAAACACCGCTAATAACCCCAAACTAAGAGATGCTTAAAGGTATTCCTCTTTCTTCCATGACTGCACATGGAGACTGATGATGCTATAGCTCCTAAAGGGGATCAGGTTGGGAATTCATGCAGTCAAAGCCCTAAAATGTACTTTCAGGATGCCATTACTTGTTTTTCATCACAGTCATCAGAGGCATCCACCCAAGGGACCAATACCTGGCTCTAAACCAAATGACACAGTGTGGCTTTGTGTGCACATTGCTCAGGACAAGTTCTGCTAAAAAGCCTTGGCAGAAGCTCTTCCATATAGTCTGGGTTACCTCTAGGCTCTATTTGGAAGTGAAGGCTTTATTGCCATTAGTTGTAAGTGCCAATTAATTAGCCTCAGCCTGGCTCCATTTGGCACCTCTGTGAAATCATTATTTCTGGAGAATTTTCAAACCAACCTTCCTTCCTTCCTTCCTTCCTTCCTTCCTTCCTTCCTTCCTTCCTTCCTTCCTTCCTTCCTTCCTTCCTTCCTTCCTTCCTTCCTTCCTTCCTTCCTTCCTTCCTTCCTTCCTTCCTTCCTTCCTTCCTTCCTTCCTTCCTTCCTTCCTGCTACTCCTTTCCCAGCTGACCACTGGGAACAGACTCAAACACAGTTGTCCACAGAAGCACATCTGAATTTAATCACAGAAGGACTCACCCCCAAAAAAGATAAGACCTGAACAGGGAAACAAAGATGTTAAGACAATAAAGATATTCCCATCTTTCTGCAGGGTCCCAATCAGGAAATCTCATTTTGCTGTGCAAATTTATGGATACACAGAGTGAATCTTTCTGATACAAGAAAGACAGGCCTTTGATGTATCATAATATCCGATATTTCTGGTTCATCAAGGAAACTGATAAAGACATTTGGACATTTCTGAAAACTTGAGGATACTGCTTTGGAAGTCCCTTGAAATTTCACTAGAGGAAATTAAAATTGAAAAATTCAAATTTAGAAAAAAAGAAACAAAACAAAATAATTTTTTTTTTTAGTCTACAGCTATTTCAAGAAGGTCAAGGCTTTTTTTTTTTCCAGGATTTTTTCAATATGGAAAAATAGTTTTGTTGGAAAATTTTTGTTAATCTCTTTTTCTATTCTGTATCTTAAGAAACAATGCCTTTTATTTATTTATCTTGCTGGTAGTATAAAGTTAAAGAGTTTTACAGCACCAAAATATAATTCTCCCATTCAAACTTACAAAATATATATCTACCTGGTGGATCATTTTATAATAATTCAGTAAATTACATACAGTACTGCTTCATGTTCTACGGTCTCACTTCTCAGGATTCAGAATAAGACTGAATATATTAGGTCTTTGGGGAGTCTGTGATAAAAATTGTGCCTGTTTTCCCCTTTGTGTGCTTAAACAAAGACTTTACAGTTCCACCCAGGTTAATAATGAAGTCCTAGCTATTAGAACCTCATATGCAAATACATTTCTGAAGGGGTGTTAATGATGAAGTAGTCTCTCCATCCAGTGTGAGAAGAGCAACACGAAGCAAAAGCCCAGGAGTGATTCTTGCTCACCAAGACGTTTCCCCAGGTCTTTGCTGCAAGTGCATTTTCCTGTCATTAGAGAAACACAGGCACCTCCAAAGGGCTGTCTAGGCCCTGGGCTCAGCCAGTCTCTGCAAGGCATGGATGAGTATAGTACGCTTAAAGCACTCTTGCCAAAAACTTGAGAAGTGTTTCAGGAACGATAGGATGTATAAAAAAATAAAATATTAATTTTGTCGTTTGATTTGTATATTTTCTTATATATTTAGGTGGTTTTACGCTCAGCTAGAGAGGGGTTTGAACAACGTTTTCCATTAAGGAAGTATTAATGGGGGACTAAGCAATCTGTTGTGAGAAAACTAATTCCCTTTGGATAATATTGGCTGCATGAAAGGGCAAAACCCTTTAACAAACACACAAAAGCAAAAGTCAAACCAAAGCCAAAGTTAGAAGTAAGCATATTTTGAGCTAATGCAGATTCATCCTGCAACTGCAGAGTAAAGTCACCTGATGGATTTGTGAAATCACGAGGAGCGTGAAGAATCACAGAAAAAAAAGAAGTATTTGGTGCCCAAAGCTGGTCTTGAAGGGTGAAATAAGTTGGAACTGGGGAACGCTCTGCAGGCAGCTGTGAGGCAGCTCTGCTTTCCAAAGGAATGACGCTTTTAAAGGATAACCTGTTTTTCCTGCTTGGCCTTTTCCCCATGTCAGGACACAGACAGAAACAGAGACATTTCATAAATGCCTTGCCTAAGTATAGCAGCATGGTAGCCATTCCCACAGAAAGCTTATAATTCAAGCAATTACAAACTCAGAGGAAAGGCCATATTTCTTTCATGGTGCATCTCAGTGGAAAGCAAGATGGAGATAAGGAAAAAAACCAAGACCACTAAGTTTTGAAGGGAGCCACAACAATGTTAAACATGTGAGCAGTGTGAATATGACTTCATTTGCTTAATTAGTTACTTGCTCAGGAAAGTTGAGACTTTTCTTTTTTTTTGTTTCACTGCCTTCTCTATATTTAATTTCAGGTTTAAACCCAGAATGATAAATTGGTACAGTGTAGTTAAAATTGTTCAAGTGCTTTAAACAACTAACATTCAGTGCGGTTAGAATGGAGATCAGACAAGCTAAAGTGTCAGAATATGTTCTTTCTTTTCATTAAAATTCAGGTTTCTGGGAAGGGACACATTTTGATTTTTGATCAAATTGATTTATTTCCATTAGTTATAAGTGCCAATTAATTGCTTGCTGCATTAATGAGAGATTAGAACTTTTTAATAGAAAGACCCAAACCCAGTGTTCCTTTTTACTGTAACCAGCCCCTTCAGTCATCCTATTCTTAACTGCTAGAACACTAATAAAATCCTAATTTAAATGAGAATATTACCATTGCCTTCAAACAAGGCCATCTTGCACCCAGTATAACTCATCCTGTTTTAGAACAAGACAGAACCTTCTTGTGGTTCTGCTCAACAGAAATTGTCTTCCTTCCTAGAATTACATTAGTCAACATTTAGCTCAAAGTTTTGAATAAAGCTAATTTTTCAGATGATTGCAATTGTTGATTTACAGTGGGATTTTTTGGGGGTTTTTGTTTTTTTTTTTTTAATTTATAAATTTAGAGGAAAGAGATGCCCAAAATGTTAAGGAAAAGACATGTGATATTCAAGGGAAAGTACAGAAATTTGGCTTCTCTAGATCAGGAAGGCAGAGAAGGAATATGCTTGGTCTTTATGAAAACTTTGGAATCTACATATTAGATATGTTCCATCCACTTTCAGCAACAGAAAGCTGTTATTCCAAAGAGCAAATGTCTGTCCTGGGTAAACTTGGGCAGAAAATCAGAAAGAGACTCCTACATTTGTGAGAAAACAGGTTTTATCAGACCTTTCTAAGTGGATTGAAGGAGGAAACACAGATGGCTTTTACAAAGGAACACTTTCTGCAATAATTTGCTTGTCTTAGTATTGTCAAAATAGACCCAACTCCATTCCTATTATAAGCATTTAAAATCAGCAGAAAAGGGTGTCAATGATCTCAGCTTCATCACCAGATACAACAAATTACAATTAAATGTCTGGGGGTTTTTTGTTTGCAGCGTCTATAAACTTCTTTGGGGCTTTCTGAAGTCAGCTGAACTGTACTCTTTTTTCTCATTTCTAGGGAGTAACAAAGATTGTTATAGCACAAGATTCACTGATCTATCCCTATCTGACCAGAAGTTAAGCTTTTACTTTGATCTGTTTTCTGAGGTTGTCAGCAGAGTTGTGGACAGCCTTGAACAGCAGTGCAGCTCCTTCTCAGATGGATTTTCAAGACATGGGAAGAAGCGTCTCCTGAGATGCTTATCACATATCCCCTGAGCCCAAAGGAAACCAAGACACTTACCAGAGGCTACAGGCCCAGCCTTCCATCAGCTAAAAGGAATCAGAAAGAACCCAAGCCCTTACTACCACCTGTATCCGCTTGTATGAGATAAAACTTCCTTTGAAGAATGAACAGACGGGTTTTTTCATGGTGCACCTAAAGATGTGAATTATCTTTCGGGTGTGTGGTTTGAGTGGTGCTAATACAAGACGGTGAAAGTATTTTTGTAATGATCTCTGGCAGAACAGACATTTAAATTTGTTCAGAATAGTTCATATTGTGAAGAGCACATCCTCTTTGTAGCAACTTTCAATTTTCTCTTCTCCTTCCTCCCAACCCAACCATCAGCCTACAAAAACGGCTGCAGGGATGAGCCACCCTTTCTGCTGATTTGTTTGGACTTTCTCAGAGTTTTTAGGTAGTTGACCATCCCTATTCCTCCCAATCCATGTATATCTCTATGGTCCACTCCTTATATTCCTCCACCCCACACTTCTCCCTAGTCACTCTCTTTTCCTGCATTTGCTCCCCTCCACGTCTATTAAGTCTTTCTACTCTAAGTTCCTGATAAAACCATACAAGCTACCTCACAACACCATGTCCTTATTTCAGCCCTTCCCTTCTCTGTGAAAGCTTGAGGTCCAAGGCAAGAATGTCACCAAGTGGAAGTCAGTCTTGTATGGCTTCTTGATCACTGACATAAAAGAAGGACCAGGAAGCAGTAACATGGAGCCACCATTGTATCACTTACGGGAAATCACATTATTTTGGGTCACCTTTTGGATCAACTGGTTTTAAATTATACGGGACCTAGAAGTATGCTAATTTACAACATGCAGGGTAATAATAATTTTCGAAAGTAGGCTGATTTTGAAGTGTGTTGAGAACGGAATTATAATTTTTCCATAAAATCAAATACTTTGATGAATGAGAGTACCTGGGTTTAAACATGCTCTTCTTTGGGAAATGCTGGTATAAACACTAATAACCATAAACCAGAAGAAACAATAGAACACTCTCTGATTAGTCTTCCAAGTAAGCTATCTGATTTATTCCATAAATTTTAAATTGTCTATTGAAAATTGTGTTGCATTTAGTGGTGGGCAGTATTTAAAATATAAGTGAGATCACCTTGTACCTACTGCATTGCTAGCTTTAGAAAATTGCTTGTTTCCAAGCAGCTAAAGACAGGCAGTTCATGAAGACTTTGACAAGGCCAAATAATCAATTTTCCCTTTAAAAACACATGATTTTAAAGACTCCAACTATAAGAATAAATATTCTTTTAGCACTAGTTTTGTGTGCATCTTGACGTTCATCACTGTATCCATGCTCTACAAATATTATTATGTAGTGTAAGCTACAAGAATTGTAAGCTGGAATTCTGTTCAAAATCATGCTTCTGTAGTGATGATTGAAATAATAGCTAAGAAAGAAGTTTCTAGGGTGAGCTTATTATTTAGTTTTTAAGGCAATATACTTCCTACCATTCATTGTAAGAAGAGGCAGTATTTCTAAAATCAGTGCTCCCAGGATTTCTGCCTGGCTCTCTTCCCAGGTAGTTCAGCAGAAGCAGCTCATCAAATTCTAAGATTCCTCCAAATGTTTCGCCCTTAGCTATTGTGTAACAACTCCTGAGCAGCCTTATACTCATGTATTCAAAGGAAACAGACAGAAAATTCTTATTTTTGAGGAAAGGATGGTCTAGCTCCTTGCCAGGCTCAGCATGTGTTCAGATGAAAAGCAAGTTCTCACCAGAGAGGCAGAATGATTGGCACAGCCAAGAAAGCTGAATGGGGGCTACCTTGTCAGCATAGACCATTCAGTAGGATTAGCTGTATTCTTAAACATAACCAAACATTTCACCTTTTTGAACTGATCACACAAGGAAACAGGAGAGCAAAAGGTCTTGGGACAGCGCGCTCCCTTCCCTCCCCAGTTCCGTGAACTACCAGCACAGCGTTCAGCTCACCGCCGAATTCCTTTGAACATGAAGAGCAGCTTGGCTCAGCCCTCTCAGAAGCAAAAACTCATGGTGGGTACCTGAAATGGCTCTTTTATCACTCCCTGAGGGGCTGCTGTGAAGCCTTGTCATGGCTGACCAGGCCCAGCTTCAGCTGCCACAGCCTCCTTGCTTCAGCTTGCAGGCAAACATTCTCTCTCCAAAACTTTGCTATCAAAATCATTTTGCGTTAATGAGAGTATTCCTTTTTCTAATTTGCTTCAAGTAGCTGAATTAAATAATGGAAGTGGTGAACCACCTAGAGGACTCTCTAGAAAGCATAAGTACAGGCAACTTCTACACCCCACACTCTACACGTGCACACAGGCACGCACACACACACATGCATACGTTATTTGTGGCTATCTTTCCACCTGTGCTGACATGGATGAGAATTTACAACTGCTTCGAAAAAGTTACAAGCTGTACCTCAGAAATTCCACATTTTACTGAACTGCATTATTCTAGCACATTTGTCAGGCAGCCAAATGCTGTGTCAGCCCTGCAATTGATTTACAGCAACATCTGTAAGAATATTTGAAGAGAGGAGGAAACTAATGTCCACTTTCGATTCCAGTGTTCCAAAGAAACTAATGGTCATAGGGGATTCACAAACAGAAAACACAGAAATAAATAGCACATTTGAAAGGTTATGTGCTCAATGTTACAAAAAGGAAGGGAAAAAATAACAAATAAATGCAGTACTTTTCAGACAGGAAAATAACCACAACCTTTTCAGGCATGTCTTAACTTAGCCATATAAAACACCTGGCCCTAAAAAAACCAGACCTGTTTTTATTCTTTCCTGACAAATATATGAAGCTTGAGCAGGAAGCCCACATAAGCTTAGAACTCCTTTGTGAAAGACCTCATTAAAAAAAAAAAAAGGAAAAATCCCACAAAACTTATAAAATAGTTACTTTGTAATTGCCATGAACTATAAGAGCAAATTCCTACTTTTCCATTTAAGAATGTTTTGTGAGGAAAAAAGAGGTCCAACACTACTAAACAGCTGGAAAGCTTTGGGTGGAGGAAAGAGGTAGGAATGCCTTTCCCAGATCCTTGTCCTCAGCCTCTGCACCTGATCAATGACCAGACATTACAGACTCAAAGATGTTTCCTCAGCTGCCTTGTCTGCGAGATAACTATCTGATGCAGCCTTTTATTTGCACTGCAGTTTAACAAAAGGGATGATTCGGGCATTGCTCGCACAGCTCCTGAATCCGAGGTGCTGCACCCCCAGGGTAGGAGCCGTGGAGAGCAAGATTGCCACTGTGGCTCCCCCTGCCTACAGCACACACAGACAGCAAAGCTGAGAGGCCACTCGGGGCTTGCTCAGAACCCACCTTGGGACCAGCCTCCTACAGCTCTCAAAGCACACAGGAAGCAGAACATTTCTAATCACATAGAAAAATATCAAGCCTGACTCTTTATGATTATAGAAACTTGTTGAGTCAGTACTTTCAAGAAGAAATCAAGGAGAGAAGTATGCTCTGGTAGGAAGGAGAATCAATCCACAAGGACATGCCAAACTCAGATCAAATGGATTTGGGAAGAGGGATGTGCAGCAGGAAAAGAACAAGCAACAGCTCTGCACACTCTGCTGTGTGCTGGTCTGTGTTACCCTGATAACCCAAGGGGCTCTGCATTTTATATTCCAGTTTTGAATGGAAAAGGGAGAATTCAAAAACAAAAATGAAAATAAATTTGAGACTAGTAATTTCAAAGTGAAAAATCAAAACATTTCTATTTTTTCACACTTTTTTCATGCTCTGATTTAAGCCACTTAGTAAAACAAGTTCATTGACTCAGTGTCACAGAGTTGCTTTTTCATTTCACCTTTTTTTTTTTTCCAAAAAAGCCTCATACCTTGAATGTAAATGCTTTTTCAGACAAAACTGCTAGAGTGTGCTAGTAGGTGAAATAACACAGTTGTTATAAGCTACAGAACAATAAAAACCCACATTTTAAAAATAAGGCACTTAAGAACCTCAGTTTTTGTTAAAGGATTATTTTATTCTTTAAGTTAATGCAGCTTTCTGATTAGTCATATTTTCCATCATCACCACCATTTTACTACTTTACCTGCTGTGTGGTCACATTTATGTGAAATTTAATTCTTTTTAATAACATTTTTACACGTGGGTTTTTGTGCCCTTGCCAAAATTTGAGAGCAGATTAACTTTCTCCTTCTAACAGCAAATACCTACGAGGCTGCTGCAAGCACCCCTGACACTTTCCATTCTTTAGCTTACATGGAAGGCTGTGTAAGCTAATTACAATGGAGGCCGTATTTCCCCTTTCCTGAGGGAAGGTTAATAGAGAAAGAACTTTACACTAATAAAGAATCCGATCACTCTGTGGCAGAGGCCAGGCCACGGGCAGCTGACTGCTGTAGCACTGATGCTTTCTTAATGCTGCTGGTGTACAGACCCACAGCAGGTAGCAGTACAAATACAGTTTATTTTAAGCCAGAAGAGTGGCTAGATTCAGTTATGAGTTGGCTTAACTATACACATCTTCTACCACTTAATCAAACAGCAGCTTCTTCATTGCTGTGCTAGTCAGCCACAACTATTAAAAAACACAGAACAAAAGACTCATCTGGAGATGTGTTAAAAATTATTATGTGGTACCAGTGAGTCAAGTAATTTTTTTGTGTGAGTTCTCTGGTTAGTCATCGACTGCAAAAATCTTCTGCATGCAGTAAGGCACATCATGAGGGACCTCCATACGCCAGATGAAGGACCAAGTCTTTCTGCTTACTTCTAAGAGCCTAGAATCACAATGAGATTGAAAAGCAGTCCCAGAAACTCCAAGGTACTTTGTCCTGCAGAAAATGTACATCTTCCCCATTCAAGAGCTAATAATGTGGCAGCTTTAATTCCTTGATAAGCTTATAGAATTATGAGGAGTAAATGTTAAAACCTGCCTAAGTTACTCCCTTGGAACAAGAGAACTATTCAAAACCCCTCCATGGAGGGGAACTACAGCCCTCCTCCCCTGAATTCCCTTTACAGTATCTCTGTAGTTCTGCCTTACAGTAGCTCTGACTACACCCCTAACAAGTAGCATGCCACCACAGGATAGAACTAAATATGTCTGTAAAGTGCTGGCACATCTATGAAAATCAGGATTAAAGTAGTCCACCACTTGCTGATGAACTGAATGGAGCCCTGAATTCTCCATGTCACAGCAAAATAAAATGCAAGCATTTTCCAAGCAATCCAAGGACGTAAATGTCTATTCCTCCACGACAGTATTTTTTCAGTGATTTCTAAAATACATAGGCTGAACACCAGGAATAGTAGTAAAGGTCACTTGTTTAACTGGATAAGAACTGATGAGGTTTTGCATCATTTTGCCATAAAAGAATCTAAAGCCTAACTGTTCAAAAAGATGTTATGTTACATGTGACTATAATCAATACCTGAATTTTGATAATCCAGCAGCAAACCCAAATCATAAAGCATAGCTTCTCCACACACATCTAGAAAGGAAGTGCTGAAAATAAGTAGGTCACATATTGCTATAGCAAATGGTGTCATTGGACAATGTTGCATACCAGCCTTTCGAAGTAGAGGCCTACAAAATCTCAAAGCCTGTTTGATATCCAGGGGATCTTACTACCTGTCAAGTAAGTTAAATCTTCATTTCCCATGCCATATTTGAAATTCACATGCCTTAAAACTGGCCACCATTAATTTCAGAGCAGAGTACATACAGGTACTCAGACTGCAAACTCCTGCACTGAAATTGCTGGTGAACAGCCAAATGGAACAGGAATAACATCAATGCCCTTGTTGATGGCTAATGTCCAGGGATCGTGCAGAAGTGCTATTCACTAGTCCCTAATCTAGAGTAATTTATGGTTCTGTTCCCTGTTGTGTGGGGAAAAAAACCCTCTGAAGTCACAAAGCCTAAATTTGTTTTACAAGCAGTGAATTTAGAATTGCTACCAACTTCACCCTCAGGTCCTGCTGTCCCATGGCGTTCTTAAGTCACATTGATCACATGCATTCTGACACAGCAGACCCCACAAATCACATCACTCTGGGAAACTATGCACCGCACCAGCAATATTCAGTCTTGAACCCAAACACAGAAAAACAAACAGATCTTGTTTCTCATCTACCAGAAAAGGAGATTATAGATGCAGTAAGAGGCAACTCTCTAGATGATGTGCTCTTTGGTGCATTGCTGCTTTTGGCACATGAAAGCAGAGGGTGAGTGGAATTAAACATATAAAAAAGCATTGTAAAGCTTGTAAAGTACAAAAAACCTTTTTATTATAACATTTTTTATACACATTGTGCTACAAATATTTTATCCCTGTGTTCTGAATTATGCATTTTCTGCACACTCATACCAAGTTCTTCCTAAAACTGTGGCTAGCCTGTCCCTCTCCAACACTTCCCCTGTCACCAGTGACAGGGCAAGCAGAGAAACTGGAAACTGAGGAGCTTAGGTTACCAGAGAGGGTCCCCTGAGGACGTGGGAGCAGTACCGAGCTACGAGAAAAAGACCAGCATGGGAAAGAGGAGGCCCCCTGTGCCCTTTGGTAAGAGGCTGGGTGTGCACATATTTATTTCAGGGAAATAACTGATCCCTTAATACTTGAGCACAATAACCAGGAGAAGCACCTTTTGCCATACATTAGTGAGCCAAGACATTGCTGCTTTTATTCCCTCCTGTAACACCTTCCTGAAACAGAAAAAAGGAAGGTTATGTGGAAAGTTCTTAATTGGAGTAAAATGGGATGGACACAAACTATTATCTTGTTATATGCTTTTTTCCCCTTCACTAAACAGGCTGAGGTTCTTCTCTCTCCTTATTTTCTTAATGAAGTAATTTCACAAGAGTTGTAAACTAACATCAACAACAACTAGTCAAAGACACATTCTCTATGACAAAGCAACACACTAAGTGAGCAAAAAACAAGACTTCACTGAGAAAGTACAACTCTCTTAGATGTGTCATATCTGCAAAAAGAAATCTTGCATGTAGCTACCAGAATTTCTGCTTATGCTTATATTCAAAAAGGAACACAATCCCCAATTACAGTCCTGGTTTGAAAGCTGGCAGAACACAAATGTTTGCAGTGTAAAGCCAAGTCTTAGTTTTAAGCTTCTTTGAAGTGGCTCAATGGATAAGGCTTGAGTGTTTGAGAGATCCCCAAGACTGAAATAAGAAATGTTTGGTGACACTAACAAGCCCTCGGTTGGAGAAAGCTTTGTGCCTAACTCATTGCCATTTTTCAAGATCCCCTTACAGTTAAGAATTCTAAACTAAAACATTTGCTGCTGAAATAGTTAGTACTCCAGAAAGCTATGTTTGAAATTGTAACACCCTTCAGGATGCAGGTATCCCTAGTGTCATCTCATACACACCATTTAGGTTACTCATGCTTGCTCCAGAGAGATTGTGGTAAATGGGAAACTGCATCTATATAAAACTATTTAGAGCTTGCAGAAACTGTACCTCAGCAATTGCTTTTGTAAGCTCAACAGGCAAAACATTTTGTGTAAAGCACTAAGTGGATACTGCCCTTAAAGAACATTCTACGAGTTTTAAGTGAGCCCATGGCAAGATTCCAGCTGCTACTGGTCATAAAACTGCAAAATGTCTGTTTTGTGATTCAGCAACACAACACTTGTTTCTCATTCTAACTTCTGAGATGCAATGTAAGCTTTACTCAGGGTTGGCTGCAATTTATTTCCCCATCACATCAACTTACAATTTAGCTTTCAGCTGGTTAAATAGCCAACTACCAGCTCACTAACATCTGCATCTTAGAGAGGAGGGAAAAAAAAAAAAAAAAAAAAAAAAAGGCAAGCAAACTTCCAAGCCTTTAAAACAGGTGTTTAGTTACATCACTGGTTTAAAAAGAACTACTAAGATATTGAAACTATCATGCACTTTTACAGATTGCCACTGTATTAAAGCACAATCCACTATAAAACACAAAAACTCAAGCTAGCAGAAAAGAGGACTTGGGAGCTTTTATTTCCATTTCTGGGCATTTAAGGCATGAAATAAAATTTTAAGTCATTCCTGTGTCTAGATTGCTAAATGCAACTTAAAGAAAAGCATTTAAAATACAGTCATTGACCCTGAACACTTATTTAAGTATGGACATTCAAGTCTGTGGAAGATTAGTATCTTTGCAAGGGAGATGAAAAAGGAATGACATTGTCACTGTTCTCAACCTTCACCCACTACAGAATTTAAAGCTTGTTTTTCATGATGGACCTTTAACATGGAGTTCTTAAGGATAAAACCACTAAATCTGGAGTTACTGTTTTTAACTTTAGTATTTTTTAGTATGTCAAAAAAACAGTGACTGGTTATAAACAGGAGCTATCACAGGCCCCAGCTCTCCTCTCCCTAACAGGGTCACTGGGGAGGAGGGCTTGGGGAAGAAAAAGGAGAGATATTGAGTGAATCAAATTTTCAATTTCTTGCCTTATTGACCTATAGGTTTGTGCTTAACTAAGGAAAAAATTAATCTCTTTCAAATGCACTTAATTATAATCAAATACCCGTACCAATGTCTGCCACCACATCAGCACATCTGGCAGCAATGAAGACAAATTAACAATAGGTCAAAAAATCTGGCAATATGATCAACTAAAGCATGCAAAACCCATTCTGTACTCTTAGACCACCAGTGACTAAGGATGGATTGACTTCCTGTCTCTAATACTGGTGCCTAAATTAAAGGGAAATTGCATTGCAATCTGGGTACCAGGTTTCTGGCTACAGACAACTAAAAGCCCTTAGTTCAGCTACACCAGGCAACAAAATCTTTGCTCTCACTTTAGCTCTGATGCCTGTGATGGCCTATTCTAACAGATGCTTTTAATTTAGTTTAAAAGAAGCTATTTGGCAACCATGTAAGTTTGCACCTTCAAAGCAGGCAGATTTAAAAAGCCAATGTTCTGTAGAATTAACCATTTTGAAGTCTCGCTGTTCTAGTGCAGTGATGACAACAGGATTCACAGCTTTTTAAAACAATAGGCATCTGTACGTCGAAACACAAAATAAAGACTGTTTTCACTCATTTTACCTACTGTTTTATAGTAAGCAATCCTCTTTCTCTGACTTTGTATAGTTAAAGATACGGGGTCCATTACTACTAATATAATCCAGCAAGAGTCTACAATTGCTCAACTTGACTGAGTAATTAAATAAAGCACAGATCTCATCCATAACCAGAGAAGGGCAGCCAAGTAAGGAACAGAAGCATGAATTAAACCAAAGAAAACATTATCTTCTTCTTGGATTACCTCCTCATGTTGAGCAGGGAGTGGTTGCAGAAGCAAAGAAGAGGGAGAAAGGGTGTGGGAACTCGAAGACTCAGGCATGCGCTGCATATTTGGCAAACACTTGATCCTAGCCTCTCAGAGAAGAGCTAGGTTACTAAGCAGATATCCATTGCCTTTTTCCTTCTTTTACTAAATAGCTTGATATGAATTTGTGCATCTACTGTGTATATCCCTCCACCAGATGCAGGCATACTAACAAAGGCACAGGGAAACTGCTGGTACTACAGCCTCATGGGCATGAGAACTGAGAGCATGTGTGTGCACATCTGACGGGGAATTCACAAACTGGAGGATTTACAGCCTTGCTTTGGTTCAAACAGCTGCAACCCACCTTACCAGTGGCTGTGGCAGGAGACCACACCCACTCTTTGAAGATGAACATATTTTACATAGTAAATCTTAAGGTACAAGTTTAAGTCAAATAGAGGTGCAAACATACATCTGAAAGCATCTACATTTGCAACACTGTCTACAAACGCAATTCACACTTTTCATTCTTCATACACTTATGTGGGTCAAAGACCACATGGCAGCATATTTTATTAAAGTAATGTGCAAATAAGATGCATGATACCTGCAAACAGCATGGAGTTTCCATTTGTAAAAAGGTACAAGTAACAGTACAAAATTAGAATGCTTACTACTCATTTCAAGAAAATGAAGTCTGACATAGAAATACATATGCTGTATTATTTACACCAATCATTTACAAAACATATTCTTTGCATAAAAAAGGGCTATAAAATAATGACAAATAATAGTATTTTTATATGGATTTTTTCCCTGGAAATAACACTTTATTGGAAATTTTTTTTTTCTTCTGATTTCAGAGCATCACGTGGTTTCTTTCTTCCCTTCTTCTCCTTATTCCCTTTTTAAATAAAGTTCCATACTGAGGTAGTAGTATGTCAAATAATTTCTTTGGTTCCAGAAATCAGCAAATCCAAAAGGAGCTACGTATCCAAATCACAGGATTGGAAAGTAGAAGTCCTAAAGTTTTCAAAGGACTGTTTGCAAGTATAAAAGCTATTTTCTCCTCTAGAAACTGTCCTTTCCTTTACCTCTTCATCTGCCTCTGCATCGAAGTCCAGTGAGACATGATGATTATTATGGAAGGTTTTTGGTTGGCAATTTGCTGGCTGTCTACAGCTCGAAAGAGAGTCCAGCTGAGGCCTCCATAAAGGCTTTCCAAATGTTCCTGAAAGACAGTAAAAGAGTGAGCACAGAAATACTGATGCTAAAAGCTTTGTTTCTCACCCTAGAGTACATAAGCGACACTGAAATTTAAGCCAAGGATTGACGAAAGAAAAAGTCCACCAAAGTGAGATTTTACTTAAATGTTGTTTTACCATTTAAAAGAAAACATCCACATGATCACAAGCGTAAGGCAAGATTCTGCCACCAGAGACAACAAAAACATTCCCAAGTAGTTGTATAGCCACCCACAACTTCATCTCTTGTTTTCATGACTACTTCCATACCCATTTTTCTTTGGGGAGGGTGGTGAGGGGGGAGGTGGGAACACAGACCAAACTCCACACACATCACAAGAAACTTTCTAATGCAGAAGACACCCCTTGCTTTGTTCTTCAATAAATGAATGGCATGTGCAATCTGCCATGCAGTTCAGAAAAAATAAAATAGGAATTTAAAAAAACTGTAACCCCACAACCTCTATCAGGTTATACATTGTCCCACAGGGCAATCTGAATGCTCACATAATCTTTTTCTAGCTAGCATCTCCCATTAATAATAAAGATGCAGATAGCCACAGGCTCCATTCACCACTGATCATCCAGCCACCCATGGGCAAAGAGAACAGTAGCAACCCAAAAGGATTAACACATTTCCGTTAAATTGTTATAATTATCTGGATTTACTAGTCAGGAAACAATCAGTGTGTGTCACTCTTCACTCCTGGGAAGCTGTTAGTATCAACACCTCTACAAGAAGGGCCTTCTTTTTTCACTGAACAAAGATACAGCCAATGTAAGTCATACTGTCTGTAAGGACTTCTTTTCAGAGGACAATGTGCCACACTGTCATTGGGTTGACTTTGAAGAACTCAGGATTGTACTAATAATTTAACACTATGTTTTTATTAAATTTTGAACATAAATTCCAACACTTCTGCTTTTGTTTAGTTGTTAGAAGCAAGAGTTTCAAGTAAAATTATGATCTGAGAAGTTACTAAAAAAGGAATTGGACAAAATTCCTATTTCCCTCAACAATTTGTACATCTGTTTTGACCTAATGCAATATGAAAGGATGTTCCTCCCAGCACCAAAGCTACAAATGAACTGTCTTAAAAACAAAAATCCAAGCTACAAACTTTCTGGCTCGTGCATCAACCGTGCTAATAAACCATGCTGATGCCAGCTGTCCTCTTCATTGTGATTGCACAGGCAAAAGGGGGCTTAGATTTGACAACTGTGTTGAAGAAGCAAATTCACAACTAAAGACAGAAATCTATCACAGCTTCTTCCACAGCCACCACCTCCAAGATCTAACCATAGGCTCTCTGAGAGAAGAATGTTAATAGCTACAAAGCATCCAAGGCAATGACAATGCAACCTAAGTGGGGTAGTATGCTCAGAGAACTGATGAAAGAAGTAACTGCATAGATTTTTAGGGCAGAAGGAGGACTATGTACCCTTGAGGTGACATTAACTCCTGGATATACGAACATACAGTTGGACTGCTTTCTGCAGGAGACATGCTAAAGCCCTATCTGCACAGTCCCACCACAGTAACAGTGGCAGGCAGCCAGGAAGCCGGCCGTGTGCAGTCCCAGGGTCTCTGCCAGATGTCCTGGCATCTGCAACATTTTACAGTTTAAACATCTGGCTTTTGAAGAGGGAAAACTTCAGAGCTTGTGCCTCCCTCCCCACCCCCTGAGAACAAAGAGCCCAGTGATGTACATTCCCCCAGGTCCCCTTCAGAGCCAGCAGACCCAGATCTCGGTCAGCCAGCACTGACACACCAGCTGGAAGACAATCCATGGTACCAGGGCTGTGCTTGGCGCTAAGATACCACAAGGATGGAAGCCGTATGTGGTTTTATAGGCATTTTAAACCAAGCAACCAAACCAACATCCAAAATTTAAAGAGCTTCAAGAGTAAAGCAATGCTTTTCTCCTTCCCCCACCTCTTCCTGCAATCTGGATTAAAATTGTAAACCCTCAACTAAACTTCGGGAATCCTTTTGTCACACAGATAATGAGAAAATGACAAAGGAGGGACAGAGAGGGCATTTTCACATAGTGCCTTACTTTGAGGGGTAAGTAGTTCTGGCTGACAGTGTTATACAATGTATACGCATACAAGTTCAAGTCTCCCCACCTGCCCTGAGCCCTCCTTACACACCTTTTGCCTGTCAGGCAAAACTTCTGGTATGCCTGAAGGTTGTTAAGGTATATTTAAGTTACGTATGCTAACATTTACAGAAATCTGCCACCTATATTAAGGCAGAAGATAAGAATTGCATCACTGATGTGATTTTTACTAAGTGTGGGCTGTTAAGATCTGGTAATCTAAATATCCTCATTACACAGTTTTACTATAGTCACTTTTCTGTTCCTTGGTTTCAAATATTTGGGAAAGAAAAAGCTGAGAAATCAGTTTTGCTTTGTGCTGGAGGTAGAAAACCAGACAGCAAAGACAACGGCAGCTTGAATAAAAAACAATAGCTAGAACATACCCATGAAAGTGCTGTTACTTGTAATAGACTGGGGTTCCAAACTTCTGTTTAAATCAAATGTGTCTGAATTGGGACTTTTGCTTTTCAGTCCAGTTCCTTCATTTTGAGTATAAATAGAGTTCACCAATCTGCTACTTGTAGCCTGTGTCCCAATAATGCCAACACACTGGTTGAAGGGATCTTCCTGCGGAGGTGAGTATTGATAGCATTCCTTTTTCTTTAAATATCCAGACTCATAAGGGCCCAAGCCTGCTGTTCTCTGGTCAGAGCTGCAACCTAAAGGAAATGAAAAAATCATTTTATATAGATTCATCATAACAAAGATTGAGTTAGGACTGAAACATCCCCCCAACCAACTTACTTGTACTGTATGCTTCAAATGAGTCAGAACTGTAAGCGTTGCCTTTTAAATACAAAGTCCCTGAAGTCCCCAGATAGTGGCATAGGAATGGATCTGCAACACCCTCCAAGTCCGATTCACTGCTGCTATCTAGATGGCAAATGCCTTAAAAATAAAATTGATGTGTCAGCACAGGGTCTTTTCTGAATCTTCAGCTTAAGAGTTTCTTCAGTAAGTTTTAAGAACCCCACATGTTCAACTACATTTCGTAGTTTAGTTTGCTTAGGTTTAACCTAACCTTTGGACGAGAATTCTAATTCCAGCAACTGTTCAATTCATTAGCTTGACAGAGAATGTGTCACCTCACTGTACAATCCCCGAGTAACAAAACCAAACCAAGCCAATCATAGGGATCAGAACCGGGCTTGCTTCTTCCAAAGCACAGAGGACAAATTCATGATCTGTCTGACAGCCACCTTTCAAAGCAGAGTGTCGATGTCAAAGTCCTGGTAGGAACAATCTGAGGGAGTCACTGGCTGCCTGAACAGCTATAAAGATTTTCAGTTCAATGGTTCTTGAAAGCTTTGGACACAGTCTCCTGATCTTGATCCACAAAGAGGCTGTTCCTCTCACTACCCTACAACTGCAAAACTATCTCACCATTACTCCAGTCCACCTGTCCCAGCTCCTCATTTTATCTCGACCCCAAGCCCTTTCCCAGAAAGGTGCCTTTTCCTCCCTAGCACAGGTATGTATGGGATTCTTAGGGGCCACACGTATAAATGTCCAGTACTGCAACTTTTAACTTGCAGTCACCTTAAATCCTTTACTGACTCTGGCCATAATGATTTTTTTAACCAGGAAGTTTAAACAGTTATACTGCAGTTCCACTGGTATTACCACACGTGCCTACATTCCACTAGAAGCACCCTTTTCAAGCTGTAAGAGAGGAAGGCATCCTGTGGTAATTTCTTTTGGACACTTCTATTTTGTGTATATCCTTGTCAGTTTAAATTTACCCTTGAGACTAGAGAAAAACTTCCTTATTTAATAAACACCATAATGTAATTTGGATGAACAGAACCAAGTTCCAGTTATTACTGTGTTGAAAAAAATCATAAATAATAGATTTCACATCCTCTATTAAATTTCTGTAAACATGCTTCTTTAGTGTTATTTCTATTCTTTAGAATGACAATAGCCAAACGGCAGCTTCCCTGGCCACATGAAAAATCTGCTTAGCATTTTCTACCTACCATTACTGTCCCTCTGCTGCAGGAAATACCCTCCTACAGAAGATGAGAGGAACTGATGGTGACTGCCATTTTCAGATGAGCCATATCCATCCTGCCTTTCAGCCAGTGTCCCCTGGGATGACAGGTAACTTGGAATGTCAGCAGGCAAATTTGTTTCATCTGTGGGGAAGCAAAACACATACAAAATCCATCAGCATACTTCAATTTGTAGAAATATTTTTTAACTTGTCAGCAAAGCACTGAAAGTAACAAATAATTCACCTTTCTGCCTCTGAGTCAAAGCACACAAATGGTCCTACAATAAAGTCACTGCAAAGCAACCACAAACTTTTTTTTCCTTTCCAAGGTAAACCTTCAGTTTACACACCTGTATTTGTGATGCTGCAACCTTCATTTCTCCTTCTGGTATGGTAGATGATGATCACCCACACCAATGAAGTGCCCACCACACAGCAAACCACAGCTATGATCACAATGCCAACTGTGGCCCATCCATCATCATCAAGTGATGGGGCAATGTTTTGAGGAGAGTCACAGGTGGGAGTAGGAATTACATTAAGACGGATGTTGCCTCGCTCCGTTCCAAGTGTATTAGACATTTCACATGTGTATTTCCCAGCATCTTCTACATCTGTATCCACAATAATAAGTAACTGATTGCCTGCAGCAAAGAAATGTCTTTCTGTTACCACGAGAGGGCTGTCATCCTTAGTCCAGTTCAGTCGGGGTGGAGGGCTACCACCAGCAATGCACTGCAAGACTGCAGTTTCACCTTTTGTTACAGTTCGATCCAGTAAAGGCCGCAAAAATGATGGTGTTTCTGAAAAGAAAGCACAAGCCTTATATTCTAAATGATCTTGCAAGAGTAAGAAGTGCCCTTTCCCTTCACAGCTCAAGAGGAAAACCTAAATTAAATTCATAAGTAAGACCTAATAAAGCTTATTCTCATTCTAAGAAGAAACTCAAGAATTTGTACTTAAAGCCTACAAGTTACTTATCAATTGATCTGATTTACATGCTTGATTACCCTACAAGGTAAAAATGCCAAATCATAAATGTTTAAGATTGCAGAGAACTACAATAAAAATGGTTAACAAAATGTCAAGAAATCATAGATTAAACAAATCTACTGTCTCTAAATGAAAACAGAAGCCCCTTCTTCCCTCCATTCCATGTGTACCAGAGGAGAAATGTAACTAACTTTTATTATTTTGAATCATAATATGGATTGTGCTGTTAAGGTTCACCAATATCTTACCTAGTACTGTCAATGTTGCATTAGCTGAAATGCTTCCAGCAGTGTTTTGTGCAGTACAGCTGTAAACACCTGTGTCCTCAATCTTTACATCAACAATAAAGAATACATCATCTTCAGGCATGACATGCATGCGTCTCTTGCGTGCTGCAGGAAAATCTGTTCCACCATCTTTCTGCCAAGCAATCTGTGGGATAGGATGCCCAACTGCAGCACATTCCAAACGTGCCATTGTCCCAGCTCGAATGGTTAAGTCCATGGGGATTTTTGTAAATGAAGGCAGCACTAAAGAGAAGTTGGTGATACCAAAATCAATACATGAAAAATACTTTTCCTTTTTTGTACTGCATTTTCTTGAATACCCTTCATGGGCCTAAAATCACTAGAGAAACATGTAACCTAAATTGATCAGTAGCCAGCAGAAAGAGAGTGAACTGTGAAGTGTGTGAGATCACCTAGATCAAAACCTCATTTTTGCTAACAGCCTCCTAGATGACCTTTCCAAAGCATCTGAAACAGAGCATACACTTAACCCTCCTGTGAGAAAAAGTTAACATTTTTCCATCTGGTAACATTGATTTTCCCAGATTTACTATGAATTGGGTATGTTATTTTTTTCCTATACTATGCTTCAGCACACTGGGACAAGAGATAAAACTGAATGGTGACCTTGGAAATGGATAAATTTTTAAGACATAATCTCATATTATGGATCTTCTGAAAGATGCAGATGATGAGACTGGAAAATCTATGATGACCTATCTTGATTAAAATCATTCTAAGTCCACAAGCAAAACATAACATACTTACTATTTACTGTAAGTTTGGCTTTGACAGAGTAGGATGAACCAAAATGATTTGAAATAACACATTGGTATTTCCCTTCATTACTGAATTCAACATTGCGAAGTCGAAGGATGGTGGTATACTCCATCACTTCTCCCCCCTGGGCCCGGAGGTGTGCGTAATTCTCCATTTCAGCATCTTGCAGTAACTCGTTGTCTTTCTTCCATGCAAAAGTCATTGGGGAATCACTGCTGCTGGCTGCTGAACACACAAAACTCAAATTGGAGCCTTTAATTGCTGACTGGGTTTCTGGCTGGACAGTGATCTGTGGTTTAGGAAAATCATCTGCACAAAGGAAAACAACAACAACAACAAAAATGTATGCGATGCCTGAGGACTCTTTCCAGAGAGTTAGTAAGCCTTGTTTTATAGATTTGAGCAAAGAGTCAGGTAAGTATTTATTAAATGGATGCACAATGCTTTTGTTTTAAATTTTGTTAGCCTTAGGGCATTTAAAGATGCCGTATTTATGAGTTTATTGTGCCAAGCCATCTCTTATTGAAGAGAAAGCCCATTTAAAAGCAGACTGTGTGCAGGATTTCTTCAATAGCAGCACTAAAGATGGAGACACTACCCCCTGACATCCATAAGAACTATTCTGAACATCAATCATGAAGCCTGCTTCTCATCTTTACAACACCTCAGGCTACTGTGAGTTTTCCTTTATTGAAAGCACAGTTCTTCAGCTATCAGAAACTGCAAGTTACAGTTGAGGGTTTTACTCAAACCCACAAAAAACATCATGTACAAAAGTCAGTGTTCCAGTGATCTGCATCTGTTTGGGCCAAAGGGGATGGAAGGTCTCTTAAACAAGGCAGAACACAAGAATTTCAAGAATTCCTGGAGGTCCCTTAACTATAGGAAAGTTGCCTTCAAAACGGCATATTGTGAGTTTACAGAATTAGCTGCTTTCTGAATTATTTATTCAATTGTGTGTACACTGCATGAGTAAAAGCAGGGGGCAAGTAAATGCTTGGTGTCCCAAAAGCAGAAGTCTTAGTATATTTCCAACTTTCAGGGTATTTCCACTCTCTGGACAAACTTCACAGGAACTGCAGGGAAAGCCCTGTGTCCCAGAAATTTCTCCCTGCGGACCCTGCTGTTTTTCCTAGCCCTTTTGTCTTATTATATCTCCAATGACTGGGAACAACTATGGGGTCAAAGTGCAATTTCTTTGAAGAACCTCCATGCTGTTACAAAAGAAAATGAGATGTGCAGATAGCCTAACCTTGAACTGTCTGCAAAACTCCTGCAGGTATGAAGCTATGCTCCAGTGACAGGGCAACATGGATCTGGGGCTCTGAGCATAGGCTTTAAGAACCTCCCACAGGCCATTTGCTTTTTATGCTTCATACCTATGTCTTACTATTTGCAAATTGATTTATTATATTCACTGGCTTTTACAATAACTCATTAAAATACTTAGTTATTCCTGTGGAAAGCCAGTACTTAAATTAGCCTAGTGAAAGGATGGGAGAAGATACTTCAATCTTAATTATCTGACAGGAAGGGGTGATAAAAAGGTCACTCAAATAAGCTTACAGTACAGAATACAGAACACACTAGGGTAAGACTAGCACTATGTTTTGTCAGAACAGAACAATACGGGAGCATATTTGAACGAATGTATCACAAAGACATCCACAAATACACACACCTTTTAATTTTAGACAGAAGTCAACACACTCCACTTAGAAATTCTATAAAAGCAAGAGCAGCCATTGTAAACTTGTAAGGCAAGGTGTGTACACCTGAATGTCTAGTGATAACACACTTTAAGGTATAACTGAAACACTCAATGATCGTATTAGGAGATTTTAGTTATTTCTGCATGGCAATTGTGTTAAGTATCAAGCACAACAACTGACTCAATACATTTCCTTTTGCCAATACATCTTAAACAGTTTAAAATTAATTACCTAAAAATAGCATTCAGCAGCCAAAAGAAAGATTACAATTCCCTGATTTAAAAAAATGGAAGATATATATTTAAACCCCCAGTTTAATTTTTTGACAGAATGCATTTTGCATCAAATAGGACATTTACTTCATATATACTCCTCTAGCCACTGAGTAATCTGTAATTCCCTGCATTATGTCAACCTCTCCTTCTCAGCAGTAGCTAGAATCTGCTCATTATTTAATTTCTTGAATATTTGACCGCTAACAGGAAAGGAAAAAACAACATTTTGGTACACTATTTTATATTTTGAACCTGCTTTCCCACTGAAAACAGGTACGACTTGAAACAGTAAAAATTAACCAGTTATATTTGCTATGAGAGGAATTATTGAGAAGACACTTACCTTTTTGTCTCCAAAGAATACAAAGTTTGAATTTTCTTTAGTAAAGAAAAATAAAATGTATTCAAAAAATACATGAAATGCAGTTAGCTTTTAAATTTCCTGATATTTTTAAAGTTCCCACTTTACATATCAGAGTAATCAAACACACGTCGTTACTCTGAATGCTTAGCTTCACTTTGCTTTAAATAGAGGACATAGCATAGGTGTTCACAAATGCTACTAAACACACATAGAAATTTTTCACTTTTAAGGCAGATGCTATCCCCTCAAATTCTCAGGTCCTGAAGAAAAATATTTTACTAGCATTTACTATCTGGTAAACTGAAATAAAAAATACCAGTACCGTAACTGTGGTAATCAGGTAATTTTTTTAAACACAGTTTATATAAAGGCAATAATTTACACACTCCAAATAATTTTTAAAGCAGACAACTAGCACACATAAAAAAACATCAGAGCTGAGGCCAGTATGGCTTTTTTACCTTCAAATTTTATCAGCCCTGGAATAACGTCAAGACAATGGAGTATGAGAAAAAATTACAAATAACCAAACCCAAAACCTACATCTTAATTTTGCCAAAATATGTCTCATTTAAAAACTATAGTTATCTAAACAATATCTTTTAAATCTAGAGGCACATACATTTACTCTCACAAACTACTGAGCTTTCACTTGCACACTATATGTTCTGTGTAAGCAAGCTGTACTTGAAATGAAAGTCAGAATACCATCACTCCTGTCTTGTTCAAAGGCACCAGCTTTTAGCATCTACATCACAGTTTGGGAACAGAAGAAAATGTTAATAAGTATGACATCCTCTCGATTTTGTTACAGAAATCACAACATAGCAAAGAACCACAAAAAAAAATCCGAAGCACACGTTTGTTTTATGGAATGAGAAATAGAGGCTACACTCACCACAGACAAACCCATCCAGACTGACAGCAAAAATACTTCTCCCTTTTAGCAGCTGAGGATGGGCACAACTGGCATTTACAAAGCTCTGGAAGTTGTTCTCTGACATCCACTGTGGTAGCCATTTTAACTGGCAGTCACACAAGAGACTTGATGTGTTGAAGTGCCTAGGAAAAACCAATTAAAATCAAAGTCTGTTTGGTTTTTTCTGTTTGTAATACAGATCTGTAGGAGCACACTTTTGTAACAAAACTAAGGTTTTAGCTTAAACACAGATATTGCAAAAGAAAGACAGCAATACTGTTCAGCTCAAAACCCCTCCCTTGCCCAGCTGGCAATGCTGTGCCTGATGCCCCCAGGATACAGGAGGCCCTCCTGGCTGCCAGAGCACTGCTGACTCAAACACAACTTGCCATCGACCAGGACACCAGGTCCCTTTCCACGGCTCTGCTTTCCATTATCTCATTCCCCAGTCTGTCCATAGACCCAGGGCTGCCCTACCCCAGGCGCAGAATCCAGCACTTTCTCTTGTTGAACTTTATACAGTTGCTGATTGCCCAGCCCTCTCATTTGTTGAGGTCTCTCTGCAGGGCCTCCCTGCCTTTGAGGGAGTCAACAGCTCATCCCAGTTTTGTATTGTCTGAGAACTTGCTTAGTATCCCTTCCAGTCCTGCATCAAGTCATTTATGAAGAACATAGGGCTGAGGATGGAGCCCTGCTGAACCCCACTTAGTGGCATGTTACCAGAGTGCACATTGTCATCTCTTTCGGTATAACCCTCTGCACCCAACCCGTGAGCCAGCGTTGTTCTGCACTGGTATCAGAAAAAAAGGGTGAAAGGACAAAAACCCATCCTCACTTAAATACATTTTTTGCATTGACCGCTTCTTGACTCCTCTGAAGATCTGTCTCTCTGCTACTACAGGAGGGAAGGACCCAATTACAAGCACTGACAACCAGGTCTTTACAAGAAAATTACAGCACTGCATTTCACTGGTCCAGCAAGCTTTAGCTCAGTGATAGCACTCCTGATCTTGTAGAACATTATATCAAAGTCTCCCTTATCTAAAACCTGTTAGAGATCACTCAATTTAAAGTAAGAATTTTAGAGACAAGAAATGTAGCAGAAAATTAATGCCTCCTATCCCACACTCTCACTTAAATACACCCATCATATAAAAAATAAAAAACCCAAGACACTGACATAAGGTTTTTATGTTACTTCAGAGAGATTACAGCATGGATTTATCAGTGCATCAGCCTTAAAAGGCTTTTACTTACACCTTTTCAGGATATATATACCTAATAGAGATGATGTCTTTTGATAAAAACTTACAATTCTTTGAGTTTCTTCATTTGTGAAAATGCATTTCCTTGAACTGACATAATTGCATTGTTACTTAGATCTCTAGGAAGAAAAAATAAAAACAGGATTATAGGAAAATAATTTATTAAACTGAATGGATTTAAGACCCAAGCAACAGTTTGCGATTTTATTGATATACAAAGGATGCTCAAGCTCAAAAGCGAGAGACGCAAATAAGGAGTTTCATAGTATGCTTAATATGTAAGAATTTCTGCATTAATTCCAAAACTGACACTCGGCATAACTCCAAAACTGAAAAATCTTCTGAAGATCACAGTAGCAACCATGGTAAGTGTATTTCATCCCGAGTCATAAGTAGAGCTTGTTAGTCCTACTTTAAATTCGGTCAGTATCAAAATTCATTTTTCTCCAATTCTGGGTAGAATGTGAATTTCTACTACTTACAGGTGTTCAAGTGCATCCAAACCAGAAAACGCTTTCTTTGTAATGGATCTAATCCTGTTTCCTTGGAGTATCCTGAAAAATTTAAGCACATGATGCAGAAGAAATGCAATTAAATGGAAGTATTTTTGAGCTGAATAATTGTATTTTTGGCATTTTTTTTAAACTGTGACTAGTATTCACCACTCACCCATCTCCAGTGCACCAAAATGTATCACATCTAAAAGATACTAATTTTTTCCCCTTGAATAAGTATCTAAATTTTACAATGATTTTAGAAGACATTTAAGGTGTACAGTTAAGTGACATGGATTATTCTAAATGTATAACTATAAATATCTTTTCATTTCATAAATCTGCTTTTGAAAATTTCAATGCAACGGAGCCACTTTGACTGGATGCTGCTTTACCTTATTGAAGACTAAGTCTGTCACTATGCCTTTGTCATTTGATACACTTCTTATTTCTAAGTATGGGAAAACCTCATTCTTTGATAAGTATGTCCATAAATATTAATAATACTTAAAATATTTCAGATCAGTTTGACTTGGAAAATCTTGAATTTCTTTTATTGAAAAGGAACATGTTTTAAAGAACAAAGTGGTAAGGGAGAAAAAAATCATCTCTGCTATGGAAAATTTAATATCCTTAACTGTTGGGCTTGATCCTTGAAAGACACATAAGCTAGTTTTTTTAAGGCATGATAAAATACAAATATTGTAGCAATACTTACAGCTTCCTAAGTTTATCTAAGCCAGAGAAAGCACCATTCATATCTTCAATAGCCCATGATATTTCATTGTTTTTCAGATCCCTATTTAAGAAGGGAGGGGAAATTAAATCACAAAAGCTATTAAAAAGAACAAGGCACATACTTCTTCAACAGCATATATTACTTAAAAAAAAATCTAAAATAACTTTATGTTAGGTTGGGTTTTTGTTCAGTTAGTTTTCGTGGGTTTTTTAAGAGAAGCTTTTCCTGACTAAGTTTATCATTTCCATTTTTACTGTGAGACTTTGAAGACTATTAGTATTTTTTCCACTGATAATTAAAAAGATCACAAACTCAATTTCTGTAATTGTGAGCAATTACAGAACCCACATACCCCTCCCCTCTACTGGTATTCAGATACAGGACTATGCATCGCAGGAAGGGAAAGGATCAACTGTTGTCCCTTTGAAACTAAACACCCTCATGTCTTTTTAAGTTCATAATATTAACACCCAGAGAAGCATTTAAACATCCCAAAACACTTGCTTAATTACCTAAGAAGTATAAAGAGATTAGAGATTTGTGTACAGACTGGTGTGTCAGCAAACAATCTACAGTGTAGGGCTGGAGGAGAAAGAAAAATCTAGGAGAAAAAGCCCAATACTTAATACCTAAACACCTCCCAATTCTCTAACTTCCTCTCTTTATGATATCCAAGTCTCTATATTCCTAAAAAACATATTGTATACTCTGTGCATCTTTCCTAGATGCCCTAAATGTGCGCATGTGAGCAAACCCCTGAAAATAAAGTCTAGAGGGAAAGGCAATTGTTTTGCTCATCTGGCTGACAGATGGATCAGTGGCGTGCAATGGGAAGGTTTTAATGAAGAGGAAAGTATTCAGATTAGGTTTTTTTGCTCTTTCCCCCCCTTTAAGAAATGCTATTTCATAACATGCTCTATTACTTAAAGTAATTGTCCAGTCATGACAATGAGTTTTGTCTTCTGATTTCTCCTATGAGGGAAAATAATTCAGTTCAGACACAACTATGATCCAGATCCCTAAAACTGTGGGTAGCAGTGCTCTGCTTGCTGCCTTAAAGCAGAGATATGCCCCTCCCACAATAATGCTACTGGAAGTTTGTATCACAGTTACCACCATCCATTGTGCACAGCTCTAACAAAAGAGGAACTTCTCCCTTTCTCAAATGTTCTGGGAAGAAATCTTAATATAAGAAAATCATACACTCATCAGGGGAAGTTAACAAAATGTTCTTGTCTATTTCATAAAGAAAAGAAATAAACTATAAACACGAGATTTTCATAAGATTTCTGACCTTACAAACTGAGTTTGTCAACTTACAAAATCTGTAGACTGGAAAGTCCCTTGAAGGCACAATCAGCAATGTAATTTACTTTGTTGTTTCCAATGTACAGACCAACCAGCACACTTAAACCAATGAAGCTTGAATCATCTAACCTTGCTAATTGATTGAATGTCAAATCTCTGCAAATTTAAGCGAGGGGAAAAAAAAACATTTTAATGTTCATGCTGCAGTGCTTATTTACCTTAGTTCAACCAACATGAATTTTCAGGGGGGAAGCACAATTTTTCACCTTATGATTATCACAGAACCCACTACACCACTTCTGACCACACAGCATTTTGCATTGTTTCGAACAATTCAAAAATTACTGCAGAATTGATTTCTGTCATTTGAAAAATACTGTGTTACGGCTTTAGTACAACTGCTCCAGTGAATAATTGCAGCTAACTTCAGCTTCTTTCAACAAGATATAACTGTCTCATACAGCAAAGTTGTTGTCACCTTGGAAACTCTGCTATGAAAAACTCACAGTTCAGTGCTAAGAAGCTCATGTTTTGGCATGTACTCGGCTTTTGAAACTGGAAGAGAATAAAGGTACTCACAGCTCACTGAGTTTTTGGCAAAATTCCCAGGCATCAGGACTGATCCTGCTGATGGCATTTTGGCTGAGATGGAGTTGCTGCAGCATCAATAAGCCATAAAGCCAGCCTTTGGTTACCTCTGTTAAGTTGTTATAGTCAAGCTGCCTACAAACACCCACAAACAGAAAATGACAAAGTTCAGAAACTCAGCAGCATGCACGCTATGCCACAGGTCCACATCTGACCTCACCACACTGGTTAGATAGCTGGAGCCTCTGTTTAAATGTCGAATTGTATGCACACATTGAAAATGTGCTGCTCTGCACATTCAAAACTGCTTGCTGCTTTTCAGACCACAACAAAATTTCATTCAAAAACATCCTTAAATTTTACCATGCAATTCTATTAATTTTGTGCAAATCTACTTATTATGTTATCAGCAGAACCTACCAGCAAAAGTTTGATACTTACAAGACTTCCATGTTGGTCAAACCCCAGAAAGCACCATCCATGAGCCTCGTAACCCCATTTCTCTGCAGTTTTAATGATTTCAAAGCAGGAAGTCCTTGGAAAGTGAGCCCATCTATTTTTCTGATTTTGTTGCGATTCAGCTCCCTGCATCAACAGAATTTACAGTTACAGCACAGAAATTTTACCTACATGCCAACAACCTCTATTCCCTCTCTGGAAGAAACAACTTTATTTAAACACTTTTCTTGCACATGAAACAAAGACAAGAAGCAATAAATATCAAACAATTTATTGTAGCACATTATATTCAACCCTGTTAATAGTGTTCTGCCTTTCTGATACTGAGGACAAGTCCTTGATTTTCAGACTTAACGAATCCCTATAGACCTAGAATGTCACAGTTAATCCTGTTCCCAAATTCAAAATTGAAAGCGGTGTTTATCTATCAGTAGAGCTGTTAAGGTTGGTTTGTAATTGCACTCAATACATAGTCAAGAAAAAGTTAAAATTTTAGTTCTGATTACCAAATTTGAATAGCCTGGGTGATCTCTTTCTGTATCTTAGCCAAGCATTCATTACATCTCCCCCTCCTCTACAACCAGTTACACACAGTGCCTTCCCTCCTCCTAAAGTGGTCTTGGCACTCGCCCTTCTGCCACTACACTCATCCAGTGCACGACAGAAACCGGGTGCAATGTGTATCCTGTGAGGGAGATGTAGGGCGTAACTAGCTGGAGGGCAAGATGCAGTGACCAGATTAGACAGTACTACCAAAAGGTAGTAAAAGGAGTGATCATCTGCCCCTTCAAGGAACTCTTAGGTCTACCAAACTAGGAAGAATCTCTCCTTCCAAAACTTATTTCCTCGTGCAAAGTAAAGGTCTAAATAATCCTCTCCCCATAGTTATAACACCATTTCTTTTTGGAGTCACAGCCCTGTAGGAATTCAGCTTTCCTCTGTGGCAGTCTGAGACAAAATCTACCCGGTAACAAACCTGAGGGAGACCCCTACCTCTCATCCTGTGTTTAAATATGAATAAAAAGTGAAGAACATTTGGTAAGAACAGACTTTAGTTCCTCCCTATTCTTCTATGAATACTTTCAGGTGGTAACACAAATTTTTTACCTTCCTTGCAGATAAGCTATCTAACATAACTCAGTCAGCATACCAACTACGAATAAAGGGAACATTTTTAGGCAAGAATATAACCAACATCCAAAATTTAAGGTGAATCTGAACATCAGAACGTCTACCAAGATCATTAACAAATCCTGAGCTTTGCAGGACTGTTCTCATACTCTTCTAACTGAGGCCTGAGTAAAATCGTTCCATCATTTGTATACAGAAGAAACACAGACACTCTCTTCCAGAAGTGTCAAGCATCCCAATATTCAGTGTTCTTATAATCTATCACTTTCAAGGCTAACCTAAGAGATTTTTTTTTAACTCCGACTATCTGATATGGAAAATAATTATCCAGGATTTTTCAAAGTGAATTGTCCATTTTCTGCACTTTCTAAGTTTCCCAATTAAAAAAAAAGTCTCTTCCATTTAACTTTATTATTTATTCAGTAAAACATTTATGGACAGCACAGTATCAGTAAAGCTGAAAGTCTATTTATTCAAGCATATTGCTTATTGTCATGCCATCTGAGAGCCAATCAATTTCCTTCATTTCACTGTGAAAGCACAAAGTAAATGCTGCAGTGAACTATATAAGTTTACTTTACTTACTATTTTCCTGATGCTTTTTACAGAAATATTGCTACTACCCCTTTCCCAGACTTTTTTTTTTTCAAACTTTTAATAGGCAAACACAATTTTAAACACAAAGACTGTTCACATCTCACCAACATATAAGACTAGTTTTGTTCAGTACAACGCTGCCATTAGTAAGGGTTGTAGTAATATGTTTTCTCTGTCTGTCTCACTCTGCCTCTGGTTAAATTAAAGGCTAAAGTTCAAGCACTGCCAGTGCTCTGGAAAACCTGAAAACAATTAGTCAATTGTAGGTTACACTTACAGGTGCTGCAGATGGGACAGTTTAAACATCTTTTGAGGAATTGCTGAAATTTTGTTCCTGTTCAGTTTCAATACTTGAAGTGTGGTAGACAAATTGTCAAAGGTACCAGGCTCCATAGAGGTTATTCGGTTACTGTTAATATACCTGTTGAAACAATGTCTTGAAGGTTAAATTTACAGTTATTTAATAAATTCTTAACACCAAGTAGTGAAACAGAAAGCTCTTGTGGTGCTTAGTCATTTATAAAAGGAATTTTTTCATATTAATTAGAGCTCCTAACAGCTTATTCTATAGTCAAATAGTATTTCACCACCACCATTTTACTCTACTCTGCCAGAGTGTGATAATGGAAGAAGATAATATGTGGAAATCGTGTTACTTTTTCATCAGTCAGTATATCTGGCATTGCAGTACTCCTGAGTAAGAATTAAAAGTGTATTCACAAGAAGTCTATCAAACTCCATATAAATACAAACTAGCCTATCCATGGGGAATCTAAATTCATTTTATTATGTAATTATTTCTCTCAACAGACACATTTATTTGTTTCATCTCAAGATAATGGCCTTAGCTTTATTTAATGAATTAAAACATCTCATTGTAACAACTCATATATTCAAGTTAGCAGCTTATGTTAAACTAGACAGGTGAAAAGTAGGAATATTTAATGTCATTTCCATTAAAAGACGATTTAGTACCTTAATACACAGCTGCCAATCTAAATTATCCATCAAGATTTTTGAAAGTTACCTGAAAGAAAAAAAACAAATACAAAAAACAAAACAAAGAAAAAAAGGTAATTTTTACTTACAGATACTTGAGTTGTAATGATGGAAAGGATGAAATTTTTAGCTCTGATATGTTGTTGTTACTCAAGTCCAAAGTTTCTAGACTCAGAAATGGCTTCAGATGTTCAGACAAAATGTTGGCAATTTTGTTATTGGTCCTGAAATTTAAGAAGATTAGGCAAAAGATTGTCATTTCCAGAGTAAACACATCTTTACATAACTCTGGCAAATGCTAGTTCTTAATTCCCCTACTTGAAAAGCAGTAAGGTATGATCTCTATGCATAACATTGATCCGAAATCACAAATTGGAAAAGTCTAAATAAATTTTCATTGAAATTTCTTAAAATACAATTCCAGTAAACTATGAAAAAATGCAATATAATCAAATTACTGCAATTCATGGCTTTTAAAAATAGATGTAAAACTCTAGAGTCACCTATTTCTGAACCAATTTAAGTAGAAATATCTGGTACTTGCATGGAACAGTATGTCACAGTACTGTAATGAAATAAGGTTAGAGCTTTCTTCTATTTTAAGCAAATTATTATTGTAGTAGCTAAACACAGTGTTTGGGGATTTTTGAAAACTCCCTTAGCATGGAAGTCCAACTGAGTTTCCAAAAAAAACCACAGAGCTAGATTATAAGAGACAGACAACAGTGCAGCCCCCTGAAAAACATTCTATAATTGTGGAATTAGACCTAGTATTCCAACCTAGAGATTTTTCTAATGAGTTGGCAAAAAACAAAAATTCTGCATATTAGAGGTCATTACAGGAGTTTTGGACTTCATGTCTGGTCAAACTTTACCTCAGCATCACACCCAATTCCGCAACAAAAAGCATGCAACAATCTGAAGATGTGGGTGTTGTAGTCTGCTCTAAGGAATACGCCTTCTTTCACACATGAACTTTTTCCAGTGACTCTATTTCATGTTAATACCCAGCAACCTACCAGTTTTTCCATCTCGGCTGCATAATGTACAGAATCATACACACACAGGAGCAACATTATCTTTCAGGGCTACCAGTACATAGGTGAAAGCAGATCATGACCAATTAAACAAATGTAACCTGAAATGATTCTTGTTACCTTGTAAGTCCAAGTCACTTCTAGCTGTGGTACAGTCTATACCTTGTTTGATAATTACCAAAATTTAGGAGCTTTCCCCAGATTCTAGAGATGGCAGGCAAATGCAATTTCAGTAAAACTATCAATAAGAATATTAATTCTGGAAGGTGTTTACCTTTACTGGAAATACTTGCTCTGGATCAAATAGTAAGCCACACATTAGGGTAGTATGGACAACACTCATATATTCAAGGGGTGTGGGGGAACTACCACTCAAGACAAAAAAGTCCTAACTCACAAACTGAACCAGAAGTGACATTAATGGGCTTTCTGACCACATATGGGAATGGGTAATGATCCTGCAGCCCCTCCAATGCTGAGCTTGTATCATGTTTCATTCCTTAGGCTGTCTGGTAGAGGTACACTGCATTTTTTAACTCTTAGCTGAAAGTATTTATAATAAATGGAAACAAATTACTTTAATAAAAAACAACAAACACCACCACCATGTGTCAGTTCCATGGGCCAAATAAGAATGTGAGTTAGATAACAGGTCATAGAGCCTGTTGCATTAGTTTGTTTACAAGGTAATTACTAACAAGGTATTAAAACTGCCAATTACTTGAGTGACGAATAAAATTTTCCTTGCAGTAAAAGTGTGCTCCAGCAGAAGCCAGCAATTTCCTGAACTGCACGCCTCCTAAATTGCAGTGTGAAAGTGTTCAGTTATAAGACGGCTTGTACAGTGCTGTCTTTGTGTCAGCATTGCTCCATAAAACAGAAATTCCTCACAACTGGCAGGATAATAGGCCCTGTATTACAAACTTCAGTTGAATCTAATGGAACCAAATAAAACTCTTCCACAGTCTTCAGAGTAGCACTTAAACCAACTGGCCAATTACCTGACACAGACCAGGTTACAACAAAAACAACCAAACAAAAAACCCACAGCTTGTTTGTTTCAGGAACATTTTTCTTTTTTGGAGATGGTAAGGCTATACAAGCAACTCCTTCTGCTCACTGAAATTGCACTACACATCGTAGTCCTAGTCCATCTCACAATTGAAATCAAACCAGCCCTTGTTGCACCTTCCTGCTTAATTGTATTTGTAGAAGTTACTCAGCTGCAAAATAGCTGAATGGTTCACTCCCTATTGCTCCAACACCCTAGTCCAGTTTCTCCTCAAAAGAATAACACACCTGAAGATTATTCAGCACTGAAGATATTCAAATAGTTCTACTTTAAGAACCAACTTTATTTAAAATTAGAAAGTTTAATTCGATTTTTCTTCATAATCATTGCTTAAGGAAATTGAAGAAAACCAATTATCTTCCTCATAACTGCCAAATCACCATTAAAATTAGTCAAGAAGGACAGTTGAAAACACAAGCCTATCTAACTGTCAAGACAGAACCAAAGAGTACACGTGTGGGCACAATGACATAAAAGTTTTTTCACTGAGAGGAAGGTGGGGGAAAGAAAACCCAAAAGAAAATCTTTCCTGCAAGATGCTACTATTGTTGTGTTCAGACAGAAGGAGCTGCATACACTCCAATGGTTTAATCTCACAGACCTTCGAGGGAGATGAGAGAAACAGAGGTCCCCTGCAACCAGCAGAAAACCAGCACATAAAATTCTCCCAGAAACGAACCTACAGCAATAGGATTATTTCTTCATGTGGAAGGAACAGCAACAAGCTGCAGCTTCCTTACAACTTCTCCTGTTACAGCTAAAGCAGCAGGAGCACCAAGGAATGCAAATAAACCCACCAAAAAATATCTATATGAATTTGAACGTGCCTTTTGCAATTTTAGTGCCTACACTCTTGACTTTCAGCAAAAAACCAACACCATGACTGCATACAGACTGACTTAACCACTTTCACATAAGCCTGTGTGAATACCAGCTTAAGAGAGAATACCAGTTTTTCATTATGGATATGAGAAACCTTAGCCTTCCTTCTCAACATTCATGACTAAACACACCAGTAGGCCAGAAATCCTAACAGCCCTCTCAATCCTGATTTTAAGATTCATTCTATATAGCCACCCACCATGTATCTGACCTAATGACTTGTACTTTCCTTACTTTAGGGAAATACAAAGCAGGTCAGAAACTTCTGTATCCATTTTGTTGAGCATCTAGTTAATGCCTTTCAGATATAAAAGCTCTTAAGTGCTGAAACATTCCTCTCCACCTCCTCAGATCCTTTTAAAGATATGAGATAGTTATACTGTCTCTTGATAAATATTGTCACTATGAAATGTTTTCTACCTAAGAAAAATATCCATGTAAGCTTCAGGAGTTGTAACTCATCATGCACACTGTAACAAGGAAAATCCAAGGCATGAACAGATTAGGACCTGAAGTCTTATCTTTTGTTTCTCTTTGAAATCTCAGCACAAAAAAACCACTCCCGCACTTCCAGCATAACTTTTTCTTCCAGCTATATCCTGATCTGCAGTGTTTTGAAAACCTTTAAGTTGGATCTCACCCTACTATCCTGACAAGGAGTACGTGTAAGAGCCTGGGGTAGAGCAATCTGATAAAAAACCAAGTTGTCTAGAAAGACAACTTTGGAGAAGAGTCCATGCAGCCTGTTCTGCATAACTGTTTGTAAAGAGGTAAAGTAACTATCGTAACATATGTGTCTGGACTAATACAGTACCTCCTGTCCCTCAACTAAGCCCTGAGAGGCAGAATAATCTGAATCACAAACAGGCAAATTAAACCACAGTGGAATCTCCTGCTGGAAAACAAGAGGATATGTAGAGGAAAAAAAAAAAAGCCTTCTGCTAGGATTAGATGTATCTTTTGGACCAGTGCTCAGGCCAAAACACAGAGATTCATGGATGCCTAGTCTGACGAGTTTAGAGCTCTTCTGGAGGCAGCCATAGAGTCCTTGAAAAACCAATGTGACTGTCCACATCTGAGCATGTTCTAGGTAGTCTCCATTGTGTGCCACTACAACTCACAGCCTCCTTTTAAATTTTTCTGGGGTTTTCACCTGTTCTTCCCATCACTCACCAGCTGACATCATATAGCATACTCTTTCTTGCACTCCCCCTCCTCCCCTTCCAAACTCCTTTGGGAGCAATGATGTAAACATACTGTGTGGAAGAAAACTGAAGCAAAAAGAAAAAACAAATTATATTAAATACAAAGGATCAAGACTGTAACTAGAAGTGCTGGAAGATACATACCTTGTGGGTTTTAGGTTAAGACTGGACAACTTTAAGGAACTCTTATCAGAAGAGCCTCAGTAACTACCTTCAAGAGGAGCAAAAATGTACTTTTTTTCTTCAATTTCTACTCATTTGAATACTGAGCCATATTGTAATAAACAATTACATAATTTAAAATATTGAAATTGCAGTTTTAAGTTGAACACTACCCTTACAAAAAAATAGCCTCTGATATGAATGGGACTACATGATCTTCTCACCACTAAGACACCCAATTGGACTGAAATAAAAAAGTCTGGGTTTTTTTTTTTAATATTTGCAAGTGTTAGCCATAGAAATATTACAAGTGAAACTGTTTTTCTTCAAGACAAAGTCAGCAGAAATAGACCCCAGATTCTGTCTCACTTCCAGTAGGTTTGCAAGTCTGATGCCTCTCTTTCAGACATGAGCTTCTTTTGCCTTCCTCACGGCAAGCAGTTCTTTCTTTTGAAGGTCTCTTTCATTCCATGATCTATGCCTCTCATTCCTCTCTCAAGCCAGATGTCAGAAATACTCTGCTTCTATATTTTGTGATTTTTATGGTATACAGGCATAGAACAGAGAATGAAAACTCAGAACTCTGTAGGCTACTGATACCCTATCCAAAACTTGAAACCAAAGGTTTATTGATTCCCAAATCAAACAAACTGGGAAGGGGAAAGATGAAGATGCAGACTGAAACAACTCTATGATCAGATATGTTTTCATCATCAAAAAGAAGAGACAAATCCAAACTTATAAACACATGATACTTCCATAACAATTTCTCTTCTGATTTCACAGTCATAGTACCAATATGCAACTAATTACGCTTTCCTTCCAAACTCTCCTCTTAATACCCTGATGTCTGTTTCCAATACAGTTTTCTGGGCTTTTCCAAAATAATCACAAGTTACTTAGCATGTGATAGGCAAGTGAATGTGTAAGTTCATCCCTTTATTTTAACAACTGTAAACAAAAGCAATGCAAGCCTAACTATTTTGGCAAGAGCTGACAACAGGAGTAATAGCCCATTGCAGACTTGGTGAGCTGTGTAACAGTTGGCTAATGGTAAAATCTTGGAAAATTTTAAATATGATCTAGATAAATCCAGCATAGTGCCATCCAGTATTATTAATTATCTTTCTAATCTAAGTAAAACCACCAACTCTTTGTTACAGAACAACCCTCCCTTTTAGAGGGTGCAGACCAAAGTCTAGGCAGATTAGACTGCACACCCTTCTAGATGTACTCCTAACTTCAATCATTAATACAAGGTAAGGAATGCTCTCCCATCCACTTCTCTTTCACTCAAGACACCAGTGATTTCACTGCTCTATTGCAATCAGCACCACCAATTCTCTAAAACATAATCCAAACACTTATGCCTGACCTCTAAATTTCATTCTCACTTCTCTCATTCTCTGTATCATATGCCCTACCCCTCTGTAAAACTCCTACCACTCTTCCATTTTGTCATATCAGAACAGTGTTCTCCATTTTTGTAGTCCATTACTATTCTTTTTAATACACGTTTTCCTTTACCACTATGATCAGAAAATCATGACAGATTTATCCACCGCAATTAGCTCATAAAATTTGCATTCTTTTCCATTCTCATTGCAAAAGCATTAATCTAGGCTCTCACTCCTTATATTTTTGCTACAGCAAACTCTGAGTTTCTATTACTACTTCTCTTTCCCATCATTCAACCTACCTTGCTGCCATAAAAATTGAGTTTCCATGTCTTAAAGTCTGACTAAGTCAGGTTCCTTTAAAAATTCTTTAATTTACTTCCTCTTAAGTCTCCACAGCAAATGTCAAAGACTGCAAAAACTAATTCCAGTAAGTTCCTTGCTCTAAAACTTGAGACCAAGTCACACATGGTTTACCACCACTCTCAGTTTTGGGACATTCTCCAAGTAGCCTTATGCCTGAAGCCCAGTCTGGCATTCCTCTATCCTTTCCTTCAATCCTTCTTCAAAACAAACTCTTCCAGGCAGCATCCAAATCTTAATCCTTTTCATAATAAAGTGGTAGCTGAAGAGATGACAAGGATGTAAAATATTTGACCAACGTTTTCTTCATACTGGGATCCAGACTTCAGTTTAGTATGCTAGCTTTATAAACAAACAATACCACTTTCTCTGGCAAGCATAGAAGGGAAAGGCATCCACTCCTACTGAATGTAAGCTTTCATTTTCAGGAGTTTCATCTAAACATCTTTCTTATGACTGTAGCTTTCTAACTGCATACCGAGACAGAGTTCTGGATTTTACACACAGCTTTCACTCCCAGACCACTGTGAGAGGACAAAGAGGGAAACTTCTCATACTCTCCTCCCTTCTGTCTTTACTGAAGGCTCTCCACAGGGGTTTAAGTTACTGCCACAAAGTGCAAACTATCACTCTCATTTCCAAACTGTCAGCTGGGACAAATCCAGGATTTGAGTGTTTGCTTCAATTTGTTGAATTTTGTTGCTCAATATGACTATCTGAAGCCTGATCCAGGATGCCCAGTATCATGTAACATACATAAGTACACTTTTCCACATTTTAAACAGAAAGGGACACAAAATACTTAAAAAAAAAAAAATCCCTTCTCAATAGTAGAAGGGATTCATTGCCACTTTTCTTCAGTAACTCTGTTTGTGCATAAAGTAAGGTAAGTAATCAGGCTAATTTTGTAGTGGCTGATCAGAAAGCTAAAAAAGTTGAAATAGTTTCTCTTACTATGAAAACTTGTGACCTGTGCAGTCACCTAGGACTGGCTACTTTACAGTTCTTTTGTCCTGTTTTTATCTCCTGACCTTTTCTGTTATTTATTTATTCTGTTATTTATTCTGCTTTTTGTTCACTTACCATTTTAAACATCCAGGATGCAAGACACATCTTCAAAGTCAGTGAATTTAAATTCAGCACATATTGACAGAAAGACATTACAAACCAAAGGCTGTTGAAAACCTTCAGAGAAGTGGCTTGTGGATTCTGTTCATCATCTAACAAACACATGGTCACATTTCAAAAAACTGCCTCAATTTTGGCAGCACTTTTAACTATCTCAGAACGCAAAAGTGAATGGTCCCTGCCTTAAAGGCTTCCTGTACAGACAGAAATGTCTTTACAGAGTTGGAGGATTCCCCCAGCAGAGCAGAGAAAAACCTCTACCATGTCACATTTTCATTATGTCTCTTATAAACAGAAGATTTCACATTATAAAAAAAAAAAAAGTGAAGTGGGAACCTAAAATAGAACACACATTAATGTACGACTTGAAAAACATTCCTGAACTGTGAATCATTCATGCACCCTTTACCTTCCACACCACGACTTGTGTTTTCCTCTCTGGCTTTACTAAGACCATTTGTTTGCATTCTAGATTAATGTGATCACTCCTTACAATATAACAATTTGAATCACCTACATCATATGCTCTAGAGCCTTTTAAAATAAAATATCTCATATTCAATAAAATGTAAAACTACAAATTTATTTAAAACACTCCATTTTTGGAAATTAGTCTAATGTTAGAATTTCACTATATGCACTAAAGACTTGGGCATGTACAGCTTTCTACCTACTGACTGCAAGCAGATTACCACAGAACATATCCTGGACGTGGGTAATGAGAAACATGGGGGTTTTAATATTAGCTCTACACATATGTTTTGATAAGTACAATAAATTCTAGTTGGAGAGGCAGGATAGTTTATACTCAAAGCTGTTCTGTCTCTTCATAGTCACTGCAACCTTCCATTTTTCACAGTACTGAAGTATAGAGAGTACTGATGATATTGGATAGTGTCTACAATTATGCATTTTTTTAAATTCTGCAAGTAAAAGTAGCATGATTTAAATTTAAAGAAGAGTTTATTTTATAGTAAATTTCTTATTTAAACTCTATATCCTTAAACAAAATCTTAAATAACATTGCTGAATTTGCAAATCAGTGTCTCTTCCTTACAAAGTACTAGTAACATTAAAAGTAGTTAACATTTTCGAAGAGTTTTAAAGTAAAACCCCTATGCAAGTAGCAGTTGGCAGTTAAACACCGAGCAGGACTTCGAGACAAGGCTATTGTACTTACACTATTTGGCTTCAATCTACTTCTGGATTTTCACCCTAGGTCCAAAACTACAACTGCAATAGACCTAAAAGGCAGTATTAGTTTTCTTTTCATGTGTCAAGATCACTGCTTCAGGCAGAATTTTAGGATTGACTGGACAGAACTGGTACCTCTTGGATAAACAGTGTCATTAGAATGGAAACAATATTCATGATTTTCACGTGTTCTTCTGGAATGAGGGCATTAGTGCCCATTTTTCTACCTGACACAAAAGCAATCCATCTATGTTGGAGTAAAAAGTAAATTGTTTTTTCTCCAAGAAATGAAGATTTTTCTACAACAACCATTTAAAGCAATTCTCCATTAATTTAACTGTTTCTACATTTACTTCAGGAATGCAAACTAGAGAACTTCTAACATATTTTACTTCTAGGGACAGATAAATACACCTACATTACTGTGCGTCTGCACATTATATACCTGTGGTAAGCAGCTGTTAAATCCAATACTCTCCCCTAAAGCTTATGCTGCCAGCATGTGGAGGACCTAACCTCCTGGCTAGACCTATTGCACTGACAATCTCTGGCAAATACCTGAACTTCCCTCTTCCTGCCTTAATATACTGCTCTCTACTGACCAGACATATCCCAGACTACCACCCGTGCAGCTCACAGTAGTATCCAGATTCCCAAGAAGCTCACAAGCTTTCCTATGATATGTAACAAGATACACACTCATCATATGAAAAAAATCATAGATACATCTCCAGCCATGTAATAAGAGTGTGCCTGACTATCCATGTATACTCACTCCTTCACACTGACATCTCCCAGGGTGGTGGTGAGGGAATGTGCCTGCCTGATACTTTTCGTTCTCAAGATGTTCAACCCTCAACTGGCATCAGTAGAAACAAAATGTTGGCATTGTTGTTTCATGTTACAGACAGACTGGGACCATGAGACTGGGAACATCTCCTGCTCTGGGTATGTTTATCTGGAATAATTCATTAGTATGTAAATATCTCATTTAGATAAAATATCAACTAGATAACTAGAAATGAGGTAGCTCCAGAAATGGAAACTGGACTAACATGATAATCCACCCATGCTTGTTTATACTCTTCAAAGAATTCAGACATACATGGCTGTGTGGGGATACCTGCACTATTATGGAGACATACCAGCAGTGTAATTTCCTCTGCTGGGCAAGAAAATTCTTGCAGAACAGGTAAAATTCTAAGGTTCCCCAGCTCAGTGAGAATTCTTAACAAGTCAAAGACAAAAATCTTGGAATACAGCTTCTTCAACAATGAAGATATTGACAAGAAAAGAGATTATCACCTCTATAGCATTCATTGAAGATTCCTTGGAAAAAAAGTTGGCTTTTCAACTGACAGTAATGAAACAACATACATGAATCTCATAAGAAGTGTAATCAAATCAAGTTTCAGAAGACCATCACCCTCTTTTCTGCTATTATTTGAAAGCCATAATGAAGACTCAACATGGAAACAAGGGTTTGCTTTGGAAAGGCTTCACAATCTCCTTTGTTACAGAAGTTTAAAATCCTGGATAAAGTTATCAAATATTTCTCTGAAGAGTGGTTCTAAAACTTACATTCTAATTGTGCCATATGTGTTCTTTTTGCATGACTTAAGACATATTAACTCGGTTCAATTCAATCCCTTCAAGTAACATCCACCACAGAAAAACCAAATGCACGTATTTTTTCACTTTTAAAAAAAAACCCAGTAGATTATTTGTCAATTTATGTTACCACAATACTATATATATATTTTTATACCAAACAGCTGTATGTTTATTTCTTTATTTATAAAGAGATTATCTCTTATTTTCTAGAAAACTAAATTTAATATCTTTACATAAATAACATCATACCAGTAAGAACAGGATGCTCAGGGGAGACCTTATCACTCTCAAAACTACTCCAAAAAAGGAGGTGGCGGTTGGTCTCTTCTCTGAAGTAGCAAGTAATAGGACTAAAGAAAATGGCCTCAAGTTGTGCCATGGAAAGTTTAGACTGATATTAGGAAAAAATTCATCATGGTAAATGTGAAGCATTTTAACAGGCTGCAAAGGGAAGGGATTAAGCCACCCTCTCTGGAGGTATTTACAAGATGTGCAGATGTGGCTTTTAGGGACATGGTTTAGTGGTGGCCTCGGCAGTGCTGAGTTAATGGTTGGACTTGATGATCTTAAAGGTCTTTTTCAACTTGAACGATTCTATGATTCTACTTTATATTTTAAAGAAAAGCTGTGCAATAGAGACAAGATGTTTTATTTTTGAGCAATACAATACCACTCTAATTTTATGTTCTATGTTCATCTGTTTCGATATAGAACAATTATCTTAACTATTTTAGATTGGAATTTGTAAGTTAACACAAAACATTAAAATAATTATTTCTGCCGTATTAAACTCCAGGAATCTCTGCTGTACATGTAGAATGGGTATTAAATTTCAGCTGTAGCAGACTTATATTCAGTAATCTCCTTATCCACACACAGAATTAGAATGAAAACAAGCTAACATCCAACCAGAGCAACTTTAACTGCATTAGTAGTGTGATAAAAGCTTTCAGAAAATACCTTTTTTTTCTTTCAAGTGTTAACATACACAGTGCATAGCACAGATCTAACAAAGATTTTTCCGTATTTGACCACCTGAGTAAATGCCCCAAGCCAGGGACCTAAAGCTATGAAACAGTTCAATACTGACTGATAATCATTTTCTCTCAAAGGAATACCAAATTTTTTGCACAGCTGCAAAAGAATGATTTTAGAATGATTTCTCCATGAGAAGGAGAAATGCTAAGAATTCAGAAGTTAAGCAAGACAATATAAACAGCTTTATTATGCTAATATTTCTATCCTTATGGTAAAAAGGACCTTAGCAAGATGGTAATATATACATCTAGATGAGAAATATTATCTTTAGCTCAATTAGATGCTTGAACAACAGAATGCTATGCCAATGTAAAAGTAATGCCAATGCTACTGCAAAATGTAAGATGTGCTTAAATTCAACAATTATTTGTCAGACACCATCTGCTTTTTCTTTCATTCTTTTCTGATTTTGATCTGTAAGAAACCACATCAGTATCAAATGTCACTTAGTTCTTATTCAAACAGAGCAGCCCAGACACAGCGGCTGCACCAGCTGACTCGGCTGACCTAGGCCTAGAGTAACAACAAACCCCTATAAATCACCAGATGTAAGCAATTGAATAGTGATCAATTTAATTAACTGAACAGCTTTCCAAAGTTTATTGTATTGTTTTAACCCTTCAGGATTTCTTCAAGAAAGGTAAGCTGCAATTTGTATTCAAGGACAGGATTTAGCCAGAGGGCTACATATTAATAGCTTTAGACACAAGATTCCCACTGATAAAACGCAAACCCCACACACGAAAACTCAGGTCTTTTCTTTTTTGCTAGCTAATAGTATGATAGGAAGTTTCAACAGTTTATTGAAACTAAATCACAGACAAAAAAATCCAACTAATCTATCGTTAAAACATCAGAAATAAAATTTCCTTTAAAATCAACTTTTTTGGTTGTGGGCCCTATATGCTTTTCACAACTTTATACTTACATTACAAATGAACACCAAGTAACCTACTCATTTCTTTCATGAAAAGCAATGAACATGGACACAATCACCTGTCACAATTTTATGGAAAAACTGCAGTCATAAAAAAATGTGCCACACCTTACAATGGGCTCAAAAATTTTTTTCAAGACATTGGCAAAACATCTTCTAACCTAGATACATGCTCTGAAGCTGCATCTCGAGGGGATTTCCCTATATTGCCCAGTGAAATTAATGGAATTCTGCCATGATTTAACACATCAGGATCTCGGCCAAGATGCATAATGACAGAGTGTAAGTATTGTTTTAAAGACACCACTGTACAAGTTTTTGTAACATTTACGGATGATTGTACAGTGCCTAGCACAACAGGACTGAGGCTTCTGGGCACTACCACAACATAAATTAATTCTAATGCAGTCTTTGTATCTGGGAAGCACAAAAACTACAAGGACTAAGCTCAATTATACACATTTTAAAGAACTACTAAATAATATGACATAATCAACTTCCTAACCACAAGATGCTCTATTTCCAATTATTTTACTTTAATCTCTATAATGCACACATTTCCATGAACCCTGTAGAGTTAGTTCCACTAACCAGGGACAAGAGTAAGATCTACTTACAAAGACAGAAGAGTTATATTTGCTGAGACTGGTCCCAGATCCGGAATGATCTCCAGTTCATTGTTGTTCAGCTTCCTATTAATATTACAAAAGGGAGAGTTAGCTTTGATGTTAATCAGAAGTATGTACATTGGACTTGCTAAACTGTGTCACCTCAAAATTAAAAAATAAGCTTCACTTAATGTAAAATATCAGAACAGCAAGTATCTTTGTTGTTCAAGCAACCATCCCTAGAGAAATAACTATACAATTAGCATACACAAACACAGGTTGGGTATTTTTGGTTGGGGTTTATGTTTTGGTATGATTTTTAATTAAGACAAATTAACTTACACTTCCTGAAGACTATGAAGGTGATCCAAGATACTGGTCTTGATTGAAGATAATTTGTTGTAACTTAAGTCCCTATGAGGTTACAAAAATAAACACCCTGTCAGTTTTGCTATACAATATCAGGTAAAGCAGTACAATTTCAATCCAAATTATGTTCTCACTTGTCTCCAAGTACATAAAAGATTTTTTTGTATTAGTAAAATTCGAATAGAAACTCATTTGCCAATACAAGGTGTAAATACACAAATACAAATGCAAATACCTTGATCACTGGTAGTAGTGCCAAAGAAATTCCTAGTATCTCTGAACAATATAGAACTGTTTATTGGAATGTGCATAGGACCCATGGAAAACATCTTAAGATTCTGACTCAGATACACCAACAATCCCTCTCCCACATCCCCTCACAACAAAAGATATGGCCGTAACAACCTCTTGGTTAAGAGGTTAATTTCCTTGTTAATTAACAAGGAAAATTCTAAAACCAATAGTAGTTGCAGTCTCGTTCCTTGGGTTAATCATATTTCACTATTCTCACTCACGTCTCAAAAGCAATCCACAGCTCACAAATACACAATAAGGGCTGCCCATAAATCGCAATTGTATTTTCATGCTTCCACAAAATTCAGGACACCATCCCCACATAACCAAATTTAATGGCGATCTCAAGAAACAGCAGAAGAAAACGGACATAGCAAGGGCTAATTCTGAGTTCTAAGATGTCTGTTACTAGTGATATTAATACCACACTTAATTACACTTGAAGAATTAGCTCGAACACTTAGTTTGCACCATGTTGAAGATCCCCAGTATATACTGATGCAGTTTATAAGCAATCATTAGCACCTTTCTAAATAAGCCAGGTACTAAAAATGCAACACTTCTTGTTGACCACAAGAAATACTTTTCCTTACAGTGCTATGCATCTTTACCCTCTCAAACACTTGACACCATACAAGAGTCCTAAGAAATTTTTGCTGCAGCCTCGTAAGTACTGGAAACATAACAGAAGTAAGTGTGACTATAAAGTAAAAGACAGAAAAGCGAATTGCAGGAACTCAAACCTGCATGTCTCTGAACCTCTGCACAAGTGGTAGACTCACAACTCATCTTGTAACCATGACTCTGTTGAAGCTCTGTTGAAGGCCCCCCCCTTCTCAGTCACTCATCCACCAAAACATGTACTTTTCTGTTCCCCCGCTACAGATTATCACTACCAGCATCAATCCAGCCATCTGGAAGCATTTGTTCCAAGTTAAAACACTGCATCTATCCAAGCCAGCTAACAAAAATGACATTATTTTTAATGAGTTCTTAAATTCATTTCAGTGAGTGTAATGCAGACATATAAAGAAGTTAATCAATACACCTCAGCAGTGAGCAGCTGTAGCATCAGGTGAAGAGCACTTTAAAAAGCACCTGTTTGAAAAAAAATTGCTCACACTCCATGATACTTTTCCCCATGCTAATTAAGTACTAAAAGAGTCATCCACCATATGTGGGGTACTCATCAAGCCACACAGGCATGAACTGTTATTTCAAGTTGAAGCTATGAGGAAACTACATGATTCCTCCCTTTTTCTGGGTAAGATGACTCAGTACAGTCATCCCTGCTGAGCACGCCAAACACAGGACTGACTGCCACAGAAGTGTCTACTCTCCATCCACAGTTCCAGAAGTGAATAAAGCTGATGAACAGCATATCCCTGCTGCACACAAACCAGAACTGGCTTAAATTAAGCCAAGTTCAGGGTCTGTGCTAGGTATTCTGCTCTGTGACTAAGCCCTGAAACCCCACAGATCCAGAGAAGTCCAGTTTCCCTGTACCCATGACTCCAAATCCTCTAACACAGGTGCAATGTTGTAACCCAGCCAGGCACCTAGGTTTCCTTAGCAGAACACATGGATAGTAAAACTGGTTTAGATTCTCCCAACTGACTCGTTCAATGGTGCCAGAGCAGTTTCATTGTCACTTTTGTCCTCTCCTGCAGTTGGCAGTTAAAAAACCCCAAGTAATTAAGTATAAAAAATAATCCCAGGCTCATATGGGTATTATGAAGGGTACCACCAGTACCTGGTTGTAACGTGTGCTCTAAGCCAGGTAACTGGACCAGGCCCAGTGGGCTGCTGAGCTGTGACACCAGAGCCTGGCTCAGGGCCACAGGCAGGGAAAAGGGATGTGCTGTGTTTCCCAAGCCAGGGCTGCACAGGAGCATACACGGGACACAGCTGCAGGTGTGAATAGCATTTTCCAGAACAAAAGAAGCAGGCTGAGTGCTGGGGGAGAGCCACCTACAGAAGGGGAACACACTCCACCACCTTCAGGTGGCCACAGAGGGGATGTTTTCAGAGAATCATCTCTGGACTCAAGCACCTAATATATATCTGTGTCTTCTTTCAGATGTTTAAACCCCTAGAGATTTTCCTCTTAATGATGGAAAACCAGTATAGTGTCAATGTTTTCAAAAGCCGACTAATTTTCGTTTCACCATTATGATTTTGAGTTCTCCTGTATATTAGGTTAACCACACTAAAGTTAGAGAACTGCATCTTTCACTGCTTAAAAATCTAGTGCAAACATTCTCCTGGCCATACACTGGAGAAAAATCCCTTTGTTTAACATCTGAAGGCAATAACTGCACAGATTTGAAATTCTTACACTGCATTCTTAAGTGTTAATACTGAAAAAGTATGCTGCTACAAAACTCTAGACAGCAATCTAACTTGCTCCTTGAAGGCAGAATAGAGACAGTTTTCGCCCTTAAACTTACTTCAGTATTTGGCTTTAGTCTGTAGGGATTATAAGAACTATGCAAATAAACAGCCAAAATTCAGTTAAGTTATGTCTGCTAGTGCCTAACATGTTACTGTTGCTCACGCTTCAGACAGGACTTAGGAATCAGTAATTATTTCAACAAAGAGCTTTCAACATTAGTGCTAAAAACCTGCATTTCTTCATTTCACCTAAAAACTCTGCAAAAGGTTTATTTAAGGCATGTTTGCCTAAAGGACCTACCAGACAGTAACAGACGTGAGTAGATTTGTTCTGCTGGAGTTATAACATGTTAAAAAAAAAAAAAAATCTGGCAGAGTTCTTAAACTATAAAAATCCTGCAATTACAACCACTGCTGTGCATGATCACCACACTGGAGCCAGACACTTTCACTCATAGCTCAAACTCACATCCATCTGGAGTCTATCAAGGCAACCCTGAGCGTAACTAACACTAGGTTTCAAACTACTTTTTTTGTGTTTGTTTTTTAACACTAAAGATACATTCACATTTTCCAAGTTGCACCTACTTTAAAAAACACATACATAAAAATTTCTTATGCCTGGTTTACTTACAGCAGGTTGTCAAATACAAGATGGAAAAAAAAAAAACACCAAAGCAAAAAACCAACAAAAAATGACCAACCCTCCAGACAACACTGAATTGCCTGCTTCATACAGTCTATATGCTTGTCTACCAATAGTTGCATAAAATACGTATTATAGATATTTTATTAAACATTACTTCAGTACTACCAGCATAGGAAACTTAATGAAAAATCAGAAAAAGTTCCTTGCAAGTTACATTTTAAGTTCAATCAGAGTGGTTGGAACTGAACCAAGAGTTGAAATATTTGCCTTTTACTAATATTCTAGGTGAAGCTTAAACCTGTATAAGTTTCTCAAACTTACAAGCACTGGATTGGCACCATTTTTTTAAAATATAAAAATCTATCAACCCAGTTGCAAAGCTACAAGTTGATTTCAGTCCAATGCATTTCTCAACATACCTTAAAACAAGTACAAAGAAAAAGAAAATTAAATTCTATTTTTCCTTCACAGAAATGCAACTGACATTGTTCAAACATTATTACTATGTGTTTTCCATTTCTGAATTTTCCCTGTATGTTAAAACCAAATTACAAGGGGAGAGAAAATTCCCTCTGTGATTACTTTTGTTACTAAAATATCAGAAGTCATAGAAGATTGAACAGAACACACTCTGAAAAGTCAGAAACCAGATACATATTAAGAAATTCTTTATAGTAATAGTAAGCATATATACCTGTTCTTCACCTCACATTTTTAATAGAAGTTGACTGGACACTTAAGTAGAATTGCCTCCACTTGAGAAAGCATGCCATAGTTTTTACCCTCTAAAAACATGTTCTACGAAAGAAACTAATTTTCTATGTTCCATTATGTTTGTATGACCATTTTTTGTAATCACAAGTCTCAGCATTAGCTGCAACTTAACTCTGAACATCAATATGTGCGTGATTAAAAACTGAAAGGAAGCCTACTGCATAGAGGGAGAAGGCAAGTGCTTCCTCACACATTTTATAGATATAACTTTTAGACGATAACTTAATTTACAACATTTAGTCACAATTATCATCTTCTTCCTTAGAGAACTCAGAAACCTGAGCCCCAAGTCAAATTTTAAAATGCAAATCCAGCAACAGTTCCTTAATCAGTCCCACTGGGGCCTATAGAGCTGCTAATTCAGCAGAAATCAGCAGAGCTGAAAAACAAAAAGCCAGGCTGTAGCTGTTTTAAGACACTGATCCAAAGTGACTCATAAATCAGCTTGCTATGTTCAAGCTTTAGTCTGGAAAATATTGAAAAACAGCTGTGAAAACCATACAGCTTTTTTTCTGGCAATTCTGGTAGAGAACTAGAGGATTTATAAAATGTAAATACTAAAGATGTAATACAAACACAAGTGAAAATCATTTTTCAGACTTTCCCTCCTGCCCCACCGACAGTTCTAGCATTCCTGAGTGAACCTGGCAAAGGGCACTGCAGTGCCAGTGGGAGTTTGCACACATGGAGGATGATGCTGGCCAATGCTCAACACTCTTCCCCCCGCTCCAGCTCTAAAAACACAGCATTCTTGCAATATCAGGATACATATCCTGAAATTAAATTAAAATCCAACTTCAAAACTATCTGTACACAAAGCCATTATAAGTGTTTATCAGTTTTCAGCAGACTGTTACCTCTCATGAAGGCAGGTAATAGAAGAAGGTATTTTTGGCTAAAATCACAGTGAAGTTAGCAATTATAGCCTGTTTACACTCCACTTTGTGAAGCCACTTCCATACAAAGCAGGAGACTCACACCTGCCACCAAGAAGGGGACATAACTCAGGTTAATTTTTTCCCCACTTTGGCCGTTCTGAGGTCACTCTCATTTTATTTCAACAGGGAATTAAAAAAAAAAAAAAAAAAAAAAAGGCATGAAAGAATGCAGCAAGTTTCAAAAACCTGCTCTCCACATGGGGCGAGTACAGATAGGCAAACGAAGATGTAAAGCCTTACATGGGCCTAGACCTTCTCAGGCAGAAGAGCTTTCACTCTCCTGCTTGGGGGTCTCGCCTGCGTATGTTGAGAACGTGGTAAGAAAGCTGTTGTTTTCTCAAGAGAACTGGAAAGCCTGCAATTAAACTATACTAGCCTTTGGTTATACCCACCATAGAGTTTCACGGAAAACACAGCAGACATATAGCAATAAAATTCATAAACAGTCTTTTACAATTTGTAATTTGCAGTTAGTTCCAACAATAATCCAGACTAGTCAAACTTTTTGCGTATGTAAAGCTGAACACAGTAATTATCAGATTGCACAATCCCAGGTCCAAGTACTGGGGTTGCTGGAGGTAACAGACAATGCCACACTCTTCCTTGTTCTTATTAAGAGGGGAAAGAAAGAGCTGGGTACTTCTAAGGCATTTGTCACAAACAAAAGAAATATTTACACAAAAGCGGCCAGACCACATGGTTTGGTGACACCTACAAAGATGTACTTCTGTGAGTTTAAAAGCAAGTGACACAGCTGTCCAATGAGTAATCACAGCAGGGTTTCTTACAACAGACCAAAGCTTATTTATACAAGCGGAACTTATTTTCTCACACTTTTAAAGGAATGTGAACTTACATAAGGGTAATTTACACTACCAAGGGAATTCTAATTAGAAAAATGTCCCTTGTGCTAACAAAAAAAGCCCTGCAATGTGTTATATTGTCTCTTGGGAACCTAAGTGGAAAAGACAAATTTGCTAATGAAAAATGCTTTTTAAAGCAACTGTAAAAAAATGAAAAGCTCTGTGATTTTCTCCTCGTGTTTTTATTTACCATATCTGAATTATAACAGCATTGATGTATGCTAAGCTAAGAAACTAAACTATAAAGCTTAACTTATATCAAAATAAAATTCTTAGGTTTTGCAGAAAACTTGAATGGGCATACTGAAAGAGTTCAAAAGAGTAAGAGGAATGAAATGCAACAGAAAGCAAAACCAGTTGCTGAATGTAAAGCAGATCCAGCAGTAGATCTATATGTTTCAGTCATATAAGGGGAAAAAAAAAAAAAAAAAAGAAAAAAAGTTTCTTTCTCCTCACACCTTCCTATACGAGTCCTGGAAATATTCAACTCCCAGAGCCATGCCTGTGTTCTGTTCCATATGGTGTCAATACAGCCATCCACATTTCATGAGTAAAGCAGCATGACCTCCAGACGAGGCAATTGAACAGAATTAGCCACAACTAATTGAAAGTCTTCCTGTTTACTTTAAAGCCCTTATCTCGATCTGCTTTGAAAATGTAACAGAAAATTAATACGAATATAGGCGATCTTTCAGTGACAAGCGATTAAAAACAAATGTGAGAAGCCCCTCGACCGTTTTCAAACTTTTAGAAAGCTGACCTAATTTATGCTTTTTCTAGAAAAGTTTGTCACTGAAAGTAACTTTTCTTCTTCAGCTGGCCCTTGAGTTCGCGCTGCCCTGGATTCGGCCATTGCGTGGCCGAGCGGGCCCGCACCATCGCCAGCGCCAAGCTACCCAAGAATGAAGAGCTGCGCGAAGAAAACCGATAGGAGCTTTCCCAAACGCACCGATCAGCGTTAACGTCATGATTACTGCACGTTGTCCAAGAGAGGCAACAAAACTTTTTCCTCGCCCTCTCCGACACTGAGCAGCACTCCCGGGCCCCTTTCAGCCAGGCTCTTATCGCCACCACCGTTCGGTGCCGCAGCCCGCCCCAAGGGACGCTGTCCCGCTACGGCCGCCGGCGCCCTCGCCGCGCCCGCTGACAGCTCGGCCGCAGCCCCAGCGCTGCCCGCTCCCGCCACCACACCCGCGCTCCCCTCAAAGCCCGCCCGGCCGCGGCCCCGGGGGCAGAAGATGGCGGGCGGGCGGACGCGGGCCGGTGCCCCCAGCCCGCCGCCCCGATACTCACAGCTGCACCGCCCCCCGCGGCAGCCGCTCGGGCAGCCGGCTCAACTCCAGGCGGCTGCAGGCGACGAGGTGCCCAGCGCAGCGGCAGAGCGCGGGGCAGCGGGCGGCGGCGGGGCGGCCGCCCAGCAGCAGCGGCAGCAGGAGCAGCGCCGGGAGGACGGCCGGCGCCGTGCGGGGCCGGCGGAGCATGGCGGGCTCGGAGCCGCTGCCCGCGCTCCCGTCTCTGGCGTTCCCCCCACTGACAGAGCCGAGCGCGGCACGACCTCCTGCTTCTCAGCGCGGGTGGCGGCTGCCGCTCATGCCCCGGAGCGGCCGCTGAGGGGGGAAGGCTATGGGAGACGGGGCTGTAGAAAAAAGTAAAGACAAGAAAGCGGACAGGACCGCAGCGCCGCCAGCCACTCCGCAAACTTTCCGCCACCTCAGCCCGCCTCCGCGCGGCCGGGGGAGCCCCGGGCCGTCCCGCCCCGCCGCAGCCCCCTCCCCGTGCCATGTGACAGCCGCGGCCGGGCTCCGAGGGGCGGGGGTGCGGGACGGCGGGCCGGGGCGCGGTGGGCCGGCATCGTGCCCCGTTGTTGCCACGCCTTGGCGGTGGCACCCCCGGGCCTCCTGCTCCCCCATCCTCCCCCGGCCCGGGCCGCAGCGCATGGGCAGCCTCGCAGCCCGGCGGCCGCTGCTGTGGTCATTTTGCATCCGTCCTCAGCCTCTCCATGGGCGGGCGGGAACAGGCAGCGGGCCCAGTGTGCCCTGAGCGTCACCCACCACGCCCGGGCCGAGGTGAGGAGGCACCACGGCCGTGCTGGCGCGGGGTTTCCCTTTGCCATCACACCAGGTAGCGTGTGTCGTGGTAATCCAGAAGCGGCTCCAGAGGCCTCAACGGTTTCCCCGCCAAGCCTGGGGTCACTGGCATGTAAAAGGTGAGGTGAGGTTAACTCCTGCCTTCCGGGTCCTACATGGCTAGTCCAGACACCGTAATTAAGTCCATTATGTTCCCCACAGGATCCCGGCTCCAAAGGTTCAGGGAAGTGGGCAGGACGTACAGATTCCACATCTCTGAGGTAATCGATGTAATTTAAGTAAATACCTATTGTTCAAGTTCCATATGTAAGCCCGGACTCTGCAACGGATTCAATCACTGAAGGCTTCACACCCCCCTACTCTGCAGCAGCAGCCATCAAATTGCTCACGAACACTGCTTTTCCTCCCACCTTTGTATGTACACCTGAAAGATGGCAGACATCTTAGACACTGAACCTGGAATCTCAAGAAATTTGGCAGCTCCACTTTGTAATGCTGAAACTTTGTCCCAGTTTTTATTGTTTCCATGTGTATCTCATGATACAGGGATTTTTGTTAAACAAAACTATATTTTAGCCAGGAGTCATGAATTTGCCAGCCAGACTGACAAGTCCTAAGTAACTACAAACATTCATGTGCCGCTGACAACATGACTGTGTCAGATGCATAGGGTGTGCAGAGCTGTGCAATGTTTTGTCAGCTTGTGCTCCACTGACCACTGATGTTCCTTACGGAAATTACCATGAGAAAACAAACAAATGTTGCAGGAACATAATTTTTTCTACATGTAAAAGTAAGCAAACAAGCAAAAAGAAAAAAAATATAGGCTAAAAATTACTTAGTATGTCTTTATAAGTTATTATTTTTTTATTTAAAGTGAAAGAAAACTGTCCTGGTACCATTGGCAAGTCAGTATTGCAGTTTCTTTCCCAGTCTTCCTTTGGAAAACTTCGGGGTGACATTAGATAAACAAAGTCTGTGAAACACTGAGCTGTTCTAAACAGACAGCAGGACAGTGCCAAATTTGGATTTTTGAAGCTATCCATCATTAGTCTATACGTGTTTCAATGGAAGTCAGTGGGAAAGCTTCATAAGTTCAGCATTTGTTCTAGCTATCCAATTGTTTCACACTGTAACACCAAGATACAGAGACACTTGAACACGTTGTGTTTATATATAGGTAAGATATGCTATAGTTGCTAATTTTGCAGAGTAATCAAAAACTCAAGAGAAGGATCTTTATGTTGCTCCAGGTAATTATTGAATGATCTACAAAAACTAAAATAGATTTTAAGTTACTAAGCTTTTTATTACAGTTCCCAGAGTTCAGATCAAACAGCCTCACTTTTCTGAGAAAATTTAGCTTCTCTTATCTTGAGTGTTAGTAAGGGTGGTGATTCACTAGTAGGTGGCAAGAGAGTCATTAAGCTGTCGGTTTTAACATCCAAGGAAAAGAAAAATTAGAAGCAAAGCATTTTGAACTTAATTTATCATAGCAGTCAATAATATATATGGTGCATATGTGAACTATAGAACAAGAAAGAATCTGAGAAACAAAAGCAGGGGGAAAAAAAACCAGAAGAAAAGTGCAGGAACTTCTGGTTTTGTAATTTTGAAAACCACTCATGCAGTCAGAGAATACTGTGTCCTTAGAAAAACCTAATGCATATTTAGTGCTAGTAATATATGAAGCTGTTTAAAGTTAAGCAAGGTAAATCAATTCAGAAAATTAGTTCATTTGTCTTTGCAGCTTCTTTTCTCAAAATAATCAATATTGTAAATTCTACAATGCTTATATATATTTATATGTATGTGTACTTCAGAGTCCCATGACAGAAGGTCTTTCTTCCCACAGGGAGATTTGCTCAGAAGTCTCAGGGACCAATTCTGCACCTCATATGAGCACTGCAAGCTCTGGCAACTCTCAGTTCCAGGAGTCTGTTCATCATTGGTTTTAGGTTGAGTGTTCACTGTGACTGTACATAAGCAAGTACAAGTCCCTCCTTCACAAGTTTGGCTGGACTGTATCTTATAAGCTTAAAAGTAAGCTTTTATCAAAATAAGAGGTCTCCAATTCATCTACCCTGTTATCTCCACGTGTAGCAATGAGCTTCTGGTGACCATTCTTTGGCATTAGCGTAACTGCGGATTCACCAGGATTAGGGTACTGATTTGACTGAAACCCCTTAAAAATAGTAACACCACACACACAGAGACGCACTTTAATTCTGGGTTGGAATAATTTCCTTATCCAGTTTTCCTTGTAGCTGCACAAGGAAGAGACTTGACTTGTGGTTATGCAAAGGCAGGTCCTTTCCATGACCTGAATACAGGTCAGCCTGAGGGAATGATGTTGAGGAGGGGGAAGCATGGCTCCAGAGAAAAATTCTTATAAAACTAGACCTTCAAGCTCTCTCTTTGGCTTTAGTTTCCTCCACAACACTACCAAGCATAATCCTGTGGATGAGTTGGGAGTGGAGGACAGGGGATTGTGTAGTGAGATACAGCCCACTGTTTTGGATGCTATGATTCTAATGGTATCATTTTCAGTCTCTGATTATTTTAAATAAACACAGGTTTACAGATTCAAGTCCAAACATATATTGTTTAAAATATGTATTCACTTCAGGCAAAAGACACACCCAGAAGCTAAGTATGATTTTTTTGCATATCATTAATGCACTGAAATCAAGCACTGCTTTCAAATAATCTACTTCCAGAAAAGGTCAACCCTAAATCAGACCGGGTTTAGCAGATTATTAAAAATTATTTACTTCTTGTTAAATTAAGTAAAACTAAATTAAGGTACTATACATTTTCTGTTCTGAATTCAAATTAGAACATCTTATATAACATTAGCAAGAGTTCAGTTAATCTAATTACAGGTTTTTTATTAATTTTGCAAAGGAATCTCAAGTCATTACATCAGACAGTTACATATAGTTGTATACAGTTATGTGTAGTTAGATCTGCAGGATTAATATCAGAAGGTCAAAAGGACTGAACAGTTACACCTACTAAATACTAAATGATTTTGTCCACTAAGGCCAACTCAGGAATAAAAAGTCTTCCCATGTACTCCTGGATGACCTTGTAATCCAAATCTGTTTCTGGTATTCATTTCAGATATTTTACTTTTCATGGGTAAATGAAGTGATTTGGGTAGGGTTCAGCAGCAAATGCAGAAGTGAAACAGAACAACATTGCTTACACCCTGACACATCTCACTTCTGATAGAGTGAGGAAACAATGGGCCATCTATTTACTTTCTTGTCGGTAAATAACACTGTAGGAGCATTAACAGGAGAATTAATGTCCTGTCTATTTATTCCCAAACTTTTGTAGTTCAATTTTATTTATTGTCAAAGAATATGTTTAGGACTATCTGAGAGAAGGAAATGAAGAGTTCATGCTCTCAAGATCATTACTGTCTGTTGGAGATTCACCAATTTAGTTAATTAAAAAGAATAATCTTAAGGCTAACAAATTTTTTTTCTAAAACCACAGCTGGAGGGAGAGATGAACCCATGAGACCCATCCTGCTTATGAAACAAAAGTGGAGCAGGACGTGTTTTTTGTGGAGGCTGCTTGCCTACATGAAATACCTTGCAATAGGTAAGAGAAAGTTTTCCCTCAGGCACCTGTCTGGAAGTCACTGAAGAGTCCCACAAAACCTCCATATTGTATGCAGAAGAGGCTTTTTACTTCTTTGTGTGTAAACAATAATCACATGCAATATCATGGAATATTTTCATGGAAATTACTCTAAATGAAGAGCTTTTCCACCTTCCTTTGCTTTTGCCCTTTTGGTATAGCAACTGATACTATTTTTAGATTATAGTAGCACTAAGACTTCATGACCATTTATTTCAAACCCTGTGATTAACCACTGCAATTTTATTTGCATTTGAGGAAAATAATATTCTTAAATAATTTCCTAGTAATTGTGAATCTCCTTCTAGTGTGTTATAACTCCACGGTGAATATTCCAAGATGCATACAGAAATTTATTTTTGGTAGTAATTCTAATTGACTTTATGTGATCCAACAGTGAAACCATGAAAACCAAATTATGCATAATTTGAATGCACTGATTACAACCAGGAAAACCATATGAACTCTTTCTGAAAACTTTGCCTAGGGCAGAAAATTTTCAGCTTTTATAGAATTCATCCAAACAGTGAGTGTTTGCCTCCATTATGAATAAACTTAAAATGTCCTAAGGCAATCCACATTTGTGACGATTGTTAGTGTCTTCAAGTCATGTCCTGTGTGGGGCTAAGTAGGAAGTTAAGTGCTTGATTGGAAGGACAATTAAACAATCAACAGCTACAATGATGTATCTTCAAAGGGGAAAAAATAAGACTTAGTTTTATGCCATTAAGGAACACTCAAGTTGAAATGTTGTCAATTTGAATAAAAATAAGTAGATGTAATTTCAGGATGGTGCTACTATAATAAAACACCTGCCAGGTCTGTTCTACCTGTTGTTTTAGTTTGTTGAGGGTTTTAAAATAATCTTTTAAAATAAGTAAAAATTTTGTGGTAAGAAAGATCAAGAAATGGTCCAGAAGGGAATCTGAAGGAGTGCTTTGTGGAACCTAGCAGTGGCTCTTCCAAACAGTAGTCTTTGGCTCTTCCGTGCTCCCCTTCCTTGGAGTGGGGGATTATGGTACCTGAAGTTAAAACATGAGTTCCTTTCTGCAGTGAGAATGGAAATTTTTGCCACAGGAAAAAGGGCTTGAAGGCTGTATCTGCTTAAATAGTCACAGGACAGTTTGTAAGATTTTTATCAGTGTTTCACAGCCCCGATGGTAAATATTCACTACTTTTAGGTGTGTAACTCCTTGAAGTCAACTGCTTAAAGAATCTCACAGTAAGAAATCAATGGGAGTTAGGCCCTAAATCTTTGAAGAATTTATGTCTGATTGTCTGTTCTAGGGGGAGAATGAGCTGCAGCTGGGACTCATCTTGTATAATATTATCAATTTAGCAGTTTGGTATCTCTTCTAAAGCATTTGTATTGGCTTCTTCTGTAGTCAGTGGAAAAAGACAAATCCAGGAAGTGATTACTACCTTTCTAAAACAGACAGTAAAGGAATTTAGAATGAATTAGTCTCTGGAGCTTTTCTCTTTCTGCCTAAAAAGAGCCTTATGACTAGTATAGTCTAGACCCGTTTTTTTCAGATGATTCTCAATACCTGCCTTCAAACATACACATTAAGCTAAATAGAATAATATGGAAGCATATTTCTCAAATTTCTTTCTATAATTGGGACCTGTATTGGTTTTGCATGGCCTGGTTTTGGTAGTGGGGAGGCTACAGGGGTGGCTTCTGTGAGAAGCTTCTAGAAGTTTCTTCCATGTCCAGCAGAACCAGTCCCTGGTGGCTCAAAAAATGGACATGCCACCGGCCAAGGCTGGGCCAATCAGAAATGCTGGTAATGCCTCTTTGGTATTTAAGAAGAAAGATTAAAAAAGGTTGTGACATAGTTTTATTTTGGCCAGAGAAGAATGGAGTGATAATATGTGAGAAGAACAGCTCTGCAGACACCAAGATCAGTGAAGAAGGAAAGGGAGGAGGTGCTCCAGCTGAGCTGCAGCTGAGATTCCCCTGCAGGCCCTGGTGATAACTGTGGTGAAGCAGCTGTGTCCCTGGAGCCCATGGAGGACCATGGGGATACAGAGATCCACCTGCAGCCTATAGAGGACCTCCACACCACAGCCAGTGGATGCCTGAGAGGAGGCTGTGATCCTGTGGGAGGCCTGTGGAGAGAGGAGCCCTGTTCCCATGCTGGAGCAGCCTGTCCTTGAAGGACTACACCCCATGGAAGAGTGACCCATGCTGCAGCAGATTAGGGAGGACTGTTGCCTACAGGATAGAGTCATATTACTGCAGTTTGCAGGGAACTGTTGCCTGTGAGTTGGACTCACATTGGAAAAGTTCATGGAGAGCTGTCTCCCATGGGAGAGACCCCATGGTGCAGCCAGGGAACGACTCCTCTCCCAGAGCAGTGGGAGAAACCTCAGGTGGTAAACTGACCATAACCCCCATTCCCTGCCTCCTTGAGCCAGTGGAGTAGAGGCAGGAGGTAGAGCTCCAAGGAGGAAAGGGTGGAGAGAAAGCATTTTTCAGGGTTTATTTTACTTCTCATTACCCTGCTCTGCTTTTGTTAGTGATAAATTCACTTCATATCTCTAAGTTGAGCCTGTTTTGCCCGTGATGGTATTTGATGAGTGATCTTTCCCGGTCCTTATCTCAACCCATGAATCCGTTGTTATATTTTCTCTCCTCTGTTCAGCTACAGAGGGTAGTGAGTGAGTGGCTTTGGTGGGTGCCTGGCATCTGGCCAGCATCAACCCATGACAGTACTTTAAATATCATTGTAACAATAGAATGCAAAATTTATCACAAATATGAATTGTAGTTTTAAATTTTATTATACCCCTGTAATAGTTTACTTTGTTTCCTGCTGATGTAACAACTTCCACTAAGGATTTATTAACAGGTTAAATCTTACCAGACTTAGTAAACCAAAGGGGAAGTGCTATGCATAAGTGAAGTATAATGCACAAATACAAAATGAGGACCACATGGAAGAAAGATCTACTAGTACATCACGAACTAAGTATGTGTCAACAGTAACAATACAGGAAACATTTTGGGGTATAACACTTGGAGTTTTCTATGTGAGAGAGAAATAATGTTCTGGTGAGAACTGAGATGAAGTAATAGATCCCATTTGGAAGTCACATATTAAAGGAGAAAAATGGAGTAGGCTACAAAAAACAAGGGCAGGAGGACAGAGTTTCCAGCTCCCACAAAATGAATGTGTGGTGTCTCAGTGTAGCGAGTAGCACTTGAAATTTTGCACAAAGCTATCCCATTGCCAGTGAGTCGTAGCACACTGTACTGTCATCTGGACTTGCTCCTTCCCCTCTCCTGTCTGCTTGCTTTCCCAGTTATTACATGCAACAAAATAAGTGAGCACTATCCTGGTAAGAAGTTGGCTAAACACATATTGCACCACTTCCACAGCTTTCAAGTGGTTACTTGCAATAGCTGTGTTTGCCAATGAAGTCTGACTTTCTGAGCTGGAGCATCAAAGAGTAGGCTGGATCTGACAGCAGCACAAAGCCTGCAGATCTGAATGGGCTGGGTGCCAGCTACATCCCAGCAGGAGTTGCAACCAACACCAGTCCTGTGCACCAGCTGGCCAGATTGGTGAACAGCGGTCTGCAACACACTCTTTGCTTTCATCTTGTTAATACGGAATCAGGAGAAACTGCAAGGGATCCTGGTATGAATCCCTTTGGGGAACCTTATACAAACAAAAGTTTCTGTGGCCTCTTGTACATCTCAGACATTCAGGCAACCAGGAAGTCTCTGAAATGGACATGTCACCTTCCAAATACCCTGTTAGCTGCCAGTGAACACTAGGAAACTGAGGTTTGTCAATTTCCTAATGGTCACGGCACTTCTTTTGACCCTAAGCAACTTTATCAAGTGGGTTTTCTGCTAGGCTAAGCTAAAATAACCCTCAGCATACATTTCCGTAATATTGTCAGTTATGAAGTTTTTCCTTTGTTGTTTTCCCTCACAGGTTTGAAGCCATCTCCACTCAGTAGTTTCTCCCTTTCACTAACCTCTCTATACTCTTTGACCTATCAAAGAAAATATTTAGCAGGGCAGAGAGTTGCATATGTTGATTCTTTAAATGCTTTCATGGTAGTGTGCTGTAATCTCCAAAGAAGGAACTTCTGGTTCAGGGACTCTACTTGCAGTTGTGTTCTCTAGTGCTGTTCAGCTTGTGGAGAGGAAATAAATAGGATATAAGGGTGGAATGCTTTAGCACTGCCACAAGACAGATAGTTTAGTGTACAGTTCTCCTTGGACGGTACTGAACCTCAGCATTAGAAAAAGCAATCTTCTAGAAAGATACCAACAACACTGTCAGCTTCCTACCACATCTGTGGTACGAGGATCTGAGGATGAGAAGGCACAGTGCAACAGTGTGAGATATTATGTACCTTGGCGCACATGTGCAGTGTCAAAATTGAAGCACGACTATCACACATGTGGTCAGGCTGGGCACAAGTCTGGAAGTGGTGATTAAGAAACCATTTTTTTCACTGAGTTGCAGACACTCAATAATTGAGTTATCCTTTGAGTGACTTATAATCAGCAAAGTCTCCAAAAGGTTGGCTAAGCTACTGCTACAGTATGAATTTCCCAGTTTTGAGGGGGTATTAGAAGAAAGAAGCTATAAACTAAACAGAAAGAGGTTTGCTGATCATTTAAAACTTTGGGAAAATTGCATCTTAATTTATTTATAGTGAAAAAAAAAATTACCACAAATACACCATGTTACCACAGTAATATTTTTTGCTCTGATTTTTTGTTAGGAAAAAACTGCTAACGATAAACACAAAATTACTTTTCTAGAATTTTGATAAAATCATACATGCCCTTACTGAGTACCACATGTGAGTAATATGTCAGTTATGCCACTGATGTCACTGAGGTGGAATTAAAAGTGCTGAAATTTTCAGTGATGGATATTTCACTGCTGCTGTGAGCAATGTGTTCCTCAGAGACTAATTCTCCTGGAGCTATGTTAAACCCTTGGACTTGCATCTTATTTGTAAAATAATACTATTTAAAAATAGGGTCAAAAGAGATCTAGCCAAGAAACTTAGCCTTGCGTATATTTCAGTATACAAATTAATATCATAAATTATAAATAAATGTTCTTTTTACACATATATATGAATGCATGTCATAAAAAATAAACTGTAAAGTATGTTAAAATAAAATCAACAGGAAGAGAGCATTCAAAGTTAAAACGAAATGTGAAATGTGAAATGTGAAAAAATGTCAACAGCTAAATATAAAAGGCTAGAATTTTGTTAAATTTTTTTAGGTATAGCTGCCTGACTTCTCTTGCATTTTAATTCTCTTGAACTTATTCTACTGCTTTCTAAATACTTAATTCTCTAATTTTCTTAAACAGATAAAATTAAGTGTATAATAATTATAAAAAATGTAAAAGCAGTTCACACAAATGAATAATTCTATCTGACAAGCTGCTTTGCAAATGCAAACAATCCTTTGTTGTTGTCTTTATTTTGGAGCATACACTGATCTTCAGCATTTTGAAAAATGTCATTTATTCAAAGAGCACTTGAGCATATATTTAAGAAGGAGGTTTGGACACAGAATTGTAAGCCCAGTAAGAAGGATGGCGAGAACCCTTTCTGACCAGTTTACCTTCATGAACTAGACTTGAGTGTTAGACTTGTAACAAGGCAGACCTGAATACAATGGATGGGGAAAATCATTATAGCTGCAAGCATTCTGAGCATGTTTCCCTAGGCTGTCTCTAGCACTTCTCCCTCAGCAGAGCAGAGGGAGAAGTGCTAGAGACAGCCTAGAACTTTTCTGTGCCGGAAGCCATTTGCTTGTGGCCTGAGGACCTTTCCGTACCTATAGACAACTTTTCAAGTTGACAGGGTGAGGTAGCGGCGAGCAAACAGAATAAATATCCCTGTGAATGGCTCCACAGAACATTTTCTCATGCAGCCAGTGGCTTCAGATTTTCCCATCCAGCATACTGCCTGCTCAGACCTACCCTAACCACTCTTTCCATGATGTGAGTACAGCTGCTTGTGATGCCTTAGATGAAGCCAGATCATGACTTTTTTGTTAGTTATTTTTAACCTGTCTTTGTTCATTTGTTTGGTTTGTCATTTGGCCCCACAAATAATGCTGGCTGCCATAATTGAACCAGTGGCAAGGCATTAGGGGTCCTAGGTGCGCCTTAGATGGTTGTTAACACTGAAAAGAGCATGTCAAATACATGGTGCCCTAAAGAGTACTGTTTAATGTGGTGTAAGTCTAGTCTTTGTGCACCAAGTCTGAGTCTAGAAACCTAACAGTGCCTTGAACTTAAAAAACCTCACTTTGCCTCTTCAAATGAATTAAATATTTTTTTCATAAACATCTTTGATCTTGAAGCTTGGCTGTCTCAAACGTTGTCTCCCCTGGTTTTACTTTATGCAAGATCAGAATGGATCAATTAGTAGCTCAAAAAAAGCCAGTATAAGATTCTAAAGACAGCATTAAAAGTCCTACTATCATTTGGCAGAATGCAGTTGTGCATTCAAACCTTATCTGTCTCCAGTGTGTACTTCCATTTACTTCAGTAATGCACAGGTGTGGTATTAATGATCATGGAACTCGCAGTACAAGAAAAACAAGCTCATTTTCATAAGCCTACCAGACATTCATAATGCTGGTAAGTAATGTGTAGGGGCTCAATATTTGAAAAATAGTTGAAAACAAACCTGACAGCTTGCATCAGGGCTTGTACTTTAAGTTCTTCCATTCCTAGTGCTGTCTAAAACTTGTCTAAAGCCACAAAATTTGCGTGCAGGCTACAGTTCTTAAATGCATGATTTTGTCCTGGTTTCTTGATTTGAATACTCAGACATCCATTTGTATATTGCACCTATAAATTAATATATATATTTTATATGTACTTTAACTTTCTGTGCACATATTTAACTTCATGTAATGCATGTGTTTTTGTCACAAGTACATAGGTTCCAAGCACAGCTAGTGCAGCTTTCAACTGAGACTATCTCTTGTCAGCCTCAGGCTCAACAGCCTGGCAGGAAAACCTGCAAATCCTGCTGCACCCCACAGATTTCTGTGATTTGCAGTGTTGATAGAAACATCCTCTTTGCTGAGGCGTTAGAAGTTCCCAGATGAGAAACCTTTGCTTCACTCTTCCAAACTCACCAAATTGTTGTACAACTGCAGCTTTGAGTCTCTTTGATGCTAAACTCAGAATATGTGTTATTGCCACACATACAGTAAAAAAAAAAACAAACCAAACCATCAAGTAGGGAGAATAACACTGCAGCTAATGGGTGTTTTATTGCATGGTTTAAAAAAGACTGGTATTTCTCCACATGAAAGAAAAGGCTAGGCATTTCTCATTATCAGAAAGATGCTGTTCTGTCCCACAGTTAACAGTGTTATCTCATATTGTCTACCAGTGACCTTAACACAGTCCTACAGCTGCTATGGATTTGGTGAATTATTTTGGGAACAAATATTCTGGTAAATTGAGTGCTCGATAAACTGTATCACTAAATCTTATGTGGTAGGTTTGTTGTTGTTTGGGTTTGTTTTGGGTTTTTTTTTTTCCCTAACCTGTCACAGATCAGATTTTCAGCTTAAAATTTCAGTAAAGACAAAAGATCTGGAGAGACACTAGTGAAAAATGTCCTGTAGGATCATAGAATTAGAATATCCTGAGCTTGAAAGGACCCACAAGGACCATCAAAGTTCAGCTCCTGATGCCAAGGCTTGTGTTATAAATGAGTGTGCTGCTTAATTTCAATCAAAAGAAATAAAAACCCAAACAGATGAAATGTAGCAGCAAGTTTAATTTGAGCAGCATAAAGTTACAATAATTTTAGATAAAAGATAATATTGGTTCTAATACATAAGCAAATTTCATACCGTGGGGTACATGGGCAGAACCTGTCTAGTCCCATATACAAATTATGACGTCTGATTTAGCCCTTTTATGCCATATGTCACCTCCCATTCCCTCCTATTTTCAATTTGTAAAATCTGTGTCTCCTCCTTTATCACCTTTATCCTCTACTGCACAGACTCCATCACCCATTTTTGGTGGTCTTCCCCACCTTCCGGGGTCGTGAGGAGGAAGGCTCTCCTCCTCCTCTTAGTGCCCCTCCAATGGACCGACTGGTTACACATGCACACTAACTTGTTATTGCATTATATGTTCTATATATGTACATCTGAAATTATTTCATAGTACACTAAGACAATAAATTTATTTTTAATTAACATTTACTTGGACTTTGTCCTAAAACTGCCCCATCCTGGATAATTTTAGCTTCTTCAAGGCTGAACTGCTTGGACATCGTCCCAAAACTTTCCCATGCTAGATAATTTTAGTTTCTGTCTGTTATCTCAAAGCTGAACATCTGCTGGAGAAGGGGGACTTCCACCCCCCCCCCATTCCCTCTTCTCCTAAAAAGTTACTACTTTAAGATATTGATTACTATTTGATTTTACTGTTTCAATTTTATCAGCACAAATCATACCTATTTATTACAGCTTGTCTTCCTTGTTTTAATTTGTGGCTTTAAAGAATGGGCAAAAAAAGTGTTTTATATATATTTATAATTAGTAAAGACTGTAAACACAACGAAGGACAGCAAATAATAAAGGCAACTCATAGATATTAGAAATAGATACAAGAAATAATGTAGGCCTCCATTCTGCAAACAATTATAAAGCTGTTTAATTTTAAGAGTGTGAGGGTCTTTTAATTCCAGCGGTCTACTCCTATATCTAAAGTCACAAAAGACATGAGCACAGTGTTTTCTGGAGATTATTTATACAATACGTTAAATCCATATATATAGTGAAGTGTACTTTGAAAGTCAGATTACAGTAAAGGAGACTACTTAGAATGCAAGAAAATGCAGACAAAGGGAGGTGTACAAGTGACAGACCAGAGAAGTGTCTTTAGCTGACCACGAAGCACAGGGGAAAGATTGGCATCTGTTTCACCCAAGGGGACATTTGACACTTTCATTAAATTCATGTGAAGAGTGGGTACGACAAGCAGCTTAAGAAGCCTTTGCAAGTTATGTTTACTTTTAAGAAAGAGGCAGAGCACTCCTATGTTACACTGAGTAATAATTCTAACTGGGCTTTTATAAGGTATTTATCTGCTATTTATTTGCTTTTTGAGGTTGCCTTCGACTGAGAAGTCATAAGAGCTTTCGGGAGCCCTTTCCAATGCATAGCAGTAATTAGAGCTGCAGGAGCCCCCCGATTAGCCCTTACTCCCCGGGCTGGGGCCCACGGAGGTGCCGGGGCGCTGGGAGCCAGCGGGGTTGCGCGGTGCCAGCCCACTCAGCGAGCGGATATCGCGGTCCCTGCGGCGTCCTGCGGGCCGGAGGAGTCCGGCCGCGCCCTCGGGGCGCTCCGCGGGCTGTTTGTTACCTGTTACTGACAAAGCAAGAAAACCCTTGAATGAAAGGTTCGGCCAGACAGAATAGGTAGGCAATAAAGGTGTTACCAAGCGCTTTTTCCTTTCTGAAAAGAATTCTGTTTGTACAATTAAACACACTTCAGATATGTACTACTTTTGATTTTACAAATTCAGTATTTAGAAGCTAATTAATCAGCGTATTTAATCGCACTAATCCTTCCAGAAAGCACCTTGGTAATTGCTTTGTAAGAACATCACTGGTAGATTCAAGTCTGTTTATTACTCTGAGCTCAGCATAGCAGAAAGCTTTTAGTATAGGAAAATGCTTGCACCTTTTCATGTTAGCTGAAAGAGGTGTGTTAACAAAACACAGCAGAAAGAGGTGTTTTAACAAAACAAATGAGAGACCTGTTGCGATGTCTCAAAATGTTTATTGCCTAAGAAAGGGGGAAAGAAAAAAAACCTTTTAACACTTTTTAGATGTTGTTTCATTTTAAAGTTAATTTAGTATCACAACAAAATATTGAAAGGAAATAGAATGAGAAAATTAGATCCATAAAAATTTTGAAGTCAGTGGGATGGTTGTCACTGTTCAGATTTTTAAAAGCAGTCAACTTCTAATTTTTTTCCTTATGGAATATAGCAAAATATAGTTAAAAAAACTTCATTTACATACCTAACGAAACATGGTAAAACCAACTTCACTTGAGGACTGTCAGGGCTCAGCCATGGTAACTCTACTAAGAGTTATTGAGGGAAAAGATTATTATGAGAAACAATTGTATCTGGTTGTGCTGGTAGGAAATTGCCAAGGAGTATATTAATCAAGTATTTAATTTTCTACCACTCCACCTCTAAACAGAAAGGACTTTATTTACGGGAACAAGGTTTTACATTTAAGTAATGGGAAAAAAAAAGCACTCAAACTTTTGTTGAGAGAATCATTTATACAAGAAAACCCACAAACAAACCCACAGCCACCCGCCCCAAAAATAAAGCAAAGCAAAGACCCCCCCACCCCAACCAACCAATGAACCAACCAAAAAACCAAAATGCACAATGCAAAATCAATAATGCGTACCAGTTAGGAACTTGCAGTGCTTCAGTTCTAACTAGTTTATTTCCTTGGTTTGTGACCAAATATCCTATACATAAGACAGTGGACAATGCCTGTGAAACAAATGGAAACCATCATAAACCAACCCTGTGCTTGGACTATGAACTGTGAATAGGCAGATGCCCATTTACTTTGTGCAGGTTTTGTGACTGCATGGACTTCTGAAAGAATGGAATTCATGGAAGGACTACTGCTTTATAGTGTGATTTTATAGGGACTTGTCAAAGCTGGACAAAAGATGTATTTTGCTTTCTTAACGAAATAAGTGAGAAAAGTAACTTTCTTTGCTATTTCTGAGTTGGCATTTGGTACCTGAGACAATAGGACATATTTTTTTAAAACCAAACAACCCATTCTCATTGCCCTCAAAATAAATGTGGTAATTTTCAAGCCAAGACAAGTCAAAGATATAAAACAGCTTAAAAAAGAGCTTTGCAGATAATCTATCTCCAAAATAAACATGTAATAAAATAATAAGTAATAAATACATATTATTTATCGCATAACTGTGTATAGCAAATCAGGCCTCTCAGTGCCGTGACATGGAGCTCTCTGGGAATCACATTGCCTGTAGAGGTGTGAGCTCTTTTTTGGAATAATGTTGTCAAATGTCAATAAGAGTAGAAGCTTTGGTTGTATCTAGACATAGGTATTTTGTGATTCTTTGATTCACAGGAATGAGGAAAGCTAGGGTCCAATTTAGACCCAATTCTTACTGGCTGCCACATAATAAGAAGGCCAGCAGCTCTGGTTTGTGGCCAGGCAGAGTGAAAGTGAAGTTACCTGCTTTGAAGCAGGCATTAACTCTTCTTTGGATTTCCAATTGCAAATATTAGGGCTCATCAAGGGAAGCTCTTGTTACTAGCAGATGGACTCCCTCTCCTTATGCTTTCCTCCAAAACTTTGCGTTATCCAAAGGCAGGAGCTTCTGCAGAGTGAAGAGACATAAGGTCATGGAAAGACTATAGATGTCTGTAGACAAATCCAATAATTCTCAGTTTTCTCCTTTTTATAAGCAGAAAGGACTGTCAGCATCATGCAAAATGGATGTTAAAAGTTGATCAAAATTTTATGTACAGAAAAATAAAATCTGTATTCGAAAAATTACTTGGAAAGGGAACTACTGATGTCCTCCTCCCTCTCTCCCCCAAAATACTAAGAAAAAAAGAAAAAGAAAAGGAAAAAGAAAAAGGAAAAGAAAAAAAAAGAAAAAAGAAAAATGCTTAAAGAGGATGTGTAGAATGAAGTCACTCAGAAAAAAGACAAAGAGAGTTTATTTCTGCTTCAAGATAGTCAAGGACAGTATATTTTCTTGATTATTAACCTGGTAAATTCAGCTTCCATTCAGTCACAGAAGGATAGCCTGAGCGCAGAATTCTAGCATATAAGTGAAAACTCAGTTTCCACTGTCTTCAAATACGGTAAGTGACTTAGGCCCATAGCAGCAGTCAAGCTCCTTAAATTGTTCTTAATCCCAAGACTACTGTTATCAAAGTCCTACCTGGGTTTTGGTTGCAGAAGGCCCCTAGTGCACATTTTGCACTGCCTGGAGCAACATGCCAAGAGTAGTTCCTTATTTTGCAAGCAGTTAATTCACCAAGTGAGGATTCAGATTCTTAAAGACTATAGTTACTTGTAGTTACTCAGTACATCTGCGGCCAACGTTTGAGAAATACATAGTGACTTTCTTAGCTGTCTCTCTGTATCTGTCAGTACTCCACTGATTTTGTCATTTGGTTACTGTAAATCTGCTTCAGTGTAACATAAACTCTAATACACATATAATAACTTACTCTGTCGTAATAAGGGATGCTTTCATACTACTTGTTGGCACCTCTGGATGAAGAAGAAGAGTATGAGCTGCATCCAACATGACTGTCAGAACAGTCTTGTGGATTATTGACAGACCCAGGGAAAATCCTCTCTTAGCACTAACGGAGAGCATGAAGTCTGGATTGGAGACTTCCAATGGAGACTTCCAATTTCCAAGATTATGGTTTTGGAGAATGCACAACTTAAAAATATAAACAGTCTTCATTGCATATTGTTTATAACTTCTCTCCACTGATATAGTATGAGCTCAGCATGTACTTCATGAATAGCTTTGTTGTAAGGGAACGTCTGTTCACACCTTAGGAAGCAACTAATGAACAGTTCCAGGCCATATCCCTTGATTTGAGTTTTATGCACAGGTTCCTTTATAGGTTCCTTCCTATTTTGTGTTCTTCGTGAAAGCTTTCTTGACCTGCTGGAGCCAGACTTTAACAGTGCACAGATGTTCCAGGAATCCATCCTCTCCCTTCACATCATCATGGTTGTACTAGTCTTCTCTGTGTGATTGTTTAGGTCCTATTTAATGTAATCTCTGGATCCCTGTTGATATTGTTTGCTGTTACATGATATTTACAAATCTTGCAGAAAAATCAGAAGCACTGACCGATGAGATTCGTGTTAAGTTCAGAGCCTGGCATATACATGACATAACTGCATATGACAAAATCACTGATAACTCTTCACTGCTTGCCTTGCCTACTGCAGGACAGTGTGCCATGTGTCACCCGTGCTCTTTGTTCCAATGCTGTTTAGGTTTTGCATTCTTAATCAAAAGTACTAAAAAGTACTACTTGAGGACTGTACTCAGATCTGCTGACCTGAGTACATGGGCTTTGGATCATTATCATACCCTATACTTTATTGCTTTTTTTGTTCTATCATTCATTCTCCTGCTACTGTGAAACAAAAACATTGTTCTTTGATGCATTTTTTTCTGGGGTCTTTCATTGTATGCTTGGTAACTGCTGTGACACTGTAGGATGTCTTGCAACTCTGTCTCATTTGCTTACAAAGCACCTATTAGATGATAATTTGTGCTTAAGTTCTCTATTGACACTGACTGATTAGTGTTCTACCGTGGGGCATGGAGGCCTGCTGTCTCAGCAACTCAGGTTTGTTACACATCTTTCAAAGATCAAAAGAATCTCTGCCTGAATTTGTAAGTGAGAATCAATGGGCCCAAGTAGAAATGATGATAGAGAAGTGCAAAGAAGAAGTAAGAAACTCTTGGTCAGCGTGGTGTTAGGTCACAACACATCCCCAGCATCCACTTGATAGGCTTTATAAGCAATACAGACATTTTTGCCTATGACCTTAGTTTTGCCCTCCATTCAGTGCACTTCACAGAAAATGGAGTATTAATCTGCTGCTAATGCTATCTTGTAATTCCTGTAACTTTTAATAACTTTTAATAATTAAAAGATATATTAAAGATCTCCTAGTTCTGTTGATTGGTTGACTAGGAATAATTTTTCATAAATCTGTGTATGCTACTGATTTAGCATTTCTGCTTGTGAGGGACCTCAGCTTATTTCAGACATGTGATGCAATCTTTTGTGCCAGCTTCCAAATCCTCTGGAGCTACTGCTTTATCCTGCCTTTTTAAACAAAACTCTATCTTATGGCTTTATCCATAATAGGGACTAATTTCCTGAGTTGTTTTCTCCTGAGATATGGCTACTTCTGGAGTATGAACACTGCCATTCTCAGCACTCTCAATACATAAACACAGTATTTTGTTTTGCAATTATTTTCTGCTTTATAGAGCTTTAAGGATGATTGTCTCCGGAAGGCATGCTTTGATGTGTATCTCTGTCATTAGTAATGCTGTTAGTGAGTTATTCTTTATCCTTGCAGTAGCATCTCAGTAAGGTGAATTGCAACATGTAGTGGTTTCTTGTGATGGTTAATGATAATGAGAACATGCATCCCAGTAACTCATCCCTTTCTACAGAATATGAACCTGGGTTTTCATGCAGTGCTGCTACTGCTCCAGAAAGTGCAATTCTAACTGTCCTATACATTTGGGAATGTTTTCTCTCTCATCAAAATCTGAAATTATATGATATTTTCTGAAAATCATCTAAAAAGCCTAAAGAGAAAAATCCTGGATCAGGTCTATCAGTGACTTCATCACTGGATGCATTGCTGCTTTCTAAGTTCTTAAGAGAGAATGGAGTTCTGGTTTTCATGCTTTTAATATAGGTAATTTTTTCCTGTCTTTGTTTTGTGTTTCACAATATGGAATTGTACCATCCTAGCCAAGACTTTTGCAGTCAGTCCGTTGAATTTCTTTATTCTTGCTTGTTCTCTAGGAATTACTTCAAATTGGAATTTGAGGAAGGAAAATTGGGTCCTTGACTGAAAAAAATTGTTACTTTCTTAGATAGATTAAGAAATTATCTTATTTCAAAGCAATCATATTTGTTAATGTCATCACTTCCAGGCAGATCCATACTACTTTATTCTTACATAAATGATGTATTTATAACAAATATTTTATAATCTTCTAGAATATGAACTGACAGAAAGTCAGGAATACCAACTACAGTGAAACCTTTGAATCACAGAGTAAAATCTTTTCTAGTTCTGGAGGAAAGCAACAGAAGTGCCATTACAGAGGTATATGAAACTGTCACATACGGCAGTAACAATTCCTTTTTCCATGTGGGATATGTGTCCAGGATTTTACTCTCCCTGGTGTTAGCTGTGGTTTCCAGATGGAAATTGTAATAAGTAGAATAAATAAATTCGTGTGGGATTAAGCTATTAATAAAAAGATACCTGAGAATGCCTCCAGGATTCCGAAGTTCCCAAACACACCTACTACTGTAACAACAAGACAAAGCCAGAAGATGGCCCGGCCCTTAAGGGTGGACCCTCGCTTCACAGCTCCTCAAACACCAGATACCAATCTTGGTGGAGATCCTGGACGATCAAGATCACCCCTCCCAAGATGAATTCCGGAAAAACTATCAAGCAACCTTTTCATGCAGACAGGACTCTTTTGGAAACACAGCATACCTGGACTTTCAATAGACTTAGCCTTAGGGTAAAAAAACTGTATAAAACCCACGGGCTGAAACATAGCAGTGTGGCAGAGTTCAGAGGGTACTTTTGTACCGCCTCTCTGTCCACCCAGCATTCGATCAATGTTGTTTCTTTTTATTGTGGCTTTATTTCAGTGTTGAAATTGTGTTAAATAAATTTTGTTATTTTATTTTGAATTGGCCTCTGACCATTTATAACAGATTTGGTGCCGTGACTCGGATACAATTTGGCCGCGGAGGACTCCCTTTGCACGGGGGGCGCCCTGCCGGTTTTTCGGCGGCCCGGCAAAGCAGGAAACCCCTTCGCACCTATTGTATTACGAACCCAAAAATTAGATAAAAGTGCCACAATAAAAAGGGAGAAGGCCTGGATCCAGCAGAAAACCCGGGAAAAGACATAGGAGTCTTTTCGGAGCCGCGGCTACTTTTCACTCGTAAAATTTTTTTTCTCCGTGCACGAAGATCTCCAAGCAAGAAAATAGCTGTAAGTAATGCTTGGTTGAGTGGGTGATTGAGTGGGTGAGCGAGACGTGGCCTTGCCACGATACAAGGGTAGATCTGTAAGCTCTTGTACCAGGTTTCCCGCAAAAGTTTTTTTCAGCTGGTGGGGAAGAGAATTAAAGAAAACTCGTTTGCTCATCAAAGCCCAGACTCGGGGAGTCTGGGGGAATCGATCACAAGGAAGCAAAAGGGGAAGGATACGTCCCTCTGGGTTTGGGGAACCAGTAAACCCTTTTGCTACGGGCTAGTAAAAGCCCAGGATGCAAACCGAAGACTTTTTCATCGGACGAACAGACCCCCGGTTCAGCTCACCGGACAGGGTAAGTAAGCCGAATGATTCGGGACCCGGTTTGCAATTTGTAACAGTCAGGGAGAAGATTCCTGCTCTTAGCCAGAGCTAAGGCTAAGAAAGAATTTAGCGTTGCGATCCATTACCAAAAAGTAAATTTTTTAAAAAAAAAAAAGAGCAAAGAAAGAGTAAACATCAAAAAGAATCAAAGAAAAAGGTGTGCTCCCAGAAAGGGAAAAAGTGCTTTTGAAATCCCACCAGAAGTCCACTGAGATAGATCTTAGAGCACTAGAGAGTGCCCCATTTTGAAAAGTAAGTCTAAGAAAAACTAATTTATTATTGTACCGAAGTTAGGGAGAGTGAAGAGCCCAGTAGACAGTGCCGCTGCCCACCGCTGCCAGCCGCTGCTAGTGCCGCTGGGGGGGGGCCGCTGAGCCGTCAGGAGCCCCCCGCGCCAAGCCGCGACTGCTGCCGCTGCGTGCCGAGGGCCAGCCCGCGAAGTGTAGGGCCGCCGTCCAGGGCACGCTGGCAGAGAGAGTGGCCGCCATCTGCGCCCGGGCCCTCCTCCGCGCCTGTAAGCCAAGTACAGCGGGGCCCCGCAGACCTTCCGCAGATAGCAGGTCAGGCCGGGCGCGCCGAGCCCGTGCTGCGCCTCCCCCACCCGTGCGCCCCGTCTAGCGCCGCATCCATCCCGCTGCTTCCCGCAGCCAGCACCGCCACCTCCATAGGCTCCTCGTGTCCAGCAGACGATTGTCCTCCTGTTTGCCTTCTCTGTCTCTCTCTGACCCCTTTTTCCAATCCTGCTTCTAGCCCCCCCTTCCCCCAAAGAGCCATCCTCTTCCCATTCTCAGTTCCCCCGAAGTGAGAACAGAAACCGAAGAGAAGAAGAGGGGGGGGGAGAGATTCATATGCAAATGCAGTAGTTCCAGCTTCTCAACCACACCCTGCTAAACCATTTCCACCAGATACTACCGTAGCAACTGCAGAGTCACTCCATCCCGAAGTGTCTAACAGTTTTAGCTACCCTGTTAACTTTTAAAGTTATAAACATAAACAAGTTGTGAATTCTATTCCATGATTCTCTCTCCTATTGTTCAGAGAGCAAGATAAAGAGTAGAACTTGCCGAATGAGCACAGATAAGCTTGAAGCTGCTGTTGCCTTTCTGCTACCCCATATCCCTGTTCGTCGTCCCTGCCCCCGTTCCTATTTCAAAAGTAAGTCGTTAGCAGCAAACCACACAGCGCAGAGTAGCCCAAGATGTCTGCAGTCTCTCTAGCTCCCTGCGACCCCCCCCCCCAGTTCCCAGTTCCTATCCACTAGTCCTGACCAGAAAGAGCTCGCTGGCTAAGACGCCTAACCCAAAATCCTCTATCCTTTATACCTTTTTATGCAATACCTTATCTTCTTTCCACTTCCCTCCAATCCCCATAGAATAGTCTTTACAATTGAATGTTTTATGTTGTTTCCTCTAATTGCAGAGTGTCCCGTTTTCAGTTTTAAGAGTTTTGCCTGTCACGAGAATAAATCCTACAAGAAGCAATTTTCAAACTGTCTCTTAAGAGCGTGTGTTCCAGTGGCATTAAGCTACTGAAACAAGAAAACGCTGTTGAGTTTATGCTGTCCTTAGTTAGGCTTACCAAAGGTGACTGACAACCCTGTTAAGATAATGCCTGAGAAAGTATGAACAGTTTTTAGTTTTTTTAGTTGTAGCCGATGTTCCCTAACAAAATAGTAGCAGAAGCTACAGATTTTATTTTATTTTACAGCAAAGGCTAAAACCTAAACTAAGAGTGAAAGCCATAGCTGAGAAAAAGCCAGTTGAAGAGAAAAAGAAGATGCTGCCACTAAGCTCAGATCCAAGAAGATGAAGATCTGAAGCTACAAAGCTCAAGAAAAGCCAGCGCTGCAGCCCAAACCGGGGGCTGTAGTAGTCTAGAAAGCCTGTTAGAGTATGTTAAGTGCTTTAAGCCAGTCACGTCGACAAAGCTAACCCCAAAACTTCTATGTGAGCTTAGTGCCAAGAGCCGAGAGCCTAAAAACCACTAAGTTAGCTGCAGAAATGCACTCAAAGTGCCCCTAAATACCCTTTCGTTTACAAAGCAAAGAATCTAAATAGCTTAGCTGTGAGAAGACCTCAGAGTCCTTAAAGCACTAGCCCATGTTTAGTTTCATAAACAGCTTCATTTTAAGTACCTATTATGCGTTTCATTATTCATTTTAAATCTGCAATATTGACCCACTTACCCCATTTGTTATAATTGTTTGTTTTGTTAAGTCACAATTACATATGTCAGTTGCTTGAATCAATTCCTGTTACATTTTGCTTCTTGTCAACCCTATTTGTTGTTTTCTTAGTCCTGCCCTGTGTCATGTAGACATCTCCCTGAGCAAAATATCTAGAGAGCTTCCTCTTTAAAAGTTCTTGAGCGTGTTTCATAAACACCAAAAATGAAATCTGTCTTTTTTTTACATTTCTGAATGTTAAATCAGATGAGCAGCTTTCATTATTTACAAGAGTTGCCTTTAGCTGAGCCATGTAAGCTGTAATTCTCTTTTGTTGACATGAGTATAAAAGCACTAACAATGCCCTAGTAGTTAGAAAAGTTCAGATATGCCTTAGCCTTAAACTGCTCTGAGAGATGTTTCAAATTTTTAAACAGTTTTTAAGTAATCATTTTCAGCAGTAGATTAATGCTTCCTATTTTTTCACTAATTACTAATATTGTTCTTACTTTGTGTTATGCAAGAATTGATGCTAAAGATCCCCCCTTTAAAATACATGATTTGTCTAATTGTGCTAAGCTTTAACTAGTTGCCTATCACCCATTCAAAAGAATCCCAGTAGATTTCACTGATTTACCTAAGATACAGCAATTAAGACAGCAGAAAAAGGGTAGACCCACGCTTCGAGAGTGAAGAAAGTAGACTCACAATACACTACTCAGAAATGGAGAGTGACCTCATCACCTAGAGAGCTGAAAGTCAAGTTGCAACAACACCGATGAATGAAGGGGATCAGATAAAGTGTAAAAGACCAGATTGTGAATGTTTTCCCTTTGTTCACTTCAAGTGTGTATATTGTAAATTGATTTGGGTTGTTCACTGTAGAGGGGGGCGTAGGCCAAAAAGATTATGTATCAACTGTTTAGAAAAAGAACAAGAAGAGACTAGCTATTTCTTAGTAATTGCCACTAACTTGAGTCTGCTAGAGTTAGATTCTCCAGAATAGTATTATATATATGAGAAGGAGACAAAAGGGTAATTAGACGCTAAAGTTGAAGTGCTCAAAGTCGAGTGCAGAAAGACAATCAAAGTACCTTGCTAGTCCGATACAATCAGGTTGTCCAGATAGAGTGCCTTTAAAAGAAGGTTTGCAGTTCAGACTGACAGGACTCCAGAAGCATATGCCTGCTGCCGAGAAGATGGATTACCCCGCCACGGGCTGCTACCCCGTGGGCGAAGAGAAAAGCAGAGGCATGTTGTAGTAGAAAGTCCTCGTAGTCCTGAGCCGAGGGACAGAGAGACCCCCCCCCAAGAGCCCACAGAGGCTGACCCTCAAGAAGAAATGTGAACTATAGTTAAACATGGCACCAGAGGGAACCTGAAGTATCAAGAGCATTATGATTGTCCCAAAGATAAGAGAAAAGAGTATTATTTCTTTTATGACACTCAATACTAAATTTTGTAAATCAGAAAAAAGGGTAGAATGCCACGACTCAAAGGCAATTACTAAAGAAAGGCAATCCAACACACACGAATTTATTTAGGTAAATAAAAAGGTGGGGGACTGTAATAAGTAGAATAAATAAATTCGTGTGGGATTAAGCTATTAATAAAAAGATACCCGAGAATGCCTCCAGGATTCCGAAGTTCCCAAACACACCTACTACTGTAACAACAAGACAAAGCCAGAAGATGGCCCGGCCCTTAAGGGTGGACCCTCGCTTCACAGCTCCTCAAACACCAGATACCAATCTTGGTAGAGATCCTGGACGATCAAGATCACCCCTCCCAAGATGAATTCCGGAAAAACTATCAAGCAACCTTTTCATGCAGACAGGACTCTTTTAGAAACACAGCATACCTAGACTTTCAATAGACTTAGCCTTAAGGTAAAAAAACTGTATAAAACCCACGGGCTGAAACATAGCAGTGTGGCAGAGTTCAGAGGGTACTTTTGTACCGCCTCTCTGTCCACCCAGCATTCGATCAATGTTGTTTCTTTTTATTGTGGCTTTATTTCAGTGTTGAAATTGTGTTAAATAAATTTTGTTATTTTATTTTGAATTGGCCTCTGACCATTTATAACAGAAATTATTACTATTATTATTATTATTATTGTTGTTATTATTATTATTAAATATATTTTTCTGGTTGTGTTGTTTCATTTAATATAAAATTACTTTTTCCATAGCAGAAAATATGTCTCTTTTGCTCTGTGGAAAACATTACAGTTTGCATTTTCTTTAAGTTTGGAAACACTGAGCTGTTACTTGAACTTGTTTAATAAAGGGGAATTTCTGATATTGGCAGAGAATAACTCTGTGGAAATGTCTTTCTCTCTGCAGTAAGGATTTAAATTGCCCAAGATACTCAACACTTTGAAAGTACCATTAGTATTTCACTTTTCAAATTTCCATTTGTGTAAATATGAGAAACTGAAGGAATGCCTTTTTCTGGTTGGTTCTTTTGCAGAATTTCAGTGCCTCTTCAGCTTGTTCTTTTAGTTCTGTTTGCCCTTGTAACTTAAAACCAAAGGGGAAGTGAATAGTTTGAAAGAAAGATATTTTCTTAACAGCTAGTGGCTCCAGCTAAAAAATCTGCAGGGTCCCATTGCTCTCATATGCTGAGTGAGGCAGCCTGGAGTTTGGTTGCAAAGCTTATAAAAATTGTGTATTTCTTACTTTAAATAGACACTTCTTTGAGATTTCTGCAGTGATTTTGGTAATGCTTCGGGTGCTTTATTCTACATTTATCTAAAAAAATGAAGTTTAGAAGATTGAGCAGTCATTCCATATTTTTGTCTGTGTCTTGGTTTTGAAAGATGACAGGTATCTGCTAAAGAGAGGCAGGGCCTCTCTTGGAATGGATAATTCAAATCCCCTTCTCTCAAATTATTATAATTTAGAAAATTAAAACGGCTCTCAGGCAGAGATATGGGAATAGGAATAACAGTTCTTTACTAATAGTATAACAAGGCAAACAAACAACAACAACTACAGCAATTAATAGCGAAAAACAGAACGAGGGACTTTGACAGAGCTTGTTTTCACAAAACCTGGGGCAGTCTGGTCTCTGGGGACTCCAAAAAAAAGGTACCAAGCTGGAACGGCGGGGTATCCCGGGCTGGTGGATCGGATGAAGTTCGGAGCTCCGCCGGTGGTCACTGGGGGGCAGGGATGTCTGGCAGGGAGGGCAGTGCGGGCCCGCGGTGCAGAGCAGCTCTAAAGCAGCGCCGAGGCAGTGGGACAGGGCTGAGCCAACTCCAGCAGGGCAGCAAAAGGAGAAATCAGGATTTTTCCTGGGCACATGAGCAGATGATGGTAGCTCTCTCTAGAATCAGATCCCGGTGGTGCCAGTGAAAAAACCAAGCAGCAATGGCAGCCCTCTCTTCTCCCGACGCAGACCACACCAAAAGTGAAGCTGCCTTCCAGCCCCCATCTTTCTCCCCCCCACTCAGGGGGAAACTCCTGGAGACAAAGGGTGTAGCCAAGTGCCAGCCTCCACCCAGCCTCCATGCTTTGTTTCACCTGAGCACTCATAAGTACCCGGCAATTAGTTGCCTTGCAACTCTTGAGAAAAAAATTCTGTAAGTGAAAAAAAGAAACAAGGCTAACCCCCAACAGTCTGTCAGATCATCAAGGATTAGGGTTGTCCTTTGTAGGGCCAGGAGTTTGACTCAATGACCTTTGTGGCTCACTTCTGAGTCAGATACTCTATGATCATCTCCTATCATTTTCAACCTACTATCAGTTTTAACCAAGACATGGGTATTCAGTCCATAGAATCAGAGCAGAGGGAATCCAAAATGAATCTCTGAAGTATGTACAGCATCAGTTTTCTTTTACGTATCCACAACAATTGCTCATGTAGTATGAATGTAACCACAGTTTTTTCTTTAATAAATGACTGTAAAAATATCTTTCTGGGGCTCGCTTTGTGGCTAAATCAAGTCAATTTATGAGCAATTTTTAATACGGTTCTGCTGTGTTCATTCTACCTAGCATCTGGCAAACCAGTTGTAGTTAAACGCTCAGTATTAGGGTATTTTTCCCCTTTTTGATCACTCCACTGCAGTTGCTATAGGAACAGAGGGTATGTTAATGTAGTTCAATTAAAAATACTTTAGCCAGTTTCTTTTCTCTAAATTATTTTTATGGTAATAAATTTCAGGTCCATTTACAGTAATTATTCTATTATTGTTACCATAACAGAATGAATCTGAATTATTCTAATGTCAACAGTCTTCAGGTATGTTGTGGAAGAGACTTTTCCACCATAAAAAGTCTGAGATTTGTAATTTTTTTCATCCAAAAGAGACCCCAGGTGGGTTTTAGAGCAGATTTTTGACTGTTTAAAGTATCTAGTTTGTGCGTGGTTCAAACCCACACACTGAAAGTAGAAGGCTAACTTTGTTACAGTTAATATAACATCTTCAAAGAGTTATTCAAATCACTTAGATTAGCCTCCATTCTCATACAGGGAACATACCCATACAGTGTAAAATTCCCCACCCCAGGGGAGGTACGTGGGTGTTCACACCTATACCTGAACATATATTAACCCATTGGACTTCATGTTTTGTGGGCTTCCCCCATCCTCAACGGACCAAAACTGTGACCATCACTTTGACCAGCAGAATTGCAACAACCAGCTCTTGCTGCTGGACCCATGGGTGGTGATTATTGACCTTTCTACTCTTTTCCTTTCTTTCTCTTTCCTCCTTTTCCCTTTAACATTTTCTGAAGTGTTATTTTATGCTTTTATATTTTTGCAGTTCTAACCAAAATGGCTACATTTTAAAATTTGTCTAGTACTTTATTCTACCTTAATGTTCTAAATTTTGCAAGTAAAAGTTTGTTATTTAACCTCGTAAGAATTTTGTTTCTCCTTCTATTGTTTGGAAAAATCTGTTGCTATAAAGATTTAGTCACATGCGGTGTGAATAATGTTCTGCACATACTAAACTGCCCCATGGGCTAGTTAAGGAAAACTGGTCAGCAATTCAAGGAACATGTTATTTTGATGTAGAAGGTTCAGTAGAACTGGTAGAAAAAGAGGTAAATAGGTACCAAATCTATTTATTTAGTCATAGGTTTTTTACATTTCTCCTGATTAAAATGGGGAGAACCATCGGCCTTGAAAAATAATTAGAATACAGAATCATAAGGAATATAAGGAAAAAATGACAGAAAGAGATGATTTTTATTCTGTCTTCTGAAAGCTTCATCTATTTCTCTGCTATATTCCAGTTTTCATTACCTATTTTTGTCTGGAATAAGTTCACTTGACTATGTATCTCTTGAGTGTATATTTTCCTCACTGATATAATGAGAGATCAGAAAAACGGGAGGCCAAATTTATCACTCACTTGCCCAGTCCATTTATGTGGCAATCTCACCACATTGTGTGGTTACAGATAAACAAACAGGCTCCTCTCTAGGTAAAAACATATGTTCAATAAAGTTTGTGTTTCAAAATAAATGATGTGTAAATATTTTTATAGCTTCTTAATTTAATGTGGATTTAGTTAATAGCTTCAATAGAAAAAAAAAAAGAGCTGAATGTATGTAGCAAAACTGGTTAGTTGGTTTTTTTTCCAAAACTTTTGGAAAGCAGCTTTGGAAATATGAAGTGTATCACGGCACATCCTTTTCTCTGAAAATGAAAACCTTAAAAAACTCCAAAGCATAGCAGTTCCATCCCCCTCAATAAGATATGCTTATTCTTTATCTCTGGACATCTTTTATTTGATATAACCCTAAGGAATTGTCTGTGGAGCCAGTCCTGTATTCTTCATCTCAGGAGCAGTACAGTTGTGATGAGATACAGTCAGCTCTGACATTGAAACTACCTGGATCCTGCATTGTGAGTGAAGGACTTGAACCTTGGAATTGAAATAAACAGGAAAAACTTGAACCAGGAATTGAAAAAAAAGTTGAAATGGTAAAATAAGGAAACCTCTCCTTATATTCTGTAGTGGTTTTCTATCTTAATTTCTAGTCTGTAATCTACCATATTTCTCCTGCATTTGTCTTTCCCAAAATCCATCTCCCGATGTCAGCATGACCCTATCTTCCTGCATGTCATTACTATGCTTCTTTACTTGTCTGCTATCAAGAAAATAACACTGTGGTTAGCTTCTGAGTGGTGTAACCTCTTAAGATATCCTGTGTATGCATTTTGTTCTGGATGATGTTTGTGGGCTCCCCTGCATTCCTTTTGCTTTCAGCTGTTGTACTGTTTTCTTTCAGAATATTGAGAGATCATGTCTGATTGCAGCCCTCTTCACTTGGGTGAAAGATTGTAGCTCATGGAGTTTCCTAGTTATCCCAGATCCAATGTCAGAGAAACACTGAACTCACAAATTCTTCAAGACCCCATTTGCCGACAGATAATGAAACAAGAAGTGAGAGTAAACCAAACTAGATTTATCCTTCTGATTAGTGTGCACTGACTGTCAACTGAACTGAAAGATCATTCTCTTTATCAAATGGATTTTCACAACGTCTAGCAGTTCTCATTACAATAGGTACAGAACTACTTGGACTTTTAAATTTTTCCCACCTGTCAAAGACCTTACTGATAATAATGAAAGTGGGTATCTGAACTGTCTTGATAACTTCTTTTCCTTTCAGACCCTTAAGATTTTGAAAATCTTAAGTCAGATATTCCAGTAAAGCATGTTTATCTACTTGCTTATTAGCTTATATTCTTGTAAACTGGCAAAAATATTTTAAATATTATTTGCAGCATTTTGAAGTGAAATAGGATGTATAAAGCATTGTTTCAACTTTCAGTGTTTTCAGTGTTTGGAATTACTTTCAGGACCAATAAGGCATATGTACAGGTCCTACCCCAGGTATATATCTGCACCTAAACTCCACATCAAATCTTCTGAGTACCTGGAGAACATTGAAAAGACTCTCTCTTGTTCTTTGTACTACTATAGATTTACATTTCTTTCCCATGTAATGCAACAATGGTATTTTAGAGGAAGAACAATCAGGGATTCACTGATATTCAAAATAAACATGAAATATGAACTGACAAAATCTGTTAAACAGATGATAGAGCAAAAGAGCAACCATATATTTTACTTAAATAGTCTCTTTATATATGTCTCTGTAGACTTTTGTGTTTAATTCATGGAAACATTAATTACAGTGCTAAATCTCTCCTGACAGGCACAGTATACCAAGTCTTCAAATAATAAAACACACCTAATTTCATCTCAACCCCTTTTCTATAAGCAAATGCATGAGTGTGTCTCCAGAAGTACACAATCTCATCTACGTGGAAACCTAAATATTTAAAATTAGTATCACTGTTGAGGGAGGGGCGGAGGGTTTACTATGGAGGCACTTGATCTACAGCTGCTGTTTAATACCAGCCAACTTAAATCTCATGCCAAAAATGTCTGGTGTTTGTTTTCATTTGTGAAGAAGCAGATGATTGTCCAGATGATATCCAGATGATTAAAAGGAAGCTGAATCTGTATCCTGTCAAAGCTCCTCTGAAACTCGTCCATAATTTCTCCTTTCTCCCACTGTACATACTTTCATATGCAAAAAGCTTCAGAGAAACCAGAGGCTATTGATTAAACAAAAGAATACAGTAGTGTACCAAACCTGAATTTCTACAGTAAATTGCTATGAGATCAATATCCAATACATTAAATATCTTCCTTGCAATGACAATTACCTGTGTCCTGTCCTGCTTCATAAATTACCCCAGAAACAGCAGTTGATATAAAAACCTTTGTGATCTAGGCCAACTTGTGTAATATTTCCCCATGAACCAAATAACAGCATATTTATAGTAATTTTGTTTGCCAGGGACTGTTTTTAAAGATTGAAACTTCCAGACATACGATTTCTGCTGTTGAGAACAGATTTTTTAAAAATAATTTGAATGCTATTTTTAGGCACCATGGTATTAATTTAGCATATTAGAATACCCCCTGCATATCTTCTGTGCAGAGTAAACATGTCAGTTGTATTTTTAGTTTATGTTGTAGCAAATTCTTTTTTAGAGGTCTCTGTAACTTACAAGAGACAATTTTGTCCAAGTTTATTCTCCTTCAGTGTGAATAATTGCACTATTCTTTACTAAAGTAGAGAATAGTTCATCTCACCTGTTTTAGATAGGTACTTTAAGATGGGATGAATCACTGTTTAGATTCTGTTGATCATATACACAAGATTTCAAATTATTATATAATAATAATATTATATAATAATAATAATTCAATATAATCAAATAATAGGTTCTAATGCACATTGTATCCTGTCTTCTATCACCTGGTCTCACAGGAGAAGAAATATATACAGTTTTTCTCAAAAAATTTGATAAGCAATCTCTCATATAGATAAAGGCCAAGACAGCTGGGACTGTTCAGCCTGGAGGGAAGTTTCTCATTAATGTGTACAAATATCTGAAGGAAAGCTACGAGGAAGAAGGAGTCTGTCTCTTTTCAGTGGTGCTGAGTGACAGGACCAGAGGCAATAGACACAAACTGAAACTCAGAAGCATCCCTCTGAACTTCAGCACTTTTCACTGTGACGGCTGAAGTTGCCCAGGGAAGCTGTGAACAATCAACTCAAGGCAGCCCTGCTTGAGCAGAGGGGTTGGACCAAATAACCTTCATAGGTCGCTTCCAGTCTCAACCATTTTGTGATATTACATCTATATTCTATTAATGATATTTACATAAGGATGTTACTGATTGCAGACTATTTAAATAATATGTAGGATCTTTGAGGATGGAATTTTGCTTTACAGAAAGATCTCTCAATTTATGTTCCTTCTGCTCTTATGAAAGGGGAGCAGCGCACTTCCTCTTTCATAATCATTGATGGTTTGGTTCACTTGAGTGAGTTGTCTGATTCTGGAATGAACTGGGTTCAGCTTTCTGGATCATGAGCATGCTAAACGCATGGAGGGAAAAAAATAAACTTTTCTCCTTGTTTAGCTTCTTAAATCTGCTCATGTGCATCATATGCATCACATGCATGACATGCATCAGTAGTATAAGGGAATTCACAGCCAATGGCAAAAAGTAGTTTCCCCTTCCTTTTGTTGTCTGCCATGTTCTTTATCCTAAGAAAAGGAACAGATTAAGGAGCTACTGTTTAGTTTTTTTTACTTATTCAACTAGATTCTGTGGTCAACAGTACTGATAGAAACATATGCATCAACAATTTACTGTACCCATTTGCAAAAGAGCAATTCGAGTAGTCTTGGCTTAACACCTCAGTCTGGACCTACCTACTCCAAATCTCAGCCCAGGTTATCTGGAATCTTCTTGGAAAACTCATTTGTGAACTTCATTCGCTACCTTCTCTAAAAATAAGGTGTCTGGTTTTGCATGGTTTCAGAATGAAACCAAGTGAAACTCAATGTCTGGGGTTTTGTTTTGCTTAGACCTCCTGGGTGTATGTGGATCTGTAGAGGGGAGCTGGGGCTGGTGTTGGGGGAGCCACACAGAACGGAGCAATGAACAAGCCAATGAACCAAATGGGCAGCTCAAGTCTTGGAAAGAGAAACTGCAACTTCACAGGTGATTTAGCTGGTACAATTTATTCTAGTTTATTACAGTAAACTACATATTAGCAAATGTTAACAGATCAGGGTAGATTTATGTCAGGGAAGGCTACTGTGCTAATGAATGGCCCCCACACCAGCATTGCCTGGAGCAGCACATGCTCTCTTGCCGGCCTCTCCTTACTACATTTTCCCAATACCATCACAGGAAAAACAAGCCTTTCTCATTCTGTAATTTCTGACTGGGAGGAAACTTGTTTAGGAGGTAAAGAAGGGAACTGGCAGATGGCTATTTGTATGATCTACAGCTCTGATTGTTTTTATTTGGGCATTTACTTGAAGAAGCACAGGAGTTACTGGGTACTGATCACTTCTCAAAATCCATATTCCAGTTGTGGTTACTGCTAGAGTGGTTGTAGGTTGTACATGTTTGCATTCCTGCTAACTGACTGCGACTACCAACTTTTCTACTGTTGTTTTTTTGGTTTTTTGCTGGTTTTTTTTCCCCTCTGTATACAAAATAGGATTCCTAACACCTGTCACAACAAAAGATTTGGTTTTCAATATCATGCATTGTTTTTGTTAGTGCGTATAAAGAATTTGCATTTTCAGTATTATAGTATCTGGCTTAAATGGGGAGAAATATTCTGTAGGTTTTGCTAATTAACTGCTATAAAGCGTTTGAGATCTTGGATTGGCAGGTGCTGTCAAAGCATAAAATATGATCCACATACCTTTAAATCAATGAAAGACCAAGAATATCACAATTGAGAGAGCAAACAAACCTAATTGTTTACTCTTCACTCTGCTGCAGTCTGTAAGTGCAGACTCAAAAATAATATAGTATACTTTAGCCACCCAGATAACACCCACAAAAATCCATATAAAACACCTTCCAAATTCCTCAATGCCAGATTGTGCTAGTTTAAGAAAACTCTCTCTGTGATACCTTTTCTTCTTTTAAATGTTTGATTTTTTTAAAATAAATACCAATTAAATAGGAATTTGAAAGGGTTGGAGCAATATTTTCACACATTCATAATCCAACTGTTTATAAACCTACTCCTAAATGTTTCTAATGGTAGTCTGCATTTCCTCTACTCTCTTGCCAGACAACTATAAAGAAAACTTTACATACTGAGTATTAGCAAATTGTCTGAAGACAACACTGTGATTCTTTTTTTTTTAATAACCTGTGAGTACGTGATTAAGTCCTAGTTTGTAGCAATCATTAACTTTTGTTGGTCCTTTTGTCAGGCAGTCTGGATTTCACTCTATGGACATGTGCAAGGTTCGTCATTTGTTTTTTCTCTTCAAGACCATTTGCATTTGCCATATAACACCTCATTGAAGACAGGAAAAAGGAGAGAAATGCAGACGCCCAGATTTTCCTAAATGCTGTAGCCACTTTGAATTGCCCCGTATAACTTCCACATCCTTTTCCTTGGAGAAAAGTGCAGGTGGTGGTGGGTTGCAGGAGTTGCTCCTAAGCTAAACTCTTGCCAGCCACCAGCAGAGAGGGTGGAGAGACGAGGGAGAAGATGTTAGTGGGGCTGTGGGTGTCTGGCTGCTGCCCTGTGTGGGTTTTGGCAGCTGGTGAGAGGCAGGGCTGCTCAGAGTGAGCTAGGAGAGAACAGCCAGGGACTGGAGACCTTCAGTTTTCCTGGAACTGCTCTGTAACATTTTCAAAAATGATGAATTCCCGAGAATAATAGAGAGAAGAGCATAGGAGAAAGAGAACTAGAAATGGAATGAAATCCCTGAGCATCGTTCATTCACTGGTGAAAGGGAGGAGGAAAGGGAAAAGACAGGAATGCAAAGCTTTAAACATTTGAAATAGTATTCGTATTTCCAGTTTGGAAAACCTTGAATTATCTAAAAAATTGTTGAGATTTGCTTTGCAATTTTATTGTTAAAATAATAACTAGAAAATGAACTACTATTCCTTGTGCATGCCACTGATTCTTTCAGGTTGGATAAAGCTTTGTGAGGGTATTTTTTTTCCTCTATACATAAATTAATGTATTTTAAGACCAGAAGGGACTGTTCATCTGACCTCATACATAACAAAGGCATCTCGTTTGCTGTATATTAATTACTTCAAGTCTGATTCAACTGCAGCATACCACAGAGAAATCTTCCCACTTCAAACCATTATCCCCCTTTTTATGTCAATGAGCTCTATTGTCCTTTTTTTGCAACCATCACTTCAGGAAGTCTAACTTGCCAGGGGCTCAGGTCCAGTTGAAGTCTCCTCCTCTTGGTTCCCCTCCTCCAGTCCTGGGAGAACAGCAGGTTAGTCTTCCTAAGTAAGTACATGACTTAACGCTTGATCATGACAAAATACATATATTAGTTGTATTACCTAAGCAAATAACAGAAAAGCAGCGTTCGTGGTTTTTTTCACCATTCTTCCCACAAATGTGCCAACCCAAAACTGTAGTGATGTCTGAGGGTTTTTTTCCTCATTTAGTTAGTTAATTAAAATATATAAGCAAATTAGGGTCCAAGATTGTCCCTGCAGGACTTTACTCAAAAAGTACTACATATTTATAGTTGCATTTCAAGAGCTGCTGGTTTCTAATCTGTGCTGTGTGCTCTGTTGACTTTACAGCATTTTAGTTTACTGTTCATAGTATTGTGTGGTGTCCTGTCAAATAATATTTGATTTATTTACATTATTACGTTTATCAAATCCATAATTTCACTTGCTATTAAACACTTCATTGCTGTTGTAGACAAATTGCCTCTTGGCATTTTTTTCTTTAGAGAGAAGGGAAAGCAGAGGTTACAGACTGGAGCTGTGACAAGGCAAGAACTTGGGAAGTGTACAAAGAAAAGGATCTGACTGAGGGCAGTATGGGCAGTGAATGGCCTGAACAGGACCAGCTTAAGCAGAGCCCCAAATTAGCAGTGTGACTCCCTGGGAAGCACAAGAGGGGAAGCACTGTGGTCCTGATAGGAGTGTGGAGGCAGTAACTGCACCTGTCCATCAGGGCTGAACACCTCAGACACAGGTATATGTGAGTAATTCCTGTGAATATCCAAGAGATGTCTACGTGATTCTTCATCTTTCTCTCCTGTGTTCTGTCTGGCCTCCTCTAATGATGGCACAATAAATATCTTCCAGAAGAACCATAAGATTTCTCCCTTTTCTTATTTCCTGTACATTATCAGATGCGCCATGAGGTGGGATTATATAGTTAGTTATTTTTTACATGTACAGGATATTCTGGTAATAGACTCAACTTGTGCTCTTGGAACAGCAGATGTATTAGCTTCTCCAGTAAGACATTCCTCTTCCAGCATAGAAAAAACATAAGAAATCAGGAATGACAGTTATGTTGTATTACAATCAACACCCCTAATTTAATGAACTTTTGATAATAGTCTCAGTAAGATAGTCTACTGCTTTGTTGAAAATTATGTCTTGCAAAATCCCTGCTAACAGCAGCTAAACAGAGATTATTCACTTTCATTAAGTGGAAACTCTGATATAAATCTTTTGTATTTAACCACTAACCTCAAATGAATAGAGCACACTGGAAAAAAATCTATTTTCTTTGAGTGGGTTACTTCAGCTGCCTTCAGTAATGCCTTTAATATATATTCTCTGCTCAGTTTATCAGCAAGAAACTTCTAGCAGAGGTTTTGATTCTTTTTTTTTTTTTTTTTTTTTTTTTTTTTTTTTTTTTTTTTCTTTTTCTTTTTTCTGTGGATACAAGAGTGATCAGAAGCCAAAGCAGCAGGGCACTGAAGTTTGTCTCACTTTGATTTGCTTCATCTAGAAGGGAACAGATCCAGTAGCGTGCCAGTCTAAGGCAGTTTCCAAGTTGTGCACTTTAAAAATTAGTATTGGAGTAATGCACTGGCCTCTCTAAAAAGAAGAAACATTCTAGAATGTATGTGGGAGAGAAAGAGGACAAAAAAGATGAGGGAAATGAGATATTGTCCTACAACAGGGGGAATGCCTGATGAGAAAATAAGGAGATTTTCTTAACAAATAGACCAAGACTCCAAAGCATTAAAAAAAAGACAGTTACAAAGAATAAGGAAAAACCACATTCATTCTACCAATGCGCAGTCAATATTTAAAGGTTTATAATTCTGAAAATGTGGTTGTGGGGTTTTTAATTTTATTTTTTCCATCTAACTCCCTTTTTTAAAAAGAGGAAGAGGGTACTGTTCTTCCATGTTAGATTTAGTGAAATGGGAGTTTTCACGACACGTGTACACAAATGAGAAGGGCAAATCATGCAGGTATTTCACAGGATGCCCTCTAAGTGGTAGCTCCTCTGGACAAGTGCCTGGGCTGCTGTTCTGAGAAGATCCTCAGGGTCAGCATGTGGTTTGTCCAGTACCAGACATGCTGGGTCAGGCAGTCATGATATCCTCACATGGCAAGACCAATTCCTGGGACCTTCTCTGGCTTTAGGCAGTGGCTATGAGTGTGTGCAGCAGGTGTATGTTAAGTGCATTTTTACTGAGATCACATATTCAAAAAAGATGTTGCTGGCATCCTTAAGCTCTTGTAGGTTTTATAACGAATATCTGTTTTGCTTACACTCTGTTGTATTTCCTTTCCATTCCCCTAGTGGGAAAATAAGATTTTGCTTCCATGATAACTTTTGCAGAGCCTCTGCTTTACCAGGTGACTCAGCAGTACAAATAGGATATGCATTAGTTATATGCAAGCAATTGCATCTATGCTGAATTACCCAGAGCACACAACAAACACAGTATGTTGACATTATGCTTCTATCTGGACTTTCTGGCAGTTGCAGGTGCTGCAAAATGCTACCTGATCTGGCACAAAGTTAGAGTGGAGTGACAAACAATACCTGATTCTGCATGAAGCCTGACAGCATAACAAGAACCCCAGCTTTGGTTTAGTTATAACAAATTTGCAGTAGATTTAGTTCAGGCTATGTTAGAAGGCTTTTTTTATTCTGTAGCCAAGATATTTGTAGAATGTGGTGCTAAAATCCCTAACCTGGATTTACCGTATTATCAAACAACAACTTGAGTTTAATGGGAAGAAGGGGCATTGAGAAAATATATTCAAGTCAATAGAGCAAAGTCACTTGGAAAACGTGATTCTCTTATTGGTTTGTCTGGTTTGATAAATGACTCTTAAGAGTCAGCTGAAAGAGGAGAAAATTGTTGATTCTGTCTTTCTAATTCAAAGAGCAGATTACTATGTATTCAGCATTATTTAAAGATGTCTGCTTTTAATATAAGCTGTTCACAAACATATCACAACTATGCCTTTATACCTACAAATCAGAGTCTGTGGCATACTCTGCTTCTTTGAATTAACCTCTGCATTGGTGGCCAATACATGGAAAATGGCACTGACAGTTCATGTCATCTGGCTTAATCTTCTCCCTTCCTATCTCTCACAAAATGAAAATTTGGCAAACTACTTCATGTTAATTGCCATGAATAATATAATATTATATATATATTATAATAATATAATAGTAATATATATAATATATATTATATATATAATCTGAGCTCTATTTTAATTCTCTAAAATATCAGTGTTTGATATTTTCAAATATATCGTGGTGCTTGATATACTCTAAAAGAGTATATCTGTTGGAGGAAATAGGCAGGTATTTATAAATGAGGCACCAAAGCTCTTAACTATTTTGCATCCAAATTGTAGAATGAAATCCAAAAGTTTCAGTTAATTTCCCCTGACAAACCTGGGGAAACAGATACTTCACGTGGAACCCCAGATCCTTATACTGTGCAGAAACCTGCTCAGGGTCACTAGAGAAGTCAGCCATATATATTAAGCTGACATACACTGAGGTGCTCAGTGAATGTCTGCCAAAAAGTGCTTCTGTCTATTTGAGATCTGCCACTTGCTCCCCTTCCCCCTGCAGTGGAAACTTGAAACCATTCCCCTAAGGAATTGACCAGGATTCAGCTTTTCTTCTGAAAGTTATTGACTGGACAAGGACCTTTTTACATAAAAGCCTGGGGATTTTTACAATCGTAAAGGATGCACTTAATTAATTTTGCTTCTCACCCTGAAAGAATTCATATGCATATCTGCTACCTCCCTCCCAGGGAAATGTGAACTCCCAAGCCACACACTGACAGAGGATGAGGGGCAGGGCAGCAAAAAGACACACAAAGGGCCCACAGACCCTGCTTGTGGAGCTGGAGCATGCAATTTCACAAGTCAGTGAGCCATACAAACCTGGCTTTAGAGTCTGGTGGTTAGTCAGTCATATGGAAAGAGGTATCCTGGGTTTTGACTCGTCTATTTTATACTAAATAACAAGATTTAGACTGTGTGTATGAGGATTTGTGCATCCACTTCTCTCTCCCCACTTTCCAGCCACAGTGCTGGCAACTGCAATATTTACAGCTTAGTTCCAGCATGAATGCTGCAGCCTCATTTCAACTGCAGGTATATGCTTGCTGCACGGAGTCCTGCATCAACAGAGGACTCAAACTTATGCTTCCCTGGACTGCAGAAAAACTTCTGCTTCCCTGGACCTTCAAGGACCTACCTGCAAAAGAGTCTCATCTAGAGTATCACTTTTGCTCTGTCCTGTGATCAAGGATGCTCATCTTGTGACTGTCCTCCCTCAAGTACCTCAGTCACCTGACTTCTACAGAGGATGCTTCTGCAGCACGTTCTGGAATACAGAACCTTGGATTTACATGCTGTCACCAAATATTTTATGTGCTTGAATCCAGATCTGAAAAACAGTCTCTATGAAATTCAATGCTGAGTGTAGGATTGTTCATATTTATATTAAATACAAAATATAAAAGCAGGTAAGAGGATTCTGTCTATTTTTTTTGCCATTTACATAGCATAAAAGATACCTGTGACACAGTATAAAAAGTCAGAGTTATGCTGCTCCCTCTGTAAGGAGAAGTCTAAAGTGGACAAATATCATACAGACCTTGCATTAGTGGGACAATATGGTTGCAGTCAGACATGATAGGTAAAACAAAAGAAATGGAATTCTGATAACATTGGTGTTTCAGGATTAATCAAATGCTTTGACATTTTGCAAAGCGTTCTGCCCATATTTCTAACATGTGACCTCTACCAAATTCAGGAATTTTTTTTTTACATTTTATAGATATTACTGTAATGGTCCCTGTTGTTCCATGACATTTTTATTGGTCACAGTTTTGCAAAAGCAGAGTTAAGTCTCAGAAGTATGAGTTGTTTGTCTATGTATGAATCCTGCCAACAGTTTATCTATTCTAATGTCACTTTTGCCATTAACTTATGTCTTGGATCTGCGTTCATGATTTAAGTTTGACTACTGATTTCACTTAAATTGGAGCTCTGCCACTAAATTCAATGGAGATAACTTAGGCCTTTATCCATTTCATCTCCTGTTTCTATATTACCAAGACGAGATGAAAAATTATTGTGCTGGATGCTGAAAGAGTGGTTAGGTCAGAGCAGATATTATGCAGCTGAATCTTGAAATGCGTAGGCATTTTGTATTAAACTGTCACTGTCTAGTGAACACAAATGGCACTGGGAGTCAGGGATAGAAGCCCAGCCACGCCGCTCCAAACCGGAGGTCCAGCTTCAAACATGGGCTGCAGCAGGGCCATCTCCAATCTGCTCTTCCTCTAGCCGTGTCACTCCTGCCTGCACATTCCAGGGGGTGTGATCTCCGAGTCCCCCTGTTGCTTGGCACATTGCCACCGGTGTACTAGAGGTGTGCATTTACTCCCTTGGGATAACTCAGAAATAAATTTCAGTTCTCTCACTTCCTGAGAGAACTTCCTGGTGGGTATTCTAGCAACTAAGCAATTATGCACTCTATGCTACCATAGGATCAGAGGTGGTTAATTGTAGTCATGGCCACAATTAACATTTGAGTTTTCTCTGGGGGCTTTCAACTGAGTTCAAGTGCCAATCCAACTCACCCATTGAATGAGAGGACTTAGGGAGAGATAAGCATCCATTTTCCACTTCTGAGTACACGTGGGAGACAAAAGGTAAGTACCTCAGAAGTTTTTAAGTTAAAAGAGCATCACCTAATGAATTTCTGTAGTTTACATGGGACAACTCTGAAAATTAGGACAGACTGTGCTTTTCTCTGAGACTGTGGCAAGATTTGGACATCCATTTCACATTTTAGATGGAACTTGTTCTGAGCAAATATATCTAAGAGAATTGTTGGAAAAAATTAACAATATTATATTTTTCCTCCAAGATTTACAAATGTATGTTACCTGTGATATTATGATATCTTAATATTCTTACTTCAGATTTCTGCTGGGCTTTACATCTTTGTACATCTTTGGGTTTAGTTCACTGGCTGCATCACTTGCTTCCTCACAAAAGAGCAGATAGTAATAGGTAGTGAGACAGGAGCTCTCATCTAATTCTCCTCAGCCTTTAAGTGTTTCTATACTATCTATATTAATTAATGATAACTTGTTTTAGGTTGAGATCTTGGAAACCTGGAAACTTCAAAAACTATTATACCGTGATGTATGCTACAATATCAGCAAATGCAAATACAAATGCAAATGCAAATGCAAATAAAAAAAACCCCAAAAATACCCAAAAAATCCCCAAACAAACAAAACCCTCACAAAACTCAACACTTCCACTCCCCCAAAAAAATTCCCTCTTCAACACTGTTCTACGTCTAATATTCCCAGATCACTGGAGTGAGAGTTTAATGCAAATTTCTCAGACAGGTAAACAAGCCTGGGAAAACACCACCCTCTGGGAGAGGTGCCCTGATTCATAAAGCCAGATAAACACAGAAATTTTTTTAATGAGATAGGCGGGAGACAGGACCCCAGCCTGAAGCGGAATGGAGAGGACAGGCAAAGAGAGTAGAGCAGTTTAATGAATTTGTATTTACAGCTACTGACACACAGTACACTGAAGATATGTGCAATTGTCTCTCTCATGGCTTGTTTTCCTGTGTCTCTTTGTCCTAAAATTAGAGATACTCCCCAACATGAAAGCTGTATGGTGGCCAATCCACTATGTAAAAGTCTGTAGGAGAGAACAGGAATAATTCTACTGAACTTGGTCAGAAATACTAGATGATGAACACAATCATTGAAAATCTGGTCTGAACAGAAACAGCCATTTTATTATGCAGCAGAGGAGTGGAGAGGACTGGCAGGAGCCACAATTTAAACAGCTGCAGTAAGAACTGGTAGAAGCTGTTGATCTGCCCTCTGATACAAGTCCACTCTTTCTGTTTGCCCTTATGTAATTCATACAGCTTTTGAATATCTGCTAGCTTATGTAATACATAGAATTCACAGTGTGGCCTGTCTGAGGGAATAATATTTGAAAAATTCTATTTTGAATTCCCCATTACTTGTGTCAAATGAGAGTTACTGTCTTAGCTGAGCATTCTTCAGTGTCTTCTAAATCATCATGCCTTTGTATAATATGTATGATTAAGGACTTTGTAAGCAGCTTTATGTTTAATAAAATGCTACAAAGAAGGAGTTTTGATGGATTAGGTTTCTTTTCTAGGATCCTAAAGTATTTTCTTACCTAGTTTGGAATGTTACATTTTGTTTCCTATGATGCATTCAGTTGAAGCATTGCTATCTCTGTGAAGCAATATGGTGAAGTTATACAGTACTGGCTACATTCATTATACAGTAATATAAGTTGCTGCCATCCAATTCACATGGCCTTTACAACTCCACCTAATTCTCTCTCTTATATGAAAAACCTAAATAAAGTCCATTGAATTTATAACCATGGATCAGTATACTATAGTGTTATTAAATCTTTATCATGAGAATATAAATTAAGATACAGGGACTATTGTGTTTTTTTTGTGGTTTTTTTTTTGTTTGTTTTTTTTTTGTTTTTTTTTTTTTTTTAAATAGAACATGAATGATTTTACAATATTTTCCAAAATCCTTACAGATTTTCTTCTATGAACTCAGGATCAGCTGTGAAGGATCAGCTCCTTCAATATCACTGGTGATGTCCTTACAGCAATACCTTGGCTAAGAGACACCAACTAACCTTACTGGTTTCAGCTGATTCACATGATGCTGTGTGTGGTGCTTTACTGGTTGGGACATGAGATTCCAGAGTTCAAAAATAAGCCTTGCATAGCAGCAGTAGTCTCAGGCAGTGCAGGAAAACTTCAGGCTACTGTGGATACTCAGTCAAAGAGCTCAGATACATGGCTGTGTTGAGATTTTTCTCCACAGCTGTCAACATGAAAGGTAGTAGCCTGTCCCAAGGAGTAAGAAGCTATCACACAAATGATAGGAAAGGAAGGTTCATGTAGCAAGATTTCTCTTTGTTATTCAGCCTTGGCTAAGTAAGTAGTAGAACAACGGTTATTTAGTATAAGCTGTTCAAATCTGATTCCTGTAGCATAAAGCTAACATTGAAATTCTGTGGTCTCCTCACCTATGCAGACTTCATGAGAATCCCCATCCACATGGGGTGGCCTCTTCACAGATCTGGTAAATTTGTTGGCAGGACTGAAGCACTAATTCCAGTAAACTTCCTATTTAAATGTTACTATTTGCTTAATAAGAGCAGTGTACAAAGTGTGCTCGGGTGCTTGGTGGAGTAATCAGCTCAGTAACCAGCGGCAAAGCTCTCAGATAAGAAAAAGAGTGATGCTAATTTTTTGTGGGAAAGTGTCATGCAGCTTGAGACACACTGTAGTTCTGCCCACACTTAGCAATAAGAAAGCAATGTAGTAAAATGTTTTGATAATAGGTTCCCAGAATGAGCAATGAAGTATAAACACCTGCATATTCCAGTTCTCTGCCTTTAAATTGTCAAAAATCCCTTCCTAATGAGTTAACAATGTTTGAACCCACAGCAATCAATGAGAATTTTATCTCTGAATTGTAAAAGGCTCCAGGGAGAGCCTTCTTTCTCAGTATTATTTAAAGTACTCTGGACATATTCGTGATAAAAATGTTGAAGGGAGAATTAGGCACTGGAATCACTAGAAGTATTCCACCTGCCTTCAGTGGAAAGAAATTTTTCTGAATGTGGCCTGGAAATGAAGTTCAAGAAAAATGTTCAAACTTGAGGTATTTCTTGTGATTTCAAAGTTTTGTTTTATTTTTAGAAGGAAATAATTTTTATATGATTCCCACAGAAGCTCAGATATTTGGCTTGATATAATTAGGCACATAATATTAGAACAACCAGTAGTGGGTCAGAGTGAAGCACCTTGTCTCTCCTGGGGAAAGCAGTTCATGTCTTGGGAAAAGGCATCGTGCATGCAGAAGGCATCACTTGCCTGTTTTTCATTCTGCAGTCCATAGAGTCCCTGAAATCACAACTGTATCTTTGTAATTTAGGGCCATGGATGCATTAATTTACTATATAGTTTTTATATTACTTTTTAACCAATTCGTGTTTTGGCTTCTCTACTATCCTTTACAGTGAATTCTAGGATTTATGTAGTTATACCCAGTGCATGCACAGGTCTTTCTTTTTCCTTGTGCACTAGTGCTTGATGACATCATTTGTTGCTCGTAGTTTTGTCTATAAACATCTGAGTAACTACATTATCATCTTCACTGACTTATGATTTTCACCAGACTTCTAGCATAATCCATTGAGTCTTCTTTCTTCCAAATTTACAAGTTCTAGTCAACTTAACCTGTGCTGATATGGAAGGAAATCAGTAATTTTGATTATAATTGTTACCTTTGTACCTGTTTTTATGCCACTATATTATTTTGACATGAATAAGGAAATAATAATTAAAATGGCAACCTGTCAGATTTATAATAATCACATAATAACAATAATTTTGCTTTTTTACTTTATTCTAAGATTTTCACTATTTACTTTTGTAATCAGTACTGAGCATTAAACAGATTTTTACAAACTCATTTACTAACTCCAAGATCACTTTCTATAGTAGTAATATTAGTTTTCAGCCCACCACCATATAGATCTCATTAGAACTGGTTTTGTCTATGATCCTGCATTTATAAGCATTACATTTCCCTGACAGTTCATTACCCAGCCAGCAAATATTATGAATTTTCATTTTTAAAACCTTGAATTGACAGCAACTGTAAAATCATCTTCCATTTCTAAATCATTTATTATTATACTGAACAATGCAAGCCTCAGCACAGATCCTGGGCATTTCCTTTTCTAGTAAAATCAACTGGTTTTTTCTACTCTTTTCTTGTATACTTGGATCAGATCTGAATTTTTGATGGGATCTTCCATGCTATGATTCCAGCTTTTTTCTTGGAAATGAATGCTGTAAAATGGTTTTAAAATCTACACTCACTATGTAAGCTGTATTTCCCATGTCTGCCTGCTCTTGAGAACCTTTCAAAACTGCTGGTAAATTTGTGAGGTACAACTTTCTTCTGCAATAGTATTGTCCTTTCTTCCTTACTGTATTTATCACTCTTTGATTGATGACTGGATATTATATGAAGGCTTCTACTAGTTTTTCTAATATGAAAGTAAGATTTCATAGTCTGCAGTTCCTTAATCATTTTTGGAAAGTTTTAAAAAATCCTTGTCACAATGACTACTTCTCATTACTCTGTTGTTGAGATCATTTCAAATATTTGCTCTTCCCATTTGATAAAGAAATTCCAACTCTTTTTCTGAAACACTGACCTGTCATCAATTTTGCTGTGTAGTTAAAAAAAGGATGCGGATTTCTAGATCTCCTTCTGTGTAGTAAAAACAATCACAAAATTCTACTTTGCTTAAAACAGTTCCTTTGTCCCACTGAACAGCCTCTGAGCAGCTTTTCCTTCACAGAAGAACCAAGCAGGTATTAGTAATGCAGTTAGTCATTACAGTCACATCCTTGCAATCTGTAGACCGAGGCAAGCTGACAACCCAGCTGAATCAATGACTTCACCTCTGTTTACTTCAGTGGAATTAAGGACTTACTTAATTGTACTGGGAGCTGGATACCTGCATACTCACAGAATGTGCTGAGAAGGATCGAATTCCTTCAGGCAGGAAAGATTTTTATTTGCTACATTTATTGCCACTGATTTCTGTTTCATCTCCGAGTAAGACTTGGAGAGGTTTGGTTCACTGATTCTCAGGAGAAGTAAACCAATTTCAGGATCACAATGTTAGGATTAGTCTTTGGATTTATAGGACCTGAAGCCTTGGGCTTCTTTGTCCAAAATTCTATATAGGTCTACTGCTTGGTGGTTCTTTTGTGGCTGTGTTTTTATGTTTGACTGCTCCCCCTCCACATTGCTTTGATTTTAGAAATCACTAGTCCCTGTGGCCAGTAATCTTCTGCCTTATTGGAGTGTGTATGTTTCCATCAGCTTCTTAGGAAAATTTAATTTCATAATAGATTTCTCTGGCCAAGACAGCTCTGAAAGTGAAGAGTGTAGAGCACTGCCATCAGGAAAACAGGTTTGGAACTGAAAAAGTTTTTGCTGGGCTGATGGAAACTTGGCACACTGTATGATAACTTAATGAATTCTGGTAGAAAACAGACCCTAAAACTCCTGGCAGCAGAAAGTAAGCCAGGAGGTTTAGTAAACAAGCTGCTCATGCATAACCGTCTCAAAGAGTGGGACTTCTGTTGGTCACTGCAGCTTCAACAGCTGGCTGTTAAGGAGCAAAGGGCCCAGGGAGAGAGGAGCTGCACCAGCAAGGTCTCCCAAGATATCTCTGAAGCCACGTGCCAGAGGATAGCTGTCATACAAGCACTGTCCTCTAAGGTGGTGAGATCATGCTTTAGGCTGTTTTACTATTGAAGTACAAAAGAGCTTCAGGTATCTGAGTGGCTTTTGTGTTTGCAAAGTTTAAAATATACAGCCTCAAGGCGCCTCCTCGGCTGTCACTTAACTCTGCAGAGGTTGATTATTATAAGAACTGAAGTTTTTATCAGTTAAATTTCTTCCATGTCTAAGTTTTCAACTGCTCATACGTTGGAGTTGCCAAAACACCATCATGTGACTGCCTTTAGTTTAGGTTTCAAGCATATTTGAGGTATATAAATCAGACATTGTTCTGCCTGGCTGGCTGGCTGGCAGGGCCTAAACCAGCCCGCAGACTCAGATCAAATCTTAATTTCTGCTCTTCATTTAAAGTGAGACCAGATGACATAATATCCCTTTTACTTTTGCGGTTACAGCATTAGAGCATTATCCTGTAGTTAATTTCCTTCTCTGCTTGAGTGCTTATCTCAGCAAGTGGATGATGAGGTGGTCATTCTGACGGAGAGCTGTGTCAAACTGCTGCTGTCTGGGCTGTGTTTTGAGACAGCAGGAAGAGGCTTGTGTTCAGATTAAACAGGGAAGGCTCACTGCAGGGCTGGTGAGAGCCTGGACTCTTCAGCTTTCCTATCCTGGGTAACAAGCTCTGGATAACAAGAATTTCACTAGATGATGCTAAGGGGTTTTGTATCCTGCTTTAGATTTCACTGCAGAGGGAAGTTCATTAAATGCTCAGTAATCTGAAAACTGGACATCCAAAACATGCAGATGCACATTACCCTGTGCAGGAAAGGTATTAAAACTGTCTCCCAGTCTGAGGTGAGAGATTTAATCATTACACTGTAGAATAAGAGAGGGGTAATTACACTTCTCTGCCTGTGTTTTGTGAGAAAGGGGTTGTTTAGGGGCCTGCAATCAAGGACAGATGCTTTCTGCTGGATCCAGGGGTGCCAGATCTGGCTCACAGCAGATGCTCATCCGTACCTTCTTCAGGCTGTCAGCACAAACATACTAATTTGCTTCAGGCACAACAGAAGAGATCAGCTCTAGCAGTGCAGATTGTTGGCATCAACTTGGTTGAATTTCCTTGGGGTGAAGTAGGGAGTTGCCCCCACAGACTGAGTCAGTCACAGGTGGCCTGGGGCAGGAATCTCCAGCTAGGGAAAAGAGAAAACATCTGCTCCTGCCCTAATTTTAGGAGGGAGTTCAAACCTAAAAATACCTTAGGTAGGAAGTTCCTCCATTTATTTCAGAACTCCATGCTGAAATATCTGGCAAAATGGGTTGAAAGGCTCTGGATGCACTTAAATCTCCTTTTGGAACAGTCCACTACCTAATCATGTCTTTCTTCAAGTAAGCTCTATTTCTCTCTCACTTGGACTCCAGTTCCGGTCTCCTTGGAACTATTGCCAAAATGCCCCTCAGTGTGGCAGGAGAAAGATTAGGGAATGAAGGGACAAGTGCTCTACAGTCTGTCACCTGGACTATCCTGAATGCCTCCAGGCAGGTTGAGAAGGCCCCTGTCCCCAGCAACCTCTGCTATTCCCAGATTCTGGCTTCCTCCTTAAACCTCTCCTCTCCTTCCTGTTTCCTCTTGAGTACTTTTTCTTGTCACCTCCTTTTTACCAGATCTGAACTTTGGCTGATCCTGCATGGGGCTTTTTTCTGCAGATTTAGAAGCTTCAGCAAATGATGCCAGGGCCAGGGGAGCCTGGGGAAGGGAAATTGGGATGAGTTGGTGTGTATCAGGTGTGCGTCAACCAGCTTTGATCCATTGTCACAATTGCTTGTGCAATTGCTCCTTAACCAGTTCAGCCACATGGACATCCTTTTCAACAGATTAAGTGTCAAAAACCTTGGATCTTTTTGACCAAACAGGTTAGAAATGAAGTGCATTAGCACTTTATCTTGGTGGATCTGATGTGCCTAATGGAATGAGGAGATGGAGCTTGGGGTAAAATGAGAAAGAGGAGTCTATAAAATTATGCCCAGTCTTGACTTTGCCTAGAAGGGGAAGTGCAATGTCAGTTCTGTGTGCCAGCAAGGTCATTGCTGAGATGAGACTGTCTTGCTAGTACTAAATAATTTCAGTAGAAGGCATCCTGGAGTAAATTCTAAGGGTGTATTTTTGGGGTTGTAATTTCCAGGTTACAGACTTCTTGATAAAAGACTTTTAGTAGGTTTATCAGGAGGGTCACCTGATATATATGTCTTTTTAGAGATAAAGCAACTTTTCCCAGATTCCTAGTCATTTCAGCTTTCATATATTTTTCTCTACTTTGTGCTGAAAAGGAAAAACTTTACTAATATGAATTGTATAAAAGTCAGAGGGAGAGAGAAAAAAGAAAATTATTCACAAAATTTTATTATGGATGCCACCAATAGGAAAGTAGAATTGAAGTTTTTTATGTGGTCTTATAGAGTCACAAGTTGTGACTTTCCCAGATAGTAAAATTAGCATCTATATTGCTAGGACAAAGTTCCAGATTATCTCTGTTAAGAAGACAAAGGGAAAGGTAAATAGGAGCTTTAAATATGGGTATGCTTATTTCCTTTCAGACTTGAGTCATCAAAAGAAAGGTAAATTTAATTTCATTTGGGAGGTTAGACCAATTACTGTGGCAGAAGAGAGTGCTAATGCATGCTTTAGACTTTGATTTCATTTGACTGGAAGGTGACTACATAATAATGTGAACAAAGTTTTAAGTTATTTAATGTCTTTTGTATACTGAAAAAGCAGAAGCTGGCAAAAAGACAACGTCCCCCTTCATATCAGCAGCAGAAATGAAAATGTATTTATCACATCAATGGGGTTAATTTCTTAAAAGATTTAAACACAGCAGTTCTGGTAGGGTACAGATAGCATTAATTCCAAAATTAAAGAAATAATCTTACTGGTAAACCCAAGACATTTTCTTTAACTTGGTATTTTTTAAACACTAGTTGGATGAAGTTTGTCTAAATTGAGTGCAAGTTTTATAGTATTAGACATCAAATATATTGTAGCTTAAAATGTATATTACTTATGAATATCACAGTAGGTTTAATTTGGGTTTTGAATTGCATGTGTGTAAGAAACAATTAAAATATCTTGTATTTTCATCTATAACTTTATAGTTAATACTCCACTAAGGATAAAGCAGGCTACATATAATTTATCTTTTATTTATTGTTTTCAATATTCTTTTTGTGGAGGTAAATTTGTATTCCAATAACATCATCATTATATCAAAAGGCTCTGACATGCAATGTTGCTAATCTGCTGTATCCCTTAGTTTGCCAGAGTTCATTGGCACTATTATTGATATTGATGGCTTTATTTTTTTCTAGACATTAAGTGAGCAATTCATCAAGGCAACAACAAAGACTAGAATAGAAAGATAGAACATCCAGATCAGTAATTCATTGAGGGTCTCACACCTAAAAATGTTCTGGAACATACAAAAGCCATGACCTGATTTCATATGCAGACATGCCAGCATGAGTAACAGTGGCAGTGTGTATAAGGGTGCAGGTACTTCCTGTGAACCCAAGCTCTCACCTTATTATGTATTTCAGTAAAAGGTCTGCTGGCAAAGATCTGAGGAATAAGAAAAGGAAAAAAAAAAAGACCTGTTAATCAATAATAAATTGTTTCCAAATTCATTTTTATTTAATACATTTCTAAATACATTTACAGATTTTCAAACCAGCATGCAGAGACCAAGAAGTATTCCACCATCTAAAGATGCAGACAAGTACTAGGAGAGACTTACAGAACTAACTTGGGCCCAGACTTCCCAGCATTTTCACATCAGACGATGGTCTTGAAATTGGTTCAGGCCCTTTTTAAAAAGTAGGAGCCTATCAAGATTGTGTGAGGTGTCCAAGCTCATGATATGGTCAATGGAGAGTATTAGCTAGACCACAGAAATTTCTCTTTCCATTGGCTGTAAAGTGCCCCATGTGCATTTTTAGTATCCACTTACTTGAGCAAACTGATGGGAAAAGGGTTTAGCACTGAAAATCCCATTATATATGCTCACCCCATACTTTTCAATTATTAAATCCAAATGTAAGTCCACCTCTAAGTAAGTGTTGCCAGTTTTATAACTGAAAAGTTTGTGACCAAAAATGCTCTTCTAATAAGACCACCAAGAATTAGAATTAGAAGTTGGAATTATTTCAAAAGCTTCTGTGCACAAGAAATCAACCACACATTACCTTAGTTTACATAACTGGCAATCAGATGAAACAATCCTGAAATGAAGGAATAATATTTTGTAGATGCTTGAGATAAAAGGATGAATACTTGGCATGGTATTTTGATCCTGATTGTTAATAATCTGCCTTGCTAGTACACTGGACTAGCCAGTAGCCAAGTCACTTCACAGAAGCATAAAATCCAACCGCTAATCTAATTTCTAGACTGTATTTTATGGATTTACCATTTTATATCTTTAAACATGAAAAAAACCCCAAAGCCTAAAGTTATCAGTATTCCCCATTATCAGCTAAGGTAAAAGTTTGAACAGCTCAGTGAGAGCATTAGTGAAACTTAGGCTTGAGCTCACTTTCTACTTTTCAGTTCTTTCTTTTGTGCTTTTTGATCATCTTCTAATACTGTGACATCAGTTTGATTTCTTAGAAATGTAAATGCAGACCATTAGGTAAGACAGGGGAAATGTCCTTTTTTAGCATTTTGCCACAGAAAGCAATGCCTTTCTCAATGTAATTGCATCTCCAGTTTACTGTATGTCATGATTTCTTCAATGTGCTTTTTTCTTTTCCAAATCCTCTGTGTTAAAGAACATAAACAATGCTTGAGATGGGTTTCATTCCTTTTCAGGTCATGCCAACACAGCAGTAGCCAGGCCAAGGATGGTGAATTGCAATTATTCTCTAATCAGGTTTGCCCCACTAGTAAATTGTCATTTAGGAATTTGGCTGCTTTTATTGTTTTTTATCTTTCCAGAAGAAATTAGAGTTACTGAAAATACATGGCTTCCCAAAGGATATGTTCTGCCCTTGGATGAATGTGAATGTGTCTACATGTGTGTAGAGGAATTTCTTAGAGAGCAGGGGCATGATTTGCTATGGGATGTAGCCTGAGTTATTTTATACTAGGCCTCAGTTTTGGGCCTGAATTGGGCCTCAGATTTGGGCCTTGTTAGTAGTGAGCAAGCTTGTGGCGCAGTTAGAAATTCTATTAAGGTGTGCTTGGATTTAATTAATGTAGTTTTAGTAATTTTACCGTGGTGACCTTAAAGTTAAGATTGTTTACATTCCTTTTTAATCTAGTACCAATTAGAAAACACCTGTTCACATAAACTATCTGAGACTGTATATAAACCACCATTTTGAAGCAATAAACGGAGAACATATGATATGACCAAATTAGTTAGACCTATGTTACTCTGTCAGCCTCCCATGAAATGCCCTGGCTTCACATGTGTTTTATTCTGCAAGAAGCTTTAAATTTTATCTAATCATTTTAATGAAACCAGAAGGTCTTGTTTTGTTTTCTGTAGAATTATCAGGCTCATTCCAAAAACCCCCAAACAACAAAACACCAAAAAACGAGAAACCCAAACCCGAGAAACCCCAACACCAACTCTGAAGATATTTATTTCATTTGAACCTGAAAACATTACTTTCACTAGCTGTGTGCCTGACTTGAGACCCTGTAGCTTGGATCACTTCAGAAAGACTAATTGCCATTGGGAAAAAGAAAAAAAAGAAGAAAAAAAAAAAAAAAAAGAAAAAAAAAGGGCTGTTCCACCTACTAAATGGACTGCAAAAAACCCCATAAAGTAAATATGTATGAGTTAAGGGGATAAAATAGCAAAAGAAAATTTACTGTTCTTACTAATTTGATTCCAGGTTTCAGATGGCTCACAAGGCTTGTATGATATACTGAAGTAAATACAGTGGTGGGGCAGTATTTCAAAAGCAGAATGTGACATCTTGTAGTCATGAGTATCACTTATATTTTTAGTTACCTACTCTGTTGTTATTTTCTTTTTTTCTAAAACACTCACCCTGAATTTTTTTGATATGTTAGTTTCCTTGCTATAACTAGAATTTGTCTGACTATGCTCATATCTTTTTCCCCTTCTTTGCTTTCTGTGTGTATTTATAATTAGGGAGCTCATTGAAAAGCCTGTCCTTGCTTATAAAAATCTTGGGCTAAATTCAGCTTTTGGAACTTTAGGACAGCACCCCACTGGGACAACACTGGTCACGCTGGACCACATGTGCTTTTCCACAGTTTACTGTTCCCAATGCTCACCACATCCTCTATCAAAATGATCCGTGTTGTCTAAAAGTCCCTTTGTAACCTGCTGAAACAAACCTAACTCTTTCTGACTGGAGTGAGGTGAAAATCGGGGATAGGTTTGACAAATACTCCATTTCTGCATTTGGAGAAAAAGATATATGTGTTTTCCAAATGATTATTACTATTTTTTTTAAATTTCCAGCTGTGTCTAGGTACATTATTAAATAGGTTCTATTATAGCCTTTTGTCTGTAAACTCAGATAATATGGATCTTTTAGATCATTTAAAGTTATACTTACAATCTGCTTGTGCTGCTTTCTAATAATTCAAAGAAACCATAAGCATTTTCAGAAATTGCACTAAAGTCACTGTTTCTAATGATAGTTGTGAAAAAAAAAAGAGTGAAGAGCCATCTTATTCTAGGTATGCTTTCTTAATTCTGAAATAAGCATGGTAAATAATATATCTGACATGGTAAATAATACACTCAATGCTGGATAATTCCCAATAAGCAATCTAAAGAATGTTTAGAGGATCATTTAATAGGATCTTGTCAAAATAACCATTTATTTCATTGGAATTGTAAGTTTGGTCAAAATCACTGTTACACTGCACTAGGCTTCTGTAATACATTGCTTGATATCACATAGTTTTGTGTTTCAGTCAAAACCTTAAATGACAAAAGATAAATACAAGGTATAAGGAATGGATTAAAACATTATGTGCAATATGAAGGTGTTCTTTGTCAGTCACTCCTGAGGCAAGATCCCTCAGGAGTCACAGCTTGATCTTCGGTGATAATTTCATACTGTGTGCTTACCTGGGTCTGTATTCACGCGTGCATGGTGAGCTCAGGCAAAATGTTATGGTACAATCCAGTGGATGCAAGATAAAGTCAAGAAAAATCAATAGACACAATAGTTAGGCATGAGGACAATTAGTCACTGGAACCAGTTCCCTAAGTGCTCTGTGGACATCTCTTCAACCAGTGTTTCAAAACCAACACTTGCTGTATTTCTAAAATAAGTGTAGTAGTTCAGCTAAATCAGGTAATTGGAATCATTAGTCCAAAGTCCAAAGAGGAGAAAGAAGGACACATCCTTGTTTCTTCTGGTCACAGTTTATCCACCAGTGGTATTAGATTGGATTCTGCTCTTGTCAGTTTCCCAGTTTGTTTGAAACATCTACTATTTTTAAATAGCACTTCCTGTACCTTTTTATTTTACCTACTGTATTCTTTATTTTCTTTAATTAAAAAAAAAAGAGAAGGAATTGGAAAAGTAATATTTTCTGCAGTACAAATGTTTCTGGAATTATTAGTTATCATAAATACTGAAAAGAATGAGTACAGAAAATACATTGATGACAAAGACTGCATGTTGGGTTCAATTCTGTTATGTACTGAGTGTTGCAAATATTACTTTGTAAGGCAGCTTTTTACCCTCTGTGGACACCTGGAAACAAAATAAATTTTGTTGCACTTTGCTGCTTTTTATAGTAGAGGATGGGTGTGGATACTTGCTTTAAAAAGCAAATATTGCTAAAATCAATGGCAAGATTTCCAAGACCAAAACAGATATGGAACAAAGGCTGCCATAAAAATCATTTCTCTTTGAAAATATCCACTGAACCACTGAACACAATAATGAACAATATATGAAGAGAAGTTTGCATTCACATTGAATTCACATCTGCTTAGAAATGAAAGTGACAGTCCTCAGGTAAGTCCATTGATTTCCTGAAAAACATTTTTACTATAATAATATAGAAAAATAATATTGTCTTCATTTATGAAATGTGCAAACTTTTGCTGATGGATTACACAATTTGAAAGCAGGAATTTTTTTTTTTTTTTAGAAAATTCAAGCCCAGAAACTATTTCAAACAATCAGTCACAAACCATAGTAACAGAAAATTAAAGTCGTACTGCTAAAGTTTCAAAAATCAAGACACAGATAGTCAAGTATGTCTATTAATTTTGGCCCCTGTGAATATGCATTATTAAATAGTTTTAAATGTTCTTACAGTGTACTGATCTGTGCATACAAATTTGTGTTTTCTAGAAGTATGCTAATGTCTCACCCCAGCTCAGGCACTGTGCAAACAGTGGTGTGCAGTGGGCAGCTTGGGGACACACTGTGTTTTCTTCTCATACAATATAACAACTACTCACAATCCAGTGTTAAAATTTGCATTGCTTAGGGTTACTTGTCTTGTCCTGACAGCACTTAAGTTATCATATACATTTCTATACAGTAATCTTATTATCATTCATGTTACCTGTCTTCAGCTTTGCATGTAAGCCCATTGTAAAAATAGGTTCAATCACTGGCAATATAAATATCAAGGCATTTATCAGCATTTGCTGAAAAATTAGCACCCACACTGGCTCTGAAAATATAGTAAGTGAAGATATCTTTAGACCTAACTGAGAACCAAAATATTGTCCTTCTCAACTAGTTCACATAAAATTAGAGCAGGCTGGTATCTGTCTGACATTGGCTGAAGCACCAGGTTTAGACAGTGCAGTAACTTCAAAAGAGCAGATCAAGGCTATGGTTGTGGCACCAGGAGGCATCTGTGCACATGGATGACTGTTGCCTAGAAATGCGCTGGGCTCTGAATGAATTGTATCCCACCTGAATACACAGGGCTCATAAGTGCTGTTTGCTTTCTTCTGCAACATTTGATGCCCATTACTGTTCAGCATGAAAGAGGAGGTTTCTTGATATATGCATAAGGCATTAGTCTAAACAGTTATCAGCATATTTAGTTAATGCATCACTTAACTTTTGACCAAGAAAAGAAGTGGTATAAGCACCTGTGGTTCATTGACCAAAGACTGAGAAGAACTGGACTTCTCTCTCAAGAGGCCATATTGCATTTTTTTCTTGATTGCAGGAAAAGCAATTTTCCTGAAAATAATTTAATACCATGCAATTGTTCCTACTCACTGTTCACTCTTTATCTGTTTTAATGTTAATTAGAAGATCACATTTTTTAAAAGATAGCATATCACTTCCAGTTACAGTTAGAAACTTCACCCAGGAAGTTTGTTTCCCACGTTGATCTCAAACCAGGCATGGCCAGATAAGTTAATGACATTTGCTAAGCTTGTAAGAGCAGAAAAAAATTAATTTCTGTTTGTGTAGTAAGCTCCTCTTTTAAGTGCCACAACCTTCAGATTGGGGATCCAAAATGAAATACTTTAGGATATATGTCAGAAGAGGAGAGTGAGTATTTGCAACAGAAGAGTTGTCATTCAGGATGGCAGCACAGCACAGAACTCTGTCTGACATTGAACTATTCTTTTTAAGTTAGGCCCCACGCACTGTAAGCAACCAGACTGAATGTTGAGTGTTTCCACAGTCTCTCATTAATTACTAATTGGTAGCTAATGATGGATAGTTACCTGTTAATAACCACAGGGTTATTGTGTGAGCAGACATCTGGTAATGTGCATAAATGAAAGAGAGTCATAAAATTAGAGTGTTAGGTGATAGGACTCTTTGAGGTAAACAAATTCCCTTTCCTAGACATAGTTTTGTTTGAAATAAAATTTGAACAAACAACAAAAATCAGTCCATTGGAAACCAGAATTTTGGCACATGGATCTTGTTTATACATAAGCATAAGCATAAGTTTATGCATAAGCAATTCAAATTGTCTTTAAAGGGAATGAATATTCTATTTGCATCCACTTTACATCAGCTTTATACTACCAGACTGGTATAAAGTCTGGCCTTCAGAAATCCTTGAAGAAATTTATGAAAATCTTAAAGGAAAATACACTGTATTCACATGGGTTTTCATAAGATAGGAAGCCAAACTTTACAGGTATTATCTTTAATAATTTATTCCTCAGGGTAAAATATAGGAAGTACAACAGAAACAAATATCAAATCGATATAGATTTGGAAACAAAATGTCACCCAAGCAGTTAGTCAAGAAAGTTATTGTAAACCTCTGTGAAAGTGTGTTTGTTTGTTTTAAATGGTTATCTGAAAAGAACAGGCAACTAAATGTAGAATGTATGTGTCGTATGTCTGGGGTGATGCAGTAATATGTTCTAATGATCACAGGGCATGTACCTGAAGGCATTTTATCTTAGTGTATGATTTCATTCTTCTATTTCTACTGGACTGAGGCATATAACTTCTTTTTAAAGGGCTTCACTAGAAAATGAAAATGTGTTAAAACACATTTCTCCTTTCTCCTCTGATGAAAATGAGAATAAAATAAGTTTACCTTCAGCAAAACAATATAACTACTTAATCAGTCAAATATGGTTCATATGGTAAACTAAACAAAAAAAAAATGAATGCTTTTTGAAACTTGGATTTTTTAAAAGAAAATTGAAAGACATCTTTAAAAAGCAACCATTATATTTTATTTCAGATGTCATTGCTGCAAAGTTCAAGTGCAATAAAATTACATCCCCCACTACCCATTAGAATGTGTCTGTTGTTTCTCCCTAGAAAAATCTGTAAACCATCAAATGCTTATAGTATAGTACCACATATTCAGAATTAGGAAGTACAGTATGGGAGATAACATACTTTGAGCTGCAAAATAAAACCAAGATCCTTTCCATAGATGAAAATGTAAAAAATGCTTATATTTTTTTAAGGTATTAGTCAGGCAAAAGATAAATTGGAACAATTTTGGTTACTATGTTGCACTCAACTAATTGACACTAGAGGGTTTTAAATTAATTGTCTATCTCTTCCTTATTGGTATGTGTTATTTTAAAAATTATTTAATAATTTATCTATGGGCTTTTATGCCCATATTGTCACCCTGAGGTGACAGCATTTTATCAAAATATGAAGTGTTTATTATGTAAGCTGTGAGTTGGTTATTTTACAGTCCTTGAGGACAAAATCTGTACTGTGATCCAAGTACACCTTACACATAAGCTAGAGTATGAAAATAAGATAATACTTATTGTGGTTAAAAGAAATGTAGAATCTAGGATACTGTAACAACATAGATTACTAGTAGGTCTTTTACCACCTAGATTTTTGAAGTATTTGCATGTTTAAAACACTTCCTCCTATTCCCATAACCTCCCATCATTTTGTTGCTGTTACTGTGCAATGCTGGAAAAAACCCAACCCCAAACAACCAGCTTCTGAATTATGGAACTTAATTTTCAACTCAATCATGTCAGATCATGTCAGACGGTGTAGAGATAACTCTTTTTCTGTTTCGTGTTAGGTGTTAGGCTATATATATATATATATATATATATATATATATATATGTAAAGCATGTTCTCCACAGTATAGTGAATTTGTAATCGTCTTGAAGTATCCAGCAACATATGTGGATAGCCTGTGAATGCATGTAAATATATGAATGCATATAAATATAAATGTATTCAAATAATTAGAGAAGTCCAGTGAAATTGAAAAATCTTAGAAATAATTCCACCAAAGCTAAGTGTTCCAGTTCTAGCCCAGTTTAAAATAAAACAAAAATCTCTTTGAAGATATGATTCTTGATCAGAATAGAGTGAAATGAGATATCTAAACATAAGATTAAAATTAATGCCTCATCTTGTATACCCATACACAACTAACATGACCTTACATGTTAGAAAATAATTACTGTGGTTTAGTAAGTAATTTTGCAAGAGCACAGATCTGGATTTTCAGATGCTCACTTTGTGCTTTACTTGGCTCAAACAACTCTAAAGTCTTGTGCCATGATGGAATGATAATTGGGTGTTGATGAAAAACATCAATCGTCATTGTATTGTGATTTGAATTATATTCGTTCTAAAGTTGAGCGGTAAGATGTGAAATAAACCGTATGGGTTTGGTGATTGCACTTTAAAAGCTCCTTCGTTTCCAGTCCAACTGTGAATCATTCCTTAAATCAATAGAGCTTACTGAAACTCTAGGATTACCTGTAAGAGTTTTGAAGAGTTTGTCAGTAAGAAAAAAATATCCTGACTATTTTCTATTGCATATATTTTTGTGTTCCGTATCCTCCCTAATACTTCTGAACCTTTAACACGGACATTTTTCCACCATTCCTGCTGGGACAAGCCAGACTGATTTTGAAGTTTTGTTTAACAAGTCATTCAGTGGAAGTGTTTTCTAATCAGTAATTTAAATGATTCATATGGAAAGAAATTAAAATGAAGATAAAATTGCACCAAATTTCATTGATCTTACATATATTTATGCTAGTTACTTTAGATCATTGGAAAGAAATTAATATTAGTCCATGGTTGAAAACAAGTATATAATTACGTAAAAGAGATTAGATAAAGCCAAAATTGCTTTACATGTGAAGCTGTTTAGATTATTACTTCCATAATAACGAGCCATTAACTACATGAGTGGTTCGTTGATCACAGGGACAGAGCTGAGGCTTGTCAGAGTCTTTCTGATGACTCAGAAAGTCCAGAGTAAACATGAGTCTTACAAACAATGGCTACGAATAATGTAATCCATATTCCTTGCAGTTCTCATGACAGTGTATATCTTCAGAAAGAAATACAGATGATGCTACACATACTTAATCCTTGAAGATGCATTTCAGCTGACTGGCCCTTCTGCTTTTTCCATCTTCTGATGCTGAGACCACAATGAAAACAGACTAGAAAATCATTAAAATTTTGTTTTCTCTGCTTAATATTTGTAGGCATCAGAGAAAGAAACTAATATAAAATGTTTTTTTCACTCCACTGCACAGAAGCCCAACAGTGGCCTTTTCTTACTGCTTTTTCACATCCAGCATGTTAAATCTTCTGAGGCTCTTAGTGCTAAATAGCAAGTGATCAGAGTTTCAGACATTAGGGTGGGATTTCACAGTTCAATAAGGTCATATATATAGATATATATGCACACATATATATATATATATGATGGTTTCAAATACACATTTATGTGTGTCAGAAGGCACAGGAAGGTTCAGAGCTGAAGGAATTTGTTTCATGGAGGAGTTAAGTGAAAAGAGGAGGGATTATCACCTTAGGCTTTTGTTCTTTGGTGTTCTTACACCATAGAAACTAGGCTGATGTGTGAGAATGAGTCAGAAGTTTATGACTAAGGAGCTTGGTTGATCAAGACCAAGTGCAAGACAGCTCAATAATGTAGCAAATGAGCTGGAGAAGTGTGTTGCAACTGATACAACACAAATACATTTGAAGATGTTGAGGGAGGAGTGAACAGTAAGAGTTATATAAGGGAAATCTTCACTTTTTACTCTTTGCTGCAAAATGTGTGGGATGTCAACTTTCCCTTTTTCTTCCCCTTGTCATCCATCTTCCCTTGTTCTCAGTAAAACACTTCTCTTTAACTTCCTCCTCTTTGATTACAGTGTCCTTGTTTTTCCACTCTGAAAGTATGATCAACATGCCTGGGAATGCGTGGTGCAGACTGTTGGCTGCAGACCTTCACTTATTTTGGCTACAGAAACTACTGTTAATTTTTACATTCCTCTGCCTCTTTCCTCATGAACACAAACTGCTTTGAAAATTATGAAATTAATTGATGATGCCACAAGATTTTTGCCTAATTTTGCTTTGTTAAGGGTTTAGACTAATTTAAGCTTAGGCCAGAAGCTGGAGTTATATGTCAAGGTTGTGTAAATCAGAGCTTTTAGCTTTCAGCTTTTAGAAAGCAAGAATTACCTGCTTTGGGGGGAAGAAAACCACACTCTAAACAACAACAAACAAACAAAAACCCTACAAAAAAACACAAGCAACAAGCCATCAAAAGAACCCCCACATCCCACCCTTGTACAGTGTTGTCAAGTTTTGCTTTCCTGGACAAATAGATAAAAATGATCCTCAGCTTCTGGTTTGTATGCTACTTCAGTTTTCTCCAACACTCTCTGTCCTTTGCTGCATGTATGAGGCTGTGCATAGTCCCACGTTCTCAGTCCTGTAGAAATTCATCAAATGTTGAATGTGCAGCAAAGTTCGGAATACTGCCAACAGGAAGTGCCTAAGATCCTCAGAATGATTTAGGCTAACAGGCAGTTCTCAGTTGCTTCAGACCGGCTCTTCAGAAGAGCTCATTTCTTGCATAACTTTAACTAAAAACAAAATTTGGAACAATGATGAGAAACAACAGACTGATTGACCAGACATCCAAAGACACCAGCCAAGATCTAAACTTTTCATATAATGTCCATTTAATCTGAATCAAAGCAGAGGCTGAGCTTGATTTAACACTCTAAGTATATGAGTATATGCCTCTAAGTTTCTAAGTATACTCTAAGTATACTCTAAGCAAGAGTATATGACTCTTAGTTTCTTAAATATGTCAATCTCCAAGTTTTTCTCTGGCTAGATAAGGAAACCTTTTCATTAAGACTAAGTCCTGAGTTTGAATTCTAAGCTTTCTTTCATGTATTGGCATGAACTTGAAGTTTCAACTTGAAAATAATTTATTAGCTATTCTCTAGAGGCATAAGTGTATAATTTCTATGCCTAGGCATGCTAGACCCTGGCAATTCTGGTTTTATTTATCTGGACTGGGTTTTACTGTATTCCTTTAGGTCATATTATCCTGCTTGTGTATTACATGTAGTTTGTTTTTTCAAGTGATATATTAAACTGGGCTATCAGAGACATGCTCTTATTTCCTTCCTATGAAAGAGGAATGTAGGGAGACCCAACTAAACTCACCCACTGTGGTTTGTTGCAGTGACATTACTGCAACAAGGTAATGACCTCTAGAAGAGTTGGGTCTGTTTTAACCAGTAATCATGATACCATTATTTTACATACTTTCAATGCTATTAATAGTAAGAGATTAGTTGCCTTATATTATTCCAAAGCATAATTTTAAAAGGATTAGCGGATAGAAATTCAGTTCCAAAAAATGGTTCTAAAAATACCATTCAGATTTTTAATGAGTTCTGCTGTATTTGCAAAGTCTGGGCAAATGACATCTCTGTATTTTTCAAAACACAATAAAACAAATTAGGATATCCTCAAATTTTTCCCATATCCTTTTAAGCAATCTTCATTTTTTCAAAAAATAAAAAACAGTGAAAAGCTGATACTGAAAAAGCAAGAGGATAGGGACAAGGGAAAGAAGACTTTGTTTAAGAAACATTTGTTTCTGTGTATTCAAGCCTGCATTAAGTGCTTGGCCCGTCTACCTATCTGTAAAAACAGTCAAAATGCCCCAAGGTATTAAACCAAATGTGTCAGCAAATACTAGGAGTCAGGTGTTTAGTGCTCTGGGTGTGTGGATGCTTGAGATCTTGCCAGGCACCAATGAACACTTTCATCAGCACATGGTTCATAATGTGATAAAATATGCTGAAAAAGAACAATGGTGGAAACAACAAAATAAATAGACTGTCAGCTTCAGTCTGATGTAATTCAACATGATCTCAATGTATATTTCTTTTCACCCTGAATGGTTCAGTCTCCATAAGCTTTAGGCATGTATCTTATAGTTGGGTTTTGAGAATTTAATCAGAGGGTGGCCATAAGCAGTTTTTGTATTTCCCTTTTAAGTATGCAAGGAAATCTTTCCAGCCAGCTGCACTCCTGCTCACAGTTCTTCATTATCTCCAGCTTCCAAAGTAGTCTTTACTACCCCAGACTCCTTGGAGTTTATTGCTCTTGCTCTCCATATGCATTATTTGCAAGGGTTCTGAGAACATCTTTCTCAGCTTCCTCTCTTAGCTGTAGAGATCAGCTGCCTGCAATCAACTGACAATGCCTGGGGCTGCTTTGAGCACCACGGAAGGAATGAGGGAAGTTTGTGAGCAAGTGTCAAAAAAGCTTTTAACAGCTAATGTGTGAAAGAAGTTTTAGAGAAGCTAAGTGTAAACCACTGTCATTGTAAAGGGATTTTTACCCTCCCTGAGATAAAAATCACTATGTTTCCCTTTATCTTGTAGTCTTTCCTTAGCATTTCCTATTAACTGACATCATAAAAAGGAAATTAAAAAAACCACCTGAATATAAGTTTTCCCAAATATCAGCGTAAAGGCTGTAGAACAGAGAAAGAAAATGGATATAACAGCTAAATAAAAGGTAGGATGAAAGAGAGGATCACTGAGAAGCAACATCAATCAGATCATTTTTATTAGACCATGGGAGGCCAACTGAACTTTTTAGGATACAACATTGCAGGTTAGATAGAATTAGGGTATGAATTAGTTTGTACATTCTGCAGGAAATATTGTTTCTAAAACTTTGCACAGAATTTTTTGCCAAACAATTTTTGTGGTGGTGGGGAGCTTTTATACATGGACATTCTCTTGCTCATTTAAAAGCAAAATGTTGGTTCAGCATATACGTTCAAAGAGTAGTTGACACAGACATATCCTCACCTGCCAAATATGCTACAGCAGTGTTCCTGCTGGATAAGGTGTGGAACTGGCAACCAAGAACAGTAACACCTTAAACCACAGAAAGCACATTCACCTGTGATTGCCTCTCAAAGCCCTAACACATCTGAAGAGTTGCAGTGGAAATAACTACAGCCCAGCACAGACAGTGTGGGGAGCTCACTTCCAGGACCATGTGCTGTCTTTGGGCAAAAATATATGTCAGCTGGAGGCTGGAAGCAACTGTGAGTACCTTAGTGGGCAAGGCAAGAACTAAGGATGTCACCTATCTAGGCTGCTGGAAGGTCTATGACATGATCCCCAATAACATCATTCTCTCTAAATTGGAGAGATATGGATTTGATGGATAGACTGTTTGGTGGGTAAGAAATTGGCTGAATGGTCATGACTCAATCTGGATAGAAATCAGTGTTGAGTGGTGTCCCTGGGAGTCTTTACTGGGACCAGTACTGTTCAATTAATCTTCATCATTGGAGATCTTTAAAGATAGACTTCCTTTCACTTCCTGCTCAGGATGTTTTATGTCTAGTACATCCCAAAGCTTGGATCAATACATAAATATTGTGAAAGGTGTAAGTATTCTATGTGATTTCGTTACATTATGGTTAATTCTTTTGGGGTTTTAGGCTTTTTTTTTTCCCTAAGTGTCTGTAATTGTTCTTTGACAATGATAAAACTAGCGGGAAAAATAAAATAAAAATAATTAGCACAGCCAGTATGTCTGCAATTTTCCTGAAGTTTATTTTGGAGAGCTTTGCTAAAGTCCAAACATACCAGACATAAATAAAGCTGGGTTAACATGGAAAAGTCAATTTCTTCCCACTAGTGGGTGAAAGTCTTGAGGACACTAGAATTCAGAAATCAGAATCAGATGATAATGTGATGCTTGTGTAATACAATGTTTACATTTGGAGTCATTCACAGAATAGGAGGAAACCATTCACACTGTCATATGTACTGCTTCTTTGATCCAACATTGTATTTACCTGTAGTATAGTGGGTAGATTTTCAGTCCTAAATGATTTAGACATCCTGTACTTTCAAATGAAAGAGGGCCATTATGTCCCTTAGTTTTAGCTTCTGTGTAACACAGAGCAGAATTTTTCACCATGTAATTTTCTTCACATTGCAGATAATATTTTTTGATGTCCACTATTTTAGAAAATTATTGAAACCAGATTTTAAGGCTTGATATGATAGAGAGGATACTACCCCATACTGTACTATATTTTACTGGTGATCTATCAACCTTGTTTTTAAATACATGCAGTAATGAGTAAGGCTTCACAGCTACAATACTTGCTCTTAATGTGTTGTCATTGTTTGCATAATCAAAAGGCTAACATTGCTTTGTATAATCCAGGCTAACATCTTCCTCAATTATAGACCCTAAGTTCCTAAGGTAATGAATAGTGATAGAATTAAAATACATCCCTCACTGGATGCACATTCTGTGTCATCACTAGTACATAATCCCATGTGCTTCTTGTTATTTTTTTCCCAATTCTATAGTCTTTAAGGAGAAATATGTTCACCCACTTAAATATCTTAAAAATAAGGATGATGAGTCATGTGTAAATAAACTAACAGATGCTCCAGTATACCTTGGGGTGAGTACATCAGAATATTCATTATCACATAATATGCAACCACATTATCTTCATCTGTTCCTGTGGTGTATTCCCAGGAAACCTAGGAAACATTACGTTCTACCAGGAGATCATTGAGTTCAAAGCACATTCATCTAATATTCACAATCCCTTTTGGAAGAGATGAAACATACATAAACATTTCTAAAATAAGCAAAACCAAACAGCATAGGCTGTGTATGAAATACATTTTAGCACAATTTTACAATAATTTTCTCTGCTGCCATGAAGAGGATCTTGCTATGGCAAATCCAGGTGATGATTTTTGAAAAATAACGTATGAAAAAATGTGAGTACCTTCAGGAGTGTGTATTCCGAATATTAGAGATAATAATCCTTTCTGTGAAATTCAGGTAAAATGTGGCACTGAGATCCTAAATAAACTTCATGGTTTTGCCTTCTTTCCCCTCATTGCAGTTCCGTTTCTGTTTCTGAATCTCAAGACTGAAATATTTGTTTTTATAGTTATTTATATAGCTTCTGAGTGGTCAAGCATGAAGTTCAGCAAAGCAAAGTACAAGGCCCTGCACCTGGCATGTGGCAATCCCAGACACACCTACAGGGCTATGTGAGAACAGCCCTGTGGAGAGGGACCTGGGAATGATGGTTGATGAAAAACTCAACATGAGCTGGCAGTGTGTGCTAGCAGCCCAGAAAGCTTGGCTGCATCAAAAGGACCATGGCCAGAAGGTTGCCTCCTCGAAGGAAGAAATTCTTCTCCTCTGTTCTGCTCTCCTGGCACCCCACCTGTAGTACTGCACCCAGCTGTAGTGTCCCAAGCATAAGAAGAACATGGAACTGTTGGAGTAAGTCCAGAGCAGGGCCATCGAGTTGATAAGGGAGCTGGAGCACCTCCTGTATGAAGACAGACTGGGCAAGTTGGGGCTGTTCAGCCAGGAGAAGAGAAGGCTGCATGGAGACCTCAGAGCAACCTTCCAGTGTCTGAAGGGGCCTACATGGAAGCCAGAAAGAGACTTCTTATCAGGAATTGCAGTGGTAGGACAAAGAGTAATGGGTTCAAACTGCAACAGGGCAAATTTAGGCTAGATATACAGAAGAAATTCTTTACTGTCAAGGTGGTGAGGCACTGGAACATCTGCCCAGAGGAATTGCAGATGGCCCATCCCTGGGAGTGTTCCAAGGCCAGGTTTTATACAGCCTTGAGCAACCTAGTCTAGTGGAGGTGTCCCTGGCCATAGCAGAGATCAGTGGGTCTAAATGTTCTTTAAGGCCCGTTAACTTCCTGTGGTTTCTATGATTTTATGATTCTGTGTATAGTTAGGCTCTTTTACATACTAGGTGGCAAATTCTACTTTCATACTGATATCTTTGAAGTTATGCCAGATTTATACAAATATGATCAAGAATCAGAAGTTATATGTCACCCTATACTATGAATGGTGATATCCATTTGGATTCAAATTATTTTGCTGTAAAGGTCATGCAGTATTTTTTTGGTTATCAAGAAGGTGATAATACTTCTCATGGCAAGCTTTTTAGGTGCAAAAAGTTTTGGGAGGAGAAATAATGAGGAGGGAGATCAAGTTATGACTACAGATAATTATGTATAATTTAAGTGGGTGTCCTTCAGCCAAAAGCTTTTCTCAGTATCCGAATTCAAGATAGCGTAGCTGGAAACCAGGAGTAAAGGTGAGCATAAGAGGACAGAAAATTCTGTCTTGGAAAGCTATTAAGCACATAAGATTTGAGCATTTAGAGAAATTAATATCTTTTGGTATGAGCAATTTATGAATGAAAGGCTATGGCAAAAAGAATCCATGTGAATCTTAGTTATTTAAGAGATAACCAAGACACAAGATTGAAAAAGACAAGCAATATTACTTCTATAAATAGCACTGTTACACTAGATTAGCACATCAGTGCTATCACCTATCCTTGAACACAGATATATTAAAAATTTCAATCAGACCTGAAGATGAACTTGAGAGTATAAAGCTTATATTATAAGTTAAAAGGAGCTCAGTTTCTATGAATTTCTTTCTTCATAGAAGACAGGCCCTATGTTCAGGTGATACTGAGAAAAGCTTTGATACTGAATGAGAATAAAATTTTAAAAATTCTAGTGAATGTATCTCAGATCAGGCAAACTGAATGATAAAAGAAGGAGATTTCATAACAGCAGTTAAATGCAGAAATGGCAGCATATGCAGGATCACTTGGAATTGTCAGAACCAGATTGTAGTTCTTTCTTAAGAAAAAGAAGTCAAAAAGGAGTCTTTTCTCCTGGAAGAAAATCTATGAGTGAGGAAATCAGAAATGGCAGATGAGTCAAGTGGTCACAACTATTTTCTTGGTCTTGACATTTTATTCTCCATTTTGGGGAAGTCTTCTCTACTTTCCATTCCTCTATGAAAAAGAAAACACTTTACAATCTATTTGCATACAATACGTTTTGCATTGGACTCAGAAAAAAAACATGGCAATGACTATGATCAAACACAATATGCCTGATTATTTCAGGCACTTATATGCAAGAGCAAATTAATCACTTTTAATTTCGCTTTACAAGTGACAGATGTATTTTTGAATTCCTTTCTTTGGCTAGACCTTAGTTTGAAGCTGCATTAAATGGACAGTTCACACTGTAAATGGACAGTTCAATATAGGTCAGGTTAAGGTTCAAAAAGGTACAAAGAATCTTAATTGTATGACCAGGGTTGGTATTGATCTATATGCCAGACCTCAAACTGGTCAGACCAAAAATACATTCCCTTTTCTGCAGATCAGATTGGACTAGGTTTTTGTTGTTTCATTGCTTTGTGTTTGTCAATGAGAAGAGGTTGTTTATTTAGTTATGATTTTTTTTTTCATGAGTTATGATTCGTTTCTTTCAGATCCTTGGAACATTTCTTACTTAATGAGCTCCTTGCTACTCAAGAAGCCTCAGGCTGTGGTGGAACCTGGGTCTTTCCTGTTCACTGCTGAGAGAAAGCAGTTGTTTCAGCCCTCAAAAGATGCAGTGTTTTTGTTTGACTCAGTTTGTTGGTCTTAGTATAAGCTATTTGGGTTGTGAACGGGAAGATGTGAATACAGGAGGTTGGAATACATGATCTAAATGTCTTAACCACTTTTAAAACTTAGAGACAAGTAAAGCCATTAGTAGTTATTTGTATAGTTTTTCTTAGAAACTCCTTTCTTTTCTGTACTTATGTCATACCTCAATCATTTTGGTAAAAGAAAGGGAAAATATAATACACTGCATGTGAAAGGTCTGAAAATACAGGCAATGTAAAGAATTTCAAAGGATTTGTTTAACTTAATCTTTAGAACACAGACTAAATGTGTCTGAAACTTAATAGCTATCCTCCTTTCATATTATGTTGCCCCATACAACATATGCATTATAAATATTTGTACAATGCAACAGTAAAATAAAATATTTATGTTTGTCTCATTTGTTACTTAGTCTTAGAGTTTCCTATTTATATTAAATTTAGATGACAAATATGTTTTACTATAATTTGCTATAATTAATATATGTGTTACTATAATTTCTTCTTGTCTTGGGTTGCAACATGTAACCAAAAATGTTTATTCTATTTTCCATCTGTTGAAACTGGTTTGGGGAGGCATTTTCTTTATCTTTTGTATAACCATTCCTCATAACTCCAGTGGGGAGGGGCGCAGGTGCCTTCTGCTAATGGGCCAGCTGTTAAAACCAGGTGGAGCAATGTTCCTTAACTCTTCCAGGACCCATCCTCCCTCCAGGGGGATATCTTCTGTTAATAGCCATTAAGGCTCACCAATGACATGACACGTTACATGATCCCATTGTGAGATACTCCACCCAGTGGGGGGAGCCAACTGTTCCTACCTAGATAAAAACTGAGACTCAGGAACACCAGGTATCAGTTCTTACACTGGATTCCAGAGGAAGACTGGACCCGTCTCGCCACCACTGGATGCTTTTTACAGGATCATATCTACTCCAACAGAACCACATCTGTTACTCTAGGAGGATTTATTTGGACTGCTTCCAACACCCTGATCAACAGGGTGTCAGGTCATATCCCTGACTCTGTCAGGGTTTCTAGGATTTTTGTTTGTTTGTTTGCTTGTTTGTTTGGGTTTTTTTACTACTACATTTGTATTTTTAATATTCCTAGTAAGGAACTAGTATTCCCATTCCCATATCTTTGCCTGAAGGCCCCTAATTGCAAAATTATAATAATTTGGAGGGAGGGGTTTACATTCTCCATTACAAAGGGAGCTCCAGCTTTCCCTGGCAGATACCTGTCTTTTCCAAACCAAGACACTTCTACAGCATGAAATGACAATAACACATCTTAAATAAATAATCAAAAATATTAAAAAGAAGAAACATCTTAACAGGAAGCTAACTACCTGTTTAAGGGTCTAAGCCACTTCCTGCTCCAAGGCCAAAAGAACAGGATCCATACCTCTTACAGACAATGCTTTCTGCACTGGGCCATGTTTGCTCATATTTATTGAACACTTTCCCCAAAACCAAATATTTTGTTTAAATAAGATTGGAGTAAGGGTGAAAAATAGAAGTGTCTTGTTGAAGTTTCATATCATTTAAATAATAAGAATAAATTATTTAAATAATAAGAATTATTATTAATAATAAAAATAAATAAGAATAAAATACACTGATTAAAATATACATGGTGTTTCTTGGTTTTTGGGGGCCTACAGAAAATATTACGTAGTTCCTACCTCTATAACACACAACACTGGTTAAAAATGCATGAACTGAATGTTAATCTCCAAGCAAATGTGGAATTATCCACTCAATAAATATTAAAGCAAAATTAACTTTATTTCTTTTTATTGTTGCAAAGTTGTAAGTATCTATATTCCATAGAGAGAATATTCATATTTTTTCAAAAACACATGTAAATATAAATCATGGCAGTAACATATCTACCCATTGGTTTATAACTTCTTTCAGTGCTACAGGCATCTCTCTTAAAGAAGCAGATATGCTGCAACTGCACATGGTCATAAAAGGTACCAGTTAAATGTGCTTCCTTGAGTGATTATGTTATTTTAAACAATTTTTGTAACCAAAACTTATCATAATGTAAAAAAAAAAAGTAATTTTTTTTCTTTCATATCACTTTAGAGCTAGGTAGAAGAAATACTTTTTTTAAAAGGTGAAATAGTTGCATAATTACAGCAAAAATATTCTTTGAGTTTTGTTTTGTTTTTTCAGTCTTGATGTTTTCTGAAATGTCCCAGTCATTAAAACCTATCATGTGAGTGATTACAAAGCATGTTGCAGCCTTGATGAGATTTATAGCACTATTCTATAACACCCAGGTATATTATTTTGAACACATTTCAATATTTTCAATTCTCTCCACAGCAGCAAGAAATAGAAGATATCAGCATGGGAGACTTTGTGTAGCATGAAATACTGGTAATATATTGATGAGTCCAAATGTTCAATTTGCTGTAGCCAGGATGGATTTAATTTGGTGGACTACATTCAATTTACGCATTGTTACATTGTTCCTTCCCTGATAGTTAATAAAGCTGTCTTTATTTGTTTTTTAAGAAATACTTCAAATCCATAAAAACATAACTTTTTTTCTGTTCTTAATTTGCATTGAGATACCTTTACACCTCCTTGGCTACAAATGTCACTTACAGGATACACTCCAAAATACTTTAATGGAATTTTGGGGGTAAGTGAGGATAAGGCCCATTTTGCTAAACACAGAGATAGAATGTAAAATGATGGTGAACTATATGACTACATTTCTCCACTTACTGACGTGTACAGTGTAAATGTAGAGAATCAAAACTGGTAGAATTTACAAGCTACGAAAAAGAAGAATGTGTAATGAGATGGAAATTAAAGGCAATTTACACCTTTCCTACCCCTCAGGCTAGTTCTTTTTCCTCTTACTACCTTTTTTTCCAAATCCTTAGTATGCAGTCCATACCATCATATGCTGATATTTCACATTTTTATTCTGATACCCATTTACCCCCTTTTATATATTTATCTTTTGAAAGAGACCACACTTTTAAATCCTTCCTTCCTTCCTTCCTTCCTTCCTTCCTTCCTTCCTTCCTTCCTTCCTTCCTTCCTTCCTTCCTTCCTTCCTTCCTTCCTTCCTTCCTTCCTTCCTTCCTTCCTTCCTTCCTTCCTTCCTTCCTTCCTTCCTTCCTTCCTTCCTTCCTTCCTTCCTTCCTTCCTTCCTTCCTTCCTTCCTTCCTTCCTTCCTTCCTTCCTTCCTTCCTTCCTTCCTTCCTTCCTTCCTTCCTTCCTTCCTTCCTTCCTTCCTTCCTTCCTTCCTTCCTTCCTTCCTTCCTTCCTTCCTTCCTTCCTTCCTTCCTTCCTTCCTTCCTTCCTTCCCCCCCTCTTCTAAACAGCACTGGCAACAGCAGTATCACAGGACATATCTTCCCTCACTGCCCTGCCTCAATGCCATTCAGGGATTACTTAATTTCCTAGGTAGAGATGGGACCATATGAGGCTCTTACTCTATTCAGGAAGAGTTAATGGATCCCTGCAGAACTATATAACTCTTCTTTACTTATATTAGGCATAGTTTGATTCTAGTAATACTCTGGCACTGTAGCTTTGAAAAGACATTCATCATTGTCTTTCCACTTCTTGTTTAGTGAGCAGGATTATGCAAAAATGGAGTGTGAAAGGGGATTTGAAATGCACTTTTTAACTTGTATGTTACAGAAATTCTGAGACGTCACAGAGGACTAGGCTGAATTAGCTTTCTTATTGAAATCTGCAGTTTATTATACTGGGAAGGGGCTCTAAAGAGCAAATAAAAAAGTCTGGGTGTAATGACTTAGTGTTTACAGAATATAACTGCTACAGGAGTGATTGCTTGATACATTACTTCTTTCATTGTGAGCCGCAAAACAGGTAGAGGCATGGTAGACTAATTTGGTTTATATATTCAGCTGTAAGGCTAGACACTGCATCATTCTTTTCATAAAGCAGGGACTGGAGGCCTGTGGGGCCTGTAGCCATGACGACAATAAAACAGCTCCGAGCCTGAGCTGTAAGTAAGAAACTCGGCCTTGTCTTCAACCCTTCCTGCTCACGACTCGACTCTACATGCTCTCTTGAGAGGGGGCTGGGTGCTTATGAATGATCTATTGAGCAGAGGTACAGTACTGAAAAGCATGTCTACAACGAGCCTTTTAGCAGAATTTCCCACTGTTAGACTAACACAAGCTAGTGGTGACATCAGCTTGAGCATGCAACAAGTCTTGGCAGCTGTTTCACTTCTCCATACGGATTTATTGCTATATAGTAAACACTGGTCATAAAAAGACAAACAGCTTGTCTGCATTAGAACTCCCATTGTTGCCAGAACTGATGGAGCTGCAGGAAGAGTGGGGAACACCTAGGACTCCAGCTGGAATCAATATAGTTTGCAAATACCCAAAAGTCCCTGAAGATGAGACAAAGTGCCTAAGATGACAGTTTATCGGTGTGAACAGGCAATATGAAAGCAATATGGGATCTTCTGATGTATCGCATGTTAAAAATGGGTTATCTGCACACCTCACATGAAATAAGCACTAGTGATAAAAGAAAATATCAATTTCAGACAGATCTGTTCTCAGAGCATAGCTCTTTGTTGCTGGTGGTATGTGGTGCATCTTGTCACAGTCCATGAAGACCTAGGTAATCGCATGGTGCTAACAGGATCTGCTCTTTTCGTATACTGCTTAGCATCAAAAGGCAGTTGGAAACACATGAAATAGTAGAACAATGACAAGTGGCAGTAATTGGCAAGTGAATAGGAAGAAAATCAGGGCAACTGATACAACAATTTAATCCGTCATATTTTATTTCAAATGAGAATTTTACAAATGCTATGTGAAATCATTTCAGTGCTTTCTGCTTTCCTTCTTCCACAAAAAAGAAAATCACCTTGATATTTTATACATATGGTTTTCTGTGTCTTTTGAATCACAAGAGATCTTACATCATAAGTTTGCACTATGCAAACTGGTCTTGCTGGTAACTATGATTACACCAGGGCCTCTTTTCAAGAGGGTCTCAAGGCTATAAAAATCAAATGTGCAAGGTTTGTTATATTCCTGATGATAAGTGAAGATTAATTTAGCAATGAAGTCAGTTAATGAGACCTGCGATCACCTTCATCTAGACTGGTGTCTGTAATGACTGGGAAGAATACTGAAAAGGAAGAACTATAATGATAGGCTCTTATTGCAGCATTGTAACTCTGAGTCTGTTAATTAGTTTCATTTTCATCTGATTTTGCAGTAATAATGCGTTCTGATTTTAGATATGAGAAATTGCAACATTTTAATTTTGATTTTGCCAGTGTTGGAGTCATCACTGGATAATAATATTGAGCAAGAAAAAAATTTAAACTAACTGTAGATGTCAGTGGCTCGTCCTTTGTGTTTCCCTCACTAGATCCTGGCGTCCCAGCAGATCGTAAAAGTCAGGCCTGGTCTTTAGTAAGAATTCTAGGGCTCTCATGAAGATAAGAAATCCACTCACATGTCATATCCAGTAATATATCACAGTTATTTTGAGAAACTTCTACAATTAACTCCCAGAAAGTCAATTGTTACAAATTTATCTTCTCATGAGTGATTGTAAGATAATATTTGTGCCACGATCAATGGCAGCAGGTCAGGCTTGGGGTTTTTCTGTACAGTTCAGATCTCAGTAATTTTCTGTACATTGGTTTTCTAATAGTGAGTTATTTCTCCATCTTTTTCATTTACATTCACTCATACTATTCAGAGAAATCTCATGAACTTAAAAATACTCTAGTTAAGTGTTTTTCATTGTATTAAGGTAATTACCTTAATTATTACCTTAATTTAGGAAAGGCATATTTATAATTTTAGAATGTGAGAATTTATATGTAAAAACAAATAAAAACAAAAGTTGGAAAAAAACCTCCAAAGCATAACATGTTTGAATGAAAAATGAAAAATGCACCAAAGATGAAAAACCAATTTGTCATCCTCACAGTCATTTTACTGTTGCTACTTGGCTATACCATTTTGATTAGGTATCAAACACTATCTGGTGTTTAATGGACCTTTTAGTTCATATGAAATAAATGTATTGCTTTTATAATTGAAACAAAGCAAAAATTGCGTTTGACTTTTGTATCACTAATAATTTTGGAAGTATTGAAATGTTTCACCTATAAACACAAACACATCAAGTACCAGCATATTACTGACTTGACAAAAAAAATTCTTTTGAATTACCAGAAGACTCTACCTATGCAAGCTAGTGTCAGCAATTACAGTCACATAGACTTAATTCTTCGCAAAAATGAGAAAACCCCAAACCCAACCACTGCAAAAGGCACTTCATTTCTTATATAATAATATTTCTGAAGGGCAATTTTTCCTCAGGAGTGAAATAGATTAAATGTACTGGATGTGTTGAGTTTGAAGTATTTCAACTGGGCCTCTTTTATAGCTTGGCTTTATAGCCTTGAAAAGGTGCAACTTGGAGAAGTCTGAGATTTTTTGCCATACTGCCTTCAACACCAAACTAATGTATAGCATCCACTTACGATGTTTGGCTTCACAGGTGGCAGTTAAAGAAATGATCATTCAGAAATGTCATCCAGGCATCAAACAGCAGCTAGAGGGAAGCCCTGAGTGTAACTTTGAATTCTCTTTCTGACTGTTGCATGCACAGCTTGTGCATCCCCCACGTTCAGATGGAACACCTGACATGACACCTTCTCCTTGTTTTCTTTAATATTACATTCTAGCAGTGCATCCAGGATGCCCCTGGCCACTGTGCACCCCCACAGTACTGTCCCAAGGCCCCCTGCACCCCACATGTGGCACTGGTGAACTGGAGAGAAACTACATGGCTGTGCTGGAAATGTCTTACTTGTCCCTTCCAGGAAGAGTCAGATGTAACCTGGAAAATTGGGGAGGTTCATATTTGCAGCGTATGTCTGTATACAAGGGCTATACTATCAGCATCTGGAGTAAGGCAGAGGAAAGTGCAAGGGAAAACCTACTTTTAGCAAAGTTATAATTATAAGAACAAGTCTATAAAATAAATGAGCTGTGTCTGAGGCAAAATTGAGCATAAGAAATATGCTAAAAATTACTGTCTCTGGAGTCATGGACAAATTAAAATGGTTTGGTTTGCTGAATAAATAAGAGTATTAAACAAATAAGAATATTTATATCCAGTCTATCAATGGAACATATAAGTGCTAATAAAGCACCAGTGGAAAAATATATTGTTTCTACTCATTCACTGGTACTATCTTTTAATTAAATTTAGATTAACATGCTAGCAAATATAGGAAAAAATTATTCAGGAATTTATCTTGTTCTTTAAAATAAGACATAATTTTAAATATACATTGATACAGGTTTTATGGAGGTCTTAACAAAATTTTATAAGAAGAAATTACTCTGTATTAAATCAACATTTTGGATATTTTTATTAGATGGCTTATAAAAGAATTTTTCAATACATGAAGGAGGAGGTGTATATGTGTGTGTGCACATTTGCATGTGTATCCATGTATTTGTTACAAGTTGAGAATGTTAAAATCTATAAAAAGCTTCATGTATTTTGGTACTATTCACAGACTTCTAGAGTAAAGAATAATACAAAGAAACTTTAGTGATAGCACAACAAAACTTGTACTCAATTTGTAGATATCAAATTTTTTTAATCATTATTTGCACAACATGGATGTGTTGTAATTTATGTAGTTTATAAAAAATACTGGATTTCAAATGGACTTTTTTTGACAGACATAAATACAAGGATATTTTTCTAAAGTGTCATCCTTCAGCGACTTTAGAATGGTTTGCAATCTTTAATTTGGCTTCAGAACAGTACTCTGATGTAATTTTTTTTGTGGGTCAAATGAGGATCAAAATGATTAAGCGATTTGTCAATGTCACAAGAAGCCTTGGCTTTCAATTGTTTTGCTGACAAAAAAAGAATGTTTTTACCACAGAATAGCCACAGGTAGGAGAAGCAGAGCAGACACCTGTAGGCTTGAAGAGCAAAATTTCCCCCAGGCAAAGCAGAGTATGTATAAATTTCTTTAGGTATCTGGCAGTGAAAACGACAATGTCTTTATTTATGCTAAGACTTTTAAAAACCATCAAGTACCATGGACATGTAATAGTCCTGTCTTCCTTTTAACTTAACTCAGTGCCACTGAGGGCTTGTGTTCAGATAAGCCCAGCACAAGAGGGAGGAAAATTTAGATGTATCCCCAGAATGCCTTGCTTTTGATCTGCAGACAAAGTATCCATTTTCATATAACCCTGAAGAAATTAATGATCTTACATACAAATATAGGTCTTTTTACTCATCCATGACTGTCAAGAGCAGTACGGGGATATAATACAATATACACTGATCTTTGCTAAGTGCCAACTCAAATTATTATGTGGTTATTGTGCATTTAACAATGGAGCTCCCTGGTGTTGTGGCTTAGAATGAGCACTTTGTTTTTGATCAGATATGGATAGATTCTATGAAATGTTGCTTTCAAAGTACTGGTCATGTGCAACATAGGATCTTGTAATTCATGGAAACACGCTTCTCAGATATGCTGCACAAGTAGTATTTACTTGTGAATATTTATTCAGTCACTTTGAAAAGGCTTGGCAATTTATTAATTGCCTTCCTTTATGTCCCCTTAAAGAATTTACTTAACTTACCATCCTTCTTGCTTCTTTTTATTACTCTGCTGTGTTCCTATTACTATTGCTGTTATAAAGTACTGCAGATTTCTGCATTGACTATCTTTATTCACATTTTTATTTAGTCATGATCTGGTTGTAGAGCGGTAGGTGGAAAAGTGATGAGAGTTTGGTTTACCCTTAGCCTTTATTATTGAAGAACCACAAGGAAATAAAGCTTTGATGTACTTAGAAAGTTAATCCTGGTGATTATGGGGAGATATGTGCAGTGGGAGCTAGAGGGATATACTTCTTTAATCTCTTGGTGTTGAATACTTAATCCAGTAAAGATTCTTGGCAAGAAGATTTAAGAAAGAACAAGTTAATTAAACTGTTCACAGGTATTGTTTTCAGGAAAGCAGATTTGATAGCTTTCTAATGAAGTATCTGAGATTTTTGTTTTTGTAAAAGGGCACTTAAATAATATAATGGAATCAGTGTATTATGAAACATACTGTTTTTATGTTTTCAAATTGTTAAACACCCAAAGATTCCAGCCTCATGTTGCAGAAACTTGATTTTGAAATGTGTGGATTTGACTAGGGTGGTTATAGCAGTGCAGTGATTTAATTTTGCTTTACCAGTTTTAGCCCAAATTTGTTATTTTTTAATGCAAACTGAGTATGATGAGCTATAAAAGCAACATATAACTAACTCCAGATTTTTCCAAGTAACCAACACTGAGACCTCAGTGCTGATAATTGCCAGCGTATCTGCATATTTGCATAGACAGCTCTTCAGTTAGTATCTCAGGGAGATTAAATTGTGCCATGCATATCTTAGGAAGCAACATCATCCTGATTATCTGTATCTGATTTTTTTCAGACAGATTGGTCTTAGGGTCAGCACGTGCTTACCAGCTATGTACAGCAGCTATGACTACTTGCATGCTTTGATACCTGGGACAGAAATCACCCCCTGTGAGTGTGCATACGTGCACATGCACATGGGATCCTGGGGTACCCACTTAGAGCAGACAATGCTAACACCAGATTCTCCCTGGTATAAAACAGGGTTTTAGATCTCTGTTACCAGTGTGGCTTTTCTTCACAGTAACACTTGTATATAAGAATAAATAATGTTGTCAAACTTTTGTAATATTACAAACCTTCTTTTAATACAAGATGATCCCACTTAGTTTGAACATGGAGAATATAAGAATACAGGTTTCCGCTTCTCAGTGACGTTTCAAAAGTATTCGGTGTTTTATTAAAGATGCACCAAATATAAAAAGACATTTCTTACAAGTTGAATTTCTTCAGCTTAGTCAGAAGTGGCAGCTGTTATGAGTATACATGCTCTTTATCAACAGGGGAGAATGAAGAATGTATCTGGTAAAGGGATAGCAGTGAAGTTCTGTCTCAAACCCAGAATTAATATGTAGTTTTGTTCTTTTATAATTTTCAGTGATGACATCTTGAGTTAATGAATCTACACTGTATATTTTAAGTTGACAAACATGTTAGATGAAGTTCCTGTGTACACACACAATTGGATGAAGTGAACTAACATTGTTTGTAGACCAGAAGTAGCATCAGGCTTGCAGACACCACGCTTTGTTTTTTCATTTGGTTGGGTTTTTTCCTCGGAAGGGCTTACATTAAGACGTGCAAATTGTGCTTAAGCAATTATCTACCCATATATTTTTTTATCCATCTAATGAAATCTTTTGGGTTTTATTCTTCCAAAATTATTTTTATTATTTTAAAGAGGTTATAAATTACACAGAAAAAGGCATTACACACTCTTGAATATAGCTGTGCCAAACTGCTGGCTATCATCTTCCCTAGCATTTATGAGGGCTAGGAGCATGTCTTTTTGATGGTAGTAGATCCTGAGCTTCTGTGTTGTTGAGCTGTTTATGAATAGGAAATGTTTACAGCCAGTCCAGCTTTTAAGATTAACAGTCATAAGAGTTCCTGTAGTTGTAGTATGCAAAGAACATATATATATATAGCAAAGATATGAAAGATGAGATTTATACAACATAATGAGAACATTTTTTATAAAATTAGAATGCTATTTAGAAATTTCAAAGAGTTATAGTAATCATAAATGACATTCACATACAATTAAATAGTATTCCTCAATTGAGGGATATTATATTCCAGGTATATTCCTATTTAAACTTAAATCTAGGAACAGCTTTGGTGAAAATGAAGGAAAATCTTTGTTCTGCTTCATTTCTTGTTATCAAGTCTTGTGTTTGAAGACCCCAAGGAACAATTAACTGATGTAACTCATTGCCACAGATTATCATTTATGAGTTTCTCACGAACATGGGTTCAAGAAGGAGTTAGACAAATATTCAGGGAGGGTTTCCAAGCTTACAAAGAAGTTTGATCCAGATGTTGTCTGTAGCTCAGTCAGTCTCAAAACTACTAACTGCCAGATGCTGACAAGAAGGGATCACACTATAAGCAGAGGAGAAATGTGCCTCTTTGTATACCGATTCCCATGCTCTTTTCGTATCTGCTTCTGGAGACAAGATGTGCACCTAGGCTGATATTAAATGTTCAGTACAAAATAACCACCAAAAATATTCCTTGGCAGAGAGACTTGAAAAAGGACCTCCCAAAGCTATTTTACTCCTCTCATTTTAACTTAAAAAGTATGAAATTATGAAGTATGAAATGGCTCCTGGCAAAGGCCATTCCTCTAATAACTATTAAAGAAGACTGAATAACTTATACTAAGACTGCAACCTGATCTAAATGATTTTCCATATTTCGTCTATTCGAATTGGAACTCAAATTCCATGGAGCAAAACCATAGCAAGTTTCTTATGGTAATTAGATGTTTACATAATAAAGATATGAATGGAGACTTCTAGAGAGCCTGTGAATGATCAAGGTGCAGGATAGCCTCTCATAATGGCGAGGAGGACGGTGTTACAAATAAACTCCTTCCAGGTAAATTAACCTCTATATCCTATTACAGTTTTTCTTGCCTGTTCCAGTGAAATGCTTGGCAGTTTTGGCTATCACATTCCTGGCTGCCTGCTGCTGAGGCTGCACTCTGCTTCAGCCTCTCCCCTGTTACTTGGCTCTGACGTGAAAGGGCAGTCAGTAGGGAGAGCTGAGCTCCACCTGTCTCCTCCTTCCTTCGGAGAGCAAATTCTTCGCAGGAGCTGTGCAGACAGAACTTCTTTGGCTTGTTTGTTTTTCAAAGATTAAAACAAGAAACTGAGAAAAATTGAAAGAATAGGTATCAATCTAAAGCTATTTTTTCCCCCACTCAAGTCCAAGCAATAGACTTTCTCATTTGTTTTTATTTGTTTACCTTTCAAAAATTCAATTTAATCCCATAACCTCATATGGAAATGAAAGTTCTAAATGCAATGTATTTTCTTCCTCAAGTTCCTGATTGCTTTGGCTTCATGTTGCTCTTTGGGTTCATACCTTGGCATCATAGTCTGGTATCAATATTTTCAAAAGCTCATTTGTAGCAACTCAGACTTTGTTTTCTTCCCTGCAGCTAATATTCCCTATGTGACCTTGGTGTGTCACCTAAGATCCAATCTTTTGGCTTTGAAATTAGGGGTGGCACCTTCTGTGATCCTTTTGTTTTCATTTTCTTCAGTATACTACACAGAGAGGTTCCCTTGTGCATCCTCATCCATCCTTGGTCACTCATCTTCCAGACAGAAAAGATTATTAATCTTGTCCAGGCTGGAAAGAAGGATGTGAGAGACTGTGAGTGTTAAGTCACTTCAAATGTTGGTAGATGCTCAGACAGAACTGTTATGTTTAGGCTATGCAAGTATGTAAAGAGCACTTTAGTGGCAGAGTAAAGGAAGGGCATTTTCTCTTTTCTGTCCTTGTATGTTCATCTTTTTGAAAGGTAGATTCAGAACCAATATTATTAAGCTATTAAAAACCATAATTTTTGATTGCTGAAGTTCCTTCACTGAAATGTCAGATTATATTCATCAGAAGAATGACATAGCAATGAAATAAAATTAAGAAATTGAAAATGTTTCCAAAGAATTTGCTGTAAGCTTTATCTAAGTGGGAAGTATAGTGCACACTGTTAATGTATCTTGCAAATATGATTCATGGTATTTTCCTCCTCTGGTTTATACCAGTCCTGCACTTTCAATCCAGTGGAAGTTATTCCATTTGAACAGGAATGTGATCTAACTCCTGCTTAATGAAGAAAGTGCTTTCTAATTTTCTTGGAAAATAAAAATATACTTTGAGAAGGTCCTCAAAACTCAGCTTGAAACTTTGGACAGGAGACACTGACAGGTAGTTTGCATTGTATGTAATATAGAATTTAGCTTCTGGATACGACAGATGATGTTCTCTACTGACTTTAAATTCTCAATTTAAGAAGTCACACTGCATCACTGAGAAGGGAAAAGCTTGTTAAGAACACACCTGGCCAAAAAAAAAAAATCTATATTTTCTGTCAGTTTCCCCCTTTTTTCTAAAGAATAATAATGAAAAAATAAAGATATTTCCAGATTTTTTTCAGGAAAGCAGTACATAGTTGCAGAAATATTGGCCACCTACTATCACACAGTAAATGTGCATGCTAATTAGTATCAGATTCCCCTTCACAAGAAGCCTTAAGTTCAGGCCATGGTTTGCCATGATTCTCTTCCGGCACACATTATTAATTTTTTTTTTCTGGAAAAAGAAGGAAAAAAATGTGCACATAAAGGTCTTCCCCTGACACAAATCATGTGTGTTTGAATGGACCTGAGAACTAAGAAGTCTTCACAGGCTTCTCTCATCTTAGGTCTTGTAGGTGTATGCCTCCCAGGCCATAAGATCAGCTGTTCCTGTTTGCTGCTCTTTGATTGAATTCCACTTTTGTCACTGACACATTTATTGCTGAGTCAGACTAGTAAGTAAAATATAATTACCTTCACTCAGGTGCCTTGAGGGAACCCTCATTTGGAAAATAAATACAGATGTTTACTTTCTTGCTTTGCTTTCTTCCTGTTTTGACCATGTTATATGGAAAGAGATTTCAGTTAATCCACCATTTACATGGAATGCTCATGTCTAGATGATGGTGTGTGACACACACATAATATCTGTGTGAAATGATACCTTGATTTATGCTAACACAAACCCATGGTTTTATGGTTTTTTTTTAATCTGTGAATGTATTTCACTCCTATTACTGGAGCCAAAATTTTAGGTAGAGATATTTGTGTGGAGAATAAGGTCATGGAACAAAGCCAGACTGAAGATGTCCTTGCTCTTTGCAGGGCTTTTAGTCTAGATGTCCTTTAAAAGGTCCCTTCCAACTCACAATATGCTATGAATCTATGAATGTACAAATCAGCAAAAATAAGTTTATCTCAGACTAGCAAAGAATGATTCCCATTGAGGACTCTGCTGGCAAAAATATCCGGCAAAAATATAGAATGTTTTTAATTTTTTAGGTTTTTTATTTATTGCTGATTTACAATAATTTTGCCATAGGACAAACAGAATTTTCTACTTTACTACCTTAAGTATGTAAAGGATGAGATTAGTAACTATGTGATGACCAGCAACTATCCATTTCACTTGCACTGCCATATATACCTGTGTCCAAGGGTACCTGCTAAAAGTTCAAAGTCAAAGTGTCAACTGGTTACAAGTGGCACTGCTCAGATGTTCATCTGATACTGTTCCTTAGGAACCTCACAACTTACATGATTCTATGGTTGAAAACCTGGGCAAAGGTTCACCCAAAAAAACAGCCCCACCTGCTCCTTTATGTGCACACTGGAAATTGTTAAGCTCAGTTTTGAGATTAGAGTGCCACACAGCTTCCCACTCACAAGTCAAATTGAAGGAGGACAAGAATGGGTTGGCAGCGTTAACTACAGGGACAAGAATTCCCTTCATGTCAGTAGCATGGATTTAAGTTTGACTACACTGCCTTAGCTACAAGCAACAAATTGGGTCTTACACGGCATCTAGACTAAGTCTAGACTTACCACTGGAGGTGATTAGAGTCTACTGTACTGAGCTGCCTCCATTCATAGGATGAGTTAACACCTCTCCGAGATCCTGGTGCAGTTGTCAAATAACTGGTGTCCCTTTTGTTCCCTCTGCTATTTAGGTAGTAACCTCCAAGAAGTAAGTAATGAGTTTTCTTGGACTGCCATTTCTAAAATTCCATCCAGTAAAGTTAAGCAAATGTGTCTCTGTAAACAGATGACTAAACCAAAACGTATTTTCTAAAGATAATTTAGACTTGAAGTGTAACCAAGGAATAAAGAGCAGAGATTTCTCTTTTTACTCCCAACTGGAGACAGACAGGGAAAAAAACTTGTCATCAGAGACTTATCATTCAATAAACCAGGAAAAAATCTGACTTCAGTCCTGAGAAGTAGTGCATTACAAATGGAATTGTTCTGTACTGATGACTACAGTGAGGACTGGCAGACACTGACAGCAGTAAATGCCAGGCGTTCATAATATTCCTTGTGGAATGAAACTGACTGCTTAAGAAAATTGGCAGGACTGTTCCAAAACTCCTTCCCAGAACTCAATATCTGACCATACCCTGAATGCTGGGACCACACATGAACATGTTGCTTTGCTGTCTCAAAGTGACAAGACAAAATTACATTGGAATCATCACCCAACTAATAAATCCTACTGTCAGCTGGGTCTGCTTGTTGGTGGTTATTTTTGGTTTTTGTTTGTTTTACTCCTAGCATGCCATCTTGGATAACTGCATTAGGATGACAATATTATTTTTGTCTTTAAAACCTATTTTTGTTCTCCCATGTGACTGTGAACAGTGGGCATATGTGGAGACTGGAGGAAGGAATGAAGTGTATTGTTTTTGTCACACTGTTCATTTATCATCAATGACTTAAGCATATTTGCTCCCTGTATGCTGTGTGTATATCCACTGGCTTGAAATCTCTCCAATATAGGAGGGAAGCTCTGTTTATGAAATGAAGAGAAGAAAAGAGAAACATTGTCAGGATCTTTGGCATTGTTTATTATCTCTGATAAACCACATTTGGTATTTTAGTGTTTTTTCCTGTAAGAGTTTGTCCATCCAGTAAATTCACCATAAGTGCAGCTGCATCTGGAGAATATTAAAGAAATTTGGTTTAATATTAGAATTTTTCATGGAACTGGAATAAGTTGTACTGGTGAAAATCACAACTCAGAGCAGCTTTGTCTAACTCTGCTAGAGGCTGGCAGTGATACAACTGTTCTGGTGGAGAGCAAGCAAAGGCTGAAGTCACAGGAAATCCACAGGGCAGTTCAAGTCTTTGCCTGAGACACTGCAAATGACAAGTGTTTTGCAAAGACTGGTCTAGTAGACAGAGAAGACAGCTACGCAACAGTAACATGTGATGTTGCTTTTTTTGATCTATTTTTCATATAAATTTTTCATAAGACAGAAAAAGAACCTTAAGATTAACACATTTTTGTAAGGTGTGTTTGTTTTAAGTGTACCTTTCTTGAGAGAATTCCCCATACTGCCTCCTTAAAAGAAAAAAAAATCACTTGAGAAGAAAGGGAAAATCTCTGTGTGTCTCAGAGTAAACATTTCCTGCTGGGCTCCTGGCAGGCACTGAGCCCACCCCTTCAGAAAGAAATCAGATCCTGAAGCAAACTAGGTAAAAGAGAAAAAAAAAAAAGAAAAAAAAAAAACCAAAAAAACAACTAAAAAAACCCAACCTAAAAAAGCAGCTGTTAAAATATTTGGGCTTTTTCCCTCAACCTAGTGCTATGCATGTGATCATTTCAATTGTTTGGCTCATGTGCTAGAAGCCTCAGACCCTCTGCAAGGGAATGTTACAGAGAATAACATGGAGCATTTCCATCTTGTTCTTCTCACCACTGTCCTCTTCATCACTGCCTTCCTCTACACATTCTTGGAGGACAGTCATAAGATTTATTGCATAATTTTTTTGTGACTGTTAACCAAGTGTGCAGTTACAGCTTGGTTTAATTAAGAAATCAGAGTGATTCTTTTATGTAGGTCACATCAGTTTTTGATTCTGAATCTCATAAAACTCTAACCTTTCTGAAAAGTCAGCAGTGTATCTATGGGTTTAAAAAAATCACGTTCTTAAATGCTTCTGAGTGTTCTTTATGCCTGCAAATGCCACTGCTCTTTTACCAGATAAATTATCAGAAAATTTTGTTTGAATATAGCCTTTGGTGAAATCTATCTTTTTGCAGCAGTGTTTTCAAATAGGATTCATAAATACAGTCTGAGCTCCCAATTTTTTGAAGCATGGTCATGCTGGAAAAGGAGCAGTGGGTGATTTGATGTACCTTTCTTTGTCTCTCATCACTATTCATATTGATAGGAATTACCTGAAAATCAGATATTCACAGCTCATCAGAGAACAAGGTTATGCTGGCTCAGAATTGTGAGTTTTTATATAATTATCTGAAATACTTGCTTCATTAAAAGGGAGGAGCCTGATGTCTAAAATGCTTATCAATCTATTTCTTATTCTTGGTAATTGGACAGCTCAAGTCTGTGAATATTGTCTACTGCTCTCAGAACACCACATCTCTATGACCACATCACAACTGCTCAGCACCTCACTCTCTTGTTACACTAGACTGTCAACCTCCAGGCTTACTCCAGGTCCAGCCACCCTTCCTCTCCTTTCCTCTGAAGGAATCCTCATCCCCACAAGTGATATTTAATCAATTTGTGTTATTTTAGAAAGCTTCCTGATCTTTCTCTGACTCAGTATCAACAGAGTTAATGCAAGATTTGACTAATATTCCTCAAAGTGCATTTTTAGATATTAAATGAAAATTATTCCTAAATAGTACAGCATTTCGTCCCTGATCAAGATTTTCATGCCCTTGAAGACGCAAATTGTTCAAAGAATTTTTTACCTGTGAAGAAGGTTGTATTACCCTCAACATCTTTATTTCTCAAGTAAAATAAGGAATATACAATGAGCAAGGTACAGTCTTCATTGCTCAAGGATAGGAGTTCCATCTGCCAAAGTGCAATGCTAAAGTGTGCAGAAACTGTATTTTTCCCAGTATTGGCCCAAAGCTCAGAAATTAACTCCTGAAGGGACTTAGGATCATCACAGGCTGCATTACCTTCTAGTGTGCAAAACCAAAATCTTTGGGTTCCCTAAATTATAAAAGTACAGCAACACTGAATGCTTTATATTAAAACAAAACAATTAAAATCCCAATAATGCCAGACACAAACATATAAAAACCCCACTGAAACAAAGCCTTTACTGGTCTGCTTTTCTTTTGAGATTGGTGAAAGGACAAATAGTGTGGCAAAAAATGGTAGTCACACAAATTACTTCTAATAAAAAAGTAAAATTGGCCCCTAATGTGAGTGCCATGTCTGTCATGCCTTCTGTTATACATCTCCCTTTCCTGTCTTAGTTCTTACTGACTTTTGGAGAGTGTTCTATTCTGTGTGATCCCCCAAACCATGCCTGGGATAATGCCCAAAGGTTGAGAATATGCAAGGAAGCATGTCAACACTTATACAGTGGGTAGTCACAGGTCAATGCCCCACCTGTATGTAATTTTCTTGTGTAGATGTAGTGTAGAGTAAGAGCCAATGTAGTCTATTAGAAAATAAGATGCAGCAGAAATGAGAAAAAGGGCAGACTCAGATGAAAAGAGCAAGTTCAGCAGAGTTTACAGCATATTACTGAAATTCAGATTTAGGTGTTTAATATCACACTGCAGGTGAAACAGCATTATCTGCATCATCTGGAGATGGGATGCCAACATAATGAAGCACAGTTTATTAAACCTTTATGAAGGGGAGTTGGAAGGAATTCTATCCCTCTACATCTATCCAGGGAAATGCTCCAAAAAAAGTTACAGGCTGTATGAAGAATCCTACTTTTCTCCCTAGTGCAATGCAGAATCATGCTTTTCTTCACCCTGGATACTCTGTTCACTCCTCACTTCATACACAGCCTTCCCACGTACACCTGCTTTTTGAGGTTGGCCCTAGCAGTAAGTGCCTGTGAGACCAGGATTGCAGAAAGCAGCAATTCCTAAGACCAGGACTGTAGCAAGCAGTCGTTCTTATTTCAAAAGCAGGTTTCTCAAAACTGTTAAGTTAGCCTTTTATTGGGTATAGGATTTGCAATGATACCTTCCATTATTTTCTTGGAATCAGCCAGAACTAGATTATGGGAAACCAGCACTGTAAAACTGAAAAGTGGCAGCAAAGCACTAAGAAATATTCATAAATCAGCATTATCTCCTGAGTTTCTGTAAAAATCATGCCCTAACATAGCTGTTAGAGTGGTCTGGATAGCAAGAATGACCTCCTATAATTGAAGTTCCAGAAACGTCTTAATTGAAGTGCTCCTTCAATCTCTGGTAGCCAAGTGCCACTTCCAAAAATTACATTAGCCAAACTCCCTGTCATTGCATTTCTTCCTTCTGCAATGTTTGCATGCCAATGTAGCATTTTTGCTGAACATGAATTTGCTGAGCAAGATAAGGAGGCACAAACGTGTTTTGTTGCTGTACATGCAGGATGCATATAGGTACCTTCTAGTCACGAGGCAGTGCTGATTTAAAGCAGCTGTGCAGTTCCATGCCTCCCACTTAAAGATCTGGTTTGTCCCCACTCCTCAGGCTGCAGCTGCATTTTGCAGAGGAAGCCACAAAGCTTTTCATCAGTTCTAAACAATGTTTGTTATCTTTGCTTCTTTAACTGAACTTTTGTGTAAGTTGGGTCCACGTGATTTCATTATTTTGTGGTGAAACATGAAATTTGTCCTTACAGGTGACAACAATAAAATAACCTCCTCACTGTTTCTTTTGTGTCAGAAAAACTAAACAACTGTTTTGACTGGGACTTTTTTACACAATTTGTTAATGTCTGGTTGTAAACCAGTTGGTTTATAATTTTATTCTAGAATGTTTCCTTCCCTTCCCCCTCATTTTTGCTAAAGCAACCTGTATTTTCCAGCAGCAATAGGGAAACTGTGCCCTGAAGCAATCCCATAAACACTTGCAAAAAGCATAATTTTTCACAGTCATATATTCATAAGGCAAAAACTGGGTAGCTTCATGCAGCAATAGCGAAGGGCTGCAGACAGGCTGTCTAGTGGATTGTGCACTAGGCTGGGATCCAGGAATGCTTGAATCCTAGTGCTGGCACTTCCACCAGCTTGCTGTGTGGTCTTGGGCCTGAGCAAGCCGCAGCTCTGTCTCGCAAGTTGCCCATGTGTAAAAGGAGGATAATAATATTTGCCTGTTTCACAGGAGTCAACACCCCGTGTTAATGTTTTTGCAGGACTCTGAAAAGCTAAAGAACTGCCAAAGTGTTAAAGCCTCTACCAAGCAAGGCATTTGTCTATGCATTTAGAATAAAATTTGGTTTAGTGAGCAAAAACATTTCAACCATTTGCAGTGCTTTACACTGTTGGATATTCAGTTATATTTTCAATTTTTATCAGTCAAGTTAGAAAGAATTTTTTTAAAGAGGACCAAAGCAATTGTTTTGTACTTTCTGTGCACTTCAGTGGACTTGCTTATCCCTTTGTCATATGCTCTGTACTTAGATTTTACACTAGCCAACTGCTAGATTCCCAGATCCACTTCTGAATTTAGACAAGTGCAATCTATTGAACTCATACGGTCTTTGTTTGCTCATTTGACATTTATGCAGTGAATCTTTTCAGTAAAGCTAAACTAGCTGACATTAAAAGATATGCAAAATAAAATCAGGATAATCTAGGACAAAATTGCTGCAGTCAAGGGCAATATTAATTCTGTCCTCTTGAGCTATCAAAGCACTAAGCCTTCCAGAGGCAGAGAGTGTTTGATCTAATGCTGGGAGTCCTGCATTTAACCTGACACAGACATGAAGATGCACTTTGAGAGAAATTCTTTGCACAAGTTCTGTAAAGTATATACTGTGGAGCTCTGGGAGTTGAGATAATTTTAATTTTTTAGATAGAAAACCCTCCTCCCCTCTTCTCTGTGGTACAGCTCCATGAGTGGACAAAGCTATGTGTGAACTGATGTTGAATTTCAAGAGCCATTTTGGTCAACATGACAAATGTTTCAAAAACCATGAAGCATTCTGTTTAAATGTTTCTGGTTTGCCATTTTTAAGCACCTTCTGTAATTCAAACACCAGAAAGCAGTAATTAGTGTTAAGAAGCAATGCCCATCTTTCATATGAAAGCAGCATCTGCCTCTGTGGGTCCTTTCTATGCCTTGGGAAGGCTGACCTGAAACAGAGACTGGACAGAGCTAGAGAATAGAGTAGATATTTATTGAAAGGCCTTTAGGGTACAGCTTGGGCAGCACAAGAGCCTGACCAGGGCTACACCCAAGGTGGACTTAGAATGGTCACAAAAATTGACTACTGGTCACAGGGTCCTACACTTTTATGTTTTGGTCCATTTGCATATTGGGGTTTAATTGTCCTGTTACAGGTTGTGAGGTCTCATCATTCTTGTTTTCTCTCCAGTCCACCGTTGTTGGTGCTTTTGGGCCTGAAAGTTGTCCTTGGTCTTCAGCAGGAAAAGGATTTGTTTTGTCTACCTACTCTGTGAAGAGAGCTTACTAACACTTAATATGAGACTCAGAACTACACCCCTAGGCAGGACAGAGTCTGAAAAACATAAAAGCTAAAATTTAAGGCATCACTTTCTCTGCTTCAATCCAATGGAACCTTTATTCTTTCTAGGACTTTTCTCTAGTGAAAATAACCTTATAAATGCAAAAAAATTTATAATTTTACCTTAATTCAGATTAAGCTTGGCCAGCCTGTCAGTTCAACTGTCTTACAGGACAGTCTGGTGAATACATTGCACTGGCTCTGGTATGCCTTGGCAGCAAACTTGGAACACAGGAGAGATGAATGACTGAAGAATAAGAGAAAGATTGTCTTTTTTTCGGGATCAGTATGTACTTTAATTCATTTAGATATCAAAGTCTTAATAGGGCTATGACCAGCTATATAGGCATTTTTCAAGTTGCAGGCTGAGTAGCAAGTAGGTCATAACTCCTTCCAGTCTGAATAAAGGTGCAGTTACATGTGTTGAGATCAGTCAGTTGAGCCAGCCCCTCTTCTGGCTGCACACATGCTATACTGAGTCCAATGTGAGGAAGGGGCAGTAACCCACTGCCCTGGGTAAGAAACGATGAAAGCTGCATATATTTTTCACAGATTCAGCATAACCTGAACTCATACCCTAAGAAACACCTCAGTGGAGAAGAGGAAAAAATTCCTTAATTTGAACAAATCCCAAAGAGAAGCCTAAGGTTTAGAAAACTAAAGAATCACTAGTGTTATTATATGAGGATGTAAAGATCTTGTGAAAACCAAGATTGTTGGTTAGGAGCTACACTCAGGCTGAAGAGGTGAGCTACAGAGGGCAAAAGAAACTTTGGAACCTAATCTAAATGCTAATTAAAACTGGTTTGTTTGCTTGTTTCCTTTTGGGATACCTGTAACTTTAGATGCTTTGCTTTCTCTTTAATATATTTCATCTTAGCAAATATATACTTTTCTCTTTTTGGTAGTTGAGTTCAGAATGGTTTCAATGTGGCTACATAATGCTGAGGTCTCCCATTTCTTGGAAAGAGCCAGTCCCTAAATTTCACTGTGCTTTACAGTGCTTTTCTCCCTATTCCAACTCTATTTTGTTGTGAAACAGTGCAATACAGCACCAGCCTGTGCAGCAGCACCAGCCAAGAATGCTGTCTTGGCTTGCAATGATGTGCCATATAATATGGCTGAACCCTAAAGATTCCTGCAAATTACTATCACAGCTCCTTCACTGCCATGTCGATGGGCAGGGGAGCTGGCTGCTTTTCCCAAAGCTCTGGTACACAATTGTTTATATCACATTACTTGCCTTAGAATTATAGAATCTTTTAGGTTGGCAAACACACATAAGGTTATCCAATCCATGGACCCCAGGGAGATATTTTGCAATTACCATATTTGAGTATTATCTATAGGAAGGGAGTTAGAACACATAATTTTTGTTATTTGACATTTAATAATATTGCATACATATACAATACATTATTTTGTATAATTATATCTGAACGTATATAATTTGCCTCTAACTCATATAAGACATATTGAATTATTAGAATAACAGAATCATGTGTTGGAAGGGAAATTAAGGATCGACTTCCAATGCTCCTGCCATGAGCAAGGACACTTTCCACTAGACCAGGCTGCTTAAAGGCCCATCCAGCCTTGAAAACTTCCAAGGGTCAGATGTAGACAAGGTGTAGCTGAAATTTTGATCGCAAAGTTTTGACCTTTTCTGACCAATGACAAGCCTCAATAAGAACACAGCTGTGGATAAGAGATTCTCATGAATATGTAATTATCTGCCTTCTTCAGGGAAAGGATATTTTCAAATTTAAAAACCAATATTCTTTTTTTCCTTTTTAAACATCTCTTGCAAAATAATATAAACTATATTATATTCTTAAACTTGTGACACCACAAATCAGTTTCTCGAATTTTATATCCAGATTTATTATATGTTATTGGTGTAGCAAGCATAAGGAAGCACTCCAAATCTGTCAGCCTTAAATTATGGGAATGAGGACACCAACAGCATCACTTTTAAGTACTTAAAACATCCTTTAAAAATTCCAGAAGTCTCACTCTAATCTGCTTGACAGAATAGTATACACAGAGGTAGAAGAAGAGGATTAAATGAAAATTGTTTGAGAATAATGAGGGAATGATGAGTATGATTTCTAGGTACCATTTCTACCTATCATTTTTTTACTCTTGCAATTTTGTTTGAATTGCAAAATTTGCATTTTGCATTGAAATTTATTCAAAGTCACACATTTTTACAAGAAGACACTGATTTCCTTTACTGATTAGCTGAATGACTTGGTGTCACAAATTGTACTCTATGCCTGGCACAGGCCCTTTACACTGTATCTTCCACTTCTACAATTTTCTTATTCGTAAAAATTGTGTTGCTTTTCTTTAGACAAGATTGTGGAACCTGGAGATATAAAAAAAAAATCAGTTGCAAAACCACTCCATTTAGACCCATCTGTTTTTCTGGGTCATAGTACAGGAATCCTAATTTTTTTCCATATGTTGCCCTTTTACATTTTATTAGTTCCACAACAAGATTTGTTACTGCTTTTGTCAGAGAAAAAACATTCTAAAAGATCCTCAAGATCAAGAAATAGTTTCAAATGTGTGGCCTGTATTTGACATTACTGCATTTTTTCCTAGATACATTTTCCCTGTTTATATTCTAAGAAATGGCTTTCCTCACTGCTATTTAGAGCAAGCAGAGATTTGTAGACCATTCTTGAAATAGACAGACAGGAAATTGGGCTAAATTTACAGTATGCTGAACTCTATGAACCATCCAAACCTGAAATAGCATGAACTAATTTCTGCTAACTCTGCTCCCACCCTTTAATGTTCTAGCTGCACTTGCAGGACTGGAGCAGCACCTAACCTAACCTACCATGTACAACTACATAATCATTATTGCTTTCTCTCTTTTCGGCAATAATCTTGCAAGGAATAAATTCACAGGAATTTTTTAGTGCCATCAAAATAGACATGTTATATCCTACATACATCATGTAATCTGAGCTGAGGCCCTGTATTTAGTATAAAGCACTGTATCCTGCTGCTAAAGTACTTTCACAATAATGCAGTAATTGAGGTTGAGAATTAGCAAGACAGCTGGACACATGCAGAAGGTTTATAAAGGTTTTACACTGTTAAAAATAATTTAAAAGCTGTAATATGATTTAGACTTGGTTAGATTAGAAACTTTTTATTTTACCTGATTTAGTTACTTCCAAAATAAAAAGAATAGTTTGAATTTTTCTACCTGTTCTTTCCTGTGTAACTGAAATGGGGCTTATCAAAGGAGATGATGTGAAATATACTGAATCTTTGCCATCACATTTTACTGATTATTGGGCTGGAAGAAGAACACCACTACACTAATGCAGAATAGCTATGAAATACACCTGTCTTCTGTTTGTGCAATTCCTTACCCTCTGTTTATGTGTAGTAGAACAATATTGCACTTATTTGTTCTTTATTTTTGAAACATCTTTGGAGCAAGGTAACCTTTGAGTTTCTGTTACTTTTCTTCTACCTCCTTGTACTACAAGTACAGTCTGTCACTAAAACTCACTTTCATCCCTGAAAACTGCTAAAATACACTGCCCTTCTGCTTGTTTATTTGATGCTGCCTGACTTTATTGTTTTATAAAACTTTGATTTGCCCATCTTCACCTCTCTGTCAGCAGGAAGTGTAAGGATCAGCAGCAGCAGTATTGCAACTAGGCAATAACAGGTCTGCAAGGAACTGCAAGCAAGAGCACTCACCTCTGATAGTTACAATGGAGAGAGGAGGAGCCCTGACTTTACAATGATGAGAGTCCTGTAAATTGCTTTACAAGAGAGTTGCCTGTGTAAGTTTTATGAATGACGTTTTCTTCTGATAATTGAGAAATTCTAATTATTTCCAAAACAGGGATGTTGTTAGGAGCTTTTGTCAACAAACTCACTTTAAGTGAATAAATAATGGCAGTAAGAAATAAATTTTTAATTTCCTAATGACACTATGATTTCACATTGTTTGTAACTTTTTTAGCTAAATTAAATACTATGGTTGTCTATAAAAAATAATTTCATGTCTATAGTCCTGATTAATTTAATGAAGAAAATACATTTAGTAAAAATTGAAATTGGTCGAAATTACATTTTCTTTTTCAAAAAGAAAAGGATTTTCTGGATGCAACTTAAAAATCAACATTGAATAGCAATGTCATATGACATAGGACATCAGTAACAGAAAAATCAGCTGAAAATTTTCTGAGTAGATTACCCATAAATCATGAGTTGAAGATTGTTTAAACAGATTGTTTGCAAGTTAGCTTCCAATAAGATACATTACATTCAAAAAAGCCTAATCAAATAAATTATTACATTAAACCAAAAGTGGATTCACTGGTAGATATATCTACTAAAATTACTGAATTTTTGCCATTAAAAGATGAAGCAATGTGCTGAAAGAAGACAAAATGATTAAAGGAACAGGAGAGAGTTGATTTATGTCAATTTAAAAAGACAAGAAATCTGTCGGGACTGATAAAATATTTTCCTCTTCTAGTGAGAAATGGAAAGCTGTGGCTTAGATTCTGCTCAGTATAACTGCTCTGTGTAGGTGTTAATTTTTCTAATTATGATTCATTATCAATAAAGGAATGAGTAGCAAACCAAATGAAAGAGTTTCTGATCTAAGATATGGACAGGAATTACATGTTATTTGAAACTTCTTCAGGTGCATATACAGGATTAGGACCAAGGTGGAGGATGACTGGAACTCCACCAATTTGCCATGAGTTTTTGCTCAAAGGACCCCGAAATCTCCCACCATTTTTTAGGAACAGTTTGATATTTCATAATTATTATTATTACTAGCTCAACAGATAAGAAAACCAGATTTTGGCCATATGGCTTCACAGAAATACAGGAGAAATTGGACTGAGAAAGAGAGCAAACATGTCCAGCATTTTGCACATGGCTTTGACTTTGTTTTCTCTCGTGTCCTGATGTCTTTTAGCAGTTATTCAATTTTCATGAGAACCAGTGTCTCCTGGGTCTGTCACTCAGAGCTGTGCTTACAGTCATATGGTTGCCTGTTATACAGCAGGCTGACAAAGCTGCTTCAACGCAGAAAGCCTAGAGCTCTGCCTTGCCTTGCCTTGCCTTCCTTTCCTTTCCCTTCTCCTCCATACTTTTATATGTAGTTATGTATCAGAGCAGATTCAAAGTGGAACTGTTCTGTAGAAGAAAGTGTGGAATTTTGTTCTTAGTTAAGTATTTACCAAAGAAGTCAGTGAGCATTGTCACTGGCTCGCAGGATGATGAGATGGTTCTCATCATTTCTCTGAAATTCTTGTTCAAGATGCCAGTCTTAAAGACCTGCCACAATCTTTTATATTCTTAATATTTTCTCAAAGTCCTGGGCAAAAAGCACAAGTTTTAATTTTGCAAGCAATTTTTCTAGATATTTTAGAAATATTTTTAATGTTCTTTTAAAATATGCTACTCTGCTATTTTGATACTATTTTGCTCTCATTTCTGTACGGCTGCTGCACAATGAAATCTTAATTCCTTTTACAGGTTAGTCTTTATTACTGTAAACGCAGTTTACTGACTTTAAATTTTTTTCCCAGTTTGCCCATTAAATGTGTTTAAATACATTTTAATGTCATACAGAATTGTGTTTAGATTGCCTGTGGTTTTGCATTTCTATCAATGAAATGCAACTTAAATATATTTAAATTAATTTTAATGCACACACACATTCCCTGGAAGGGGAATTTCAGAACTCTCTTGTTTAACAATACTGATATATTTCATAGCTATAAGTTTGTATTTTCATTGCAAAAAGGTGTGCTTCTTAATTAAAATATTTGAAATAAAGAAAATATATAGTTATGGTAAGTTCAGAAGAAAGAAGTCAGGAAAAAAGTCTTTAAGAGACCTTTTCAGGGAACATAGTTAGAAAAGTCTAATATTTGGAGTCCATTCTTGATAACAATTTTAAGCTAAACTGTATAAAATGGATCAGAATAGCACAGAAAAAATCCTCGAGTCTGATCTCTGCATTAGCCAAGATCACTGATTATATTGGACTTTTAATCTCTCATGTCTACCGTTTTGCTATAGGGAATCTATCCTGCCATTTGCTTGATGCAATAGTGTTGGAAGCTCCTCTACTAATGAATGTGAAAAGAAAGGGCAAAGAAAACAATAATAGTAATACTTCTAACAAGAACAGCAACAATAATAATAATACTACTAGATAAAGACTCTTCTTGAGGAAGTCCTAATGCAATTGGATGAGATCAGTACATGATATTCTTCCTGAATGTTTGCTGTCTTTACAGAGACAGCAAGGTTCAGAGCTCTTTTATTTCTCACTGCTGATGCATTATTTTCTCACATACTTTGTTGGCAACTTTTGAAGCCAGAAGACAAATCTCCAAAGCATGAATAATGTTTATAGATTTTTTTTATGTTTAAGAGCAACCTACCTCCACTGGTGACTGGGCATGTTGCAGGTGGATGATAATTTAAAACCCATAAAATTTACATAATTACCAGTTATAGGACTGTATTAGTAAACATTTCGGGTTTTGCTTCTGCAATTAGAAGTGTAAAAGCAGCTGTTCAAAAAAAAATCTGTGATTATCACAGTTAATTAATTTTCGTGAAAGACAGAAAGATAGCCAAAGCTGATTTGTGTCTCAGAGAATTTACAAACCAATTCTATATTCACTGCAAAATGACAATGGCAATGATATACAACATCTTGACAGATGTAACCACAATACTGCTCTTATTTTGAGGTAGAGGAATGCACCTTGGACTGAAGGAGTGATGTTAATGAGAATATAACAAATATTTACTGTGAGCAGTATTTTAACATCACTTCTTCGTCAGAAAAGGGAAAGGCTGTATTCCTTTGGGTATATGGGTGCATGCTTTAACCATGCTTTTGTTCTATTTAATATTTCCCCTGCATTATCTTGACTGTCCAAATTGTAAAAATATCTATTCATAAGAACACATTGAGCAATTATTTATTTCTAAACCCAAACTCCATAACATGAACAGAGTATCTTGTCTCCCCAGAGAAATTTTCAAGGAAAGCACCTGTGTCCTAGAAAAGGTTCATTCATTAGTGCCAGGAGGAAAACAACCCTGCTTTCTCATGCCCTGTAATCTTACCTAGCTGCCAAAAAGCAGCATGTAGAAGACATCATGAAATGTGGATGATCTAGGAAAAAAAGTTGTAATTAGCAGTAATTATGGTGTTTACAAATTGCAAAGCATAAGAAAGTTGTAGCTTCAGAAATCCAAATATTTCTCTCTGCCTGCTTTAGTATTTAAACAGTATCCAGCCAAAATCAATTTTTTGACATACACAGTCTGCAGGTAGGACAGGATAGCATGCAAAGGATCCTGTGGAAGGCTCACTGTTAACTTTGATTTCTTTCTTTTCTCAGATCTTTGTCTCTGAGTAACTCCAATTGAAGCAGCAAGTCCTTCTTTCATTGCCTCTGTCATAGAGAGAACAGAGGAACTATGTATGTTTAACTCTCCTAAGAGGTAAGTTCACTAAGTTTTACAATGTCTTTTATTTAATTTTTAAATCAATCAATTATCAATTAGAAAACAATCTTCATTCACAAACAAAATAGCAGTATCTCAGGTTGGATTTCTGTTGTACCCAGGGCAGCTTACTGAGTTTCAGAATTTTCACCACCCTTTTAAAAAGCCTCTTATTTTCACAGTTGTTTTTGAAATCTCACGAACTTTACAAAAGATGTGCAACTTTTGCCACTAATCTCAAAGTTCTTTGGTGATAAAACCTGCAGGGTCAGTTCATCTGCTCCTTGAGGTGCTCAGTGCCAAGCCTGTTACAGTTGACTGATATTGGCTGCAGCGTAGCTCATGGCCACCACAGTCCTGTTACTCTCAAAAAGTCTGCTGCAGGCATCACTACCTAGGAGCACCTACTCTGGGATTTCTGGAGAGTGAAAATTTTATCTATAAGAAAGAAAGGATGATTTAGAGTAAGTCATGTTCGAAAAGGCAGTAAATATATGTGTGGCTGACATAGTCTGGGGAGACACTAAATAAAAAAGAATCAATGGAAAATGATGATTAAAATAATATATACATAAAATATTTACCATAGGAGTAAGACTGTCATTGCATTTTCAGAATCCTAGGATTTTTGGATCTATAACTACTTCTAAATATCTAGAGGTTTTGAAATTTATCAAAATATTGTATTAAATATTGGTTAGGATAGGGCTTCAATAAGGTCCACTGTGGTTTACTAGGTTGTAACACTAAAAATGTTAACATCACTTACTTTTATTAATCTCATTAATCTCTAAGATGTACTGATGCTGTGTTCATTTCTAGTGTGAAGTTGATAAATCTGATTCAAGCTGATAAAGGAAAAGGAGGATCAGAGATAATTAAAAGGAAATGAAGATTCAGGAGAGCATTAGAGGATTCAAGAGCTTCTTTATATTGTGTTAAATAATAATAATTTTAACCACCGTAATTGAATATGTCACTAACCCTGCATGTTTTTTGTTACATCAATTAAAAGTCAAATAACATTCTTCCTGGAAAAACAAAGCGAAACAGATATCAAAGGAAGAAAGGTGAATAGTCAATGAAAGCCTAAGTGCAAACTTCTTGCCAGAAGACCGAGAAGAAAAAAATCTGTCCTCACTCCCACTAAGTGAAAATGGAACTTATTTAGCATAAATTGTCTTGGAAATCTTAATAATCTGTTGATCTCAAATTTTGAGAATGCCTATTGGATTGTCATGCTGGTTTCATGAGAGGGTTTGTTCTTTGGAGAAAAGCTTATTTATGCAGTCATAAAACTGTAATACTTTTATTTTGGTCAGTAGGGGTTAAAAAGTGGCTAAGCAAATAGATTGCAATCTGTGAGACATGCTGTCCTCGTTTCAGCTGCCATAGAGTTAATTTCTCGTCAGTAGCTGTTACAGTGCTGTGCTTTTGGATTTGGAATGAGGACGGTGTTGGCAACATATTCTAGTTTTGATTTTTTTGCTAAGTCATGTTTCCCTAATTCAATGACTTTTTTTTCTTGTCTCATGCTCTGCCAGTGAGGGGGTACACAATAGAAACTGGGAGAGAGCATAGCTGGGGCAGGTGACTTCAACTGACCAAAGGGATATTCCACACCACAGAATGCCATGCCCAGAATATAAAACGAGGAGTTACCTGATGTGAGTTCAGAGAAGGGGTTTTGGCATTGGTCAGTGGGTAGTGAGCAATTGCATTGGGCATCACATGTTTTTTCATCTTTATTATCATTATATTTTACCATTATTACTGTATTTCACTTTATTTTCAATTAAGAAACTGTTCTTAGCATATGAGTTTTACTTTGAGTCCCCTCCCCATTCCACTGTGGTGGGGGTTGGGAGGAGAGACTCGAGCTGAGCGAGTGGCTATGTGGTGCTTAATTTCCAGTTGGCTTTAAACCATGACATATACTTAATGAAGGACAGGAACAAAGTTAAATAGAATATTGTCAAACTGCAAAAATTTATTTATTTTCATATATTAGTGCTGTGTTTCTTCCTGCTTGAAACTACATTTTCTTATCTCTCTATAGATTTCCTCATTTTTGACAAACATTGGGGTGCTTTGAACCATTGGGTAATACAGACCAGAAGTGACTAAAAGGGATCATCTAATTTAGACTTCTACACAAAGCAGAGGTAACTTCAAGGTAAGGTAAGATGGCTCAGGGCCTTACCTGGTCAAGCACTGCATTATTTCCAAGAATGAGTATTCTATGCTTTTCTGGGCACGCATCCCTGTGCTTGGCTACCCTCACAGTCACTGTTCTTTGTTTGCAGTTAGCTTTAGTTTCCCTTGCTGCAGCTTGTGACCACTGTATCCTCTCTTTCACTATGTATTTCTAAAAATCCACCTTCATTGTCTCCATATCCCCTTTTTCATAGCTGAAGACTAAAACTGGATCCTTCATTAGCCTTTTCTCCAAGCCGAACAAACCCAGCATTCTCAACCTTTCCTGACATGACATGCATCTCCCCCTTCCATCGTTTGGGTGCCCCTGTGATGGGTTCTCTCCGGGTCTTTGCTCTCTGTTGTACAGGCAGGGAACAATAATCCAGTAGTGGCATCATGAGTGCTGGGTAGAGAGAAGTAATCACTTCCCTCAGTCTGCTGGCTATGATTTTGCTAATGCAGCCCAATATTCAGGAAGCTTTCATCAGAAACAGACCGGACTTGTTTTCTGTTTAACTGGATTTTCTATGTAGCCAGAATTCAACCTTACAGTTATCATGGGAGACTTGCTGGAACTATTACTTAAATACCTTAATTTCTACAGTATTAAACATGAAAAGAATAAAGGAAGGAGTATTCACATGTTTCCTACTAAAAATGTTTCCCCATTATTAGACACACATATATTTGTTTTATAGTTTGAACATGCATTGGAATTACTGAGCATAACTATCAGCTCTCAATTTACACAAGGTATATTCATTCCTTTATGGAATCTGGTGATGGAAACAAGAACAGCCTCCACCCAAAACACAGATACTTATCAAGCAGTGAGATAATTCATAATCTAAAATTTTATTGGTAGTTTGTAAGTACTTGGAAAAGAAGCATCAGATATATGAGCAAAGCCATAAGAGGAGGACCAAAGATGAAAGCAAAGATCCAGTGAGTGTATATGACAGAAAAAAGCCTGTACAGAGATGTTGCAGTTGTTTTGTCTTGAGAGAAATTATAACATAAATAAAGAGTGAGAGTAAAATATTTAGAGTATACCAAAAGCATACTACTAGAAAGGATGGCTTTTTCCAACTCTTAGCCCTTGGTGATAAATATATCCCTATTTGGTTTTCATCAGTATTAGGAAGACATGACTTTTATGGAAAAAAGTAGTTCTTTTTATAGTGTAAAGCCTCTCAAGTGTGTAATTTGCTTGAAGAGCAAATAGCTTTACAACCTAACAGATGGTGAGATTCAAGGAGAATCTACACACCAGAAATGTACCAATCTTAGTGGCCATATACTACCATTGAACAAGTACACCACTCCAAGGAACTTGGTTTTAACTGGATGGTTTGATCACAGTAACAACCTTCAACTTGTAATGTTAAATTGATCTGAGTGGTTCATACAGGTATTTTTAATAAAGTTAAAAATTCTTAAAGCTAAATTGACATAAGGATTTGGGGTTGAAGAGCCTACACCAGAAGTCTGATCTAATTGCTAGCCAGTACGAGTTTACACCCTTTGACTGAAAAAGACAATAGAGCAATGAGCGCAGACATAGCTGTCTAGGCTGAGTCAGATGAATTAGATACATGAATGAAGTCACTCAGTGACTTGTCTGGAAAGAATGCTGTTTCCTTTTACTGAAAATGAAGTCCCTTTCTGCTTAGATAGTGAGGAGCTATTACATATATCCTTAAGGTGATAAGGTTTAGTGTCTAAGACACCTAGTGAGCACATATGCTGTGCAAAGGAATTGACACATCAGTCTGACAAATACGGTTTTGGAAGAGACATAGGATCCTTGTGGTACTACATTACAACCCTTGTATATCTGAGTTAATGGATTAGAACTTTTCTTTTTTACACGTATAGCTGTAGCACACCCATTTACAAACTGTATGCACAGGCAAGAGGAACCTTCTAAATATTCCCTCTCCTTTCCTTTACATCATGCTACAGCAATGAAGTTGAAGTGCAAATATGAGGTTATTTAATGTTTTTGTAGAATTAAAATAATTCACCTGTCCTGCTTCTCCTCTTAGCCTGCCCCTTTCCAGTCTCTGATGGACCATGTTTATGGAATGTACACATAAGACTGTGTATATAAGTGATGTACCTTTGTTCTAGGAATGCACCAAGAATAAAGCTTTGCTTAACAATACTTTATGAGTCCACAGTACTATAATCTCAAATTATGAACTAAAGTTGAAAGTACAGTGCAGGGCAATTTAGAATGGAAGGAAGGGGAAAAGAGGGACTGTCTTTAAGGTCAGATCCAACCCAAACCATTCTGTGATTCCATGAAAACGAACATAAAGGCATGCAAAAGAGAAGCTTCTTTCCTTCCTTTCTGCATGAGTGGTGGCTCTGCACTGAATTGCATGTTGGTGCCATATCTTTATGCCAAGATGCATGATACAGATATGCCCATGGCAATAACAGAAGAGCAGGAATACACCCTGGCACACCTATAATTCTGTCCCCTTTTCCAATTTTGGTACTTTTCAATGGTAGAGGAGCAAGTGAGAAGCTGGGGCCCCATATACCACTGAGGAGTGTGTGATTGGCAACTATGTAGAAGCTGGGCAGAGATGGAAAGTGGGGTGGTGATGGAAGATCAGGCCCTGGTAGCCTGACCTTTTTTCCTCCCTGGTAACACTTGTGACAAAAGGACTGATTGGCTTACTTCACTGGAGTGTGGAAGTTCTGTTTTTACATTTAATAGGAAATTTGAAAAACAAATTCCCAAACTAATGCCCCTACCAGTATTCTGAGAGCTGGTATTCTAAGCTCATTTGTTTTTTGTTGATACTCTCCTACTCAGCATCAAGTACTGCATTGGCTAGCTATTTAAAACACAAAGGGGAGATAACAAACATTCTTTTTAATCCATGCTCTGTATTCGACCTCTGTTTCAGATGGATTTAAGTGCTGATCTCCCACCTCCTAGGTGGTTATTCTAACCACTGCACTCTGTGGTATAGGAGCAGCAGCAGTGTTGTGAATCTATTTCCTTCATTCTTATCAAGTATCTTGCCCAAACCAAGATATTTCTGCAATGCTGAAGAATTATTTCAAAATTAAACTTTTGGTTTGAAAACCCTTATTTTCCACCAATTCAGTATAATTTCTAGTTCCTCAGAAACTTTCTTTTTTCTTCTTTTGCCTGACAAATAAATAATTTTGCAAAGAGAGTTTCACGTAGCTGTACTAATATGGGATCTAATACTAGTCAATTATTTGAGTCAAAATGAGTTACACTATTGCTTTGATAAATCTAATAAAGATCTAATAAAGTTAGAATTTGTACAGCACATTTTCATTGAAGTCAAGTGCTTCATGCTGGTTCTCCAGTCTCTGTAAACATGTTCTGAATAAAAAAATTCCAGCCACAAAGGATATCACAAAACACTGACCAAAACCTGCTCATTTATGGAACTTTGACACCAGGTAGGTTGCATCTGGGAAAACAAGAGCAATGTCTTAACCTGAACTGAACTTAGCTTACTCTTTTCTAGAGGAAGATAAAATATAACCCTTCAGAATGTCCTTCTGAGTAGAAATGTTTTGTAGACTGCTTTTCCTATTGATAGGATCATGAAATGTCTTTAGTTTTTCCTAAGCTTATAGGTGCTAAAAATATTTATTTTGATAAAATAAAGCAAAGACTTAAATAATTTTTTAACTTATTTGGCTTTTTTATTAGAAATTTGAAGTATCAGCAAGGTTGGAAAACTGCTTTATGTGCCTTGCTGAGTTAATCTGAACCAAAATTTATTTGTGAAGAGACTGATGATTTTGAATAATATTAATGCAAATCATCATAGAGAATATTTAAATTCAAAACCTGGAGAACATAGCCACTGCTGCCTAATTTTCACTACTGCTTAAATCTAACACTCAAAGTAAAACACAAAAAACGTTGGAGCAAACTAAAAGAAAGAGGGAGAAAAATGGTGCAGTTAAGCATACAGACCCAAACCAATCTATTTAATTAATGGATTTTACCAAACTATCAAGTTGATATTTTGTTAAGAAAACAAAACTCTCTGTAAGTGTGGGGAGACAAAGAGAGCTAGTACAAAAGGCAATCTTATCCTTGATTTATTGCAGCTGTGTTAATTATCCAAGAGTGGGAACAGCCTTGCCCTCCCAGCTATGGGTGTGATAAAGAGTGAGTTAGCTGGGTGGGAGTTCAGTTGGAGTCAGGTGGAGTCTGCTGGCTGTGCTGTGAGGAGGAAGAGACAGGAGGTCATGCAAGGGACAGAAAGGGTAGGATGCTGCATGTAGGACAAACAGGGTTAGGTGGCCGTGATAGAGACAGAAAGGAGCGAGCTGGAACAGCAGAAGGAAGAGAGAAGACTGTGGAGAAAGAGCCAGGGCTGTGTGGAGCTGCCCTGTGGGATTGCTAAAGAGAAAAGGTACAAGAGACTTTTAGATAACAAGGAGCTGACGCTTGAAACCTTCTGATGCTTTTATTGGAGCACTTTGAGTGCAGTGTCCATCTCGACAACCACATGTAAGTTATCTGCTTGATCTAAAACATCACTCTGTTACTGATATGAATGAAAAAATGAATCCTAGGCGATTACAGATGTTGTGCTAAACTTTTTTCCCTATTTCAAAGTACACCCCATGAAATAGAATTGTAGAATCATAGAATAAGTTGTGTTTGAAAGGACTGTAAAAATTATCAAGTTTCACCCACCTGCCGTGCACAGGGACACCTTCACTGGACCAGACTTCTCAAAGTCCCATCCACCCTGAGCTTGAACATTCCCAGGGAGGAAGCATCCATGGCTTCTCTGGGCAACTTGTTCTGGTGCCTCATCATCTTCAGCATAAAAAAAACCTTCTTTGCATCCAATCTAAACCTACAATCTTTCAGCTGAAAATTATTATCCCTTGTCTTGTCCCTATAGGCCTAGGTAAAAAGTCTCTCAAAAGTATTGACTTAGTTCTTAATATGGACTTAAGCCCAAATAAATCAGATTAAGCTGCAGCACATATTGAATCATGTCTCAGGAAGCTGAAAGAACAGTTGTAAGAACAGAAATTTTCTCTTCTTGTAAAACACCTATATCCCAGCTCAGAAGCATTTTTATGTCTGCCTAGACTTCTTAGTCCTCTGAGCAGCAGAAAACAATTCCAGGATGCAGATTTCACAAATGATGTATTTCTCAGGTAAATTTGATCTTTAGAAAGATCAGTAAGTGATTTACCAAGGCATAAATCACTATTTGTAAATTTCATTAACCACAACAATAATAAATGTTGTGACTATACTTCAAGTCTTTCTTAATTTTTCCTCCAAAATACTTTCTACTGTGACAATAATCACTCAGCTGGTGTTCTTTATTTCATTTGAAAAGGACTTGTCATACACCACAGATGAAAGTTCAACTTTTGTGCCCTGGACCTGTCATTTATATAAATCAGTATCCAGATGCTGTCACTTGTTCTGCTCTATTATTAACTGAGACTTAACCAGCTGCTCAAAGGTGAATAAAATACTGATATGGGGGAGTTTTGTCCTGATACATGCAGTAGTGTCAATCTAAGTGTATTTAATATCAAGGAGGAAGCCTGAAAATTCAAGTCAGTGACGTCTTTTGTATATTCTGCGTTAAAGGCGAAAAAAGAAAGGAATAGCTGAGATAAGGTATTTTTGTGACAACTTGGCCTAAATTCAGAGAAACAGGATACCTTTCTTCCAGAAAAGCAAGATATTGCAATTCAACTCCTCTTGACTAAGCCATTCAGTGGCATTTTCCTTCATTATGAAGGGAAAACATTAAAAATTACTTGACTGAATTAAAATGATATTCAGTGTTGCTATTTGTGCAGCCAACCTAAACCAGTGGAATGATGTTCAGAATGAAAGGGTATCTGGAAATATTTAACTCCTTGGGGACATCTGTATCACAAATTTCAAGCAGTTCTCTGAAATCACTCTAGCTGCTGAAGAGGAACACACTGCATGCTGAATGTTATTGAATTGATCAGTGCTTAAAATCTTGACCTTAGCAAGGTTTAGATTAGCTTAGGAGAAACAGAAGTCAATACATGTCTTGGTCTCCACTTGAGAGCCCATATATATTCAGAAGGAAAATAATAGACTGTAGTGATTCTACTTGATATTAGATTAATTTTCTTGTCTAAACAAAATGTATAAGGACTCTGTGTCTCTGGCCAGTACAATCAGTGATGAGCTGTGTGTTGGTAAGCTTCTGGAGTGTGAATTTCCAGGATCTGTAGAAGTGAAATGGATGTGACAGAAGGACAAGTGCAAAAAGTATCTCCAGTTTCATGAACAAGCCCACATGTTCAGGTACACAACAATGAGATAAACACTGGCTAAATATACCAATTAAATGCTTTGGAAATGCAAACTACCTTTGTCTAATATATGTGTGTATATATACACTAGAAATATCAATACAGATGTAGAATAAAATATAAGGAAGGCAGATTTTACCATTCCTTTTTCAACCATGAACATCAAAATGTGTTAAAAGATGGGTTAAACATGCACATCACAGAAAAACAAATAGTGTCACCAGCTATATCAACGTCTTATAAGCACACAGCCACTTGCAAACTTTGCAGGAAAAATTATGTTTTTCAAAAGTTTGATCAACAACTCCTACAATGTTATCCTGGTTTCAGCCGAGGACAGGATTATTTTTTTGCAGTAACCATAAGGGGGTGGAGCCTGTAGCTGTGTGGGCGTGTCTAGGTTGTCATTCTGTACCATGATAACTGCTTAAGAGTAGGAATTTAAAAAGTATTCTAGGGTGAAGCTTTTAAAAGCATCAGCCTTTCAAAGACCACAGCAGAGGTCACTGCAGACAAATGAATAAGTGCTGTTAAAATCTGGAGTTGAAGTTTGAATTCACAGGAGGTGAGTATTGTAATACACACAGGATACGGCTGGTTTCATTTTGTTGAGTATTGGAATGGTTCAGTTCAACTGTTTTTTAAACTTGTGTAAGCATTCTTATCACAGCCTAACACCACTTCTTTGGTAAATTAAAAATGTTTTGATTATAAAGAAAACTGGACTAATGAACTGATCTAGCAAAAGAAGGGAAAGGAATGATGTAAATGAAGCAAAGGAAATAAATTTAGGAAGAGAAGGAGACAGTGGGGAGGACAAAAGGTTCAGAAAAAGAAAGAAAAAGGAAAAGAAGTAAAGAGAAAAGGAAAGGAGGAGAGGAAAAGGGAAGATTGCTGAAAAGATTAATTTTTGTTTCTCCTGGGCTTCAGTACTCACGCAACTGTGCCAGCACATTTTAAGGAGCAATTCAAGGGCAGAAATAACTAACTGGAGTGTGAGAAGAGAGGAGGAGTGTGCTAACACCATACTGCTGCTGAGAGATGCAAATTAGATCCAGTGTCAGGCTCAGCAACTTACAAGGAGCAGTGTTGCCTTGCTTTAGTTGGGCCTCCAGAAACCTACCCCCAGCAAACAACTAGCACCTCTCAGCTTCATTGGCAGCTGGCTGATCATTTTGAAAATATTGCTGTCACTTGAAGAAGGAGATGAGCTCTGAAGTGTTTTGAAGATCCACGCCTCCATGATTTTGGTGTACGTAAGCATAGATGTGACAACTTTCAGCACCTGCACACAGGAGCTGCAGAGCTGTACTCCTCTAAGTAGGCCAGTGTAACTGAGCACAGCAAGCCTCCTAACACAAGCTTTCTCTGGAAATATTTCAGCAGAGTGTTCATAGCTTGTTTACTGATAAAACACCTCTGTATGCAATGCAATGTGCAATGCTGTAGGCAAATCTTGAATTTATAAATTCACATCATCTCCCTTAATAAATCAGCTATCCCTGTAAAAATGCAGCTTTGCTGAGGCAGTGATGTCTCTGTTGGGGCTTTTCTCAGCAAAGCTTTTGGTCAGGAGTGGGCACATCTCTGATTACTTTGCATCTTAGCCAAAGCAACAGGAGTTTACAGCACACAGCTTAGGAACAGTTATGTTGTAGTGTAATTGATTTTCACTTATACTGAATTTCATTTCCCCAGCTGATTTTGGGCAGTGCTTAGCTTGGGGTTGTGAGAAAAAGATGTTATTTAGGATTTACATTACATCAGTTTACAAATGTTAACTGTTCTCAAATAAATTCACTGGAGAGGGAGCAAATCTGGATTTCACCGGGGAGAAGAGGCACTTGAGAAAAGTTGCTGTTAGAGAAGCAGAATATTTTATCAGTTTAACCACTCCAGCATTATAGCATCCTAACAGTGGGAAACAAAATTTCAAATAATTTACCAGTATTGCAAGAGCAGCACACATTTTACACAAACTGGGTCTAAGGAATTTAAATGCTTTATACATGTGGGTACACAGGACATGATTTTTCTACAGTTTCTAGATGAGCAGGAAGAGATCATCAAAGGTAATTATGGTCTTTTAAGTACTTTTTTCTAAATGATTCTGTGAAACTATATACATATGTGCTTGTGTGAAGAGGTGTGGTAGGTTCCAGTAGGCGCCCAAAGGAAACCAGGGGGCTTTTGCTGGGACTATTTGCTGTGCTAGTGACCAGGAACCCACAGCCACAACATGCATGACAAGTCAAAATGAGGCTGCTCTTTTCCAGATGTATCTGGTGCAAAGCAAAACCAGAGTATATCCCTCAAAAAATGTGGGCACCGAGGTAAGCATGTCTGCCACAGCATGAGTAGATGCAGCTTCATTGGAGTAAACTTTTCTTTTCTGAAATTTTATTTTTGTTTCTATCCTGACTCTAGGTTTGCCTTGGGGCATCTTGTGGCTTTGTGATGGAGAGACATTAAAAAAGCCTTGGAGTCTGCCAAGGTTTCTACTGGTTCTCCAGTCTCCTCAAGAGGCCTTTTGTCTGCACAGGTACTGCATTGTTGAGCTTCTGAGCCTCTTTGCTCTTCCTCAACTCTCAGCAAAACCTCCTTCCCATGCCAAAGACTTACACAACTTGTCAGCCAAAGGTACATCACCAAATGTTTCCTCCTCCAAGTAGCTCTTGTTACTGCACAGGACTGTATGGAGCAGTGGGTCCCATGTCAGGACTTCACAATCTTTTTTTTGGTCAGTTTAGTATGGTAATGAGAGTGTTGCTCAAGTGTCTATTAAGGTATTGCAGTCTCCTACAGCCATGTGGTGCCACATTTGTTTAGAAACACTCTTTTTGGCTTCATTAAAACTCTTTAGAATGTTTGTCTGTTTTTAAATGCCTACAGAGAAATCAATTAATCAATTTTTTATTCAACATGTAAATTTCATTAATAAGTTGGTGCTGACCTTTGTTAGCCTGATTTTGATTTTTGATTCTAGGCCTATAAGAGAAAATTAAAAAAAAAATAATACATAGATACTAAACTTCATATTTATCCATAAATTTCCAAAATGTTTAACATACCACACAGCAGGAAGAAGCCACTATTATTTTATTGTTCAGGAGATAAAGGAGTGCAGGAACTAAACTTAGGTGTTCAACTCAGAAACTGCAATATTCCTGTCATTCTTAAAAACACAGAAGTGCCTTATAGACACTTCCACAGCCTCTTTCCATTCTTCAACATAGTTTCTACCATGGAAGAAATCTTCATATCTTTGTCTTAACACCTGATCTGATTTTCCTTTTCACATAAATCTCTCGGCTGTATTTTTTGTCTGTGAATTCTGGTATTCTTTGCTGATTCTTTCATTCATTCTTCCAGTTCAATACTGAGTAATGGATGTAATTTTTCTTCCCAGCTCTCTACACTCAGAAGAAAGACAAGCCTTGACTGCAAGTGCAATCATAGTTATGTGATTAAAGAATTTGCCCAAGGGGAAGAAAATAGGACTCAGCTTCTTGCATTATCCCAGATCCTGCAGTGCTGATGGTGAACTGTGTAGGCCCACAGCCGAAGAGGGTTTAGGGTCTCATTAAAAGCTTCTTGTTCTACTCAGCTACAAGCCTAACCTCTCTCCTGCATTCCCCCTTTCATGCCAGCAAGTTTGCTGAGAGAATGCCTTTGAAGTTGAGGTACACAGTGGAAATGAACAGGGGAACCAAGCTTGCTGCTGTTGATGAGACTTAAAATGAGACAGGAGCCAAGCTGTTGTCAGTCATGTCAACAGTGATTTACTCTTAAGGCTTTGCAGACCTAAAATTCAGGCATCTGAGGAAACGCAGGAATGAGAAATGAGGTGCTGATAGAGTCTGGGCACCTCCAAAGATTAAGCAGGAGCTTTCAAGAACTCAGTTTTAGGTTCTTAAATTCCAAGTCTCACTTAAAAATATCATCGCCTTTCTCAACCCAGGCCTCTTGATAGCTGTGTTTCTGTGACCGCCTGTTTGGAAAGGGATTTGCAAATATCTACACTCCCAAGTATCTGTTAAGTGAGATAATAGCTCTCGAATATTTCATGTGGTCTGAAGCTGAATATTATCACAGAAGCTGAGAAAACTTGGATATTCATCTTTTCCAAACTGCATGTTCAAATGAAAAAAAATGCTTCAGACTACACTCATAACTAGCTTTATTTCATTCCTTGATTAAACATCTTAACCTGCAGACTGACCATACAAGCAGAGAAAATAAGGCTAAACTTCAGAATCCATAGCTCTGTGGATGTGAGGCTCTCAGTAGGAAAACCAGGGTGTATATGGAGGGTATTCTTTCGGGAACAGACATCATTTGAAGAGAACTGTTTCAAGATCATATTTCTGGATGTAGTCTCTTTAATGTTGCCATGACTCATTCTGCAAACATTTGGCATGCATTTTACTTTACATATGCTGAAATATATGACTTAAAACTGAAAAGATGTTAAAAGCTGTGAAAAGCTCAGGTATTGCAAAAGGATAAGTTCCAATAAAGCACTGAGGAGCTTGGGTTTTTATGAAAAAAGGTATGTTTTATTGCTAATCTGTAAAACTGAGTTCTAATTGTTTTAAAATGTCTTTATTAAATGTCTGGCACTTCCATCCTGGAAATACTACAATCTCCATCGTGCTGACCTCTTTGCAATCCTGTGTGTGGTCCTAACTAGAAACCCGTCAGCAAAAACCCCATACAGCTGGGGAGAGAGCAACTCATGCAGTTTCCCTTCTCAGAGACTGGCTAGTCTGGGATACCTAGAAAAGGCAGAATTCAGATCTCATTAAATATTTTTATACATTATGCAAAAATAGTATTTCCAGAAATTCTCTAAACATTTTCTTGAAGGCTGAACGCATCCTCTTAAATATAACAAAAAGGGGTTTTTTACATCAAAATATTTGTGTTCCTAAAAGGCTATTTACACCTTTTATAAACCCTTCAAGTGGCTTTGTGGCTTTTAGACAGATTTTCTGTAGTTTGTTCTGAAACAAGCAAAAGATTGAGTCTTATAGGTAGAAATGTGCTAAAAATGCTGTGACTTTATAGGAAGAAAGAAATAAGCAAATGAAAGTTAACACTGGACTTTAATTAGTTAATCATTGTTTTGTATCAGACTTTCTGCTGGTTTTATAATTTAGTTTTTGTTGCCTAGTGATGTGATGATTTCTTTTCATGGAAATATTCCACTGCTTAAAGTGCAAGCAAGGAGGAGACTGGTTCAAGTCTCCAGCTCATTAGAAATTTTAGTTTAGTTCTTATACCTCTGAAAAGATCACTGAAAAAGAGCCAGTATGGCCAAGAAGAAGAGCAAAAAAACTTTCAGAAATAATAATGAAAAAATAGCCTTTTAAGGCAACTTAAAACATAAAAACATATTTAAAACAAATTTAAAAACATAACAGGGCAAAACAGAAAGTTTGAGGAGCAAATTGCTAAGTGAAGAGCTGTAATAAAAGCAATTTCAAATGTGTCAGAATGAGGAAAACTGGCAAAAGTTCCTTAAATAATTAAAGGTAGGGAAGTCAATGAAGAATATCTAGAATTATTTGCATGGCTATGCATTGCAATTAGAGGGGTGATTTCTAGAGAGAAATTAAGTAGTGTCATATTACAGTTTATGAGATATATAACCCAGTCTGACAGCTTGTAGTTTCCAAAGCTGAAGAGTCTACTTGTATCACACTTCTGTTCCTTTACCTTGCTTTCCCTGAGCACTCCCACCATCCACCTTGTACCAGCTCCTTTTCCCATCAGTGATTTGCATGGGCACATAGCATGCCTTGCTGTCAGTGCCCAAAGAGAAGAAGATGGAAGTTTGACTCTTAAAACTGTAAGGACTGTAAATTCCGTGCAAACTGTCCAATTAAAAATTAAAATAAATATAAGTTACAGACAGAAAAAGGTATAGGATATCACAGGAAAATTTCCACTTTTTTTAAAAAAGAAAACTAGACCTTGTAATTCTCTCTCTTAAAATACACCAGGGAAATAAATAGAGAACATCCACTTTGTACCTCTATTTTCACAAATACTTTTTTCTAGATATATTATATTCTCTTTAAAACCTGTGAGAGCAAAGTCATTAAAAGGTCTCATATTTCTGATAGGATAGTAGATAAGTACACTATAATGCAAAAAGAAAAAAATATTCCTATCAGCATAATAAAGAAGCACAAAGTTGAATTATTTAAGAACAAGGTCTGAAAAGCATGGTGGGTCATAAGTCTCTGAAACACATCAGATCAACTTTGATTCAGAAAAGGAAGGGAATTATTGAAAACCAGTGAGATAATATAGGAAATTAGTGTATAGCTAAACATTTTGATCTGAAAACTTGAAACTTTCGGATGAGATTAGATGTGAGGAGCTAATATTTTTAGAAGTGCATTTGTTTATTAAATAATAAATTCAGAAATAAATCCAAGTTTTAGAACAAAACTATAGTTACACACAGTTTACTTTTTTACATTCAAGTTAAAAATGAAACCAAGAGAAAAACAAAACAATTTGACAGGTTTCTCAGGCTATAGGTTGATAAAAGCTGTAAATGAGCCTAAGCCTGGTGCAGTGCTGAATGAGGAGTGCCATTGTGCTGGCTGTTCTGGACTAGGCACTCCCTCCCCTGCTCTGGGCACCCCTGAACACTTGTACAGCAGAGGGCAGGATGAAATAGCATCTTCTTCAATGATGTTTCAACTCAGGTTATTTTACATTGATCATGATCATGAGTTGCAACTTCCTAACACAGGTGCTTGCTCAGGCATTGCTTTGATAGGAAGCTGAAAGACAGTTAATGTACATCTCTGCATCTGTGGATTTAAAAGCCTTCCTAAATCTACCACTTTATAAGTATCCACATAAACTGCTGTAGCCCAGGCCTTTCCAGCTGAGATAAAAAGCCTGCATCCAAGCTACTTCTAGCACCTAAAAGAGCCAAATTAGACATTTCTTCAGATACTTTCTGTACTTTATTTTTGCTGCTAAATTGCTATAATTTAAGGAAGAAGTCTAATTTCTCTTATAGGAGCAGCACTCTGCATAGAAAATATTAAATTTCCTAATCTCACGGAGTGTTTTTGCACACTACAAGATTAGCAAAAGGGTAGGGGTGAGGCTCCTGTAGACAGTAATTCTGAGTAGGAGCTGCTGTCACAAAAAATTCTCTAAAACGCATGGTGTCTCTAATACCAAGTAAGAATTTTAATAACATTTACCATATGTGGCTTTGTCTGACAAGAAAGTGTTTTGTAGGCTCTGCTCCCTGTCTAAGATATTGCCTGGTGATTGTCTGCTGGAGAGTTTTCATCCACTGAAATCCTACTTGATCTCCCTAGAATCACACTTAATGGGAAAGACACTGAGCGACAAATCAAAGAGTGATTTCTACATCCAGAGAGGACGTGCAGGTGAGTAGATTCATTATGTGAATAAGGGTTCAAAGACAAGCTCATAAATTTGTCCAAAATGTCATTGTTCCAAAGGTAACAGGAAAGGAAATGCCAGAACAAGTATAATCCTATTCTCATTTCCTTTTGCAGTGTACCCTGGAAACAACAACAAAAAAGAAAGAACAATAACTTAAATTTTCTTTCACCATTTCTTTGCTATATATCCTTAGTAAGAACTAAAGCAGCAAGAGCAAAACCATAAGATTCACCCAGACCTGGGCTTTCCACCTGTTATATTTTTATGCTATACCAAATAAAATAGAAAGGAAATGGAAGTAATTCCTTCTGTTCTTTGACCAGAGAATGACATAGGCTTTCCATTTATGAAGCACTGGGCAAGACACCCTGTGTGTCATTCCTCTGAAAGGTCATAGGTAATATTCTCCTGGACATCTTCAAGAATATCCTTCATAGCTTCAAAGTCAGACTAGAAAAAGTTATGGGATGGTCCATCTGCACAGCAATTGCATAGCTTCTGCAGAAGTCCTCACTTGGATTGACTGTTAATCCTGTAAACGAACAATATTGGGGCTTTTTAGCCTTATGCCATTTTCCTATTTCCATATTATTGCTTGCTATCCAGTTACACCCTTTCCTTTTTCAGCAAAAATCCAGGTGGCATTCTGTTGCTTAGTCTGGGCAGAAACACTCTTGCATGTGCCAGGGCTTTGAAAAGAGCCACACAGTTAGATTTTGGGTTATTTAAAAACCCAAAGAAATAAATCCCAAATCATCAAATGAGGAGATCTCTTAGGGTTTTTTCTACCTACTCACCCCAGTAGCCTGCTGTTGCAGGCTCCTGAAAACCTCTGGGAAGCAGAGATTTGTAAAATGACACTGAGAATATAGAGATCTCCTAGCAGGTATGCAACCCTCTAAGTATAAATCAAGAGCTTCTTATAGGAGAGAGCCAAGCTACACAATTGGAAGGCAATGCCTTTTTCTGTTTTAAGGCTGGGGAAAACACTCTTTAACCCAATAATAGAAGTAACAAAGAATCTTGAGATTTAAACAACTGATAATTTTATTGAGCACTCTTTTTCTAGAAAAGGGTGTGGTAACTTGGGGAAAGCATAATTCAATTGCCACAAGTAATGGAAAACAACTTCTATAAATCTTCGTATTATCTGAGTAAGCCTATTGTTATGACTAGAGCAAGGTTACATTTTCATTTATTTCTCTTCGTTCCTTTTGAATATTGTTTATCCAGTCACTGTCACAACTCCATAACTATTTGCCACTTGAAAGAGGAAACTACTTAACATGACAGCAAAATAAGGAAAAGAGAGGATATTTCTATATAAATTACTGAGCTTAATTTTAGCTGATTAAAATCTTACAACTCTGAGTGGCCCCACAGTAGTTTTTTTTTTTCCAAAACATGTTTTTGGAAACAGTGAAACACTGTATTTTGTTGGCAAACAGTTACAAGAATTAAGCCTTTAATCAAGCTATGCTAAATGCTTCAGTTTATAAATTGTTTATGAGTTAACCAGGACTTTCCACACAAATCTGTTTCATTTTAATAATAGTCTGGAACTTTTCTACTCAGTATCCTGTCCAGTACAGTCTTCTACTGTTCAGAGCTGGCTACTGTTACAGTCCAATCAAAATTAGTCTCCCTTACAGAAAAGTTTAAATAATGTTCATGAATAAGCCAGTGCTGCCAATATTGAATAGTAATAATAACAATAGTAAAAAGCGTCTCTACAGATCTTCTGTCTTGCTCCTGTTACATGCTATGAGGAAGAAAAGCAGGCATTCACCTCTACCTACCGTCCTGCCTGCCTTGGCAAGCCTGATGGATGCCTTGGTACAGCTGTTTCCCTTTGCCAGCCCAGAGTGAGGAGTTCCAGTTTTACTCTAGCCTTACACAGCTGCAGTTCAGCCATGCCCCTGAGCCTCACCACCATCCAGGTAGATTAATCAGCCGTACTAATGACAGGTCAGTCTGTGGGGTCAAAGCATTTTGTCATGTTGTTAAGTGCTTGGGGTACACGCTTAGGTACTAAATACCAACAGAGAGAAAGCACATTGGGTCACCCTCCTTGCAGAGAAGTGGTGAAACAACGAGTGGCAAACTGTTTGATGAGCATTCCTGCCCTCTCGTGGTAAAACTCTGCTAAATTTAGTCATTACATGCCACACTTGCTCGTCAAGCACTAAAAGAAGACTAGTAGGAGAAAATTATAAAATATTTATTCCCTCCTTTCAATGTCTGAATTTTGATAGGTCTTTGCATTCCTTCAGCTTTTGCCTGCACCAGATTGTATTCTCAGAGATGCTTTAATCTCTAGTTTAGAAAGCCCTTACGTCCAGTTTAGCCAGATATGCTTCACACGGACATACAAGTGGAGATTATTCCAGTTTTATTGCTACTCAGAGTTATTATGTTTCTGGGTTTGGGTTGTTTTTTTCTATATTTAAACAATTCTTGGGAAGCATATCACTAATGAAAAGAAGGTCAAATCAGGGAAGAAATGTATTAGGGTTGTAATTATACCACTTTCAAGTTTCTTGCAATAGCAACATACACTCCATTATGCTGAAACACGATGCACTGTTGTCCTTTATTTCCAAAATAGTTTGGCAACTGTCTGAAAACCAAGGTTACAAGGAATTCTTGTGTTTATTTATGTTTTGAAAAAGGCTATTTAGATAGAAAAAATCATGTCTTTTTGACAGCTCCAAAAATGGATTTTGAGAAAACAAAACTCTTTTATTTTTGAGTCCAGATAGTGCCACATCTGCTCTTCAGATGTACAGTTTACATTGTATTAGCTCTCTTGCAGTCTTGACAAGGGCTGAACCATTCTCATGCTCCATCTCTACTGGCTTGTGTTGTGTGATGCTGAAAAGGCAAATTCAGATTTAGACAGGCCTAGGAAAACAAAAATATCAGCTAGATGAATTTACATGCTGTGAAGGTTCTTCTTTCATCTTGTCATAGTAAAGGGTTATTTGAAAAACTTTGCACCTGCACACATTCAAGGGCATTTGCAGAAATACAAGAATTAGCAAATCAAATGGTAGCACCAGATATAAAGTAAAATATTACAAAAGTGGATAAGAAGAGTCAACTAGCAGCATGTCTATCTTCATTTCACAAAAGTCTTTTATTACTCTTTTTCCTTTCTTTTTATGACAAAGGTGGCAGCCTATATAAAACAGGATAACAAGAGCTCTCTTGTTGCAGCCAAGAAAGAAAAAAGTCTTCAACTGTCTCATTGAAAGGGACTGTAAACTTTTCCAAGAAGAAAAAAAAAGCATACAAAAATATTCTGTTTAGCAGAGAATGTGAAAAGAAGCACATCAAAGAAAATGAATGTAGAGACAGATGTCATGCACATTGCAAAGAAGAAGGCAATTTCTTCCAGATTTGTTGCTGTGACTAGTCATACATCTGTAACATGCAAATTTGGCTTCTCTTTTGGAGTGGAAATGTATTTATACATTTATATCCAAGCACTGATTCATTAATGAAAAATCCAGGGCCAAGGTTTTCGAAAGGGACTAATGATTTTGAGATCCCAAGTCCAAACACCTCAAATGAATTTTACGTTCATTCACATAAAATTGCCAGGTGAGGACACTGGAAATGAATGCATGCAAAAAGTATGAGACACTTGACCTATGCATTGGGTTTATGGAAGACAACTCATAACAGCTTTACTAGCTCTTATAGAGTAAAAATTACTTTGCGAAACACCTATCCCTATGAGACTAACTCTTAATGGAAATAATACTTTATAGAAATAATATTTTCTTTAACAAGAACTTAAGTTTCAAGAAGCTTATCTTGATTTACTGTTTTCTGTAACTGGCTTTCATGTTAGGATTTTCAGAGTTTGTTTACTGCTCAGTATATTAATTTGGGTAATTGTTTAAAAGAAGTTTAAAACAACCTGTTACAGGCATACTTTTCTTAAGGGTCATCAAGATGGTCTGGTGTTCTTAATTTGCTTTATGGTAATGTGCCTCAAAGTATTGCTTACATCAAACAAATTAAAACTATTTAAAAATATTATTACAGACATGTTACTAAATATTTTTGGGTAGTAAATATATTATAAAATGACAGATAGAAATCATAAAAATAGTTCTCAGTGCTGGAAATAACGTCTGCCATATATTGGTGTTACCTATATTGCTTACTCTTGGGCTGCATCACAATCCAGGCTACCGACCACTTCAGGAAAGAATGAAGGAGACCTTTAGACTAATGCCTTATGAAAGCAAATTGATTCTATAAAATAAAGTTGAAATGAGCTTTTTCCCCTCTCCTCTCTGTAAAGCAAATAGGAGAATCAAGATATTTGGAGATTTCAGATATATTGTACACGTCTTTTGTTTACCCTTGAAGAGTATAACAAAAATTTAAGGCAAAGCCACTTTTAGTTGTGGAAAATATTTTAAGCCACTGCGGTTTTTTTTCTGAGTTAGAGATGGAGTACCACAAAGTCCCCATAGAAATGCAGAACATTATTCAGCCCACCTAACTTAAGATGCTAAGTTAAGACATGCATCAGAAGCCTGCTCACACAAAGTTCCCTTAATTGTTGATGGAAAGTAACAGATGTCTCCAGGTAGTGATTCAAATGGTGGGCTGAGTTGTCTTTTTTTATCTACCCACCCTGACTGACTGAAACCTTTTTTTGTTCCCCACCCACCAGTTTTTGCACTTATTATCATGGTTCCTCTAATACAGATATGAACTGAATTTCATTTTATTTAAACGTTCAGACAATAAGCTTATTTTTCTTAGTTGCCAGACCTTTCAAGAGATGACCATGAATACAGGGGTTCCTTGGATCACAAGCTGAAAATCATTTCCATATAGGCAATAGTTGCCATGGCAAAAAGGCTTCAACAATGCTTAAGCAATTAGCTGTATGTGGGATGAATCTTGGCTTTTATAAGCTTCTGTACCCTGACTGAATGAAAGTAGATTTCAAGGCATTGAAGGTTTCTGTTGAAGGAGAAGATGTAAAATGAAAATTTGTTCTCTTCCACGGAATAAGGGAAGAATAACTTGCATTACTTAAAATAAATGTATTTGTTTTAAAGTAGAAGCCATTAAAATGAATCAAGGCCGTCTAATATTTCAAAAATTACAATCTAATTGCCAGGTCTCAAGAACCAGCAGTGTGCCAAAAATAGGCTCTATATGGAGACAGCAAGGCAAAGAAAACCTCACAATTGTTTGAGCCTTAGGGTTTAAATACTCACTAGATCAAACAGGCTTATTAGCTTGCAAATGTGAGAAATGTACACATTTTTGTTCCAAGGAAGAGTCAGCAGCCCTGTGACCAGAACACTCAGTGGAATAAAGTTGCTTGACAGAAACAGAAATTGTTAGGAGTGACTAAATCAGGAAGGCCACAGGGGCAAGGCGGCTGCAGTGCCATGATGCCTGCAGGTGCAACAGGCAGCCAGACTGACTGTGTACCCCTGGCAGAGGTGCTGGCTGCCGCGGGGCCTCTTGTCTCTCACTGGGACACTCAGGTCCCCTCGTATCTTTGGGGCTGTGGGGTTGAGATTTTGACAGGGTAGTGGCTCCTGAGAAGCTCTAGGAGAACAAGAGGATATTGGGGTTTTGTGGGGATTGACAGTGGTCAAATAATAGATTTCTAGGCTCCAGGCACTAGCTTGAGGCCTGTGGGAATGCTGAATTCGTAACTCCCAGATCTGGCCTGGGAAATTGTAAGGAGGAATCCAAACAATCCTTGTAGATATTTTTTCCCTGACACCTGGTGTTTTCCCAATTTGCCTACTGGCAAAGATGTTTAGAAAGTGGTGCTGGCTCTAACGACCAATCACGTCACTTGTATGGTAATACTGTATAAAAGATCTGTCAATAAACTTTTGCTACAAGCCCTCCAACCCAAAGATTCAGAGTCTGTATCATTACAGCCTGTCCTGAATAGTAACCATAGGGTTTCCCCAGCTGCACTGCTCCTCTGCACTCCCTTGGCAGTGGGGAGGATGGGGTGAGGGGAAGGTTTTGTCACATAAGCTAATGGAAAGTTCAGGGACTTTGATCAAAATTAACGTAAAACAAAAATGTTTTGGCCATTGGATTATTAAGTGTTCAAGGTCCTTCTCAGAAATTTCTTATCCTGTATCCAAAATTTCTTGAATAAACATTTCATAGAATTTTGTATGTTCTAGGGAGAAAAACCTCAAAATTTAAATGGATGAACTCTTGCTGAAGGAAACCATTTTACAAGAAAATTTTTAACCAGCTACCATTGCACAACTCTAGTCCTGCACCTCCCAGCTGCTACAATCAGAAGTTGATAGTTACACTTCTGTCACACAGTTGAGAAGAGAATACGTGTGGGTATTGATTTTAGCCAGCATAGGAGCGTAAAGGAGTCTTCTACAAGCACTTAGAAGTGATGCTTTAATTTATTACCTTCACCCATGTAACTTCCAGCCAAAAGAAAGACTTTTAATAGCTAAGTCTTTTTCTTTAGTTCCTCAGTTAAAACCATATTGACTTCATGGGGACTTATTCTTTGTGGGGAGCTATAGAATGCTATGTACTTGTGAATGGTTTATTACATTTCATGTAACAAATGCAGCTCAGCACAATGACTTTTGCACTGCTGCACAGATTGCTTTTGTGTCCATCTTTTGACCAGAAAACATTGGCCATTTTAAAGAGAAGATTCATATACTGCAGATGCATTTTATTGTACAGACTGCTATTTTCAATTTCATTTTAACATATGCAGTGTCCTCTGTGATATGCATTTGGATCGGTAGATCAGCAAAAATTGAAGAATCCAACTAATATGTGTTTATTCTCCTGTATTTTGCCTACATCTCTTAGTCTTCTTCCCATGGAGCATTTTATCAATAAAATGGAATGAGCACCTCTCAGAGCTGCTTGCACAATGCAACTTAATTTTGGAGGCCTCAGGATGGCTGAGACTTTACTGGTCACTGTGGTTTCTAGAGCAAACATATGGGTTTAAGTACAGGCTTAATTGCTTGTTCTCTAGACATATATTTTTTTCAGAATAGTTTATAAATTGTTTAGCTTTTTTTTTTTCAATAACTCATCCTCATTTCCTTTTTGGTAAAAAACCCATGATTGGTTTAAAACAGTAAATACTTCTCATGGTCCATGTGACTTATAACTGGGATGAAGAAACATACTTTCATTAATCTGAATCTGCATTCAGTCAGTATCTTCCTATGAAGTAGCACAGTCTCCCTTCCTGATAACTTTTGGCTGTAACATACCATACTAGTGTTTTGACTGGGAGTCCAGCCCCTAGTAGAGAAGAAAAAGAACACCAGTTGGGCTTTTATGTGCCTTTACAGGAACACAGCCAAATCAAAATATTTGGTTTTCAGGCCTCTGGTCTTTAAGGAAAATGAAATAAAGTGAAAGCAGTTTTCTATGGAATGTATATCATTTTTGCTAAGAAAAGAAAACTGGTTTGGTCAAAAGCCCAATTTTACATTGAAAGACTTCCAATACAAAATGTTTAAGCAACCATAAAATATAGTCATAAATATGAATTAACAGAATTTAATCTTTCAGGTTATCTCCACACACACACACACACACACAAACACACACATACTATGGAGGGACAGCTAGCAAGACAGCAGCATTCATTTTACTTGTTATTTAAAGAAGCAGGAATGAAACAATGAAGCAATGTTTTCTAAGTTATAATCCTCAAGTATAAAAAAATTATTCTCCTGCAAGGTGTATTGAGAACAACATCATTAACATGATAATCCACTGAGAAACTACTTCCAAGATTTTAATGCAGACACCTGTAAAAGATAACTGAGCTTAGATAAATTTTTAGGAATTAATTCACTGAATAAGTGTGGATTTTCCAATTGTATAATTTTAAAAGGGAAGACAAGTGTGGGATGGTTATATTATTACCTACAGTGCTTAATGAGACAGAGAATTAGCTTGACTTCAGATGTGTCATATCTGGTAGGTGAATGGATTATTAACTTTAATGCAGTAAATGTAATGTTAGTCTCACATTTAATCATATAAAATACAAGATAATGGTTGGGAAACTCATGAAATAAAAATCTGTACTTTACATGTACATAACAGAAATAGCAGCATGTGTGTATATGTAAGTGGATAAGGTGGATGGTGAATAACAAGGAGCAACAGAGGAGAGGAGAATGAAGAAATAAAGATGCATTTAGCAACCATTTCTAATGATATAATCCAGAAAGCAGCTTGAGCATAGCCATAGGCCATGTGGTTTCTACTCTTGTCACTGTCTAAGGCTTAAAAACAAGGTGATTTTACTATGCTAAGTGCAGGGACCATGGCAACAGCTATTGGGTAGGGCACATGTACGCTTGCCTCTACTTGATCCATCAGCTTGCACAGAAGAGAGATCAATTAGCCCTTTGATTAAAGTAATAGACATAAAAAGGGTTTTGTTTTCTAGGCTGAAATACTGTCTCAGGTGCAGTATATTTATAATCAGATAAACTCCAATCCCATCGTGCCATATGGTGCCCTAAAACTGCACAGGACATTCATTAGCTGACATAGGCATTGGTCTGGACTGGTCAGCTGTGGGGCTTTTTGTGTGAGAGATCCTTAAATTTCATCTATGCACCTCCGGATCAGATCTCATGCATTTATCTATGGGGTCCTTTCAGAATACATGCAGTTTTGGGGGAAGGAAAAAGGTGATACTATGATAGCTCTGCAGGAAAACAACTAGAATGTGGCTCAGTACAATAAAATAACACTGGATTATAATTCTACTTTGTAGTGACCCTCAATAAGCTGAAGGAAAAAAACCCCTGCACTTCTGACAATAAAAGAGATTATAAGCAAATATGCAAATAATGTATTTTATTTTTGAATATCCTAGAACTGTGGTAGTCCTGAAAGCCTTCAGGAACCAAAGTAATTGGCTTTTTGCTCATTTTCACATGGAAATACCTTGCTGCCCTCATAAAAAACAGCAGTAGCTGTATGCTCCAGTGAGGGATGGGACTCCTTTCCAGGCAGTTGTTTGCTGCTCTCTGCTTTTATATTAATAAACAAAATCTTTCAGAAATTAGTGAAGTAATGGAAAGTCTCAAGATAATGAAGTAACAGCCTAAAGATGCATGTTTGTGGGATGGACCAAGTAGTCAGAAAACAGGGAAAGAAATAAAGCCAGGTTAGCTCATTACATTTTATGTACTTGGGATCAACGGAGATGATTCAGGGATTCCTTAGATTGCTTTTGTGCTAAGTTTAGGATAGTTTGTTTTGTAAATGCTTGCTTAATATCAGATGTTTTGTTCCGTGGAAAGGATTTCAAAGCAATAATTTTTCTTTGTAGAAGGATGTTTGAAAATTTTATAGAAGCAGGTTTTGAGTAGAGTGGTTTGATTAAAAATTACTTTTTATCAGTCTGAAAATGTCAATGCAAATGGTGAACTTCAATTAAGTTTTACACATTTAAGTGCATCTAGGCACTATGCAATTAGATGCTGAAGTGATGGGGTTTAGCCCAGTTTATTTTCATCTAGGTATTTCAAATATCACTGTTCTTTTGATGACTTTTTTTTCTAGGCACAGTTACAGCTTCATACTGTACATTTCCAAGTATACCAGAGAAGGTTGAATCGACCTAAAGGTTGAAAAAATTTTAAGGAGAAGAGTCTAGACTGAGGTTTTAGCTGAAAAGGGAGAGACTGATTCAGGAAGAAAAAGACTAACCCCAAATCTTTATTGGAAGCAATATTTAAAGCAAAAGATATTTAAAGCAAAATAATTTCAAGCTTTTTGGTTTTGCTTTTTGCTTGATTTTGGGGTGGGGTTTTTTTCCTTTTTCTAATTAAGTAAGAGGGTGGGGGTTTTGGTTTTGTTTTGGGTTGTTTTTTGTTATTCTGGGTGTACAAGACATTCTCAAGATTTTCCCAAGTGGCAAAAATCCATGGGCACATTGCAAGCTACCATAATAGTTCCCTCTCTGCAATGGAACATACCAAACAACAAAAATGCAGAAATTTGAAGGATCAAATAAATGGCAACAGAAAAATCTTAAGAATCTCATGAAAAAAATTTTGAAGTATCTTTTGAAATAAGAATTGGAATATCATGACTGTAGGGATCATTCCAAAACAAGGTCATCTATAACTGACTTATATACTTTTCTGTAGATGCAGCTGAGAAAGTCATAACATTTTATTACTCCTCTCCAAGGTTACAAAGTTCTAATTTGTAGCAATTTTTCTTGTTGACATCTGCCCCTGTTCTACCATGTCAGAAAAAACCCTATTGTGACTACAGAATATTTGTACAAAAGACCAGAAAGCGTAGCTCTGCTTTGAACCCTTCCTCCTTCCAAATAACAGTTTTATTCAGCAAATCTCCTTTCTCCATGCATTCTGTAATAGTTGCCTGTGCCAGTAATATAAATAAGCTTTCTCTCCTGCAGAGCCAGCACAGCTAGGAAATACTAAGCTGCAAATTTTGTTCCATCTTGTATGTCATCAACAGACCTGTTTAATAACTTTCATCTGCACACACCTCTGCAATTCTGTTGAGGGAAATAGGCTGATGGTGCCATCCACAGACACAGTGTTGCACAGACATTGCTAGGGCCTCATTTGCTTTGCACAACATTGATAACATGCACTAATAAGTGGCGTGAAAACCACCCTAAAAAATCTTGCTGGATTCTAGGAAATGCAGGGAAAGCAGTCAGAAAATACCCAAACAAACAACAGAACAAAACCAAAAATAAACCAAACATAAGCACCTCATTTTATTTCTAAACTAATCACATCCGATACAGAAATTCTTGAGAGGCAATGATGTGGTATCCACAATGCCATTAGCACAGGTATTTTTCAGGACAGGACCACTCTTGTATTAAAAAATCAAAAGCTACAGGCTAAAATATTGATTAATCTGTAATAGGCCCTTTTTTTTAACCATTTGGGAAACACTTTTATACAAAATTTGCAAATCAAAATTGATATTTATGGAAGGCTTGACAAATATATCCAGTATATCAAACATGACGAAAACCAAGAATTACCTTAATTTTATAAAAAGAACAGTTTTTCCAAAGGCCTAAAAATCTTTCTTAAACATCTAAGCAAAAGCCTTGTTTTAGGGTGAATTTTGCTTGAAAATGAGCAATATCATGATTTGTGTGGTCCTGTGGGTAACCACTCCCTGGCCATACAGTAAAGGAAACGAGTTCTTCTAAACTGCCTATGAAAATGTATCCATTAATTGTCTTAGACAGTGTGATCATGTGCTGTCCTCCATCTGTGCATATTATAAAATATGCCCAGAAGATTTGATTTGTCTGAACCTACCTGTATAAATAGCCTGATCACAAGTTTTGTAGAGTCTACCTTGCTCTTAATCAACAAGTCAAATCTACAAAGACAAATATTTGTGTTGGAATTCTTCATTATTACAATTATAGGCACTTAAAGAAAATTAAACGTAACTTCACTTTTAATTTATTCAGGAGGAAAGGCAATTTTTCTGGCAGTGAGCACACATGGGCCCATGAGAAGATTTTAAAGTTAAATCATGAAAATATTTTTGTGCATATATAGTGAAAGAAAATCTTGACTTTTATAATTGTAGATTTTCATATAATTCATTATATCAATATGTTCTCATTGTAACTCAATATTTCAATCTATAGGACAGTTCTGTGACTTTTTCATTACTAGTTCTGCAAGTCTGAATTCACAATGTTATATATAAACTGTAATCAGATTTGCAGATGTCAGAATTCTCAAAGCATTTCACATAGTATGTAATGTTCTACTGCTTTGGTGGAAGGAATATTAAGAACTTCAATAGACAAAAAAATCTCACTTCTAAATAATTATTATTTTCATTAATTATGTATATCCATCTATATGCTGGCTCTTGATTGAAAAGTATAATGTAAATACCTTGAAGTTAGAAATTTAGTTGAAATACAGCACTTTTTGATGTGCTTCTAATCTTTTTTCCCCTGCCTTCTCTGAAAAAAAGGTCTTGTATGGTCTTTCCTTGCCTGCTTTGATTTGCATTACTATGATCTTTTCATATACTCTGACCTTTTTATTAAGAACTTCCTTCAGTCTGGGTAGCCAGCATGATATATTATCACTTGTTTCATGTGACATAAGCATTTGTCTTACGCCCAGCAAAAGCTGACTTGATTTGTGCACAGGCAGAATTTCTGATACTTGCTTTTAAATTCAGAAGTGTTAATTTGCTCTCTCACCAGGTGAAGTAGAACATGCAATTAAAGTAACTGTACTGGAACTGTAGAGGTATCACTGTCACTGTCTCTCACTCTGATATCAAAGCCTGGGGAAAGTTTCCCTACAGTCCTAACTTCTTAAGTCATATGACTTTACAGAATTTGCAAAAATTGTAGAGACTTCCTATGACCCTGAATCAAGCAAAATAAATGAAAACTATTGGTTTTAATTCCACAGTTTTAAAAATTTGGTGATCTGACTCATGACTTAGGGACACTGGTTGGCAATATTAAGAGAATCCTTCTAGCCAGCTCTTACAACAGAGTTAGAAATGCAGCAGTACACTCAGTTTTAAAATGAGTCTATATTGAGATAGAGATAGACATGAAGAAGAACTGGGGCATGAGCAGACAGAAACAATAACTCTTCCAGACAAAACCAAATTAGTATAAATGAGGAATATTCTTAATATTAGGTATGCCTTCAGCTCATGGATATATTTCCAGTGTTGAAACCTGTAATTTGCCATTGCTGAGCTGCTATCCAAATTCTAGCAGTTCTTCTTAGACACAAATAGACATATTTCTCCACCTTACTGAGAATTCTAATCCATACTTCTCAGTTAACAAAATGAGTTCTTTATCTTCCTATGTTTGCTAAAGGTAAGAGTCATCTGCAGAAAGAACATATGAAAAATGGTTGTTTTTTCAGTCAGAGCAGGCCAGACAGCCTGTTGAGGCATCCATTCTGCATAGCACAGAGTCCTGAGCTCATTAGTTACCCCAACTGAAGTCAAAACTCAACCCATTTGCTATAAGAAGGGAATGAGAGAGAATATCCTGAGATTTAAAACAGTAATGATACTCAGTGATGATCCCATGAAGCAGAATGTTTTCCAGATGGTGAAGAAGAGACCTAAACAGCTGAATCATCATCTCTCATTGATTACAGAAATCATTAACTTGCAAAATTATGTGTCTTAGTATAAACAACATGGGATAAACCCAGAATCTCATAGTATAGATCATACTCTCACAATGTGACTTTCATGTAAACAACCTACATTTGTAGGTTGTTTACAAATCACACACAGAATCACACAGAATAACACACAGAATCACACAGAATCACTAGGAAAAGGTTGGAAAAAGGTTGGAAAAGACCTTCAAGAAAAAAACCCAACCCAGCCCTAACACCTCAAATAAACCATGGCACCGAGTACTACATCAAATTTTTTTTTAAACATGTCCAGGGATGGTGACTCCACCACCTGCCAGGCAGACCATTCCAATACTTTATCACTCTTTCTGTAAAAAAAAAAAAAAAATTCCTAATATTCAACCTATATTTCCCTTGGTGCAGCTTGAGACTGTGTCCCCTTGTTCTGTCAGTTGCTGCCTGGAGAAAGAGACCAACCCCAGCTGACTACAGCCACCTTTCAGGGAGTTGTAGAGAGTGATAAGGTCACCTCTGAGTCTCCTTTTCTCCAGGCTAAACAACCCCAGCTCCCTCAGTCGTTCCTCAAAGGGTTTGTGTTCCAAGCCCCTCACCAGCCTCGTTGCCTCCTCTGGAAGTACTCACATATTTCTATAAATGAATTTTATAAATATTTAAAAGTTACTTGGTCAAACATCTCAGTTATGAAATGCAAGTATGTAGTAAATATATGTGTTCAGAATGTGTCTGCTTAGAAAAAACCTGAAGAAAGCAGCATAATATCTTGCTTCACATCTGACAGTTCAAATATCCAATGGGAAAAGACTATTCTCCAAGAATTATTTATTTATATGCATACTCGTGATATCTCAATTTTCAGTCTGAATCTAGCAAAAGGCATTTTTCTCCATTCAAAGAAACATTAAAAATCAGGTTTCCTAGATAAATGATTATAATAATGTAGTTAAAATGGTGATTTTTAATTATTAAATCAATGTCTCATCAAAGGGACTTGAATGTGGAATAGCATATCACAAGCAACCAAAAAGAACATCACAGTCAAAATCACTTCTCAAGTCACAAAGTGGAAACAAATGGGGAATTGTTTTTGTTGTCTCTGAACAAAACTGAAGGTAGAGTAAAAGAATCTGTCAGAGATATTTTATATGATAATGTGGACATATGTGAGAAACTCCAATTCTGAATTATTAATAATTAGTTTTATTAAATTGCCTAAACTTCCCTATGATGAAGTGGATTCAAATTTTCTGCATTAAGCCTGTTGCTGAGTACAGTCACAATAAAAAGTCATTGAATATTCCACAGTTAGCTTTTACCTAGTCCTCCTCCTCTACACTAGCAGGAAGCCTGTCTGGAAAAAACTGTCAGTGAAATGGTAGGCTATAAAGAGTAACATTAGTAAATTCCATGTAAAGAAAATATTTTAACAGTGAATGACTGCCAAAAAATTTGGAAAGTGATTCTCAGCAGATGTATTTTTAATTCCTGATTTTGCAAATATATCCAGATGTGATTAAAATAAGCCTATTTATATGAAAAATCAATCATCTAAACTTTTTTTTGTGAGATAAAGATGTTTTTCTGTAAATATTTATATATGCTTGGAAGAACCCAATCCTGCACACAATCACTAGCATGCTTATGAAAAGCAGAACCTTTTAAAACAGCAGTCTAAAATTTATGCTATGGTAACAGTGAGTCTGTGTGAAGTCAAATGTTCCTTACCCAGGAATGCATTGAAGCAGAATCTAAACCTTACCTTCATTATTTCTGTATTAAATGTACTCAACAGAATGCTCACTAGGAAACCATAGCACCTGCATCTCACTGGCCCAGTTGGTTCCTGAGAGAGCTTCTGTTTCTTTCTCCTTCTCCGTCTACAGACATTATACTTGCAGTCTGAAACCACACTCCTTCTTATTGCATGACATAGCTTCTACTTTTATAAAGTCAAGCTTGGGAGCAACCAGCTCAGAGAAGATAATCTCTCAAACCTGTCTAAGGTGTATCTTTTCTGTTCCTACTAATGTGCTCTTAAAGTACAGTAATTTGCAGTAGTTTAATATATATCTGAAAACCGTAACTTGTGGCCAATATTGCCTCACCGTTTAAGATATCAATAGAATATCCAGAATTTAGTAGAATGGATTTTTATAACAAATCTTGCTCCTGTGATCTTTTCAGGCTTTTTCCATTTTTGTACTAAATCTATTTTATTCTATTTGTTATTTTCACAGCACAATGGACTGAAGTAGCTAGTGAAAATAAGACAATAGTGCTCATTCATGCGGTCAGGGAAGTTTTGGTTCATGCAGACCTGCTACTCTGATGGCCAACCACAATCTAAGTGTAGGCATTTTTCGAAATACTATAAGAAATAATACTACAAAGAACTAAAGTGAGAAAGTATTGTAGCTAAGGTATTCTGTTGCTCTGTCCATGCTGTGTTTTTATGCCAAGAAATTTCTCAAACCTTTAGCTCCTTTGGATATTTCATGCTGTCCCTGACAGAAGGTACAATGCACCTAAGATTCCAGAGGCTTTTTGCACCTCTATTTTAAAGGCTATAAAGTTGTTTTCGTTTTGTTGCAGCCTGATTTCAGTGTGAAGCACAAATGTCTGGGAAGTTTTGAGGGGAGTTTGTGTAGAGAAGGACAGAAGTGATTCTGCTACATGGGAGCAACATCTATATTACATGCCATGTCCACGTTAATCTTCTGTGATTCAAACAAAGAAGTTTGCTTTCCAGCTGTTGTTGCACACACTGTCTCGCACTGACACCTAGCTGACTCTGATGCCTGGCTGGGGAGTTCTCCTCCTTTTCTGGCAGACGGGTATTGGAAGGTTACACCTACCCAGAAAAGAAATAACAGAAATAAGTGCATCCTTTTTATAACTAGTTTCATAAAAAATAAATAAAAGATTAGATTAATGTTTTTGTCCATTTGACTCTCATTCTGCCTTAAAAATAGCAGATACTAGAATCTCTATGAAGTAGCTTCCATCAGAGCAGCCACTTCTGGTCAATCCAATAAAAGACAGGAGAGGGAAGCTGGTAATTGCTGTTACCATCACTGAGGAGAGATGGCTTCTGATTCTCACTGCTCTGATAGTCAGAAATATTGTCCTAATTTTCAACCTAATTTTACTCCTGACTATTTTGCATATTCATTCTTAATCCTGGAATGTCTTTAATGTAAAGACAATTATATTGCTAATTTATAGAGAAAGTAGTCTATCATAGTTTTCAGTCAGCACTCTCCAAAAGGCAAGCCTTCCTTGGTTTTCTATTTGATGATACCTTTCAGGAAACTAAGCTTGTGTTAACACCACAGAGTAGACTGCTCCATGACCTCTGGCCCACATGGCTGAGCTCAGTAGCACATTGCACTGATGTGTAAAGCAAGCAGCTGAGAGCAGCAGTGGGCAGCTGAGAACTTTGCTCAGATGGCTGTGCTGCTTCTGGATGCAAGATGGCTTCTGTGAAACTTGCTTGGATGTCAATTTACCAAATTTTCCTGTGCTTCAAGCTTCAGAACTACCTTATGTGAACAGATGCAGATACCTCTTGAGTATCTTCAAATTGGTTTTCATTTCTTGAATACTGTGAAGACATAACTTTCCTTGCCCTTATCTATTAAGCCAAGTGAGGCAAAATGCAATTGTCCAGTTACAGGATAATTAAATTTGTCTTTTCTCTCAGGGAAAAAGTGTTCCCCATACTGTGAAAGCACACTGCATTTTTCTGCATTGTGAATACATTAGCCCTCCTTGATGTCAATACCTAAAAAAGTATAAACATTGTCTTGTTTTTTTTGCTTTGGACATATTGATTAAAAAAAAGATTACTAAATGTCTCTAGATCCTGTAATATTATAAATACAGTCTTGTGGGTATTGCAGTCTTCCAAGAAATAGCCATCATAGCAAGCTCATGACATCATTCCACATCCAAAGGGATTTCTGTTTGGTTTTGTCTTAATGATGCATTTATCTTTAAGGGCTTTCTTTACCTTTTTACTCTCTCATATTCCAAAGGCAGTATAAACTTTATCTTAACAAGAAAATACACAGATTAATATAATAAAAAAAAAGTCTGAAATAATGAATTATATAGATTTCCTATATTCCTGAGATATATGAGGAGAATTATTCTATACGTACGGTTCAAAATGCTCCATCTATTTTCAGAATGAAGTTAAACATAATGACTCACAATTCTATAATGGGTTTCAGTTAACTGCAATTGTGCCAGCAGAATAGGTGATATTCAGTGCTCTTGTTTCACATAAAGAAAACAAAGATGCAATCAAAGCATCCTCATAAAGACATATACTGGTTTTCATTGATGCCCATTGTTGGGCTGGAAAATATTATTAGATACACTAATGTCTACAGAGGTTAAATAATTGGGGGAGCATTAAACCTGAGTCTCAGCTAAATTAATTTTTAGTTAGTGGTTTGCTTTGTGTTGAGGTGTTCTGAGTGTAAGCCCAGACATCGGTTAATTGGGACCACAGGCCCTTGGACAAGGAAGAGAAGCTTCTCCTTCCTTCTCCTTCCCCCATAAGGCAAAAGAGTGATTAGTTGGCAGCATTATTTTGTCAACAGCTTATGGGCCATTGAGGACTTCCACCCCCTTTGCTACACAGCAAGAACAGGTTAAAATCCCCATTTTTTTTGTCAATCTGTGGTTACAGAGCTGTTGCTTCAGGTGTCTCTGTCTAAGTTTGAACACTCACCTCCATGCTTTGCTCTCTGCTGTCCAAAAGGAAGCATAGTGCAGAGCTGCAATATTTTTTAGTAAATTTTTTCAAATCTCTCAACTAGGGTGATGATTTTAATATCAACAACACATTTTTAAACAGGCAAAAAAAGCAATGTCTAAGTCTATTTTTATTAATTTAGGGCTAATGTACATCCCATCAGCCTGAGTAACATCTGTGTCTCCATGAATGAATGTGCAATATCTTCAGTTCAATAAATGTTTCCATCTGCCACTAGTTCTTAACCAAGAATTATTTTTTCAACATATATTAATGTGCTTTATTTTTAATATTTTCTTGATAATATCTTGGTAAGGTGTTACATTCTCCCACAATTCCATCTATAAAACTTAATTTTTGAACATTTCATCCTGTTCCAAAATGTTATTTGGGTTTTCAAGATTGTTTAAATTATTATCTGCTCCACTCAATTTACTTCACAGATACAGAGAAAATGAACTCACACTAAAGTGTCAAAGTAACATGGTTTTGATTTTTTCATTATCATTCTGGATTGGCAGCTAACCGTTATAAAGTAGAAATTAATTTAATGTTCTCTTTTGTTACGGAAAACTATTGTTATTAGTTCAAATAAACTGAAAAGAGCTCTATAAGAAACCAGAAAACCGTAACTCAATGTGAAACAATACAAAAAATATTTTTCACTTTTTTGCCCAATGATGAGAACGCTCAGGTGGGAGTGAGAGACCTGTCACACACAGGTCTCTCAGGAAACATTGCTGTTGTGGTCTAACCCCAGGCAGCAACTAAGCACCACACAACCACTTGGTCACTCTCCTCTCCAACCCCTCCCTGAGGAGGAGAATCAGAAAAATGCAGTAAATCTTGTGGGCTAAAACTAGTTTAAAAATTGAAACAAAATAAAATCCAATAATAGTAATGATAATAATAAAAATAGTAGTTGTAAGGAAAAGGAGGAAGAGAAGAATAAAACACAAAAGAAACAACAGATAGATGCACAGTCCAAGTGCTCACCACCCACTGGCCATGACCAGCCTGTCTTTGAGCAGTGATCAACCCTCCCCGCCAATTTGTCTCATTTTATATTCTGAGCTTGATGCTCTGTGGTATGGAATATCTCTTCTGCCAATTCTGTCTTGTTCATGCTCCCTCATGTCTCCTTGTGCACCTTCTCGCTGGCAGAGCATGAGAAATTAAAAAATACTTACTTAGGGTAAGCATTACTTAGAAACAACTAAAACATCAATGTGTTATCAACATTATTCTCATACTAAATCCAAAACACAGACTAGTACTAGTTACTAAAACTCTGTCCCAGATTAGACTGGGATTGCCCTGAAGATTTTGCCCAGCTTTCCTTTGCAAGACACTACTGAGTTTTGTGCATTCCTGGAAAAGTTAATATGCAGGATATGTACTGCACATGCAGGTGTGCAGCTCCAAGTGATGGGACTAAGAATTCATCCCACTGATGGTTATGTTGTGGTGTCAGAGGAAGTGGGTCATTTGGGCTGAGATTACACCCAGGCAGACAAGCGTTTCAAATCCATTTCTAATCTAAACTCAGGATTGTTGGATAAATGTGATGGGGGAGATGAACTATTTCAGTTTTGTTCTGTAAACTCCTCTCTGACACCTTAACAGCATGTCTGTGGAAATGACCTCCAGGGGTGCCTACTGGAAGACACTGAGACCAAAATTCTGTAGGGCATTTCTGTGGTCTGAGTTTTCCCTCATTCGGGATTCAGGACTATATAAGAAAAAATAATGATATGTTGATATATAAAATTAGCTCTGGGCACCTTAGCAGCACTCATGATTTACTGCTTTTCCTGAAGAGCAGATCCAAAGGTGAGAGCAGCAGCTCTGACTTGTCCAATTTGCCTAAACTTTGCCAGTTACCTAGATGTAAAATGCTTAATGTGATCATCTGGAAGGAACATTACCACAGGCATGGGCATTGGAGCCTGCAATTAATGGCACTGTCGGTGAACAGTCACTTTCTCCCATTCAACTCTGGGTCTCAGATAAAATTAAAACAAGTCTAGGTTATGGTACTAAAAAGCCCAGAGGCCAAATGACAGTATATGGCTAGCTTCTTCCCACCAAGACAATTTTTTATAGAAAGACTGTGGCTGCAGTCATAATGCCCTTTTGGGAACAATGCTTGTCACAAAATCCTGTTGAACTGTGCCTGGCACTGTTTTAAGTACGCTGTAACAATACTAAACAGCTAAACCGTGACAGCAGGTGTGCTGGTAATTAAGCAATATATCATGTCATTTCTTAGGGCTGTGCTTTGTTTTTTTTATTGGTTTAGTCTGTGAGAACATTGACTCCATTTTCAGTGTGTGGTTATGTTACAGTTAGCTGTATGCAGCTTTTGAGATTTTATATATACACACACATATATAGTGCATTTTATGAAAATCACCTCTGTGTCATATGGGTTTTACTTTTTCCATTTGAGTTACTGCATTAGATCATCTAGTCTGACCTCACATGTATCAGAAAGTTGCATTTTGCCTATATCAAACTCCATTAACTACCACTTAACTAAAGTAACTCTTTTGAAGGGGCATTTGGTCTTGATCTGAAGATATGTAAAAATTGTACTTGTCTTGGTATTTTGATTCAGTAGAAAAAAATTTCTCTCTGTTAAGAAATAATGTTTTGCTTCTCATTTAAACAGGTCTTGATTTAATTTCAGCACAGCACTTGTTCTTATACATCAGTTCACCATATTAGAAATTCCTTTTGTATTTTGTAGTTTCTTTTGATTTATTAATTAAGCATGACAGCTAAAAGAGTAATTTATTAAATAAACCTATATATATATATAAATATATGTACATACATGAATAGGTGCCTGTGTTTCTTAATCTTATTTTAATAAATATAAATACAATATCTATTGTGGAATACATAGAATGTTTTAATGTTGGTCTAAGCACTATTTTGTTGCAGAGATATTGTGCTTCCTTATATAGACATATAACCTATAGAATCATTTTAGCACATTTTGCTGACTAAAAGAGAATCCTAACCTAGACCCCAAAGAAAAATAGTTATAGAATGGGTTGAAAGGGTCCTTAAAGATCATGTGGTTCCAACCCCCCTGCCCTGGGCACAGATGTCATTCACTACACCAGGTTGTTCAGAACCCCATCCAGTCTAGTCTTGAACATTCCTGGGGTGGGGCATCCCCAACTTCTCCAGGCAACCTGCTCCAATGCCTCACCAACCTTGCCATAAAGACTTTCTTCCTAATATCCAGTCTAAGTCCATTCTCCTTCAGTTTAAAGCCATTCCCCTATCACTTCATGCCCTTGGCAACCATATCTCTCCAGCTCTTGTTTGTTCTCTTTATCTACTGGAAGATGTTCTAAGGTGTCCCTGGAACCTTCTCTTCTCCAGGCTGAACAACTCCAACTCTCTGAGCCTTTCTTCATAGGGGAGGTGCTCCAACCCTCTGATCATCTTTGTGGACCTTCACTGCAATAGATTGGAGGCTTATGTCATATTTTCCCATATTAATTGATATTTTTAAAGTGTATTTTGCAGGAATGACTTGTCAACCATAAAGAAAGTAACTGGATCATATAATATACTTGTCATTTTCTCTTTCTCATTTATCCCCTAAGCCTTCTTCCTTACCTGTGTACTTAATTGTCTGTGATTTCATGTTTGACTCAATTTCATTAATGAAGATGTGGAATTCAACTCCTAAGACAAAGTCAGTCCCAGAAGGACCTACAAGGAGCCTTCATATGAAGCCGATGTACCACCGACTATTCCTCTCTGACAGTTCATTCATTTATGCCTTACTGTGATTGTATAGTGTACTCTATTAAATAGAACATCACACTAGTGGCATACAAAATTTTCTGCCACTTCTCAACTATGTTTATTAGTCACTTTTATTGAAAAAAATTATATCTCATAAAAGAATGAAAGCAATTTTCTTTGATAATATCTCTGCTCTTTAAAATTCTCTTTATGAGCATTATTAAAAATGTTTGTTGAACAGCCATATATAAAACAATAAGTCCTGTTTATTTTCCTATCATCTCTCCGTGGATTGATGAAAAAGCAGATATAGCCTGTAGTAACTCTGAAATCAATCCACTGGCATTTATCAACTCTGCTGTAACTTTAGTGGATTTGCAATCTTTGGAACTGCCTAATACTTTAAGGTAATTAAAAATTACCAGTGAGTTAAATATTTCTTCAGACAACTCTTTGGGCTTCAAGTACAAGTTACCTGAACTTGGGACATTCAGAGTAGACACCACATTATTTTCCTGATGATGACTTAAAGTTAAGAAAGTCCATCATTATACAGTAGGAATATATATAATCTTTCTTTTCTGGGTTTAGAAATATATATGCATACATGCAATGGAATTTTAAAAAACCCTTTCTTAGTGGCTAGTCTTGTATTTTTTCTCCAGTCTTTATTTCCCTTAATAGATTCTTTCCATTGAATTTCTTAAGTATAGTACTAGATTTTGTTTGTTTGTTGTGCTTTTGGTGATCAGAATGTCTATTGAAAATCATCCTCTATAATTATCAGAGACAGCAAAAGAAACCAATTATTTAATAGATGCCTCCCAAAGGACTCCAGCTTTATTTCTTCTCACAAGGTGATTTTCTGATTCAGAATCGCAAACCACCCGCAAAATGACTTTTTTTTTCAGTTTTAGCAGTTAGCTTTGCAGCATAAACAGAAGACAAGTTGAAAATAAAATGAGCAAAGATGGAGGAACAGCCAAGCCAGTCTGTCTCTGGAGGAGCACAGAGGGCTAGGGGAGCAGGCTCAGTGCCCCCTTGCCTCTGGGAGCTAAACCTCTGCCTCTTGGTCGCTGAGTCTGGTAAGACCCTGCCACTTTGATGTGTTGCTGACATCTGAGTCTTTAAGGAGCTAGCCTACAATAGGAAAATAAATGTTTTCTTTCTCACACAGGGAAACTTTTCTAGAAACTTACTCCACTTAAATACATTCACTTGACAGTAAAACATCTTGGCTGTTCCTTGCAAATACAACCCAAATGTGAGGGTGTAAACCTCTCTGTCTTCCTTGGTGGATAGATTAGGTCCTACAGCAAGACTGAAATAATGTCACCTGAGCTTTTGTATCTCTTCTGCATGTCCATTTTATTTCTGTATATTATGAACTCCAATTTTAATTTTAGTTCCTCAACCAATTGAATTTTACAGTACGTCAGGAATCTGACAACTAGAATGCATCTGAAATTTCAGCAAAATTCTGTGATTTAAAAAAGGAATATTATTTTTATTCTAATTTTTCACCTGAAATGATTCCTCACTCAAAAAATATTTTCAAACACAGAAGAAAAAAACATTTTAAAATGAAATTACTTTTTTGAGACAAAATAGAATACTGCATACCTCATTTCTGAATAGTATGATAAGAAAATGGAAAGATGAGATTTATTTTCTTCACCTTTAATGAGATGAGTAATAGTAGGACAAACGGTGAAATATGAATAATATTTTCCCAGAGGCCACTTCCTTCTGATGAATTATGCACTATTTTCCTTTAGCAGGCATTGAGTCACTTTTATGTGGAAAATTCAAAGAACTGACAGTAAGGCCTAAATTACAGCTCAACAAATCACAGTGGTTTAAGAAAACTAACCTTTAAGCACCATTTATTCTGGTGCTAAAGAGTTGATTTAAAAATTTAAAAATCAAAATGTAACATTTAAAAAACATATATGAAAACATTGAAAATATTTTTTTCTTGTACATTCACTCTCATCAACATCATGATTATCAGCTCCTAGGGAAAAGTAGAACTAAAAGTATGGAGTTAATTGGTCAGTGAATTTAAAATGACTCCTTGGTGTATTGGCTAACAGGTTAAAAATATGTTAATGAAACTGCCACAGCTATGTTATGCAATAGCCAAAAAAACTTTTTTTGAGTATTTTTGCAGAAATAGTTACATTCTTCAAAAGGTTTCAATTGCCTTTCCATATTGATTTGGCTATCATTAACACCTATATCCTCTTAACCCAACCTCAGTATAATTTCTGTATTCTATTTTTTCTTCCTTCCACAGATAATGCAGATTCCAAAACTGATTTGTCCCTGATCCTGTGAAGAGTTAGCAATACAATAAGAAATTACATTAGCAGAGGAAAAGGAATGCTGGCATTTCCATCTGGACACAAACCTAGTCTTCTGTATTTCAGCACTTTCCTGCTTTAAGACATGTAAAGTTCTGAACTTGGGTGTTCTTTACCATGTGTGAGACAACAGCCTCAGACTTTGCTGGTGGGCCTGGGACCTTGCAGAAATTACCATCAGTATTTTCAGACACAAAATTGCTCTCTGGAAAATTTCTACCCAGTTCCACAGCTGAACGGGTTTCAGCTGCTTCTCACACAATCCAGTGGTTCCAGCTTTCATTTGAAGTGTCCAAGATACAAGCTTAACAAAATAAAATGATCCTTTCCTTGACAACTGCCATGCTTTAATAGTCAGGCTCAGAGAATAAGAATAAAGAAGTTTACATAAGATGAACACCGACAGTCTGTTTTATTCACCTTTTTTTTTTTTTTTTTAACTCCCAGCTCTCAAGAGAAGTTCACAAATGGTAAAAAAGACACAATTCTCATTGGACGAATGGTTCAGTGAATTTCATGGTGTTCATATCATTGCTACAGACCACAGACAGCAAGCACAGAAATTCAGCTCTCCCTGTAGTCTGTCTAAATCTGCTTGAATACTTGAACTGTGTAAAGAAAATTTAAGTTTTTATGAAATAGAAGTAGGTATCCTTTTTCTATTTTTTCCCCCATAACAAGCATTAGAAAATGTAAGGAAAAAAAGAGACAATTCTTTAAGTAAGCCACAAGGAACACATTGAGAATGGGAAACCAGAAATAACTAACGTAAGGCCTTCAGTGGTGTTGATGCACCTGTATTACCTACTGCCACCACCAGCGAGTAAAGATGCTTATTCACACCTTGAATATGAAAAATAAGGACACAGCTCTCAGGCAATAGACAGTCACTCAGACTGAGATCATCTTTTAGGTAAATCCTCCCTCCTGCATGCTGACACCTCATAAGGCATGTAGGTAATGTTTTCCTAAATACACATGAATTTTTTCATATGTGTAGTAAATAACAGATTTCGTTACTTTTCAAGATACTGCTAAACAAATGTGTAGCTATAATCTCTATCCTTACCTATCCTAAGTGAATTCCTCACACAATATCTTCCATAACCATCAGAAGAGGATATATTTTTCAGCTAGAAATCATCCCACCCTGCCTCCCTTCATCCTCCCCACCCCATTTGGTGGATCTGCAGTAAAAGCATTTCCTTCAAAGACTGCACTCTTCTTTTCCTAAAAACTGTAAACTTTTACTAATCTTATAGCAGTAATATTGATTTATATGAAAACCCTATGTGTAAAATAAGTATATTTTTATACTCCATTCCTGGCTTTTTAAATTTTGCAGGTCAAAATTTTTCAGATGCATTAGTCCTGTCCACTAGCAGACATCTGAAATCCCAGTCAGAACTGAATTCCTGAACAAATGATGTTGATTATTAAGCATATATATTTGGCCAGATAATTTTAGGTAAGTATAGTCTTGATGGGTCTGGTTTTTTGTTTTTTTTTGGTTTTTTTTTCATTTTAAATCAATTAATCACTGGATTAAATTATTTTCACTTTAAATCTTTTTCAATGTGAAAGAGCTCTAAAAAAATTAAGTCATGGGCTTCAAAGGATCACTGCTCAATTTTCATTCAGGACAGAGACCCTAAATATGAGTAATTCATTTTTTAGGCCAAGAGAAAAAGTCTTTTCATTGCTTTTTGGTAGCCTTCAGGAACTAGAATAGGAAAGTTCAGAGTAGCCTTAAAATCCTATCACCAAGTAAGAATCACCAAGAAAAATAAACTGAGGAAAATATCTGCTCTCTTTTCCTTACTCTCCTGTGTGACTGATTACAGTTTTAATCTCACTGCCTGGCTGCCACATAGGTTTCAAATAGCTCTTACAGGGCTGTTGCTGCAATCCAGATCCCTCTTTGTGCTGTTGCTATGCTTATCTAATATAAGGACCAACTTTTTTACACTCCTCCTGCTGTTTCTATTTACCCTATGATAGGTGAAATGCATCTGAACTCACCTTGGACCAGACCTACACTGACTTGAAAATTGTGTAAAGCTGCAGGAGATATCAATTTGTTGCAATTTGTAGTATTTCACTTGCAAAGACTTTGGTTAATAGCATGGGATGTCACCTGAAAAATCTGACCAAGAAAACCAACTTTATGGTATGCTATGAATGATGCCCAGTTCAGAGTATGAACAGTGATTTTCTAAATTGGACTGTGTTCCCAAAGGTAATCTAAATTTCTTGGTTTTGGGGGGAGGGGGGGTGGTTTTGTTGTTTGTTTGTTTGCTTGCTTGTTTGCTATGTTGGCTCCAAAGTTAAATGCTTCATCTACATACTCATTTCTAGAAAATGCTGAGGCTGGCTTTGGTATAACTTCCCTTTGGGGATCAATTCACCTAGGGAATATACTCTCTAGAAAAGGGAAAAGTCACCCATTTCAGGTGCTGTATTATATTACTTACTGGAGTACAGGGAAATTACACACAAGAAATAAATAAAAAGAGCAAGGATCAATAATGACACAGGACATTTGCCTACCTAATTATAGATATGTGCTAAAGTAATTGAGCTTAACTTCACAATTCTTAAGTTTATTTGGATCAAGTTTATTTCATAGTTTTCATTCCTTACCTTTTTGGGACAGAATATAACTTTTTTGTGTTTTCCTCTCATAATTGAAGAGAATTTATGACATTTCTTCAGAAGCACCACTGGAATGGTAAGTAATGCATAAGTGTACACAGAAGATGCTCAGTCAGCCAGAGTACACAATTGTGCCTACAATCTGAAGGGGTTTTTGTACTGGAATCCATCTTTTCAAATTGTTTCATTAGAAGAAGGCAGTCTTTGGCATAAAAGTGCTGTCATAACATGTCATAAATGTTTCTGACTTTTAGCTAAGTCTATATAAAACTTGGTTTATTGACAAAGTAATATCCATCTGAAACTTTCTGTCTGCTAGAAGTTATTTATCAGATTCCCATGTCCTGTTGTTTTCCGTTATGTGCTCTCACAACTGCTGTTGCTTTTGTTGAGAGAAGTTTAAGTTTCTCTAGGCCTTGTGATGTGTTCTGTTACATCTTTCTAACTTTCACTATCTATTAAGGACCACTGTTGTAAAAAGGCAAGCATGTAGAGCATGTAGAAGTTATTAGCTAATAGGGCATATGATGACAATTTAATAATGGCTATACAACATATTAGAGCTCATTTGGGAGCTGTCAGAAACAGCTTCACCAGCCTCAAAATAATCCTTAGCAGCCTCTACATTTTTCTTACACAGATATTATTTTGTGACTCAACAAGGATTCAAGGTATCAATTATTTTGTGACTCAACAAGGATTCAATGTATTAAGATATATTGCCTTAATTAGGCAGCCTATTAAAAAGTAATGGCAGAATAATTTCATACAATGATAATTTTACCTGGGGGACTGATCATTACTTGATTACATGATGCTGTTGTTTATTGGTTGTGTAACTTATTTACAGCTGATAGTGAAAACAGATAGCCAATGAATAATTATCTCCCATGAATAGGTGGCAGCACAGGGACAATGTGGCCCAGCATTAATAACAACAATAATGGACAGACAGACATACACTTGACTTTGTCAGCACTCACAACTCTTCTCCTTCCCCTACACTGACTACCTCCACTCCATCCTTTCATCTGCCATGCTGGATGAGTGATTAACAAACATCCAGCCGTTCAAAACTTAATCTATCATGAAACTTACACATTGACAGGACAGTCACAATTCCAGTGGCAGCCAGTATACTTTTGTTGCAGGGTTGGAAGGAAGTGTAGAAACTAGGAAGGTGGGACAGAATAGTAGCCACCTCCAGATGCAGGGAGTTCTTCTGCAGCAGCCACTGGGAAATGTAAGGAAGAGGAGGAGCATTCCTTTTTGGAATGTTCATGCTAATGAAAATGGCGTAGTCCAGCTTTGCTTTTTGAACACATTGCCTCCGTTTTCTTAGGATCTAATTTTCAAATCAAGATTTTTGTCAATATTTCTAGAGATGATAAATCATACTGAGCCATTTTCAGATGTAATCAGAGGGCTACTTCACAACAACCCTTCAGAAGGTGATTTTAATACATATCCTAAGGAGAGGTAAAAGGTAAAGTAGAAGTTTACATGGTGGAGGATCATCTTTCCTCACCTCTTCAGTGAGCTTTTTTCATTTCAGATGTTTGAGAAAATGAAACAGTATGAAGAGTCTAAAACTATGCTAATTAAACTGTTAAACTGATAAAAGCATATAGTTACGTATTTAATATCTCAAAAGTGTTTATTTTTTAAAACCTTAGCAATGAAGATAGCTCTAAGCTGTATAGGGTGGGTTGTGCCTGATTAATTTCATGGATTGAACTGGGTAAGGCTTGATTTACTTGCTGAACTCGATATTGTAAAGAACTTTCACTGCATGTTTGATAACATGGAGTGTCATTTTACTGGCTTGCGTTGATCGTTGTCTAGATTTAAAAAAACCTTTCAGCATAGATATGGTTTCTTCATGGGAGATGCATAAAAAACCAGAAGACCTTATTGAATATATTTAAGTGGAAACTTTAATCATTGCCTTCAGAACTGATGCCTGTTAGTAACAATAGACTCTGCTGGTTTGGTTTTCCTTTACTTTTGAAATTAACTGCGAAACTGCAGTACAAACCTCATCCATATCCCAGGAGCTGCAATGGATGAGGCATCTACTGTCTAAATTTGTCTTTTGTTTTCTATTCCCCTTCTGCTGCACTTGTATGTGTAAAGATGTTTTTGGGTTGGTTTAGTTATTCCTTGTGAAAATAAGTTTGGAATCAGTGAACGAGAATGAGATGTTAAAAAGCTGTTACATGGCATGGAGGGGAAAAGGGTACTTCCAGAGCATAAATTCTCTGATTCTTTAGGCAAACATCATGGATTAATTGCCCTCTCTGGAGTCCTACTCCTCTTCGTGGGATGGGACGGGAAAGCACAATGACTAAATTAAACTTAAATATATAATTCTGGCTCCTTAAACTAGGATACCTATACTGTACTCTTCGATCCAACATATTTTTATAATACATTTTAACTTCTAAACACCCAAACCAGGCTCTTTCTTCTTACTGTATGTACACTGCATCTTTTTTTTCATCCTCAGTGGAATGCTTACATCTCTTGGGACAATCTTTTATTTGTGTTTCTGTTTGCACAAATTCAGATAATATTTTACCTTTAGTGAAAACTCAAAACTCTTGCATGCTTTGATGACTCTGGAACCAAGACAACCTGAAATGTATGTATTTCAATATTATGGCCCCATTTTATTTATGTGCCTTGAAATAAATCCAAAACATAGGACATTCTGTCTTAGAAAAACTATAAACTGTTTCAAATCACCCTTTAGTGAACAACTTATCACTGAAGAATTATCCAAGAAGCACTGTTAAGAATTCTGTGGAAAAGATAATTTCATTATATTATAATTCGTGTGAAAGAATACCTTTTTTGCAGATGACGAGCAAAATTTTTGTCTGACAGATGGTCTGCACATTCAGTCTATAATTACATGGTCACTTAGATGCCACACAAGTTTCTGATCCCACCTGTTCCCTCTTTATTCCTTTTGCTTGTCAGTGTAATTTCCCTTGTACTAGGTTTTATGCTGGCTAAAGAAGGAGCTGTATCTGGATGAAAATTAAATCTAAAAAATACTTTTTTTTTTTTTTTTTCGGATGGATCAATACATCAGCTTATTGTTCAGAGGTCTAAGCTGGCTAAAAGAGGGCAGAACAATGAGTGTTGGGAGCAAGGCCAGAGTGACATTTCCGAGCTGTTTTCCAGCTGTTTGTCCCTGGGCCTGTATTATGCCTGGAGTTATTTCTCCCAGGTTCAGGACTTGATTGTTTCTCTTGTTGAACTTCCTGACTACCCAATTCTCCAACTTGTCCAGGTCTCTCTGAATGACAGCACACCCATCTGGTGCAACAACCTCTCTTTTCAATTGTGTATCATCTGCAAACTGCTTGAGGGTCCACACTGTCCCTCCATCCACATAGTTAATGAACAGGTTATAATACTGGCCTTCACAGCAACCTCTAGGATACCCCAGGTGTGCCTTGTCTGCAGCTGGACTGAGTGTTACTGCTCACTTCTGTTTGGGACCAGCTGCTCAGGGGTGTCCAATCCTCCTCACTGTCCTTTTAGCTAACCCATATCAGCATCTACAGGAGAAGTTCAAGCCTTCCATCTACATGTGGTATAACTGCAATATATCCTGCAATTCCCTTCAGCCTACTTAGAGGTTATTAGTATTATTACATTTAACTTTTAATTTCTTAAAAATTATTTTTATTTTTTTAAAATTTACCTCTAAGTGAGATCATGCCTAGCTGGTACTATAGATTCAAGAAGCAGCAGTTTTTTAATGGTTCTTTTACTTGTCTTTCACTGCAGTGCTCATGGCATCTGATTCATTTCCTGTTGGTGACATTGAAGAGATCTTTGCTGACTGAGAGGGAGCAAGGTTGGTCTTTGGTGCTGCACTGCCTGCAAATATTCAACTACGTCCACAGGCTCCACTGTTTCTGGAGACCAAGTACAATATTAAAGCAAAGAAATACAAACAATCCTTGTCTTGTATTATCTCTTGCCAATCTATCTTGAGGCAGAAAAAGTATTTTTAGAAGAACATATCAAACAAAATAATTGTGAACTCTTTTTTCTTTTTTCTTTACCTTTTAGAGAATGCAGGCTGCATTACAAACAGGGAGAGATTTCATAAGCTTCAGGTTTGCTCATGGTAGAAGAATACAAAATGTTGACAGTAGGAACATGGCTCTTTTTATCAAAGCTGTTCCTGCTTATTGGATTTATAAATGATTGAATCCAGATGGATTTTTATCTTAGGTTTCACCCTGATGTTATTTTTCTTGGATATCACAAAAGTAACAGTAAGTTAAGAGACTTACATGGTTACCAGAAGAGAAAGTTGTGTTTTACTATATTGACTAAAAATATATATTATTGTCTGAACTGAATACATCAGTGAGTCCTATCCCTACATTTCAGAAATAAAATGGCTGCCAGTAATAGAAACAAGACTTGTCCTTGGCTGCAATGTGATATTTTTTCCTTTCTCCAAATAGATCTCCTCAAAGTAGCATAGACAACTTATTTTCTAATTTTTGTGAAATAAAGTTTTGTATACAATATTATAGACTAGCACTGGTATGTGTTTAATATTAGTGAAAATGTAAGTGGACTGTCCTGAAATTAATTTTCTTAATTTTCAGTCTCAAGTTCCAGGAAAAATATTTATCTGGAGAATCATCTCCACCAGAACTCCCCTTAGCAAGAGATCTCACCAACTAACCAACAACAATCACTTTTTGAAGTGAAAACACTCAGAAAGTTCATCAGGGCAGGCTAAACAAAAAAAATTATGCTAAGAGAAAACCTTTTAACCTGGATAAGATACAGACAATTGAGCTCTTTGTTTCATAGGAATCTCTGAATCAATATTTGCAGAAGAATAATGAGCCATTATTTTCCTGTAGTTATTGGCCTTAATAAAATTTTCTCAAGAAGGAGGAGATAGACAAGTGACAGTAAATGTTGTTCACAGATATTTATTATGTGTAAATTGAGCTATGTGTGGACTAAGTTAGTCATGCTTGCATAACTATTAAGTGATCATTAGGTACATAATCACATCATCTCCATTACATATTATATTTTGTTTCATTTGAATCTGGTTGCATGTTTACCACTTAAATATAAGCACTTTAATTCCAATTCCATTATCCTTATTTTAAGATGAAAGGTGTGTGGTGGCCTTCACTTGAAATATTATGGTCTCAGATGTCCTTTTTCAGTCACAGATCCTAGGAAAAATCACAAGACAACAGAATCCTTTAGGTTGGAAAAGTCTTTAGTCATTGAGTTCTACCTTTGACTAATCACCACCTTGTCAATTAAACCATAGCACTAAGTGTCACATCTAGCTGTTTCTTGAACACCTTGAGGAACTGTGGCTCCATCGCCTCTCTGGGCAGTCCATTCCAATGGTTTTCTCGCAGGAGCACAGACACACTTTGGAATATGGTAGGCAACTGTACAATTTTAAGTTTGGCACCGTCAGAACCAGGCATGCCAAAAACTGTACCCCCAAGTCAGATGACCAGAGGCACTTGACATTCCAACTTCCTAATAAGGGTCCACAGGCTCCCAAAACAATAGTTTAAAGCAGAAAAACAAATTCTCTAGAAACAAAAGAAATCAAGCAATTTCCTAAGCGAGTTTTCATTTGTAAAAATACCTTAATTTATACTTGTATGCTTTTAGGTTTCATTGTTCTTGTGCAGATTATACTGATGTTCACAAATGCCATTCAGAAGAATAACCGTTAGCACAAAAAGAACAGTCATGGGATGCTGGTATTATTTATTATGAATTAAAATAGAAATTGTGTTGGTTATTTGTTAATTCACATTTTCTCCCCTGGTGTACATCACACCAAACAACACCTGTTTCTCACACAGTTTTTCTACTTACTTCTGAAAAATCTAAGGAGAAAAAACCTATAGTCTTTTTTTAAAAAGGCCTGTCACAAACTGTCTAGAACTTCTACCAAGTACAGTTGACACTTCAATGGTTTGATAAACCTTTAATCATATTTATGCAGCATCTTCATGTCATCAGTGATACCCTCATTATGTCATCTCAGCAATGAATTATTTAAGCATTTTAAAATTACACAAAAATAACTTGGCATGTGAAAATTAAAATACTCCAAAATCTCTAGATCTGAGGCAATGAAATATATAGAACTAACTGTTCTGGTATTAAAAATTGCATAGGGAGATGAGACATCCAAGATCAGCATGCAGTGATCATTTATAAAGTACCTGGTCATTTATAAAGTACCTTTCTTTTGCGTGCAATCATGGGTCTTTCACTCATCACTCACTCCTCCTTCCGAAAGTAACTTGAAACTTAAAAGCACATTCATTCCCCTAAACTCATCAGAGATATTTACAGTGCTGGAGATGCTTTTCACTCCAAGAAATCTCCCTGTACAGGAATTCCAGGTAACATAGCCTGGCTTTCCAGCTTCTTTGTTTCCTAGTGGGGATGGATTTTTTGAATGTGGAGATGGATTTTTTGAATGTGGGTATGGACAATGATGTATATGAATACTGATTGATATGGTATTTATTTTTATGGACAATCACACTCATGACAGCCTACAGTCAAGACAGTATGCCCTCCCAGGAACAAGTCTAAAAATTGGCAAAAGCCAATTTCCTTCCTATCATGTCAAATTAATAAATATTTTTTAAAAAGTTTGAAAAATAATCACCATTAACAGCATAGAAAATGGCTTTATACATTGCTCAGAGCTGTGAGAGCTTGCAAATTATGCAAGGCACTTTGTCCAAATTTTAATTCAGAGGCCTTAGAACACAAAATTTTCTAACATATTATAATGAGATTATAAGAGCAATGATTTTGTGCAGTTCACTATTGCTTGCAATTCATATTCATTATGAATTACTACTTTTGTGTCTTCTGGAATTCAGGAACCTTTGTCAAAGCTGGAGATCCCATCATACATTAAAAAATGCGCTGAAGGAACTTTAAAAACCGTTGATGTTCTGCTGTTGAGCTTAGGGAAGAACTGGAAGAAAGGTGAATTTGTCAGCACCGTTTTTATTGAACTAAAGCATGTCTATGGAATCTACTGGGCAGTCTCCCCTAGAGCTCAGATAATATTAGTATGAAATACTTTTCTGTGGAAAGATTCATCATATAAAATATTTCTTAGGAAGATTTACATTGAAGAGACTTTCAACCTTTTTCCCAACAGGAAGTTCACTGGGCTGTACTGGAAATAGGTATGAGAAATACTTATGTCTGTGTGCACAAATTTCCCCACCCCCATCTTGTGAACCAAAATAAACTCTCCAGCAAAAAAAAAAAAACCACATCTTTTTCTGAGTGCCAAGTTGCATCACTTGCTTCTCTGGATAAAGGGAATTGTTTAAACAACCACACAGGCCTTCCAGAATGTTTTCCTCTTCTCCATTGACTAATATACCTTGGGTACTGATTTCTGCCCAGGATATAATCTGTTGAAGCTATGTGATGAATTTTTGGCAATGAAGCATTGTTCCTCTAATGTTCTCCATACAAGCAGATTACAGACACAAGGATTGTTGTGTAAAGGTTGCTGTTGGCACTGTTGCTCAAAGCAGGGAAGAGAGGAGACTGCCACCCTCCATAAATTGCACCATGAGAAAAAGACTCAGCCCAGCTAGAAACAGATAAATACAAGAGGTTATACATTGCCATCGTCAGGCAACCAGTGGTACTAGGAGAATGAGTCTGTAATGAACAACACATACTGACAAGTGTTTTGGGTTTTATATAATATGTTAACAATAAATTGCCTTCAGATTAAAAAAAAAAAAAAAAACCAAAACAAAACAAAACAACAAAAAACCCGCTAATGTCGAGAAAGTATGTTCATGGCACTTGTTATTATCAAAGGTTCTTATGGGGAGAAAAGTTCTTTTACTTAGTAGCAAGATATCATTGTTCCTATTTAGCAAAATATTCAGCAGAAGAAAATATGTGGGATCTGGCTTTTTCTGGAACCTAGGTATAAACTCTTTAGAGAGGACAACTGTTCACAACACATTGAGAGTATTCTCCTTCTCTTTGCATTGTTCATTCTCACACAGGCACTCTTCCACAAGTACGTAAATCATGAACACCCCCTCACACACAGTCTTGCATTCATTGTTCTTGGAAAAATGTATACTATAATTCTTCTCTCTTTGTCCCCCCAAATTCTCCATTAAAAGGACATTTCTGAGGGATGTTAACTGGAATGGAAGTTTGAACCTCAACTTCCAAGGTTTTGTTTTGAGATATACGGTGCAGCAGATGCAATCATCTTAGACCTTCTTAAAGAGGGTACTTGCATGTTCCACCATCAAGGATAAATAATATGCTGACTATCCAGAGACCCCAGAGATCAAAATAAATCTAAAAATTGATGGGATGTAACTAGATTTTTAAATGAATACAGAACCTACTAGCCCTGGGTATACTACACAGGAAGATTGTTAAAACTTTGTCTTTCCTTACTTCTGTTACTAACATAAGAAGTTACTTCTGAAGCCAAAGACAGGAATGGGTGGCTGATCTTTTCTTTGTCTTTATAATCCTAGACTCATAGAATCATGGAATGGCTTGGGTTGGAAGAAACCTTAAAGATCACCAAGTTCCAGTCTTTCTGTGGACAGGGATGTCATTCTCTAGGTCAGGTTACTCAGGGCCCCATCTAACACGGGGCTGCCAGAGGCATGCACAGCTTCCCTAGGCAGCCTGTTCCAGTGCTTCACCACTCTCCAAGTAAAGATTTCCTTCCTAAGCATCTAATCTAAACTTACCTTCTTCCAGTTTAAAACCATTTGCCTGTCACTATCTCCCACATAAAAAATACCTTTCGCTTCTTAAAAACAGAGGGAGAGAATGATGAAGTGATTTGCATAGTTCTGTGCTTTAATTACAGAGCAACCTTTGCCTGATGACACTACTGTCCTAATTAAGTACCATTATGCTACCCTGGGGACTTTGATGATTAAGCCCCAATTATGTGGAGTATTCATGATGATGGTAAAAGCCATCCCATTTTCTAACTGTTGCAGCACATGGTAATGATGTAAACATCTCTCCTGGGACCAAAGGATGCAAACAGATAGATGGTGCTTTTAGAGACCCAGCAACAATTTCCAAAGCTGAAGATTTCTAAAACATCGAGAAATGTTTTAATTTGCATTTAAGGTAATCTAAAGCTTTTTTAAAATACTGGAAGAGTGGATGCAGTCAACAATGGATTTTTGAAGACCCAAACCTCAGTTTTTCTTTTGCCTTTCTTAGACTTCAGTGGCAGATATCAGTGTTCTTCGAACACCTGTCTTCAATGCTGGAGTTTATTCATAAACAAGGTATTTCTCTTATCAGCAAATTTGCCAGATTTTTGCCTAGTCTTTGACTCTGTTTTATATGACTGATCTGTTACCTCAGAGTCCTTATTCTGAGCAACATATATAACAATTCTTAGAGAAAGGCACGTGAAGGCATAAATGTTGCCTAATGTCTAATGCTGACTGGAAATGCTGAAATTTCCCCGTTGATCTGAAACAGGGAAGAAATGTCTCTATTCTGATTAAAGAAGATGCATTTAGCCACAAGACACATACTGATGCTGTGAAAATTTCATCTGAGTATAAGCAGCCACTAGTTTGAAATAATAAAAAGACCTTTGAAAGTTTCCTTCTTCAGAAAATAGAACTGAAATAGAACAGAAATTTTGGACAGATGTGAGTTCTCCTTTTTTGTATCTTTGTCTATTTAAAAGGTCCAAGGTAGAACACCTGCCATGGTTATCTTCTCTACTCCCTTGGACTTTGACAAATGTAAAAATAAGCTTGTCTAGATAATATTAAGGCTCATGGATATAAACATGCAATAAATTTTAAAGCTGAAGAAAAATTAGAGTGTAATATTGTCAAAGGAGCAGCTAGATAATTTCCCCTTTGCTCTGTTCCCAAATGTAAAATTGAATTGTTTTCTAAAGCAAAAGAGTAATATAAATTAAAATATAATGAAGGCCAGAAAGGATAAAAGACCATAATTAGAACAGAACCATTTGCATGAAAAAAAATGGGATCAATCTTTAATCCTTAAAACAGTGAAGCCAGGCATTAACACATTCTAAAAATCTAAGCAAACTGTAAAGTAGGTTCTCTGAACTGTCATGACAGAGTTTGTTTTATACTTTAGTAAGTTGTTGAGTAGCCCAAAACTTATAAACAAACCAAAAGGCAATCCACATACTGGCCAAAATTATTCCTTTGATCGTGAGGTGCTTTTTTTTTTCTCCAAATCACATATGTTCATAATAAATAAATGAGTTTCATTGTCAGAGTATGAGCTGTTCAGCAAGTTGTGTGGGCAGTCACCTGTGAGATGAATGCCTTACTCTACTGTTTCTGGTATCCTTCTTTACACAGATATGTGTATCTTAAGTGATACGTGTGTGTATGTTAAAATGATGCTGAAAACGTCACCTCCTGATTTCCTCTGTCTGCTGGAAGACCAGTGTAGTACTATGATAATGCAGAAGAGGACAAAGTTGAAGTGAAGATTTTGTTAAAATATAAACCAGTGCCTCAGGAGGTAATGTAATGGCTTTATTTCTGACTTGTATCATCAGTCTCCCTGTTTCAGTCACACATAGAAATTTCATTATGCAGACCTTCAAAATAGTATTAATGCCCCTAAGCATGGGGGCAAAAAATATCAAATAATGGATATAGTTGGAAAGAACTTATTTAGTGATTGAAAAATGCATCTTCAAGGCAAACAAGGAATTCATAGCTATTTTTTGGCTGAATCAAAATTGTCAAACTGTGTAGAAACTTTTCATGAAATGTAAAGAAACTTCAAACTGGGCACTGTCAGGAAAGTCTTTAGCAGAGTGAAAACCTAGTTCAATCTTCCAAGGACTTGGCAGAGGAAACACAAAATTGTGAACTAAGCTAGTTCCAAAGCAGGGTAAGCAATGGGACATGAGAGAAGCACAGGCATGGTCCCCACTGCCCTCAGGGAGACTGAAGAGCATGGTCAGACACACCACTTGCTTTGGAACTATTACGTAGGGTTAATAATCCCTGAAATATGTATCTTACGTGTGTGTTAAGACTCAAACATTCCTTTTTTTCACTGTCATTGCTGTCCTTTTTTAGCCCTGCACAAAGAGAGCTGGGGGTGCTAGCTGGCATCAGGCTGAATGTGAGCCAGCACTGACAGCCACCCCTCCCTTCCCTTCCCCTCTTATTCTAGGAATAGGCTGCAAATTAGATTGAGAACTATTTTCTGTGTCTACCTTTTCTGGGTTCCTAGATGCAATCAGCAAAACTAAAGCAAGTGTTTGAAAAGGCTAAGAAATGCCAGTCTGCCACTACAAGTTGATTTGTTGCATCTTTTCCACTACACTATGTGAAAATGTGTCTTATTTTAAAAAGAAAAGTCATTATTTTTGTCATCAGTTTGCTACTGGCATCTGCCACCCCAACAGCTGTCACTCTTATCTAATTGGCCATTTTGGAACAGGAGAGGAAGTTCTATTAAAGAAAACTTGCAGAGGGATATTATGAAGTGAGTCCAATATTCCATTTAATTAGTCCAAAGCAATAGTTTTAAAAACATTTTGCATCTGCCTCTTAATGGCAAAAAAAATTAGTTTCTTAAGTAGTCAGTCTTGGACTGAGTAATTCTGGCATAAAAACTACAGTTCTACTGAATGACTCAAGGAAATAATTCTCTTTGAAAACAATTCTGTTCACAATGAAAATAAGTTTATTTGGATTTTTCCTCCTTCATATCTATGGGTACAATCAGGAAAATAAGATATTCATTGAATGAGTAATTAAATATTGTATGATTTGTTGCTTAGTCCAATTAGATCTAAAAGTTGAAATTGCTTGGCATGTTGACCAAGAAAAATGTAGATCTTACTAGCAAGTGTGCTACAGTTGTTTTTAAAAGCTGGAGTTAGTGATGTTAGTTTCTTGCCTCTTTGCTGTTTATGCCTGTGAACTACTTTCCTGATATATGTTACGTAGGACAATGGCACAGTGTTAAAACTCTGGCTGTGGATTCAGGCAGTTAGGGCAGGAGCAGTGAAACAAAATCAGGCTGTTTGAATGGACACAGGTTGAATATGAATTTAGGTGAAAAAGGACAGGTTTGAATGTGTCATTAAGCAGAGACAGTATCTCAAGGCTGTGCTGTGACTAAGAGATAATTAATCATGTAATTTAGAGCCTTTACTTTTGCATATACAAACCTACACCTGCTAATAACTGCATACAAGTACCTTTACACTTGCAAATAAGTACCTTTATTTGATGATAACATGATAGCTCAGGGTAAACATTTATTCAGATAACTATACTCCAGAATCAAACAGGTGGTAGCATTGTCACTTGAAAATTTTATTGAACTGGGTAATATTGCAATGCAGACACAAAAATGGTGCCTCATACTCAGGATCACGTTGAAGCCCCTTACAGAAAAAATGTTGGCATGTAGGAACTCCAGTATCTTAACCCAGCATGGCAAGCTTCAAGTGGCTGTACAAGTGTTTAAAAAGTGTTTTTTTCCAGCACAGCCTAGGGAGGAAAACTGCCCTTCCTATGAAACCCTGCACGTGACAGCCAAGCAAAGTGAAGAACATTAAGGGACTTTACAAGCCACCAGAACCTGAAATCCATTCAACTGTGAGATTGGTCCGTGACTTGCCTTGGGCTCAGGCCAACTAGCAGTCTCCCAGACAAAACTGGGCATGATTCAGCACTTGTGAGATCTCAGGAAACATTCTCAAAAGGAAGTTTTGCCACCCCCACTTCGGAAACTCTAGCTTGCATAGAAACAGTTTATATTATGCCAGCTGCTCTTTTTGCCCACAGTATTTCTAGACATGTTTCATATATTAAGATAAAAGTAGGGAGAGAAGATTCAGTACATTTGAAAACTGATTTGCAGAAATAAGGAAAACAAAAAGAAGAAATAGCAGAAGCTTCCTTGTCTTGGGAGATCTGTAGGTTTTCTCCAGATTAGTTGATGCTGTATAGTCTGGTTGTTTGTTGTCCAGAACTCAGGTGGAAACTCGTAAAACATTTACCAAGGTTTCAACCTCTTATTCTTGACTCCATCATTCACACTTCTGACCCTTCATCAGGTTGGATACCTCAAAACCATTCAAAAATTACATCTACACAAGTGGTGTTTCCTTCTAAAATAACCCTGTTATTTCATCCACAAACTTTAGCAGTCAGTTTCAAGGGTAGATTTATAGACTTGGCTTTGATATTTTCCAAAACAGTTTGAATACTGTTTTTTTAGGACTAATTTCTCCACCAATGACAGGTCACAGAAGAGACCTAATTGCCAGAGAACATCTGGATTAAATGAAGGGCACAGACCAAAAGTAAAATTTTCAGTCTGAACTCACATTTCCTCTTAGTTTGTCAACATTTGATGTTGCCATGCAAAAAATCTTTTGTTTTTCCAGGGTTTTGCTTTTAGGTGATGATAGTGATGGATGGATGAATGGATGGATGGATGGATGGATGGATGTCTATTTTAGGGAAAAGAGATTGCTTCAGACTGATGAGACAGGAGCAGGTTTTTATATATTCATACTGTATGTACTTTAGTACAACTGATAATGTTGCACCTTCGCAAAGAATTAACCTGTGTTTATTTACCATAATGTAAAAGCGTTCTATTTGCCTTGCTGGATTTTCACAGTGTAATTTGATGGGGTTTTGGTAGGATTATTACTATTACTGTTATTATTGCTATTTTAGTGGTTGTTGTTATAGTTATTATAGGGTTGTTTTCCTTTTTATTTCTAAATTAAGTACTCTTTGGAGGAATGTGTATGAGTTTTTTATTCTTTTGGAGCATTAATTGGAGTCCTGAATACCATTTCTTTGAAGTTTGAGTGGTGAATGCCACCTTTCTTACTACCTATAGTTTAGGTCAGAACAGCCGTATTTGAAAATATTTAAAAACCCCATTTTTTTGTTGTTAACACGGGGATATGATCACTAAATATGAAGTAGAACTCATTTGCATATTTATTAATATGCATCATGTTACATGAGCCTGAATGATGCTGGTCTGTAATCCTTTAAGGGCAATATTTCCAGATTTCCTTCAGCACAAACAGTCTCCTACTCTAGAGATGAAAATACACTGATTTATTTTGTACAGAGGCATTTTCTTTCATAAACCACATAATCATATGAGGGATAACTGGGGGAAAAGATGAGAAAGGAAAAATACGCATTTCCACATAGAGTACAAAATTTACATAAGTTATCTTGGTAACTTAAACACACAGAAAATAATTCAGATCTGAAGAGAAAAAAGAAAAGAGATTGTAGCCCTATGTTCACTGCCTACCTGTGCTGTGAAAGTTCATGTTACAGAGTCTGTTCTGCAGATCTTCAGTCTCCTTAGACAAGCAGAATTCCACACCCAAGGTGTTGTAGCCTTCTGCTGCAAAATATTTTAAAAATGCAGAAGAGAAAGTGAGTAAAATTATATTATTTTGCTTTTTCTGCTTTTAGATAAGATGATGAGTGCCTCAAATATTTATCAAGGGAAATATCAATGTACTTTTCCACTAAGCCAGAATAAACAGGTTTATAAACTTACATTATTTACCAGTGTGGAATTCGCTTCTGTCTCAAGGCTTCTGTAACTTGCTCACTTAAACTTCATTTCACTGGCAAATTCCTCTTTTAATATCATGTAAGTTTGGAGCCACCACCCAAAATCCTGCCTGGGGGAAATTAATTAAAATTATCTGAATCAGTTTCCACAGTTCTAATATTAAATAACAAAGAGGGAATTAAATGTTTTCTTTGGGACTAAAATGATGTTCTGTTTCTCTCTGCTTATACTTTCTCTGACAGTCAAGAAAAGAACTTCAAATAACTTTCTGAGGTACCATCCACATTCTGGAATGTGTTTTCATTTCACACAGCTCATGAAAACAGAAGCTTTTAAATGACATTATTTTGAGGTTCAAGTCACAGAGTTTCCCCTTTCTTCCATTCTCTGTCTTGATGTCTTTCTAAAAGTCAAAGCAACAAAATGTTGAAAAACTTTGTCTTTAAAGGAACCTTGGACTGGGTGGAGGGCCTGCTTGTATGATTTCAATTTTTCATCTTTGAATAAATTGAAAGATAAATTACATGATAACATGATCTAAGTAAATAATGTACTTATATATGAATTCTACCTAAATGACACAGACAAAAAACAATAGAAAACTGTATGAGAAACACAAGCCCTGTTTCCATCCACTGTCTGGGTTATCTGTACTACATAAGACTCACACCAGAATCAGATCACAGCATGAAAGTTTCATGTTAAAGCTTTCTGAAAAATATTTAGTCTGTGTGAAGGCAGAAGCTCTAAAGCAGGAAGAAAGAGGCTAAGTCTAATTCACCACATTAAGAAAACATTCCTGCACTCCAACCCATGACATTAAATTCTTACAAAAGTTCAAAACACCCTACAAATATTAATAACATAGCTAATAATTATATTCAATGATTTCTCCCAAAACACAATTATTCTCCTCTTTCAATGTCTCAGTATGACCAAGACTGTGTCACTGACATAATGAAAATTTTCTTGTCTGAAGGCTTTAAATCTTTCTCAGACCAAAAAAAAAAAAAATAAAGGCTTAAGCAAGAATGTTTTGTAACAGAAAGAGTTTTGTAACAAGACCTAATAGTCTACAAGGTCAAGTTCTGTCACCTTGTGAGTGAAAATACTTTTGCAGAGTATATATGTTCCCAGAGACCAACAGAAAACCAGTCTTGTCTGTGGAATATGGGTCTAAATCATACTCTAAGCAAAGCAACCACCTGTATTTTTGATCAGCTGTGTTTTCCTCTTGATTTTTAGGAAAAATTATATATCAATAAACTAAAGCTGATATTCAAAAAATTCAGCATTACAGTTCACAATGTAAAGGAGGAATTCTTACCCTCTATGTCCTGGTTAATTCAGATCAGCCATGCAACAGAAATACTGGCATGACTTGAGCCTCATCTAAATACCCATTAATACAGTCCTCAACAATGTACATGGGCTTTTCAGGAAAAATAATTCCTACTCAGTCATCAGAAAAAGGGTGTTACCTCCGTCTTGTCTAAACTGAGTTTCACAAAACTCATTCAAATGCTATATAAGTCCTCCAGCACTTTTGCTTTCTCTTGATGCACCTTCTCAGTTTCATTTAAGTTAGAGGTGGTAATGAATCAGATTGGAACAAATCAGGACTGACAAAGAAGTATTTTTTTTTTCAACAGTAACTGAAATAAAACTCAGTAAAAGTAATGAAGTCTCCCTGCACCAAATTAAAAAATTTAGCTAGATCTCTGGAAAAAACAGAATCTCACAGACCTACACTTAGGAATGGATGTATTCTGACATCACTACTAACTATCCAATGTGTTTCCAAATCACAGTAAAAAACAGAAAAATTCAGAGTCAAAACTTAATTATTTTCTTCTGGTGGTGGTTAAAAGTGGACTTAAACATGTCTAGCTGTTTCACAAACAATAAAAATATTTATATATTGATTAAATTTGAATAAATTCTGAGAAGTCTAGAAGAATTGCCTTGATGCACTTATCTATTGTCTCTCAAAAAATAAGAGATGGAAGAAAATTAAAAGAGGTCCATATACCATCAACATGAAAAGTCAGGGGTTTTTTGCTCTGAGAAGTTTCCCCGTTTATGACACCACTATCTAGGCTGTCTGAATAAATTCAACAAAACTATTATTTCTTCTGTTATTCAGCAAACAAGTGCAGAGCTGCCTTTTATTCATTATCTAATTCTTTTAGAAAAACACTTTTAGAAATCTGTGTGAAGTCACCATCTGAAGGTCAAGCACAGCAAAATTTTGGTACCATGAAGGACAGTAGGGCTCTCTGTGGTTGATTTTTTTGGTAAAATATCTGTCTGTCTTGTTTAACAGTGAGTACAGAACACAGATAAATCAGTCTAGTGATTTTTATTGTTTGAAAATCAGCTAGAGAAAAAATATGAATAAAGACAGAGCAACTAGCTTTTCAGTAATTAAATGACTCTGCTTGTTCACCTGAAAACTGATATTTTAAACTTTGGATTTAGCAATTTCTCACCCTTCCATTTCTTCTGTATTGAATACCCATTGATATTTTATTGCAAAACTGAAAAGATTTGGGGGGTTGTGGTTCAGCACTGAAAATTCAATGTTTTTCTATCGTATTTCATCATCTACTTCATCAAAATTCCATTGTTGTATTCCACCTTACCGTCAAAATTAAGCATCATAAGGTTACTCCTTATCTGAAATTTAATCATGATCATTTAGCCTGGAAACAAGAAAAATTGGCAGTCACTTTCAGTGACTGAAAAATTGAAAATTGGAAAATGCATAACAGGCCCATATAAAATAGTTTGATAAATCACGGTGAAATGTACATGCTACAAGTATTTGTACATCCAAAAAATAAAAATATGACAATTTTTGTATTTTATTCAAAGGATTTTGTGTTTAGTATGCACATTTTTTTACTAAATAAAATATTTCACTTTGCATATTAATTAGGTTTCTGTAAAATGTAGCATTTTAACATTTTAAATATTTAAAATTATGCACATTTTCTTATGTCTCATATCTCAGAATTAAATTCTGTATAGCAGACTTTACTTTTGTATGCTGCTGAAATGGCCAAAAAATGGTTAGGACGGAAATTCTGAATATTTTCTTTGCTGTTTGTTGACAATAAAATATTAATTAATTTTAATGCCATTATAATTATGATTGTCTGGCAAAGCTATGTTTCTCAGTGACAACAGAAATTAGTCAAGTGATTAGTACTTTGTGCTGCTGCCCCTGTTGTTATTTTTTTTTAAATGTAGTTCTCATTCCCAGGTGGTTATTACTCATTAGGTGCAGACATGTGCATGAAATACTCTTTTATTCCATAAACTTTCAACACACAGTCTGAAACCTGAAGGAAGCTGTGATTAATCACTGACTAATTGGATCATGCCTTCATTGACAATAAGTTATAAACTACATAAATGGCCCTCAGCTCCATTGTTTGTGAGATCCAGATCCCTCTAGGGAAGCAGTACATTTTACAATAAGACAACCATCACATACAGCAAAAATGCTGTTCCCTATTCAAATGCAAAATGCACTCAGTTGCACCATACTACCTTACATAGCAGTTCTGCTTGCTAGCAAGAAAAAAAGAAAAAAAAAAGAAGTAGAAGATATCAAAACCTTTCTGATCAAGTTTATTCATTAAACTCTAATTCTTCTTTTTGGACTAACTCACACAATTCCCACTGGCTCTATTGAAAATGAAATATCCTAGATAGATTGGTTAGGATTTAGCCTAAACATACAAATGGCTCGATTCTCAGCATAATGAGAATGACATCCATAAAAATGCCTTGACAATATACAAAGATGAGATCAGATCTTGCATCTCAGATCTTTGAATTTGGGGATGAATGTTTCCACCAAATTCAGTTTTACAAACTAGGTAGAAAGAAATGCTTGGTTATGACACTTCATGTAACTATAAATGTGTGTGTGGATTCAAGGTGAGGCAATTCTGAGATAGCACCAAAGACTGTATCAAAATTGTTTAGATAAGACTGCTCTTTCTTTCTGTAAAAAACTATTTATCAATATTCACTGCAATATCTTAATATCTTTCTCTGCTGTAGAAGCAGGTTTGTGCACTATGCATTTAGCCTCCCAATAACTGAGTTCAGTGTTCAATTACTTTAAAGTTTAATTCTTTTCAAATTAGAGGCAACTGCCTTGAATTAAACCTTGGTTACATCTTACTGAACAGCTGTAGAAGAAGAGTGGATTTAATTTGTATTTGTGTCGGGCCACAGTTCAAATTATTTGATTTGGTTAAAAGTGTAAAAATACTAAATTAATGTGGTACAAGTAATATATATACAAGTATATATATACAATATATATATAAGTATACAAGTAATAGTTTTAAAGCACTTACTAGCAAATACATTCTCCAGTGGAGAAGCTTACAGCAAAGAGTGTTTCTTCCTTTTTATTTCACTTGAATTTTCATAAAAACATGCAAATATTACTTTTGATTGTTACATAGATAATAATTCACAATTAATAATTCACTATTGGGTGGAACAATTCACTTATTGTGCTTAGATGTTTCACACCAGAGATGCATGCATGCACACACACACAATAAACACACACATATACCAAATGCATAAGTAGAAGACAGCTAGAAAGGACTGTACATTGTTTTTAAGGCCTCTGAATTCACTCTCTCTTGAGTTCATCTGTCCAGGAAACAACATACCTCTACTAAGAATAAAGAAAAAGGGGGGGGGGGGGGGGGGGGGGGGGGGAAGTAAACAAACAAACAAACAAACAAAACCCCCAACAAGAACAACAACAACAACAAAAACACAAAAACAAAAAACCCAAATAAAACCCCAAAACCACAACCCTACTAATTCACCAATCTCTTGGGATTTCTATGTTATTACACATCCCTAGAAACAGAGCTGAAAATTGAATTTGGAGCAGGGGGACATGGCAGGATATTTCTGACTAAAATTTCTGCTTAAGCTACCAGCCTAGTCTCACTGTGTCGAGGTCATTGAGCTATTGCCATCTTACAGTATTGCTTTGCTGGAGGTTTTGAGGTATTGGCAAAAGGAGCTGACAGAGGCAGGCAGGAGATTGGTGCTGGCTCAATTAATTGAAACATCCAGAATTGATGCGTGCTGTCAAGAGCTCACTATGAGGAGCCTAACGAAGTGACTGGAAGAGATCAAGATTATTACAGGAGCTGAGGAAAATGGCTGAAAGCAACAAAAAGCAAAGGGAGAGCACAGTATAAGAAAGTAGAACAATACTTGTAAATCAAATAATGCATTCAGGAGTGTGTAAGATGCTGGTAGAATTGAAACACCACACAGTAAAAATCAGTTTCTACTTACCAATGAACAAGGTATCACTAGCATGAGAAGGTAATATTAACTTATTTAGTTCTGTGATAGCGTGTCCTTGCCTTTCACATATACTTAATGACAGATATAACAGTCATGTTGTTGCTATTTTCCTTCTGGCTGAATTTCCAAAACAGAAAAAAACCCTCATTAGTACATTTTGGTTTTCTTTTTTTCCAAAGATACCATGCTGAATGTATCTTTCAAGTGTTAAAAGTAGCTATGATCTCACTGCAGAATGTTGCTCGGCTGAGTGAAAAAGTAGTAATGGATATTTACAAAAATTAAGTTAAAAGAAAATATAGGCAACATGTAGCAATATACAAGAGAGAGGGAAAAAGGCTAAAGCACACAGAATGAAAGGCTGAGAGAGAGATGGTGAAGATGTTTTACCAAGTAGTCTCATCCTTTGGATGACTACAGAAATAAAAACCTGTTAGCAGGTTCCATGGGAGTCTGAAGATTGATTACATGTCCTGCTTCCTCTGTGCTTCCTGTGCTGAGAGTGTCTTTTTAAATTGCTGATTTCACAATCTGCGGAGGGGCTGACGAAAGACGTATTGGCTGTAATCTAGACATAAGATTGAAAGGTTCAGAAACCACCTTGAGAACATGACAAATATTTCTGTTTCTCCCAGCACTTCAAAGAAGCACAGTAACTGAAGATGTGAACTCCTTGATTGATAACAGGTGGTTCACGTTGCATAAGCCTTCGTTTTACAGCTGAAACAGACGTAAAACCACTAGTCCTGGAATAAGATTGATCAAGTCAACCAAGTCAATGAATTTTCTCAAAATACATGTATTTGCCCTGCTCAGTAGACAGATCCTCACTCAGTGAAACCTACTGTGATACCCATATGAACAATCATTCCCAAATTTTCAGAAAGTTAGCACAATCATAATATCCACTACACGAAGACCTGGCATAAGAATTTTTCTTGAGTTATTTGACTGAAGTTTTTAATGAAATAGCTGTTTCCTTCCATTATTCTTTCCAGATACTGGTTAAACTCATAGTAACGTAGATTTGTATGCTGCTTGTGTTTGTTGGCTTGGTTGGTTTTGAGTATTTTCTTATTTTGTTTTGTTTTTCATGGATTGAGATTATTTGTCACTTCGCCAAAATATTTGCAGGATCAATCTCCTTATTTTATTAGATCCTGTGGTTGTTGTTTAAATAATAATGTATTTAACCTTTAGAATCAAATCTTTGATCTCTCTGACTAGGTTTTGTAATCATAAATGCATCAAGGAAGAGGAAGAAAAAACTAAGTGTGCAGTATTGGCCAAGGAATTGTAAATAAACTAGAGTCTTTCAGAAGTACAATAATACAATATGACAATTTGTAACACAGTACCAAAACACAATTCTGTGTTACCCACTATACTACTGTTATGTTGCTAAATTCTTATTTAACTTAGAAAAAAAATTGTCAAGTATCCTGGACATTGTGATTGGATATCTACATTTTGCATATTTAAAATCTTCTTCAAAAACCCTTTAATTTCAGGAATTAAGGATTTTCTTTCTCAAAAATGTGGTCGTATTTAACCTTCAAACTAAAAGGTTTAACAGGACTGCCAATTTGTTTAACCCTAAGGAAAAATAACTTAAGATATTCATTGTAAGTATCATGGGCTCAAAAGATGACATATTCAGTATGAAAAAAAAATCTGGTTTTCATTGGAAATATATAGATGGAAAGAATATTATGTACCGAAACTATATTCAGAAAAGGGCTAGTTTTGATCAACTTGATTTTTTCATAGTGTATAACACTTCAGTTAGTTTATTTAATATTTGAAATATGAAATGGAATGAGACAGAATGAAACAGAAAATTAAGTTTCAAATATGAATTTTTAATTTAAAACTGATGTTTTCCAAGATTCCATTTTACATGAATGATTTAGCATTTTGATTTTGCACCTAAATCTGAGAAAAGTAAAATGTCATTGCCTAGAGTTCAAAACAATTCTATTGATGGTCTTACATGTTGTCTTGAATAAATTAGTTAATTAATATTTTTAATTGGAAATTTTCCAGTCATGTTCTGTATTGTAATGTTTTTGTGTTCATTTTTCTGACTGATAAGAAATCCTTGCAATGGTTGTATCACTTCAATAGGCAGAATTCTTTCATCAAATTCCTTTAGAAAAAATTTAACTACATTCTTATAGAAACTGGTATACAGCCATTCTTGAAGAAATGAACAAGATTTTTTACAAGGAACATGAATAGTACTTCCATTGCTTGATTCTGTTTACACTAGAATTGAGGCATCCTCATTCTGTCGTGGCCATTGTTAAACAATTTTAATGATAATGCTATAGTTTTTTAAGTTTGGTCTAAAGATTCATTGTGACCTGTTATAATTTTCTACTGACTTCTCTGGGATAACAGCAGAGAAAATATTACATATTTAGTAGATATCAATAAGATATAATATTCATAAGCACTGTTCAAATAGTTTTTAAAAACTTATATGGACTTGTAGTCACATAAAAATATTGATCCCACAGAACTATGATCTTTAATCTGATAAAACTGAAATACTTGTGGCAAAAGGAATTTAAAATGCCATATATAACATTTAGACATATTGTTGTATGTGATACACTCTGAGTGTCTATAGATGTTGTCAGGATATATGAGGGTATGGAGGAAAAGAGCAAACTCATAAACAGTGAATTACAACAGACCTTCTGTGACTTTATAATGACAGATTACTAGTAAAATACCAGTTCTGCAAACTGAGCATTCCAACAGACTTTAAACTGAGAAACAGATGAAGGTGTCTGTAACTTATGCAAGAAATTACCAGTTCCTATGCAGTGTGCTGAGCAGTGTGTGAAATCATTTCCCTCTGAGTTATGAGGGAGGTAAATTAGAAATGCAAAATATGTAGGAAAATAATATTTTCAAAAAAATATATATAGAATGTTAATAATGTTGCAGTTTTAGCCATTAAATAATTCATTAGTTGCATAGAAAAATGTTCTGACTTTATTTCTATTTTCTTTATTTCTGCTATTTATAAGCATGCTTCTATATGCCCTATATAAGGACCCAGCGCAGCAACACTCGAGAGAGATTATAACTTGGTTTTTGTCATTTTGGGTGATTTCCTTGATGCAGGGCCATGAGAGCAGGAACTGAACCAATATATTGCAAGGATTCACGATTTTGCCATTAACTGAACCAGCTAAGACTAGCCACTTGGTCAAGGTCTAGTTGCTGTTCACTGCCTCTGTGGGGAAAAAACAAGCAGAAGAGGGTATGAATTTGAAGAAAGAGACGGTACTTGGACAAATAATTTACCTGGGAGTAGATGAAAAGTGGAAGTAGATGTGTGCTGTAGGCAGGAGGGAGATGCAGGGAGCTGTTGTGTTGAGCTGAGACAGGACAAGGTCTCTGAAAGGTTATTCAGAAGGTGTGGGCGAGTGCTGGTAAGCAGAAGCAGTCACAGAGGCAGAACAGTTTTCAATGCTTTATCAGACCAGAGATTTCACTAGAAACATTCAGCCTTTTTCAGTGTTGGCAACCCTTCTGTCCCCAAAATGCAAACCATGTTTTATGAAGTCAGAATGAGACTGTCATTGGCTACTGAAAGCAACTTAGGGAATCAGTCTAGTGACACGGAAGCACAGAATTCCTACAAATATCCCAAGTAATGACTCTATGATTATAATTAATTCTTAATGGTGAGAACATTGAAAAGATAGAAAATAAGGGTTTCTTGAGAAAGTTACAATTTGCAGGGAAGTGACTGTAAGTTGATACCAAGTGCACACAAACAATATCTATCAACATTACATTTAAAACAGTTCTGTGATATGCAGGTTTGTTATTTGGACAGGCAACCTGACAGCAGAGATTGATGCACCTATCAGAGAAGAATAAGAATATAAATCTCTGTCTTATCAAAAGGAGAATGCAGGGAGAAGATAGGGCTGATGTGGTAGACGTAATCTATTTAGGTTTCCAAGAGACATTTGACATTGCATGGTAGAATAGAATAAAATATCTTCAGGTTAGCGTGTAAGGCACAGAATACTCTTTTCCTTCCAGGCTTCTCAAGCTGCAAAGTAGTACTTTGATTCCCAAGTGCAGAACATAATTTCTTCACTAATTTTCCTCTCAGCCTTTTTGGTTTTTTTACTCCTTGTATTATCTAGAAAGCTCTTCTAGGAAACCTCCTTCTATGCATCTTCCACTTTTTTTCCCTTTGTACCATGTTTATCTTTTCTGTTTCCTTTTATTTATCCTGGCTCTTTTTTACATAAAACAAAGGTGCATCCTGTCTCCATCAGACTAAGTGAGGTTGTCTTAGCATCCTGAGTCTACCAAGAAAAGAATGGGGATGAGCCACCATCCCTTGTGGCCTAGGAACTACAAAAAACCCCACAGAATATTCCCAAATGAAAGATGACTTTTCTTGGGACTTTCTTGAGACTTATCAGAGATCAACAATAGGGATTTTATACAAGTATTGAATAGGCTACTTAAGAGAAAATTGAATTCTAGAACTCTTAAAAATAACCATTCATGAGATATGCAGACACAATGAGAACACAAAAACATTAGTATCACTAACAAAGGTTCACGTACCTGCAGCACTATTCAGGCTTCTGAACACCTCTATGTAATCCCTTGTTTCTTACATTTTTATCCCCAGGGATCCCATTTCAGGATGCTTAAAGGCAACATTTGGTGAAAACACAGGAAGGAGGAAATGAACTGTCCTGAAATATGTATTAAACCTCATACACTGCCAGTAGCTGTCTTCTGCAGGTAAATGAAAATGCCTTTGACATGTCACAGGAAATCCCTTGTGTCAATACCCATGCCCCTTTCTTTGCAGTCACATGGTAAAGTAAATCCATCACTGAGACTGCATCAGTTCTAAAAGCAGCTTCCATCAGAAATTTAGGGTGCAAGGTACAGACACATCTGTTTTACCTCAGGAGAGTATGAAGTTGTCTTTGGCAGCAAGTAAGGAACTGTAATTTGGAAAGCAAGAGGCTGTAACAATGCTGATCTGTTTGGGGTTTGCTTCAAAGGATCAGAACCAGTTTGCATGTAATATGAGGTAGACCATTCCTCAGAACTCTTACGCTTCTCAGAGAATATGACTTCCAGGTCAATCAAACTTTCCACATCAATCAAACTTACACAATCAAGTTTTCAATATGTCTGTGGATGGGGCCTTTGGGCCCCCGTTCCATGTTCTTACCACCATCACTGTGATTTTTTTTCCTTACAGCCATTTTGAATTTCCCTTTCTGCAACTTGTATCTCTGCTTTTGTGCATTTGCTCTGCACCTCTAACTCCTCCTTCTCCCCTATCCTGCATTAGCTGAAAACAGTCTTTCTGTCCCATACACCTTCTTGTGTCAGAATGAATAAAATAATTTTTCTAAGTGTCTCTTTGGTTTTCCAGTTCTTCAGTCCTCCAAATTGTCCCTAAGAAAGGACAATCCCTTCTCCTGGGCTTAGTCCAGTTTTCAAAGTCATCTTTGCACAAGTGATTCCAAAATAGGATGCAGAATAGATGTGATATCACAAGTGCTGAACAGAGGGGAATAATCATTTTGCCTGACATGCTGGTAGGCTGTAACTAGTGCAGTTCAGTGCATAGCTAGCTTTCTTCTGCATAACAGTCTGCATTAGTAAGAGTATTTTAAGATTTTATGTTTAAGGTATAGTTTGATTTCAGTTTAGGAATATCAATTTATAAAATTTGTAATGGTTACTGCCTGTAATACCCAGAGTTAAAATTTTCACTAGAAAATGCACATACCAGAATTTTTTTGGAAAAGATGTAATTAAAAAAAAATTACCTTAATGTAGTTGCATACAAGGACTAGCACTTGGCAGGGGAAATGTTTACTTGTTGAAATAATGTAAATGGATTTTTCTACTAGATAACACTTCTAAGTGATGAACACAAATGCAAAATATATCTTAAGAATTTTCTCAGTGTGTCAAACATGCACTTTAAAAAATGGTAGTTCTTGCATGAGATAAAATTCATGTAAGTTTGGCCTTTCCACTAGTTTCTGCCAAATTTAGTCAAGAGTTCTAGATAACAAACTGATCATTGGGGTCTTCTGACACAATATAACAATAACACAATAAATAACCATCAGCATCAACAGGTGTATTGGTATTATGGCCACAGCGACCCATTCACAGCTACACAGTAGGACTGTTCACCCTACATTTGCATCCTGATTTATGGAACTGTAAATTTATACAGATGTGGATGGCATGAGAAATCACTTACAGAATCAAAAGATATGTTGACACAGGTGAGAAGAACAGAAGAAATTTCATTTGAGGCAGAAAATAGGATCAAATTGTGCTATCTTTCAGAATTAATACAATCTTATAATCTAAAGACAAGGTTCACCTTTTGTCAGTACTGTTGTATAGAATTTTTTTCTGCTATGTGTATTACATGGAAGTGAAAAATAGAAAGATTGCTATAAGTGAATAATCTAAACAAAAGAAGCATACAAATTATATTGGGCCAAAATCATTGGTGTTGACTTCACTGATCACAGCACTTAACAAAGGTGAATTTAGAATTTTAGGCTAAGTCTGCCCTATTAAACAAAATGAGACCAAGGCACAGTTGCATTTAGTCACAGGAAAAAGTCTGTGGTATTAATTGTAAGGAAGCATACAAATATTGTTTTACCCTTGCTTACTCATATTTTTCCAGACAACAGTCAATACATTTGGGAAAAATGTGCCAGTAAATGTTCTTAAGACTGTTTCTAATAATACATAATACTTTCTCCTCCCAACAGGGCAGGTAAATGAAATTCAAGTGAAGTGATCTGATCAGAGGTGCACTTCTGTGTTCTGACATAATAATAATAATAATAATAAATTTCTTAATAATAAGATATAACAAAACTCTGCAAATGGAGTTTAGTGCCCATCAGCCTTAGGACACCTGACATAGCACCACTCTTCTGGATTTAATCTGGTTCTTGGCCTCAGTTAAGTCACAGAACTGAAGAAAAGTACACCTTTTTGCATTATTCCCCCTTAATCTGTCTGCCACTGGAATTCAACATATTTTATTTGATGCCCATGAGAAGGACGGGAAAAAAATCTTCTTTCTTATCTGTATGGTATCTCAGCTAGGCTGAGAAGAATAAATAGTCCTAAATTTCTGGATGCAACAGAATTCGACGTTGGCAATGCTCACGTCAGAAAACTTAAGAGGTCTCAGTCTGGACTGCCACACCTGAACTGGTCAGTTCTAATGTATGAGCATTGTAAGCTATTACCCAGATGACTACACTTGACCAGATGAGTAACTGTTCATGCAGCTTTGTTGAAAATAAAGTCCTTAGTTCTATTTTACAGAGGGAAGCATAAAATGAATATAATGAAATCTCACTCAATTTTATGGATTGTATAAAAAAATAAGATTATATTTCCTGATTGAAGCAAGCCACTGTGTATTGGCATGGAGAGTTTTTTATCTTTGGAAAATCTGATGTCCCATCCTAAACCTCAGGAACTCCTTCTTTGGACAAAGTGCACCAGAATTTGTCGCCTAATCTTCAGAAGGTGAAAAATCCATAGAGCAATATCAAAACAGCTTTGACTGCTGTCCAGTTGGAAAATAATTTTAAAAACTTGAGACAATTTCTGTATAAAAAAAAAGAAAAAAACCAGCTTATTTGTCCCCACTGATGACTTATTTTCAGTCCTGAGAAAAACAGAACAAAATGGTCTTTTATTCACAAAATAGAAAAGCATTCAATAGAGCAGTGAAAAGAAAAGATTTGAACCCTACACCTATTGCTCTCATGAACTTCATGTGCAGCCTTGACTAAGTCAGTTATCCTCCTTACATCTTCAGTTACCCAGCTGACAAATGAGCAAATCCTAATGCACTGAGTGCTGCAAAAAATAGTTATTACCTTTTGAAAAGCACTCTGTAAGGGTCTGATGTCGTATAAATGACAGATACTTACTTTAGACAAGAAAGCAACAGATATGACCATTTTGTTTCAAGGATTTTCTAAAGGAAAACAGAATTGTTGTCAATGTAAGCTATTTTTGAAATAGCAGCGATACAGAGGTGGATGCCTCTCTGTTGTAGGTGAATACAGTAGATGTAAGACAGCTACTTTTAAGTTGGCACATTAAGAAGCTGAAGTGGTTCTATGAGATAGCTGAGGGAGTGTGCTGACATTTATGCTGTACCTCAGGTTTATGCTATCATTATTCTATATGCCATGGAACATACATTCAGACACCCTAGTATGTGAAGCACATACAAATTCTTACCAAAATCTTGGTGGAAAAAATTATAAAAATGTATTCCTAATGTTAATATACTTGCATGAAATTCCCTGTGATGTGATGAAAGGTATTTCCCAGTGAATACATCTCAGCGCAGATCACATGGACTGAAAAAGGATTTTGGCATTCTCTGTAATGCTCTCACTGTGAAAGGATCAATTTCTTCCAAGCCTGACATAATAGACCTTAGATGTATTAGAAGCTGCTAATTAAAATGGTCTGCACTTCTGAATGCCACTCCTAGAAAAAAAGGAGTGAAGAATGAGATTCATTTCTGGTGTATATGTTTTCAATAAAAAGGTATGAGTAGAATGAACAATAGAGTTATGTGAATGAGGATGGTGATATATTGCTGTTCATTATTTTTTACGGAACTTCAAGCTGTTCAGCATTCCCCTTCTCTCTCCAAAAGTGTGGCAGAGAATTTGGTTTGGATCCAGAGCTGGATGAGGGGACTGACAATTAGTAGAGAACATAACAGAGACGTGGTTTCTCTCTCTTGCACATTGCATTACTTGCAGTATTAAGGACACAGCACTTATGGCTATATAGGCAGCTTGGAGACCACAGTTTCATGTTTCAACCAAATCTTACATTCTACAGGGGAAGTCTAGAATTTCAGATTGTTTTTCCTTGCAAGTTATCACAGAAACATGATTTTTGTAATTATCAGTGAAAAGAGCACTTCCGGCAGTCCCCCAGAAGAATGAACTTGGACTTCTGAAAACCCCGCATGTGGACAAAAACAATTTTCTAATGTTAAATGTCATGTAAATGAAATATTATTTCATTTATATACTATGAAACAAAATAATTTAAATATCAAATAAGATTCAGGACTGCCTGAATGTAAACAAGGACTAGATAACAAATTATGTTTACAACATTACCACTATAGGAAAATCGAGGTAATCAGGTAGTTTCTTTTCCCCCGGAGAAATATTATCCTATTACATTCATATAGGTTATTCCAAGTGTGATGAAACTGTAACTTCCAGTAGGACGTCACTGTGTAACTTGTTACAATTGGGACCTTTCCCATGACGAAGGAACTTTTCCCCTGAGAATTCATCAATGAATTATCAGCTGGTATTGCTATCAATGCCTGAGAATACTAAATGCTAGCAATTTATGAAATGCATAATCTTTCCTTATTTTCTGGTTTTGGTTAAACTGAGAAATTTCCTGAGTTTTTAGCAACAATTTCAATTATTAGCACATAGAAGAGCAACGTAACAGCAAAAAGAAACTTTTTTTTTTTTTCCAAATATCTCTTGTGTTAAAGGCAAGTGGACATTTCTGCCTCTAGTTACTAATTGGTCAATTCTGACTGAATCTGGAATCACTGCAAAGGTGATTGATTCAGATACAGTGATTTTTGAAATATGAGCATCTAGTGTCATCAAGATAGAAACTATCAGACGTTCATGTACAGCTGACAGTTATGACACAGGACCTACAGGAGACCCAAGTCCATATAAAATAGCAGCAAATGCTAGGTAGGAGAGGCCAGGACATTTCATATGATACTAGGTGTCTGTATTGGCAGCTGAATCAGGCCCAGAGGCTGGAATTTCTCTCCCTATTAAATTTATGTGGCATCTGCATGTGCATGTGACTAAGCTTCATATGGTTCTCCCTAGGCAACAGAAAAATTTTCAATATGTGGCTACTGGTGTCCTGTGACTCCTGCACTGGACTGTGTCACCCATAAAGCAATGCCTAGGTTTAGTTAGTCCTGATGTCCAGCATAATTTTCCTGAGAGTATTTTGCCTGGCCTCTAACTAACTCAAGAGAAGAGAGAGTGTGCCTTTAAAACCTATCATAAGACTACTCCTATGAGATGTTTTCGACAGCTGACATGACTAGGATTGAACTCTAAGGCTTTATAAAATTAAGCATTTATATTAAAATTTCTTCATGAGCAATGACCAGGAGAAAACATATAAAACATTCTAGGCAATAAATGTTAAAATGGCTTTGGTTCTTAAACTCACATCCTTAATTAAATAAAATAAAATGAAGAAAATTCCATTAAGGCTGTACTTTTATTCTTGTCACATATATTATGGAGGTCCCTTGTCCTTTCCTGTGCTTAGATATTTAAAACAGTCATAACAACAGCTGTTCCTAGCTACAAAATGTGCCTGCAGTGTTTAAAACCAAGCATATGTTTCTAATTGTATTGTCTCACCTGAGTCCAGTTCCCTTACAGCTTATGATTGTTTGAGTTTATGTGCACATGTATTGCTGAAATGGCCTCTGAATCCTCTCCTGAATATACCCCAGCATAGTCATAAAGTCTCTGGAGCTCAAGGATTCTGCCTCCCTCCTTAATATCTGAGAGATGTTCTGAGAAATGAGAAAGAAATTTACCTCCTTCCCTTCTGCCTAGTCTCATCCTGGCCAAATCACTCAAATCTGGGCAAGAATCATTCTGCACCATCCAGTTCTTTGCTACTATAAAGCACTGTGGTTGAAGATTCTCCCTGACGACAGATTCCCACACATTTTTGTATCTGACTATTTAATAAGGCAAATTTGCCCAATGTTATGAAGATACCAATTATGTCTAGTGTTGCCAGTATAAAAATGCTGTTGTACAGTGAAGCTAGCATCTGGCTAGTTTATTTTTTGGTACATTTAGAAGAGGTTTTTAAAAAGAGAATAGCTCTTTTCAGAATTAAAATTATATTAAATTATATTCAACCGTGAGCTCTTTATCTCCTCTTCATCCTTTTTGTCTCTGTCTTTTCAGAGATCTGCTGAAATGCTCCTGTTCCCCCATACGTTTAATACTGGGATGAGTGGACAACTATTTCTTGAGTTTCTGTATGTTTCTCCAGCTTATGATTTCTCTAATCTAAAAGTAATAGAGGATCCTTTATATTTTCAGTGGATCAATGCACTTTTTCTGCACTTTTCTGTCTTCACATTTATATCCTTGTTACATTAACCAACATAGAGAACAAACATAGAAAACTCACCAACCTCATTGGCCTTCTGCCCCTTTGTGCACTCAGGTAAGGATTACATGGGACAAACCTCTACCTCGAACATTGTGCTTACTTACACTCATGTGATAGAAGGAAAGCATTTCCAGAAACATTTCATTTCACAAGGAGAGAGCATTTTAGTTCCATAAACTTAATCTAAGTAGCCTTCTGAGTATAACCACCTTAAGCTTCTAACCTGATGAAGGCATGAAGTTGGCATCTCCAGAGAGCAACTGATGAATGAAGCAGGATGTCTAGAGGACTTGCTCTTCTGTGTTAGGTGTCTCATGTTTCAGAACTGAGGTAGAGATGGTTTCAGGGGCTCTGTGCAGCCCTTACCCTCATCAGAGAATGATAACTATAGCAGAGGTATCAGGTTATCTTCTGTAATGAGGGGTTAGGCTCCTTTTGGTCAGTAATTACTGAATTCTGTAGTAGGTCAGCAAAGGTGTTTTACATAATAGAAAGGAAAACTTATTTAATGAAATCTTCTTTTGCTTTAATGTGAGAAGCAACCTATTTATTACTCCCTTTAATCTCAAGTGTGCACAGAGAAAAAAAATTACAGAAAATTAGGTCCCTTTTATGGTATTTCCAGACATTTTTGTTCCACACTACAACAGTTATCCTTTAAGGGCCATAGTCCTGTGGGTGTTCCTCAACTAAGCTAAAAAGGTTATCCTGGCACAGGCTCAGACCTTTCTGAGCTAGCTACTATGTGGCTGGGAATGTTCTGTATCATAATGTATACAGCCCTTGTGACAGATAATGGCATTCTTTTGAATAATTTCGTAAGTACGGTTATGCATAAACAAACACCTGAAATGGCATTTATCTGTACTTCAAATGGAGAAATCCCTGTTATTCCATCCAGCAGAAATACCTTATTTTCTGTTTGTTAAAGGAGCTGTTATAGAAAACCTGTTCCCTCCCACTTGCCCTTTATCTTTCTCTTCGAGAGTCAAAGCCAGGTGAGATTGGTGACTTCTAGTAGGGAAAGAATATGGCAAAATAATTATTCATCTTCTTTTTAAAGATCATTTAAGTAGCACTTGAGCTTTTTTTGTAGTCTTTTATCCATGTGAACTGAATTTATACTCATATGTATTTGTCTTGACTGGAAGTACCAGCAATATCAACTGTTGTTAATAATAACTGTTGCAGTAACAGCTGCTCACAAAAACAATGACTAATCTTTGTCATGATAGGTCTGAGAATATTTTATACCTTTTCTGACTTGATAAAGCAGGATGTTTAATAACCTTTTTTTTCTCTTTTATTTTTCTTTCTTTATTTTTTTCCTCCTTTATTTTTAGTTTTATTTTTTTTACTGAAGACTAATATTTTCAATAGTTTGTGGATCTGAAGAATTCACATTTTAAAATATCACAGCCTGGAATGAATTCATCTAACACCAGCATGCAATTGGAGTATCTAAATTACCAGCACAAGTCTTTGAGGTTCTACATATTAGTCTCAGCCAGGGAAAGACAGGTATTTCTGAGATTTCTGAGCCAACCCTTACAGGGAGTGAATCATCTTATGCATACTTTCACTGCATTGATTCCACAATAAACCAAAGACAACTGTGTTCCTATTAAAGACACCTCAGGTAGGTCCCTGAAGTTAAATGAGATAAATCTAGATTCAAGTCACTGCAAGAAATAGCAGTGAAAATATAATTCTACATTCTTAAGAGGAAGTATCATCTTTGAAAGTCAAAACTGATGGCAGATACACTGGGAAGACCATATCTTTCATCATATAATACAGAAAAGCAGATGGCATTTATTAAAATTATATAATAAGTTTGAGAAGCTCCAGGCAAATTGACAAAGCAGCAAACAAGATGTGAAATTACAAGAAATAAATCAGTTCAGCTCAGAGGGAGAAAGGTTCTGCAGGGGATATACACTGATAAAAAAAAAGAGGGAGTAAAGATTTTTCTGTGATGGGGAACAAACAAAAAACCCCAGTAGATTTAGGAATGAATGTAATGAGACAAGTACATTTATTACACTTAGGACAGAGTTGCAACCAAAGTCAGTGAATCTGCTGGTCAGGCATAGAAGGGAAATAAATGTGAGAGGTATACAATGAATAAAGTAATGATATTCACAGAAGGGTTTACTACCCTACCCTTTAATTTCTCTGATGGAAATGTAGAGAAATACGAAACATTTATGTAGGAAAACCATCCTGCCAGCTCATATACCCTGATGGACACCAAACTTGTTCCTGTTGTTTAGGGAAGAGATTTTGGAATCATTGTGGATTGTTCATCTTCTCCTTGTTCAACAGAGTTTACAAACACATATCTAGAGCTGAAATGGTGGTGAGAGATAAAGAAAATTAAACAAAAATTACAATCCAGTTTTGAGTAAGTCCACATTTTGAATGCTATGTAGATTATTTTGATCACGTCTGTGTCAAGGATGTAGCAGAAACAAGAACAACACCAAGAAGGAAGAAAAGAATGACTGGAAGCATGAAACTGCTTCTGTACAGTAACTGAATACATTAGGACTTATGGGCTGGAGAACTGATAAAACAGGAGTGTTATGAAAAAGATATAAAAGATCATTAATATCTTGCCAAGAGAGGAAGAACTGAGAACTTAAATTCTCAGTATAAAATTTAGTATTATTACATTCAGTATTATTAAATTCACAGGATATGGTGATGGCCAATTGTAAGAGGCTCTTTAAAAGTGAAATACATAAAAATTATTAGACTGCAAGTACTTACAGTACTCCTGAACATGACTGTAGCCCTTATCACCACCTAATACTCAAATTACCACTGAATGTGCAGGGAGAAGTACACTTTTCCTACTCTTGCACTGCTCCCAAGTACCCACTGCTAGATGCTCTCATGTGATATCCAAGAGCAGTGAGAGCTGCAATCTCACTAAAGAGGAGTGTGGAGAGAGAGAAAGAAGCTCTGCTGTCAGAAAGACACACATAGTATGTAATGTCATAATTCAAAGTCATTAAGCAATACAAGAGTTATGGAAAGTTAAATTTTTAATTTCTGTGAGTACATCCAAATCGAAGGAACAAAATTTAATCTTGTCCTTATTCTTGAGAAAGGCTTTCTAAAAATCACTCAGCAAATCTCTGTGATGTTAAAACTGGTGGCCCTTCCAAAGCATCCTCAAATCCACACATTTGAGCAAAGAACTGCAAGGCAGTATCTAAAAACAATTAAAACAAATATAAACTTGAACATAGGTGCCAGTGAGCAGGTAAGAGCAACAACAGTAACCAAAGAGAAGGGCTAGGAAATCTAATGAGATTTTTTCCTAGTAGTAACACTGCACTGGTGTATATCTAGTTGAGAGCAAGGCAGTTGGCCTTAAATGACTGGTCATGGTCCTATCATTGTTTCCACCCAAAAATTTTATTTGTATTAGAAAGACATAAAGAGGAGGTTGTAGTAAGGTAAAGGTCAGTCTCTTCTGTGGTGTGAAGTGAAAGAATGAGAGGAAATGGCCTTCCATCAGGGGAAGTTCAGATTAGGTAGTAGAAATTTTTTTCTCTGACAGTTTAGGCATTAGAATAAATTACCCAGGGAGGTGCTGGAGTCACCATCTCTGGCAATGTTCAGGAGATGTCTGAAGGTGGATATGGTTTAGGGGTGATTATGATGATGCTGAGTTGATGACTGGACTAAGTGATTGAAAGTATCTTCCAATCTTGATGATTCTGTGATATTGTGATTCTGTGAGTAAATAAACAAGGAAGACAGGAAAATGTTATGATGAGAATATGCATGAAATATCTTGTCATAAGCCCTAAAAAGTCAGATCCAGACTTATGGCAGGTCACACACAGATTGACAGTCCTGGCGCAGCCAAACTACCTTCACTTATTTACAAAATCAAGGCTTAACATATTATCATCTCCGTCATACACCACACCTAGCTGCAGACTCATTTGCCCTAAAGTCAACAATGAAATATGAATATGGTATTCTCAGTTCAGCTGATGCTCTCTTTAATGATAAAACCACTAAATATAGTAGATTGTTTTTACTACAATAACAATAGAAATCTATTGTCATTTAAAGCACTATGATAAACACTGATTTATTTTGGATCTATGGTTTGGGGTTTCTTTCCAGAAAAACAATACCAAGCAAGCCAGAATACAATTTCTTGAAATTGTTTAAAGAATATGTTTCCTGCTTCTCTGTGCATGCAGTACATTCTTATCTAGTGAACTATCTAAATAAAGAACAAAACAAAATGAGGGCAGCCTTCATTTAAAAATGCTAACAACAAAACCATTTAATAACAGAATACAGTTTCTCCTTTAGGTAGTGTCCTCTGGGCAAAGCCTCAGACAAAGCTTTCAAAGGCATTGTTCTCTGAAGCTAATTGAGTTAGTTGTGAAATATGATCCAATTCAAACTTACTTTTGCCCAAAGAAATACAACTAATAGATTATTTTTGTTAAGCTCTACATTTTGATGTAGAACATTATTTGAAATAGGGAAATAGGGTGAAATCACTTCAATGAAGGATGCACAGAATTATGAGGCATTTTAGCACCCTCCTACCTCTGCAGTTTTTATTACCTTTCTCTTAAAACCTATGTTTAAATATGTTAATCATCTGATAGGTACAATTCACACAGTAAAAATAAATACAAATTTTTAAAAAGAAACAATAAATACAAATTCTGACAGTTCTGAATTATTAGGATTGTTCTGTCAAATCTAAAATTCTAATCATCTTTTCAGTAAAAGAATCAAAACAGCTCAACAATTCCAACTATTTCGGAGAGGAATAATAATAATAAATAGTAATTTTATAAAATGCTGCCATTCCAGTTAACAAATCAGCTTTCTGGATTTAGTCAAAGGCCTCTTTTTGCACTTTTAGAGTACCCACTTTTGCAATTCATGCCATTGCAGAGTCAACATCATGGCTGAAGAGGAAATTTTTTCAGTTCCTATGTGATCAGTAAATTGTTTCTTAAGATACTGGTATTTCCATAAAATAAGACCAGATACAGATGGTTAGCTATCCATATAGCACCATAAAGGGTTTCTGAATTCATATCCACTCACAGAACCAAAATTTCAGAGAGAACAACTAGAGCTAGGACATTTACATTCATTTCAGCTTGTATAGGCTGCGAGGGCAGGGGGAGGGGAGCCTTGCCTGCAAATAAGTGAGGCTGTTAAGTCGAAAGGTCTCCACATTTTGGACCTTTGTGGATTCCCATTCTCCTCTTTCAGGATACCCCAGAGAAACTGATGTTATGAAGAATACTAATTTTGTGTGGTTCCTGCAGAAGACAAATTGTGGCAGGACTGTAATGCATGCAACTCGCATGTTTGAAGGAGGGAGATAAGGGACACCTGGGTACAAGTGCTTTGTTTCTGTCTGGCCTTCTGGATTCAAATCACCCATGGAGGAATAATCCTTGCTCCTCTAACAATGACTTCTCTGTAATCATACCAATTTTAAAGCCCCAGAAATTGTCTGTCCTGTGGACCATTTGAAATGCAGCTCCAAATTCTGCCTGTATGCTCTTCTCTATGCAATCTGTACAATCAGAAGAAAACTTTATTTTTGAATCACAAATTACTTATGAAGACAGGGAGTTCTGAAGAAACTTGCATTATATTTACCATGTCTCCTTCATTCCCTGAAGGGCAGTAAAAAAAAAAAATCTTATCACTGATTTGTTTATAGTTGCTTTTTAAAATTAAAAATATGCTTTAAAAATGGATATTTTTAAATTTATACATTATGTGTTTTTATTATTTTGAAAACATTCTTTCTCTACTGTTGGTTGGTCAAACTCACATGAAGATATGTTTGCAAAGAATTTGGTGTTATTTGGAATAATTTGTAAATAGGAAATAGGGTTACCAAAGTATTAATCAGGCATGATTCCACTTCGTGTAGAGACCTTGAAATAATCCATTTGATAGAAAAAAATCCAAAAGTAGTGACATAAATTATTCACCCCAAGTAATTCAGACAGACATAACGAATACAGTAAAGAGGAGCTTACATATTGCACAAAGGGATCATTTAAAATCCTTTATCACTTTGTTCACCTCTCCTGCCCTTCTTCATCTTCTTTGCAATTCCAATAAGGCTGCAACATCTCTGCCACACAAAAAGCATTAGTGATTCTATTTAAAAGGTGCCAACCCTGTTGATTGTCTGCCTACCCCATTGTCAGTATAGAAACCTCCTTTGTTTATATTCTGAAAGGGACATGGGAATTATTTTGGTAACTCAGTGCTTTTTCCCAAGTACTTCTGTACTTCTAAACAAGACCAAAGTATTGCTGAGGTCATACAGTATCATAGTATTTTTCATTTTTTGAATAACAGACTTTTAATTTGGACTTCTATGAAGGTTTCCAATTTTGAGTTGTCATTGCAACTTACTCTGGAGCAGTAAAAAAAAAAATCAAATAATCAACTAACTAAATTACCAAAGCAAAATAACCCCTAAACTTGCTTGGTTTGAAGCATAATGTTTCATTCCCCACTTTTAGGATGACACTGAGATACACACGTCTTTCAGGCTACCTCCACTGTATTTCTTTGATTTCATTTATACACAGACAACACCTCTGTGCCATGGCCATGCCCTACATCTGGTACCAGTACTTCAGTCTAATTCTTCCCTGCTCACATCCATTCTGTCAAGATGGGACTGGATTTCTGCAAGATTGCAAAGTCTGGGTAAACTTTGACTTCTGAGAAGAGGGAGTACTCAGAATTACACCTGAGTCCCTATTTCTAATCCTGCCCTGGACTGTTCTGTTCCTTACAGTATGATTTCCCACATCAAATACCCTAATATTTCATGTATTATCTTAAGGGGAAGGTCCTCAAGTTTCCAGTTTTAGAAAGTATACTCAAATCCTTTCAGCTGATTATCGTACATGAAAATAAGAACGGGAAAGCAGGTGATAGATTAGCTGTATGTTATTGTTTCTGTTTTACCACCCTGAAAAAAGCAGTTCAGTCTCCGCTTGGTCAACAGAAACACAATTTGTCAAGGGTTACATAACCCAGATCTCATAATTTCCAGTGCTGGGCTAAGATCTGTTTCTTACCTTTCCAGATGATTAATGTCTTCAGTTTGCTGTACTTCATCTCTCTAGTACATGAGAAGAAGAAACATTACACAAGAGTGGTTATTTCTGTGCTTTTTCACAGTCCAATAAATCCTGGAAGGTATTAAAAATCAGGCAGAATTACACAGAATGAGATCTGAAAAATTTCTGAGATGTTCAAATGGTTGAAATATATTATCAGGTTACAAAAGGGTCTCAGTTAAGTGTACGGTAGGTCACCATCCCATGAAGAACTTGGTATAATCTTTATTTATAAGAAAGTGAAAGGAGAGAAAACCAAAAGATTTCCAGTATGGACTGAATCTGAGAAAATTTCTTGGAATTTCTGTATCTGTACTCATAATTCAACAAAGATCTTCCAGGATCTATCTTCCAGTTATAAGTGCATACTAAATGAGGACTTGAAAAATGAAATTAAAATTCCCCCAAAGTGACACATTCTTGCTCTTTTCAGGAAACTAGGAAACTTAGTTTTTATCTGAAAATGTAGACTCCTCTGTTGCAGACCAGAGCTGCTTGTGCCTGATGAGTCACCTCTTCACTTCTCTGCTGCAGAATATAGCAATTCAGTCAGTCTTTGGGCTTCATTGCACCTCTAACATTAACAGCTGCATGGTTGCACATTTGCTAATAGTATCTCTTTGTATGGCCGGTGTCCCTTTGCTGATCCTATTTTCTTTGCTTGACACTTGCTGTTGTCTTGTGAGAGGGAAAGAACTTGAAAACCTTGGCATTTCGGTGTGTGCAACAAGACAACAGCTGATGAAGTAAAATTACTCATACTGTGAGAAGTTACCAGTTATATTGATGTGAGGAACACTTTCAGGACTCTCACTCACAATACTGTCTTAATGATTTCTGAACTGAATCTGGATCCTGAGAAGATATCTATGTATAACCATGCCGTGAGTGCTTACGGGGCCTTACTGAAGAAAAAGCCTAATAATGTTACAGACTCACTGACAAGTGATAGAGACAACTCTGGTAAGTAAAATAAATGATATTGTGTCTCAGATTGGAGGGCATATGTATTAGCTTTTGCTTCCAGTGCTGCATGAAATTCTTGACAGACATAAGGAAGCAAAGTTGTTATAGGCTGCCATAATAAAAAAAATTCAGCAATGTTAATAAATAGAATTTAAATCTTCATTAAATTACAATGAATTCTGTTATACACACTATTTTGGAAGAAAAAGTTCTCATCATTATTTCCAAGCCAACTTCATATAAAGTCCACTTTCTCTCATTTTTCTCTGTTAATTAAAAATATATTGCTACAATTTTACATGTTAGATTTCATACACTAGATGAAAGAGTATGAAGACAACATGAGCTGGATAAAGCTGGATAAAATGGGGTAAAATCCTGATAAGGTGAAAAGCAAATCCATCTCTAAATCACATTTTCTTGGTCTTCTTTTGTCATAGTTTAACTTGGCATACAGCTAAACATCATGCAGCTGCTCACTCATTGAGCCAGGAGAAAGAATCAGTAAAAAGATAACACTTGTAGGTTGAATTTAAACAGTCAGTCACAAAGCTGTGAGATGCCCATCCCATACCCCTCCACTACTACCAGCCAACTCCACCCAATTTTATTTTTTTAGCTTGATGCTATATAGTTTGGAATATCCCTTTGGTCATTTGAGGTCAGCTGTCCCAGCAATGTCCCCTCCTAGCTTCTTGTGCTCCCTGGTCTACTTGCTGGCAGGGCAGCATGAGATGATGAAAAGTCCCTTGGTTCAGTGTAAAAACTGCTCGGTAACAATTAAAGTGTTGCAGTGTTATCAATATTATTCTCACCCTAAATCCAAAACATGGCACTAACCAAGCTACTGGGAAGAAAATTAACTGTGCCCCAGCTGAAATCAGGCCATCATGAACACAAGAACATTTAACTCATCTTTATCTTCACACCTATTGTGAAAACACATAGACTAAATGCCCAGGCTCTGCAATGCCATAGATTGTAAGTGAATCTGCAACATCACAGTAGCCGAGTAAGGCTTCCATCAAACTCAAGGTCCACATGGCACCTTTTTGCCTGGGTGTCAGTCAGCTCTATGACTATGTAATTCTGAGTTTGCTTCTTAGTCAACATTTCTCTCTGGTTTTCTCTGGTGCACAAATAAGGTTATTTATTCAGGTAAGTAAAAAGGAGTTTTATTGACTGACAGTAAGAGTCTGCTGCTCCAAATATATCTTTTAAAATCAGAATGCAAAGAATATTTTGATATTTTTCTGATAAATAATATTTGTTGTAGTATTTTCTTACAAACAGTAGGAGTTTCTATTTTCTCTGTAGTCAAGCATACATTTATATTTCTGTGCTCACATTAAATGATGTAATCTATTCAACCTCAACATGGAAATAACTATGTGTGTGCTAGCTGCCACCTTGTTTAACACAATTTTTCAGTTCTTTGCTAACAAGTAGTCTGTATTTTCTGTAACTGCAGAATATAGAACTCACAGCAAGACTCAGAGAGGTCAATCTAGTCCAACTTATTGCCAAGGAGGAGCAACTGTGTTGAAACCACACTTGAAAGAACCTTGCATAACTTATTTTTAAAAAAACCAAGATGTGAAAACCCTCCACAGATACATGCTCCCCATGAATGTTTACTATACTCCTCCCTGAGCACCCTATTTCAGTTTTTAATTATTGTCAAAGCATAGGCTGTTCTTTTCCTAATATCCAACACGAATCTAACCCATAATGACTTCTGATTATTAATTTTATTTTTGAAACAATGTTGCGGTGTGCTTTTATCTAATGATTTAAGTGTAGTTTTCCTATCTGTTCTGTAAAAGCTTATTTAATGGTTCATTCCATGTTTCCCCCTATTCCCTTCCCCACTTGGTATAGTCCCCACCCCTGGAAATCCCCTTGAGTTGTTTACCCCAAGTCTGTTATATGTCAATTATTTATTGCTCCCCTCCCAGACCTTGCCAGTCTCAGGGAGGCCTCTCCTCCTTCTAGAAAGCTCAGAGAGGCTCAGTCCCTGACTGGGGCAAGTCTGGGAAATCCCCCACCCCTCAGTTTTCATTTGGTATTGTATGTACCACCCCTTTTCTGTTATTGGGCTTTCCTTGTGTGACCACTCCTTGTGTCTGTACCCTAAAACCCCCTGCGCGGCCGCAGTTCCCGGCTTCGCTGGGCTGTGCCTGGGGGACCCCAATAAACGTCACCCCATGGTGCCTCAGGGAAGTCTCCTTCTCCTTCCTTCTCCATAGCCGCCCCTCCACCGCCCGTGCAGCAATGCCCTTACCCACCCGGTGGGTCCTGCCGGTCCTGCAGACCCTGCCGAGGCTGTGACCGTTCCCCGCCAGGGCAGCTGGGACCAGCTGGGAGGCCGCTGGTTAGCGGGCAGGGGAACGCGTCAAAACAACCTTTTGAATTTTGAAGACTTATTTCACCTCTTAGTGTTCTATGGCTTTAACAAACTTTGTGTATTTTGTTATTGTTTCAGGTTTGCAAGACACATGAGGTCACACACACAACATGCAGAGGGCTGAATCTTGCAGAACTTCCAGAATCTCCATTTTTTATTTTATTTTTCTTGCAAGCACTTTGGAAATAGATTTATGTCTATTATTCAGTAGTAAATACAAGGTGTAAAAAAAAATCTGTAACACTGCACTCTTGTTAAATGATTAAATGTTACTTTCATGTATTTCATGTATTTCTTTCAGATGCCTTACTGAAAGGAACAATATTACTGTGTCTCAATATTCATCATTCCATCTCGAAATTCAGACACTAAAAATAATCTAAATTAGGTTAGACAACTGATGCAGCATTTTTTATATTCTAAACCAGATTTTGATTTTTTTTTTCATAGGTTTTTTCATACTTCATGTACATCAATGCAAAATATATCAGTCACTTCAAAATCCTACTTCTTTGCACTTTTAAGTGATCCTCTGCTGACAGGTGAATCTTTACAATCAAAGAATAAATGGAAATAAATGCATAAGGAAACATTAGGTATTATGTTATTGGTGTCTCGTGGGAAAAAAAATATATCATGCCTTAAAAGTAACTCAGGAATGTTTTAAAATTAATTTACATTTTTAAAAATAATTTATTTTTTCTTTATGTGTAGTCTTTCATCCCAGTTCTTTTATCTTACTTTCCTGCTGCTAGTAAATATTCTCCAGCTGTGCTTGAGGAGTCTGGCTGCATTTAACCTACCAAACAATGCATGATCTTATCCTAATGAAAGACTACAACTACCCACCTTCAAAAAAGCTACTGACTACATATGCAGATGGTGTAGTGCATGGCTCCTTTTTTGGGATTTGGGGTTTTTTTAATATTTGGCATTTTATCACCTAGGAATGATGTATTTTTTCAACCCCTTCATCTAGGGTCTCTGGTCCACAGATGCAACAGTGGCTAAATCCCTCATACAAGCATTTCAGATGCGTGGATTAAGTCACTCTTTAGAAGAATATCTCTGCCTTCAGAAGATATAAAGATACCACCACATCTCTGCTCTTCAACGTCTCTGTTCCTCTTTTGCCTCTTTTTCCCAGCTCTGAGATTTACTCCACCACACTCAAAAGAGGTACCTCCACCAATATATGAAGCAGACTGGCATACTCCTTAAATGTATTTCAGTGGATATTTTTATTGTAATATAACTTCTCTTATAACTTTTAGTTTTCTTGGATCTTTCACCTCTGTTCTTGAAACTTAGTATGTAACTCCAGAATCACAGAAGTTTCCACATCACTTCCTCCTGACTCTCACCTTTGTATTTTTCAGGGAGGACTTGATTCTTACAATCAAATTTTAGAGGCAATATTCCCCCACTGTTCCCTGCTATTTTTTGTGATTTGGGTCTGAAATTTTTGATTTAACAGAGTTATCTCACGTCATGTATTTCTGCCTTTTTTTGATGATACACAAGTGTGAACTCCAGTTTCGAATTAATTACTTGTGCAATGAAAATGGATGATTCTACTTCATGACTAAACACTGTAAATCCCCTTTATACTCTTGAAACTCCATTAACTCCTTCAACTAAGCTCTGTAATATTACATGCTCAAACAGGTAAATAAAAAATTTTTGATGCTGGTTGGTAATTTCTATGTCACTCGTCATTCAGTAATGTTCCTGTTCAGATTATAACACAAAATGAAAATGTGTGTGGCAGAATATTCAACTGCAAAGAAGACAGAGGGCATAAATAAGAAAGGAAACAAAGTAAACAAAAGACTTCTTTCTAGTGCGAAAATGTTAGGTAATTATACTGTTACTGTGAGACAAACTTTTGACTGAATCTGAATGTGAAGGTTAATGTCCAAGGAAGCTTTAAGACCTACCACAGCCCAAACCCTCAGTACCTTCCATCATGCACTTCTAAAGAAAGATATTTGTTTCTTCTGCGGGGACACAGCCTACGGGTTTCCGTTGAGCAGCTCCAGGACTTTTTTTTCATTTGCTCTTTAATGTCTTTTTTGTTCCCATCCCTTTTCCATCCTATAAAAAGGTGCAATCCCACCAAGATATTTGAAGCAGAGTAAGTTCCTTAACTGTGTCTCAGATTCTTCACTACAATTTAAATAACATGTCAGTGATACAAACATAAATTATCAAACTGAGCATGCTTTCTAAGTGTGCAGAACAGATACTGGCTACAGACAGCAGCTGAAGGTGAGTAGCTGGGGTTGATTAACTGAAGGATTTCAAGTATGGTGACATTGCTTTGCTGCAAGAGAAAGATCCAGACTTTCTGAGCTAGGACCTGCAAAGCTAAACTTGCTGCTTGACTTATCTTCCTCAGTCCTATCTAGCAGTTGAAAAAGACTGGACAGAACTTCTTGCAGGCTAAGTGAGAAAATTAACTTTGTTCTTGCACTCCCAAGTCAATTCAATTGCAGACCACTAAAAATCAATATGATCATGTTAAAATGAGGAATCTGGGGAGAAGCATCTCTTCTGAATTCTAACTCTGCATAGAAAATGAGCCACCAGGCACTGAGATATCCTGGACATGGCACAATCATCCTCAGAGAACAAGAAGCTTTCACAGTCAAACAGTGAGACAGATTGGGTGGCATCTTTGACTTTAGTATACGTTGTTCTTGTCATTTTCTTCCCCATAAAGCACCTCAGCTGTCTGCCAGCTGTCATTCCAGAAGACTTAAGGTGGATTATCCTTATTACATGTTTCCTTTGTGCACATATCTCGGATATCACAAGTTATATAAGATGACATAATCTCTTCTTCTGACTCAGGCCTAGCAAATGTATCTCATCTTGCACTAAAGACAGTGGTTGATTTGGGTGATAGTTTTGGTCATAGGTGTTCACTGAAAGACATGATATTCCATTAAGGCTTTACAAGGTGTAATCGTGTTTCAAGATGGCTTGTTTCTATCCTGGTATCAGCCTAAGTGATTCTTCTCCTGAAATGAACACACAAATTGTATAAAAATGTAACATTCACAAACAACACAACTCCCTGGATTAATCACTTCCACCTTTTCTAGGAGTTAATTCTCACAAAAACACCACCTGTGGAACTGACTTTCCATGATCTTTCTAAATATCCCAGTAAACCAGCACCACAGCTATGGCAGCTGCCTCATACAACTAACTGGTTAGGTTTCAAGCAAGGGAATGATTATTGTTTTCAGGAGTTGTGCCTGTTAATATGACTCTTGCTGACCATATTCTTTACTTTAAGTAAGGTACTTGATGACTGCTGACAATCTGTATGGATCAGAATAAAAACTATTACTATTTTCAATAAACAGACTAGCAGAGGTAAACCTGCAGACACCATCCAAACAATACCTGTTGACTGGCAGAGAGAATCAGTCCTAATCTCACTTTTGTTTGCCAGTAATCACTTTGGCTTCTTTGGCACTTTTTCTCTGTAGCCTCCAGCGCAAACTGAACTTTGAAATGAACAAAATACTAGATAAAGTTAGGAAGATTGTCCAGTACTCCTTGACTTCTATGAAAAAATTTTCATGCAGCAGTCTGAAACTTGACTTCTGTCTGAAAACAGTTTTGAGTCATATCAAGAGGGATAAAACAAATTTCCCCTTCCTCACCCCAGCAAGCCCAGGGTGACTTTGTGACTGTAACAATTTAAATCTCCAGATTCGGTGCTCAAAACCTACAGAAAAACTGTAACATATAAATATATATATGTAACCTAGAATAACAGATTAGGAAATTAAAATGTAGTCAGGTGGAGTTGAAGGAATAGTCAAAGGGAGTCTTTGCTGTTGCACTCTTTCTTGGCAAATAATTCCATAAAATAATGATGAAAAATGCATGAGATGCGTCAAGGAGTTTCTCACCACCCACTGCACTAGTTCATTTAAAATGCTTTCCCTCGCTTGGGAAGAGCTGAAATTGCAGCCATGGTTATTAATAACTCCAAAGGGGATCTGAAGTAATTTGTCTCTGGCAGGTGTTTGAAGTCCATAGCAACTTTTTTCCTCCTTCTATGCTTTGAGTAAATGAGATGAAATCCACGTGTCATCCTCCATTTCAAGAACTGAAGAACTGCCACTCATCTCCCTCTAAGGGCAGAAGACATAGAAGATAATTAAGCACAATAAAGAAGTATGGAATGCAAAGATCACAGTAAAATTCTTCTAAAAGCACAACAGAAAAATGCATAGTACCAGTTTTGATAGCATCTGCTCAGTGAATCACACAGCACCTGGGCTCTCATTGGTGCAATATATTTTTGTTTTTATTTATTTTTAATACAACCTCTCATATTATAACATTGCCATAATGTCTATATGAAGTAGTTTTGTGTAAAAAAAAGGCTAACTGATAATTCCAGAGTACAGTAGAGACCATATTCAGCATCTGGGTGTAAATCAGAAGACAGGAGGATAGATGGATAAGAATTTTAATGGTAATTGACATGAGGAGACAAACCAAACTGCAGAACTAGGAAGTCTGTCATCTTCTGCTAGCTTTTATGACCAGATTCCATGTATTTTCCTGCTGTGTTATCCATAAGCAGTAAAATTCATAACCATTATGTGCTATCAAAGCCACACTTAGTATTAGAGTGAATTATTTCCTTCTGTAACATTTTCCTATTAAAATGAGCTACAAACTGCAACAAACCAAATGCAACACATTTACTGCCGAACGTATGCCACCTTCCAAGTCACGTAAAGATTTAGCCATGTAAGGTTGGTTGCTGTGGACTGAAAAGAATTAAGTTCCCCAGGACTTAGTTCATGAATATTTGAGAGATGACCCTCTATTTATTACTTTAATATATTCTTTGTCTTGTAGTAAGAGGCTTTTCACTATTCAGAATCATATTATGAAATAATGATGTTTTGTTTCATTGAAACATTTCTTATTGCTCATTCAGAGCTATCAAATAACTATCAATATGCTACATATTAATTGGCACCCACGAAACAACTTGTATTGTATTTTATGTCTGCAATTTTATAAGGTAACATCCCAGATTCACTGCAAGAAAATGAAGTATATTTCTGGCTCAAGAATTCAGAGTTTATGAAAGCTCTACTTCAATCTACAGACATTTCGTCTGCCTTTAAAGCTTCTTGGGTCACAATATTGTTATTTATTTCTATTAAAAATAGAACAGACATTATTTTAGAGATATAACATAACTCTGGTAGTGGGTTTGAGCCATTATAACAATTCTATACCCTAAAAGATTCTGATCGCATTAACGTTGTCTCTACTTTTCTTGCTATTGGTGCTGTTGTATTACTTTATTTTGTATTGTTCTTGCTGACTAATCTTGTTTAAAATTTGCATTTATTACTTTAAAGTACCAATTTACTTAATGAGAACAAGAGAGCACAAAAAATGCTAAGGAAGAAATTAAGAAATGTTCATTAATTACTAACACTTGTTAGCAGTGACAAATAGCTTTTTTTTCAGTGAAGGCTTAGGTCAGAAAACCTGAGAGGAAGGAACCCTGTGACCATTCAATGCATGACTGACACTGCTGGAAATTTAGAAAGAGGAAATCAGTTGAAGGCACTGGGTCTGTATATAAGCATGGATCCCTACCATAGAGATGCATCTATAGACTTTAAAGATGAGAAGTCTAAGTTAATTAATATAGTTAAGTACTGCAGTTGCATTTCTCTATTTTTGATTTGGTATTGGTGAACAACATGAAGCAAATAAATCTTCATACTATGTCTTATCAAACACCTAGACAGTAAATTGTGATGTCAATGTGTCTACTTCCCTGATTCATTCTTTCCTAAAAAGAAACAAGAAGGGAAAACTTCTGATACTTTCAAAAGCTTCTATTTTCACCTTTCCATAAAAAAATTAGTTTTCTTTGTTTCATTGTTTCAGTGGATCCAAAAAGGTTTTTAAATATTTTTTACAAAAATATTTTTATATTTTAGATTTTTTACACATACCACACTCACACATACACACACACACACACATCTCACCCATTAGATCTCATACAAAATGAGAATGACTTGCAGCCCCAAAGTCTTTCTGAAATACAGCTTTTTGTTCTTGATTTTGTCTATATACTGTCTATATGACAGATGCACATAATGTTTAATATATATCAGAATGGTTGTCACAAGATGGAATATTAGAGCTTCAAACCTGCTCTGCTTGCAGCTAATAGAATCAGGCTGTGTTCTAGTATAGTCATGACAAAGTTACAGTAAAAAAAAAGAGATATATTAATTTAATTTTTTTCCCTAAAATTATGTGATTATGATGTGGGACTACCATATTTTCAGTTAGGTTTTATTTGTAAGGGATCTCAGACAGGCTTCTCTGTTGAGAGTCTCTGCTTGTGCATACTTGAGTGTTACTAAGCAGGTGTTCATAATTCAGAATAAATGTGCTGCTAGACAGGCCAGAGTGTCCCTTGCAATGAAAAGAAAGCCACGGCCCAAGCCCAGTTATGGGTTTTCCCACTTGCTGAGGCAACTCAATACCTCATGAATTTAATTCCTACTAAGATTTAAAGGAATTGTCACATTTTCCTTTGTGAGTACACTCAGTTCCCATTAGCCAAGTCACTGGAAATTTGCATAACTCATTTTTAAAGAGTTATTCATCTTCTGCAGCCAGGATTATTTGGTTGGTTTCAAACTTCATAGTGTATCTCTCCTTTCAGACCTCCCTTTCCCTGAGATCACTATTGTATGCACACTTCTGCTGTCCTGTTTTTAATGACTACTCAGTGATAAGGAAAGTTAAACCTTCTTGTGAAACTGAAGTGCTTTTAAGAACTTTGTATATTGGATTAAACAGTCCTAATTCTGCTATCAGGAGCTTTAACCTGCTCTCTTTGCAGGTTCTTGCTGAATTGTGAAGTGATTTACATTTTTATTTCTCATGTTTGTACCTGTAAATGCATGAATATCTCTTTGTTTAGTCCAATACTCTTTGCTTTACCATCACATCCATAATGAGTGTGTCACGTGGAAAGGGAAGGCTTCCTCAACCCTTAGGGTGGGGAGTTTTACTCGACTCCTAATGTTTGTCTGTAAGTGTCCCAGGAAAGTCAAGACCCTTGTGCCCAACTAGACTGTCCGCGTCCTGTTAGGGGGTCCTTCACTAAGCAGTCCTGCTGGATAGGAAGGTGGTTCCACAGACTTGGGGAAAGACACCACCAGTGTAAGGGAGACCCCCTCAGCAGGTCTTCCTCTTTATCAGAGTGTGTTACCTGCTGCTAGTGACTGCCAGTGTCTGCAAAGGACTCACACTAACAAATTAAGGAATAAAACTCTCATTAATATCAAATTGTGACAGGTTAAGGTTCAAAGATTGTCAGTGATAATGTCTGACTGCAAAAAACCCTTGAAGGAATATACCAACAAGCTGTAATACTCAGGAAAATATTCAGAGTGCATAGAGTATCATTGTTACCCAATAGTCATCCCAAGGGGGAGCAGACATGCTCAGCCCATCGACTAGCAGTTCCTCCCAGCAGTTACAATGGAGTCTTACCCAAACTTTCACCATTTTTGGTTTATTCTATACTATTTCTTTGTGTCTAGGTGGAGCTGGAGTGACTCTAGTCATGCATACCTTTGTTACTGATGTGTGTAAAATTCTCTCACTTCACTTGCAAAGTCAAAACGAATGTAGAGCGCATGTCCAGTGAGGGGTGGCCATACCTTGGAAGTGGGTAACTTTGGGATGGAGATATGCCTTAATATTATTATTATTATTAGGTTTGGTGAAGCAAGTTCATCTAAGGGGGATTTTGCCACAGTTGCTGGCTCAGCAGTAAGACAAATTCTTTATCTTCCTGGTATATGGTTTATCAACTGCAAAATACTGAGTTCCCTTCCCTGCAAAGATTTCTGCAGACACTGGCTGCAGTTTCTCCCCTCTGCTCCATCCTCCATTCCATCTGCCTAGGCAGATGTATCTGTATGTGGAGCATCATCATGGACTAGGTTTCAAGTCATGTCAACAGCATTCCATCCGGTGGGCAGCAACTGTAATTTACCTGATAATTTCTGTACTGTTGTAACTCTTGTTAAAATGCTAATATAACTCTTCAGTCTTCTCTAATTGTATCCCCAATTACTTGTCCACAGGGTCCCCAGTCATTTTCCCATAGACTGAGATAACTACTCTGACTCTCATCTAGTTCCATGAGACACCTTCTACTAGTCCAGGTTACTCAAAATGCCATCTAGCCTGGCCTTCAACCCCTCCAGTCATGGGGCATCCACAACTTTTCTGGGCAAATTGTACCATCTCTCAGGTATTGGAAGGTGCTGTAATGTCTCCCTGAAGCCTCCTCTTCTCCAGGTTGAACAACCTCAACTCTCTCAGCCTGTGAGGTGCTCCAGCCCCCTGATCATCTTTGTGGCTCTACTCTGGACTCATTCCCTCAATCCACGTCCTTCCTATGATGGGGAATGTGTCTTCTCTCTCTCTTAAGTCAGGTATGTAGCAGCCAATCTGGATTTGCTGCAGCATGGCCATCACTGTCTTATCTTCTGAAATTAAGGAGTTGAAAAAAATATGAGGCTTTACAGACTTCACCTCAGATCAGTCTGCCAAGTATACACAGATAAATAAAAAATAGAAAAGAATTTTCATTTCTGAAATAGTTTTTTTATGACAATCTAATGCATAAAGGGAAGAGAGGGCTCAAGAGGAACATAAAGAAGAGATCCAGGAGACAAAGACTTAGAAAATACGGTGTTTGCCCCCTGTTCTTTGCCCACTGACCTATTCTTTAGAGTGTCCTTGAGTAGGCAGTTAAGTGCCTTCAGAATCAGGCTGAATGTGAGAGGTTAGTCTATAAGAGTTTATAGGCTCCCAATTCAAAGTAGCTTCAGTATATTTTGTAGTCTGAAAATATTTCTTTTATATCTGTGAATAACTTAAGAAAACATGAAGCTTTACACATAATTTCTTAGATGTAAATTTACCATTTAAGCAGTACTCTATCATGTTTATCAATAGAAAGTATTATTTGAAAAATTTTACAAATTAGGAATAAATTAATTCAATTAATTATTCTTATTTTAAACCTTTCCCTCAATGAGACATTTGGGCTCCAAATCAAGCTAAAAATTCAGAAATTAGAAACAATAGTACAGCAATTCTAGGAAGAGTTAATCTAATCCAATCTAATCTAATCTAATTCAATCGAAATTCTAGGAAAACAATTAAATTATTATGGATTTTATACAGATGAAGCTTATAAACTCAGAAAAACCTCTTAAATTTTTTTTTTCTTATCAAATTTTTCCAGCAGTGCAGTTACTATATAATGAAAAGATTGAAAATGTGACCAGATTACAATGAATTAAATTTTTTTTTTTTTTTGGACAGAGGATATACATGTGTGCTTGGATTCCTCTGAGATGTTTTAAAAGATGCAAAAGAGTAATAATGTGCCAGGATGAGATTTCAGAAGTTTGGATTAGTGTATTGACGCTTGCAACACCTTTTGGAACCTTCCTTTGAATGAGGAAAACTTGCACCATATGGTGGGACTATTGAAGAATGCCTAAAGGAACTATTTCTGCTTCCCAGATTGATCCTGCTGATCATGATGGGATGTTGTTGCTCACTCAGATGTAACAAGGGAGAAAGAAAAAAGCTGTGGAGGAGGCTTTTCCATTTCTGCCCACAAATACATTTGCCTACTAACCAAAATTTCAATAAAAATGAAATCTGATGAATAAATGCATGAAGATTAACCTTTTTTAATCTGCTTTCCCTCCACCTCTTTTAACGATTGTGTTGTCACTATTATTCTGCTTAACACTGCCAATTTGCAGTTCCCCCAATAAAGGAAATTAGAAGATTTTAGAAGGCTGTCCCTGGATTGAAATACTTTCTGTTTCATCTGCTTACTCATCCTCTTCCATTGTAAATTATCTCCCTCCACACACACACACTCTCACAAGCCCCTGTCTAAGTTTGATAATGTTATCATTAGCAGGGAGGGGAACAAGGTGGGGAAAACTGAGTAATTACCATCCTTTATTAAATTATGCTGCATTAATTAGTTGACTGGGTAGTTCAGGGATTGCATCTGCTCATATCAGAATGGTGATTTTCAGTTCAAAATAGCATCTGTTTCACAGCTTTAGAGCAACAACAACAAAAATTAATAGTGTATGGATTATGTCACAAAATAAGGTGCTGCATTCATCTGTCTCCTTGCCACTTGCATGTCAGAAATAAAGAGCAGACATCACCTGCCACAATTTCTGCAGGACCACAGAAGCTGAAATAAATTTTTCAATTGAGTTTGATAGCAAATGTAATATTTCTCACATGTTTTAAGGGCAGAGGAGATTAATTTGGCTTCTAAAGACTGTTTGTTTCAAATTTTGTGATGTCCAAGCTTATTTTGCTTGTTCTAATAGAGAAAAAGATGGCTTTGACTGATCCTAGTACCAATTTGCAATCCATCAAAACACAGACCACTTTTATTGCTGCTGGAAATAAATGGAAGTATATTCCTTCTTTCCTAAGAAGCATAGAATACTTGTAAATGAAATATGCCATCATGGTATCCTTTTGGTTTTGTAGGCCTGGACCTACAAACAGACATAATTGGTTCAAATGTGACAAAGACCTCCAAGTGAATCCTTTTGTTTTGCTTTCATAATTTCAGTAATTACCCAATACAACACTAGGTGTTTAAAGTAGGTGAGAAAGCTCCTGATGCATTAAAAACAAAAGCATTTTTTTCCTTCTAAAATACCAATATGGGAAAATGCCTTTAAGTCTCAAAGGGGTTCTTAAAACCAGATTTTATTTAAACAAAAAAGGAAAACTGAGGTACTTTCAGCTATATTGTATCACATTTTCAGGTAAAGAAACAGAATCTCATTGACTGTTACTAGATGATTTGCTGTTCACAAAAACTGCAATGTATACAGTATACCTATGCATATATATGGCACATATATATATTTAAAGACAGGTTAAATAGTAGAACATAGTAATATATGTTTATTGCAGACTAATGTAATGGAAATTAATAAGGAAGAGGGTCAAGAAACCAGAAGCAGAATGTACATCTTTCCCACAGTTGACCTACAGAACACGGTACCTCCCTCTCAGGCACCAAATTTTCCAGGAATGGCTCCTGCCCTCCAGGCACCAGAGGTGACAACATTATCTGGTTACCTAAGGAAAACGTATGTAAGTTTTCCTGATTTATTCTGACTCCTTTAAAAAGATAGCCTATGACCTTGCAGCTCCTCAAAATCAGTTTCTAGGAGAATCTTATTTAAAGAGTTGTAGATTACTCTCTCTTCAGATTTTGGTTTTCTAATGTTAGCAACAGGATGCACAGTGGACAAAATATTGAATAGAGTTTCCCCTCTAAACAGCTGGTCAAGGAAATGGTTCTAGCAACTAAGAAAGTAAAACATCTTTTGCTGTGCTTTGAAAGGTCTGTTTTTGTAAACAATTGAAAATTAACTCATAACTTCCTTTCTTTCTACAGGTTTTGAATATTTTAGATCAACAAACTGCTTTGATGTTTTCTCAGCCTCCTCCCTGCCCATCCCCTGCCTCTAAAGAGAAATTTTAGATATAGAGTACAGCTTATAGGTCGTGTTAGTCGAGCTTGAGCTGGTTTCTGACAGTTTCTTTCACAGAAACAAAGACTCCAAGGAAACCTCCCAGCACTGCAGCTTCAAGGCACACACAAGTCCTTACTATTGTTGGAGGCCCCATCACCCCTCACACAACTCCTATTAAGGAGTTTGAATGCTGCTGCTGGCTCTTCCTTTTACATGCTAGTCAGCTTTCCATTTAGACAGGAAAAGTAAAAGGAGTGAGAAATATGCAAAAATTCTGTAAGTTGTTTGCATTCCCCTGAAATATTTCTTTAGCTGAAGGGGATCAAATCTATGAAATATAATGAAACCATATGCTCATTATTTCAAAATAGAGCAGCTGCTTCAGGGAGTATTGACAAGATTTATTAATTCTACTGGCACTGCTCATTAAATCTAGGTATCTACATACCTGTCTTCCTCAACAAAACTCCTCAATAGAAAAATCACCCCTGTGGAGTTCAAACTGATGTTCATGTTGGCATTCTTCCCTGTATCCTTCCAGGGCAGAGAAGACAATATGCTGAGCTGATGCTGCTGGAGAAGAGGAAAAAATCATCTATGTGGAAAAAGCTCTCTAGTGTGGGTATGGTTTGGAAGTCCTGTAAGAGGGATGTGTGTTGGCAAAGACTGATTTTGCCTGCTATGGACCATATGTGCATTTAATTGAGTTTGCAAGTTTCCAGGCAGAAGGCCAAATGGACAGTCTACCATCTGATAAGAGTGATGAAGTTTTTCCCCTCTTGTTCTCTCACAAGTTTTGGGTTCATACAGACTTCAAAAAGTTTAAAAAAAAATCTGTCCTTCTCTGAGACTGATACTGGGATGTATATAAGTCATCAAAATAAAAAACAACAAACAAACCAGAAGTCCAAAATATTTTACTTACTTAGAGGTTTTAACTTCAACTGTAATACTGAATCTTGAATTAAAAAATATAAGTTAACATGTGTGCCCCTCCAGCAGTATTATCGTAGTCAAAATTGCTCCCATGGTTTTCTCTTCTAAGGACAGGGAAGTAATTGAAGTGACTTATTTTGAGTTATAACACCCAGGAGCTGGAATAGGCTCAGGGAAAGAGAATTAAGTAAGAGACGCTGCAAAACCAAAACAGTCTGAGGGGCTGTATTTGAACAGATGCTGCTAACTGATTTTCAAATCTTAATCTGGCCTGGGAACACCTCTTTTCAGGCATTACAGCATGTCTACACTGTGGAGCACAGAGGTCAGCAGCCAGTACAGAGCTGGATGCCTGGTTGTCTCTGTTTGCAGTCATTACCTTGATGCTTGGCTCCTTATGGAGGTTGCCAGAGCCTGTCAGTGTGAATTCTCCTTGTGGCATTTCCCCTTTTGGTCAGTGCAGACCTACTGAACTTCATGACAAAATCTGGAGGAACTAATCAATCTCATGAAGACTACTCAAAATTCTTCATGACTAAAACAGTAAGTTCCCCATAAGGGAAGTGGCATAGTATTTTCCATGAGACAAACCACACAATTCTGCAACAAAGTTGACTTGAGCATTTAATTATTCATAATAAAGGTAGTATAAAGGCTTTGTGCAGTGATAGTCACATTCTCAACATTTAGGTGGTTGTTCCAAAAACTTTTCCAGGAGGTCCTTAGCATAGGGTAACTGAGTAATTTCAAATGAAGCAGGAGGTGATCACCGTGGTAGGCATTTTCAGTGTTCCATTTAGTCTCCAAGGAGAGCTCTCTTTTATTCATAAGGTGCAAACTTGTCTATTTGGATGGCTATAAAGTCTGAAGTCTGCTGAAAATCATCTTTCTCATTTACAGATAGAATCTCAACCATAATGAAAATTTCCTGACAATGCTAGAAATGAAATGGTTGTAAGGGATGTTAAGCCCAGACTATAAAATAGTCTGAAGAAACTAGGGAGCAGCAAGCCATGAACAATGACCAGAGCTCAGATTTTACAAAATACATATTTCACATATCAGGGAACAGAGAAAATAAGGAGCTGATGCACCATACCAAGTGCCAAAGATAACCACAAAGCTGCATTATCCTGAAGTTAAGTTGCCATTATCCTGAAGTTAAGATGCGTGTCCCTACAAACCTTTTCTAACATTCTAGATATTCTGTCACCCAGCATAATAATTGTACAAGGGAATTTTGAAATTGAGAATTTACTCCTTGCCTGCTTTTTACTTCCCCCAGTGCTATGTGAAAGTGTTGCTCAAAGCATCTTTGCTGTCTCATTGCAATAGATAGCCTTGCTACTTGCAGCTACAAGGATAATTTCAGGAACACAAAAAAATCTAAAATAGTCTAAATCTTTTTGCCTTCTTGTTTTATTAAGGTATCATTAGGTATTTTTTTTCCTGGATCACAAGGGAGTCATAACTTTAAAAACAGGGATGGACCTGTGTTTGTAGTGAACATGAGTAAATTTAATGTTGTTATGAAAAGAAAAATGCACTTCTGAGGAAAAACAGTAGTGTGGCTACATTTCATTAAGCTCCTCTCACCAGGCATGAATTAGCCCCTGGCAACTATATGGGGAGGCAGAAATGCAGTCATGCTTTCTTGCTTCTTAAATAAAAGAAGTATATTCACAATCAATTTGGTATTTTTTTTCACAGACATATCTACTAGGTTTGGTTTCTATAGCACTGTCTGAGATGGTTGAAAAGCTTATGAACCTTTATACAGCTATTAAATGTAATTTTCACTATAAGTGATGTTCAAAGAGATTTCTGCTCATAAAGAAGAAAAATATATCTTGCTCTCCTCTAATTTTTATGACAGAAACTGCATGAGAGTTTCAATTGAGGTAAATCTTTGACATAGACTTGCCATAGTTTTTCCTATTAATTAGCACAGTAACTGGGAAATTGTAATGAATATCCCAACTGGTATTTAAAGAGCAAAGGGAAAAAAATAAAAACTACTCTCTTTTTTGCATCATGTGCTCAAAAAAAAAAAAAAAGGAAACGGGGTGCTTAATTATCTGGTCTGAGTCAAGTTACTTATAATTTCAATGGAGTACAGAAGAATAGTGCCTTTTGCTCCAAAAAGAGGAGCAAAATCCTTCATGTGGCTAGATTACTTACAGATGAGCCCAAAAGCTTAGTCTGGCATGCACCCTCTTAGAAATTGTCATTGGGAAAGAGACAACAAAAAAGCAATGGAATGTAAAGTTCATCTTTTTTATCTTTCCCATGGAATACACTTGTGTGGGTATTTCTCTGAGGTTTTTGATTTATAGTAGTAGCAGCTGTCAGCCAGAAGCTATGCATGAAGCAAAAGGGGTTTGAGAATACATCAGGAGATTTTAAAAACTTCAGCTATATTTCATAGTGATTATTCCACACAGTGAATATTTAGGTGGTTTTTGGTGACCATCAATACATATTTGAAATGCTTTCAATGAAGGCAAAATGTGCATTATTACTCAGTGAAGCTGAGCAGATTTTATCCTGTTTAGCTCAGAAAAGTAGAGTATGACAGAAATACCACTCTGCCATAAAAAATATATTGGATCTCATTTTAGCCATGCTTATGTTAAAGACATCATTGGCCATGTTGTCATTCCTTAGTTAATTTCAAACATACACTGTGAATATCTAAATATCAAAAGTTTTATGTAATTTTTCTAAGTAAATATTTTTATTTGTTGTCCTAGGGTGATGTGTGTATCCCCAGTCGTCTGTTGGGTGCAAAGGGGAGGGGAAGCCCGGTTTGCTTTTCCCCAGGAAAACTCTGCTCCTCGGAGGGGCCTTGGAAGTGGGGGAGTTGGAACACAGCGAGACGGAGAGAAGCTCTGGTTTTTTTCCTTTTGTCCTTTTTTTCGCCTCCGGAGTTAGTTAGTGGTAGGGTAGTCAGCTAGGTCTTGTAGAAGCCTTTTTTTTTTTTTTCTTTTTTTCCCCTTTTTTTCCCTCTCCTCAGAACTGTTCCAATCTCTCTGGGCTGAGGACCTGGGGGAAGCACCGGGGGGGCTCCACCTGGGACCCACCCCACCAAGACCAGTGTGGTGCAAAACTCCTTTTTCTCCCAGCGCCAGAGGAACGGAGCCACAGAGTACAGTGACTACCTTCGAGGGGAGACCTTCTCTTTTTAAGTTTGTTATCCCTCCAGAGCAGCACGAAGTTCTTGTCATGGGGTATTGTACTGGGAGTGCTTTGCCTGTTTAATAAACAGGTTTCTTCCACTTCTCTCTGAGAAAGCCTTTTCCTGAACCCGTTGGGGGAGGGGAAGGAGTGTTTTCTCCCAAATCTGCCTGAAACAAGCACATTTGTTTATTCTTGGAAAGAGTTCATTTTTAGCAGGCTTCATTTTCTTAGTTAATCTTTTATTTCCATAGAACGCCTGTCACGCTGAGACACGAAATGAGCATGCAGGACACGCTCAGTCGCCCAAGGCAAAAAAAGCAAACTTTATTTACAGTTTCTACAATTTATAGACTCTCTAAAGTGAGAGTGGATTGGAGGATAACATCCCTCCTCTGAATCACACTGGCCAGGTGAACAGTCTGTCAATTTTCTCCTCCTCCAAGAAGGAATGTGAAAAACACATAGTGTTTTGGGAAAAAGTGTGAGAATTCTGACTCCAAGAATGTAAACGTCAGAAGGCTTCGAAAATCAGGGCGACATCTCACCCTTTTTCCGTTAAAAAAGAAAAAGACAAAAGAAAATGAACAATGTTACAAAGAAGAAAAATGAACAATGTTTTAGGGTTCAGTCATGGAGGAACCATCAGAGTGATCACTTGCATCGTCTGCATCAGAGTCATCACTCAACGGTTCATCCGCTTGATGGCTTTCAGTTTGGTCACGGTTTCCATCTTGCCTGTTGGCCGGGTTCTGTCTCTGAGGTCGCAGGTCAGGATGGACACAGTTCGAGGGTACCCAGCATGTCCCAGTATCTGTGGACACGCACGCATACCCACGCCCCAAAATGACAAGGTCGTAGGGACCTTCCCACTGTTTGGTGACTAGATTTTTCACTCGCACCTTTGCTTGAGGCTGATGTGTCTCGTCTGAACCCTGTAACGAAAGATGGTGATTCAATATGACAGTGTTATTTGAGTTCTGTGGCACCGTAAGATGCTTGATGGTGTACAAGGCCTTTGCCAACCGACTGTGCGGGGTTTCACCCTGCATTCCCCATTTTTGTTTTTGTAGAACCCGCTTCAGAGTACCATGAGCGCGTTCTACAATAGCTTGACCAGTGGGAGAATGTGGGATACCAAACTTGTGTGAAACACCCCACAATTACAGGAACTGCCGCACCTCCTGTGATGCGTAAGCAGGACCATTGTTGATTTTCACAGCAGAAGGTATACCAAGAATGGAAAAGGCCTGCCTCCAATTGGCAATGACATCACTGATCTTTTCTCCAGTGTGAGCAGAAGCCCACATTGCAGAGGAGAACGGGTCCACCGTGACATGCACATACTTGAGCCAGCCAAACTCGGCAACCTGGGTGACATTGGTCTGCCAAAGCTCCAAGGCCCTAAGGCCTCTGGGGTTTACCCCTGCCGGCAAAGGTGCACCAAGGGCATGACAGTCGTCGCATGACTCAACAATGTTGTGAGCCTCAGTCGCTGTCAACTGAAATTGCTTTTGCAACGTATGTGCATTCTGGTGGAAGAACTCATGTGATGCCTTGGCCTGCACGAGTACATCTGGCTGAGGTGCTACCCACGCTGGGTTAGCCAACTTGTCAGCCCTCGCGTTACCTTCCGCTACAAACCCTGGCAAATTAGTGTGGCTCCTTGTATGCAGAACATAATACGGGTGAACCCGGGCCTGGATGGCACACCACAGGGTCTTCAGTAACTGAAACAAGGCAGGATTACTGACCTCCTTCAAAACTGAATAACCCAGTCTCTGTGTGATGTCGGCCACATAGGCGGAATCCGTGACCAAGTTGAAAGGTTCCTGGGAAAACTTCTCAAATGCCATGACCGCAGCCTTTAGCTCAACCAATTGGGCTGAACCATCCTCATGACCTTCCACAACCTGCCACTCTGCTCCATCCTTCCAGGTAACAATGGCCTTTCCTGTCTTTCCCAAACCGTCCATGAAGACAGTGGGTCCTTGCACCGGTTCCTGGCTACATTTGGGCCGCAAAGAAATCTGTGTATTTTTCGCCACGTGCAGTAGCTTGTGGCTGGGCAGATGATAAGCAATCTGCCCTGTGAAATTTTCCAGAGCACACTGCATAGTAACACTGTTTGCAAGGCTCCAGTCAAAATTTTCCCGATCAATTGGGATCACGATCTTTGCGGGGTCTGCTCACATCAATTGCAAACACCGGTGCCGGCATTTGATCATCAATCGAGCAACCAGCTCAGCTGACGGAGTTACCGTCTTCTGCGGCTGGTGGGGCAGGAAGACCCATTCCAAGATGTGCAAGGAAGCTGACCATTTGTCATTCCATTGGCCGATGATACCTGTAGGGTGTAAATCCGGAGCAGTGATGAACACAGTGATATCAACGGAGGGGTCAATGCGGTACACTTGGCAAGCGGAAACAGCTTGCTGAACCTCCTCCAGGGCTTTACATGCCTCAGGGGTCAATTCATGAGGTGACTTTAAATTGGTGTCTCCCTTTAACAAATCATACAAAGGAGACAGTTGTGCATTGGTCAGTCCCAAATACGGATGCAACCACGTGATGACGTCTACCAATTTCTGGGTGTCGTTCAGTGTTTTCACCGAACGCACAAATTGCACCTCCTGGTGACGGATTGTCCGCTCCAGAATCTTGACCCCCAAATACTTCCAAGGAGGCTGTTGTTGAACCTTTTCTGGAGCCACTTGCAGCCCATGGGCGTGCAAAGCATCAATCAACTGAGGCTGTATCCTCAGCAGTTCATCCTGGGTGGGTGCAGCCACCAGAATGTCATCCATGTAGTGATATACTTGGGCGTTGGGAAACTGCCTGCAAACTCCAGACAAGGCACGGGCCACATACCATTGGCATATGGCGGGAGAATTCCGCATCCCTTGGGGCAAAACCGTCCATTGATACCTCTGTGCAGGCTCAGCATTGTTAATTGCCGGCACCGTGAAGGCAAATTTTTGTCTGTCATCGGGATGTAAAGGGATCGTAAAGAAATAATCCTTCAGATCCACGATGAGGATCGGCCAATCGGCTGGAAGCATGGCAGGCGACGGCATGCCCGCCTGCAACGTTCCCATGCTTTCCATCACGGCAGTCACTTTCCGGAGGTCTTGTAACAACCTCCATTTCCCAGTCTTTTTTCTAATGCAGAAGACAGGAGTGTTCCAGGGACTGGTAGAAGGCTCCAGATGACCCTGGTCCAACTGCTCCTGCATTAGATTTCGAAGGGCAACAAGCTTTTCTTTAGGGAGGGGCCACTGATTCTCCCAGACAGGTTTGTCCACCAGCCACCGTAAAGGAGGCGTAGGACAGTCTGCGCCCTTCGTCACAGTGGCCCCCATTAAAAATCCGTCCCGATGCGCACCCCCCACGCGGCCAGAACATCTCTCCCCCAGAGGTTAGCCTCAGTCGAAGTAACATGAGGCCAGACCACAGCTGATTGTCCCTCTGAGTTTGTGATGACCACGGGCTGCTGGCTCATGTAGCATTGCTTCGTTCCTCCCAGTCCCGCAACAAGCGTCTGCACTGGACTCAAGGGCCACTCTGGGGGTCAGGCAGCAAGCGAGAGGATCGTGATGTCAGCGCCGGAGTCAATCAGTCCGCGGAGGCAAATTTCTGGAGGTGTCGCGCCCGGGATGGACAGGGTACATGGCTTTATGGGACGGTCGTTGGACAGGACAGTGGTCCAGTGCACTTGAGGTGACCCAGTGGACCCAAAGCCGCCGTCTCCTCACGACTGGTCAACTGCCCTGCGAACAGAGGATCTGAAAGGCACAAGTTGAGCAAGCCGTGTTCCCTTTGGGATAGTGACAAGGGCTTTTGATGTTGATACCATGGCACAAATTTGTCCCGTGAAATCCGCATCAATGAGTCCCATGTGCACAATGAGACCCTGAAGGGTGGTACTAGACCTCTCCATAAGGAGAGCACTCATACCATCACCCAAGGGGCCAAAGGCATCCAATGGGACCTTGTGCACGTCGCTGGTCTCTAACACAATCGTGTCTGCTGTGCAGACATCAACACCTGCTGAGCCACGGGTGCTGGCTGCAAGTTGACCGAGCAGACCTCCATCGGCTCTGGGACTTGGAGAGAGATTTTTGTCTGAGCGCGTCTCCCCTTCCCGCTTCGCTTCCCGTTTCCCGAGCCCAGCAAGGCCTGACCGTTAATGTGAACAGTGACCTTGCACGCATTTGACAGATGATTTGGTCTGCCACAGCGACCACAGAAACACAAGGGAACCATGGACTTCTTTCGCTTCTTCCCCTGTTTCTCACTGGCCTGCACAAACCTTTTCTGCTGCTGCCTGCCCTGAGGCACTGCCCAGACTGGCTGCACAGCAGGGGCCAGAGCAGGCTGCATGACAGTGGTCATAGCAGGCTGCATGGCAGTGGCCATAGCAGCCAACTTACGACCTGAGGTGCGCAACCTCGCACAGGCCTGTGCCATCTGGGGGACAGAAGGATCCCCAGGAAGCGCCTCTATGATTGCTTTACAGGCAGTATTGCAGTTGTGCCTCGCAAGGTGCTTCAGTAAATGCCTCCTTGCGTCAGGATCTCCCACCTGTTTCTCACGGCGGCAGTCAGCCTGCCTGCAAATTGTAGGAAAGGCTCATCTGCCCCCTGGACAGCTGCCACAAAGGATTCCTTCGGAGCCACCATTTCAATGGTTTGGATGACAGCTGCCATGCCTGTCTCCTGGCACTGCTCAAGCACCAGGGGATCAAAGCCAGCCTGTCCATTAGGGCCAGCATAATTGCCTGTGCCCATCAGTGCTGATCACACGCCTGGGGTCCTCCGGACCTCTCATGGTGTTCCACTGCACAGCCCTGACTGCTAAATCAGTCCATATGGACTCAAAGATATCGTATTCCACAGGCTGAAAAAGAACACGAGCTATGCTTCGGATATCATAGGGTGTCAACAGGTCAGCAGCAAGTACACGAAGCATCTGCATGACCTGGTCAGACCCCAGACCATATTTGCCAGCCTGATCACGGAGCTCCATTGTAGCCTTCCAGGATAGGGGTTGATAAGTATTGTGGGTGACACCCCTAAGCACAGGGAAAGCCTGGACGCCCCCCGATGAGGTGGCAGCATCCATTAAATCCCGTCCCGTGGACCCCACAGGCTCAGGGTCAGAGGGGATCTGGAACCGCCCCTAAGAGGATCCCTTTTGTAGCTCGGAGACCCATCGCAGGCAACGCCCCTCCCACTAGGTGCGGGGCGGGGCCTGACAGGCCGGTCAGTGCCCCATCCCCGCCTGCCTCCACTGCCTGGCCATGCCCATCAGGCTGCACGGAGGCAGGGGGGTTGGTGGAGGTCATGCCGGGGCCGGCGGCTCCACCGCCGGCTCCGCTTTTCCCACCCCCAGAGGATGGGTCGTAGAAACACCACAATTCGGGCAGAGCGTTGTTACAGAGTCCCGTGCAATGAGAGGCAGAGACCGATCCTGGAACTCCTCCTCACCCCCGAACGCCGGGAAGGCGCTCCACTGCTTCTGCTGCGTGGGGAGGGACGGGGCCTCCAGCAGGCTGCGGGGCGCCGCCCACGCCCTGGCCGGGGGCCCGAAGGTCGCGCTCTGAGACAGAAACGTCTCCCTTCACAGCGCCGCGGGGGGGGGGGGAGGGCTCTGCCTCCTGCCACGGCTCGAAATCCCCCCCGCCTCTGAAAGGACCTCGGCTTCCCCCTCACCCCCTCCGTCCTCCGGGACGGGAGAACCTAGCTGGGAGCCGAGATCTCTAACAGAACCTTGGGAGCTGGAACATTCAGACCAGTGGAAAAACCCATCAACTCTCTTCCAGTAAAGCCGAAGTTGTGCAAGTTCCACATTACAGTCAATGGAGAGGGCCTCGAGGAGGCGGTCACCAAGCAGTGACCATTCCCCTCTGGAGAAAGCCTCCTCGGGATCTGAAAAAAAAACCTTGGCCTCTCGCCCATAGGAAGAGTTTCTCAAAGCCACCCTGGGAGACAGAAACCTGTCTCTTTTCCAGCAAATCTCTCCAGATATCGAGGACCAGTGAGTCCTCCACAGAAGCCACAGGGGTTGGCATCTTCCCAAAAGCTGCAGGCAAAGTGCCAAGCGGCCACTACACTAACAGGGAGGAGGGGGGTTTAAAATCACAGGTCTCACCCAAAGTGCCTCACACTCCGATGAGCACCAAACGCCGTTCCACGAGGGGCCACCAATTGTCACACTGAGACACGAAATGAGCATGCAGGACACGCTCAGTCGCCCAAGGCAAAAAAAGCAAACTTTATTTACAGTTTCTACAATTTATAGACTCTCTAAAGTGAGAGTGGATTGGAGGATAACATCCCTCCTCTGAATCACACTGGCCAGTTGAACAGTCTGTCAATTTTCTCCTCCTCCAAGAAGGAATGTGAAAAACACATAGTGTTTTGGGAAAAAGTGTGAGAATTCTGACTCCAAGAATGTAAACATCAGGAGGCTTCGAAAATCAGGGCGTCAAACACCTTTCCTGTGTTTTGAAGAAAAATACAAGTTTGAATCCTTACAAAACTTATCATTCCTGGAAAAGATTCAACCATTGAAAAAAGGCAAAATTAACAGATTATTATGGATTGCAGTTAAAAAAAGGTCCTGCTGATAGAAGTCTAATATCAAAACTTTATGACTTTATGCTGAAATTTGCTTTCTAGAGGAAACCCCTTCAGAGGTTTCCTCTCAAAATTTGTCCCAAACCAGGACAGTTATAAATCAGGGTCTTTTGAAACCACATTAACTTTGCATTTAAATATTTAGAAGCACCACTGAAACATAAGATTATTGAGAAAGAATGGGATACAATCAAGAAAAATGAGCCTGAGATTTGTAAATTGTTGAAAAGAAAGTATTGTTATTTGTTCAAAATGTTTTCTTCCTTCTACTTTATCACAACACTCCTGTCTGGGATCATCCAATATAAAAGTTAGTTTGCTGTAATTTATCTTGGAAGTATTGAATTATTCTTAAAAAACACCTTCCCCCACCCCTCCCTCCTTCCCAGGCTGTACCTCCTCCTCCCAGGGGCACAAATACAAGGGGATGGGGTTGTCTCAATTTGCTGTGAAAGACCTTCCCAACACCACACATCATTACTACATGGATTTCTTTGAGAAAAATAGACACAGAAATAATATGGAATCTCAGAAAATACAGATGATGGAAGCTAGAATGTGTTCTGAACAATTCTTTCATTATATATATACAAAGCCACATTACCTTTCAAAGCTTTAAGTGCTTTGGACACTGAAATGAACGTGTCAGTGGCATAGAACATTGTGCCAGGGAATGGATCAATAAACAAGAAAAATAAGAAATCTTCAATTATTATCAAACTTCTTACTGCTTTTAGATTTCAGTTGTTGATTCCCTTCTAAGACATGATTGAGTTTTAGGCTATTTATTTTATGAAATATTATAGAACCCTAGTACATAATGGTGTGAAAATTGAGAAAATAATTGTTGTATAAGTGAAGGAAAGCAGATTTCTTTCTTTCTTCTCTTTTGCTATTTCACTGCTCCTTTTCCATTGCAATGAAAATGTTAGACAATTTTAACAATGTTTTCATGGCTTATTCATAACTTAGCAACAACATTTGTTTAGGAGTCTATAGATATTTTTAAAATGCATACTTTGAATTTTTTACTAAAAGTTGAAGAGCAATGGAACATATGGTCAGGAGTTTTATGAGTCTTTAGGCTGCTAACTTGAAAATTGCATACAGAATTAAATTGTGCACAGAAAAACTTACTAAACAGTTAAAATGTGCAAGCAGTGAGTACCTGTAATGTCCCTTGATATACAACAGAGGGGCAAAAGAGAAACTATAAACCAGCCATTAAGTTGTTTATAGATTTTTAGAGGCAGATTTATTTGTAGTCTTGATTCAAATGCAATTGAAAAATCCACTAGCTAGTCCTACTATCACTGCAAAAGCTTTAGGATTCTTTGGTATTGTTTTACTGTTTTTTTTTCTTTCTTTTTTGACTTGGGAATTCAAAGCAGCAGATTACATCAGGATCCAAGAACTCTAGGTACTGCTACAGACTATGTGATCTTGGTCAAATTGTTAAAATTTTTTCCCTATAAAATAAGACAGTACTTTCTTACTGTAGAGTGATGCTGTGAGCTGATTTTACTGTACAGTAATGAGGGATAATATTGATTCTTTACTGGTGAAAAAATGTTTTCCTGGAGTATCTTAATTCTTTACCACACACGTTTCTTCATTCATATTAAATACTTCAAGAATGTAAAGTAGAAATTACTTATAGATTTTTTTTCTTGTACAGGCTGAATTTGCCACAATGTTATTGCCATTTTTTTTCTGTTTATTACTTCTGTCAACTCAGTTTCTGCTATAAACAGTTGTTAATTTTAAGAGAAAAATCATCCCATTAATTGACTGCACAATTTGGATGCAATACTTCTGTTTAAAAGGTGTTGTGACCTTTCATCTGTCTGCAATAAGAGCATTGTTGGTTTACGTGCTGTGATTTGTTGCTGAAGAAGACAATTGTTAACAGCAACTATTATTTAAACTGCTTAATTGAATTAAAACCAAACTAATTTTCATCCTAAGGGCTAAAGTAGTTATAGTCTTTGGTTTCCTTTTGAGTCTTTTTAGGGCAAGAAGGAAAATGGTGAGGGCTGAGTTTTGCTAATGAATATTTACACATAGGAAAATGGTCTGTATTGAAGGGAACAAGAAGCTGTAAAACAATACTGTTGCTCTGTAGTAACAAATGCTGCTAAGTTAGAACAGCTGCAGTCATTTTAATACAGTAAAACTACTTGAAAACAGGGCATTTCGGCCTTCAAATCCACATTTCATCTCAGCTCCTTAGTGTTTCTTCTTAGACCAGTTATTTCCTTTTGTAAAACTGACACAAGCAGTGCCATAATCTAATTCTTTCCCTTGATTGTTTTTCTTTTTTTTTTCATGAACTGTTCTTCCTTCCATGTCTTTGAATCATCATCATCACTCACATCAGCTAGCTGCTCCCTGGCACAACTCCTGGAACACATCCTTCGGATGTCAGCATCTCTCAGCAGCTTTATGAAAAAATAAACTGGCTGGGGGTTTTTTCACTTTTTTCTTCTAATTTCACTACAGGATGCAATAGAGCAAAAAATAAACAGGTATTTATGTACACTTTTCAGATACAGAATTTTAAGCATCATCTTTTGCATTAAGAAAAATCTTATTGAGACAAAAAAAAAATAGTGTGTATTTTATTAGAAAAAGATTTTCAAACCAGTGTTCAAGGCAGACTACAGCAGAGGACTTACTAGGAATTACCTTTTACTGTTGTTTAAATGAATGTTACAGTTTATATAAAACAAATGTGACAATCATTATCCTCTTACAGAAGGCAATCATGTGAGATATGAAGTCATACTAAAAAAAAAAAAAATAGAAGGCGCAATAGTAGATATGCCCAATATATTAATTTTTAAAGTATCACTGAATATAGCTGACTAAAAACTACTGCATTTAATTCATCGAATTGACAAACGTTTCTTGCATGGATTGAGAACAGTGAGTCAAACACTGCATGAATTGAACAGTCAGGCAATATATACCATAGGATGATCACAGAATAAATGAACAAATAAATCCTTGCTTTAAAAAATACTAACTTGAGAGAAAAATTCAAGAAAATTTCTATTTCCATGTTCTTCAAACTCAAGAAATGATCTGGCCCAGGTACAACAACCCAATCAACCAAATTGTTATTAGACCAATGAAGGCACGACTGTCATGACCATTTTCATGTCTATTTTCACATGGGTTCTGCACCACAGGAAAGAAATCATGATGTGTGTATGGAGAACAGACAATGGGCAAGAGCAAAGGCTGTATTGAATGTATCTGGTCAATGGAAGATGGTGGCAACACTTGCACAGGCAGCGGTGCCTCACAGTATGTTGTCCTGTCCTGGTCTTCTGATCACTTCAGTCAGGGAACATTTTGGCATGCACAGAAACTGTCTTCCAGCCCATCTATCTAGAATTCCTTCCCAAACAGGGAGGGAGGAAGAAAAGCAAGAGTGGGGAGCAGTGGAGCCACAGTTTAAGTATGTTTCTGTATCTGACTGTAAGATATCGCTACATCTAAAATTAAGGTAAAAGATGGTAAATAACTTCATAGAAAGGGACAAAAAAAACACAGTCTGAGAAGGGAAAGTCAAATATTTAGTTTCACTATCTGTCATGAATCATTTGCACGCATTAATGCAGAAAATATACTTCTGCTTTTATAAACCCAGCCCCATTTCCTGTGATTCAGCTAGCTTTGTATCATGATAGAACAGAGGGAAAAGGGACTAACCCTTGCACCATTTTATCTGTTTCTCTATCTGTTATGCATAAAGAAAGAGCTACACAAACACCAGATCTATCTGCAATTGCAAAAGTCACCTAAGAGCTGGAGCTGTTGAGGGAGAGCCAAAGGATGGTACAGTGAAAAACCAAAAGAATTGAAGAGGAGAATGAAACAGGTTGCTTAGCTCAGTCCTTTCTTCTGTCTTTTTCAGGCAGAAAATTGTCAGCATAAATCACACTCTTTGGCTTCTTACTTATTTTCTTGAGTTGTTTACATCATTCAAATATATTACGCAAGAAAAAATTGGAAAGATAGTAAATCGCAACATGAGAATACAACCCAGATAAATTTTCTCAAGAAAAAATTCTAGGTTTTTGTAACTAAAACCAAGTTGAAAATTAAAGCATGGTAAATAGATAAATACAGAATTTGAAGATTAATTTGAAAAGTGTACTGGCATTCTGAAACAAAATTTTACTGGAGATCCAACAATGGACTCCTGCCATCACCTTTCTAAAAGCAAGTGCTACATACTCTATGTTGTACTTATAATTAAAACTTAGTCATTAAAAAAAATTAAAATTTTAATTTTTCAGGGTAAGACAACAAGATGAGCTTTAAATTCATTAGGGACATTTAATTTCAAAATTCTGAAGACTTGAAAAAGCCTAGAGAAAGGAAACTAGAATTTTAAACCAATGAGCATGACTAATAAATAAGATGGGTCTTTGTGGCTTCTTTGAAACCCTTCAAAAACTGTGGCAATGTTTTTTAATAATTTCCTGTGCAATAAATTTTGAACCCTGATATAAGTTTTCCATATTAGGGAGAATTCATCAAAGAAGGATTTACACTGGCTGATAATATGGCTTACCCTAAAACTTTTAAAGGTGTTCTGTGAACTTAAGCCCTGAACCTGTGGAATTCACTCACAAAACTAGATATACAGACTGTATTTCATCTATTCTGCAACTGATAAGGAGGTTAAACACACTAGGTACTTTCTGGGCTGGCAATGGGAAGTTGGAATAACACAGAGTCTTCTCATGATCAGCTAGTGTGCCAGCAAAGTATGAGCATTGCAGAAATAGCATCTGCTTCTGTTTTAGTATGCTGAACCTTATTGTCTCACCATTAGGCTTGATAAATTCTTTTTGGTTACCTTAGCTATGAGGTGGATTAATCTAGAAATCAGGAGAAAACAACAGGCCAATAGTTCAAATAAGGTATCCAGAAAAACTAATAATTATTGCATCAAAGGAACAGATTTCCATGCATCTGGAGTGGAGCCCAGTTGAAAGCAAACAGAAGCAGAGTAATTCTGCAGTGAATGACTCATTGGCACAGAAGGGACCTACCAAACATTTGTCAAACTGATGCTGAGAAGAGGAAATTAAAAGAGAAAGGCAAGCAGAAGAAATACACTGAGAGAGACACTGAAATAACTTGTGAGAATATTCTACCTTAATACAAGAGACAGTGAAATTAAATGACCAGTGATGAATTAAATGACCTGTGCTTTTCTTTCTGGGTTGCTGCTTGTAGACATCAGCCTGTTACAGCCATATGCATGGATAGACTTGTCTGGTGGATAGGGCTCACAATAGCACTAAGCGTGACTTGTTTTCAATATGACAAGAATTTGTGCCATATTTCAGGTAGGAGCCAAGACCCAAGCCAGGGGATGAAAAACATGGCAGGTGTGCCTTTCTGTACTCATTGTTGCACAGCTGCTAAAGTTTGATGGAAAACATGTTCGATAGTATTTGCCATTTTAAAATTGACCAGATGAAGACAGCAGGAAAGCCTATAACTTTTGCTTCACCACCCACACAATACCTGCCACATCTACCACTTTCCTTCTCTATGAGAAATGCTCTTACAAACTTATTTGAAGTATGATGATGCCTTTGTAAAAATAAGGTTAAATTTCCCAGAATCTATTAAATAGAATTACTTGGGCTTGTAGGATTAATTTTGTAAGGAGAACTTAAAAACATGTGCATTACATTTTGAAAGGAGAACTTAAAAACACATGGATTACATTTTTACATGTATTGAGCCTACATCAAAGATCATACATGGAGATTAGAAAAAGCTGCAGTCAAAGGAAGGGTCCCTGTCAGTATGGAGAGTATTGCTGTCAGACCCTAGCTATCAAAAATGAGTAAAGGAACACAGACTTTGATAGATTTAAAAGGTCTGAGCATATATAATTCTGTAACTATGCTGTGAAATAGCTCTCTGTGGACACAATGATTCAATTAAAAAATTCTGTTCCCTTTTTAGAATAAATGAGAGTATGTTTTTCTCTTTTTATTTTTCTTTTTCTCTTTTTTGAGAACAGGTTACAGCTGTCTTCACCATCATCCTCTCTTTGTGTGCCTGTTTGAAAGCTAATTAAGACTTTCATTCTGAAGTATTTTCATTACCAATATTCTCAAATATGATTATACAGTCATCTTGCATAGTTTATCTCTTTTTTATGCTAAAAATATGTAGAATAAATTAGCTATTGTTTAGGATGAATATAATGGTGACAAAGGAACCAACCAAATTATCCTTCCTACTATACCTTGCAAATTAAGTATAATATGAGAAATTATATTATAATAGAATTAAGAGCTATATTCACATGCAAAAGTAAAAATGGCTTTATGGTCTATTTAATGTACTCACTGTAGACATTCTAATACTAAATAACTTAATTTGAACAATTGGAATAATTGAGAGTATAAACACTGGGATGTGAAAAACATATTTGTAACAAACAAATATTAATTTCCAGTGAGATAAACTATATGAAATAGACCTGAGTTAAGATCCAAGTCTGACCAGCTCCAAATATTTGAGCTCACTTTCAATTATAAAGTCTTACACTGAAGACACTCAGCTAGCAAGTCAATACAATTTTCAAGTGGAGAGCAATAAAATGTAGAATGTATTGCTATTTACTTCAGAAATCACCATTCTGTGATTTGACATATGCATTTATATATATAACACAAAGAGAATCACATTTAGAAGCCTAGAATTGTTATTATCCAAAATAAGAAAACAAGGCACATGTTCCAAATCTGAATTTTGAATGCTTTTTAAACATTAAAAATTAAGTATGTTATGTGTAAAATTTTTATTTGGATACTAATCAATTTTATATATTGTTTTAGCTGTCTTAAAGGTTCAGAATTAAATATGATATATGTATAATTTTTTTCTTTTGGACACTAAGTTATTTTATGTTATTCTCTAGCTATCTGAAAGAAGCCATACACTGAATAACAACACCCAAAAATATTTCTGTGTGTTTTATGTGTAGAGAAGCAGACAGCTAAAAGCTAGATCACCTTTATTATTTTGCTTTCTTGTAATTTTAACAAGTTACATACTTAGTTTCTATTGGTTTAGAAAAAAAAGAGAAAAGGAAAGTCAGGGCATTGTGTCAGTTTGTAAGCATCCCTTATGAGAAAAATATTCAAAAGAAAAATGCCAGATTCAAAACGTTTCCAGATTTGGAGTCCAAAATTAGGCACTTATTCTCCTCAGCAGACCCCAAAGGAATTCCTAGTGCCTTAGGAAAACGTTTAAAACAGACATAGAGTGGGAGGAGACCTAGCAGCATGCAATCACCAGCAGCTGTCATTGAGCACGGCTCTACCAGAAACTCAAAGACAAGTCATTGACCCTCATTTTCTCCCTTGAATACATGGAAAAAAATTTCATTATCCTGAGGGTAAAAGCCTTTCATCAAGGCCAGTGGGAGTCTCATATTTGCAACCCAGTTTTTAGCTGGTAAGAGTTGGACTTCTGCCTTCTGTGGCTTTTACACCAACGCTTGTGGTGTAAACACTTTGTCTCATGGTTGCTTTGTGGTGGTGTTCATTCCCTCTTCCACTTGCTGCCAAGGTGTGCTGCCTTGGAAAGACAGGCATATAGGGAAAAGACCAGAAGGAGGAGGATCATGATTTTTAGCCTCATGTGTTTCCTTTTTTGGGATATGGTGATATTTTTCAGTACTTTTTTGATACGTGTAGCTCTGACACCAACCTGACCAGTGAAATTCAGCATTTTCTCTTTGCTTTCAACATAAGCCCCTCTTTCACAGGTAGGTCCAGCCTAACAGGGCAATTCACAATGAGGTCAAAAGAGGACTGTGAATTCAGGTAGTCTGGCCAAATGCATATCCCTCCATCTGTGCAGTGTCCTCTCATGCCATTTTACAAGGGCAGATTGCGATAGGACAAGAGGAAATAGTTTTAAACTAAAAGAGGAGAGATTTAGATTAAATGTAAGGAAAAAAATCTTCACTGTAAGGGTGGTGAGGCAACAGTTTATGCAGAGAATCTGAGGATGATGTTTAAGGTCCTTTCCAACTCAGACAATTCTATGATTCTATGTTGAAGTGCATAAGGCATGCCCTGGGAACAGCTACTAGATTAAAGCTCACTAGGCAAAACTGTGGAGAACCTTAATTGGCTGGATAACTTGCTGATAATTTCCTGAATACTTCAAAGTCCAGCATGAGAAAAGAAAATCTTTCATGGACCTGTGACACCTCCAAGGCTAAACAGAAGTTGACCAGCATTTTTCATTCCTGTGGTTTTCATTTTAGGGACCTGGTCTTAGTTAAGTCTGCTTTAGCTACTAAATCCTATGCGAAAGCTTATTATAAGCTACTAGAACTGTCAGAAAACAAGGACAAAATCAAGAGTATTAGTCCAATGACAGACATATTTACAGTTTGCACTGACCTCATATGTATGTAGCTTTAAAAATATTCAAGTTATTACAGCTGAGTATAAAGCTGTACTGAAGGAGGTTGACCTCACTGTAGTTCTCAAGGTGAAAAAAAAATGAAATTGTCAACAAACATATTAGAGGTAGTGATTAACTGGCTCTTTATACACACTTGGGAATCCTGGGAGAGACAGTTCTGATGGGAAAGACATGATTACATCTGATTACTCTGCACTGTCCCATTACAGTAGGGTTAGCTACAGTAGGGTTAGCTCTGTAGGGTTAGCTGTTGTCTTGAATACCTTTCCACTTCATATACATAACAAAATAGCTATTATTACTACCCATGACAGCTGAGAATATTTTAAACGGCAAATTAACACAAAGAACTGTTTAATTTACACTAATCAAAAGAGAATCATACCTTTTTCTATCACCATCCCTAAATAAGACTGTTTTTTTCATATGCCAGTTCATGGATTTTTTTTACAACTGTTAAAAGGAAAAAAAAATAGAAATGCAAAGATGATGTACAAATTCTGAATGTAAGTGAAAAAAATCTTTTCTAATACCAGATTTCAGTGGAAAAATAATCACCATAAATATGTGAAGTGTATATCATGCAACCATCGTAAGTATCCACAGTTACAATGAAACTGAATTACCTATCAAAAAATTTCACATGGGATGTCCCTTTGGAACTTCCTTCATTTGTGTAACAGATATGAGTCTTCAGATCTCAGGCATTTAAGGGAAGATCTATTGAAAGGGAAAAAATATCCCTGTGTGAGGCTTTTAAAAATTAAATTAATTGCATTTTATCATGTTTTAAAATATCAAAACATGCTGCACACTGTTAAACACAATCCATTAATAAATTTCATTATCAGAACAGGTATGGAGAAGCTCTCTTTTCTTACTATCTTTACTGCTGGGATTGTGAAAAATGGGCTCCTTCAAATTATATGTGAAATACAGGAACCCTACAGGATTATTCCTTTCTGCATTTAAAGCTTGCTATATTTCTGTACTCACTGGCTGCATAGGTTGAAAATGCATGTGTATGTGCATGCAGTCAGTTCACAGAATCAGGGAGTAATATTTTTTAGAGTGCTATGATGTGGTGGGACATTAGAAGGGATCATTAGGAGAAATAAATATTTGAGAATTGAAAAGTATGTCTAGAGTTCTGGCATTCTAAAGACAAATAAGGAAAAGGACAAGAATGTGTGACCATGAATTTTACAACTACAGTCTGTGCAACTACCATTTAGTAAACATTTATTACCATTATTAATAACGTGACATAAATGGGAAACAGCAGACTTAATCCATATACTTGGCAGATATATGAAACAGCAGATGGCACTTTAAGTGAGATGAGGGGAATGCCCAGCAGACACCAACATTGCCTGGCCATAGATCTAGCATTTATATAAATGAGACAAAATCTGGACCTAGTAGAGGGCCTCACATGTATACACTTGTGTACAATTATTTTTGTGTATGCTAGGCAGATCATAATTCTGGCTATGACATTCTTTTCCTCTCATCTGGGAAATGTTCCAGCCATGTTCAAACTGTGGCTGTGGCAACAAAGCCACATAAAATCCTGCTTGGGAGCAGATTACTGTGGAAGATTGCCACAGGTCCTGCCTAAATATGTGCTCCCTGTGACACCAAGGAACAATGTAGTCCTTGCTTGTGTCTTGAAGTAAACAATATATACCTGCAATGTATTACATTAAACCAATGACTTCCTACATAGTATAAGTGTTATATTGTTCCTAAATAAGCATTTTTTCAGAATACTTTGTCAATGGATAAAGGTGTACTTGATGCCTGAAGAGGCTACCTGGAACAGAGGCTGGACAGAGTTAAAGGAATAAAGTAGGTATTTGTTAAAAGGCCTTCAAAGGATACATCTTGGGTAGTACAAGAGCCCAGCTGTGTCTCTACCTAGGATGTATGCAAGATGAACTCAAGATTGACAGCTGGTCATGAGTTTTCACACTTTTATAAATTTTGGTCCATTTACATATTGGGGTTAATTGTCCAATTACAGGTTCAGGTTATGAAGTCCCATCTTTCCAGTTTGTTCTCAATTCACTGTTGTTTATACTTTTTGGGCCTGAAGCTGCAACAGTGTCCTTGGTTCTCAGGCTGGAAAAGGACTGTTTTGTCTTACTAAACTGTGAAGAGAACTTGCTAACACTTTATATGAAATTCAGAGTCACATACTAATGCAGTACAGAATCTGGAAAATATGAAAGCTAAAACTTAAGGCATCATACTTGTAGTCATCTGTAAGCTGTCATCCATACAATGTAACACATATAACTCTAAATTTATTCTACTTCACTGTCCTGGTTTAGGGCAAATTTGTGAGAGAACCTCTTAATGGGGGTCCCTCTGGGAAACAAACCTAAAAAGCCCCTCCCCCAACCGGTCCGGGAAAAAATAACTTCCTCAGAAGAAAGTGGAGAAAACTATTTATTTAACAAACAAAGTGCCCACAAGCATAAAGAATGAATAATATGAAACAATAAGACCTCTCGTTGCTCTGAAGTGAGATGGTAAATTCAGAAAGTCCTTGCTGTGGGCAGCTCAGCTTGCTCAGTCTCTGATCAGTTCTTCCAGAGCTGGAAAATGCCCTCCTGGGCCCCGGGGGCACAGGTGAGATCCGGGTGTCTCTCTGGGTTTTCAGTCCAGGACAGGTCTCAGATGGGCACAGCCCAGGAGCAGGAATGCAGAGGAGGGAATGCTGTTTTCAAAACGAACTCCACACATCTTCTTTCTCCCCTTTCACTCTCAGAACTTTATTTTACTCTGCGCCATTTAAGAGAAAGAAGAAAATATAGAAACTTGTGTGATCCTTTCTACTGGTTGTAGAATCTCATATATTGCTGAAGACCAGAAGATATGATAATAAGCCATTATTTTCTCTTAGTAAGGCACATTCAGATTAACATACCTAAGTTATTTGTATGAATGATGTTCCACTTTGGAGAAAAGGCTACACTAATAATAACTTTCCAAAATTCAGACAGTTTTGAATACCCAGGAGCTCCTTTTTATTTCTTGTGAAAGGACTATTTCTTGACTTACTTTGATTGTATACACTAAAAAAATCTTCTATAATATGACAATTTCATAGGTACATAATGTAAATAAATACAATTATATCATAACAAATAATTCTGATGACATGCTGATGGGCATAGAAAAAAGATGTCAAGGTATGCTTGAAGCAATTCCCCTATATAATCAAAGTTCACATAATTTTGCATGCATACAAGCTGTCAAATTTCTAGCTGATATATAGTTACATTTAAAACTTCAGAACTAATGCTAACTTTGTACAAGACAGTGATACCTATTCCAGGGTACTGAGAACTAGAGCTTATTTTAAAAGTGAGTTTCTGGTATTCTTATATTGGAAAAAAACTTTCTTTTTTTCCCACTGTAATCCAGGATCAAAATACTGTAAATATATGAACAACTGTTCTTTGTTTTTTAAGGTTAAAATATCAGCATTATAGAACCTAGATTAATGATCCCTGTATTTGAATTCATAGTATTCTCGTGACATTTAGTTCCAGGTCTACAAATTCTTAAGTATTTTATAGCCTGGTCACAGTTAACTTTCATCTTTGTGGCCACAAGAACAAAGATATCTTTGAAAACTTGTGTAGCATTTTGAAAACAAGTTTTCTTTAGGGGGCTGCTATTTGACATGCAGTAGGAAGTTACTTCACACTAGGATAAATCTGGGTAGCAAGTTCTGATGTAAGGTTTTCCCTTGCTAGTAAGAAGACAGAGAAAAAAAAATTGGTGATGAAAGTACTTATTTTCTTCAAGGAACCATTTTATAAGCTAACCTTCTGGACAACAGCATGAATTTTGGTGATAGAAAAGCACTCATTTCTACCTTTCACTTTGCTGAGGGATTTTCCTCTGTTAATTCTTTTTCACCATTACAGTGACCTTCAGGAGGATCAGAAAGTAGCCAAATATGTTTGTACTTTAAATCCCTCTATGAACAACATAACTCATTGCCTCTACTTTTCTGAATGTGATCCATTCAGTGAAAACAGCTGAATTCAGTGACAGGTACAGATCCTTACTTGGCATACAAGTCATGATGTGTGTAAATACTGCCAAATGACCAGTATTCAGAATGAAGAGAAGATAAACCTGAATAATGGCCCCGATTATTTCATCTTTATAGGCAAGAAGAAAGCATGTACAGTTCTCATCTTCCTCTGGCACTGTTAGGCCTTTGGAAAATTTTCTGTAAGAACAATGTTCTTGCAGAACATTTCTGTAAGAAATGTTCTTAACATTTTCATGGTTTAGTGTGAAATAATATTGCAAAGAAAAGAGAAGCTGAAGGACAATGAAAAGAGCTTAAGCTTGGAAATTATATCTGATTCACAGATTTTCTCAATGGAAAAATGTGTAGTGCAGTATTTAATATTCAGATTAATTTACTACATAAAATTATTTTAGCAATTTGCATGCAACAGATTCTATTTTTCCTGTTTTGCTTAATGCTACACAAGAAAAAGATACCCTTCCACCCACTTCTGCTGGAAGCTTTTAGGGCACGTAGTGGTGGTGTTATAAATGAGTATAAGCCAATTTAAAAATAACAGGGTTTATTAGCGAAATTTCCAACACCAAATTAAAGCCACAATAAAAACGGGACAACAATCGATCGAGAGTTGGGTGGACAGAGTGGTGGTACAAAGGTACCCTCCGAATTCTGCCACACTGCTAGGTTTCAGCCTGTGGGTTTTATACAGTTTTTTTACCTTAAGGCTAAGTCTATTGAAAGTCCAGGTATGCTGTGTTTCTAAAAGAGTCCTGTCTGCATGAAAAGGTTGCTTGATAGTTTTTCCGGAATTCATCTTGGGAGGGGTGGTCTGATCGTCCAGGATCTCCACTAAGATCGGTATCGGATGTTGAAGAGCTGTGAAGTGAGGGTCCACCCTTAATGGCTGGACCATCTTCTTGCTCTGCCTTGTTGTTACAGTTGTAAATGTGTTTAGGAACTTTGGAATCTTGGAGGCATTCTCGGGTAGCTTCTTATTAGTAGCTTAAATCCACACGAATTTATCTATTATACTTATTACAGTGGGGACATAAAATACTGTTAGGCAGGATGGAAATCAGTTTCCACCTCTTACTCACTGGAAGAGTATGCTGAATACTGAATGGTTCAGAAAGAGACTTCCAGACTTTAGAACAAACTAAAATATTAGTTGTTGAACAGTCACAAAATACACTAGACTGAAAAGAAACCACTTCAGAAGAGACTTGAGTCTTAATAACTGCCCCTCAGAGTTGGGTCCCCCTTGCAGGGCTCTGAATTGTAAGCCCTCTTCAGGGGGTACGCCCATTTTTCTTTGGATGAAAAGGAGAGTCACATTCCAGTACCTCACAGGTCATTTACAAATCTCTGCCTGAATGGCCGGGCCAGGGGCAGCAAATTACTGCATGACTCAGGAAGGACTAAGAAGGGCAAGAGTCTGAGATTGATACAGCCCCCAAGTCAGAGAGCAGAGGCTGGATGAGTAAAGGCCTCAGGAAAGACTTGCCAGGGTACTTCCAGTACCTTGGTGTACTCAGGACCCTGACACAGAAATTGCTGCAGACGTCCCAATATCTAGTATAGAGATCAAATCGCTAAAACTGTCAGTTAGGCTAAGACCCTTCATTAATCTCAAGTGTTTTGGAAAGATACTGTGTATTATAAGATATTTAAATTTATTTTTAAATATTCAGCCTTGTAAAAAGACTTATCTAGAATGCTCTGATCATTATGTAGAATTAAAACTACAGTAATGGCATTGAAGGCACGTAAAGTGTGTCAGGTTTCAAGTACTGAACAGAAAAGGAAGATGACAAAGTTTTGGCATTAGAACACACACCTCTAACAAGGGCAGTTACAATGTTTTGGACAGCAGACATGGGCAGATTTGAATTAGTCTAATTAATAGATCCTTCATGGACGAAGTGCTGTATTGAAAGGACTGTGATAGATAAACCATGAATTCTATATTACTGTCTAATATCCATGACAAAAGTTCATGTGTGCTTGTGTCTTACAAGGAGCATTATTTACTTGTGGAAATTTGAGAAAAATGTTTTATTAAGCAGTCAGGGTGATGGAAAGATCTGTCAATTATAAAGCTATATTCTTCAAAATGTATGCAATAGTAGTGCGCTGTAGGCAAGATACAGAACAAGACAACATTTTGATTTTTTAAACTTATTTAAGATTCAGCCACAAAACTGCTGTCCTGATGTTAAACCTAAACAAAAATGTCCCGATGTTGAAACTAGCATAGTGTGACTTCTGACAAATATTTCCTCAAATACACCAATAGGACCAAGAACACCTGGAATTATTAAGAGCACAAAGCTACACCTACACTCTTGGAAACCTATTTCTCAATTATTAGCAGTGAGATTCAGCTTGAAAAGCTTCTTCTTCAAATTCCACCTTAATTACATTTTTACAAGGAGTCCACTATAGCATAACACCTACTGAAAGAAAGTACTTATTTTCATTTTGAATGTCACAAAAAAACCCCCAACCCTAAACAGGAATCAGAAAAGTAAGAGCAACACTTTAACACTTTTTTCCATCCAATTCTTCTTTCAAATTACAGATTATCTTCCACTGCTCTAAGTTCTTGAAAAACCCTAAAATCTTCTTTTGCTTTTTTCCTACCTTTCTGAGATTAAAGTGAAAATACATATTAAGAGCAACCCCATATAGAAATGAATGGTTTTCACTGTTTACTTTACATAGCTAAACAGGCAGAAAATGTTTTCACAAACTGAAGTGGTTGATGCATTTTAAGGTGATCTGGAATTTACCAAGTATCAATAATGTATTACTATCTGGAGGTGTTTGAATACAGGAAAACAAGTAGGTTATTCCTTAAATCATTTGGGGAAAATAAATTGATATTTACCATTTTACCTAGTTCCCAAAAACTAGACTTGTGAAAATAGAAATATTTGAATGTACCTAGCTTAGAAGTAAGAGACTTATTGTTTTTGTTTAATGGCTGATTCGGTTTCACTGTGAAAAGACCCTGAAAGCTTGTCCTTTATTTTACATTGGTATATTGAAGATACTGCCTCTCCCTAGAAATTTTGTCAGCCCTAAAGTCCACTGGATTTAAATACCTGGGTCAGTGAGATTAAATCCAAGATTATGCCACTTCTGAAAGGAAAAAGGGTCAAAAGAAATATTGGAGACAATAATGGTTTTCCTGAGGAGTCTCTCTTCTCATTCTGTGTAGGGTGTTTGTTTACATAAATTCAGCAAAAGACTACAATTACCTAGACTGCTCTAATGAGGCTCATATATACCACAGACTATACAAATACAGCGTCTCTTATAGAACTGGATATTCCAGCTTTATATCTGAAAAATGGTTATGCATGTTACACTTCTTCACTAAACTTAGTAAGGAGGGAAGTACTGCTAACATGAAAACAACTAAATGAAAAGTATTTCTCCATAGTCATAGCCATGTGGTATAAAACACACAATAGAAGTACAGTTTGATGATTTCAAAGTTTCAAATACCACCAATATTCAAATCATTGGTACTTGGAATTTTGAATATTCAAACTTTTCCCTGTGCATTCTCTAGATATCTGGAATTAAACCTTACTCAGCTCCTTCAATTAAGATTCAGCCTGCATAAAGTTTTACTTCTATTGCATAGTGACTTGGTATCTGACATTTGCATTTGAGACAAAAATTTCAACAACCTGTTTTGAAAAGCCTACCCAAGTGAAGGTGACAGCATTCCCACTTTCTGCTGTGGATTCATGATCTCATTTATAAAGGAAGAAACATTTTATTTGTTTCAAACAGTACTGGCAGAGAATGTTACAGAGCGTTTACAGAATATCAGAAAACGTGTTTCTGGGTAATAAAAATTAATAACATCATTGCAACCCTTTTACTCATTATTTAAAAATATATGAAATATACAAGCTTTTTACAAAAAAGTTTTGGAAAGAGAAAAATTTATATTTGATCATTTCAATGGAATTCCTTAACAGGGCATTTTGATATTACAATTTAATCAGAAATAAAAAGAGGGCCACCTGAAACTAGTGTAACAAATGCCTTCATAAGTAAGTCATCTTTTTTTAATGCAAAGTTGCAGATGGGTATAACTATCTTTCACATTTGTGCACAAGGCCAGGCACAGTTCAACACTAATCACACACCGCTGGAAAGCATCTTATGAGTATGTAAAACGATTCTGTCGAACTCGATGTGGAATGGGAGCGGAAAAGTTAAGCTTTTAAACCTTTTAAAAAAAAAATTAAGGACTACAGAGAACTGAGACAAGAAATATTTAAGGTATACATATCCTAATATTTAGCCTTTAAGTTAAAGAAGTCCCATACTCTTTGAGATATATGTCTGGAAGAAATGGCTTGACTTCATTGCTGATCACTAAAGGCTTGTTTGCTTAACCTCAGGATATTATTCATGTGCAGTTTGTACATGGATTATATCATTTGGAAAAGGACTATGAAAAGATGCTTTATAAATGCTCTGTGTTTATTTTGATTATCACTGTAGCTAATATCCATTAGGTAATTATGATAATCAAATGCCATTTCAACCTCAAACAATGCATAATGAAATGACAAATGTTTTTTATTTGTAAAATTTTGACTTGGTTGATTAAATAATTACAAAGAATATGTGTTAATATAAAATAAATCTTCCTTTATTTTACATATGTTGCAAAATTTGAAAAGAGTCAGGATGTACTTCACTAATCATCACAGCTTTCACAGTGAAAGCTCCATCACTGGCTCCTGGATAAAAGCCTGATTCCCAAACATGTCATTGTGGACCTATTTAGGTAGAGCAATTAGTCAACAAGGGATTGAATTGTCAACTAAAAAAGAAATGTAGATATGATTTTATCTTTTTGCTATAATTATATTAAGAAAAGACATTTTATTTTCAATTATTTGATAACCATGTGAATATGTAGCATTTTTGTGCAATTCTTTCACCTTTACAGTGAAGTAAGGTTCTCATTTACAATATTAGAAGGGTTTTTTCAACTGAAAATATTAAAAATATTAGTGATTTTAAGGACAGTAATGACAAAATGGAAGTAATAACTAATATTAGAAAAAGAGAACTGGGAAATGTTTACTCATAAAATATGTGATTAAAAATAGAAGGCACATGCATTTCTCCTATACTCACTTCATTTAAATAACCTTGAAGTGACTGTAGAGAAGGTGGGGGAAAGGCATCTCATCTCACCTAACCTCATCTGGGAGGGAAACACAAATAGAGACAGACAGACAGGTACTTCCAGATGTTTATTCACTCAAACTCTGGCCTAACTGCTCTCTAAAAGAGCACAGAGTGGCAGGAAGCATTGAGAAGTTTAGATGAGATATTTGACTTTAAGGCAGCTAAAATTTAGTTATATGAGGTTGATCTTATGCAATGATACTGCTATTGGGCTTGAAGATGTTTGCTCTGGGTTTCTTGGAATTAATGAAAGGAAAACGGTACAGCGTTATATGGAAAATACTTAAAAGCATTGAAAATATGATGCATGTATTCAGGTGGAAACTATATTTGTGCTTAATATGTATTTATTTATTTTCATTTCACTGACTTTTCATGTCCTTTTCAGCTGCTAAATCAATACATCAAGATATAGTAAAAAAAAAAGACTCAAAGTATATTTCCATCAACAAGGTGTTGCTTCTGAGAATTTTCATGGGAAATCTGTGTCATACAAATAAATAAAATAAACATTACCTCTTTTCTGTCCAGAATCAGATCTAAAAGAAAGTCAAGTCCTATAAGAATACCATCACAGTGGAAATGATGCTGAAAGTTAATTGAGTAAACCAGCTGCCAGTCTAAGTCGCTCTAAGGGTTTAGGAATTTTTCTTTTTTTTTAGTTGAGAACAGTCATTATTATTAATCTTTCACAGAAAAACACACTACTATTTAAATAACCAAATAATTTCTACTTAAAGGACCCCTGGTCGCATCAAATGGTACATTATCCTAGTGAAACCATGAGCTACAAATGTTAAGCAACCTGGCACTTCAGCAAAAACTGGAAGTCTAGTCACTCTGCTGGTAGTCAGAAGAAGACTGAGAAGTCTTTTTAAGTAAGAATTAAAGGAACTGTACCACCCTCAGAATGCATCATCAGATTGGGTCCACTCAGCCTGGAATCTTGTGTCTTTTGAAGTTCTACAGCATAAATCTGTACACGAAAAATGTAAGTGACACAGCTGTGGGACATAAAAATCAAGCTGTTGAGAAACACTTATGCATTTGAATTTTTTTCCTGACATAATATTTTAAAATTGTAGGAAACATTTTTTAGATACCATGAAACTGTGTTATTAGCTGTTTTATGAAAGATAACTAAGATTTTTCTATTTCTCATCTCTTTTCAGGATGCACTTAACAAACCAACAACATCACATGAAGGGTATCCAGGGAACATAACTATGTACTACAAACACTACAATGTCGTAAGCTAAAACAAATAAATTATTTGCCTTGTCAACAAAGAGATTTCTTTCAGCTGACTTAAAATAGAAATAAAGTTTTAATATTTTCACCTAAACCACATAAACTAGTTACTTTTAAAAATTAAAAAACTAAACCCTCTCAAGTGTAGTTCACTCTTTATGCACCTTCCAATTTTTGGAGACTTGGAATTCCAACTCACCTCTTACAGAATATTGAGGAATAAGTATAAAAATAATTTTCTCTAATTAACAATGATAGGTTGTCCATGGCAAGGGGATTGTAACTGGGTAATCTTTAAAGTCCTTTCCACCCCAGGCCATTCAGTGATTCTATGATTCTATGACACTGAAAACCTGTTCTGGATACAGAACAAGTACCAGGCTGTGACTGAGAATCATAGTTTTTGTAAAGGGTCACAAATGGGACCTAAATGCATGAAATCATTGTGTTTATACAAAGTTATTCCTTTGATATGAATCTTGAACAAAATAAACCCACACTTTTTTTTTCCCCTCTTGACATTCCACTGCAGTTAAGCCTAATTTGTGTAGCGATAGTCTTTGTGAATAATTGCAGGGAGAACACAGAATTAACAATTTGGTGGGTATAAAAGAGTCTTACTCAATTTTTATTACTTTATATCCAAGCAGCACACTGGTTGTTTTAGAGATCTTTAACAAAGAGTGAACTGTACTTAAATACTTTGGAGTAAGGCACAACCCAGAACCACTTTATTTAGACAGTCTTGGTGACAGCAAGTTAGTGCTGAAATTATACTGCTACTGTGTTCCCAAGGGACTGATTCTACTAAACTTTTTTAGTAGAAATTTTAAATCAACACAGTTGAGACCTATGCCTTTGACATGAACATAGTTAGTATCATATGGAGACAATTCATTATGAACTTCATAATATTTGAACAAGTATCATGACCCAAGAAACCCTGTTAAATAACTTAATTTTTTAAGAGTGCCAATTTAGTTGTGCATTGTATTGTCATCAGTTAAGATTAATCATAGTAATGACATGTTTTTCACTTAGAAAATTATTAAAAGTTATTTGAATATGGGACAGGAAGAAGAACTTTCCAAGTCAAATGGTATAAACATTGATAAATGGTAAAGAACCCATCTAAAAGGTATATCTTACATGATTTCTATTTGTTTGGAAAAAGGAAGGATGTGGAAAAAGGAAAGATCAAAGTGAGGATGATGCCAAAGGCAACTCTGGAAAAAAATTTGTTTACAGGTATATACATGCTTGAAAATTTCGTATGAAAAATTGTCCTGTTTTGGAAATTAGAGATTGATTAAGCTAAATAAATTAATGTATTAATAATTGAAACATTTATCAAAAAAGCTATATAAGTTTTGAGTGGCTTTCATCAGTTAAAAAATTGCATTCCAAGCCCACATTTGGTTTTATCCAGAGGACTAGTTAAAATGTAAATTTTGTTTAGATATGACAGCACAAAATTTTGTGACTCATGCAAAGCTACTAACATCAGAAGTATTGCAAATGAGCTCCCATACTTATTTTTGTAGTCTGCACATTTGGCAAGATTAGGTGTTCTCATACGATTTTGTCCCAGCCAAGAAATAATTTCAGTCTATATAGTATCAGGTTTGGAAATGAGAATTAAGTTACAGGTGTGGTAAGGTGGGATTCAGAGGAACACTGAGTCAGACATTTTCTTCTATCATTAAATAATTATTGCACTTTTGCATTCGTCCCTCACCAGCAGATATAATTTTGCACTGGAGCTCATGTTATTTTCACCATACTAACCTGAAAAAACCCACTGCTCCCATTCTGGGATTTTTCTACTTTGGGTGATGGTTTGTTGTCATTTGTTAAAAACCTAACTTATTTTGAATCTTATGGGACAGATTATTTTTTCTTTTTTCAAATGTGTTTCAGGCCTTGAGTCATTTTGTTGACTCAGGCTCTGTCATGGCTTCTGAGTCTGTGGCCAAAAGTTCATAGCCTTCAGGCTGCTTAGCTGCATTTCAGTGCCAAAAAAGGGCAGTCTGATTCAGAGAGGGCATAAGGGGAAAACAGAAGCAAAATTAATGCCAGGAGTGGAAACGACCTGAAAGGCTGGATTAAATCAGTGCCCAAATGTTGACAGTGTCAGTGCACTGTGCAGATAGGAATGGTGCAGACTGCCCTTGGGCCAGGAAGGGTGAACCTCAGCAGCCAGGACCAGTTCCATGATCTCTGGGACCTCAGCCAGAAAGGTCCTGCCCTGCCTGCTCCCAGCTGGGGACATTATCCCAAGATTATTTTTGTAACATAGAGCTGACAATTTGTTCTTTTTAAAAAAAGAAACTGAGACAATCTGAAATGCTCGCAAAAGACCTGTTCAAAGTTAAAAGGTTTGACAATAAGGGTAAGATTCATTTCAAAATGTCAGTCTCCTAAAAAGTTTTAGAGTTAAATTTAAGGTCATCTGTATTCCCTGTATAGGTCCTGATACAAGCACCTGGTAAAAATACTTTATTGTTCTGGTTCATTGTCCTATAACAAGGATACATCTCCAAGCTACCAATCTGGAGAGGTTAATTTAGACTACAGAAGGAACTTAAAGGCTCACCTTAAGTAGACTACAAACTCTAAGGTAGATAAATTCCTTCTCCCAGGACAGAACTGGCCATTCTCAGTTTGCAGTGGTTGGACTCTCTGGGTACAGGTGTAGCTCTTCTCTTTTCCCAAGCAGCTGATTTAAAATATCTAGTTTATCAAAGAGATAAGATGACTCTCTTTAAAAAAGTTAGCAAATAAAAACAAAGAGCAGTATGGGATACCAAGTCCCTTTCTGACACAACGCACTATGATCAAGCCCAGATTTCAAAGCAGTTACCTTCTTTGAAATTATGAGCCATAATTTCATCCCTTTACTGTAACATAATTTATCCAGGAGGCAAACAAAGACCCTCAGAATAGAGAAGGAAAAAAGTATAAATCATACTTAAGGGTGGAATTCTTAGAACCAAGAAATAATTATAATCTCCAATTATCCTTTCTTCAAAAAAACATCAAGCTTCATAATGATGTATGTAACAAATAAGCCTACCTTGTATAAACACAGCCTCTGGATAGCTTACCTGAAATCCTAAACTCAACACCATAAGGAGAGTTAAGAAACATACATATTTTAAAAATTCTAAAATCTATAAGTCTCATTCATTCAAAATGGCAAACTTTGCTCTGGAAAACAATGAGATCACTTTTAACTGTGTGTGTAATTCCGGTTGAATGGTATTCCTCATGTTCCTGATGAAATTATGAATGTGACAAGTTAAGGACAAGCCTAAGTGCTGAGAGATGCCAAAGAATTCAGTATATTCATGAAATGGAATCTGAGATGCAGTGAAGAGTATCTTTGGCTTGAAATTTTACAGACAAGTTAATTGTTGCTAAACTGATTAGATGATACGTTCAGACAAATAAAACTCCATTTTCAGGCTAAAAATGCAGGTTTTAATCATTTCATAACCTCTTCTTATGTCTCCCTTCACCATACCTATTCTCTAAATGCTTTAGAAGATTGATACCAGATTATCTGATTGATTCAGATAATATGTCTGAAGCATCCCTTTGGACTTGTTTTCTGTAAAGAAGAAGAAAAAAATGGTTAGACTTTAAATTCTTTGAGATAGAATAACGTCTTCAAATATAACTATAGACCTTGATTCTTGTTTTACCTTCAGTACAAATTAGAAATATTACTATAAGTATCCCTACCTCATATTTTGTTCACAATTATGAATTTGATGTTCATTTGAAATGATTTATCAGCCAATAGGTGGCACTGAAAGTATTTAACATTTATCTATATCCTCTATTTTCTTTCAGGAAAATTCAGGTTTCCCTCAAGTAAATGGTATGTTATGCTCACAAATTAAAAGCTGAGTCACATATTGAATTTTCTTATTAAAGATATTAAGTACTTTTAAATAGTTGGAGGACTGTTGAGAATTTAAACAGTTCCCTGGAAATATGAACAAGTGCATCATAGTACTTATATCGTTGTCAAAATCCAATCTAAAGCAGGAGGTCCTTATGAGATTGTGGGACCATTGATATTCCAAGGAGTATCTTACAATGAAGTTTAAACTGTAAATATCTGGGAAAACTGTAGCATTCCAGAAACTGGTTTATATTGCAGTTTTTGCATTCTGCATGACTTTTTTTTTTTTTTTTTCACAGCTGCTTTCATTTTTATAAACCCATGAGGAAAGAAGGAGGATTTTGAAGTAAATATGATGTAATTTTTTGTCACTAGCATTCACTTAAATTAGGTTAAATTTTCCAAGAAACCTCTTCATTCTCGGTGGTAAACAAGTTCATAAACTATTCTATGGATTGAGATAATGAGACATTTTGGATCAGATTTTTTTTGTGCCATAAGATATTCATAAAAAAACAACCTTGCTATTTTAATTTTTTGCTAATTTTAATATCTTTTTTTAGCAAATGTGATTTGGAAGATGTTAAGTATCAGTGTTTTGGTTTATACTGAGTGTAATTCAGTTGATTTCCATGCATTGTTTCATACCTGCACATTACAGTTCCTCCAAAGTTTTTACATAAATTTATGCCAAGATGGTGAAGTAGGAGTGACTTGTTCTGAAAAAATATGATATTGTGATACAATACAGACTCTAACTATTCCATTTTCAGACTACTTCTCTACCACCTTTGTATAGAAATCTGCCTTAAGAACAAATGTAGGCCACATAAGTTTCAGCTATGCCAAATAAAAATGTGCAAAGATTCATTGTACTGTCATCAGCCACAGTGTTACAGGGGACAAGTGAATAGCAGTGAAATAGAAATACGTCCAAAACTGGATAGTGTATAGATAGAAACAGATTTGCTCAGCTGTACCAATGCATCTTAATTACAAGGAACTAAAAGCTTTGAGTGCATGCCTGCCTTCATCATTTCCTGCCAGCAAGAAAATTAAAGTGCCTTCAGATTGCAAAGCAGTAGAAAACAATAATTTAATGCTTTAGTACCAGACCTCAGCAAGGTATAAGATTCTCTAGCTTCACCTAAATTGGTTCTGAAGACTTATGACACTGCAGTTGGTGATGAGAATTAATGTATCATATCAGAAAGTAATTCAGATTAAAACTCAAACCATTAATTTAAAGTTAGATATTGTTTTCTCTGTTCAGGAAGCAAAGCAAGGAACTACACAAATCAAAGAAGACCAAGCAAAGACAGAACTAAAAATGTCATCCTTCTCAGGTTACTGGGAATATGAGTGAGTACGACAAAAAGAAAGACCAATGTTCTGGCTATAGATATCTTGCTCAGTTAATTCCCTTTAAACAATTTCTATAACCTAATAGTAAACAGAGGACCATTACAGTGTAAGCAAAGGGAGAAGTAGGAATGAATTATTGAATTCTTAAAAATTCTGGGAAAGAAAAGCATTGAATTTTATTGCCATATATGTTTATGAATATGTTCATATTGCATTATATGTTTATGCATAACTGTAGCCTGGTCACAAAAATAAAATTAAGTTTAAAACCTGAATGCCTTTAAAATGTCATATATATATATTTTTTTAAATAATTTACCTCTAATTTCCAGATACATATGCAAAATATCTACAAAATAAATTAAAGATTTTGGACAGCCTTCAGATAAATGGTCTGCTATTGTTTATTGTATCCTTTTCAAAAAGTTTGTGGATCAAATGTTATGATAAGCTATTGTATTTCCAGCTACTTTAGCATCTAGCTATTTGCAAATAGATATTTGTATAGAGCATTAAAAAGTGAGAAAAGGTTAATGTCACAAAGTCAGTCTCAAGACTATGAAATAAGCGAGATACAGTATTTCACAGGAGTGTGTTCACAAGAGTATCCAGAGTCCTGAGCCCTCCATGAAAATACATAAATGAAAAAGCAAGTCCTGTATTTGAATTAGTTGAAGGTGAATTTTGCTTGTTTGGAGGGGAGGATTTAAAAAATTTCTTCTTTATTTTTTTTCTTCCAGTAAGCAATCTAACCAATTCTAATTGGGCTTGAAAACCAGTTTAGAAAGTCTGAAGTTATTCCCAGTATTTGCATATTTGTACTAAAAGTATAAGTCTTTCAGCTATTGAAGGAAATCAGGTCTTGTTATAATGAGAGAACCAACAGGATGCTGCCTAATGGTGAGACTTGTTCAGACTCCCTTTGAAATGTCACCTGCTGCTGAATGAACAGGCTTGGCAAGCATGAATTAGAAACAGTAGCTATTGTCACCTGCCAGGGCTCTTCATAATGGGATGATCATGCTTAAGTAGTGAACAACTAAGGAGAACTATTGAAAATGTCCAAGTAACTGCCAAAGTTGAGATTTCACCTTATGCTTCAGTGCGTACACTTTCTAACTGGTAACAGAAAAATTCAAAGCAATTTGAGAATCTGTTTAAATGCAGATAAATAACAAGCAACAAATCAGTTGTTCACACAAAGGGAGGGAGACCAGGTCAGCAGGTAGGAAGGCCAGTGCACCTTAATCTAAGTCTTTACTTTTACAGAATCAACAATCATTAGGGAAATGGGGGGACTGCCCAAGACTGCAGTTCTTCACTGCCTGTTACTGTTCCACTAGTTTCCAGGCACACTGAGAAGGCCTCAGTCTGTGGCAGACACCAGTTGCCTCATCTTCTTGTCTCCACTATTTTCACCTTCTCTTCACTGGCTTTCTCTTGACATTCTTCAGCAATGTCATTGTTTAACACTGCAGAGCAGAAGCTGTGATATCTCAATAGGAAAATGAATACTATTTCTGTTGGGTAGTTAAAAGCTTTGGAAGGAGAAAGGATAAGAATGACCAACTGTGAATGGCACCAAACAAATGGAAAAAAGGAGATCCATGGTGTCCAAGCATAAATGAGAAAACAAGTAAAGGGTGAAAGAAAAGAAGGTAATAATTCTTCTACTTTTGAAAAAAATTCCCAACAAACCTGCAAAAAAACTAGGAAAAGCCTTTGTTCTATAAAATGTAAATTATTATAAAATTATTCACTTGAGTATATTTTCCCTTTGGATTATAAAGCTGCACACTATTTCTCAGTTTCACAATGCTCATAAAATTCAAGATTTGTAAAATTAAGGCCTGGCGAGTTGGGAAATGCCAGAGTCAGTCTCCTCCTGGAAGTACATTTCAATACACTTATCCACATAATGATCCCACTTAAGACAAGGCTCCTCTGAGGGATTCCATTTTTCATTGTATTGTTTCCTACTCTTGGCTCAAAGTGGACAAGCAAGTAGGCAACCAGCTAATGAGTGAGTCAAGACTTAATCTCAAGTTCATTGTTTGCAGTTTTGTCTGTGAAATTTTCAGGAATTCAGAAGGGTGCTTTGAAGAAGATTTCACGGATCTCTTTGGGTCTCAGCACAAGCCCAGATTTGTTCATGAGTAAGGGTCTAGGTACTCGCAGGGATCACAACTAAAAAAACATGGTTTCATTTACTTGCCTAAAATCACACTACTGTTCTAAGACAATTGCCATGAAACATTTTACTTTTGCCCTGTCTTGCCACTACATATCTTCTAAGTTTAGTAGTGACTCTGTGTGTTAGGATTCTGAATCATCCTGATGATTCACCAGGCTTACCAGGAACACTGAATGAAAGAAATATCCCATGAAAACAAAACACTGTAAGCACACAAAACAAAACATACTTCTAATAAATATGTATTTGGCTAAGGCTGCAAATAAACATAAACCCTATAATTTTCTAACTTATCTGCACTTGACTTTGCTATCTTTGTGATGAACGTGTTTTCTGTTTTAAAAAAAAAATAAACCAAATAAAAATCAAAGACTCATTAGACATACTCCTGATGTTCAAGAGCATTGAAAAAATGATTGGCAGCTCATCCATGACACAGCCTCTGCTCCTGGATATAATACACACTTCATAGAACATATCACTGACTTTTCATCCAGCATATTGATCTGCCCTACAGATTCAATTATGCCAGTAGGTTTCACAGATACTTGCTGGTAAATGGCACACTCAAAATGCAGCCCTGCTCGGGGGCCAAATGGCAAATCACTTTTTCCATATTGAGTTACTAAAGCTTGACAGCAACACCACTGCAGTTCTTTTACTTGTTTTTAACTTGATAGGAAAATGCAGTTTTCTTCAGCCTCGTACTAGAAAATGGCCATTTACTGTTTACTGATGATTTCCAGTGAAATTTAGGCTAAGACAATACTCTCGGAAGGTTTCATTCCAAATGCTTAGAAACTGGCAAAGTTGTGAGAAATTGAAGACAAGCTATTGAAATGTTTGTGAAACTTATCTTCATAAAATATTTCAAGATTATTTTGTGTCCCAATTAAGAATTGTATGCACAAAAATAATTTAGAACCAGAATTTGCATTTTTCATTCATTCATTTATCAGCAGCCTTTTTTTTTTTTTGAGTGGGAAAGTGTGTTCTTTATACACATTTGTAGCAAAATCCAGAATTCCCAGACTACTCTTGATCCACAGAAAAAAGTAAACCCCCTTCTAGCCAGTTCATAAAGAAACTGTCACATAGCAACATCCATTATAAATAATGGATAGACCAATTTCAAAGTGCAATAATACATCAATATTCACACTTTTTGAATATTGATGTAAATCGGTTTAAATTGACCAGATGCTCTGAAGATAGCATAGACAGGTGCAAATTATTTTTCTCCCGTTATCAAATCCCATTAGTCTTTAGGAGTGATGCACTGTAAGGGAAAGCAGCTGTTTGTTCCCCTTAGGGACTGCAGAGAAGGCACCTCTAAAGCCCCCTTGGTATTTCATAGGAGTGTTAAAAATGCAGAATAAGCTTGGAATCAGATCATTAATCAACACTTTACAGTGAATGACTACACTTTTTACCATGCATTTCTCAGAACAATAATGCTGTCACAGGATTATCCATGCTCTGTTCTCTCTCTGAGGCCTGTGATTACATCTACAAAACAAACTAAAAGGGGCTGGGGCAAATTTCTAACCCTGAAGTCACATATGCCACTATGCTTTAGTTCATATTCATCTGCTTAAACACTCTCCTTTCAAAAGGAGAGAGAAGCAAATCTACCAAATTTCTGAAATATTTCTACTTCATTCAAAATCTTGCCAGTTGTTACTGTGCTAACAAAGAAATTATACATGCAGTCACACACTAGTGTTTGATTTCACAAGGTAATTCTGTTTTATTTAGTGGTTTGAGCAAAGCCTCTAAACAGAGTGAAGACTTCCTCTTGAAGTCTTGACTACTTACCTTTTCCGATTTGCATCTGCTTGTCCCTCAGAAGGGCTCAGCCCCTTTCCTTGTGATTCAGTGAATAGCTTTCCAAAACACACTTCTCTTTTTCCCTTGATTCTACAGATGACCCTTTTTAGAAAGCAATCTTTTTTCTAGGTGCACTTTAGTCTCGACTATAAACCCAGAATAAAAATGTAGTTGTAGTATGAGTAGTGATGCAATGTAGTTGTGCTTTTATCCTAATTTTACAATATTCTTACAATAAAGTAAGGATTGCACCATATGTAGTGTATGTGGATAGCTGGAGTTTTAAACAGTTATATGTGAGACATTACACAGGCCAGGGAAAAGGATAACAATATGGGGTCTGCTAGAGCAAGAAACAAGATCAGGACCAACCAAAGTAATCTCTGGGTTTTTATACAGCTCCTGCCATGTCTCCCGTTGCCTGGTCACCTGGTCCGGCCACATGTTGCCGGTCCCTTTTTTATGCAAAGGCTCAGGCATTCATGGCTTTTTGTCTCAGGCCCCCAGAGCTCAATCTGCAGCTCACAGTGCTGCTGCACCCCGAGATACCTGCACCGACAGCGTCGCTAACCAGGGGAGATCAATAAGGTCTGCGCTGAGCCTTCTCCAGAATAAAGAACCCCAGTTCCCTCAGCAACAGAAAATGTACTTTGAACATTAATTTCTAGGTCATTGTCCTGATTTTAGCTATGATAGAACTACTTTTTTTCACAGTAGCCAGTATGGGGCTGTCTTGGATTTGTGCTGGAAAATGTGGCTAACACAGATGCCTTTGTATTGCTGAGCAGTGCTTACACAAAGTCGAGGTCTTTCCTGCCTCTCACTCCATCACAGATTGGTGGCAATCCACAAGAAGCTGGGACACAGACAGAACAGCTGACCCTGACCCCAGGGATATCCCACAACATGTGAAGCTGGGAAAGGAAGGGGGCCATGTTTAGAGTGATGGCATTTGTTTTTGCAACTAACTTGTATGCATGATGGACCCCTGCTTTCTCAATGAGCGCTTGCCTGCTCAAGGGAAGTGGTGGAAAAATTCCTTGTTTTGCTCTGCTTGTGCTCATGTCTTTTGCTTTACCTATTAAACTGTCTTTATCTCAACCCACGAGTTTTCTCACTTTTACTGCTCTAATTCTCTCCCCCTTCTGAGCAGCTGTCAGTGCTTAGTTGCTGGTTGGGGTTAAATCACGACAGTCGGTTTTAATCCTATTTTATATTCAGGCTTCTTAGATATTTCTTTTGATTTTTTTCTGAAAATCCATTAATACGTCATACAGTAAATGATCATCTTTTCTTCTTTTTACCTCCACTCTTGCCTGTTCATGGCAAAATTATTTCTTTACTTTCCTTTTGAAAAGAAGGCTGTCCTTAGTCATTAGTAAATGCATGCAACTTCTTTTTACTTGTAGAGGTCTGACCATTGTCTGAAGGCATGCATACAACACACACATGGAAATCAGCTTCCAACAATAATCTTACCATTTGCATCAGATTGCTAAGGCTTTTGAAGCTTTCCAATTTGCATGACTTAGTGGAAATAGGGCATAAATCAGTTCTTTGAGTTTATGTTGCTGTTCTGAAGTATTATTGGAACAGCAGCTTCTCTTCTGCATTCCATACCAAAGAAAAGAAAAGCCAGCTCAGTAAATGAAAGGGAATATGACTGTGTTTGCAAACCATTACAAATACACAGGGTAGATTCACCCTCCCACCTTGCTCAGTATGACTGATATTCAGACAAAATCAAATATGAACAGCTACTACCACAGTAGACATTCAGCTTCATAAATGCTCTATTTACGTGGCAAAGAAATGGGCCAGGCTTTACAGGAGTTTTACAGTGAAAGAGAAATTGCCAGAACTGGCAGTGTAAATTGAAATAGCAGAAGGTAATGCTATGAGAATAAATATTGGAAAAACAACTAGGAAACTGGATGTAGGCAACTAATTTTAAATCCTTTCTCCTCTGCAAATATAAAAGCCTGGAGTCACCCATCTCTAATGTACATAGGTTAAACCTTGCCAGTTACTCGATACAGGTGCCACTGGAAATGCACTGTGAAAAGCCAGGTGATTCAGAAAGTAAATGTGAGAAATGATGAAAAATGTTTTGAGATAGACACGTTTTTAGCAGGTCAAATGTCAATGCTCATAACTGGCTTTATCCCAGTAATCTAGTGAAGTTTGGAGTTCCCAATCTCTCTAAGAGCTACTATCCCTAAGATCTTCTGAGATCCTTCTTTGGGGCACTACTACCACATAATTTCACATCATTTCCTAGGCTGTGTGATCTGCTGCAGTGGGCTGAATGGAATTAACAGGGAAGAAGGGTGAATAACATGTTTTACACTATGCTACCTACCATGCTAAAGATGCTGCAACAAGCCACAGAGATGAAAGCACATTTTAGATTCACATCCAACAGATAGCAAAGATTCATGTAACTGTCATTGTGTTCAGATGCACTTAACATACTTATCCAAAAAATTAGGTACTCTGAATTTATGGACAGCAAGAATGTAGAGTAGGACTCCACCCACATGGGAAGAATCCTTTGTGAATCACTGGAATTTCTAATTGTAGTGGCTTAATGGCTCTTATATCATTCTTGTAAGTAAAACTGATTGTAAATAAAATAAAATGCAAAATAAAACAAAAACATTCAACAGTATCTGTAGCTCCCCCTCCCCAAACTGATAAGCCCTCTGCTGCCCTGGAATCCAGTGTAATAATTCATAAGCAGTCATTACAAAGAGGTATCTTACTGTCTGAAAGTATTTCACTGACATCTGCTAATACCACTCCCTCCTAATATGTATCAGGTATGTTTCATACTGAGTGAGATCTCCATTGGTGAAATCTTCCACCTGAGATAGTTCCAACTGAGATGCAGTTGGAATGCAATCCCACATTAGAGAGTGAAATTCAGATATAAATACTGAATGTTTGAACCAAATTTAACTGTAAGGAGAAAAAAAGTGGAAAGAGAGGATATGCTTCAACAGCTGTTGCTATTTCTACTTGAAAGCTTGGGGGAAAAAATGCAAGGCAAAGGAAAAAAACCCAGTTTTTAAGTAAAGAAGTCATATTCACTAGATGACAACTAAATGTTGCACACTATCTTTCTTGTGTTTAAGGAGAAAAGGATCACAGTTTTGTAAACTAATCCAGTCATATGATCAGACATGCAGTAGAATCATATGATTGGAAAGATTAGATGATATAAATAGCAAATGAGGTAAACCATAGCAGAAACGGAAGAAAAAAATCCAAAGCATCTCTCCTCTGAAAATTCAGTGTTTACAAGTAATGAGCCAACAGCCTCCTACCCATAATAAGCAGGAAAAACAATGATGAAGAGAAGAAGATGACACGAATCAGAAGAAGTAAGAAGTGTGCTGAGTGAAAGTTTTGCAACTAGAAGGAAGAAAAGTATCTTTAGATACAACATCATTCAGCCCCTCAGACAATCCATAGCTTTTACCCAGTGTAAAAGCTTTTGTACAGAACTACAGTGTGCACATTCCTGAACAGAGAGACCTGCCTATACCAGTATGCCATAAGTGTTGTTAGACACAGCATGAATGGGAACACTTCAGCAGTGACACTCAGGGACTGCTTTCATGAGCTGGGAAAAGCTACAGCTGAAGGCAAATTACAATTTGAAGGCATGCCACTTGCTCCCTTGGCTCCAGCTCCATGATCCAAGCTGTGAGGGAGGATTGAAATTAAATAAAAGGCCCACAAGCCAAAGGTACAAATGCTTCATTAGTTTTTCAGGCAAACTCAAGACTCATACTAATCTCAAACACTTTCTGCGAGAGAAAGGATCTTGAACTGGCTAGGGAATTAAGAATTACAATGATGTGGGTTTTTTGAAGCCTGCACTTATTACCCACAAAAAGGGTGCATAACCAAGGTCAGTAAAGTAAAGTGCAGGGCTTACAGAGTCAGTACACTGCAGGAAGTAGTACAACATTAAACAGAAATCTGCCATGAAGACAAACACCTACCAGAGATATCTAGCACACAGAGGAACTGCATAAGCAGCCAGCTCCTCGAACGGATGGAATTTTCTTTTTCCCACCTACAGTGCCTTCTGTAAATAACTCGTGATGTTAAAGCTGCCATGGAGCTGCACACTGGGAAGCTCTGCTGGAAGAAGGGATAACTTGAGATAATTCTGTGTGCTTTTAGTATCATTGCTCTGTTTTAACATTGGCATTTGATATATATCTTTTCCTTTTGACCTTCAGAGTAGCCAAATGGGTGTCAGGGCTCAACAAGGGATGGCAGCCCCCTCAGGGCTGAGTGACATCGCTCCCTGGGGTTGCTCTGCTCTGTGTAAGGGTTGCTAATAGGGTCTTCAGACAGCCACAGACAAAGCAAGCAATGAACTAGGAAACACTAGAGCTGGAGTCCGTATAGGGGATCCAGCCAGGAGAAAAGGCCAGGAGAAGGTCTTAAGACAGATGAAACTATATCATAAATCAGGATTTAAATCAGGATTGCCAGCCTGAGCCTAAATGAGAGTCCTGGGCAGGGTGTGGGTGAAGGGCCCTAGATGAGGGTGGGTAGGGCATCTCTAGTGCTCTCAGGGGCCTGACAGCACCTATAGAAGCTTAATAATAACTTGCCAGAGGAAACAAAGGTTCCTTGCACATTTGAATTTATCACAGCTTCAGACCAGCCAGTGCAGGCATCAGATCTGTGGGGCAGCTTACTTTGCTCAGTCCCCTCACATCTTTAGAGTACTTCTAGACCATATGTTCCTTCATAGCTTCTGTAGTGAGTCATGGGCTCAGCAATGGGCTGGCATAACTGAAATGTAAAGTTATGGAGTCACTAAATAAAAAGTCAGATTTTTCATTTAGCAATTTTCACCATCAGGAAAGTAGGAGTGGGATTGCACAGATGCTAGAACTAGAAAAAAATAAAAGGGAATCTGTCTCTTCACAGCCTGTCTGTGGTACACCCTGCTTCTCCAGCCTGCAAGAAATATGGAGGAGGAAGTCTAAGCACTGACCTAAGAGACCAAATCCTACGCTCATGGCAGTAAAATGGGAACAAATAAATGGATGATAGAGCAGATTGTGGTACAGATCTTGTAGAGACTGAAAAATATCCCAAGTGAAATAGAGAAAACAAGGAGAAAAATGACTGGCAATTAGCAGGGCTTCAGGGAATGGAGCTGCTGAGCAGAGAAAGGTACATTTGGTAATGAAACAGAAGAAATAATATAGGTGCTGTCAGATTAGGTTCATTAGAACTGGACCAAAAATTAAGGATTAGATTTAGCAGTCAGAAACTGGGGAGCCTCCAGGGAAAAGTAATGTTGTTGTGTTAATGTCTCTAACTCTGTTAATGTCTCTGACTAAGCACTGGCCCTGAAGGGATGGTGTGCCCCATTCCTCACTCCAAGTTCTCATTTTCCCCAGTACATATCCAAGACAAGACCTTGTCACACACCGGACACATCTTGGTTCCCCTGACAGAAAAGCCAGCCATCTCAGCAGGGCAGGAGCTGCAGTGGGCACAACAGCTTTCTGTGGCCTTCACAGATCCAGGAACCAGCCCTGAACACACAGCCTTTCTGCAGGTAGCAAAACTTCCGGACTAATTTCTAAGGCAACCCTCTGTTATGTATCAAGCAAGTTACAAATATTTTTCTAAGATCTGAGAAGGAAGAGGAAAGGTCTGCAGCTGTCCTTGTATCCAAATTGGCTCTCCTTGTGTACAGACGCCAAACCAGTTTTACAAGAATGTTCCAGAGGTGTTGCCTTGCAACACTAAGTTACACATTACTTGCCCTTCAACGACCCTTTACAAAGAGACAATATGCACACTACTACATATTTGTTCTGTGTTTTGTAGCTTGGCACCTCCTCTGATCCTTTTTGCTCTCTAGCTTTTTCTTTTTCAGAAGACAGGCACACAGGGTCCACCACTTTCCTCTCTTCTCTTGATGAAGTCTCTGAAAATATTTTCTATTCTTTATACAGTTGCTTTAGTTTATCTACCACCTCCACAGAATAAGGCAAAATTTCTCAAAGATTACTAATTTTTTTTGCCCCTATTCTTATGTTTTATTTGAATTTCAATAACATACACATAAACCCAGTTCTGTGGTGTTAATAGAATTTATATATTGGGCCTAACTGTCTCTGCCTATCGTTATCCCCTCTCCCTACATATGTATATATATCTATACAGCACCCCCCACCCAACCTTTTATGGTATTTACAAGAGCATACAATGGTGTAACTTTTGGCTAAAGAGTTTAAGGGTTTGATTTCACTTGAACACTGGGGCATGTGAAAGGATCAGATTCAAGGATACTTCTCTGTAATTTAACCACAAACTTAGCTGACCTAAGTCTGTGTGTACCATTTGTGTTTCTTGCACTATCATATGTAGAAAATTTCAACCAGAAATCAACACAGAATTAGGTCTGTTGTTCTTAACCACCGTATAATCTGTCAGAAAGATCTGCTTCAAAGTTGTTTTAAGGGCAAGATATTAATAACCATCACTATCTCTGGCAGTTTGATTTTATGTTGTGGCTTCTGCAGTGACAGACCATAACCTCTGAGAGAGGACTGTCACACCTTGTGAAGCCTTTTTTCTGAACATTTTTTCTGACCTAGCTCCAGTATCACACCTTCATATCTTCCTACTTCATTTCTATCCCAAGCTTAAACAAGCTTCCTGTTCCCACAAAGCCTTTTCCTCTTCCATCCCTGCTTGCAAATCATACAACTGAAACTGAAAGTTTCTAAAATTCATAAGCCTTTTTAAACTTCTTTTTTATGGCCATCTTTTGAAATTCATGAACCTTTTGTATAAAAACTGGTCTCCCACAGGAAAGAGAAGCAACATGTATCCTTCCTCACATGCAGTAAAGCTAGAGTTCCTTTTTCTGCTCTTGCACACCACTGCTCAGTCAGTCCATGGTTTGGAAACATGCTCAAGTCTCAAGTGATCCTTCTACCTTTGTACAAGTGTGCCCTGAGGCCTTGCTTACAGGCATCAGGTGACAGCTTTGTCTGCATTTACTGTGCTTGAATGTCAGGACAGTTGAATTCTGCTGGAATTATGCAAGCATGTCAAACTCCTTGTTTTAATGATATCTCTTCCCTGTTCTGAACTTCTACTTATTAAGAATGGCCCTTAATAAAGCAACTGAATAGGCAAACACTTGGCCCAGATCATATCTTTCCACAAATTTTTGGACACAATTTTCTTTCTATAGAAGGAATCACTTCTACCCTATTGATACATCCTGCCAGACACTTCTTCCTAGTTATACGCTTTCTTTAGTCTTTGTTGTTGTGTTTTATATCTGCTACATTAACTGCTTTCAGAATTTGGCAGAGTGTCTAGTTATGTTCCCATATTGATTCATCTTACCCTATACTATTCTCTGTGTTATACCTTAATAATCTGAACAGCTTCAAGTATTTATACTATTTGGGACTGTACTTCAGGTACAAAGCTAAGTCCAAATGTAAGACAGCAAAGCCACAGTCTTCCAAGAAAAGCAAACTTCTTTTCAAAGAAAAAATTTCTAATGAATACAGAATATTGAGCATATATTTTTTGCCACAAAATCTTTTAAGTTTCTAGGAGGTGATTTTTTTTACCATAGTTGGACAAATTCTTTGTCCAATCTTCTCCCAGAGAAATCTAGCTACTGAACCTCCTAGAATACTAGGTGCCACAGATCTACCTATATTATCATTGAAAGATTTCTTTTGAGCATGGCAGGACTATTTTTATTGCATGTATTCAAGGAAAATTATGTTTTCTCCTTTGTTTCATAATCTGCTGATACATTACCTCTTCCATTATTGGTGTCTTGGAAAGGTATTTTTGCCTCTCTAAGGATTTTTGTCCTACAATGTAGTGGCTTTTTAAAAGAAACACAAAATCTGAACCAAACTGCCCCCCCAAAATCACCCAAAACCACAACCAAAATGCACATGCCTGATCCGTTTGCCTCAGTATTTCGCATTCTGAAACAATTGCAAAATATATCTTATCAATACCTGATTTATCTTCAGGTCTATCTAAAATCACCTGACGTAGGAATGATTCTCCAGTCTGAATCTTTGCATGTTGAGCAAGACCAGGGTTACTCTTCACTTACTGTGTCTACAGACAGAATAACAGGTTGCTTTCCAGTATCTGTGTATGATAGATGTAATGTTCAATTTTGGACATGTATCTTTTTTGAGTAGTCTCTGCCTGTAAAATTGTTGTTTTCTCCTGTCGTGGCTCCTTTCATGCAGAGGAGAACAATTTCACTACCTTGTAGATAGGTGGGGGTTCCACTAAACTCTTGGGGATGCTGCTGTGCAGGGCCAGGAGGTGGACTCAATGACCTTTTTTGGACCCTCCCAACTCAGAATCAATATTCTGTGATTCTTTGAGAACTTAAGTACATCTCAGCTGGCACTCCAGTAGCCTATCATGCTTAATAGGCAGAATTAGAATTGTCACCCGCAGCTGAGTATCCAAATAAACCACTACATTGACTTTCTCTTCTCTTTTCTCTTTTATGAAGAACCTATTCACCCAGGAAAATTCAGAATCTGCTATGAAGGTCATACATCCTGTGTTTCATCTCATATGAGCATCAATAATTATTTCCTTAGGTGGACTAAGTAGCAAGAGGATTGAAACACTGGACACTTCCTATAATTTCCTGCTCCTACTTCCTATTTTTCTTAAACTCCTGAAAACAGGATGTAGATAATTAGTTTAAGAGTGGACCCTTCTCTGGGACAGGTAAGTGTTCTGTGTTTGAGAGAGAAAAAAAAATAAAAAAAAACCCAAAAGAAAATTCAATGCTTGTTTGAAGGAAAACTGATTTCATATCTTCCAGTATGTAACTCCCAGTTCCACTGCAGGTCTTCTGCCAACTCTGCAGTTTTTGAGGCCCTATTTAATGATAAAAATAGCAGGAAAAAAGAAATCTAACCCATATAAATGTTAAAATTTTTCTCAGACATTAATTCCTTGAAAAGCTTGGGTTAAAAAAAATCAATAAAACAAACAAAAAAGCCAGTAAGCCAGCACCGTGATGCAGATGGGACACACAATCTAAGATCAGGAAATAGGAGTTAGATAAGCTTATCTACAATATCAGACCCCACCCTCTGTAAACTAGACCTTTTCTGTGGAGTATTTCTCCCTCCCTTTGCTTAATATGGAATTTAAATTATTGTTTTATCACTACATCAATATATACTGGAGCCTTTGCACAGCATGCTGTTTTTATTGGGAAGGCAGAAAACTGGATAGCAATTTTATCATTAACATTATCTCAAAATCCACATACAATCTAAATAAGGTTAAACAGATAAACAGAAATGACATTCATCAAATTTTTGAGTGGTCAGTTTTACAATTTTCAAAACATTCTCTCCAGTAATTGTCAGGCTGTAATAAACAAGTAGACATGCCTGGAATCTTACAAGGAATTTTGAAAAAAAAGGTATTTAAAACACTAGAAGATAAATAAAATTATTGTAGGCTGTCTTAGCTGTTTAAGATGCCTGTTACTTATTTGATTTAGTTAAAATTCAAGTAAAGTTACCTTGAACAGCACTGCAGAGAAAAGAAGCACAGTAAGCTGCCCTGAGTAGACAGAGATATTGAATCTAAAAGCTTTACATGTTAATACTTAATTTTGGATAAAACCTATTTGTCTAATTCTTTTCATTTTCATTACAAAGTCTTGGTTTTTGTTCCAATACCACTTTTTTTTCTGACATCTTCTCTTGCATCTCCACTTCTGGCATTCCACATTTGTTTCAGCAGACCCCTGGAGATTAATTTACATTGTAGTCATGAACATTCCTCTCAAGGAGGATTAGGTACGGTTAATGTATTAGACACTGCTAATCTCTCTGGTGACCAGGATAGGACCCAAGGGAATGGCTTGAAGCTGCATTGGGTAAAGGGGTGGGGATGGGAGATACAGTTAGATTAGAAAAAGGCTCTTAGCCCAGAGGGTGGTTGGGCACTCCAACAGGCTCACCAGGAGAAGAGGTTACAGCACTAAGGCTGCCAGAGTTCAAGAAACATATGGACAACACTCTCAGGCACATTGTGTGGGTTCTTAGGGTGGTCCTGTGCAGGGCCAGGAGTTCAAAATTAGTGATACTGGTGGGTATTCCATGGATATTCCATGATTCTATGTATGACTTACCCATATCACCCCTCACCAGGCTGGAATAGCTGGAAACAGCTAGAAAATTTGCCTAAATTAGTATACATGTGCAAACTGCTATGTAGATAAGGAATTAGAATCTGGAACGTGGTTTTTTCTTTCAGGGCACAAAAAGCAGTGTGCATGGAAAGGTCAGTAGAGCCCATATTTCTCTCTTCTCCTCACAGCTGCTTGCCTGAAGGAGAAATAGTTGTTGTCATATAGGAGAAAAGAGTGGGTAAGAGTGGGGGAATCCTGAGATATATTAAATTTAAAAACCTATGCATTGCTTTGAAAACGGGTGTGGCCAGTTCATATTCATTACAGTTAATCTTCTGAAAATAGGTGATTACTGATAAGATGGTATTTCCAAAAGATTTTTGCCTTTTATACATCTGTGGCCTGAACAGGCTGAGTTTCTCAATATGAAGAGGCTGACTGAACTACAGTCTATATTTTATGCAAACTCAGATTTATAATGGTGTAGTACGTCTTGATTATGAGTTTGCTCTAATGTAGGTAAGATCTGTAGGTAATCCCTGACTTTGTCCAGTCCTTCATTTCCTGAAAGGGTTTTTCAGAAGAAAGCCTTCATTATTCAAAACAGATAAATGAGATTCACTACATAGACTGGGCTTTCTATTCCCCTCTTTAATGCACTGCTGGTTCCATTTTTTTTTTTTTTTTTTTTTTTTTTTTTTTTTTTTTGTTATTTGATTCTGATCACACATGATGCACAACCAGACCAAATGGATCACCTAATCTTTGATAACCTCTAGAAATAACTCCCACACTACACAAGGAAAAGCTAATTCAAAGGAGCAACTTGCACATTCTCTCAGCATTCACGCTTTCCCTGGAGGTGCCAGGAATGAGTCTCAGTTTGCTGAGACTAACTGTCTTTACAGTACTCTTGATTATTTACAAATCCCTATACAACCATCATCCATTTTATTTTAGCAGCTGTTATCACCCTATTGTCCCTGATGATACACTCAATTCTGAAGACTGCTAGTCTGTGGCTAATCATGAAAAGTAATCTAAGCTCAGTAGGTGCCTGGATTTTAGTTTCTGCTTTTTCTTCCATGATTTAAGATCTTTAGAATCCTTTCTTTGACTTTCTTTTCAATATTAATCTATTTGAATAATAAATAACACCTGTCATCTTTAAAAGACTTTTAAATTCCAACCATTAAATGTTTAATTATGCAGAGTTTTCTTTTTTGTTTGTTTTCGTTTTCGTTTAAGTAATAAAACGTAGTATTTCAGGGTTCAAGAATACTCCCTATTTTAATAGTATATTCTTATTATTTAGGTGCTATTACAGTACAGATACATTATAAACAATGATCTTAATGGGAAAACAAGTGAATATTTTTAAGCAGCTGTTTACATAACTTAGAACCTATGACAGAAATGTTTCATAAAATGTATGATGTCAAAACAGACTTCCTTCTGTTCATACCTGCTAATGGTCAGGAAAATTTCTTATTAATGACTTTATAGTGAGTCATATCTGTTGCATACTTTAATGAAGCTTAAGCACTGGCTAAACTTTCTAAATGGAAGAATAACTAAAGATAATATAATCAATATGAATCCAAAGATTATTTTTTCTGATAGGAAACTTTGAATGCGTCCACGTTATCTAAAAATAAACAAAACAAATTTTTCTTTATTGTCAACACTGAAAAATGCCATTAAAGAGTTATGTCAGATTTAAAGAAAGTAAAGAACAAATAAAACTTCAAGCTCAACACGCAACACAAAGTATAAGCACAAAGCATCCATCCACATAACAATGGATACTGTTAATTCAGGAGTTTTTAGAGGGTGCATATTCTTCTGAGAGTTCTTTTGCTTCACTCAGAATTTAAATGGAGATAATGTTACAAACAAGAAAAAAATACAGATTTTTATATTTTTGGTGAAGTACATTTGGTGAGTAGCCATTCTTTAAGACAAAAAGATCTCAGGATTAATCTGCCATCCTTTTCTTGTGAGTGAGGAAGAGTTATTTAAATACAGATGGCAATGTCCTACTAAAAAATGAATTTTAGTATGGGAAGGATACTTTACATGAGAAAGGATAAGCACATTGACTATGTAATGAAAGCTTTATTTCAGAGACATAAGCTGTTGATGATGCAAACTTCATGAGTTCATCTGAGACCACAGTCTTCCTACTGTGGTATGAGTTATTATCCAGATCTGAAATTATGTCACAATCCAGAAAACCTAAGTACCCCCAGTCACTGGACATTGGTAATAGTTTTTCTGTGTAGCACCACTATTTCAATGACACAGTTAAATGCCTGTAACACCAATCTAAGCTCTACAGTCAGTGCCCTAACTACAGATATAGAAATATTGTATCCACATGCAGTTTCTGTGTTACAGTAATAAAACACCTGATATTAGTGGATTTTATTACTTTTTCAGATTCACACTGTTATCCACCATGCAGTTCTAAAACTCTATTGAGGCAAAATGTTTTTTAGAGGGTTATTGGGTAAGGTCTAGAACCCTGAAGTCTTTGTCTGAGGTCAAATTAATGTTTAAACATCTCTGGTTTTTGTTTTCTCCTTTGATTTTCCCTTTTTTCTCTTCTTCTTACAGCCAAAAGTTTTATGAGCCAGAGCCATTCTCAACTATTTATCTTTATAATTTATTACTTACTGTTAATTATAGTTGTGCAATTTCAGTAGCTATCCCTGTAGGTAAAACCTGAAGATTTATTTGTAATTATCCTGCAGCATGGAGACACCTACCTTGTATCTTATGATCCAAATTGTGTGGCAATCTGCCATTTCATTTTCATAATGTTATAAAGTTTGAAAACTTTAGCAAATATATAGTTGTATTTTTTTGAAAACAGTTTGGGTTTGGATTTTGGGTTTTTTTTTTTCACTATGGATTCTCTTTTCAAGGTAAAAAATTAGACCATTATTTTGTTGAGAGAAAGAGCAAGGAACTGATTTGATTTCATGCTTAGATTTTTTTTCCAAAAGGAAACCTTGCATAACAGTTTGAACAGTGAAATGTTTCTAAAGATACTCCTTTTTGATGAATCATGTGTTTGTGACTTTCCTTGGATATATTTATTCATGGCTTCCTACTGCCTTTTATCACCTCATCAGTAGTCATCTCTTGTACAATGTCGTTGCATGCGTGTAGCTGCTCCAGAGATGAATGATGCATTTTCTCCAACATTTATTCTGGTTTTGCTTCCATGGGCCCTACTGGATCCTTGATGAGTTATCACAGTCTCTTTTCATATGTTGCTGGGTGACTGGTGGTTTGGCAGCATTTTTCTCTCCCAAGTACCAGATTTCTAGGACAAACAGAGAACAAAGCTATTCACTTTTCCTATGCAAAACAATGCCACAGACATCCCCCAGTTCAAAAGAAATCCATTAAACTACATTTTACTTTTGAGCTAAACTGTCTGCTGAAATTCTTGCAGATTCTGTTCTTGATCCTGTTCCCTCTGGTATTCACAATGTCTCTGTTTCCTACTGCTTAGTCCCAGGACACCTATAATCACTGCCAGCAGCAAGCACTACAGAGAAATCCTTTTTGTCTGTCATCTACTTCAGATCCTAACTCCAGGGCTTTAAATCAAGAAAATATCTACTGACCCTACCTTATTTTTCTTACTGAATCCCATGCATTCTTTTTACTTTGCTCTATTCCACAAACTTTTTCATGACCTCAAGAATTTACAGCAGCTCCTAACAGCTACGTAATCCCCCCTCCCTGTTTCTCCACACACCATATAAAACATTTCTTGGCAACCTACCTTGGCATGCAGTAAAATCGTGTTTGTTTGGATCTGAAGCGTGTGGTACATAACAAATGCCTGACAAAAATGTCTTTTACCAGGTTCTAAAATATCAGTACAGTCGTGTTCCTTTCCAGAATGTTTAATCCAGTGACTTTCAGATAGCTGAAAGCCAGGGAACAAGGAGTTGATGCATATGTAATTTAAACTTGTGAATATCTAGAAAAAGAATGCTAAAGTATGAGAGTGAAATATTGACTGTATACTTCCTCCCTTGCTGGCAAAAATCCACATGAATTTCAACTGGATTCACTGTGCTAAGTGCTGTGATATTGAATGGTGAAGGGATTAGTTGGAGAAGCTTGGCAGTGGAAGGAGATCTGGGTCTGAGCCTGTATTGGCCTTATTCAAGAAAATGTGTGCCTTAATCCAGTATCAGTGCAAAAAAATCAAGCCATCCTTTGACATAGATATTTCAGTGCTATGAGAGTAAAAATCCTGCAGAAAAATCAACATAATTTATGTAAATATATAAAAGGATTGTAAAACATTGCCTGTTTGGGGTTACTTCACAGACATAATCCACTGTTACAGATGTTGGGGATACCTTCAACCCACTATAGTTCATTTAGCTACACCTTTATATTTGAAAAGGTTAAAAAAACCCCAAAAGTTAGATATCATTCTGTTTGTTCTCAAACAGACCTTGCTGGCTAAGACTAGGTGTGAGTCTGTATAACTGTGGACTTCTAAAGACATTGCTCAAAGGTGGCAGATTAACAACTCTGTGTCCTATGATTCAGAATTTTCTGGGTTTAAAATGTTAGATTTCACTGACCCAAACTCTTAGGGAGGGCGCAAATGCACAGGCAACCTTAACTCAAATTTAATGAAACACTTTCTTTTGTCAGAGAATATCGGCATTGAATTGAGTGTCCTTTTAAAAGACAAACCTATGGCACCTATTTAATAATAATTGAAGTTGCACCTGCATATAAATGCATCTGCAACAGAAACATGGTTAGGTAATCCTTGATGTTCTTTCCACCATTCAGAAAAATCTTTCCATTAGGAAATATCACCACAAATTTACAATGGAAATAGATTGTTGTTTTAACTTTATGAAGAAAGGAAGATGGGGCAGAGAGCTGTTAAAACCTATGAGCAGAACTGTGAGTAGATTTCAGATTTCTAGTCATTACCCAATACTACCATTGATAAATTTCATAATGATTTATGTTCATCTTATTATTGCATCTGCCTGCTTAAAAGATACAGGTGTAGAGTAATGGGAAATGTGGAGAGTACCAGAAGGGATGTGAGACAGAGATCACCATTATTACTGTATCATAGATTATGCAGACATTAGTTAACAGTTTCAGGAAAAATATGGAAAAGTATAGCTTAAAATACATAAACTCTATACAAATTCCCAGATAGTAGTAACCGATCTTTTGCACTAAGAATATCAGATGGAAAAACCATGGGATTTCACAGTTTGTCCAAAAGAGAAGTTCCCATTTTGGAATGTTCTTTTTGCTAGAAGTCAAGAGGTCTCTGACACAGACTTTAGAGCAGAACCCTTGGAAGTATTTTACAGTCTTGCCATCTAGATAATCTGTCTTGGAATCAGCTCTTATCAGTTTGTTTCAGGGGGCAGCTTTTAATTTTTAAGGTATTGCAAGCATTTTTTTTTGCATAAACCAAAATTTGCAAAAATACTACCTGAGACCCTTGTAAAGCAGTATTTTCCTAAATTGTGGACCTCAATGCTACAATGTCCCCACATGAACTTTTTGGTCAAAATGTAACTGAATATAACACATGAAACTTTGTACTTTGATGGCGGATGCACTGACATGCAAAGCAGGAGAAAGTCCTAAGGGTCTAAGTAACAAGATATATTAGTATGGGTTAAAAACTGCTCAGATAAGGAAGTAACCAAACTAGATCTCTCAAAACACAACTGGATATTTCTGCATGACATTGCATCATGCACATAAATCTATCAAAATGTCTTCAGGGAGAAAGCCTCTTTATGTGTGCTCTGTGGCATATTTCCAGTGGTCCTAGAAAATAGGTCATCAGTCATGTCTAACTACATTTAGATGTAAAAACAGAAAAACAACAACAAAAAAGAGCTAAGTCTTATATTAAGTTTCTCATAAAATATCAGATGAATTGTGCCTCTAGTTGTTAAACTGTACAAGGGACCCAGGGAAAAATATAAAAATGAGCTAGCAAATATTCTTGCTTTATTCATAATATTTCTATTTATCCACCATGTTTTCTGGTTTGGTTGGTTTTTTTTTTTTCAGAAAGATATATAAAAAGTACTGATGTACAGGAACTGCAAGTGATTAACAAGCTGCAGGTAGTGCAAGACTGAAGGGATAAGTAAGCTTCATGCTGCCAAAAGTTCTGACCTGACAAAACCCTCAAACTTCAATTACTCTTGTCACTCAAATCCACATGCAACTTTTGGCCAGTCTCCCTTTCATTCCTACCTTGTCCTTGTCAGCTCAGCCTCTTGTACTATGTTGAAGATGCTTTTAATCTTTTTAATATCAACTGTATAATCAAGTAAACAAGAGATTAGTTTTCAAAACCTTGGACCAAAATTAATCCAACATTCATACTTATGAAATTCAACTTGGACCAAGCCATAGTTTGTAAATGATGCAAACCGTGCTCACACAAACTGACCATTGCAAATACTTTCACACTGTTTCTGGAAATTAATAATATTTCCCCCTGTTTAACACAGAAATCTCTATATGAGAAGCCCCAAACAACATGATGTAATGTTTTTAGATGAACTTCAAAAGTTGGCAAGTTTAGCATTTTTATTCCCCAGATTTTTTTTTAGGCAGAATATTCAACTGTGAATTAGAAACTGACAAGTCATAAACTTTAACAACATTTCCCCTCAATTTATAAAGCTGGTTTATAGTGGCAGAGATGCCATCAATACTTGACTACTATTAATCCAAGTTCTACTGCCTAGGATCAAGGAACATATATCAGTTGGAAGTACAAAAAATCAAAACTATTGGTCACATCCTTCAATTACTACAATATCCATATTTTGGACAGTCTTGTTTTCTGATTTGCTCCATTGCCTCAGATTAGGCTGTTAATTGTAAATGTTGATTCATGCATGATTTACTGCAATAATTTGAGTTCCTTGAAAGAATTCTTCAATTCAAAAAACCCAGCGAAGTGCATTTTTCTTTGCACCCTGCTATCCTACTAATCCTGATGGCCTTGATCATTGCATAACTCAAATATTTCCCTGTTGAGCCATTCCTCTAGATACTATCTATAAATGTGCCTGTTTTTCTACAGATGCTGTATCTAATGAAGTCCCTGTAGTCTCCAGTACTGTCAACAGGAGACCCATACTTCACCTCACAGACAGCCTTGAAATTCTTAGTCAAAACACAGAGAAATTTGTTATTCTGAATCTGGTTACCCAGACTGGAATTTCAATGTTACACTATGATATCTGCATAGAAAAGTTTTGTGGCGCCTTTCTGAGCTTTAACATCTTTCTTATACTTTAAAAGGATTCTGCAATAATCCAGCAGGGAATCCAGTGTTGAACTGTATTATTTACTTTTGCCTGAGGACAGAAATTAAGAACAAAAAAAGGAATTTAAAAATTAATTCTATGTCAAACTCTTGATATAATTCATAATTTTGAGTTATATCATAAAAATGCATAGAATGTATGCATTCTATACCATAGAGATGGTATAGAATACCTTGCTACTTGAAAGATGGCCTAGTCTTCATTTATGAGAGATAATAATAACAAAAATAACAATGTTTTTATAAGAATTATTTCAACAACAAAATTCCCCATGTGTTTGGCTTTTATATCCCCTATGGAACCCAGAAAGGTTGTCAAAAGATGAGGCTGCTTTTATTGAAAAGGGAATTTTAGGGGAGTCTGCTATGCATTGACTGTGACTGCTAACTAGGTTAATTTCATACTAGGTCCCCCAGGAAACTCATGATGGAAAAAGGCACTCTGACACCACTATATTTTCTGTTGCCAGTATAGAAATCCTCATTAGCATCAGAGTTACTCTTTCAATTGCTAAGGAATTTCTGTGAGGGAAAATAAACCCCAACAAGCAACCCACTACAAAAACCAAAAAAACCCAACAAAACCAACCAAACAAAACCCCAAAACAAACAAAAACCCACAAGCAACAACAAACAAACAAAAACCAAACCAAAAACAAACAAAAAACCCCAACCAAACCAAAAGAACCCCCAAAAGAAGGAACACACAAAAGAAAACCTCATATGCTATGACATGTTTCTCTGGAGCCACTTTCTTTCTCTTGACTTGTGCTCTTAATACAGCATATAGAGTTCTGTCAAAGAATACAGCTTTATCAGCAGTATGTTGACACTATTACAACCCCTTCCACTCACTAAGAGAGAGGATGCTACAAATGTAAATGTCTTCCAACTATTCCAGACCATGTCAATGGAAAACTTATTTAATATTTCCCCTGTAAAATATTTATTCACCTGTGTAAACATGCAATGTTTATCCTGTTAAATGCAATGTTTTCCTATGTAAGAAAAAACCACCAAACCTTTCTAGAGGAATGGATGTATTTCTCTATAAGAGCAGAGAGACACAAAATCCAATTGCTTAGAAATTTTGCAGTTCCGTGTGATCTCTATAAGACTATGACATCCACCATCCAGAACTGGAATACAGAAGAATGACTTTCATGATGGTAAAAGGCTAAATATTCTAGGCACAGTTTTTCCTCTATGATTCTACCTGCGTGTTTGAAGTGGTTGAGTGTCTTGTTGGTTTACAGAAATTCTGTTCATCTGCAGTAGGTGCTTTAAAGTAACATTGATATCTAATCACTGCAGCTTGATTTTCTTACTCATTCAAGCATATGCTTCCTAGAGTCTCATATGTGGAAGGAACATAAGGATTTCCTTTCTCTTTTTCTTCTATATCTCTCCTTTGGTCTGCTTCTGAGCTCTACACATAGTGATTCCAGGGTTACCTAAATACACACTGAATTCATTTCTTTGAGGGCATTTTCATAGAGTGGTGAGACTATGAAAGATTGAAGAAGTATATAAAGCTACATTGCAAAGGGGACTTTGTCACTGTAACTTAATATTTGAAAAAGTAATCTTTTCACTGCAGAGAAATGTTCTTATAATCACCGTAAGTTTGTATATTGAGTCTTTTTTGATGCAACAAGTATTGTTTGCTCTCTTTGCAGCAGTTATATGATTTTATAATTCAAATAGGCAAATTCAAAACCGTGGAAAAGTATATATGAATATATGTATGCTTATATATGTATGAATGTGTATATGTAAGTATATAACAGAAAAAAAGACCCTGAAACATTTGTAAATCAAATTCTGGTTGAATATTTCTAGGGAAAAAAATGAAAACGCTTCACTTGGAATGGAACTAGATCTTATAATATGAACTATTTATTCATAGAAATGTCATAATAGACATAACAGTAATACTAGCATGCTAAGAGCAAACTGTATTTAGGAGCAAGTCTGACCTTATTTGTCACAGACTCATTTTTCACTTTCAGTTTTGCTAATAATAATTTTCAGAAAGATAGAGGAAAAGTTGTTGAATTGATGCAGTTTATCAAAAGCTAGGGAACTGAATATTTTAAAGATAGCTATTATTTCTTATTGAAACAACCTGTGTGTCCGGTTTAGGAAATATGTGACAGAACCAAAGGTTTTTAAAACAGGCACTGTTATTTTGTAACAGGTAAACACACACACAACTCAAGATAACAGGGAGAGCTCTGGACTACATGTCTGTCAGCTGTTTAACTGGCTCTTTAACTCAAGACTAGAGCTGTAAACTTCCTTCTAAAGAGAGGCCTTGGAAATTATGCTTCTCCCTCACTTGTCCTTTTCCTTGGAAGGAGAAGAAAACACCTATCAACCAACTTTTGTTCATGCTAGTGAAGCACATGTATTTCACTTTGTTGTAGAGATGGGGCAATCTGTCAAGGACAGAAAAAAATTGTTAGAATTCAAATAAGGGTAACTTAATTCAAGTAAGGGTAATTATTTAACATAGGACCCGGGGGAAAACTCTTTTTCTTCAGTATGTTTTTTCACTGGGAATGTTAGGCTAATTTGCATGATAGGAAGTTGAAGAATGGTGGCCATGCATAGATTACATAGATATGAAAAAAATGCTTGAAAAATAAGTGGGAATGTCAAGTGTTCAGAGAAAACTCCTAAAAAAAATTAAGAAAATAAATATCCCAGGAAAGGTTTAACTATCCTGAACTTATAAGATGAAGAAACTCAGCATAAGTTATGCCACCCAGTCATGTGATGGCCTCTTGACAAAGCACTGAACATTGGGAGGCTGTGGATAATCAGCCTGAAAAGGGATCCTTAAATTAAAGAACAAGTCTGATATTTACTGAAAATGTGGAGACTTTTCTGAACTCATCTGCCCTTTGTACATGCCAGAACGTTCCTCTTCTGTTCTGCTGACTGCCCAAAAATTTAGTTCTGAATTCATGAGAGTGAACTATTTTCTTGGAACAGAAAAAAAAAATTATATTCACTGTTTTTGCTTTCTCTAACTCCAGAGTTCATGTCATATGTACTGACATAGTGCTAATAATGTCACAAAAAACCCCACTAAACTCCAAAATATTCTGTAATAACCTCATGACAGAGAATTTCCGTAAAGAACAATGTTAAATAGAGCAAACTTCTACTGACCAAACCTACAACCAAACTTGCTGTGGAAGGAATTTTGTCTCATTAAAAAGTAAAAGTGCAAGACATTTGTTAAGATGAAAGATAATCTTTCCTACTTAATAAAAACCAAATATAATAGTTGCCATATCAACAGGGACACTCCAAGAGTGAAATTACTACATAATTCATATTCCTAATTCTAACACAAATATAACTTCTCTTTTATAAAATGCAAATCACTGTACATTTTCCACAGTTCATGCTGGATACAGGCAATAATAATGGCCTGGAATAAAATAACTCCTACATTCACTGCTTAAAAATAAAAGGATAATATTCATTAATTCTACTGAATAGTCTTCTGTATCTAAATCTGCACTTAGTCTTGACACCTTTATTTCCTCCTTTAATATATGACTATGCTTTCACTGAATCACGTCAAACTCCTGCATTTTTAAGTTGGACTTGTACTGCTAAACATAGAAGGTTCAGGTTTGCCACCTTACTCTCTTGCAAAAATATAAAAGAAAAGGCATATTTATGCACCTCATTTCACATCAGCTTCAATGCTAAGCAAAAAATAGCAAGAAGCAAAAACATGTAATAAGGGCACATGGAGAAAAGAATGCTTTTCTGTCCAAATGTTGCAAGGTGATATTTCTGACTGGCAAACAGCTGACAGTGAAATACCTCAGAGTGTTTTCATTAGGAATATGCAAATTGTTAATACAAAAATGTTCCAGACCATTAAGCATGCTAAAGTCAACAACAATTTTATTAAATCATCCCCAAAACTGACAGGAAGGTTATGCAGTGCCTGAAGGACAAATCTTATGTGCTTACAATGAGTGACCAGTGTCATGAACAAACTGCTGGAAATGGATTTCTCAGTTAACAATAGAACTGGAAATACTACAGCCTTAACTGATAAAATCATGCAGAAAATTCATATGAACATATACATTGTAATATTAGGCTAAAATTGGCTTTGAATCTTAATTACATCTTAACAGAGAATTCCTTTCAGTCAGATTAAAGCACTCTGATTTTTTTCAGGGGTAGGAGAAGCAGCATGGTCTGCAAGGAAACTGAAAAACTATTTTGCTAACCTGTTGGATGTTATTAATAATTCATGTGTTCCCATTCCACTCAAATCATCATACTCCAACAAAGTTTTTTTCTTTTGTAATTACTAACAACTCTTGAAACAGTAGAAGCTTTGCAATGAGTGTACATTGCAGAGAGGAAAGCAGTGGACACAGTATGCAAACTCTCTCCTTAGTGCTTGTGCTAAAAGTAGTTTGTTCAATCAGTAGCCCAAACTGATTGTTTGGAGGCTTTTTCAGGCTTTTCTTTTATAAGCTGCTAACTAGTTGCTTTCTCCTCAGTTAAAGGCTTGTGTGATAAAATAATGGCCAAGAGTCAGTGACAAGTTAGCCTTCTCAGAAGTGGAGTGAAAGCTGATCAACCATCCATCATTATAGAGGATCTCCTCAGGACAGTGTTGTAGGCCAACGAGGTGGCAGAAATACGTATGGCAGAAATACCAGTAGCACATCACTGTAGCTGAGCCGGATACTCTAAGCCACCTTTAGAACTGATGGATGAAACTAGACACATCAAGGGCAACTTATTGGAGCAATTTTGGATCACTTTATTAGGGTGAGCTGAAACTTTTCTGTAGCATCTATTTTTCTCTGTTGATTAGATGGCATAGCTAAGGTGGATAGATAAAAACTAATCTAGTGCCTAAATTTCAAACCCTTTTTTAGAAAAAATATATACAATCCTAAAGAGCATCCTAGAGTATGCTAAACTTTTGTCTTTTTGATAAAAACATGCCAAGCACAAGCTCTGGAAATTATATATCTGAAGGGAAAGCAATCAGAATTTGAAATACAAAAAGATCTTCATTTGATTTTCCACTTGTCCTAAGCAGTTTTTTACCTCTTATTATGCCATACACCCTGCACACTTTTTACAGTTTTAGAGGTTTTTATGTGTTTGTATTTTTAGAAATTAATAGAAGAGTTATTACTATCTGCTCATTCCACTTTTACACATAAGGATATTTATGTTCCCTGCTTTGCTCTATACCAAACTCAGATTGTCAGGGAACTGACCACGAAAACTTCCCTAGATCTCTTTTCATGTGGAAACAGTTACATTGATGCATGCAATTGTACCTATAGCTAAGATTGTTTTCCTTTTTATGTGCATTTCTGTGCTATTATTGATCTTGACTTTCATCTACAATTTTTTAACGTTCATTCACCTATGAGTGTGAGCTTTTATTGTGTGGAAATACTTCACAAACAAAAGTAAAATATGGTTGTGAATTGTTTATTCAAATTCAATACTATGTAAACATTTATTTCATAGATGTTTCTATCCAAGTACCTGCTCCTTGGTTTGTTTTTTGTTTGTTTGTTTGTATTTTTTTTGCTTTTGTTCGTTGTTGTTTGTGGGTTGTTGGTTTTTTGTTTGGTTTTGTTTGTTTGTTGTTTTTTTCTTTAATTACCCATCTGGCATAATTCTATTTTTGTGACTACCAAGCTCCATTACCATTTTACCAAACTTACTGACAGAAAGCTATACCATAAAATATAGAGTTTAACATGAAGCTTTGCATTCATCAATTTTACAATATATAATTATATAATTATTTCATTAATGTAGTTTATTGTGATAGAAATTACAACCTTGGGAATAGAAATTGTTAATCAGAAAAATCAGGCAATTCTTGGATATACATTACTGTTTCTATACTTTTCAAAATTTACTCAATAAATGCAGATTCATCTGTTACTAATCCTGTACACTTTTTCCTTAAAAATGAAATTCAAATTTAAATTCCGAAATAAGGAAGTTCCAGGAGATAATGGTAAATTTATTATCTCTGAGGAGAATAATCAGGGCTATTTGTAGAATGTAGTTGTCTTACTGAAGAAACAAACAAAAGCTTTGCCTTACATTTCTGAAGTCAAGATGGCCATTCCTTTATTTACTGAGAGACATCCATTGAAATGTTTTCCTTGGTTATAGCCATAAATGATAAAAAACCCTGTGATGTATGATAGGTTGTTCAGCTGACTTACTAGTTAACAAAAGAATGATACAAGAGTCCAGCCACATCAGCAGGAAAAATGCCAGTTATTTTACCACCACTACTTGAAAATTAGACATGAAATATTTATGTCATCATGGAAAATATCTGCGTTCAGATATTCATTCCCATTAACTTGGAAATATGGCAGTTACTTAAATAAACTACAGCTACTGCAAACTAGGCTTATTTACACAGTTATACATAATACCAATTTCACTTCATTGTTGTTGCTAAAAATGTGATTTCTGCTCTTAAATGCAGAATGAGACCAGTGTTTTAATTTCTACTCTAAATCACAAGAGAAGTATAACATTGAATGCGGCTCTCTGCTTCTCAGAGAAACATCTCTCTGATGATGAGCTGTCCCTTTCCTTTTCATTCCTCTCTCAAAAAAATTATTCACACTTGTCTGGACAAGGGATTCACAGTCTCTGAAACACCTTGAATCAATCTGTTGTATGAAGTGCATTCTTTCCTTGGTGAAGAGGATTAATGCAAAGCAAATGTCGTCACCAAAGCTTTCCCCTTCCAGTCCTTGTTCAATGCATTTTGGCCTCTTTGCTTCATCTACAATCATATTTGTATACTTCATCTGAGCATGTTCTCTGCCTTTTAAGATGCAAGGACAGAGAGTTTCACTGTCAAATAATACCACCTGTAGAGAGTGCCTGATTACAGTACAGGTCAGTCTCTCTTGCTATCTGAAAATATCACATCATCCCAACAACAAAAATAAAGAACTCTGGCAGCAAGTTGTTTAGTTTCAAGATGGATTTCTTTCATATAAGAAAAAAAAAAAAGTGGTTTTGTAGCACATAGGGCCAATATTTGTCACTGTTAAATGAGGTTAGAGAGCTGTAGACAGTTGAGGAAATTAATTTAGTTTCCTCAGGATTTAAAGTCTCCAGGACAGCAACTCACAAAACAGTAGCAAGCAGAATCTGGACCAAATTCTTCCTCTTAATGAATTATTTGATTGGGTGGCTAAGGCTGATCATCATCATCATCTCATCTAGGCAGATCAGAGATATTTTTAAGCAAGAGAGTTTAAAAACCTTTTAATACAGTGTATACACACTCAAGTTTATTAGGATTTGTTTTTGTAGCTGGCCATTGGAAGATGCAGTACAACATCTTTTCTCCTAGTCACAAAGGAGATCTGGATTTCTCAGTCACATCAGTACATGACTGCAACCCTTTGGGCTTTGTTCTGAAAGTCCTTGCAGTACAAAGCTCTTATGATAAATTTGTTCTCAGATCTTATTCTTTAGATGGTAATGCAGCACAGAGAGCAGTCATTCAAGCTTTTCCCACTGTTCTCTTTGCTAGTAATAATGTACTTGATTCAGTACCTTTACAGCTTTATATGGCTGTCAGTGCACTAAAAAACAATAGGTTAGTGCTCCTGCCAGAAGTAAGAGAGAGTTATAGTGGGGGGATCATCACAGGAATCAAATGTGTTACAGTTATATCTTATACCTCCTTCCCAACTTGGGATCTTGATTTCTCAGCAAACATTTCTTACAGATTTGCTTATCCCCTTGAAAAATTAGATATAATACTTCTCAGAGAGACTCTATAAAGCCATGTCCATGAGATTCTAAAACCAGAAGGCTGATGATTTACTTTTCAATGACAAAAGGCTTGATCAGCTCTTCTTCACTTCAGGCCATTATTCTGTGAAGTACCTTTAAGTCTCAAAAATCATACTGGAACTGAAAGGTAAAAGCACTGCATGGAGAATGACCTGCCAGTTCAGGCCTTTACAGATCCACATTTATACTGCAGTCAGTGCACTGGCTTGAGGATGTAGCCACAGCATTAAATTTGTCTTATTGAAATAAATAGTGTAAGTGTGTAACTGATGATCACCTATAATGTTTTAAAAACATTCCTTTAAATAAATGCACCACAAAGCCATCAGCGTGGAGTGTTGTGAGAAAATTACAATAAAAGATTTTTTTTCAAGAAGCAATGTGTTCTGCATTTTAAAAATACTATTACAACTGAATTGTAATATAATTACAATTAATTAAAATTATTACAATTAGAATTTTTTTCCTTTATGTATCATATTATTTGTTTTAGAAACCTGCCAACTGCAAAATCTCTTGTCATTTCTGTTGTTCTTAAAAAATTAACTACAGTAATTTTCAGCCAAACACCCACAAATGATACTAATAGTAGGAATTTGAGTAAACTGGAAAGCTACAAAACCTCCATTTAGAATTAAGTGATAACAAAAATCTATAAAGAATTAAATAAACTGCCATATTTCTGTGTTTCTATTTTAAATATATCTGCATATTTCTCATTTGATTGTACTTTATAGACAAACTGTCTTAAAATGTTTCAAAGGATGATGTCCACAAAATAATTTTTAAGAGACATAGATTTTGATACTAGGGTTGTCCAAAGATGTATCAGATCCTTTTTAAAATTCAAGAATTCAAGAATTCTGTTTTACTGATGTATCTCTAGGCTAATTTATTACTTGGAACTTCTATTTAAAACAAATACCTGAAAAAAAATGTGATACCATAGAAGTGACATCAACGGTCCTTCCAAACATCTATTGTGGCCTTAGGATGAAGGTGTCATTGCAATCTATTTTATTTATGAAAATCCTGTTTAAAGCTCCTCTTTACTCCCGTTTGTAGTTCTGGGCTTATAACACATTCACAGTTCCTTCTTTGCACCTCTGTGATCTGGTTTCCTCTTTTACTTTCCATTTCTGCTCTTGTGTCCCTGCAGCATTCCCATTCTAAAAAATTCCACTAAACACATATGTGTAGTAGGGGGTAAAAGAGTAGTTCAGCTGTGAAGGGGAAAACCAAGCCTTTTGTGCTAGCTTTGCCCGGTCCTTGTTATTAAAACCAGCCTGGTGTTATCTGTTTCTATCTCCTTACTCATGTCTGAACATTCTTTTGGATTAGGGGAAAATGACCCTAGCAGTAAAACCTTATCTCATTTGTCTATGTCTACACTGCGGAATAAAGTAGGACTAGAGAACAAGCTCAAACCCCAAACTCAACCATTCATACTGCTTAATAATTTACATACTCTCCAGCATGGTTTTCACGTGTATCCTCTAACTCTTCTGGAAAATGCCTGGCAATGCAAGAACCAAGGGCTGTTCCTCCAGCCAGAGCTCTCTCCACCCTGCAATCCCCTACCAACCTACTACCACCTCCAGCACTATTCCAGCAAGTTTTCCTCCTTGAATACACCCTGTCTATGACACCTCAGAACTTTTAACACATGCCCTCAGTAACAAGTTCTGAAAACAGCATTCTGGGCTTCAACATTCTTTCATTATTTCAAACATATTAACTGAAATATAAAGAAAATGAAAAGTCATTACTATATATCTGGATCCAAGGATACTGTCCCAGGCAAAGGCCCCAGGCTGAGAATATTATGTGGCTGTGGCCAGTCTGTGTCAGTTTTCCTTAAAGCTGAAGAGTGTTCTCTGGCTGTTACAACTAGGAGGTGTCATCAGTTGTTGCAGGGGTGAAGATGCAGGTCAATGTTACTGCTGATACAGAAAGTCACTAAACTTGTCAAGGCTTAGCTATTTATGGGTCACACATTTTTAGTATGAAGGCCTGGAGGGATATAGAGTTTCTATGAAGGGCTTGACTAATCCGTTTTCCTTTTTATTTTATTTTTTTTTTTTTTAATCTAAAGAGACTTCACTAAGCATTTAAGATCCAGGAGCTAATTTTTTTCCTTAAGCTAAACATATAAACAATCAGGAAGGGCTCAACTCCTCTAAAGCACATCTGATGCTACCTGCCCTTTGAATGTAGCTCACTATATAAATATGTTGCAGACAATTATGTCTTTCCTTTCAACTCCAACAAGCTTAAATCCACAGCTTCATATCTCAAGCAAACTGCCTCCCAATAAAACTATAGCTTAGCTTGGGGCTGACAGTAATATCCAAAGCACTCAACTAGAAATGTTAATTTTGGATAGGCTTCCTAGTGGCTGAGTAATGTTGTTGGCATTATCATTTTGTTTTAATCCTACACTAAATGTGGTGTGCATAAATTATCTAGGGAGAAATTAAACCTATGTATATTGCCTTCCACCAGGATGCTCCAACCTGTAAGCAGTGACAAGTGAATGCACCCCAGTAATCACATTTTTTCCTGGCAACATTTTCTGAAGGAAGCAGTTGTCTCTTGTCATAGATTGAACTCTCTCTTGCCAGTTCATAAGACTGTCCAACTGTCCAAGCAGTTTTTACATTGGATCTTCTGGGAAACAGTCTTTAGGTTTCTAAAACATAATGGAGTTCATGTAGAGAAGGCAGTGTTTTTCAAGACAAAATAATTCTGCAATCATATGCGTTACTACATAGCTTTAGACAGAAAAGTTACATACAGACATCTCCAGATTCAGAATAGCAGAAGAGTATATGTCTTATTATAAAAATATAAAACATTTTGATCAGTTTCAGGTATGGAAAACATAGAACCAAAAATTCAATCTATGCCCATCACAAAAAATCACTTTTAAAGGTCTTAGCAAAAGACATTGCTCCATAAAAATAATATAAAGACTACTATCTGAATTAGAAAAGCTGTAGAGAGTAGGGATCTCAGTGCTGAAGGAGTTAAGGATTATATTCTTGGTCTGTGTAGGAAGTTGAAGGGGGGAAAAGTGCAGGGAGAGAATCTGCCTGGCCTTTGCAAAAGTTTATCAGCTTTGGATTGAAAAACTACTTGTTTTTTGGCAAAATTCTTATGGTGTGTTTCAAAAACAGTTCTCTGCATGAGACATCCCAAGACTACTGCTAAATCAATGGTTGTTTACTGTTGTGAATGGCCTCTATTAAGAACCAGGGTAAACGCCATAGATTGATGAAAATGCTTATGCTAATACACTTCTTTATGGACAGCTTTATTAAACTACATAGTGCAGTGAAAGAAAATATTTCAGTCATAAATCTACATCATGAGTTCTTTGAATGCATATGTTTTATCCTTTCTTTAGTCAAGACAATAGATAATAGGTCAATAATTACAGGGATCAACTTGAAGCTTGAATAAAAAAAAAGAACACATATTCAAAAAGATAATTCAGAGCTTAATTTTAAAGCAATGTCAAAATATAGTAAAGATAAATATGTGAGTGAGGAGAGTAAACAGAAACCTTGGGTGTGGCCAATACTGTATCCCATTTCAGTAGAAAGAGATCCTAACACTTATCAGTAAGAGAAGCTCTAAAATGCATCCATTTGGAGTGAGGAGCTTTGTGAAGAAAATACTCAAGAGCTCTGGGAAGAAACATATATTTTAGTGTAGGCGTCCAAACCTTAAAAATGATTGAAACAACGTAGTCAGAAATAGCAGAAAATTGAACTTGGTTTCCAAAAGTGTCTTTTGAAACCCGCTTTCTGAGACTTACAGAAACAAACTCTGATAGCACTGTGCATGGACACATCTTTTCCAAGAAATTTTAGGTTCTCAGTAAGACACTTTCATGACTTTCCTAGAAACTTCAAAACTTCATAATCAAGAGTAATTTTAGTTTAAACAAATATAATTTGCATCATTCATGTTTCCTCTTTCAAAAACAAGTTTAAATAGCACTAATAGGTTAAAATGACCTTGTTTCTGCTTACCAATTTGGATTTAATTTAGGCTCTAATCTTATCCACAAACTAAAACCATTAGATTATGAAAACTCATTTATTCTTAATTTTCTCTGTGTAAGTGTATATGTGAAGGTGGGACAGAGGGAAAGAAGACTTCATATTAAGGAGGTAATAACATGGTAGAAAATAGAATCTGATGAAATTCTGGTTGATGTCCCTTTCTTCAGTCTACAAAATACTGAGATACATGACAAACTGTCCAAATAGAGTCAACAAAGTCTACACCCCATAAGGAGAGGAATAGAGGGAGATACTGCTGTATTAGCAAATTGCTCTTTTTCATACAGTCATGTTCCAAATTTGCAATGCATCAGTATCTTCTTTTTGTTTGTTCCTGAATCTGCATTTAAGCTTTTCAATTCTTAAAGTCAAATGTTTTTATCCTGTAAGTCCAACACTTAGTGCATTTGATAAACTAGAAATAATTCTTCCCCCTTTTCCTGTAACTGCAGTAATTTAGTAAAGTGAACCATACTCCATATCAAACACCCTTATTGTGCTAAGTGTTCCCAATGGTATCTTTTATTTCTGCTCCATCTTCATCCATTGAAGCACTGCATCTAAGGCTGATGTCAGATGAGGAGGCATGAGTAGAGATGATGATGATGATGTTGATGATGATAATCTGATAAAGTATAAATTCTTCAGCAAAATGCATTCTCAGTCTCTTCAAAAATGATGTGAGAGCAAGCCAAATGTGCTCATTACCAGAATTTTCAAAATTTGATTACATACACACAAATGTAGGACTATCATTATGTCTGTTTGGTCTATTGCTCCTGACATTCATACAAGATATGGCAGTCCATGAGTCAATTTCCAGCTTTCTCACAGATCCTGGGTTAATATCATAACTTCAGGGTACAAAGCAGAAATGGGAGAGCATTTTTAGCTTTAACCCTATTGTATTTTATTAGTGCTTTTAAATCCAATGGTTCTTGAAAGGTTTTCTGAACCCCATATTATCAAGCTCTCCCTAACTCAGTGATGTCTCATATAAAATGGAGTATCCCCAATATGTGGATATCCTATCCATAAATTTCCTAGCCTTCACACGCTCCACATCCCACCTGGTATGGTTCTTGCCTGAACTCAGGCTTGTTTTTTCTGACTGAGGGTAGGAATCTGAAACCATTTATTTCCTAGTTTAAATTATTAATTTCTCCTGGGGTTATAGATATTCTGACAATAATGCAGAGAAGAGAGGAGATTATGCTTCTCTTAATTCTGGTAGAACTGTCCTCTTTTCAAAACCATTCACAGCTTGGCATTTAGGATTAGAGAATTTTAAGATTTAATTCCTGTAAGCTGAACTGAAAGCTAAACCTAAGGTGCACAGTGCAAATGGATGTTATAACACTCAAACAGAAAGAAAGATTAGGCTTTCTCCAGCAGCTTTGCCTGGATCTGGTCCATCTTCTTTGCTTTTTCTTACCTGTGTTTCAAGCAAATTGTTTATACAAGGCCACAAGACATTTTAGTCTCAACTAAGTGACTATTTTTTTTTTCATCATTCTGGGAACTAAAGTGGAAAAATAATAAAAAAACACCCCACCCTAAACCACTTGTTTTTCAGAACAAAAAATTATTTCTATTGCTTAATTTGGAAGCTAAATTAAAAAATCAATTTTTTGCACAGCCATAACACATAATCAGTCTCATTGACATAAATGCACTGAAGTACACAAATGAATTGAAAATTATATTCCTCTGTTATTGCTGAGATCTGTCACAAGTAATTTTAGAATCACTAATTGTTCTTTCATTATTGAGATTATTAAGATTTAGAAAAGTATTCATTTGCTAATCTGAACATTTCAGAGTTCATTCACAACAAAAATAATTACCACACTACTCAGAAAAACACTAATAAATTACCCCAAATATTACTTGAAATAGAAAGAGATTTTCTCCATCAGAACTTTTGGGTTGGATTTTTGTTTTTTGACACAGTGGGCTGTTTATTTGGGTGGCTTTTAAAAATGTTTTTTAGCCACACTATCTTGTCTCTTTTTGTTCAGGATAATAACAGTAATGTATGACAAAAGTACTAAATAAACACTTCTCTAAGATTAAAAAAAATAACCATATAGTCATAGATGCATAACAAAACGTGAGTGTTGGTTTATAAATAAGAAATCAGTCTGATTGTGCTCACTCAAAACATGACTATAATTTTCCAACTTTCTCTCCTTTAGAAATTCTCACTGAGAAATGAATGGAAATTGAATCCTATATTTATATATCCAATTTCCTCCCTTTTGAGTGTCATTGCCTTACTTTATCTGAAAATCCTGAAGGATCCATATCACTACCAGGAGACTGGTAGGCAGGGGGTTAAATTAATATTACTTCTTTTCTGTATTTTTGTAACTCTGGTTAGCTAATTTTTTACAACGTCTATAATAAACAGAGAATATAGTTGTCATACGTGGGAGAAAACCCCACCAAACACCAATATTTCCTATCAAAGCAGAAAATAGCTGAACAGTGAATATTTCTACCTCTGCAAAGTCTGAACACACTCAGCAAAGACATGTTGCACACATCAAAAAAATATCTTCTCCATGAATATCCCAGTTCAGCTGCCAGCTGAGGGCAGGTCTGTGGTAGGCTGCTTTGCTGGCCTGGGCTCATTAACTGTGGCTTTGGGTTTGTCAATGAATGAAACACTCCTGTTCCTGCAAACCTTAAGGGAGCTTCACACCATCTGTAAGAAGATTCTTTATAATTTACACAAAATACAAGTGCAGCAAAATTGTGCTAATTTTTAACTACTATTGGATACTATACCTACACGACATCATCCTTTCAAAGCATGCTTTTCAAATGGAGCACATTAGCAGCTCTGGAGTACTTGAGCAACCTGTAATTAAGTGAACTGACCAACAAAGTTTTGTGTTTATGTTTAAGTGCATACATTGGTACGCAGGCAGGACCAGGCTGAAATTTCTCTCATTTCATATAAAATAAAATCAGGGATGATATTGCAATCCTCATCTTTTCCATTTTTGTCATGGTTCAATGTTGAAGACTGTAGAAGAAAGTCTATTACCCTGGAAATTCATAAGTTAGCATCCATAACATGGCTTTTTGGTTTTATTTTCTTCAGTTTAACTAATAATGTGCTTATCTAGTGCGGAAGTGTCATCCAAAATTTGAAGTCTGTGATAAGTTATTGTACTATAGGACGTAGAGTGGATATAATGAACTATTGAGAGTCAAAAATCAGCTAAAGGCAGTATGATAAATCAGTTTTGAGTCCATTGATTCCTTTTTACATGAAAAAGGATGGCAATATGCAAATGAGGGAAAAGTCAGAAATAAAGAAATTCCATTTACCTTTAGATTTTTGAACTGACGCTGTTTATACTTGTACTAACACACTGGCTTGTCTTTATAGTCAATAGAGAAAAATGGGTAGTTCAAGAACACAATTCCATTGACCTGTTTTAGACCTTTTTGATGAAATTAGCTGTGTTTTTCAGATACCTATTTCTAATCACTGAGAATAAGCCAAGACACTTAGCTCCAATGTAGCTACCAACTTGCAAGTTTCATTTGGTTTTATGAATCTCATGTAGAGAATGCCACTGGCAAAGACTCCTCCCCATGAAGAAACTCTTTAATGTGGAATGTTTGTGATCTTGCTGACCTTTCCTATGACCTTGCTGCACACACAGAACACTGTAAGCCCTTTGGAGGGGGCTGCTATATTTCACTGTGTCTGTCATCACAACTCATCATTGTTTGAAAGATAAAGGGTAGGAACTGTAGTTTGCAGAGATGACAGGTCTTCTTAGCCATTCCTTTGCCCTTGGCCAAGAACAGGTATATTTTCTATCAGATTTGTCAAATTGTACTTTGCCATGAAAGTAGCTAAATTATTTTATGACTTAAAAAAAAAAAAATCCATACCAGGAAACCTAAGTCTTTGATGTTCAGCTACCCCAGATTTGGGAACAGGTGGGCTGTTGAGAATGAAAATCCTGACAAAGCTGTATCCAAACACTTTGGTCATTCTAACTGCAGTAGGGCTAAAATGTTCCTAAATTCAATTTTATGGCCATGACAATTTTATATAAAACCTATACCTATTACTCCAGGAATTTGTATGGGAGAGAAACATCTGTAGATTTGGATGGTTAGTGTGCAGGCTAATGGGAGCTACAGGGTAATAGTCTGCCCTGAATTCACTGACTTCTTTCAAAGATCCAGCTCTCTGTGCAGCCTATTAATCTACTAATGAGTCAAACCATTTCTAAAGTATACAGGCATCAATTCCAGCCTTGCAAGAATTTGTTTGCATATCACTGGTTTTCTTCAATGTCAAAACACTATCCACAGCATCAAGCTAGTCTATTTTAAGAAGTGGTTTCAGAAAGGATGTCCTTATCAGGAAAGATTTTCTATTTAATAGCACAAAAAAAGAGATACATACTATAAAGCTCCTAAAATTTTAGGAACTAAAATTTAATGAAAAAAATTCTATTGACACAAAAGAAAACCCAAACAGTTTTTTTCATATCCAATACCACACCACAGTTCTGAAGGATATTTTCATATTGGAAAATTGAAAATGTTTAGAGGACTGGTTCTGACATAATTTGTTTCCATAACTAATCCTGAGTACTACCTACACAGAGTAATGGAGAGTTTTAGACAGCTATGGATTCTCTGCATGGATCTTTTTGAATTTGTCTTGGTTTTGAAAGAAGACAGGTATCTGCTAAAGAGAGGCAGGGCCTCTCTTGGGATGGATAATTCAAATCTCCTTCCCTCAAATTATTATAATTTAGAAAATTAAAACGGCTCTCAGGCAGAGATATGGGGATAGGAATAACAGTTCTTTACTAATAGTATAACAAGGCAAACAAACAATAACAACTACAGCAATTAATAGCGAACCAGGGACCTTAAAACAGAACCAGGGACCTTGACGGAGCTTGGTCCCACAAAACTCGGGGCAGTCTGGTCTCTGGGGACTCAAAAAAAAAGGTACCAAGCTGGAACGGTGGGGTATCCCGGGCTGGTGGATCGGATGAAGTTCGGAGCTCCGTCGGTGGTCACTGGAGGGCAGGGGTGTCCGGCAGGGAGGGCAGTGCGGGCCCGCGGTGCAGAGCAGCTCTAAAACAGCGCCGAGGCAGTGGGACAGGGCTGAGCCAACTCCAGCAGGGCAGCAAAAGGAGAGAGATCAGGATCTTCCTGGGCACACAAGCAGATGATGGCAGCTCTCTTCAGGACCAGATCCCGGTGGTGCCAGTGAGAAGCTCACGCAGCAACAGCAGCCCCCTCTTCTCCCGATGCAGAGCACACCAAAAGTGAAGCTGCCCTCCAGCCCCGTCTTTCTCCCCCGCCTCGAGAGAAACTCCCAGAGACAAAGGGTGTAGCCAAATGCCAGGGTCCATCTTTTTGTTTCAGCTGAGCACTGATAAGTACCCAGCCATTAGCTGCCAAGCAACCTTTGGGAAAAAATTCTATAGGTGAAAAAGAAAGAAACCTAACCCCCAACAGAATTGCATTTCTTTTCCTTTCCTCCTTTTTGAGATATTTAATTGCCCGTTTCTCAACTGCCATATCTTTGTGTCAGGGTCCACAACTATCCTGTAAAGCAATAATATCCTTCATAAATAGAATGGGAAAAATAATTTTTTCAGCCAGCAGAGATAACACAGCTTACACATTACATCTGAAAAATGTACTATTGAGAGAGAAACAGGGCTTTCAAAAATAGATTTTGTTTGTTGAAAGAACAATTGAAGTACACAAGACACAGCAGAGTATCCTAACTAGCCCACGCTAAGAGTTGGTTAGTTGGGATACTAAAAACAGTATAGTTGGGATAACAGATTCTAATTCCTAGCCAAAGAAGGAAAACCTGGATTATCTTTGCATAAACTATAATGTGCTTGTGAAGTCATGGCCTCAATTTAATTGCCTCACATTTTTTAAAAAATAAAATTTCTGAGTATGTGATGTATTTGAGAGCAAAGATTTTTTATGATGTACCTAGTATAAACAAATGTTTAGAACTAAGTACATCTTCAAAGCCAATATTTTTTAAATACTTTGGCTATGATAATTTCTATATCAAAAGTTGCAGAAGCAACTTCAAGTACTTTGTTTCAAACTAGCTGTTCTAGCTCTTTTTGGGGTATGTAAGGTTCTTATATAGCTTGTTCATTCTAAATTAGACCAGCTAATATCTGAGATTTAAGTCCTCCTCCTTTTGGCCTCCTCTTCATCTATTCAGGCATGCTGGCTGGCTGCCACTGCTCTGCAGCTGTCTAGGCTCTATCTCTGTGGCTGGGGCAGTAGCCACAATGTGTAACCTTAGTTTGACCGTAACTTGGAGTGTGTCCTTTGCTATTGCTTTCTGATCTTATTTTGTTGTTGGATTCCAACCTGCTCTGTAGTATTTTAGCTGGAGATCTTCAGATTAACCCAATGCTATAAAAACCCCTGAGAAGCAAAAATCTGTAGGGTAAGGGATGAATGACTTTCCACAGTAGACAGAATCACTACAAAGGAAATGAAAAACTATGTTTAAAGCAAAGTTTTTTATTCACATGGAATGGTAAAGTAATTAAATAAGACATTTGGACACAAAATTCAGAATAACCTTCTGCATCAATATATGGAGTGTCAGATTATTTCAGGGTACCAACTCAAATAATCCTGTAATATCCTAAATCATTGAATAAGCCTGAGCGGTCCAAGACGTACATTGATACACATTTTCAGAACAAAGGCACAGGAAGATCTCCAAGATTGCTTTACCTGGCCAATAGCTTCGAGTACTGTTGTATGATGTGCACGAGTCACGGCAAATGACAAGCGAAGATCCAACAATTTTACGGAATCCTGATTTGTCTTTGGGAGAAACTCAAGAAAGTTCTTTTCACTGTTTTTCTCAGGAACTTAGTGATTAAAATAAATTTTTAAAAGTGTTTTTCCAGTTTCTGAGAATTTCATTCTGTAGAGAACTCCTTGACAGAAACTGACAATACATTTCACATGATGCCATAATTTTTGTCTGTGTTCAGATGGAGCTTAGAGAACAACTCAGTTCCCTCTGAAACATATACAAAGAAGTTCATCAGCAGACAAGGCACTGAGAAGGGTCCATAGATTGCTTTGACTCTGTTGTCTAGAACAAGAGTTTATGCATATAGTTAACACTTGAGCCCTTCCATATAGATGCCTAAGATGTCTCAATCCACACCTAAGTCTCATCCCAGACCACAACAAATCGTTGCAGAATCCAAGCTTTTTGACAAGAAGTATATTTGAATACCAATTCAGTATCAGACTTGTGCATCCAAAGACATTACTGACAATGAGACAATGACTGACAATAAAATGTAAATGGGAAAAAAGAAGTTATTATTACTAATTTTGTGGAATAAAAAAACCAAAACAGTGTGATCCTGGGGCACCAGCAGAAGCTCCATCAGGCCTAATTTTTAAAGAATAAGAAAGTCACCCAAAAAGTGAGAGGTTTTGTAATCTAATGAAGTTAGGCATATCTTACAACACAGTGTAATTTACAATTGTACAGTTGCATCAAAACTGAGAAACTGAACATAAAATGGCTCTAGACTGATTGAAGTCTGTCACTAGGATTATAATGGAAAGATGAATCAGGCCTCAAAACATTAAATGGTAATTTAAAACTTTCCATGCCTTTGCAAGCTTTAAAACATTGTTGTTTTTTTTTTTTTTTAACCTGTCATAGAATGAGATATGAAAGGAAAGCATGCCCAACAGTCAGTCCATAGAAGCAGAATTTACCTATGTGCACAACTAATTCATGTCCACTACCATGGTAAAATGGATATTAGAACAATACCTAAAAATAAAAACAGTAGTTACTTTTAAAGATTTATCTGTTCAAATTTATCACATTATTTCTGCAACCAGCAACATGGACACATGCAAATTTAGTTAATGGATGTTGTGAATTTAATATGTTGCTTTCCTAGCTACTGTACTGTAGTTACTAACACTGTAACTCCCACTGTAATTGTAGCAACTAATACAGTAAAAAAAAAAATCGATGCATGTGTTTCGTTCTGTGTTCTTTCAGTGTAAATGCACAGATTTTTTTAGCCAGAATTTTTGAAGACAAATTTTTAAAAGCATCTTTCAAAGTAAATTGAGCAGAAAAGTCTTCCTCTTTTTTGGGTTTTTGTTTGTTTGTTTTGTTCAGCTCTGCAAGAATTAATGTTAAATAATATTTATTAATAATAAATCAGTTATTTCCTGTGATATACCTGAGTGGTTTAACAAAATAGACAGATGTCAGTGGATCAATTCTGAGGTGTAAAGATGCCACTTACTTTTTTGAAAAAGGCTAAAAACTTCTTTTCTGTGCCCACTCTCACAAAAATATCTCATGCTCTCTCCCTACAACCAGTATAGTTCTACAAGAGATCAGAACCTAGCAAGAAGAGTTACCAAATTATATCAGTTTCCTTGCATGTTGATGCAAGATTTCACACTTTCTGTAGTCAGAAATTTGAGAATCATAAGAGTGACCTGAACAGAAAGACTCTTTAGGACTCTTTTAAAATGCAGCTACTAAGACTGACACATTGTTTTACTCATAGACATTGGCCTTTTCCCTCCCTTCTCTGTGCTCAAGATAAATTAAAAAAAAATAGTTCCATTATTTTAATATAAATTACACAAAAAAGAAATCACTTTTCCCACAGACAACCGTGGTCAGTGCGGCAGGACTACTGGTTGCATGGCAGTATAAACAAAGTAGCATGGAGAGTAAAAAGGGTGTGTAACTAGTCTTCTATTTTGGCAACTGTAATTTAACTAAGGGCCATGCTGCTCCCGGGATTTTGGCCACCTGTCTATCAGCAGTACAATCCTTCCTCACTCTATTGCAATAATGATATGTATAACTGAATATGCAAACTGCTTTTCCAACAACAACTTGAATATTGCTTCAGAGCTGACAGGCATGAACTGCCGCTGTATTTTCAGCGTTATTAGGCAAAGCGCTGATTTGGGAGTTCAGTTCCTCAGTGACCTACCTGAGTTGTTACCTCCCTTCTAGAAGAGAGGCTTATTATCTCTCCCAGGTTTCCAGATTGCTTTTCAATTATCTATTTATCTTGTACAGTTCTACTGACTAACTGCTTCAACTGATAATTGCCAGCTGCCTCAAATTCTCTGTGATGCCTGATAGAGATCTTTCACAGTCGAGTCTGTTCCTGTAGTTACAATGTGCTGTGTTCTGTGTCACTGTGAGCTACAAAAGAAAACAATTCTATTGGGCCTAGAATAGACGTGGTTGATGGTTACAGAGAAAACTAACCTCAATGGAAAGACATGATTTGGCTATATAATATCACAGAATTCTTCATTCTAATTACACAAAACTTGAAGTACATGTATCTCTTCCACTAACAGGACTATGATTAAATTTTATGCTAGTGACAGTGCTATCTGTGTGTATGAATGAAGATGGAGTGAGACAGGCTGATAACTATTAGCTGTTGATAGAAAGCTTACAGAAGATGGCCTAGATGTTTTGCCAATATAATATTCATTATATTATCCTGTGTATCACTTGGAGATGAGAAGAATACATACCACACCAGCGTGCTTATGGACATGAGAGAAGTTTGAGTTGTGTATTTATGGAACCAAAATCAGTGCAGAAAAAATAGAACATAATCAGAATGTAATCTGACATAGGCCAGAACGACACATGATCATAAACACGCATCCTTTAGATTCAGACTCTGTGACAAGAAGAAACAATCTGTAATGTAGCAGAGAAGTCCTAAGCTTGGAAGAAGACCTGTAAAGTTCTGGATTCAGCTAAAACTGACAAGTGGCATATGGGGAAAAGGGACTATTCCAGTAGGGGACTTACCCAAATAGTTAGTGGAGAGACTTAGAGAAAGTACCATCAGGTATTCAACATTTGTAGCATTTTCTTTTTCTCTAGTGAAAAAATAACTTACAAATTTTTTAAGTTAATATCAGTAAAAAACCTCAAGCTGTTACAACCAAAACAGGATGTTTTGGATAGTGTTTAACATGCAACCTCACAAAAATCTATCTATCAGCTGGACACAAAATTAACTAACAGAGAGTGGCTCTTTTCATACACATATGATAGATAAGTTGATTTAATTTCTTCTTAACAATTAGTTCACTGAAAAATACAGAATGCCATGCTCCCATACACAGACCCACACACATGCACACAGAGCTCTGAACCCTGAGTAGTTTCTTAAAATTTATTCAGAAATTATTAATTGCTATCACTCAACCATTTTTACTTTCACTAATGGGCTTCCTACAGCAAAGGTGCACCAAGACGGGCAAGATGCAGAATGACAACACAGTTTTTTTCAGTCTGCAACTGAGAACCAAATTACTTCAGCCCCTTCACTCTACAGAAACTCACAGAGGACTGTATTCACTTAAAAACATGATATCACTGCAATCCAAGTCCAAATAAAAAAATAATTCATACATCAACTTCTAGTCTGAGGGCTCATGGTAATTTTTGTGATTTTAAGCTGGTTGCAGGCACTTAACACCCTGTATCTGAACTTGTGCTGACTGTAGGCCAGAATTCCACACTTTTATACCTGCAGCTAGTTTATGTTCTGACTTTGCCTTGGACTAGAAAGCACCAAATGCAATGAAGCACACAGCAACAGCAAGTCAATTAAGATCACCTTTCCTACAGAGGGTGTTCTGAAAAGAGGCATTGAAAAAAGCTGCATGAGGCACATAGATATGTACAGAAGATGTATATGCCTGTAATGGTTAACATATGATAATATAATCTGCTATTTCTATATAGATGTTAATATACGTAGTAAATTATAAATACAAATGCATTTACTAGCACAGAATACTTCAACTTGTACGGTATGTAGCACTGTGTTACATACAGCATGCAGCATGTACCATGTAGGGCAACAAATACTGTGTGTGATATACCTTACCACATGTAAGTGTAAAATTATAAATTTTACACTGTGTAGAATTTATTGTGCATAATATATAATATAAATTTAAAAATTTAAAAATATATTTATATCTATATAAATATATATTTATTTTAGTTAGGCCATATCAGAGGAGGAAATAAATTATGCAATGAAAACCAGGTATCATTTCTATCTTCATGTACTTATTTTTCAGCTCTCTTTGAAAATTACTTTCCTAAAATGATATAAAACAGCGTATAAGCTTTACTATTTCATTGTAAAGGGCAATATAGACATGCTTTGCACCTTACAGCAATTGTCTGAGGTCCCATTTGACCTACCATTTTCTTCAGGGCACAAAAAGTGGTTGAATATGGAAGACAGCTTTAGGCTGCTGTAATGCCAAGCATACAACTTTGATTTAAGCACTGGAAGCTTTTTTTACAAACCATTTTGCATCCAATTTCAATCCAATTTCAACATTTTTAACCCTATAATTGTGGGCCTGCCTGGAAGAGTTTGACCACGGGCATCAATACGCAAGCTTTCTTTGCTTGCATGCCCAAGAGTCATGGCTTAGTGTCTGTAGTCCCCTCCAATAGGCTCAGTGGGCCCCTCGTGGGTCCTTGGTCTTCCAAAAGCTGTAGTGCAACCTGCTCCCAGGACAGACACTGTGACTGTGCGGGTGCTGGGCGCAGGCTCCCTTGCCATACTTGCACAAGAGAGGACTGATGTTGCTGCCTAAATTGATGCAACTGTGACTTCCACTAGCTGCCCTGGCAGTCACCATGTTTGCTCCTAAAAATGCCCCTGGACACAGATATATAACTCAAGTACTACTTAGCTTATACAGTGTCACAAAAATGACTCCATACTGCTCAGTTTGTTTCAGGAAGAACAGTGTTTGTTGTCTCTACCAGTGAACTACTTACTGTTCCTTATGAGTACAGTGCCAGAATCTGCCTAGAGACTGTAGAGACCTGGCTGCTTTACAAACATGTGACAAAGTATTCCCTCCTGAATCTGGAAGACTTGCCCTGGAAATGGATGATACATAAATAATAACAATAACATCCCAAAGAATGAAGGAATGCTAGAATGTTACATTACTGATATTTCCAGGTCTGTGTCTTTTGATTTAATGGTTATAGTTTAAAACAGAAAAGTTCCTAACACTTCTCACATAAAAGCAAATAAATTCATAAGAAAAGGAGACAAAGAAACCTGATTCTATTAATTTGTGCTTCAGATAGCAGTCCTCTGTGGATGGATTCTTTGGTGTAATAGATACTGCCATTCATGCTGCTGTTTTTTTGAGGGGTGTAATGCTCCTTTTCAGATTATTTTTTGAAGCTTTTTGCTCATTGTGGCTGATTCTAGCTATGGGATTCAAATGTTATTAATGGAAAATAAACAGACAAAAATAAACTGCACAAGTTCAAGTCTTTCCTTTCTTTACTAGCAGCTCAGGAAACTAGAATACTAGAAACTAGAACTACACCCCAAGTTCTCCTGTCCATACATACATGATCCTGTTCATAAAGCTCTAGAAAAGTGCTTGCAATTAAGGTTTTTTTAATATAATATATTAATATTTCCTTTTGTACACTTTGCAACACAATGTCAACAACTATAATTACTCTCCTCACAGTACTTAAGTATTGCACATAACGTGCAACTTTTAGACAAGAATAGGTATTATGGTAAAGGCTTTAATTATGCAATTATATGATTATGTTTACCTCTTTCCTTACAGGATTTTAGCCTTAAGGACAGGATTTCTGGATAATTTAACGATCACTTTCATAAATATGTTGATCATACGTACAAAACACTTCTCATATCTTTTTTTTTTCTTAAGGAGACAAAAAAGGTGGTAAATGCTGAGGTCACCAAGATTTTCATCAGCAACTTTGGCTGACTGGGCAAATTTCAGTTCCCCTTTCAGAAGGCGAAAGTCCTGCGTTGAGCACAAAACGAATTCGGTTAATTTACTTTTTTTTTTTTTTTTTTCCCCCCTAACACGAAGAAATTGATACACCGTTTTTTAGACTTTCGGTGGACCAGAGGGCGCAAACTGCCTTTAATGTGAAATACTTGGCACCCTCAGTGCAGAAGAGGAGGAGATCGGGGTGGGACGGGGAGGACGGACACGTTTCGCGTTGCCAGAAGCGAGGTCCCTGTCCCCGGCCGCAGCTCCGAGCGAGGGGGCTCCGTGCGGGCGGGGCGGGCAGGTGGGCGGGGAGCGCTCAGCCTGGCCCCAGGGGCGGGGGGCCCGGCGCTGCCCGCCCGCCCGCCCGCCCCTGCCCGGTACATCCCGTCCTGTCCCACCTCCCCCGCTGCCGCTGGCTCCATCCCCTTCTCCCCGGGCCGGGCGCCGCGCCCCCGCCAGCCCCGCGGAGCCGGGTTGGGCAGCCCGGGAGGCGTCTCCTCTGCAGCCCCCGCCCCCCCGCGCCGGTGCTGAAGCGCCTCAGCCGCTCCCCGGCAGCACCCCCGGGACAGCAGCACCCGGGCCTCCCTCGCTGCCGGCCGGCCCGGGCTCTCCCGCCGCTACTCCGCTGCAGAGGACACCTCATGGAAAATAAATAAATTAATTCCCCCAGTCACCCCCGCGGCCGGGAGAGGAGCCGGCGGCGGCCGCGGGATTAGATCCAGTCCGAGCTAGAGACCAGGTAATGTAACCTACCCGCCAGGAGGGAGGAGGAGGACGAGCAGCGAGGCCGCTGAGGTTGTCCCCACCGGGGAGGGCTCCGGGGGACGGAGAAGTGGCTGCCGCAGCCGGGGCGCGCCGGCGTGGCCCCGGCGGGCTGCGTGCGAGCGGCTGCCCCCGCGCTGTGCGCGCCTCACTGTCAGTCACATACACACACGAGCCGCCGCCCACGCAGGGATGGATGGATGGATGGATGGATGGATGGATGGATGGATGGATGGATGGATGGATGGACGGACGGACGGATGGATAGACGCTGCGTGGGACGCAGCTGTCGTCGCCCGGTACCAACGCAGCAACTGCAGGAGACGCCGCACGCCCCGCCGTGCCCCGCTGCCACGCGGGCTGCCGGCTCTGACAGCGGGGCAGGGAGGGAGGCGGGCGGCGGGGCCGGGCTGAGGCTGCGGCTCTGGGGGGAGCGAGGCGCGATCCCGCCCCCGCGCCGCTGCGCGCATCCCCGCGGGGCAGCCAGCCTGCCACCGCGCCCGAGGCAGCGCCCACCCCGAGCCGAGCCGAGCCGCGGGCCGCGGCCCCCGCCCCGGGGAGCTCCGCCGGGAAATGTGGGCGGAGAGCAGCGGAGCACAAACCGTGCAGCAGCGTTTGCCGTCATCAGACGCGGGCCTGCAAGAAGCTCTGTGGTCGAGGTGACCTTGGAGAAGGTGGATCTGGATGGAGGCACTATTGCTCCATGCCAGCTGCAGTTCCGTGCTCTTGGCTGCTCCGAGTCCTGCGACTCTTGTATTATTATCTCGAAACGCTGCTGGCTTTAGTTAATAGTTGTTTACAGAGGTCCTGGTGTAAGTAGTACCAGAGCCACGAGAACAGTCCTCCATCATTCTCTTTACTTGACCTCTGATAACACACAGTCCTTGAAGGGAATGGTCTGAAGGGTCTCCCTGGCAAGGAGCAATCGTTTAATCGTTTTTGAAGTGGCTCCTAAAAGGCACTAAGTCTTAGGAGAGACTGAGAAGTTGTCCTGTTCACGTTTCTGAGACCAAAGTGTCCCCTGGTACTCCTGGGAAAGCACATTACCTTTCAGTCCTGCAGGGTCACGGAACTGACAAAAGTTCTCCACTGCTTTTCCAGTGAGGTCGGTAAGAAAACAAAACAAAGAGAAAAACATTTGCAGGTACCTGGATTTTCCAGTGCCAGCCTGAGCTTCCAGTAAAGGACTCTTACCGAAATTGTTGTTGAAAGCTGTTTTGGGAAAAAGAGAGAAACTAAAGAAAGCAAGTGTCTCATGAAGGTGCCCATTCTTGTTTTGTTGGTCTCCATAATAATCACTCATGTTTCCGTAGTGGCTTCCATCCGTGGCTCTCAAGTTACTGATCAAATAGTAATGAAAAGGTGTTTGCAGCTTCCATTGCAGGAAAAGGGCCATAAACTTAATCACACGCTAACTGAGCCAACAACTCGAGAGCCTTAGCTCTGTCAGATGAATCATGACAGAAAATTTAGTCATTGAGACAGAGGGATGTACACTTATATTTAAAAGAAGGAAGAAACTGACAAATAATTAAATAAAAGTGATACATTCTTTTATGTACAGGTATTATATATGGGAATAATGCAAAAGTGATTTCCTTTTTATTTTTAAATCTCTCCTCTCTCCTTGCATTATTGTCTGCTGACTTTGAATACTGTACTTAAGCCTGAGTGCTGAACTCCTATGTGATGGAATAAATTTAGGGAAGAGATTATACTACAGATATTTCTATTGTTTGTGCAATTCATTACAGAACTGTAACTCCATGTATTTTTAAGGGCCCAGCTAGCTTAGTTTGTAGCATAGTGTTTACAATGTAAGTGGCTTCAAAGCAAAACAGTTGATCCTTTTGAATAGACAGAGGGGTGGTTGGAGGTTATGTTTTTTTATCTTATTGCAGCTTTAAATAATTTTGGTAGCAAAGAAAACCTGATTTTATTTGTATGATGGAGATGTTGAATGGCCTAAATATGAACTGTGGTCTTCATGGAAGATCTTTATGGATGGTGGAAAACTAAATTTACACATTTTATAGATAGGAAAACTCTTTGGATTGTGAAGTGATACACTGAATCTGAACAGGTCTTTTACATGTAAAGGGGGAGACTTTGAAATATTACAAAAGGAAATATCAAAAAACCCCTAGAGTGTAGTTAAATATTGTGGCTCTGCAGCTGCAGTAAGGAGTGAAGGAATTATTTTTCAGCAGTTTTCATTGTAAATAAATGCTTTGTTAATAGTATATTTAAAACGTTTCCTTCCAGCTCTTTAACCTAATTTCATCTGTCATTTCTCTGTAGTGTATATTGTATTTAAGCTCACTCAGCTCTTGCTATTGCAGAATTCTTATTCTAGAATCCAAGTTTTATCAGGGCAGGAGATCTTTGGGCAGTCTAAATTCAGGCAAGTTAACAAGCAAGTTAAGGGAGAGAAAGAAACATTTCTTGAATCCCAAGCTGGTGGTTTTTAAAAGTGTTTTTCTTTCATTACTCTTCTTTCTTGGATGTGGTTCACTACATCATACTTCTATTTCTTGTTTTTTTTTTTCCTGGCTCTCAGTGCTTTTCTTCTTTCTTTTTTTTAGAAAAAAGTCTTCTCTGGTAGCCTTTGTTTGTTAAGTAAATTATCTTGTCCTCTTCTTGCAATGAGGAGGTGGCTTTATTTCCAGTAAATAATTTTTATTGGACCCATTTTATTTCAAGGAAAGAGGCTATGACTTACCTGATTTTATTTCCCATTGCAGAATCACGTGATGCTTTTGAAGAATTGCATTTTTCTTGAGGAGAAGTTTGCTTTAGCAAATAGTGTCTGAATACAATTCTCAATTAAATTGTATCCCTTAACGCCATTTGCCAGAATTTAAGCTGTCAATTTTCTTGTGTGAGAATCAAGAAGAAGGTTCTTGGGCCATGCAAATAGTCTGTATTGTTAAATGAATTTTATGTTTCAAGGTTGATATAATTGCAAAAATGTAATTATCTTTTGAGTTTTATTAAAATGGTAAGGTCACAGCTATAAATCATTGATAATGTTATCAGTTTCTGTGTCTGTTTGTGTAATATACATATGGCATAATGTTTGCACAGCACCAAGGAGGAGGTTGGATAGGAAAGTATGATGTCACTGACCAACTGCTTTATGTGTCAAATGAATACGAGGAACTGGCTGAGTCCCACATCTCTGTCCAGACCTGCATTCCTTGACTTGCATGTATTTGATCTGTTGGGCCAACATCTCTAATTTTATTATGAGTCTTGGAACATTTGAAGAAAAGTTTGCAGTATTCAAACAAAAGTAATTTGGCTACAGGAGTAAGGAGACTATATTCCATGACTTAAGGAGTAGAAGATGTTGGACAAACTGACTGAGGAGCTCTATTTGGCTTTGCAATCTCTCCAATATTTTTTATATTTCTTGGTCTTATGATCAAGCAATCAAAATCTTGTTAAACTCTTATTGAAGGGTAAAGTGTTATCTAACTAGGTCACAGTGGCTGATGAACTAGAAAGAGTCATAGTCCTTATTGCTGTGTTTTTATCTTTGTAATGTTAAGATTTTTAATTAATTTTTTAATTTTTGGGGGGGAGATGGAAGGTGATGGTGGTGAGGAGGCAGATTCATCATTAGCTCCTTTTGTAGATCTTAGTTTTAGTTTATCTGTTGTTTTTAGGTAGTTCTTTATTTGTACATTTTCAAGGTCAAGCTTCCAGTTCCATGCTAATATTTTTTATTTTTTGAGACACAGTGCTTTTCTGTCTTACAACACTTATATGAAGAACTTGATTTAAATTAAGAGGTTTCCATGAAGAGCTGATAAAAATGAATAAGCATTTCCAAAAGAATATGAACATGTCTAGGCCACTTCAATAGGTTCCCAAAAGTGAAGGAAAAAAATAATGGAAAATAATTGAGCCTTATCACAATATACTCTTTTCCTTTGTAGCTGTAAGACTTAAGACCTTCAGAAATGGAATTAAAGTTAATCCATAAAGGCAGGGAGCACTAGAGAACAAACTTAAACCAGTTTTTTTTTTTTTTAATTTAGTGCTTATGCATTTTCTCTCAACTTGGTGTCACGATTATTGAATGTTAGCTATTGAATGTATTTCTGTTCCACCCAACAAGAAAGCAGTGCTTTGAATAATAGTGTAATGAAGTTTAGACTTTAGGAACCTTATACTTTTAAGTCACCTGTCAGCAAACCACAGGACGCCCAAACATTGTAGAAGTTGGAATATTTGAGAATAGGTGGATTTGACATTATTTTCATACAGTTAATATGAAAGATAAAGTATCAAACTCCACAAAAACCAGTCAAAGCATAAAACTCAGCAGACTGGAGTTGCCCAAACATGCAAGATTGCTTAAAAAGTATTTGTTTTCTTTCAGCGTGAATATTTGTATCCCCCCAAAAAACATTTGCCAGTTGTTTTGACAGCAAGCTTGGTAGTTATTTCATTTTTACCTTTCTTTAGGTTTTCCAGTGGAAGACTTGTGTAGGTGATGATCAAGGTTCAGAAAGCATGTTGCACAGAATACGACTCAGAAAGGCTGTATTTCATTGCTTTTATTTATATACTTTAAAAGTTCTGGTCCTTCAGAGTAGCTCATCTTCCCATACCTGCAAGCAGACTCCTGCTGCAGCTTCAGGTGGGACCATTGTGTAGTGCCCTTCCATCATGTGGCCTCAGGATTAGCAAACTGTTGGCAACACTCCTGAGTTTGGCACCTAGGGATAGCACATACAACAAATACTTGTGATGGTGTTCAAAATGTGCTTGGCTTCAAAGAACTTCAGCATTTCTGTCACTACAGTGGTGGTAATAATGCAATGAGGTACATTGCCTCTTCCATATGGTCTACAGTTTCAATTGAAATTAGTAAAATCAGTCACAAAACAGCAGTACATCATCCCAAAAGATGGATTTTTTTTTTCCCCCACAGAAATACGTTAATTAAGGTTTTAACATTCATACTTGCCATTCAGCACTTCAACATTCTTGTAGTCTATGGTACAAGCAAAAAAGAGACAAAAAAAGATGAAATCTCAATTTGTCTGTTGTGAGAGTTTTAATCTAATAGTGTCACTTTCAAAGCTTTACTTTTCAGTTTGTGTGTTCTGAAATGAAGAAATACTGAGAACAAGTATTTGTTTTAAAGTACTAAAAGCATGTGAAGAAAGAAACCTCAAAGAAATCCCCCTTTTCGTGCTGACAAAAATGGCAAAAGCATGTATGCAAAATGCGTACTTGATTTTTTTTTTGACATAGCTAGTTCCTACTGCAACGTATTTGATGAGAATTTCAGACAGAGAAATGAGCATATGCTCACTTCCAGCATATGCTTTTGTAATTAATTGTATTGAAGTAGCTTTTTAAACCATTAGAAATTAGATTCTGTATGGTATTCTTTTCAAATCTCTGGGATAATAATATAAATACTTGGTGGTGAAGATGAGAAATTTTGAAGTGATACAAGACTGTGTTCAAACTACCAGCTTTAACAATTTGGCTTCTGAGAGACATAGCTGCTTTTCTTTGCTGACCTCATTGAGAGATGGAAATTGGAACCTAAAAATATGGGATATTTCAGCAGTTACCTGTGCTATTGAATTAAAATGCTGTAGGAATTATCATTACTAGATTGATCTCTTATAGTTTGCATCTTTGATATGGTCCTCAGGGCAGGTTCACAAAAGAAGCCAAGAAAAGAACAACTTAATGATGCAAATAAACTCACCTCGGTAATACAAGTGTCTGATTTCTTAACAACTGGAATTTTATGTGCTAAATTCCTTGATAATTCAGCCTTTGCTGAGCATACATTCCACTGAACAGATCTTTTCTAGAATTTAATTGCTTTTGCATGATCTGCTGGGGCTGGATTTGGGTCTGAATCTGGATAGTGGACCGTGTGTTCTCAGCAGTGCCTCCTGCTGATGGTAGAAATGAAAGCTGTTCAGATATCTACTGCAAACTAGAACTGAAGACTGGTTTCAGAAACAGAAGGAAGTGTGCCTAGGACAAAGATTCAAGCAGGCTGATCAAGAGGCTTGCATGTGGGAGCAGGTGGAGTGAGCTGAATGGACTATGGAAGGAAATCACTGCTGGAAGCTGAAGGCAGCAGTTGGCCTATGATCCTATTACCAGCCCCTTTTTAGAGTGTACATCTTTATAATAATTTGTACATAGTGCTAAACGAAAGGATTCCTTTCTGCCCTGAGGAATTTTTAAGATCTTTACTCATTTTATCACACAGGGATCCTAACTCCTTATCTTCCATTAGGCAGCCTCTTTCCCTTCCCACCAACACTACAAAAGGTGAATCAGGGGACTCAATACCACATGATTAGAAACCACAACAATGTATTTTAGCAAGGAATGAAAAAAGCTTTTGTATTTTTTGACCTTTGGGTTGTATATATAAAGAAAATAGGTAGAAAAGAATATGCCATAATAGCCTGTATTTACAGAGCATAAAGTATTCTTTATATTTGTGAAGAATAGGAAAAAAGAGAACCGGTTTTCTTTTTCTTGTGCAGATACAATTATGTTGGCTAGAGGCGTAAGGTGGGGTTTTTTCTCATGTTTTTCTTACATAGTTATTCAAAAAGAGATGTTTTGTTGTAGTTATGCTGGAAATAGGGGTGCATTATTTCAATTTAGTTTATTTCCTCATTCTGACATAACACTAGAACATTATGAGTGCCTTGCATGACCTGTGGTCTGTTTCAGTTTTAGCTCTATGAGAATAATGAAAGTGGTTTTTAAGCTAATGAATATAAGGGCCAAGCTTACATGAGGTATAGAATCCAGAAAGGGCATTTCTAAGTGACACCTAAAAACATGATGATTTCTCTCAGTATGTCAATGTTGCTTGATTGGCATTTCCTCTCTTTCTGTAACTCCAGGTCCACGCTTGAGCTCCCTTCCTGTGGTGTAGTTCTGCTGGGTTAAAAGGGATTACTCATGCTTTACACATATGGTTGGAGAGACTCTGACTGCTTCTTAAGACTCCATTATTTAGTCTTTTTGATCACTTGTTTTGACTTACCTGACTAGGTTAAATGGAAATTATTTCTCATAATGATTACCAAAATGATGTCTCTATTTCCAAATAAGTGGGATTGGGTCCATCTTCTCTGCCATTCCCATCTTTATTTTGGTGAGAACTTTGTCCTTCTCCCCATTTATTAGAATGAAAACCAAGATACAGTAGCAAGTTAGTATTCTTCTCTGCTCATCCTCAGCATACTGGGTTTTCCACACTAAAACTTGAAACTGCCAGCAGCAGTTGTCACTTGTAGGACACCTTTCATATGGTTCAGATGATGCTTCTCCATAGTTACCAGTACTGATCTTTTACCATGCTATTTTTATATTTAGAGTTACAAATGTTTACACTCTTAATCATTATGATTTTTAATTCTGCCTTTCAAGTGTCCTTATTAGGGTACAGAAAAAAATGTAGCCTTGGAAGAATGACACATTAGAGGGTGAAAACAGAGTAGGTGGGAGAACACATTAACCTGAGGAAATAGTTTCACAGAGGCAGATATTTTCAACCTAGCAGAAGTGGAATGTTGTCATGTTTTCAGTCAGAGCAGGTTTTAGTTGTCTTCTGATTTTTAAAATTTCTTTTTGAGAAAGGATATTAGAGGAATAGGAAATAGAAAGGAATAGATAGAATATTGGCCTTTGCTTTTATAGTTTCTTTAATTGTAGGCCATAGGAAGGTTTTTGTTGTTGATGAATAGTGTTATAATAGGATACAAAAACCTGTCCTTTCCACAATTAAAATAGATTCTTCTTTTAATGTATGCTTTTTCTTAGCATAGACAGGTGTTAATGAAACAAAATGTTGTTGCTTAATTGGGTAATGAGCTTGCAGTTCTGGATACATGTCAGCATTGCTGAAATATTGTATATGTAATATGGTGACTTAAGTTGTATTATTCTCAGTGAAGATGTGTTTTAGCTAAGAGGTCATGATTTTTTTTTTCTTGTATGTATTTCCTGAAAAATTAGCAAAGCTGTAGTAGTTGTCATATCCAAGCTTACTTTGGAATTATTATACTTAAATTGATAGTTGAATTGCACTGAATTATATGTTTTATTAAGTATCCAGGATTTTTTTTTAACTTTAATAAGGTAGTTACAAATTTTTTCTTTTTTTTTTTTCTTGTCTCCCATTTACCAGTTTTATGCCAGATGTATAAATACAATATTTTTTTAATGCAAGACTATACTCTTGTGATACCTAAATTAGCCACCTAAATTAGGCTCACTAATTTCTGTGTTAGTGAATCCTGGGTAAGTAGGTTGTTCTCTCTTAATAACTGAAGCTTAAATCCTACTTTTAATTCAATCCCCTCTACTAATGAAAACAGATGAAAACAGAAGTCATTTTGTATTTTGAACAGCCTGTTCTATAAGTACTTTGAACAGAAGTTATAACTATTTTATTTGCAGAGAATCTTGCACTCTGGTGTAGTCTGAAGGAAGCATTTACTTCTCAATATGGGAGGTGAATATACATAAGTGAGTAGCTAGTTTTCCAATAGTAATAATTGTATGTATATGTACAAATACACAAGGTGATGTGAAAATATGAAGAAGTATGCAACATGGTGCATACTAGGAGGTGAAGTGGGGAAATGAAGAAAGTCACCTAGAAGGGTGCAATTATATTGTTTTGATGTTTTGGGAAGTTGTAGTGTTGCAGTATGTTATTTACAGCCTGTAGTAAGCAGCCATAAATGTCATATATACAGGTGTATGTATTTTCCACATGATCCTTTTGACCTCTTTGGAACAATTCTATGACCAGGTACATAGAAGGAGTAGTGAGTACTGATGGGTGATTTTAGCAGTACAGGAGTGTGAGGAGATGCAGAATTTGGGCCAGCTATGAAAGCAACAGAATCAAATGCTTGGAAGAGACATTTCAGTGCCAATACTGTGACTTGGCATGTGAACTGTCAGAACTGAATGGATGAATCTTTATTTGGCATTTAATAGTAAATTTAGCTCTTCATTTTAGAATGGAGGACTTCAGTAATCAAGGAAGTTTTTAATCATCCAACCAAAGCAGAGCAGGTTCTGTTTTCCTGTGCCAAGAGGCTAAGGCTGTTTGCTTCATAGCTGTTCGCACTGCTCCAAAGGGAAGTTTGAACTGTTTGGTCAATCCCTGCTGCGTTCATTAACTTGGCGTGTTTGTTTCTATTACCCCATTGAGAAAGGAATGGTTTGTGTTTGTGTGCCTAAAAGTTTGGACCTGATTTATTTAACCAAACCCCACTGAGCACAGAGAACCTTTTATATTTGGTTGAACTCACGCTCCCAGGCGAATTTTATTCCACTTCTGTGATTTTGACAGAGGGAATCCCTATTTGTTTCTTCATTTGGTAGTACTGCTTTCTGGGCCCTGCTAAGGACAGAAATGGGCTGCCTACTTTCTGCTGAAAACAGGAACCATGAGATACTCTTGTCCTAAAGGGAGAAAAGCATATCTGAGATGGTTTCTACTTATTTTTTTTTGTCTTTCAGAGAACTGATAATATCCAGAGGGTGTTGTGGTGAGTTGCAGTGATTCCTTAAGCAGGAATAGGAAGGCTGGTGACAGCAGTGAAAAGACACAAGGTCTTGAAGGTAGAGGAAGAAGGAAGGGAAGGGTACATGATATAAACTGTCAGGCTGCTGGGCTTCAATTCCTGGGCAGTCCCGGAACGCACTGCTCTGCTTTTGAGGAAAGCCACGGTGGCATGAGCTACCTAAAAAGCCCAATGTGCCTCAAAGTGGAGCTCTCAAAGCACAGCCTTTAATTTCAATCCTAAAATGAGCAGCATAAGTAGAATAGATGGAGCAGTTCTGCTGCAGACATTGGGCTGGCCTTTGGGAGGTGGTTTGTGTTACTGCAAAGGTTACCATTTCTAAACCTGCTGCTGTAGAGCTACAGTGAAACTGTACAGTGATCTGCATCTTTCACCTGTGGCAGTTAAAAATATTTTATTTATCTCAAGTAGACCTACTCAGGGGGGCTTGGAAGAAACTGACTAGTTCAGAGCACAAAAAAGAAAAGTGAACCGTAAGGGAAAGGTGTTCTTTTGCGGTGTTCCCTGCTGGGAATTGCATAAAATGTTTCTGTCTTCTGAGGACCCTCAGTTGGCAAGATTTGTTAAAATCTTTATCTGTTAAAAAAAAACCAAAACCAAACCAACAAACCTGCTTTAGCTTTTTAGATGCTACAGTCAAGAGCTGATCCTACAGGAGTGAAACCTTCTGCCAGCACAGCTGCCCTTCCAAGAAAAATAGAAATACATTATTCTACACTCTTTAATTAGTTTGGGTTGTATCTCCTTCTTGTCTTTAAACAAAATTACTTTGTGAATTGCTGAATATTTTTATCACTATGCTTGTCTGTTTAAGTAATACATACCCAAGTACAACTGTCATTTTCCCACTACAGCATATACCTACAGTTACTGCTTACTTGTTTTAAATGTCTCTTAATCATGGTCCAGATCCAGATGAAAATATGAGTGAACCTCCAACAAATATAGTACATATTTAGCAACTTATATATCGGTACATAAATCATAAACTTTCAAGCTGGAAAATGTCCTGTATTTTCTTACAGGTGAGAAACAAGGGTTTTTTGCTTAACATTATAATTGTGCAATGACAAAGATTGCTAAGTTAAAAGTAAGAGGTACAGGCTTTCAAAAGATGTATACCATTAAAAATTAAGATGCTAGTAAAGGCAATAGTACAATCACATTCAAGCTCATTATCCTTTTCACTTGTATTTTGCAATGTCCTCACAGCATCCTCTCCCCTCTGAAAAATACCCTTTAGTTTCTAATACTCAGTCTCATGTACACAGTCAGTTCCACTGAATTAGGATCACATACATTATCTGACTAGAAAAAGATTTTATACTCTAAAAATTACACTTGCCCGCAAATAATTTGTAAAAGACAAAAAATTGGATTTCTTACAAGCATCTAAAGTGATCTGAGCAAAAGAGGAAAATAACCATCATGTATTAATGACTTGAACATATTTGGTTTTCATGAGCTACTGCAGTGTTTTAAAAAAATAAGAATGTTAGTGGCTAACATTTCTGCCTTTATTTAAGGCAGAAAGATAATAATCACAGCTAAACTCTGCCCTGACAGAGTATTAAAAGTTACTTCCAAGATACTACATTCTTTTATTTAATGTAAGATTATCTATGCATTCATAGAGAGACATTTAAATACAAGTGAGGACAACTGAAGGGAAATCAAGGAACCAGAGGAAACCTAAAATACTGGTTTTGTGATGAAAAAGCTGTAAGTCATTTGTGGAGTATTTTTTCCTTACCTTGGACTTTGTATGCTTGCATGTTTTTGAATTACTAGAGCTGTTAGAGCAAGGAGGAATGAGACAGCTGGGTGAAGCTGGAGGATTAGGGAGGAGGAGTGGAGGCAGGGCAGTGGGAAATCTGTGGAGCAGTCTGAGGCAGTGTCTGCAGGTGGAGAGGGCTGGAGAGGGCTTGCAGACTAAGGGGCTGGTGGGGGAACGTGTTTTCATTACAGTACCATTGCAATGAGTGTTAATGTACCAGTTGGTGAGAAGGAAACCACTAATATTTCTCTTTAACCTCTGTATTTGTGAATTGTGCACAGGTGTTTTTTAACCCATCAGTGTGTCTGGCTCATTCTAAGGGGTGGTGTACAAGAGGTAAGAGTTACTGCCATCTTGGCAGATGAGAAGATCTGTGTTTCACATTGGTCTCGTCCTGCTGTTCTCCATTCATCGTTCCTGATGGTATTCTCCATTCACTCCTTAGTATCCTTTGAGTCTACTCACTGATAAAGAATGCTTACACAGAAACAGACAAGAAGCAACCCACAAGCTGGGATGTTGGGCAATGTGATGTGCAACATACCTTTCAGATTTGTATTTCCTTCATACCTAACACACTCAAACTTGTGTACTGGCACACCCGATGGCATGTCTAATTACTCAAGTTCTTGTGTATCTGCAGTTATCTAAGCCAACAAAACTTCATGCTGTATTATAGTACTTTTCAAGTAATTCACAGAGAGTAGTTTTTAATTTAACATTGCCTTTTGTTGTTGTTGTTGTTCTGCAGAGGGATCTGCAATGGAATTCTTGAACTTATTCAAAAATATTTGGCAGTATCTTGGGCAAACAGTTACTGGTTTTTCTTGTTAAGTTTTGTTAAGCAGTCCCTGATGCATGTTTGGTACCTACATCATCAGAGACAGCCCTAGCTATTTTGTTGCCTGAATCAAATCTAATCTGCTGCCTCTGTTTCACATTTGGAAGAAATTGCATTTAATACCAGATACTTTTATAGAACTGTAGAATGCCACATATTCAGCTATTATGAAATACATTCTCACAAAATTTCACAAAAGTATGAGACAAAGTATGTATAAATTATAAAAATTGATGTCTTGTTAGCAATTTTAATCAGTGCAGTCACAAATTTGTTCTGAAATGATGCCCCCAATTCTGTGAATCTGGGCAATTGTCCATCCTTCACATAAAGTAAGCTGTCCTCTATGTTGTTCTGTAAGGCATTGAACATTGTTTCAAGTTTTAATCGAGTGGTTTATCCAGTCACTTAATCGAGTTAATTGTCAAATAAAATTGCACACATGAAATTTGTCACTATTTTGTTTAACATGGCAGTGATTTTCTTTCTTGTGCTTTTTGCATAAGGGTTGACTTCAAGATTTACTTTCAAAAAGGATGATTGCCTATGGTATGCAAAGCACAAGATAGTTTGTCTGCATCTTCCATAATTTTTTTTCTATGAAGCCATGACAACCACAAAAATGTTTGTGATGCAACAGTCCTGAGTTGCACATTTTGGAAACACAGAGACAAAATATGGGTCTTGCAGCATATGCTTTTCAGAGATGCCATACTCAAATGAACTGGACATATTTTTCTCAACAGTACAGAAAATATTGCAGAATTTCAGATTTCAACATCATGCTGTTAAGCTGTGGATCAGTTTCAATCGTTTTTAGAATCTAGAGCATACATTTTTCACTATCTTATTTTGTAAGATCTCAATAAGCCAACAGGATAACCCTTGTCCTACCTCCCCCAAAACAATTAAGATTTAAAAACACTGAACTGGAAGAAGGGAGTGGGTCATTATTTTCAGTCCACTGCAATAACAAGAAACTGTATTACAACTTTATATATAGGGATGGATTCAGTAGCATGTGCATCTATAATTGAACAACTTTTCCAGATGTACTTTAAATAATGGAGAAACATAAGCACTTGTACGCCACATATCTTTTTGTTATAGCTTACATGTCTAAAATGGGTCAGGGAGAGATGTCCCAGAACTTCATTTCTGCCCACTGATTCTAAGTGAAACCTGCATATCCAGATCACATGCAGATGTCACCACTCTTAATGTCAAAATGTTGTGAGGAATTGCTCCCTTACATGAGAAAAAGTCAGATTATTTGTAAGTCAAAGAATATCTTGCAGATCTGTATCACAAGCTTAAATCTTCTCTAAAATGTGTAAATCTGGAGTATTTACTAGTAGGAGAAAAGATTATCACCCAGTACCTTAGGTCTTGCAGGGAGTTATTAAAAAAAAAAATTCACACCAAAAAGAAGAAAATTTGTGACCAAACATGCATTATTATAACAAGCTGCTATATAGTTTTAGGTATTATTGCCACTGCTAATGTAGTGCATTCTTTCAAGAAGGCTTGGATTGAGACAGAAGGAAGAATTGTGCTGCAGTATTAACTGTAGTACTCAACTATAAGCAGCAAAGATTATTTATTTTCCAGTGTCTATTACTGAAGAGAAACAGTGAAGCAGATGTTAGTGTGTAGAACACCTGAGCTGAAGTTCACATCAGCAGCCAGACTAAATGGTTATGGTGAGTTTACTTCAGTTTTAACATTTTAATCTTATGATCCCAAAAAGAAATTCTCCTTTTGGTATCTGGCTGTCTTCCAGGGAGGAGTAGTTACATTTACTATGTGCCTATGTGTGAAGGGGCAGCAAGGTGCGGTAACTGAGCCAGCTCTAGGCACCCTTCTCAGAGGAGCTCTCAAGTAGCTGGATTCATATTATAATGTAAAGTGCCACTGCCATTACAATTCATAAAATACGCTGCTGGATACAGTCTCATAAGGTGAGTTGAGTAATAGCCCTCTTGATATTGATATGTTTTTATATAGACAACAGTTCAAGACTGTATTAACTTTTGTTTTTGTCAAGTTCAAGCTGACAGTGGGCTGCAGGCCAGCTTTCTGCCGCTGGCATGCCCATGCCAATTAGCTCTGTCACTTAGAAGTACACTTTAGTGTTAGTTCTGACCTTCAGCCTCATGCTCTGAATTTAAAAAGCTCAGCCACAGGATAGGCACAGATTTTAGTCCTCATTGTTCTCTGAAGTCGATGGACAAAAGGCAGCTGTGGTCCCCTACTGTGACGCCAAACTGGTGCTGTGCTGTGCTTGCTCATGTGGACTTTGTGGTCAGCATCCCTAGAAATATTGAAGTGGTACCTGCTATTAATCCATCTTTCTGAGGCTGTTTCTCACGGGTACAGAAATCTTGGGGCCAGCAGTGGTTTTCTCTTCCCCTGGCCGGGGTGGGATGGGGATCCTGTGGAAGGAAGGGCCTGCCACTGAAGGGCACAGTGGGGGAGGCAGCTTTGCTGACAGCAGTGAGAAGGTGTACCCGGGACTAAACACAAGTGTCAAAATGTAACAGAGGGTGTCCAGCAATAACAATGCCCCCCTTCCTACTTCACTCCAATTATAGGAAATGTGGTATTGTTGTCACTGCAGGGTCTTTGTCAGAGTTCAGCAATCCATGTTTACTTCCTTTGTTGCCCTCTTCTTGTGCGCTTGTGTCAGCAAACACATTCCCTTCCTGCTGTTGTCCTCAGTGCTGAGATGAACAAACCTTGCAAGCATCGTCCTCACAGTCTGGCATTAGAGACTCACCTAGCACTGCCACGTATTATCTCCAGTATGTTTCATTCTTCCCGAAAGAACTGTTTCAGATTCAAAATAAAGTATTAGACAATACAGAGATCAATTAAATGATAATATTTTCTTATGATTAGGCTGGTCTTTTTCTTTAAGCAAGTCTCCTGTTGGGTTAGCTTCCAGTAATTCTGGACCTTGTTTCACTTTTCATGTGAGATTTCCACTTGTCCTAGAAATGCAGATCATCATTAGCAACATTATTTTCAGATAAATTAAGAAATTTATCCTGAGAATTGCTTTCTTGCCTATGAACATTCAAAGTGGTGGACAGTGAAAGTAACAGCAGTTTGCCCATAAAATCTGTCCCAGAAAATGTCAGAAATTCCCAAACAAAGCACTTCTAAGAGCTTTGAGGCTTTAATATCAGTTGCTTAGTGAATATCTAGAACAGAAGAAAGTTTTAATATATTTTCCAGCCTGAGTCATCACAATGTTTTTCTGTTTCTTTTGGCCAGGCAGTTTCATCCTTTCCAGCATTTTTTGGGTCAAGGGAAGTATGGTGTGTGAGACTGATAAAAAATAACAGTTGTGAGGACAGACAAACCTTGTTGCCTGGTTTTTCAGCAAAACAGTTAAGAACATTTTGCACTTAAAAAGAAAAGGCTTTTGATGTGAACTTTGAAAACCATGCTGCTCAGAGTTTTTGAGTTAAGGTATGATCTGGTCTTAGGTACAACCTATCTTGTAATGTATTTAATCTATCATTAATTCTGCAGATGATTCAAATTTTTTCCCCTATACAAAAATAGTGAGATTTTTAAATTTAAGAAATAATGGAAAATAATTTTTGGAGCTCTACAGCAAATTCTGCATTATCACCAGCAAAACACAGCTTTTTAAATATTGTCATGGCTAACATGGCTTATTAATACAAATTTTCTAATTACTTTATAAAGCCTTATGCAGTATTTTATAGTTTCACTGTTAATTGAACTGTCTAAAAACATCTAAGTTAATTGCACACTTACTGTTAATTGCTGGACAATTTTACCCAAATGAGAAAAAATTGGAATTTTGCAACATGATAGTTGCATTAAGTGCCTCTAGTTTTCCTTTTAAGCTTTTACTGATGATCTTTAGAGCATTTTCATTACACTTTTTATTCACTGAACAAAATAATATTAATGTTGATCTTAACTTAGTATATGTTATAAAAGGCAGTTTCCCAACCATCCTAACCATATGTGCTGAACTCCTAGAGCATTAGATACAAACTATTCATGTGTCCCCAGACATTAGCACTCATTTTAAAGGCTATATATAGCATCTAAATAGAATTTTGAAACTGAACTGAGGATATTAAGGAAAAATCCTGCATGTCAGACAAAGAAGCTGTGAAAGAAACCCTAAACAGTTGATGGAACATTAATAAACTAAGGATGTCCTTCTGTGGGATTGTGTTCTGAATGTTGAGCTTCACCATAACCTCCTGCGCCTCAGTAATTTGAGATGCTTGTTGATTTAGCAATTGGTCACACAAAATAAACTGTCCAAACATCATGTGTGATAATTGGCCAATCAGGTCTCCAAAGAGTCTTTAAATGTTCAAACTGAACAAAGGCTCTGTATCTCTCAAGTTCCGATTATTGTCTTGGACAGCAGCTCTCTGCCAGGTAATGTGCTGTTTTTCTTTTCTTTTAGCTTTATTTAGTAGCAATAGGTAGTTTCAGATTACCGTGGTAATCCATGCAAAACTAATTCACTAATTAAATGCAAGACAAGTCAGTGCACCAGCACGTGTTGCACAATATTTGCTGTTGGCTTTTTAATGATTATCTAACATGTATCGACGAAACAGTGTGAAGCACTTCAAAGAAGAAATATTCTTATACTCTGTCTAGTCCTGAAAAGCTATAACAAGGATTAACAACTGAATTGTGACAATTCCCAGTCTAACCAAACTCTGTGGATTTGATGGAAATATTTTGTTCGTATAGATTGCCAAAATTTCTGAGAAAATAAAGACTTCAAAGATGAGTCTTCTAAACAGAAACTTAAAAGAGGAAGCATCAGTGTAGCTCAGGTCAGATAGGAAGAATTAATGCTATGTGTTTTGAAGTAACACCTAATTTATCAATGCAACATCAATTTCACTTACAAGGCAAGTCTTCATGATAAACATCTTATTTTCATAAGGATTTGGGATGGAAGCAATAACATAATCGCCCTGCATGAAACCAAGTGTTGGAATGAAGGTTAATCATCCTCGCTGAGCACTTACACAGGCAGTTCTTCTGCAACACTAGAGATTTTTATAATAAAGGTTGAGGGGTTGCTTTAAGCAAACAATATGGGGGTGTATTTTACTGACACAAGTAACTCTGTTTCAGTCTTTTGCAATGTCAGAACTCAGTGTCCTATGCCTCATTTCAGATATAGGTGCTTAAAGATTATTGGATTCCTCAGAATCAAGTGCAAAAGTAATTTCCAAATAGTTTTTTTTTCATTATTACAACCCCTCTAAAATTTCCAACCAACCTAAACAGTTTTGCAAATAGTCCACAAGTAGTTTTAGAAAGGCTGATTACACATAATTTTGAAGAAAAGTTTGCTGAGTTTATTTCATCAAGATAACCTGGTCATTTTTGGGGCTGTTTTTGTCATCCCTGTTATCAAAGCTTAAAGGTCTAAATCTTTGTTTACTGAGCTCAAAACTGAGTTTAAACCTGTCTTTGATTTCACCAGAGTAGGCTGGTGGCTTATAGGCCAGGGTTTTGGTTGTCTTCACAACTCTTGTGACGTCAGAAGCATTGTAGGGCTTATCACACACAAAGGCTGTAGACTCAAGTGGGTCAAATTCTAAAAAAGTAAAAAAAAAAAACCTCCTCAATGGAGTCCTCAAACATTTCCAATGGATATTTTATACCTTTCTGTATATTTTTTCATTTGTGTCTGCTTATGATATAGTTCTTAATAAATCTACATGGAATATTATCTATAAGTTGTTTCTAAAAAAAAATATCTGGGAGCTCAAAAAGGAAGTAATACTTTGTTTTTCACCAGTGGTGGAGACTTCAGTGTACATTCTTGAAGTCCCACTCTCATGCAGAACGGATGTGCTACAGCTCTGCAATACTAAAAATATTGCCTTGACTGTTAGCAAAACCAGGAGATAACAGAAAGGTGTTCCTTCAGGGTAGTAGTAGAGAGGTCCCCAAGCCCTTACATAAAGGAGTCATGCTTGAATAAATGACTTTTCATAATGCTGCATGCAGCCTTAGTGAAGTTTCAATATGAAGAAAATTCCTTTTGCTTTAACCTACCTCCTAAACCCCTGGTTTTTTTTCAGATTTTCACACAAAATTTATTCACCAGTACAACTCCCTATCCCCTTAAACAGCTACAAGAAGGAAAGAATTTGAGTGAGGGGGAGGAAATCCAAATCAGCCTGTCTCTTCTGCCCGAAGTCCCAAAGAAAAGGAAGCACTGTGCTTGACCCATGTAACAGAGGAAAGCAGGAGAGTGAAAAATGTGTGTGCAGTGTAGTTACAGACATTATAAAACAATCACTGCCTGATGTTTAAACATTACTTTATGGTGTTTCCACCGAGATATTCCATTAGTATGTGATGATAATGAATCATGGTTGTACTTCACTGAGAGCTCTTGCCATGATTGTATACTTTTCTGGTTTTTTTCTTCCTGTGGATTGCACATAGAAAAAAGGAAGAGAAATTATTTCAAGAACATAACCAGAATAGAAGCTGCAAAATTACAGTGCTGCTTAGGAATGGACCAACTTTTCAACAGTTTTAAATTGTTTTGTTGATATTATTTTATTCAAGCTAGAACTGCAGCTTTAAATATAGTCTTGTGGAGAATGTGAAAGAATTATTTTAAAAATGTCCCTGGGCAGGGCAGTGCATATGTAATGACAAAAGTGTGTGGGGGGAGTTAATACTTTTTTTTCCTGCTTCTGTAGACATAGCTTGTCTACAGCAACTAATATGAGAAAGAATATATTGATTAAAGAGAGGGATTGAAACAAGACAAGTTCTTCTTTACTGGTAAGGATCTCAACATCTAAACAACATCTCAGTTCAGCTGGAAATGTTTGTCCCAGATCTAACTGCTGCATGCTCAGAGAGTAAGTCTTAAGAGCAGGGAGAAGTGCCATCTGGTGATTCACAACAATACAAAACTAATGGAATCAGCTTCTAGGAGATGACAAATGGAAGTGGTCATCAACCTCAGATAAAATTGCCATCTGTGATGTTTGGTTCTAAAGATCCTTAAAACTGACATAACACTCCACTATCTCCATCTTCATATATCCATTTAAGTTTTTATTCTTTCATTATACTGCAGCAAATTAATATTACATGTTTAGCAACAGTAGATCATAATTAATGCATTATAGTAATCTCAAAAATGTCAGTGTATATGATGTCTGCTGATACAAAAGCTATATATGCTGTAAGCACCAATTATATGAATTATGGAAATTCTACATGTATTCTTATATTCGTCCTTTCAAAATCTCATTAGATTTTGAACTCTGATACATGATTTTTCATTTACATTACTATTTTAGCTCATGTATGTAAAACAATAACAATGATATCTGATGTGTGAAGAAACTAGAGAAAATAATAGATTAGAATAATTCTAACTCTTGTAAAAATAATTTTAAAATATTTGACAGTTGAGGATCTTTGATGGTCTGTAGGTCTCAAATTTAAGATCAGAGATACCATAAAAAAGGAAAAGGGTCAGCTCTGAGGTTGCAGAAAAAGAGAAAACATTAAACTAGCAGTATTTCATTCAGGAAGTTCAACTTATTTTTCTGTGCAGAACTATATCGTATTAGTGTTCTGGTTTGTGGTGAGGATGAATTAGTGGCTTAGCTCAATTCTAGCTTGCTGCTTTGTTTAAGGTTCATATTTATAAACATTTAGGCTGAATACTAATTTTATTTGTGTGAGTACTCAGAGTATCTGGGTAGGTTTTTTTGTACAGCATATTATGCAAAGTTATGGGTGTTTTTCATCATAACCCTCTTTAAATCTCGTCAGAGTGAAATACATTGCTCTGGGATCTAGTAAGAATATGCTCATGTACTAAAATGCTGTGTGTGAGTATTCACAAAAATTGCTCTCTTAGTTGGAATACTGAAATACTTGTTGATAATGAGGAAGGAACTGTAAAATATTGATTCTTGTTCTTAGGCAGATATTCTTTGAAGTCAGGTGGCATTTCGGAATGTCAGGCTGTATGTCTATTTCTGCGAACTGATCTTTCCGTTTAAAAGAAGGGAAATATATAATAAAAAATGATATTTAATGAGTATTAGACCATATCCATTTTTCTAACTTGTAATTTGGGGCTTAAAAAGCATTTACTACAGAGTTGTGTTTATACATCACTGTTAATATGTTATAATTTTTACTTGAAAGCCTTTTGAAAAGAGAAAAAGAAAAAAAATATCCTATTGAACACTTATGTATCTGTATAGAATTGTACAAGCATTGTTTGCATAGAAATTCTAATCATCTGCAAAGTATGAGCTCAAGGTGTCTTCTTGTACCCTGTGAAGTTCTATCACTCTTTGTACACAGTGCCACAGTTGATAATGCAAAAAAAGCAAAATTTCTCAGCCAAATCCCATTTTGTAATCCCCTTTAACCTGCTTTTCCGTTAATTCATATTAGTGTCTTGTAATTTAACCCCTGGTGTGGATGTAGCACTAAAAATGAATACTGTCTTTTATGGTATAGATAACATTATCCATACCAGTTTCTGTTTTTAGGAGATGAGATGATAATGCTTTATATTGACACACAGTGACTAGTTGGGCCAAGGTGAGTTTACATAATAGAATAAGCTCCCTACAGTTGTATCCAGATAACTTGATAATGAGAAGTGGCATGAATGTTTCATTTATTCCTTTCTTTCCACTCAGAAGGTCAGAATGAACCGGTATCTTAATTTCTGTTTCTCTAGGTTTTCAAATGAGTTTTACTTTTTTGTTTTCAAGTAATATTTAATTTGAAATATCAAAAGAACAAAATTGAATTCTTGGTGTCTATACAAAGTTAAGAGAACGAATAAAAGATAAATCGCTTACCTTGCAAATTGCAATAAAAACAGTCCAATTTTAATGTAGCTTAACTATTTTAGAATTCAATTGTTGGTCAAAGCTAATGTTACCATAGAGCAAAATGAGCTAAAGCAATAATCCTTGTGGTGACTGCAACTGATGATGACCTTTTTGCATCTATCGTGTTATTAGAAAATGAAATAATTTTCTTCTTCGAGGGCGAAAAATTTTAAACATTTATATCAAGTTCTGCTTATAAAACCTTTCACCTTAAACAAACAAACAAAAGGAATTAAAAGAACTGATTAATTAATTCTCAACACAAACAACAGATCTGAACTATCAATGACTGAACTGTTTAAGGAGTTGATAGGCAATTTAAGAAGTTCTTTAAATTCTAGGACTTGACTGTGGCTTAAAGCCAGGCCTCCTTTGGAGGACCAGTCCTGCATTAGAATTAGAATTCCTTCTGGACAGCATGTGCTGCAACAGGAAGTCTACCAACGTGTGAGATGGAACAGCATATTCCCATCTGTTGCTGGCCAGCTGTCCTGTACATACCCATCCTTTTCATGAGATCAGCCTGACAGCAGTAGTTATGCTCTTGAGCCATCATGCAGCTGAGCTGCAAACATGAATCACAAGGGGTAGGTGCACTTCCCAGTCACTTTCCTTTCTAAAATTTAGTCCTTGGGCATGTTGGGCTTTCTAGCTTTGACCCAGAAAAAATATTTAGTGTTTGTTTGTGTCACTGAATTATTGAGGAGTATTTTCCTAGAGAGAAGAAAAAAGGCCTTGTTAGGACTTGATAATGAGATTGGCTTTAAGGTTTGTTATGGGGAGTACTGTTGGAAGAAATCAGTGCTTTCTTGGTAACCACTCACTTACAATGCTTGGTAATTAACCAACTGTTTTATATTTCATCAAATATACCACTGACTTGTGTCAAGAGACATCACTGTCTCTAAGGACTTACTCCCCCATTTGCAAATAATAATTACTCTCCCTTTTTCAAAATGGTTAATTTTGCAATGTAACCAGGAAATGCTCTGACAGTGACTGCAAAAGGGCAATTCACAGTAACTTCTGAAATCTAGACCTGTGGGAGCAGGATAAAATACCAAGAAAAAAAACCTTAATGTTTGTTTTGAGAGAAAGTGATGTTGACGTGGCTGTTAGGATTATTTGAGGAGATGGACTTCTAAGGAAAAGGTAGTGGTTTTTTCGTTTGGGTCTCCCCTCCCCGGTCTCCCACCTCCCCTGTTCTCCCCTGCCTTAGGCTTTAGGTAAGGTTCAAAGTTTATTTAGGGAAGTATAATGAAATACAATTCAATCATTGTAGTTTTGCCTAAAAAAATCCATCATTAAAGAATTTGCCTTATCATTTATTTGAGTAGTTCATCATCCTTGTATTGTGAGAAATAGCACATAGTTGTCACCTATTGTGCTTCTCTACATCATGTTTTTACAATGTCATAGACAAGAGCAGCATAGAGCAGCAAGAATATGTGATTGATGTCATTACATTGTCTTTAGATTAAGTGTGAGGAGCTTTTTCATGTATTTCACTTTATTCTGGGTATCTATTTGTGGTGGCTGTATCAAGTGTTAATTCATTTTTCCACCCTCCCTCACTGCTGTCAGATTCATTAAAGCGGAAGCACTTTCCCTGGTTAACAGTAAACGCCAGCCAGGTATTTGTGAAAGAAGAATATGATAGAAATGGATATTGCAAAAAACCCAATACCCATTAGACAATGTAGTGGGTTTGGCTTGTGCGTTTGCTTTGCAGTCTGCACTTCCTTGGGACGGCAGATATGGAGACGTGCTGGGGCAGCCTGGGTACCCAGGTTTGTGCTGGAAGGGAAGCCCCTGGCAGGCTGTGCGCTGCAGCCAGCACTTCTAGAACTTAGGAGGTAACTCACGTCTGTGCTGCTGGCTAGCCCTTGTCTGAAGGCATCTGAATTTGGGCAACAAAAAAAGAGAAACTTAATCTGAACTGAAAATGGCAGGTTCATATAATTTCAGCCTGAGGTGATTGTAACTTCAGCTGAGTGCCTGATGGTGGTGTGCAACTCAAGCACTATGTGTTGAGGAGGAGGTAGAAAAGCAAAGCGGACAGCTGATCTGGAAGAGAGTCTTTTTGAGCCATTTAGGATTGGTTCTTTTGCATTAAGGGAATGATGGCAGACATGAAGTCAGGTGGAATCTTGAAACATTCCAGTTGAAAGGCAAAAGAGCTGAGGAGGTAACTGGTGTGTATTACGTGATATATATCATGAAGAAGGCTCCACGAGAAGCAGCCAAAAAACCCTTCCTAATGGTGTTGTCTGGATTAGGACAAAGGAATGTGACTACAAGATTAAAAAATCAGCGTTTTGGGGCATGGTTAGCCAAGTTTAGCTACTTCAATGTAGAAATCCTTAAGCTGCAAGAAGGAAAGCCATCATCCTTCTCCCTGTTACTAAAGCCACTAATCTTAAGGCTAAAAGTCATCTTGAAAAAAATTATTTTATTCAGGACAAAATTACACCTTGTACAAAGCTGAAGAGTAAGCATAGTATGAGGAAGAAGCAATTTTTCATTTTATGCATCCTCATGCCCACCAAAGAGGCACTTTAAGATACTAAGTAGAGAAATAAAGAAAAATGGAAAAGAGAGAAGAAATCCCACCTGATGGAATTGGGGATCTTTAAAGAGTATTTTAACCAACATGGCATTACAGACACTTTAAATCACTACTCATAAGTAGACCATTGCTGTACTAAAATAGGGATATAGTAAAAAAACCATTTTGGGCTGTCTGGGCTTTTGGGTGTCTACTTCTGTATGGCTTGAATTTCTTTCTTTCTTTCTTTCTTTCTTTCTTTCTTTCTTTCTTTCTTTCTTTCTTTCTTTCTTTCTTTCTTTCTTTCTTTCTTTCTTTCCTTCCTTCCTTCCTTCCTTCCTTCCTTCCTTCCTTCCTTCCTTCCTTCCTTCCTTCCTTCCTTCCTTCCTTCCTTCCTTCCTTCCTTCCTTCCTTCCTTCCTTCTTTTTCTTTTTAGAGAGTAGGAATTGAATTTTAGTATCACTGCAATACATAAAACTATTGATATGTCCTCACTTTTAAATTGAGGTAAGTTACTCATTTTAAAATGAGTAATTTTTAACATGTAAATGAGAGAAGAGGTGAACCGGGATGTAATTCTTTAGATTAGAAATTTTTGCTTTAGCAATGAATGCTCTTCATATATTAATAGGAAATTAGTTGGTATCAATCTGTATGAAACACACCATTGGAGAAAAATTAGATTTTTTTTGTTTAATATTTTATCTCTGACTTATGAGAAAGACTTTCTATAATGTATGGAAATATTAAAGTTGATTACAGACTATAAAAAAAATTGTTGTGGGATGCATTGCATCCTTCACATAAAACACATTGTTTTCTGTCCCTCAGTAAGTATTTTATTGGTTCAAAATGATCCCCTGATATAAATTTTTGAGTTGGCAAGAATGATACAGATCAACAGTATGTACTAACATCTGGCCACAGTGCAGCTGAATTAGTTGTGTGATGGCAGTAAGAGAAGAAAATGGCATGCAAATATACATAATTTTAGGCTCAAGTGCCCAGTATTCTTGTGTAATGTTGATTAAACAGACTTGCAAAGCAGAAACATTTTATATATGGAAAAATACCATTAGTTCCAAAATAAAAGTTACTGTAATTTAAGCAGTTGGTGCAAACCGAGGAAAATACTGCTGCTAGCCCTGTGTGCAATCAAATCATGCTGTAAGGCTCATGATTTGGCAGGTACTGTAACAGAAATAGACTGAAATAGAAAATTTTAAGAGAAATTACAGAAGCAAGTCCTTCACAAATAGAAATGTTATACAGTGAAACAGAACAATGACAGAAGTGCAGCTTCATTAGTTGTTGCATCTATATCTGATGAGACACCAAACCACTTCTAAAAACTGAGGTAACAGTTGATATCTATTCTTGGGTAACATTTAATTTCTAGCAGGTTGCTGAAGGGTAATTTAGACTTAACTTCACAGAAAAGTATGCATTATTTTCCTTAGGTTACACAGGAAATGTAGTTTTTTAGCTACATATAAAGTTCTCATCCTTCTTTCCCTGCTACTCAAAACATTAAAGAAGTTGAAAATATTTTTCCTTGTAAATAACTTAAAGTCCTTATGTCTGTATCCTGATGGCCACTTGTAATGGGGCATCAGAGAACAAAGCATCGCTGATGAATCTGAGGGGAATTTTTAACTAATGCGCTAGATCTTGTTTTGTGAGATACCTTATTGTGGTATCCCAAAATGGCAGGCAAGACAGAGGTGTTCTTTCACATGAAGGCTTGCTTCCACTATTTCCTCATTTATTATGAGGACAGTGTCTGAACTTGCTTTGAAAGGTCTGCTTGTTTATTTTTACATGGTGAGTACTATAATTTCTTAAGTATGTTTGACTATAATGAACTGGAAAGAGGATTTTTTCTTAACCTGTAGCCTGATTTAGAAGTGCCTAGGTACTGGCATTTAGCCACTTGTTAATCTTTTCTTTTGTTGTACAGTATGAACAATCCAAACGTGATTCTGCCTGCTCAGAACTGAAAAGGTGTGTCCAACATTAGAAGTGTTAGATTTCTGTAGACAGTATTTCCAGGAGGAGATGTCAGGAAGAAGCTTTGACAGCATTACAACTTACAAAAATTATTTGCATTACATTAATATTGCCACAAAGCCACCTGTTGTTACATCAGCACATTTCCTCAAATTTTTTTCGTACTTATTTTAATCTTTTTATTCTTGTTCTTTATTGATTTATTTTCACCTTGATTTCTCTTCCTTCAAATTTCCACATCTTTATATTAAAAATCAGAAATGCCTTACCTGTTCAAACAGGTATTAGGATAAAATTTGTCATGGAAGTCTCAAAGGCATATATAACTTTTTCAGGTTTTGATCATCCTAACATATGAATAGAGAACCAACTTTTTTTCTTTCCTAGCTGTGTGAGGATGAAGTCCATTAACGATAATGGACTGATGCTATAATGATATAATAATCAAATATCACTACATTCTTCGAGCCTCAAGCTTGCTTTACAAATTTCTCATTTCAGCATTTAATATGATGTGCATACCTGTATTGCTAATAAAAATAATTTAATTGCAGAATAATTGTAATCTATGGAACAACAAGCAGTCATGAAAGTAATTAAAAGAATAGTAGTAGGCCCAACTTCAGGGAAGCAACTATTTACTGTGACTTTCCTTTCAACTTTTGTCACGTGTGGTTTTCACGAGGTTTCTTTTATTACCCTGTACAGTTGCCATAATAACAGCAGGCCTGTTGTTGGAAACCTCAGGCTGTATTTTTCACAGGCATACCATGCAAGTAGGAAAATTGTACTTAAGCCATACTGTACTACATCATGCCATGGTTCATTTGGATTCTGTTGTCTGGATTCAGGCAGCTGAGGGTGGTTCAGCTCATTTCCTGTTAGTATAAAATTTGCTTCTGCATCATTTTTGATGGATCATTAAGTACTCTAGTGAGGTAGCAGCAAACACTTTTGTAGTTTAAGTCCTGCAACAGGTTTTGTAGAATGTAGAGTTATTGCTGAGCTTATGTGGAACAGAACTAAAATAAGTCTGGTTTTGGTTTGCTTTTATACCTTTTAACATAATTTTCAATATTTCTCACTGCTCATGTATCATAAAATACAACATACTGTGTGTGACATGCTTAAATTGGTTTTGGTACATATAAACCAATGTGTTGGATATTAAATACTCTGGTCCTATTCTTCATTTGCATTATCAAGATGAAGTTTCATATATATTCTTAAAAAGAAAATTTCAATTTTGAAATTGGAAAGTGAATGAGCATCATTGCTACCTAACGATAATTGATTCAAGAGATGATTTTGAAATATTTGGTCAGTGTTTTGCATACATGGAATCATGTTTCTATTGCCTTACATCCTAATTATACCATTTTACTTTGCAGAATGTGTTTTCTACAGTTTCTGAAAATAAATATTTTCTTTGGCATGACATGAGTTGAACACTCAGAAATTGAGATTTGTAAAATAACTGGTCGATTTAAAAAGTAATTTCTGAGTCCTCATTGAAAGCTAAACAGTTGTAAGATTTTTTTTTTCTAGAGAAACTTGTTTTAAAATTTGCATGCACAGATGAGACAGACGCATCAAATAGAGAATTAATCTGGAGAATTAATTCAAAAGATTTTAAAATCATATTGATTTTTTTGTTTATCTATTTCAATAGTTTTTTTTTTTTTTTCAACTGCTTTGGCATCAATATTAATGTTTCACCTAGCTTTTGTCTCAGACATGTTGGTGAAAAAATAAATCCAAAGCCCAAGTTTTATATAGATTTAATTGTTGGAAATTGCTATTAAAAGAATCTGGGAAAAATTTTATATGATTTTGTTCTAGTAATAAAGACTGGTTGGTTTTCTACCCTCTTTGTCCCCCTCCCCTATGCGTAGGTCTTCTGAAACCGAGGGAAGGAAAATAGGTTTATGGTAGATATTTCTGTCCTCTGGCCATAGTTATTAGCTCCTTTTGATATTCTTCCCTAATTTGGTTCAAGATCTGATTGTTCAAGGTAAAAACCAACTTTGCTGCTGTGTTTTCTTCATTGTAGCTGATCTGTGGCTGTGTTCATACTACTCTGTTGGCCAGCTGTGTTTTGGAGATGCCCAAGCATCTGTATTTCTTGAAGAAAATAATATGATAATTGTAAAGAAAAAACTGGGTATATGCTGGATGCCAGGAAACAAACTAAAGAGTAAGAAAACAGTGACAGAGAATAAAAATTACTTAAATCTAGTGTTTAATCACACCACTTGATAAAGAAAGTATGAACTATGAAATATCCCTGAAATTCTGTGTTGATAAATTCTTTCAAATAAAACCCAGCAGGTTTTCCCAGTTGGCTCTATTGTTTCCTATATCTGTTGAATGATTTCACACTTGAAAGCTTTCTGGTGTGGTGTACAGAAATGGCATGTTGTTCTGTGCTGGTCAGCTGAGGTGAGAATGGCTATTGGAAAGAGTACTTCAGGGTGTCAGCAAGCCACAAATAGTGTTCTAAAATACCTGTGACTGTGCCATAGTGTACAAAAGAAAGATGCCTTAGATTTTGTGCAAAAGCTCAGGATTTATATCTGGCTTGACTAGAAAAGGACAGGAGTAAACAGGCAACTGAACACCACAGAGAGATGCAAACCATGCTGAGAGGGGAGAGTTGAGTGCTTCTTTTCTCAGAAGTGCATAAGGTTATGCATGTTACTGAGCCTGCCCACATTTTCTTGCATAATCCTTTCCACCTCCTTGCATGACTTAACGCAGAATATAGTACTGGCAGGGTCAATGAGGGTGAACCAAAAGCTCTGGTCATGAGACTAAAAGGTGACCTTGTTATGCTGTGATGCCAAATCCCAGCTGGAGCCTCCTGAGAGATACTTGAGTTGTGAGCACAAATACTAAAGTATTGGAGAAATAAGAGACTGTTTAAATAAGATCAATGTGATGAAGAAATCAGGCCGTCAAAAATGCTTTGTATGCCATGCTAATCACTCAGAATGCTTTCCTGTTTTGTTCATGGCAGTTTTTTTTTTCTTTTTTATAAGTAAATTCTACTTTGGCACAGAAAAATGCTAGTCTGCTCCTCTTTCTCTGTGTGTGTCTTTTAAAGAAGGACTTGCTCATGCTGCAAAATGCAAACAGGCAATAGCTTGATTAGAGCTGAATATGTGGACTTTGCATGTACAGTTTCAGCTAACTGACAGGTAACACCAAAGCTAGCATTGATTTCAATTTTTCCAGTAAATGAATACTGGACTTTTGTTACAGGTTGCTTCTTTCACTTGCAGTAAATAAAAAGAAAAGATTCTTGCAACATTTTTATTCCAGATTTTTAAAACCAAGATGTCATATTTTTCCAGTAGAACAACTTGAATACTGGATTTCCACTTTGTCCACTGAAGACGGAATCTGTTGTACTCAGAATAATCAAGAAAATATATTTCTTTGCCTAGGAAAAATAATGTGGGATGAACTGAAGAGGGACTGTTGCTAGCATACAGTCAACAAATTATCACAGTACTAGGCTTTATGACTCGCAATTAAAAATGTGATTGGCATAGAAATTGCCAAGTTTGTACTGAAGACAAAGGGGAATATTTTTTCAAAGACCGAAGCATTAGCTTTAATCTAATGGTTTCACATATCACTAAAACTTTTAATTAGCTTTATCATTTTTGTCTCTTTTTCAGCTAAAACCCAACTTGTTCACCCTGCAAAGTATATGCATTTATAAAACTTGAATGAGTGTACTAGACGAAATAAGAATGTTGCATTAAAAAATGAGAGTTTTATGATTTTTGGGGGCAGGGGTGAAAGAGGAGGAAGTTTGCATGTTTTTTGTAAGTTTTATTTTATTTTCATTTTCATTTTATCTCATTTGATTTTGGAAGAGAGAGAAGTTTCTGAAATAGCCTTTTCCCCATTGAGGTAAGGATATTTATATAAACAAAGCACTGATGGTTTTTCATGAATAAGGGAAAATAAATACATTACAAAAAATGTGAAATTTGGGATTCCCCACTACCACTCTCATTTTGGAAAGTTTTATGCAGAACCTAATTTTTTATGTAGTCCCTTGATTGTTGAAGAGAAACTTCATGGTCTCACAGTATTCTGAACACATAGATTCCCCTGCCTAACTGTAGACAGCCTGCTTGCTGTTTTTAAATCATTGACACTACTCTGGTGGCAGTGCCACAGTGATAAATACTTTAAAAATGCAGATAGGTTAAGTAAGTTTTGACAGTGATCTGTGCAAAAGGCAGCTTCAAACGGCAAAAAATGATACAGTGTTAGAGACCTTTCATTGAGTAGAATACATAGGCTCTCACTGAAAACTGAATGAGGAAAGAGGAAGCTGTAGAATATATTGTAGAATGTTGTAGAATATGTTGTAGAATATATTGTCTACAACAGCTCCCCCTCATCACTGAGTTCCTATAATGGCCTGAACAAAGATGACAACACTAATCATATATCTGTGTATATATATACACAGAGAGAGAGAGGCACCTAAACTGTGAGATTTTCATAGTTGGAGAAAATGGTTGTTTGCTATTTGCATTTGAGCCATGTATTTGACCAGACCTCATCATCCTTTTATTCACTACAAGAAAGTTTGATACAGAAAGGAATAGAAGTTTCATGTGTAAGCTTGGTATATGATAATAAAAATAAGCCTATATATAAACTCTAGTAATCAGAACGTCAAAGAACTGCTTTATGATAGTGAGGGCCCTTAAATTTCTTTTCCTAGTTGACTTACATGGCTAAAGTTCTGCTTCTAGCATGGTCAGAAATGCCCCAGCTTTTATTTTGTTGGATGTCTTGCTCCCATTGGGTATATTAAGTAAAAAACATGAGATAATTTTTTAGGCCTGGACTGTTTACATTTTAGAGATTACCTGTTAAATAGCATGCCACACTCTTGGTTTTGTTAAATGACACAGGTAGATCCTTTTTTAGGCACTTGGACAATAATTAGGACATTTATTAATGTTTAAGTTCACTTGCTATGCAAGAAGATTCTAGCCAACATCTTTTCCCTTTCAGGAGAGAATTTTAATTCTGTGACTATTCAGGAGGACATTGTCAGTTGATCTTGATAAAAATGTTCTATTTTGAAGAAAATGCTCTCATGTTCCTTGGCTGCTAAAAATGCAAGTGCAAACAAAATGTACTCTAAGCAGGAGAAATTGCCACTTTGGAGGTGGATATGTAGACTTCAGGTTTTCCTGAAGTGTCTGTCTTTCCTCTACAGGCGTTAGACAGCTGTTATCAACAACCTTCTTTCAAAAGTCTTGAGCCTAAATGTTTTGTTTGAAATAAAAATGGATTTATGCATGTTATTAAGCTCTTTGTAGAATTGTGAGATGAAAGTCTTGCCTAAAAATACAAGCAAAATTTGATATGGAATGAGAGAATGGGTCCAGATCACCAGAAATCTAAGTTATTGCCTTGACTGGAAGATTGTGCTTATCTGTCAGGCATAGAATTAAAAGTTTTCAGGTGTATACTTAATATTATTGGTACAGTCACAAGTTCAGATAATGAAAAAATCATCATTAAGATAAAAGAATAAATACAGTGGAATCTATGAAAAAACAAGAATTTTCAAAAAAGGAGGCATTAAATGTGCCAATCAACTTGTTACAAACCAATCAACTCAAAGTGGAATTATGTTAACAAACAGAAAGAACTGATGTACACTTTCAAACACTTAGTACATCTCTCTGCTCCATTTTTCCTGTGCTGGATACATTACCTATTTATAAAATAAATATTGTAATTCAGAAAGGCTGCATATTTTTCACTTTCAGCTACTCAGCACTGATATCCAGATAAAACAAAAGTCTATGACCAATTATTATATTTAAATTTATCTGTATGCACATTCTTCTGTGAATGTAATAGCCTGGAATGGAGACAATAATTCTATTTTGGATAGAATTTTTATTTTTTTATTGTTAATAAAGTATATCTTTCTTTGTCATTGATAGGGATAAAGACTCCATCTCAAATTGTTAGGGAGCCATTTTATGTCAGTCCCATGATGCAAATATGCCCTAGAGTCATCTTTGCTATGCTTAAATAAGCACTTTATTTCAAGTGTTCTATTGGCAATTACCAATGATTTTGTAGTTAGTTGGCAGCACATGGCAGGGTGATAGTACATTATTTCACATCAGAGCAGCTATGTAGGATATATTAAAGTAAATAAACCATCACTTTGCTCTGTCAACAGACAGAAAATATTTCTTGGAGTAAGGTCTTGCTGTGCATAGGCTCATCATAAAGACTTGTTCACATAGTGGGTATGTGAACTACATAATGGTTATTTTTTCCTTACAGGATTATGAGACAGGCCTGAGTACAACCTTTTGGTTTAGCTTATGTCAACATCATTACTATGGCTAAGTAATTTTCACAATTTTGAGTGATTTTTTGATATTATATAATCCTTGTTGACAAAGGATATTGTTTTGTTTCACTGTCTCAAGTTCTTAGAAAAATACACTGTTTGTAAAGATTTTCTTTCAAACTGTGTTGTAAATATGTTGTTATTGTAATCACCAAAAAACAAGACACTGAATAATTCCACAGTATCTGCATTAACATATTTTCCAATGAACTTTGGAGGCATTCCTCATGCAGAAGCCAAAATACAGTGAATTTCAGTGAATGGTATAAAAGTGTTGAAGAGGGTGAACATAAGTGACTCAAGGCTCAGGTAATGGACAGAATAGCCTTTCCCAACACTTACTTAGGAGCAACCAACAACAATGAAAAATGCAGATAGATGTGGTATATTCTTCTGGAAGATTTTTTTCCTTGATATTTTAAGAAATCAGGATAAACCAGAGCATTTATAAAAGAAAAAATTATGTTAGGTGATTCTGCCAGTGGTCTGAAATACATCTGCTGAGCATTAAGTAATGAGTAATCACTCAGTCTTAACCTTAAATCTACTGAGGTATTGCTTTAGCTTCACATGTGATTTTTGTCCTACATGCCTCAAAGGAGGTGCTTTGTTTTATGTATTTTTTCCTGGATTACAGAAGGCATGCGACTTTGTATGACAGGGGTGCTCATTTGTTTGGGTTTGTATTTATGTTTTCTTACAGTGCTTCTGGTCACAGTTTTGGTCAAGTATTCTTATTAAGAACTCTGCTCTGTGTTTGGCTTTTCTAATAGTACAAATTCAGTATAACAGAATAACAATTTTAAGTGCAGAGTTTCAATCTGCTAATTTTATATCTAAGAACAATTCAATTATTAGAGTACCTGTTCTGTTTTAAAAAGGTTTTATCTTTATTCTTGTGGGACAGCCTTCCAGGTCAGAATTAATTGTCAAATCCAAATGAAGTTCAAGGGAGTTATTTTTTTAAAACTTCAGTGAGCATTCATGCTTTATTTTACAGGAGATAGATATATAAACATCCACTTGTTAGAAACCACCACCTACCCGCATGTTCAAATGTGGGGGATGAAAAGTATCAGCAGTACCTAAAAGTTTGCCATCATTCAAAAATCAGCTTTTTGCATTATATGTTATTGCTTTTCTGCTCTTTTATTGTACTGATGTGTAAGGTATGGAATCCCTACTCTATCTTTTCTAGAAATATGACTGAAGAAGTATGTATTAGAAAAGATGTTTTTCACTTACATTCAGAATTTGTACATCATCTTTGCATTTCTATTTTTTTTCCTTTTAACAGTTGTAAAAAAAAATTGTTAACTGGCATATGAAAAAAATAGTCTCATTTAGGGATGGTGGTAGAAAAAGGTTATGCTTTTCTTTTGATTAGTGTAAATTGAACAGTTCTTTGTGTTAATTTGCCATTTAAAATATTCTCAGCTGTCATGGGTAGTAATAATAGCTATTTTGTTATGTATATGAAGTGGAAAGGTATTCAAGACTACAGCTAACCCTTCAGAGCAGGTTTGGGTCTGATGCAGAACAGATAGAAGTTAGAGCCTATTGAAAGACTCAAATAGTCAGAGCCAGATAACATCTCATGTGCTCCCACCTCAAAATCCTGTGTTTTTTTTTGCAGAGGAGTTACAGGTTTAGTCACATTTTAAAGATGAAAACAACACTTTTTATTTCATCTTTTTGCTCTCTGATAATTGTTCTGGAAATCCACAGGTAGATTATGTTACTGTCCTTTTTAGCTTCCTAAAAATTCAAGATTTATCAGTGCTGCATCTTTTAGCAGTGAGCTTTATTATGCAGGGGCCAATCATGCTTTTTCCTACAAAGGCCAAATAAAAAACTCTGTGCATTGAAATTTCATTCCATAGGTACTATCATCTACATACTTTGAACATACATTTCCTGAGATGCACAGACACAAATCCCCAACTTAAATATGTTTTTCCATCATATGCTTCTTTCATCATATAAAGGGTGTAATAAATGCATGTGGTGTTTTACAGACATTGATTTTGAATCAGTAAGTTATTTTAGGAAAAAAAGAAATAAACAATTCATGCTTTTTCCCTACCTAAATGCCATACAGATTTATTTGGAGCTCATTAGGGCAGAGTTCATTTTACCCAATGTTTCTTTTTTCATATAAACATTTTGTTGACTAATGAATCTCACAATGCTTAACTTCAAGAAAAGAATAATGATAAACCCAAATTCCATGTTTAATATTCAATTGCAAAATATCATGAAAATTAAATAATAATGCTAGGATTGAATAGAAAATAGATTTTATGCTTGAATCACATTACAACAAGAACAACTTCCCCTCAGGAACACCTCACAGTGTATGTAGTAATATTTTGAGAGGTAAAAGAAGTATTGAAAACTGTATTTGGAGAAGAATCTGCAAAGAAACAAAATTGTAATTAAACCCAGTTGTCCCAGGAGGTGGTGGTTGTTTTATCTGCAGCTATTGACTGAGAAAGGATCTAGCTAAATAAAACTTGAATGGGGTTCAAATCCATTTACTCTCCTTTGAAGTCAGTCGGGCTGTATGTGAAAGTTTAGGTATAGGAAGTGTATGCTTAGTCTATGCATACTTAGATAATAGATAATATTTGGACAGGTAGATAATAATTTAAGACTTCAGTGAAAATAAGTAAAAAAGGTGTCTTAAAGGGCTTTAGAAAAATGCACAAACTCCAGAGTTGCTTTGTACACAAAGAAGAATATTACTGTCTTGAAGACTGCAAGTGATCTTCAGGGGACTATAATGCTCAGGCTCTGAATCCCAGCATTGTATTGCTTTTAGAGGAAAAACCTTGAGATTTACACAACTCCACTACCACTTCTTTGTCTTGTTATCAAGACGAAATGGATAGGTGTGTGGAGTGTGCTGTGCATGTTTTTATGCATTACAAACAATTTTACATATAGAAAGTTTGTCTAAACTCTTATGAGTACGTGGGCCTTCAGTAAAACTCATGGACAACCAAATGTGTGTATATATATATATATATATATATATTCTTTTTACAAGGAAAAACTCAACTCAGTGTTTTGCCTCTAAACTGATTAAGCTTCTGTCCTGAAAGGGACAACAGACTCATTTCTTAGACTGATGTGCTCATTGCCCTACTCTGGATATGGTTTACTCTTGATTTATTAAGCTTCTGGGTAAAAAATGACTTAACTAGTCCCTTCTGTGAATATTTTTCTCATGCCCTTTTGCTAATTACAAGGATGCAAATGCCACAGAGATCTTTATATTTCTTGTCTCATTTGCTATATATTTTTGGAAACTCTACTACTGTTTCTATGTAGCTATTATAGTCAAATTTTGAGGATCTGAATTCTGTTGTTCTAGATTCTCAATAATGAGAATAAGGAGTATTGTTATCTCAGTTTGCAGAAAAATAATCTGAAGTGTAAAGCTTTTCTTGTGATGATGCATAAATTTAAAAGCTGCTGCTTGTGAGTCTGTTTACATAGGTATGGCTTTGGCAAAGGGGTTATGTAGAGCAAAGCACTTTGGTACGTGGGAAAAGTTTCACATTTAAGAGTCCAGCATAACTCAACAAAAATGAATCTTGTAATGGATTCATCAGGTTGCTTTTGAGCAATGAAGCAGTGATACCCAGTATTCTCTGTCAAGCAAAATGAGAAATTTGCCAGCTGAAACACAGCTAATGTATGAGCAAGATCATATCCTGTAACTAACAGGCAATTACGCTTCAGGGCTTCAGCTTTCAAGTATATCTTTTGGGTCTGCAATCCAGGCAGTGGCCTATTTGGATTGTCCCTAGTAAGAGCAAGATTTCCTCTTGTCTTAACTTTGAAAGGAGCAGTTTCATTCCAGGCTGAGATTACTGGTAAGTTCTGGTCAAAAGGCTTATGTTCCAGAAGGCTTATGTTTCTCATTGTAAATGAAATGGAAAATAGATGGTATTAACTTAAACCCGTAGTGTTTGGATTAAATGGAAAATCTATAATAGGAGATTCAAATATGGAAAATATGACCAAAAAATTGGGAAAAACTTAATTTCTAGATTCTTCAGAAATTATTGATGTCAGTATGAGAAGGGAGGGTTCAGAAAGATCTAGCACTTCTCATGAATCCTTCAGTGGTTGGTCATCTCTTTGAGTATACTGACAAGCACCAAACAACGTTTCAGTGCCACTGTGCCAGAGCAAAACCATGGGCCTCATGCTTATATTCTGGGTATTCTGTGAAAAGTTAGCAAGTGGCAGAGTAAAGAAGTTAAAATTGATACATGTATAAACAATACAATTTATATAAAACCCTTGATAAATTCTAAAGCTTGTTGGAAATTTGTTGAAGATTGTTTTTTCTGTTGCATTGTAGAACTGTTCTCTAAGAGGTACAATGTGTTGTGTACTTTTTGTGTTAGGAAAAAGTGTCCTCTGTAATAATCAAGAGAGGTTTTTTGATCTCCCCATGCTCAGTTTCTTACAATGGGTGGAGGAGTAAATGTCAGAATTTGATTAAACTATCTTGGTCTTTAAAGTTGTTCTGTATATATACCAGCAGGTCATCTCATTAACACTTGGACAAAGTACATAGTAAGTTTGTAATTAAACATCCTCTTCCTTCCCATGGAAATCAAATACAATCACAAATTCTTCCTTCCATGTATTTGTTTATGTTAGTGCATTGCCACTGCCTAAATTATGCTAGTTTTGGTACATACTTCAAATGAATTACTTTATCATTGTGTTCCAGACTGGACAAATAAACATCATATGTGTACTTATTTTATGTAGCACCATGCCATGATACTCAAACAGAAGTAAGTTCCCTCAATGGGATACTGACCCAGCAGAGCTCTTCGGTTCCTCCTAACCATGTTTGGTCACCAAGAGATGGCAAGTGTGTCTGTGTCATACTGCACTGTCCCATGAAAATGTATGCCTCCCCATTTGTTTAGCTGTTTGCACAAAGTTGTGGGTTATTAAATAGGAACAGATTTTCTTTTATGATCTCTTACCAGAATAAATATCAGCATAAGAAAGACAGAAAGTTGAGTGGGCTGGACATAGCTGTTGACTTTAATTAGAGGTGGTTAGAGAAGTTAAATTCCCCTGCACAGTCCTCAAGGTGCTATTAGCATCTGATTTCTGCACTTAAGAAATGGCAAGTGCATCTTCAGAAATGGCCCTTGGTTGGTCCCAAGCATAAGCATCTGGCATGATACTGCATGATTAAATGTTTGTCAGGAACTGGAAACTGTTGGAGAGGGGAGCATACCTTTCTGTCATATTTTGCTTTTTCAGAGCCATGGCTATCACTGGTCGTGAGATAAAAATTAATGAAAATTAGCGCCTCTGGCTTGAAAAAAACTTTTGGTTAGATGTTTCTGTGAGAATAATGTTGACATTCTATAATTCTTCCACTTTGTTTTGCAAAGTCACATTGATTTAGTTCTAAAACTGCTTTTTTATAAATGCATAAAAATTTCATCCCTACTACATTCTATTAGTGGGAAAACCCTTTTTCTCTCTCTTTCTTTCTTTCTTTCTTTCTTTCTTTCTTTCTTTCTTTCTTTCTTTCTTTCTTTCTTTCTTTCTTCCTTCCTTCCTTCCTTCCTTCCTTCCTTCCTTCCTTCCTTTCTTTCTTTCTTTCTTTCTTTCTTCCTTTCTTCCTTCCTTTCTTTCTTTCTTTCTTTCTTTCTTTCTTTCTTTCTTTCTTTCTTTCTTTCTTTCTTTCTTTCTTTCTTTCTTTCTTTCTTTCTTTCTTTCTTTCTTTCTTTCTTTCTTTCTTTCTTTCTTTCTTTCTTTCTTTCTTTCTTTCTTTCTTTCTTTCTTTCTTTCTTTCTTTCTTTCTTTCTTTCTTTCTTTCTTTCTTTCTTTCTTTCTTTCTTTCTTTCTTTCTTTCTTTCTTTCTTTCTTTCTTTCTTTCTTTCTTTCTTTCTTTCTTTCTTTCTTTCTTTCTTTCTTTCTTCCTAATATATAACCTAATATGTTTTAGTGATTCCAGAATGACTTTTGGATTCATTTACTTTCGGGCTATATTGTGTTTGGAATCAGTGGCTCACATTTTAACTCTCACTGGTAGAAAGAGCTCACACATCAAGCCTTTACAGGCACAGTTGAATCAATTGGATTTTCAATAGTCTATATGTTTTTAGTTTTATTTCATACAAATAGATGGCTTACTTCCTCTATTCTCACACAACTTTTAAAGTCTATATTAACTGAACAGTTTCTTACTTACAACCTAAGTTCTGGGGAGGTTTTCATACTGGATACCCAGAATTGCTGAAATTTTGCTGTTTTTTACAACATGCAGTGGTCCCCAAGTAATTTCTTTTAAAAGGTATTTTCCTTATTGCAAATTTTAGTAGTTCTGCCCTTTTCCTTCTCGCCTTACTTATTTCTCTATAAAGTACATAAGATAACTAGCTTTGCTAAAAGGTGATTCATAATTCATTAGCTTTCCCAGTTCACACTTCTAAAAGACTATGTCATTCCTAAGTGTGTCCATTTTATTAGTAATAGAGAAAAAATTCTTAAACTAGTAACAATTTCCACATTGGCAGGAATAAATGAAATGTGAACCCTGTATAAACTTCTGCAGTCTGGAGTTGTTTTCCAGCCTTGGCCTGCTATATATTCCCTGTCATATGCTCTTAGGAACAGAATCCAGATCAGTTTACTTCCTATTATATAATCTAAGTAGTTGTCACTGAGACTTAAGCATTACTAACTATTTCCACCCATGGGAGTCATGAGTTGCACGAGAATAGAAGAAAAATATCTTCCCAGTATGTGAGAGATGATTCTTTTAGGCCAGGATTTAAACGAGTGGTAGGACATATACAATAAATATGCTGTGCCATAATACTGGAGTAGAGAAGACAGCCAAGGGTTGGATTCTGGTGGCAGGAGCCTAGAGTAACTTCCGTGAAGTTTACAGAAATTAATATCAACAGAATTTCAATTGGAATCTATTGCATCTTCCTAATGTCACATATTCAGCTCATAGATGAATGTGAATATTATCTTCAGCAATAAATGAATTAAATATTGCCACTTCCAAATTACATATAAATAATGCAAATTTAGATTTTGAAAATATTAACTAGTGATGCAGCCTAAGAATAGGTTAGCTTTTCCCATAATTGATATTTTTTTCTGCAGCTTAGTATTGAAAGAATGGTAATAAAATGAGTATCTGTTATTATTGATAATGGAAAATCTACTGCTTTAGAAAGATTATGCTATTTATTTTTCAAGCAATGTTCAACAGCTGTGCAGATAACTCCATTGACACTGACTTAAAACCTTAGTTCTTCCATTTTTAAAATATTACAATTGCATGAATCTATAAACATCAGAATTCTTCAAATATATATCAGACATACAGCTCCAAATTTAAATTACTTCTGTTATTCTGGGAAGTCTTTTTGAAACATTTATTCAATGTGAGTTTTAGAGAAGATGAGTGTGCTGATGTAGTTGAAAGGTTAATATTACCAAAAATTGTTCAATATTGGTCTAAAAGGAGTTAAAATAAGTAAGTAAACATCTGTAAGTTGTCAAGCTGGTAACCATCATACTTAAATATGAGGGAGTAGTGCTAGAATTTAAGAGATGGTATGAGTGGTTAGAAATTAATTAATAAGTTTATCAATACTCTTGCAGTATAAGGAGCTAAGGCTTTGACTTAAAAAGGATTTAGCCAAGCTTATTAAAACTCATTCTTTAAGGGCAGAAGAAAGTTTTAGGTTGGGTTTTTTGAATGGTTGATTAGTTTGGTGGTTTATTTTTTTTTCAGAAAAAAAATTTCATCTACTTCAATCAATTTATTGTTAAATCTGATTAATTCTTCAGACTGGATCACTGGCATTTTCAATTTAGCCATCAACAGTTTATTTCAGTGCACTTCAATTTGGGTGGAGTGACAACCTCTTTAGGTTAGATGTTCTATTGACTGTCTTTTTGAAGTAATTAAAACAGAATTGTAATCACCTTGGCTGGAATTCATTTCACTTAACTCTAGCCATGTAGGTATTTAGTCATCCAGAGTAAGCCAGTCATATAAGTTTCCCTTAAAAACAGTGAATAAAGGAAGTAACAGTAGACATGATGAATGGAAGTCACAGACTCTGACTGTGAATACAGATAAGGGATTCCCAGGAGAATGTGGCAGCACAACATATGAAGTTTAAAATAAAAAAACAACTAAAAAACCAAACCCAACAACAAAAAAGAATTATAAGTACTGCATTAATATTAGTTTTGACAGATTATATTAGTCATCTCACTACTGACTTAGCAATGCTCCAAATCTGATTTCAATGATGTAACAATTCCAATATATTTACAATATAATTTTCTCAGATGGAGGTTCCAGTACTGTAAAAACCTCACTTTAGTGACTGACTTAGTAATAACTTTTGGCCATAGTGCAAATGGAATTTTAATTACACTAACAGCATAATTAATATGGTTTTGCTTTTTATAGGGCAGTATCTTTCAGGACTCACTTCTGTGTCAGTAATCCAATTTTGAGTCTTTTAAGAGGAAGAAAGGAATTATATGATGTGCCTTTATTCTTGGTCAAAGTGAATTAGACCTTCAAATACACTCTGCAGTGGTGCAGCCTCAGCTTGAATATTGTGTGCAGCTTTGGTAACCACAATATAAAAAAGACATTAAACTATTAGAGAGTCTCCAGAGGAGGGTAACAAAGATGGTGAGGGGTCTTGGAGGGAACCTGTGTGAGGAGTGGCTGAGGTCACTTGGTCTGTTCAGCCTGGAGAACAGGAGACTGAGGAGACACCTTTGTGTTCTACAACTTCCTTGAAAGGAAGAGGAGGGGCAGGCACTGATCTCTTCTCTGTGGTGATCAGTGACAGACAGAGGGAAGGACCTGAAGTTGTGTCAGGGGATGTTCAGGTTGAATATTAGAAAAAAGTTCTTCACCCAGGCTCCCCAGGGCAGTGGTCACATCATCACCCTGACAGAGCTCAAGCAGTGTTTGTACATTACTCTCAGGTGTGTGGTGTGACTCTTGGGGTATCCTGTGCAGGGTTACCCCAAGTTGGATTATTGAGTTGGACTCGATGATCCTTGAGGGTCCTTTCAAACTCAGCATATTCTGTAATTCTGTGAATATTCCCACAGCCATCAGGATCTCAGATCTGCAATCATCCTTGCATAGCTCAGCAAACAGTTTTTGCTGCAATATCCAATTATCTGCCCAGTTCATACCGTTCCTAAGAATCAGCTTATCGAAATGCTAGACCCTAAGAAGAAAGAAAGTCATGGGGATTGCTCGTTTAATTTTATCTTCCAGCATGAGCCTTTCCCTTTTTTCTGCTTTCCCTCTATGGAGCCTGCCTCTGTCAACCTCCTAGACAGCTGGAACAATGATATGCATGTCTGCCTTGGATGTGTGAGGGGCTTTTACTTTCCCACACTGCTTCAAGCACTTTTTTTTTACTGCTTCAGTGGGATGACAAGTACACCACAATATTGATTATAAACTGCAAATAATTCCATATTTGTTTCATAGATATGAATATTTAGAGCTAGCTCCTTCATCTGCTCTTCAAGAAAAAACCAAAAAGTTTTGTTTCTCAATAAGCTAGAGATTTAGACCTAAAATACCTGTAGATATATTTTTAAGAATGAAGGGAAATAGGCTTTAAGTAACAATGGTGATTTGGGGATTATGTTTTCTTAGACTTTTAGCAAGAGTAGGAAACTCTAACATTAGTCCTTTAAATAAAAGTTAATGTAATATATGTAAATTATTTTATTGTCACATAGAAGTCTGAAAAGCATTTACAGACATGACCCTTAGATTCAAGCCTGTGGGAGAAACTTTACAAAACCCAACATCTTTCTAAAATGCTGTCTAGCCTGGTAGACAGCATTTTTAGTAGTTTTGGTCTCACACAGGGTATATTTGTCGTGAAGATTAGACCTTTCTGGAAAAAAGGCAGTGAAGTCCTACTCTGAGTGCATCTTTCATCTAACTGGGTTTTATTTACCACATACCCCTTAGACTCTGATTACAGACAAAAAGGACACTATTTTCCTATTTCAGGACAATTAGCTTCTTCTTTAAGGCTAGGTACCAGAGCCCCTTAGGAGCTACTTGGCCTCCAGATCAGAGTTAGAGCTAAAAGCAGAGAGCAGACTCTCTTGCAACCTTACAGCCTTTGCACATCTTCCCTTTCTCCCAAAAAAAAAAAAAAAAAAAAAAAAAAAAGAAAAAAAATCAAAATAGCAAAGCCTTCTCCCAAAACTAACAAGATACATTTTTCTCCAAAGGCTCATAGTTGTTTCCAAGATTATGACAATAACTTATAGAAGTTGGTGAGGCAATACCATTTGATGAGATGGTACCTGCTATTCTGCCATTCTGCTTAGAACTCATTAAAGAGGGGTTAATGGAAATTGAAAAACTTACAGCATTTAAGCAAGGATCTTTGATAAGAGTATAATTCTTATTTAACTCATTGTGTTTTAATGCTACTACAAAGTCATTTATTTCAAATAAAGCAGTGTAATTAACATATGTTAAGGGTAAGATGGAGCAATTCAAACCTATAAAGCAAACATTATACCCCACCTGAGCTCCTAGCTCTAGTATTAAGCAGTACAAATAATCTGTATTTGCTACTTAATGAGTAGCAGTATCAGTCATAACTCACATCTTATTTGGACATTAGTCCAAATTTGGGCATTAGTCTATACGTTAGCTCTGACACTGATCTGGGACAAGACTTCTGTTACTCAGTCTGTTACCACATTTGTTTCCCATGTTTAAAAGTGGATTATACTTCTCAGTCACCTCACAGGGATGTTATAAGACTGCTTTTGCTCAAGTTTTCAAAGCTTTTTGCAGTTCTTGGCTTACTGTCTGGAACTGGAGGGCAGTATACAAATGCCAAGTATTTCTACTATCCTACAGCAGCTGGGGACAGATTTTTCACATGCCAGTTCTTCTACTCTGGGACATGTGGTTGCTGAGTCAAGCGGTGATGGGGCATATTGAGGACAAGGCAGACAAAATGCAAGCAGGGAAACAAACAGTTACCCTAACATTGCAGAAAAACAAAATTAAAATTCCCAGTAAAATCAGAGTCTTAGTAAACAAGAGAACAATATAAACCCTTCTCAGAAGGGTCTTTGACAAGCTGTTTTATTGATAGCTGATTCAGGCAGCTGGCAACTGCAGAATATTAATGAAACATTGGTAGGAACATGAGCAGTTTGAACAGGTTGATTAGAACTAACTGAAGTCTACAATGCATGATATCAAGATAATATTATTTGTTTGTAGCATTTGTTCTTAGTTTGACCTTGTTGCTTGCTTGCTACTTTTTTCTTTTTTTCTTTCTTTCTTTCTCCCTTTTATCCTTCTTTTCACATCTATCCTTTCTCCCTTCCTTCTTCCTTCCTTCCTTTTTTCTTTCTCTCTTTTGTTCCCTAGTTCTCATATGCCCAATTAAGTTCAAATGTGCGGAAAACTGCAATAAAAATGTTGCATATAAGATGTTATAAAAGTGTCTTCTTGTTTCTCTCCTATTATTTGTTAGCAGACACATGCAGCTCCTATTACAGTAAGCTGCATTCTTGTTCACTGCTTACATAAATGGATTTATATAGGGGAGCTAGAAGGAGCTTAGGAGAAAATCCTTGTGCACATCTGACTCAGGGTATGTAAGGGCTGAGGAATCTCTGTGTATTTGGCAGTGAGAAGTGAGATTGATAGCTTCACTCAGGAGCCACTCCAGTCACTATTCCCCTGCTGCTTCCCTGGGAGAGGGCCTGCAGTGTTCCTCTCCCACTGCTTGCCTATAAAGGCATAGGTACATGCAATGCTCTCTTGCTAGCTTTAAGCACATGATGGAATTCATGTGACTGACTAAAAACACTGGTGGTGATCTTTATTTACCCAAGAGCTGCTTGGTTTTTCCTTAGTTTGGTCTGGTACTGTGTCCTTCACTTGAACATCATCACACATGCTTGTTTTTATGCTTTCTACTGTATTTCTTTTTATTCTTCACAGCCCATAATAATTTACAAGAGTTCTGAAAAGGCATTTTGATTATCACTGCTTCAGTCCTTCATCTTTTGCTTCTTCCTTTACCAACATTTGTGTCTACTAATATAAAATCCTGGGTTTTTTTGGTTGCTGATTGATTTTGCATTTGTCGTAATACTACCTATATTACTCAAATTTTACTAGTTAGGCTTAGATTAGAGCTGGGTATATTAATGGATGAGACTTCTTTAGGAGGGGTTCAGTTTCAGGGATTGAGGAAGGACATTAAGTGCAGATTTTATAAGGGAATACTGCTTTAGGTCCTGAGCATGTATGGAATGTTTGAGATGCTGGATTTAATGTTTGTGAGAAAATGTATACTTATTTTCACCTTGGTACAAACATTTATTTGTCATTTTTTTCCTCTTCACCTTTTGTTGACTGGAGCTAATATTGGCCATGGTGATCATAAAGGAATACCAGGGAATCTATTCGTAGCTCTACTTTGTGGGATAAACAGGAGGTGTGAGATACTATGATCCAGGCTCTTCGTGACAGCATAATGCCCGCTGTAGGTTGGCAGACAGTGGCCTTTGCACGAATTTGCCTCTAGGCTAAGGCACAGGAGCAGCCAATGCCCCTTTGCTTGTCTCCTCAATGCTCCTGTGATTTACTGTGAAGCTTTTAAAGGGAAGAAAGCACTGAACTGTCAGAGCCTGTTCTTCTACTCTGAAGGGGTGGGTATAGTGGGATCTCTCAAAACCATTCATTAGTGACATTCAGGAACCTTCAGCATTCTTTTGACTAATGTGGTGGCTGTGATTTTTCAAAGTGCTTTTGTATTATTTCTAGGAAAAGGAGTGCTTCCTCAGTAAATTGATAAGCCCCGTCCATTTTTATGAAGTGCAATGTGTTGATGTTGTTCACTGTTACAAAAATTTATAATAGCAATAGAAATATTGTCATGTGAATATTAAATATGAAAACAAATATGCTCAAGCCTTTGAAGTGCAAGAAAACAATAGTTAACTTTTTTTCATGAAACAACCAAAAGTTTTCTCAGATGAGCAGAGCAACAGCTTTTCTGGGATAGATGGCAAACTCTCATTCTTTATTTCCACTTAACTCACAGAAATAGAATTCTGCTTTCTATGGCAAATTTGAGGTTTTGTTCTCTTGAACATGCAGTTGATCATTTTTATTTGTGCTCTAAGTTGCAATGGACTTTCTGCGATACTCTTCCTTCTAATAGATCTTTATTAGCAAAAACAAAGTAGTATTTAACAGTGTTGGCAAAGTTAAGTGTCAGCAACCAGAATTGTTTCTGTTCATACAACTTGTTCTAGTGGCAAGCCCACGTTTTCCTCTCTGTTGGCTCAGTGAACTAACACTAAGCTGAGACTGGGATAAGCAGAAACAAAAGTACATGCCAGAGATTCTTTCTGGACATGCATGAAAAGACATATATGAAAAGATTTATATGCTTTGTGTACAGAGCAATAGACACCTATTGCTGCCAGCAGGAAATTTCAGTTATATGGTGCAGGAACCAAACTACCTGGGCTTTTAAAATTTTGCCTCAAAGCCAGATATTTTAGTCAATGATTTAGCTTCCCCCAGAGGTGTGCCAGCTACATGAGATTGTAGCTGATGTCTAGAGTCAGTGCCAGTGAACTGGAGAATCAAAAGTACACTGGGTTTCTATCACAGGGCTAGCCAAGTAATGGGTAATCTTAAAAGCAACATTTTGGTAATTTTGTGGCATGTATTGCATGCAGTGTTACATGGCATTTACCCTAAAAATACTCCAGGCACTATCCCAAGAGATAAGTATAAGCTGACACAGTTGGGCTTTTTTAGTTTTTGTTAAGGTAATCATCTCACTCCCACTGCTAATGCAGTTTACTGTGAGAAATTAGAATATGCTGTAAGTGGCACAGAAAAAATCATGTAGAGACTTGCTGGTAATAACAGATTGCATAACAGCAACCTACTCACTGTTATCATCCACAGTTTTCAATACTAGTATGGCAGGAGACCATTCAAGAGTAATAAATTGCCTAAATGCCCAAGAAAGAAACAGGGAGGAAAGAAGAATTTGCAGTTCATACTGTCTGTGTAGGCTGGATTACACAGAAAAAACCACAGTGGTCTCCAGTTCAGTGCTTAATAACAACAGGATTTGTTAGTGGAAAAAAAATCTCAGAAATAAAAAATGGATTTTCTACTGCTACGTATTTTCCAAAAAGGTAATGCAGAATGTAAAAAAATAACATTTTAGATATGAGGATGATATTAGCAATATGAAATTTATTTCAAGCCTTAGAAGTTTTATGTGGATTTGAGCTGCCCAAATGTGTTAGCTACACCTCTTAGAACCTCTGTAAGGTATCATTGTGGTGGCAGCTCTTACAGTCAATTCTAAATTATAGAAGACCTATGGTAATCTTCCTGATGTCTTCTAATATGTGGAAGCAGCAAAATTAGTACCATCAAGCTCTACCTTGTTCCTGCAAGTAATATCGACATCAAATTACCAAAATCTTAAAAATAAAATATGGAATTTAATACTGTGTATTTATTTTATGGATACACAGGGAATTTTAAATCTCTGCTTAGATCTCTGCTTTCCAGATGTTCGCAATTTCTTCCTCTCTCTTGCTGATGATGATTTTGCTCACTAACACTTATTTATAGCGTTTAGTTATAATTTAGGTGTAAGTTTTTTCCATTGTTTCTTCTCCACTCTGTAGATGGTAGAGCTACATAAATTAACCCACACAAACTAATCACTTTGCAATAAGTGACTAATTGCAAATACAACTTCAGTGACTGAGATCAGTGATTTTTAACAGTTGCCACATATTGACTAGGCTATTGGAAATATTCTTGCCACAAGTTTTTTTTGCAGAGCAGCTTTGCTACTAAAGGCAGGTAGTCTTGTTCTGTGGTTCCATTAAAGCTGGAAATTGATCTTTCCTCTGAGGGATTTTTACGATCCCTGCAGAGGACTATTGAATAATGTAGTTTGAGATGAAAAAAAGAAAAAAAAAAATGACATCCTATTTCTTTCCTTGTTTTTCAGTCTAGTTGGAGAAGAGACAGAGACCAAAAAATGCCACCTGCAACAGGAGCGCCAGATTACCCACCCCCTGATGGAGGCTGGGGATGGGTTGTGGTCTTCGGGGCTTTTATCTCCATTGGATTTTCTTATGCCTTCCCCAAAGCCATCACAGTGTTCTTCAAAGAAATACAAGAGATCTTCCACACATCATATAGTGAGATAGCTTGGATATCATCGATAATGTTGGCTGTCATGTATGCAGGAGGTAAGACATTAGTGAAATTAGTAAATAACATTGCCTGGTAGTTTTTTTCATATGGTCCTAAAGCATTTTTTCCCCTTAGGGACTTTTCTTTGTTCCTCTACCTAAGATTTAGGGATTTTAGACAAAAAAAGATTTTGCAATCTTTCCCTTAATTCACATTTTTTGAGTATAATTTCCCAACAAATCAATGTCCAAATAATTTCTTCTGGGTTTAGGCATAAATTTGGTCAGTTTTCACTGCCTTGGTGAGATCTCTCAGTAAATCCAATGATGAAGCTTAATGCTAGAAAATTATTATGGTAATGAGGGTTTATTCATGAGACACAGATATTCCTCTGTAGACAAGGGGTTTATATCTGGTCCTTATTTGCCCTAAAATCCTATTTTCCATTTAGGCCACTAATGGAAACACTCCAAAGAGTGATATTTCAAACACGCCATCTGTATGGCAGCTAAGATACAGACAATCTTTTTCTTGGGACTGAACAATGAACATAAATTCTCCGATACCCTTTTTCTTGTAAGCAAGTAAGAAAAGAACAAGACAGATGTGAAAGGATTTTAAAGTATAAAGCTATGTTTAAGAACTAAATGTCAAATCTGCTTTGACAGGCTTTGTGTCTATCAATTTCAAAGATTAAATTGTTAAATTCTGCATAGTTCCTTCATTTTTTCAGAATTTTTTCTCTTTTAAGTATTGGTGAGAGCTAGCTGCTTCTTAGGTAAAACACTTAGTTCAAAATGTGAATTATGTTAATTCAGGCATCAGATCTGGTATTTCCCTTTCTTTCAATGTTAAGAGGTAACCACCTGGAACATCTGACTATTTGCACTGATGGAGCAATTAAATGCATACATTTATAAACATGTTTATTAATGAAGCTGGAACCATCATAGCATTATCTTTAGTACCTCAGGTAAATACTTTTCAGTTGATGGGATGGAAAAATGGATTTTGTTTCAAATTCTGTCAGTTACAGAGACCTTATGAAGACATCTTGACAAATGGTATCAATATCAACAAAAGCATGCTATTCAGTTATTTTGATACTATTTTTATTCATATACTAGTAGAAAATCATAAGTTACTCATATGCTGGTGGAGAAATATAAAGGATTTTATAGGACCAGCGACAACAGTCAAGTGAATTCACCGGAATTCACCAGGTGAAGAAATAACTTGAAGCAATCAGGAGTGGAGCAAAAGAGGGCATGTCTCATCACATTCAAGTCCCCCTATCACTTTCTTAAGGGTGCATCAGCATTTTCACTGTGGAGTGTACTTGTGTAACTGTGGAGGCCTCTGAACAAGTGTTCAACCCATCTGGAGCACAGGAAGAACACAGGTGTTGAAAAACTGGATTTTTTTTATGCTTTCTGTATGCTTTCTGACTTGCTGACCCTGAGCTTCTTTAGCAATGTAAAGCAGGTTTGCTCTATAGTGCAGGTGTTGCTATGTTGTGTTCTCTGCATAGCATTTAATTTATGCCATTTCTGTCAGGTCAAAGTTCATCCAGTGCACATGCAAATCTCGGGACGTTTAGCTGTGGTCATTTTTATCTGTGAGGTTCCGTGTGCAAAATTTTTCCTATTAAATACAAAAGATTCAGTAATTCTGCCTTCTCTTTAATACTTCTTTGACTGTTCTGATTACCAGTTACTAACTCTACTTGTATATTTACATTAAAAATTACAAAATTGTTTGCTATTCATTTTGCTAATACCTACCCCATTTACCACAAAGATTATCAGCACAGGAACAGTAAGCAGAGTTGTTTGGATATCTTGTTACAGACCTGTGGTTTTAAAATGCTGAGAATGATGACTCTGCCTGATATAAACACCCTTTGAAGCCAAAGCTTCTCTAGGACCACTTCCTAAAAACTAGGCTGTTTAAACAATCATTGGCAGAATATGAAATAGCGATCCGGAAAAACATTTCTGAAGGAAATCACTTCATTGTTTTTACTGTCTGAAGGTGGTTTAATTCTTCCTTCACATTTGATGTGCTATAATGCAAGGCCACAAGTACAAGGTGCATTGTTTACTACAAAGTGTGATACGTACACCTGCGATGAACACTGTTCATCATGCTACTAATGAAGGTAACCTGAAAACATCTAAGATCTGTCATCCTCATTACTGCTTAGCATTCAACCTATTAATCATCACAGTGGGGTCAGTGAATAAGTTAGAGTCTGTGCAGACACTTTTTGCTTTGAAGGCTGCAGCCTCTTGCAGTAATTAGCTGGCATCTGTGTTTCAGCAACAAGGTATTAACTTACCTTTCAATGCCTCAAAAAAAAGCTCCAGTAAGGAGCTAAAAGAGTGTTAATTATATTTATCACTTACTTCATACTTAGAATAAATGGCATTAAATTATAGCAGACCATCTGGCAATCCATATGGTCTCCTGCAGTCCTGGTTAATTCCAGCAAATAGGTCAAGCACAGCATTCACCCTGTTAGGAAAGCACCAGGCAGAGGTGACAAATCTGATAAATCAAATCAATATGATACTCCTTCTCTTGCTCAGTCTGGCACAATATGCAGTTTCATACTGTTTTCTGTTGTGTTTTAGGGGGTTGGTTTGTTTGTTTTCTTAAGCGCTCTCTTCCTTCTTACCCCACCCCCCAACCTTTTGATGTTTGTTAGAGATTACTAAAAAGGCATTCCAAAAAGCAAGATCCAGTGATATGATTAAGATTACAGGTATTGCACAGCCTCTACTGTTCAGGCCATTCTTGATAAAAGCATCCTCTGGAGAAGGGCAGTCATTCAGTCTCCATGGTAACTCCTTCTTCTGCCTCTCTTGAGCAGAGACTGTCAATTGCATTAAATTAAGGATGATGCGTTTGTGATGGATTCCTACACTCAAGGGACTGAGATTGGGACCACCAGACTTTTGTTACTGGAGGACAGAACCTGGGATAAAATGGAATTAGTTGAGTTATCCTGACAGCACAATCTGTGTTCCTATATGTGTATGAACAGATACATGTATAAAATGTGTGTGCAAGTATGTATTCTTTTGCATATAAAATACATATGTATCCATATACTTACAGAGTCCTATTTCTGCACCAACACACAGAGAATTTAAGGAATTAAAGAAAAAGGCCAAATACATTTGAGCTCAAGTTCTCTTAGTTCATTCTTCTCTTTTTCAAAACTTTACCTCTCACTTTGTGCAGTGTTATCAGCCAAAGGTGATTAAGGAGCTTCTTATCAGAGCTTGATCTGTTTCCAGTAAAAATGTTTTCATTGCTTTAGTGTGGGTTTGATAGGAGCCATAGTGGCAGCTATGAAAGCCATGTGACAGGTCTGGTGATTTCAGACAGAGCTGACCTTGAGTTTTAGATTTCCTCAGGGAAAAAGCAGTTTGTTCACTTGTTGGTCCTTAACTCTTTTTCTGTCATGTTTCCAAGGACAGTTTCAATTTGCGGTTTTTTGTTTCTTTTGTTTGTTTGTTTCTCAGAAAGAACTTTTTGAGTATAACATTGGGTTATGAAGATTTGCTTGAAAGCTTATAAATCCTTCAAGCCGTATCCAGCTGTAAAATGTGGGACAGTCTTGCTGGTCTGAAGTTCAGAAAACATGAAATGTTCATTTAAATTCTGGATAATATTTCTGAGTAAATAGTTTAAAACACATCTTTGGAGTGCTTTTGAAGAAAGATGCTATGTAAGTGCATGGAGTGGCCATTATAATTTTTCAAAACACACATACTTAAAAAATGTAGCATTAAAAATCTTCCTTTCTCTTCAGTATTGCTTAGGTTATCCAAGTTTCAAGTTAAGTGTTTCCAAACAGTAGCAGACTCTTGAAGGATTTTTCATGTGACAGCACAAAAGTAACCTATAGACAAGTCCTCATTTTGACTTTGTCTAATATTAATTTGGAAAATAATGTATCATATGGTATGTTCAAAATATTTGTGATTTTATCTCAGTGGGTGTTTTGGTGATATTGCTGTGAAGATGAAATGGCATGCACAGTGGAGATGACAGTTGTGAAATTCATGTAACACAAACAACAGATGGTTATGGAGTTTTACTTTTGGGCAGGACCTGGGTTCCTACACTTTTCTTCCTCCCCAATAACACTTTCTAATTTTGGTTTTACAAATACTGGCACAAGGAATTCAGTGGCCATCCATATGGAGATTGAGAAGCTTTCTTGAATTGACCTATCTCTTTTGTTGTCAGGGACAAGTGTTTTTCCCCATCAGAATATGCAAAGTATTGAATTTTAATAACCTCATTTAGAATGCCCTTGAAAGCAGAACTTGCTAACTTTCTGAGTGCCTCATGGGCATAAGGGAATACTTCACATTTAGTCTAAGATATATGTAAAACATCTGTCAATTTAATTTGAGACTCACAGATAAAGGAAAAAGGAGTTGTTATGAGGTTTCACAAGAACAGAGCATTTTGATTCTTACTAGCAAATGGAGATAAGAGTAACAAAATATTATAAATATATATTAGTTCAGTTCTTTAAAAACAAAACCTGATTGCTAAAGCCTGTGAAGGGTAATACAGCTGGGTCTTGTATTTCTTGGAAGGCTTTGAGTTTTAGTAAAACTCAGTGTTGTCGGGTAGTATTCTGCAGTAGCAATGGACGTTTTAAACAGAGACATTTTAAACAGAGATGTCTTCCTTGATGTTTAGAAACACTCTAAAATGGTTAAGGGAAGAAAGGTGGAAAATAAAAAGCATATCTGTTGTAGATGGTTTTATACATTTTCTTTTCAAATATGTTTTTCACCCTATGTACAGGAAGAAGCTGGTTTTTTACTCTGCAACTTGTTACATTTTCCTGAACAGATAAGATCTAATTGCTAAATATTCAGTGTCTTTTAAGTTTTCATGAAAAAAAAGGTTTTTCATCAAAAGAGATCTGAATACATTCAGGAAGCCAATCTCAAAGCTGAGGACATGGTTCCACTGAGAGAAATAAGGAATTTTTTGTCTTTTATTGTATGCTTGTGTTAATTTTGAGTAATTGTCAGAAAGACATTACATGATACAGAGTTCCCAGTGTGTTTCTATGAACCTCTTTTGGTGTTCCAGCCATAGGGTATTGGTCATGGTTTGATACATACGATCACCTGGGACATGCTTTAGAGGCAGACATGGCAGTGCTGAGTTAATGATTGTACTTGGTGATCTTAGAGGCCTTTTCCAACCCTAACAATTCCATGATTCTATAGAAATATTTGTGGTAACCTAAATTTAATTAACTTGAGCCTTTTACTAAAACAGGTCTCATTTACATACAAGTAGGCAATGTGGATTACATAATGAATATTAATTAATAACTCTTTCCCTTTGTAAGACTTTGTATTTGTCTTGATCTTAATTTGGTTTTATAGGCAGGGATTTCAATAAGTAAATCAATATTGACAGCTTTTTTATCTGCAGAAATGATGCTTTTTTGATTTCCACTTAGTTTCAATTAATAGGTCAAAGTCTAACAATAATAAATAATATGCATCATTTTATAAAGGGCTAAAACTTTGGATTTGTTTAAGAAAGATATCAAGGGACAAACTGAGGCCTTTGATATGTTCATTGAGCTTGTAAAACTTTGACGAAAGAATGCTTATTTTGTGAGTACTGCAAATGTTGGATTAGTTCCAATATAGTTTTTCTCTGGATCATACAATGGTTGTGTTCGTGATGTGTGTTGGGTAATTCAAAGGTAATGAAACAATGGTCTTGCGCAACTGGGAATCATGAGACATTTGTGCAGATACCAGGGAAGAACTGTGGGGAAGGAAAAGTCTGTGTATACCATTTTAGTCACCCAGCACTTCAAATGAAATAATAAACCCAGCACTTTACAAAGAACTTATTATAGAATTTTACTGGTCCATTGTTTTGGAATACTATTGCCTTGTTTATTTTGGAGAGTATATTCAAGGAAAACAGGGTTGTACTGATATGTTTAGAAGGTATTCTAAGCTAGTATCAAATGACAACAGCTGAGATGTACTGTGATTCATAAAGATATATAATTCTGCAGTCATTAACAGAGGCGAGTGTGCCTCTGAGGGACTTAGTGACAGGTTTATGGTGATGGCAAAGAAACAATGGAAATTAAAAATGTGATGGTTTAGAATGTATTTTATGATTATATTAGGCACTCTCTAAATTGATTTACTGGTTTTGAAGATTTTTTTCAAAGACCACATGACACATGTCTAAATGTATAAACCATATGAAGAGTTTTTCAGGAGTCAGGACCTTTTCATTTAATAGTGATATCCTATTCAGATTCTGTATGTCAAAGAATACAAAAAAAATTGCAGCTTTAGTAGGTAATACATGTTTTGTTGGTGCATACAAGCCAAAGAAAATATTATCTCTCTTTTCCACAAAAATTGGCAGGTACTTTTTCATTGTTAAGGAACACTTAAGTATTTGCATTGCAGTTCTACCTGGTTTTTGTTTGGGGGAATATCTACTATGACATGACATCCAAATGAAAGAATGTGATTAAAAAAGGAACTCTGTTGTGAAATAAGATGTTCCTCATATAGTTCAAATACATCTTTTAACAATTTCTCACTGATAATGGGAATGTATGCCCCTTTTGGCTTTCTATGTGTAATGCTTTGAAACACTTGCCATTAGGAGCTTTATCTTGTAGAAAAATTTGAAACAAATAGTGGTATCCTTACAGCTTTTTACCAATAGTAGCTTGAGATAACATGAACAGGATTCCTGTGTTTAGTCTTCCTCAGCATAGGCACCTACATCTGACTAGTTGTCTAGATGTAGTCAGTCGTGTTCTGGTGTCAGTCAATAGATGGGAATTTCTAATTCATTCCTAAATGTCTGAAACACATAAAATACAAAAACTTCTTTGGCTTTTGAGAGCTAAAAGAATCTAGAGGTAAAGTTCAAATTTTGTACAAATCTGAGATGATGCCACCCTACATGATTGTTTCCTTCCACTAGTACATTATATTTTACTACCTAGAGACCTTGAAATCTAAGAACATTATTATTAGAGATACACACCCATTGTTAGGGATTTTGAGCTTGTTGTGTTTAAGGTTTGATTTTCTTCTTTAACCTTCTTGTATGTTGAATGGGTTGAATTCTCCTAAGTTCCGGTGACACTGACTCTGTTGCATTAGTTTTAATGCTGTTAAAAATACCTGGTAATTCTAACAGTACCTTTGAGCTTGTAAATCTTCTCTTACCTTGCAGTGACTTTCCTCATACCCATAATTCTCTTTCTTCTATAACCAGATAAGAAAAAACAAAAATGTCTTGTCTAATAATTGGCCAGGTTTACATTCTTCTGTAGCTGATTATAAGCTGATAGAAATCTATGGATCTGTTATATTTTCTTATGTTCTGTGAATGATTTAAAAATTAAATACAGTTCAGTCTCTTTGTAACAAGAGCCCCAAACACTTCTCTTATCAGTATCAGCTGGCAGCACCAAATTTGTCATGATGCAAGCCTTACTCATACTGCTCTCCTATGGAGGAATCCTTTGCTCTTCCTGGAACAGAACTTACTTGACTGAAATTTTTCATTCTTTTACAAGGATGAGCTTCTCTGTCCCACATACAGTGCTTCCAGATTTGCAGGATTTCCCAAGAGCTCTTCACCAGCTTTCAAGATTGGACTGGCACAAGAGAAAGAAACAGATGTCCTGTTTGGTCTTCCCAGAAGGTGGAGTAATCTTATGTCCTTGGAAGTAAAATTTCACTCAGAAAAACTTCTAGAGCAGTGCTGGCCTAAATTATTTGAATAATTGGCTTATTCCCAACTTGCAGAAATAATCTCTCCATATTGTGGCATTTCTAAGCTTTAAGTGCACATAATAAAGTGTATGAGTCTGCTATTACTTGCCTCATCAGAATAGCTGTATTTTTCAGAGTAGCAAGTAAATAAACAAAGTGCAGGAGATTTTACTTCTGAATATTTAACTTAAAGACTGTCTTTAGAGGAACTATACAATCCATAAGAAACCAAGACTCCAGAGGGGTTACCATGAAACATTTAATTAGGGAACATAAGGGTTTAAAGTTGGAGAGAAGGAACAGCTTCAGTGATGATATTACTCTCTTATCAGAGACATCTAAAATAACTGCCTGGGACTCTGTTCTAAGTATGGGCATTGGTGCTTATCCTGCAAGAAATGCTTCATTTTGAATACCTTAGTGATCTCATGAAGTTCAAAGTTAAGTTATTTTTTTTTCACATACCTAAAGTCAACATATAAACGTGTTTATATATTTATGCAAATATGTTCATCTTTAGGTGGGTTTGCGACATCAAGATTCCTTGACAGTGTACCTTCAATGACTTAAGTAATTTCAGAAGCATTCATTAAAATCTCATTTTTATTTATCTTCACCTTTAAAAGACATGATCCATAAATGATTAATATCTTTTTCCCCAAATAAAATATAAATAAAATATAGAATACTAGCTTTGAAGATTTACAGGATTTGAGCAAAGCTGGTGGTATTCACTTTATTGAAATAATCATTGGATAAAAATTCTGACTTATTTGTTAGTAAGCTTATCTCTGCTTCATAAATGGAAAACAAAAGTTTAAGGACACAGTAAATTTGACCTTAAGTCAATTGTACTTGACTTAACTTCAGTTTTAATTTATTGGATTCCATAGAGTTCCAGTGCTTCAAAGCTCTCTGAGAAGTCAAGAATCAGGCACTGTGACTGTAAGGATTATTTATTGAAGCAACAGATTCTGTAACAAAACACTTCCAGGTAGTGACCTGAAATTGTATCATTCTCACATGGGAAGAGAATCTAGTCAACACTGGAGATGATTCTAAGGGGCTCATGCCCACTTACGTGAACAATTACTCGGAGGACTACACCTCAGAAAGAGATGCGGCAGTTCATCTCAGAGATGTTAGGGTGTTAGGTGTCTGCATATACAGTAATAAACAACACATTTGGCTTATACTAAAATAAGAAACTGTAGAGTTACAAGTTTCCTAAGACTGTTTGGTAATGAAATGCAATATGATACCTAATAACCTAATAACCTTGAAAAAAATGTTTGTAATTATTTTGAGCTAAGAGTTCATGGTAATGCCACACAGTTATATTTTTATTTTGTTTATTTATACGGCAGAACACATTAGAGATGTTTCAGAGTGAGCTTTTAAAAGAGTTTTAATTTAACTGAAAATTCTGAGTCTTGAAATTTTTATTTCAGCTAGGGAATAAAATTGATACTGAAACATAAAGTTAGTTCATACAATGCTTGTTTTAATTTTTTGTATTGTTCCTTAAAAATCAACTAGCATGCCACATAAAGTGAGAGTGAATCTTTTGTCTTTTACACAGCATCATAGTTTATACCTGTGGAAAGAATGTGCAAGGTTACATTTGCCATTGTGATTTATAAGCTCTTCATATTTACTTACTGAAATGTAAACAGTAAGCTGAGTGCAAAGCACTTGACCTTATGCTTAGAAAACCAGAGCTGAAGTGGCAAATGGGGTTAAGACAAGAACAAATTTATATTATGGAATTTCTTCCAGATTATTTCTCTGATGTTATAAAAAAATTGCCTGACAGGGTGTTCAGATATACACATTACCTAGATCAGTCAAAGTTCTGACCAACTGCTTTCCAGTAAGATGTATTAAAACTTACTAAAGAAACATAGTTCCTCCTGTAAGAAAAAAATATTACTTTCCTGAGCAAACCTCAGTACTATTCTCCTCACAAGTACACATGGTAAATCTTTGCAGGAGTAGGTATATTTCATTGGATTATTTTAATATGTTCTTGCTGAAGAATGTCAACATAATTCTTTAGTTGAAAGGTGGTTCCAGAAATGCATGATGTTTAGGCAGTATCTGTAATACAGATAATGAAAAGCCTGTATTTTAATGGGTACTAATTTATTTTGAATTTATGATGAATCACAGTCATTAAAAGGGAACTGCTTCACACTACTAGATGGAGAATAAGGTTTCTGCCAGTGGCAGGTTTTACTTCTTCACAGCAGGTAAAAAACCCCTCCTTGTTCAAAAGCCACACAAATAGTATCTTCAAATGCAAGAAGGTGGGACTAGGTCACCAAGCCCCTTCATGTTGTTTTTTGAGGCAGAGCTCAAATACTCCTTTTTCATGTAAGCAGACCTGATTTAGACTTTCCCACCCACACTCTTCCATAAAATCTTGTCTATGGAGGTTCGTCCTCTGCTACTACATGGGAAAGGATTGTGTAGACAATGTTAAGAAAGTTGTTTCCTCTCAAAAAGGAATGTTGTTTCCTTAGTCCAGCCAAAATGCAAATGCCATAACGGCCTTTGTCCAAATCCCTCAAAATATATTTCTTTTCCATTGTCCAAGTTCCAGGCTTTTTCTACTAATTTTTCATTGCTCTTTCACTCCTAGCTTGGTCATAATTTATGTTCATTTTTACTGAGTCCACAAAATAAATGGCATGTGACTCTACATAGAGAACAATTCAAAAATTTGAAAATGCATCAAGTAAAGCTTTTGCTAAAGTAGATAGAAATCTAAAAGTGACAGTTCAATGGTAAATTAAGCTCTGATGAGAAAACATGTGAGGTGGGTATGGCAAAGGTAAACTGACATCTACTCAGATATAAAAATTTTTAAAAATGTATCTGATTTCTCCTTCAATTTCATTGGATAGGGTTATTCTGATACATGTATTTGGCTGTAAAAGGCTAGAGAGATGCAAGGAAAATAGAATGAGGAAAGAAGATATTAGAAACCACTCTTAAATTATTGAATATTCAGTAAATATTTTACTGAATATTATTTTTAGAAAGCAGTTAAATATGGGTTGTCTTAAATTTAAGCAAATTGGAAATCATAAGCTCATAGAATGGTTGGGTTGGGACAGTTTCAGAATTTTGTACATGTTGACTGAGTTGTCCTCAAAGTTTCCACTTCTTTTAGGGTGCAATAAAGGCTACTAATTTGAGCATAGCTACAATGAAAATGCATTGAATAAATGAAAAACATCACATAAATCTTGTTACTGTTTTTTATCAATAGTTATTTTGATAATTTTTGGCTGTTCATTATTGTAATTTTGATTTTTTTCTTCATGTTTCTTGGCATTTAACAGGTTGGTTTTTTTTTAGTCTTTTTGACCAGGAAGACAAATAGTCAGTATTTTTCTTACTTTATATATCATTCTATAATTTAACAGATTTTTCTCAATATAAGCACATGTTATTTTTTCACATGTCTGAAAACAGGGGAAAAAACCAAAGCAAATGAAGCTTAATGAAGAGTCTTAGTTTTAATTGGCAAGTGAATGTATTTTGAAAAATACTGGGGAAAATGTTAATTGTGTGTCTAGTATGATCCCATTAATACACTACTACTGTCTACACTTACACTCTAAATAGGTGCCAAAACCTAATGAGAACACAGTTCCCATTTTATATATCTTTAAAACACAGATAAATTCCCTTCCCCCCTTCTGTTTCTTTTGTCCTTTCTTTTCCCCTTACTCTCCCATCTTCCTTTTTCCTTGTTCCCATTTCCTCAGCACATTGGAAACTACATATTATTACATATTTGTTATATTACTAAATATAATACTTTATTATAGCATCTAATTATTTAGAAATTATCTAATTTGTGGTTTGTAAAGGAGTTTGAGAAATTGACATACTTAGGCTTCTAAATGTTAACGCTGAAAGACACCATATGCATTTTACTGAATATTAGTTAAAAATGTAATTAGAATGATAAAATAATGATTTAGGCTTTTTTTTTTTTTCTATAAAATAGAGTTTAAGCCTGATGATACTAATGGGTTAAGTGCCTGTGGAAATAATCTTACAATGTTATTGACAATGACATAAATATGATGACTTCTCTGGACACTGCCAAGTTATAAATACATGCATCCAGATTTATACTTCTCATCACATTTATTCTAAGTATGTAGATGAGATTTAATGATCCACTCATGATCCGTAATTCAGACTAAGTGGTCCACAGAAACATCATAGGTAATAGATTCAGTATTTTCAATTTGAAGTTTAATTATATAGTGCAAAACTGAGAGCAGAAAGGAATATGATAAAGGAGCAACTGAGAAGCAGCATCTTGTGCTTTCTCTGAAATTATGTATTATTGCCTGTAACAGTATATAAGGAATCATTTCCAGGTTGAGTTAGTTATAATATTATTCTGGAAGAAAACAAATAAGTTGTTAGGATGAGGTGCAAGATGGAAATGGGATATTGTATGAACTTCAATAAGATGGGCAATTTGTAGAAGACAGAGAAATCCAACCCAATATTAATCTTAACCAAACTTGGCTGAATTTTTCATTGTGAATGCATTTTCTGAAAAACGTACTGGTTTGAGTTGGAGAGAATATATCCTACATTCATAAGGACTACTCAATAGCCTGGGCTATTGTATTTATTATGACTTTTTGCTCTCTAAAATTCTGCTAAGCAGAGTTGACAACACATTATTCTTCTTCCAGGAAAAGTAGACAGGGATTTTTAAGTAGGAGTGTAAAAATAATGAATGATAATAGGGAATACATAAATAGAAGGTGGTGAGTAATGAACATATTGTGTTCACATATGCATACACACAGATTTTTGGAAAAGCCAACCCTTCCTCAAAGAGAAAGGAAGAAAGAAAAAAAAAGGAAAACCTTTATAACTATCTAATAACATGGTTTAGAGAAAATGTCTTGCATAAACTCTTCTGTTTGGTTATTTTGTCTTTTTTTGTTGTTGATTGTTTTTTCAACTTTTTTAGTTCCCAACAGTTATCTCTTAGATTAACTACATATCTCTTATTTTCAAGTTGCTAAATTTATAATTTTTACAGTGGTATAGTGTAACCTCTGGGGTTTGGTTTTTTTTTTTTTTTCAGTTCTATGATCTGCAGAAAATCTCCCCTTGTAACAGCAAAATATACAGAACTTTTTTGGCAATCTCGTTCTCAGTTAGCAAGCTGTAAAGACAAGTTTGATAGCTAAAAATTGTAACCTCATTAGGAAAAGTACAAAGTACTAAGCACTAAATCTTCAATTAGGAATTTTTGAGTTCTTTGAAAGTGAAAGAGTGAGTTCAGAAGATTTCAAGTGAAAAATACTTATAAATGGGATAAGCACCTTCTATTATCCCTGGAAAAAAAAATTATCATTGAGTACGTTAATCAGATGAGGGAAAGCATTGGGGTTATTTGTTTTGTGTTTGTGTGAGTATGTAGTCCCCATGTCTGGACATAACAGTTTTTCAGTAAGATTATTTTTGAGACAGAAAATCTATTAGATAGAAATTCTGGTTAGCTATAAATAAACCTCTAGTTTCTGATTAGTACTAATTTCCCTTTGTTCCCTCAAAGTAGACCCATTAGGATTTATTTTAAATATTCAGAAATGGGATACTTTCAGTTTATGTGCTCAAACACAGATATCACCAAATTGAACTTAATCTTTCATTTCAGCCTTCTAGAGAGACAGAAGGGTAACACTCCAAAGATGATATCTTTAAGAAAGGAAAACCACTACACATTTTTGTGAGAACATTTGAGTTATGTCTTATGAAATACCTTAGAGTTTTGCCTCATGAAGTTCCAAATGAATCCCTGAAAGGAATGGAAATTAAATTTATTATTATCTTGTATAGTTTATATTGGTATAGAAAATTACATTTACTAATACTTATATATTAGTGTTATTATCTTTACTGTAGTTCCAGGGGGAGATAGTGGCTAAGTCTGTTTAATTTTTCATTTGAAGGACAAGTAGCTTTTAAGGGCACAGGTTCACTCTGCATTTAACAGTAATGTTATTTAAGTGAAATTGCCAACATATTTTTTTGAGTCAGAAAAGCTGTTTTAAATTTAGATTCATGCAAGCCTATGACGTCCTGAGGACTTAATTGCTGGTAAATACTTAGCTTTAAAATTAATTGTCTTTTCTTCTGCAGAAAACTTTCATTAATTTTCCCAGTACCTCATTATTTGCCACTGAATTTTCTAATGTTCATGTTAATACACTACATGCTCAGGTTACAAGCTGGTAGTTTTGGTTTTCTGTGAAGATGTGACCATTTTTCTGAGAAGATTATTTGCAACGCACATATCATGCACTGATGCTATTTCCCTTTACAGAGGCATGCAGGCCGTTGTTGGAAAAATAGTGCTTGATGTTACAGGGTCTCTGTTTAAATTCAACTCTCTTACAGGTGCTTGTGTTCCATCTCACTGTTAGCTTGTTCCCTCCTTTCGTCTTTGTTTTTCTTACCTTTTTCTAAGTTGAAAGACTAGTTTTTGAAAATATCTATGTGTGGGCTTCACTCTGCTCAGTGATACTGAAGGTGACATGAAATCAAATAAAAGGAAAGTTTTAAAAAATGCTGAAATATTTTTCATAATAAAGTTGTCATTGTGAAATTTGGGCAGTTAATTTTGGACCAGAGCTTTTTTAGTCAGTGACCATATAAGTTTCTGAAATCTTCTGAATGTTCAGTAGCTCACAGAATTACACTCACTTTCTATTAAATATGATGAAGTTTTATATTGCTCATTTCAAAAGAAATGTCACAATTTATCTTAAAGCCTTCTGCATTGTGATCAAGTGGTTTTGCCTTTCATGAAAAAAAATCTGCAGCAGAGCATGCAAAACATAATTAATATAAAGCATTGATACGTATCCATGTAAATAATAATCAGCATGGCTACTCCTTGATTAAAAACTGGGCATTTTCCAACTTTTTAAAATTCATAGATATAGAGCAATTTGCTAACTTAAAGACATTTTCTAAATTACATGGTCCATCACTCCATACACATTTGCGCCCTAACAAACAAGAAAAAAACCTGCAAGCCAAACAAGAGCTTTAATCAAAATATGTAAAGCCCTTGATTCATGTCTCTGATATATCACTAGAAAAACACAAAATACCAAAGCAGATCAAGGATCTGTGATTCCTCCATGAAAGCAATACATTTAGACCAAGTACCAGCACCACTGATCACTTATTTTGTTTCTCCTGAACATTTCAGGAAAAGGCAGCTTATATTTGCAGTCAGACATATATGTTTCTGACTTGAGCACTTCAAAACTTGCAGGTGTAACCTTTTTGGGAGGAAGAAGAGGAAGCAGCCAGAGTTGAGCACTCTTCCATCAGTCAGGCTCCTGTGTGTTTCCATACACACAATTACTGCATTCCTTATAAACTTCTTAAGTAATAGATGAAGGTCAAAATAATGTTCAGTAGAGATCAAAAGATAAAAACTTGATAGAATACAAGGCTCCTTCAGGACACAAGTGAGAATGTGAGCATTCAAAGTAATGAGACTGAGGAAATGTAGTTAAGAGCAGGGGAAGCGGAGAGCAGAGTGTGATGAATGATTGAGCAACTGACTGTGTCCTCCCTGGCAGTTTGAGCTTTTAGCTGCTGAGCTCTCCTAACTCATAATCTAACAACCCTAACTCGATGTTACACATTTCTGTTTGGTGGTATTTACTGCATGAGCATTTTTTTTCTCATTACTTTCTGTCAAGGTTACTGTGTTATCTAGGTTTATGGAATCAGTGCAGCCAGTTGTAAATGTTACATGAAATGGAAAAAAAAAATACTGCCACAGACAAACTACAGAGAAAACTTTCCAATGATTCTTGAACTAATTTACTTCATTGCTGCTACACAAACACATAGGATATGTCAGAACTGCAGGTTACCATTCCCAGAAACATGATAAAGAATACAATTATAAAAATAATACCAAAATAGTTACATGACTTTTTAATATTTTTAGTTCTTTTTTTGTTTAGAGCCTGTTCAGGAGTACTAAAAGAATTTAGCCAAGGGTTTTTGAACGAGGGATAAAACTGTCACAGAATGCATATTATTTTGACTTAGTCCTTCTTAAAAAAACCAGCATATTTTGAAAGTATTTTCCAAGTTAATGAACAGGTTTTAAGCATTTTGAGTTGCTTTTCCTCTGAATACCAGAGATAAGATTCTATTAACAGTGTTAAGTGCTTGCCTAAAGCCTTTGTGATTGAATGAGTTTTTGTTAGTGGACTTCATATTTTGTAAATTAAAAAAAAAAAAAAAAAAGAAAGAGAAAAGGTTGGACTGATATTTTAGCAAATAGTTTATACTAATATTAATTCTTGGAGCTCCATGGGCTTTTCCAGCCTTTTAAGAAACAGAAATAAAAGATAAACCTTGACTGGAAAAACAGCTGCATTGACTCTGCAGAGCAGATGGCTGAAAATGAGTTTGAACCACTTGACAGGATGCAAAATCTACAATGTAGCATTAGTGCAGTTTGAAATATTGTTACATTTATTTTCAACTTCTTTCAGCAATTCACTTCATTTAAATAAATGTCATATTGTTAGACTGAGTCATTTCATGTTACTTTGGGTCGATGACACTATGAACACTGTAATGACATTGTCAATATATGTTAAAAAAATTACCTTTTTATCAGGAAAGTTTATCTCTATTTCCATACTAAAATTAATGGAGGTAGCAAAATAAAAAGCATAAACGCACTAGCACTATGCAAAACAAATTACAGAGTGATTTCTAATTATATCAATGTATTACAGCAGTAAGAAATAAAACTAGGACTAATGGAACAGCTCCTCCTAGAAGCTTTGCTAAGGCACATGGAGAACAGGGAGGTGATTCAGGACAA